>OX375879.1:2285499-3691332 GCA_947359465.1 Metellina segmentata
TTTCTGGAAAAAGTAATATACCGGAACACATAAGCAAACAGAAACAAAATTCCAATACTTAAAAAAGGCAGAATTCTGTAAAAAAAAAATATGTTCTAGTATGTTGAAGTCTGATTTCCTGAATATGTTCTAAAGTAAAACAATTCGACAAAAAACTTGAACAATATTGATAAAGACAATGATTTATAAGCAAAAAGAACACATATTTATAATACTTGGGAATCCCCAAATGTGACCGCAACCATCTCGTTTTCAACTCAAATACCCAATAAAGCAATTATAATCAAATTAAACATTAATTCTGAGGTTGCCAGATACCGAGTAGCAAAATTACGCTTTTATGATCAATGAGTTGATCGTTTGGGCTGTTCGTGCTCCATAATAAAATTTAAGTAAATATAAAATTAAATGTTCTAAGTATTATTTCTTCATCAATCAAATATTTATAAATATTATTTTCATCAGGGAAAGATGTTAAAATTCAGTTCAAACATGAATATTATAATTTAATTTATTTTAAGGAAATTATTTTTCGATCAACACTGGTAAAGCAATCTGAGATGCGTATAGCAATCGTTTTATACTCAATGTTATTTCTATGGCGATTTCAAATTGCTTTTGGCTTAGGCCTTAGGTCAATTTTAGGCCTCTTAGGATTCGAATTTTTCTAAATCCTTTCTTAGTGCACCCCTACGGTATAAGAAGAATCACCCTGCAAAATTTCAGCTTCCTAGGACTTTTAGTTCTTGAGATACAGTGATGAATCAGTGAGTGAGTGAGTGGTATTTGAATTTTATATATATATATATATATATATATATATATATATATATATATATATATATATATATATATATATATATATATATATATATATATATATATATATATATATATATCAACTCACACAAGAACAACGAGCAGGCTGTAAGGGGAACTAAAAATGTTTTATTTTATCAAAACGGACGACAAAAAATTATCTTATATACTCACTGATAAAACTCAGTTTGCGGCAATTCTCTCATTCCTATCAAACCGTGACAAAGGACAGCGAACTGCAATCAAAAAGGGTTCTCTAATCCGCAATAGAGAAGAGACGAACAGCAACAAAATATTTATAACTCTTTTAAGCATTTTTTTTCCTTTAAAAAATGTCGCTCAACGGCTGCGACTCTTTCAGTCTCGTTTCTCGCTCCCGTTTCAGAATTGGAGGCAAACTTTTATACGCTCTGCAGAGCTGCTTTTACGGCCTCCGCTGATGTGGTGGAAAACGAAACGCAGTTCTTCCCTCGTTAAACAAATTGTGAGTTATTAAAGAGACGTAAAATATCCTATGCAAAGAAAGGCGATAAATTTGACTTTCTCCAGAAACCTCTCCGTCTGAAAACAGATATCGGGTTTCGAGTTGCGATATTCAGAGAAACAGACCGGTTTTCCAAAGACGCAAACGAATAGTTTTTGCTCGGACTTAGGGATGCGACATCGACAGCAAAACATCGATATTTTGAAACATCGATATTCAAAATTAAAACATCGTTTTTGATAATACATCGCCCAAACACCATCGATGTTTTTAAACCTCAGTGTACTTAAACTTTATTCCCTCATTTCTTTAAGAAATGAGGAATAAGAAATGTTCAGTAACTTCAAACATTAATGTTCACCCGGAAGGAGATTTATTTGTCATTTTCTGTGTTTATTAATTTAAAACGAAGATTTTCTTAAACTGTCAAAACAAAGTAAAAAATTTGATACGAACAATTAGCAAATCTTTTATTTTCAAATTGAATAATATAAAAGAAAATAATATGTACAGCAATTTGACATAGGTACTACTAATTATAAGTATAATTAGGTAGTTGCATAAAAATAACCATTGTTAGTTATTATTAATTATTTTTTTAACTTATGGGGACGAAAAGTAACAATCTTATTTTTATTTACTGTAAATTAAAAATATTGGGGCCTATAATTATTATATGATCCAATATTTGTTATTTACAGTTTGTAAAAAAAGAAGTTTGTTATCTTTCTCTGCCTTAGGCCGACTTCTTTTTTCACTCACTATCTCACCAGTTAGGGAAAAAACTCTTTCTGATGGGATGGATGTCGCCATCACTGCCAAATACATAGTTGCACGGTTATTTTTCTTAATTTTTACAAGGGTACTCTTTTCATTCAAAAATAAAACATTGACAACATAAAAACATAGGCAATGTTAAAACATCGATGTTAAACAAACATCGGCTTCAATACATCGATGGTAAATACATCTATTTTTTTTTATAAAACCTCGATGTTTTGAAAACATCAACATCGCCATCCCGAGCTCGGTCTCCACGCAACCCTAAACATGCATCCTCTTTAAAGTCTAGAGTTTTCCACAAGATCTCAGACTTGCACTATTTGCACTTTGTCTCGGGTTGAGAACGTATCTTAGACCTAATACTTTTGACTTGTTACGGATCAAAGGGATTGACGACTTCATCTGACTTCTTTCTCATCTGATATTATCCCGCTTCTGGCCACCCCAGTTTCTATAACACTTACGATAAGGTAGGTGTTCCAAATATCTACTATCCTTAACTATTTCTCTGTATCTCAGCCTCCTGGGTTGGGAAATCAAGCTGGAAACTAAATGAATATCACTAGGCACTGTTCTCCTTTGGTTTCCATATACCTTTTTTACTTATGCTAACGAGTAACACTTAAAATATTTTCCAATATAATTTTCAAGAGTGGGTTCCTAATATCGCCTACCCATGTTCCTATGACCACCCACCAGGCGAAATAAGGAGCTAATATTCAATACGAGTGGCTAGTGCAAACCTACCTTTAGTATTGAATGTACTTTCGAATTACATATACGAAATTATGATTTGGAAACACTTACCTGGATATTCCCTGAATGGGAATCTAGTATTTACAAATCTTTAGAACAGAAATGACAGAACGAATGGAATGAACAAACGGAGAACAAACTCCACGCTATTAAACCAAATATAACTTAATGGCAGTCATCACCTTAAAGAAGACAGAAAGTAATACTAACACGTATCGGTATTGGACATCCTCGGATAACACATAGACACCTCGTCCTCTGAGAATATTATCCCATTTGCAATTACTGCATTTGCCCAATAACTGTAAAACACATTTTAATAGAATGTTCTCATTTTAATAGTCAACGACTTAACTTTAGAAGAATTGGTTGGAGAGAATCCTCATATAAACATTTTTAGCTTTTTACATGACATTGGATTCATCCATCACATATAATTGCATATAGTATTCATTTTATTATGACATGACTCATTTCATTTTATTATTAAATTTTATATCTGATTTCTTACCTTGAGTTTGGCATAATATGTCCCAGGAAGACTCAATGCCACAAAACCAAATCCAATCCAATATATTTTAGACAAAAAATACATTGTGATCACAGCCTCAAATACTTCAGATGCAATAGCGTTTTTGATATAAGTGACGGGAAACTTGTCGGTGACTCTACGTGTGGCCTTAGCCTTAGACCATTCAGGGTAACTCCATAAACTCACAGATGTCGCGCGTAGTAGCTTGCAAACACGAATAGGCGATATTAAGCACAGGGGCGTTATTTGGAACACATTACCCTACTCTCACTCTATCACAGAGAAAAACCAAGCTCCATACAAATGTGACGCAACGAATGCATTAACTCTCTTGGCGGTTGTTGTCCTAATAAGTCGTCATCATCTCGTCGAAAACTGACCAGATATTGATCTCATCGCCTTGAAAAAATTGGCAGGATCTTGATGTCAAGATACTTTATCATTAGCAGATAATATTTCATCAGAACCAGTTGGAGGGTTAGGAGTCGGTGAGCTTTCCCACTTAGAAGTAGGGATGCGACATCGATGTCGATGTTTTTAACATCGATGCATTGGAGTCGATGTTTTAGTAAAATCGATGTTTATACGCGTCGATGTTTTATTTTTAAATGAAAAAAGTACCGTTATAAAAATTTTAAAAATAACCCAAGTAGCATCATTTTCATAATCAGCAAATTGAACATACTTTTAGACCAAAGTGGCCAAGGGTGAAGGGTCTGAAAAGTAGGGATGCGACATTGATGTCAATGTTTTCAAAACATAGATGTTTTATAAAAAACATCGATGTATTGGAGCCGATGTCGCATCACTAGTTGCTAAACCAGTTTTAAGAAATAGGGGAAAAAGTTTAAATACACTGTATTTTAAAAACATCGATAGTTTGGGGGCGATGTATCATCAACATCGATGCTTTAATTTTGAACATCGATGTTTTGCTGTCGATGTCGCATCACTACTTAGAAGTGGATGCACATCTCAGACTGATATCCAAAATTCCTTTCCATGTCTCCAAATTGTGTCTTCAGTTGATTTTGTGGTTTCTACAGTGTCTATTAAATGTGCATTAACTCTCCCGAGATTTCCAAGTAGTGTAGACTTGTTTGTACATCACAAACACATTAGCTGACTAACTAACCACATCTTTCTAAAGAATGCATGGATTCTTTCATCCTTTAGAAGGATTCTAATGGTCCTTTTCTTGGAATAGAGAATCCTTCGGAACAATCCTATTGGTTCATTCTGTAAAATATAATCATTTGAGAGGATTCTATTAATCTTTTGACTACTTTGGAAATATTCCATTGCTTATATCCTTAGAATTGAATCCTTTGGAAGAGATCTATTGCTGCGTTCCTCAAAAATGAATTCTTTGGAAAGATTTTATTTCCTTTAGAATTTAATCCTTTAGAAGGATATTTATCGCTCCTTTCCTTCAAACAGAATTCTTTGAAAATATTCTATTGCTCCTCTCTTTAGAACTTAAACCATGAGGAAAGATTTTAGTGATCTTTTGATTAGAATAAAATTTTTCGAAAGGATTCTTTCGGTCAAGAAGGTCAAAAATGTTTTGAAGTGCTGCAGGGAGAACTGCAGATTGCAATAGGAGAATTATGCGCGTGAAAATCTCGCGAGGAGAGTGGCCATACGTCCACCAGAATCTCTTAATCGCGGCTCAGTCAAAATATTGAACTTTTCGAGCTTCTCCATTGGATATTTGCATTCATGAATTATTTACTCTCAAAAAGAAGGATTAAACGCTGCTCCTCATCGATTAGTATTCCTCCATCGTAATCGCAATCTCGACCGTTTAGTATCGTGTCCTCCGCTCGTGTAGCTTTTCGCTTGGGATCGTTTTTGAAAAATGACTCGTCACGAAGTTGAGTTGAATGGAAGAGCAATGAATCTTCTGGCTACGTTTTTTCCTTCTCGACCCTTTCTGCTTCATGCACCCACTGCAAATGCGTATTGCAACTTGCGTACCCTTTGTGCATATACAGTTAGTATAACAATGGGAATGCATTGAAACATATTTACACTCTGCCAAAAATATCGAAAAACCCAAAGCCAGTTTTTGATCTGAATAAAACTTAGCGAGATGTACAGTCACGGAAAAAATACTTTATTTCGAGCACTATTCATACTAGAACAAATTCAAAAGTTTCATTCAATAGGCAATACAATGTCAAATTCAAAAACATTGCATAAAAAGATGTCTTCATATGAAATTTTGCGCAAACAACGAAATTTCTAACGTAAACATCATGTTTTGATGCATTAATCAGATTCTACATCGTTAAATTGGTATAAGTATGAAATTTTATGACTTTACTGCCTTTTATCCCGAGATATTCCATCCCAAAATTTTTGCAAATTTCAGGGCTAACTCAGTTGGAAGAGTAACGAATTAGCAACCGGAGGGTTACGAGTTCGACACTTGATCCAACCTGTTGTTGCGCAAGCGCAGAGCCCTCTATGAAAAGAAGAAACAGAAGGACGAATCTGTTTGGTCTGCCCGTCAGCACATTACTTCATTCAAATTCGTTGTTAAGTTTTCAATAAACTGAACTGTTTCGTTTAATACAGTTCGGTTAGTTTATTTTATGTGGCTCAATTTATGACCAATCATATGGTCCATCGAACCAGCATCCGCTCAATGGATCTTTTATAGCTTAGTATAGTTAACAATTGCGTCCGTCCTTGGACCTTCGAAATAGTTCCCACTTTAGCACCTTAGTATATTAAACCACAGATCAAACTTGAAATGGCCAATCCAACTACAACGTCACAGAAGCCTGCGCGGCCAAGTTACAAGACTCGACAATTTTTTGCAATATCCAACACCATGAGAGTCAAGTAAGGTAAGAATCAAACTGACTGCTGTTGAAAAGCTCAAATAAAAACTGGATGAGCTACGAAATGAATGCTTCACCCCTCTTTGAGGATAAACACTTGCCGTAATGTGAAACTTCCTTTTTGGAAATCAAAAGCGATTTAAAGGAATTGCAGGCGATTTTCCAAAGATGAATCGCTTCTCCGAATTCTTTTGCTAATGAAGCAACTCGAAATGAAACAGCAGGGAAAATAAAACTCCATTGCCATCCTTTTCTGGCAATTTTGCTGACTGGATGTCGTTTAAAACCCAATTTCTCTCACTAATAGAAAATAACAAACAATTTGTTGCAAAAAAATATTATTTTATTTAATATGCTTTAACTGGAGAAGCTAATAAGGTTGTAACTATCGATTATTCCTATTCATCATTGCTTTAATCATTAACTAATAGATATGAGAAAATAAGGTTAATTGTCATATTTCTAGAATAATAATTTTAAATACAGTGAAAAGGGAATCGGCAAAAGAACTCAGACTTTTAGTTGATAACTTGTTAAATCATATTAAAAGCATCAAACAGATTTAGTCCACATTAATGAAGCTTTCTTAATTGATATTGTGTTGTATACGCTTGATGGCGAAAGCAGGAAGCAAATCGAAATGACGCCTAAACAGTACTCAATTGCCGACTTAAAAAGATTTCATCGATTTTTGTTCAAACTATGTCAAATTTCGGAAAGTATTCAGAAAAACATTCGATTTAAAGTAAGAAATATTCCCCAACAAGCAAAATCTTTCGTGATGAGTGCAAGGGAATCTTGTGTTTTGTTCCCCCACAAAATTCATTTCATGTCGAAGTGCGATTCATTTCTGAAAGCCAATCCCTCTGAAAGATACAACCTAGTGAAAAGACACGCATTATGCCTGAGGTTGCGGAAAACTTCATAATTCTTCGCTTTGAAGAAACAAAACTGCAGCTGGTGAGGTGAATGAATCAGATCCCTTTTTCTTTCCCTTTCTTGCTCCTTTGGCTGAGAATCCGATTTCTTGTTTTGACAACAATCGCGTTCATTTATGATGCACGTGGCATTTCTCGTTCAAGCAGAGCCAGATTCTGGAAGTATGGTGAATATTATGTCTAGACGATTGGCGTTGGGATTGAAAAAAGAAAAAGTAATATTTTGATAGCCATATTTACTAAGGCCACGTTCACATGAGGCGTTTCAACGCGCGTATAGCGAGGTCCCGCCATTAAATTACATTTTTTTATTCTTCTAATTCAAGTTTCTATCTTTGCTACCTTGAAAAGCTGGACCCTCATAGCCTCGTTAAACTCTCGTTTTACGCGCCTCAATGTGAACGTGGCCTAAACGAACAGTTAGGCCCCGTTCACATGATGCATTTCAACGCGCATATGGAGAGGCTAGCAAGGTCCCACCATTAAATTATGTTTATTTATTCCTCTAATTCTATAATTATGTTCCTATATCTATTTATTCCTATAATCTAGCTTTGCGACCTTGAAGAGTGGAACCCTGATAGCCTCGCCAACGCGCGTTTAACGCGCCTCATGTGAACGGGGCCTTAAAGTGAAAGAAAAAGCTAATTTGGGCGCACTACAGTGTATCGAATGGAAAAAGACTTCCTATGAAGAAGCTAAATTTTACAAGTACGGTAACTTATGGAACTAAAAGTGTTCCGTTCTTATAGCGACGCGAGTTAAAAAGTAATTAGCTAGTGATGAAAAAACAAATTTTCCCTTGGCCGCCGCCGTTACGCAGGACTTCTATGTTGATGACATTTTAACTGGGGCTCCAGACGTTTCTGTAGCCATCGAACAGCAAAGGCAATTGATCGACATGTTGAAGATAGTTGGTATGGAACTTCACAAGTGGTGCTCTTACACCCAAACACTCCTGCAGCAAGTTTCATTAAGTGACCATTTCGAGGAATCGGACTCGAATGCTGTAAAAACTCTTGGATTGCGGTGGAACCCTAAAGAGGATTGTTTTACAAAGTCAACGTATTCTAATCACTCCAACTAAACGACAGCAAGACTTTTCGATCCGCTTGGACTGATTGAACCGGTCATAGTAAAGGCAAAAATATTTTTTCAACGCTTATGGCTTTTGAAAATTGGATGGGATGATGAACTCCCGTCTGCTGAAAGACTGAGAGGTTCAAAAATGCCTTACCAGAACTGTAGGAAACTAAAATCAACCGCTACGTCTTGACAGAATCTGCTTGGCAAATGAAACTCTATGGGTTCTGTGGCAGTTCAAAGGACGCGTGTAGTGTATTTTCGTTGCGTTACTCCATCAAACGAAATGAAAGTTATTCTTTTGTGCAGCAAATCGAGAGTTGCACCAATAAAAGTGTTAACGATTCTCCAGCTAGAACTTGTCCTGCCAAACTTCTTTTTAAGCTTGTGCTCAAGATTCTGAATTCCCTCAGCTTGGAAATTGACAAGGTCTACCTCTTCAGTGATTCGATGATTGTGCTATCGTGGTTCAATGGTCACCACATCTATTGAAAGATTCAACAATCTCGCGTATTCAGATCACCAAAATTTCTGTTGAAAACATGTGAAAACAGCAGACAGTCGTGGACTGCGATGATCACATTGTCAATAATGCAATGTGGTGACAGGCATTTTTACATGAAACTGCAGTTGAACTTTGTGGTGAACACTGAACAGTACCCCATATGCGATGACTCTTATCTTCAAGAGTTTAGAAAGCACTCTAAATGTGACTTGCCAACTGACACTAGCTTTTTAGACTCTCGCGTATGTGTGAGCGTGTGTGGAACTGACAATTATTCCAATTAATATGTGCTATCAGTTTCATCTTTTCAGGTGCAGTGATAACTCCAGTTGTTCAGAAAAAGACAATGTGAAGGGTCGTTTGAAGGCCAAATAGTTAAACGAAGCTGAACCTTGGTTAATTCACCAAGTTCAAAGGGTAGTATTTGGAGACAAAATCAAGTTATTGAAAAGGGGTTTGCCTGTAAAAGGTAATGGTAAAATTAGAGCTTTGTCTCCTTTCCTTGATGGAGACAACTTGTTACGAGTCAGTGGTCGGTTAGACAATTCCAAATTTGCTTTCAGTGAGCTTTATATCAACTCATTTTACCAGATAAACATAAACATACTAATTTTATTTGTTGTCATTTTCATGTCAAAAATTTGAATGTTGGACCTCAATCATTCTTCTATTCTATTAGGAAAACATTTTGGCCAGTCAATGGTAGAAACATCAGTAGAAAAATTGTACATGCTTGTATTGTTTGTTTCAAGGCTAAACCTAAATTAAGTGAGCAATGGGACAGCTGCCAAAAGAAAGAATATCTGATTATTCATTCAACTGTGTGGGTGCAGATTTTTGGGGTCCATTTTTAATTAAATTCAAGGGTCAACGTAGTTTCTTAAACAAAGTGTATGTTTATATTTTTATTTGTTTTTCTACTAAATCTATACATTTAGAATTAGTTACTGAACTTTCTTCTCAAGCTTCCATTGCTAGACATTTTCCTTGGACGAGTGAAGTGAAAGACAAAACAATGGGTTGCGGAATCTGCTCGAGGTATCGCTGTCAAACTACTTCCTGTTCCTACTGATGGGGATGGTCTGTCGTAAGTTTATTTTTTTTCCATTATCATCTAGCAACTCGATAGACAAAAACATGGCTCAGAAACACTACCAACAGCATTTGCAATGCTATTGTTAAGAATTGAGGGGCAGTCCTTGGGGTGGTCTCAAGCATTTCGTTCAGTTCGTAAAGGGGATACATCGTGCTACGATGTAAGTGCCTTTTCAGATAGTCACGTCTTGTAAGAAATACTCCTACAGCTTTGGGCAAGGAACCTGAGAGACGTGCTTTATTCCACAATAAAACATTCCAGTTCCTTCTAATGGACATCTCTTTGCGTCTATCTTTAGGCTTCAACTTATTAGGGCTGAAGCCTCTTGATGTCACGTAGAGGTAATGGAGATTTAAGTTGTGTGGAACTGCTTCTGCCTTAACCTGTTGTCCGGAGTCTGCCTGTCCGTTGCCATTTGCACCAGTGACTGTCGTAAGGGGTAGTCAAGTACAACATTATATTCGCAGTTTCAGGGGTGTGTCGATCGACGACATTTTCAGTCATTTTTCTTATGCTTAGTTTTCAAGTGTTTGAATTTGCATATTCAATATTAAAGCGAAAGGAAGGGCGAAGCAACGAGTAGATTACTAAGCATTCCACTTAAAAGTAGATTGCAAAATATTTCTACTTAAAACAAGAGCCGCAGTAGTCCATTTGAAAGAGCACCTAATAAGCAAACGGAGGATTATGAGTTTGAGACTCGTTCAGCCAAAGATTGATGTGTACAAAGGGGGCTGGTGCAGGTTAAATCTGTCGTGGCCTAAAACGTCCTCACGTTGCCGTGGTGTGGATGGAGGTGTTGATCTGGTCCTGTGACCGTGGTTCAAAATGACGAGGTGTTGTCCTCGAATCTTTCCTTTCGGGATCGATCCGGAATCGTAGCCCGATTTATTGCTCCAGTGAGACATTAAATGTCTACCTACTTAAAACAATAATTGATATATTTGACATAAAAAGGTTTTATAGGAACACTTACAGGTATTTGTATTTTTAGAAAAAACCCGTATAAAAATTGATTCTCGAGTTTCAATCGTAAACGTTCAAAATCGCAACTCGTTAAAAAATAAATATTCCATGCGAAGACTGCTTAAGTATTCTTCTCCGAGACGCAAACGTGAACACGTCATCCTCAACCATCATACACAAGTACATTTTATCATGCGTTATCTTTTAAACCGTTGAGAGCGTTGTTAACTTATTAAAAAAAAGTTTTTCCTCCAACTTTTACGATCATCGACTCTTTTCAATATCCAGACGTTCATGTTATTGGTGCTAAAAAAAAAGCCCCTGTGACTTTCCGTTTTAATTTTCCTCTCCAAAACCCCCAGAGAAACTATTTCAAATATTTCTTTCACGACAAGAAACAGCCCTTCAAAACACTCCAAAAGAAATGGCATCGCTTTTACGAAAAAACATGAATTAAACTGAACCCAAAAGATTCCCCTCTTAAAAAGCTACAATTTAATTATTTCCAGAGCACTTCCCCGCTGCTCTTAATTATTAAAAAAGAAGGTTTAGGACGCTTTAAGTGCCGTTCGTTTTGACTTATTTTGCCTTTTTTGCATATTTTGGCCGGGAATGTGGCGACTTAATGAATGGCCAGCAGTTAAGAGCTTCAATTAGCGATTGGGGCTGGGCCAAAAGCGCCGCTACTAACTTTTATTGGTTCGGAGTACAACAGCTGCGGTTTTCTCAAAACGAGAATCTCCCTCGGCTGCAACAAGACGAGGGCACAGAAAAGCGAAGCACATTTGGAAACCATTGATGTTTAGGAGATGCACAGATGAAACCTTATACACTGGAAGTCGAAAATGGAGAAACTCCCATACTTGACTCGCATCTTATCCCATATTCCCCTTCCATGCAACAGCAGCTGCTTTTCAAACCATCGATTACCATCCGGAAGAAGACTTTTACAACGATGAAATAATTGAAATCTCCAAAGTTGAGCAAAATGCACTCAAATGGCCGCTACAACAACCGATCGGGTCGAGCTTTAAGCTAGATGTCACTGTGGTGAGCACAGAAGAACGCATTTTTTACACAAGGATTTATCAGATATCATTAGTCTAGAAAATGATAAAACTTTGTGTTAAGTCTGTAAAAAGTAAATAATCACTGTACATAATTTAAGATACACAGTGATTGTTTACATTATTTACAGTCTGTCGCTCAACCTTCAATTTTAGAGTGATGATGGCAACTTTTTCTTCGCTTAATTGCAGCGGAATGAGGCTCCGAGTTCTCCTTAAAAGAAAATTAATTCCAAGCCATCCTTCTCTAATAGCGATCATTCTTATGTTTCTCTGAAGCACGCGGGAGAGAGAGATTCGCTTCATGAAGGGGCGCAGCCGAATTATTCGTTTCCATTCATCCATCACTGCTCTTGGAACCCACCGAACCAATAAAGGACGAGAAGTGGCTGGGATTGATGAACGAGTGCGTCTTAACTCCGCCTTCCGTCCTTACGGGATAATTGGATCTTGTTCAACAGTAATATTTAAATACTGATACAAAAGGTTTCTTTATTCAAAGGTTGGAAGAGTAACGGAATAGCAACAGGAGGGTTGCGAGTTCGAAACTCGATCCAACCAAAGACCGTCATGTACACCTGGGCTGGTAGGATAGATGTTCCAAATATCACCTAATCCTATCCATTTCTCTGTATCTCACTCTCCTGGGTTGGAAAATCAAGCTGGAAACTAAAATAATATCAGTAGAAACTATTCTCATTTGGTTTCCAGAGATCCTATACCTTCTGAACTTATGTCAGTTTAAGTTAACTAGTAAAACCAGCAAGTTTCCCAAGAGAATTTTCAAGAGTGGGTTCCTAATATCGCCTCCCCCTGTTCCCATTACCACACACCAGGCGAAATGAGGAGCTACTATTCAATACGAGTTGCTAATACATACCTACCTTTAGTATTGAATGTACTTCCGAATCCCATATACGAAATTATGATTTGGAAACACTTACCTGGATATTCCCTGAATGGATTGGAGACAAAAAATACAGTGTGATCACAGCATCAAATACTTCAGATGCAATAGTGTTGTTGATATAACTCATGGGAAACTTGTGACGCTACGTGTGGCAAAACCCTATACCGTCAATGTAACTACATAAACCCATAGATGTCGCGCATAGTAGGCTGCCAACACGAGTAGGCGATATTAAGCACAGGGACGATATTTGGAACACATAACCCTAGACGTTAAAATTGCCGTAACCTGAACTGTCCTCACGTTGGCGTGGTGTGGAAGTTTTAAGAGGTGTGGTGCTAGTTGAGATGTTCATCTCATCATCTGAGCGTGGTTCAAAAGGACGAGGTATTGTCCTCGGATCTTTCATATCAGGATGGATCCCGGACGCTCATAAATAGACCGTTCTTTTGCTCCAGTTCATTCATTCAACTCCTTAACATCTTTATTCAAAGAAAATACGCTATGAAGAAAATTATTCAGTGTATTGGGTCATCCAGAAAGTTCTGCGCTTTTTCAAATCGAAGCTAACTTTGTTATTATTATTCGCTACCGCTGATAAGGAGAGTTACCTTGATTAAAGCAGATGTTTAAATTCGGTCTTTTCTGCTTTCACTGCATAATTACAGCATGTGTTGGGGCATCATATTTGTTTCACTGCAGTGCTAAGAATGGAGAACCAGAAAGTTAATTTTCGTCATTTTGTGCTCTTTTATTTTAAGAAAGGAAAAAATGCTAGTCAGAGTGCTCGTAAAATGTGTGCTGTACATGGACATAGTGCTGTATCTGAGGCCACAGTTCGAAGGTGGTTTGTTAAATGTAAGCGTGGAAATTTCAACCTTGAAAATGATGCCCGCTTAACATCGAAGGGGGAGGGGGACTGCATCCCAAAAAAGTAATGCTTTCTGTAGGGTGGGACTAGAAAGGAGTTGTTTATTGTGAATTGTAGCCACAAAATCAGGCAATAATTTCGGAAAAATACTGTTCTCAAATGGCAGTATTAAAAGCAGAAATCGAAGCAAAGAGGCCATAACTGACTCATCGTCGAGGTGTTGTCTTCTAGCCTGACAATGATAGGCCCCACATTTTGCTGAATGTCAGACAAAGACTTATTGAGTAGGGCTGGGATGTTTTGTGTCACCCCCATATTCACCAGACCTTGTCCCCTCAGATTTTTACCTCTTCAGGTCACTTCAAAATTATTTGAACGGCCTGGAGTTCAATTCTTTGGAGACTGTCAAACAGCACCTCGATAACGTCTTTAGAAATAAGCTTAATGATTTTTTTAAAGGAATTATCCAGCTACCAGAAAGTTGGCAAAAAGTCGTAGAACAAAATAGGGCTTATGTGATTCAATAAAATTTTCTTTCGTTTTTGTATTGCTTCGTTAGTATTTATCTTAAAAAACGCGCAGAACTTTCCGGATGAGCCAATACAATTGTTTTTGTCTCAGTGGGTACATTAGTGTACAGTCAAGAGGGGTAAGGGGGGAGGTAACTAAACATCCCTCTTCATTCAAACAATTTTAATAGTAGAGAATATTCAAAGATGGCATTCGACAGGAAATAACGTCTTCTATAAATTCATATGCATACAATTTGTATAGGTGGTCTTCATATTAAATTAAGCACCAACTTTATGATTTCGATAGCAACCTCTATTTTGATTTTTTTTTTAATTCGAATCAACATTATTATTTAATTTTAGTTACCAAGTTTCATTTCATTCATGAATGTAGAAATTTTGGCGTCCTAATATTAATCAGTTTTTTCCAGAGTGTTATACATATCTTCCTAAATAACAATCGTATAGTGTTGATACTATCTAGCACGCTGCTATTAAGGTACCAAAACAAACTATACATATTTTTGTTTTGAAATAAGTTTTTATTGTAACCCTACTATATTATGACAGAAATCGATTCAAAAAGACTTTTAATATTACAATAAAATATTACAGCCCTTTCTGGATAGTTTTTGCACTACACTTTAATTTTCGTCACTAATATGATTTGAAGGGCAAACCTCAAGAATGTGTAAACTGTTGAAAAATATTTGGAAATATCATTTATGTTATCCAACGGACATCACCTTCAGTCTGTCATGCGTGGTACACACAGATGAACAATAATCTATCTAAATGTAGAGATAGGATTTTTTTTTACAAGAGTCTATGAATATTGCTTATTTGCGATAACAGTTATTACTAACTGTTATGCTAGTTCTTAAGTAAATCTTATTTTATAATTGCTTAATACGTGTAAGAGCTATCATTCATTGTTAAAAACTGAAGTTGACGATGAAATTGAACATTAAATATTGATTATAATTATTTCCAAACATCTTGTTCATCAAGATCTTGGTCAATTTTGATAATAACGAGATATACTTCTTTGAGACAACTACAGAAGGTTAAGGCTCCTTGTAATCTTTTAGTCAAGCAACAAATAAACAGTTCCTGATTAACTACAAATAATCTGGTCCAACGAATAGCGACTTTCAATGTGGAGGATCCATGAAATGGACGACGGATTTAACATTGAATAATTCCGGATATAGTAAATTCATGGAATTTCATATTTGGATAAATTTGACAACCTAAAATCTGATTAAAGCATTAAACATGGTGGTGCCATTGGAAAATTTGGTGTTAAGACAAAATGTGATATGAAGACGGACCATAATTCAATGCTTTTGCATTTAAATTTGTAGAGGACATCATTCCCTATTCAATGACATACTTGAATTGGCTCTACTTTGAATAGTGCTCTTAAAATAAAGGGGGCTCGTGTTTATTCACGTGAATGTACATCTGTTCAACCATTACTCCTGAGATCCCAAACTCCTAATATCTTCAGAGATATCCCAGTATATAAAAAACCTGTATTGGCATCACTTGATCTAGTCGTTGACAAACAACCAATACCAAATAAGACCTTTTCGACTACCTAAGAGGTTCGATCTAAGGTCACCTTTCGATGCACGAGGGCCCTTAAGAAGTTTCTTACTTGAAAATTTCAGAATATTAGTTCCTTACCTATGGAGAGATGAAACTTAATATTCAAAGCAGTAGCCGAGAACCCTTAGGGGATTGATCCCGGACCGTCGTCAATAGCCCGATGTTTTTCTCTAATACGACGTTAGTTAAAAATTACCTTACTTATCTGTTACTGCAAAACACATCGACCGATTTTTCCTTGTTTAGTTGATCAGTTGTTGGGCAACAACAGGTCCAGTCGTTGACGAACAAATGCAAATGCTTGTTGGGTTTTATGACGTTAGGTCCAGGTTGACCAAACTGAGCCAAACACAAGACGACAACGCAAAGCAAAAAAGAGAATCAAAGGAAAATGAGAGATTGGGGAAAAAGATAAGAGGAATGAAAAAATCAGAGAAAGATCCTTTGGTTAAATACCGGAAGCGCAACAACCTCGTCATTTTGAACCACCGTCAGATCACGAGGAAAACATCTCAACCCCCATCCACACACACTCTAGATACTACACAACGTCAACGCAAAGACATGTGTCGGCATATTAAGCGTGCACGAGCCCCTACGAACGGTCTTAGGTTGGACCGAGTTTCAAACTGTTGGTTATCAAACCGCTACTCTTCCAAATGAGCTACCTCGGCCATCTGAAGGAAGAGAAACACAGAAACTGAAAAGACGTTGAAACCGTCCAGCAGGTTTATCGGAGAAAAGATAAAGTTGAAGGAACTATGGATTGAGGGCCTAATCGTCCTCGCTATACCCCCCCCCATAAAATTCGTCCTCTGTACGAGAAAGAGGACACCGGGAATTTTCCAGATTAACTCCAGCAAGAAAGGGATATTTTTATAGCTCAAAAAAAGAGGCCCGAATCATCTTAAATGTAAATTTGCGATCGTATGACGGAATAAAAGAATATGGAAATTCGGGATCTTTCGGAAAAGACTTTGCGACTCGCGATAAAGGGGGATAATGAGGTTTTGATGCTAAGCAGATGGCAACGGGAGCAACACGGATGAGGTTTTTGCTCCTTTTGAGCCCCGCTTCCACCCCTGTTGTCGCGAAATCGGAATCTGAGGGTCGGAATACCGAAGTTTTGATTCTCCTCTCGCTTGATGGTAGTTCCATTTGGAACGCACTTCTTTCCTCCTTTTTAAGACGCTTCCATTGTTCGATTCGTTTGCTGATTGCTCTTTGGGGAATTTCGTTTAGGGCGCTATGCAACCCTCTAACTGATTCGGTTTCACTCGAACAAGATACCATTTGACCCTGAGGTAACTTGTAGCCCTACTGTTGCTAGTATCATTAGTCAGATCATGGTGGACGAAATATTTTCTTCGAAAATGAATTTACGTCGCACTGGAGCAATGCGTCGGGCTATCGGCGGCGGTCTATGAGGCCTACGAGACAATGGATGACAAAAATAAACAAATTTAGGTAATGGTAATTTTAGTTAACGTCGCACTAGAGCAACACAATGGGCTATTGACGACGGTCCGGGATCAGTCCCTTAAGGGAAAGTTTCGAGGACAACACCTCGTAATTTTGAACCACGGTCAGATGACGAAGCAACACCTGATTTGGCACCCCACTCTCCAAACTTCCACGCTAACCCAACAAACAAATTTAGGAGCCAGCACAATTTTTAAGGAGCCAGGACCCGTGCAATACATATCATGCAATACAAAGTCCCAAATCCGTACGTTCAAAATCAAGAATTGTACGAAATCCGCTTTTTTTTTTCTCACTTTTTTCCCATTTTTAAAGACCAGGGAGTTAAACCTGGAATTAATTGATGAAACAACGCAAAATAATGGACATATTCAGAGTAAATACCACACAGAAAAAATAGACTTGCAAGTAAATTTTCTTGCATTGTATTAAAAAGGGTTTTTTTCCCCCATTTTTAAAAATTATTCCTATTTATATATCTGCCATTTTACTAATGCAAACGTAAAATTAGCGCGGGGTGGTGGTTAAAATTAAGATTTTTTTTGACAAAAAATGCTTATAATCCGGAAAGGCCGAGGTCCGAAGGATTCCCGATTTTGGACTTTGTACTGTACTAATGTGTTTTCGAACGCTGAGCCATGGCGACCTGGCGCCCGGGATGTGTCGTGCCCTGGTCTATGATCAATCCTGAAGGGAAAGACAACTCTTACCAAAAGATAACCTTTCGTCATTTTGAACCACGGTCGGATGACAACAACACCTGAGTTGGCATCCGATTCTCCGAGCTCCCACATCCGCCAATGTGAGGGCATTTAAGACCACGACAGATATAACGTCAACAAGCCCCCACGTTCTTCAGTTAAATCGAGTTTCAAATTTGTGACCCCCGTTTGCTAATCTGCGACTCCTCCAGTTTGACTTCGGTGGCACCTTGAAGATCTCCAGTCGGTTGTTTTAGCTCACAATGGACGAGATATCTCGTTGAATCCACTTGCAGATTAATCCGAGCGATCGGGAGAAATAACATAAAACTGAGAGTTCATCCTTCATCAAGCCGCGTTTACACCGGAGTTTGTATATACATTTCTCTCCCTGTTTGTGGCGAGGACGTTTCACGTTCCCTTATGCTGACCCCTTTTCGTCCCTTTTTGTGACCGGTATAACACTTTATGGACTTTATCGGCAACCCTCCGAGCGCACTCTTCTCACCCCTTTATAGAGAAGAGTGATCACTTTCCATCAAGATGTCGAGTTCCTCACCCATTTCACTCCTGGCATTGTTCTTTTTGTTTTTGTACTCGGGTGTAGTTGGGTCCCAGAGAAGGCCTCTCTCTAAATAGTTCTATTATTTATTGTAATTACCAACTCTTTCGTCCACGCCATTTGAATCGAATAGGTCACTCACTGGCAGTTTGGCATGAGATGGGGTCGAGGCAAGCGATGAGGGCAAAATATCACAGAGAGCGAACGAAAGACGGCGTGAGCGACCACGGGGTCCCGAAGGGCAGAGGGGAGCGGTTAGTGTCAAACAAACGTCTCCGAGAAATCTGTCCAAAAGTTGCAACCCTTTGATCTTCACCGACTCTTGGTGGAAAACAAATTTGGCTCTGCAAACTCTCCAAATCGCCACCCCGACTCGAGATCTTGACGATACAACGAATGCGTTTCTCGGAATAGCTTCGATGTTTGGACGAAGAACAGTGGCGCAAAATTCCGGTGTAAACGCGGCTTCAGAAGGTCGCTACCTTCGTTATGTCAGAGTGGATCCTCCCGCGGCGTGCGTTCACCCACAAAATGCAGGACATTAAGTTCCCTAAAGCCGAGGAGATAAAAATATCATTTCGTCATGCAATCAGCGACACATTCCACCCGCTATCGGGAAAAAAAATCCCTCGACTTCGGCATCCGTTAAGCGAGAAAGAAAGCTTCGGCTCCAGTGCCATAAAACACGAGCGACACTTTGGGAAACTTCTTTTTCCTTCGTAATTATATTGAGTGGGGGAGGCTTTTCGAACGGGGAAGGAGCCCCCGCGCGTGGATCAGGCCGCTAATGAGGCTTCGTGATTGGTTGCAATTAGGGAAGGGAATTTATGAAAATGAAGGATCGAGGGGATTTCATGCAGGGGAGTGGATCCTAGATGGAATGGAACGATAAGGACCTTTCGAAATGCCGTGTTGCCACGAAAGACAGATGAGAGAACTTATTGGCAGGCTTGTTTTTATCGAGGGGATCGATGCACAGGTGGAGGCCCGAGGGTCTTGAACCTTTAGAGAACTTAGTCACCGCATTCAAGTCAACCCTCCTGGTGGTTATTACGATGAGGTATCAGACAAGTACAACTGACTAGATCTCGTCATTGGAAAAAAACCGATAGCGATGCTTATGTGGTGTTTTGGGGGCACCATAATAATACAAATTAGAGTTGGACTACGCAGATTTCCTTTAAAATTATTTATTCAACTTAAAAGGTCTACAAGTTTGTCTTTTGGTTTCGGGTTTTACTTCCCCGTAATTACTGTTGAATAGAGAGCTATCATGTACACCACCTTCCTCTGTGACTTCTGTCGCTCAAGTCCTTTTTTCTTACTCTTTTCGGGGAATCAACCTCTCATAAAATACCTAAGAGTGACATTAAGATTTTTACTGGCGGTAGTAAAATTGGCGAACTGGTAGGTAGTGGCATCTACATCGAAACTCCTCAGCAGAAGATAACTCTTTGTCAACTAAACCCGGACTTCTGTTCAGTTTTCAGAAGCGAATTAATTGCAATCGATATAGGACTCCAGGCTATCCTAAGTGAAAACAACTTTGGCGCTCTCTGGATCTTGAGTGACAGCCGCAGCTCGATTCAACACCTCAGTAATTGGACCATCATGGGGGACAAAGTAAGTATCTCTATCCTGCAAAAGTTGAGGCTCATATCACTGATTCATGACATCCACATCCAGTGGATTCGATCTCACGTGGATCTTTTCGGTAATGAAGTAGCTGACAAGCTTGCAAAGGAGTGCTGCAGTCATCCAACCCCCTCCTCTTCTGAACTCACCTATTTGGAACTTTTTTCTCGGAAAAAATCCCAAAACCAAGAGGAAAGGTTGGTATCTCCCTCCCACCATTGGTATATGGGTGGTAAGCCGGGGTTGTTTCTAGCTCTTTCGTGCGTCCCAGACCAGTCTCTCACGTCTTGCCACTTGAAATGTCTTTCATTTTTTGAGGGCAAGAAACTCTTACGCTAAATGCTCAAAGTGCCACGCACACCAGGCTTCTGCTATCCTGGATTGCATGGACCGCTCAAGGGAGGATATATCTCCTCGTTTTGGGATCGACTTTCTGTGTCAACGAATTCTTGGACCTTCTTAGACCACTTCGTCAGACCATTTTGGAGGATAAGAAACAACAATCTCTCATGGAATCTCCGTCGCTTCTGTTTTCAAATGACACATCCCACACTCAAGGGGTGTCGATTCCCCAAGCGTGAAAGGGTCGTGAAACCGTTAGCCGGCGGTCCGTCACAAACGCCAGGTGTCAGGTGGAAATCGGGTTGCACTAGAGTCGGACGCCGATCCTGAGTTATTACCACACGTGGCTGTTGGCTCCCTTCTCGTGGACACGTTTCTTTTAACAGCCGCCACGATCTCAGTTAGAAGAAAATTGACCAGATCTTGATCTCGTCAGCATCAAAAAAATCGGTTGTTTCTTGCTGACAAGATAGCTTGTCATCAGAAAAATGGGTCAAATCTTGACAGTATGTCGTATAGTGTGTATATCACTTGGAGGCTTAACATGATTCAACACAACTCCATTCTATCGTGGGATACCAACCCTACAAAGAGTTTTCAATAAAATAAATTTCCCACAACCGGTAGGCTGACTACATGTGGACGAGGAATAATATTTTTTTTTGCAACGTAAAGCAGAAATGTGCGTGTGTTGAATTACTGAATGCACGTGCACAGTGCTGTACGAAACAATTTTTACCATTCGGGTTTTAGAAGCAAGAAACTGTATTGAAGTGTCCTTATTTTCAGGTGACAAAGTTTAGGAGAGAATAACTGAATTTTAGACGGTTGTTTCGATGAGACAGTGTCACTTTGTCTTGCAAAAGGTGGGTTGATTGTTCTGGGGTTTTATGGCGCAAGGAGCATATTTGCTCAAGGCAGGAATGTCGTGAAAGGGGGAAAAGAAGGGATGGGGGAATAGTGTATTCATTGGCCCTGTTTACTGAACACAGTAATCCCCATGGGGAAAGACAGTTTCTTCCAACGATGCTGAGCAGCAACGAATAGAGAAGTCATGATATGAATATAAGGCATGGTAGCTGGAGGAACGCAGCGGGCTATTAGCGATGGTCCGGGATCAATGCCGAAGGGAATGAACTCGGTTTATCCCGACAATCACATTCGCTGATGCACGCTAAATCTGTCGTGACCTCAAATAACCTCATGTTGGCGTCGTCTGGAAGATTTGGAGAGTCGAGGTTCCTGCTCATGCATTGACCTCGTCATCTGACCGTGGTTCGAAATGACGAGGCGTAGTCCTAAGATCATTCCCTTCGAGATGAATCCCGGACCCTATGCTCCAGTTCGACGTCAATTCAACTACCGTAAAGCCAACTACAGAGGGGCTCGTGTTTTCTAAATTCTAGGCGCTTTGTTGAAAAAACTATCGCCAAACATCGCGAAAAGGGGGATATATTTCATTATTCAACTAAATGCAATACTTGATCGCTGTTGGAATTTGTTTATGTCTACACTGAATCTCAAAAAAGTTTATTCATAATCGCGTATGTAGATATGGGTTGACGAGGCTCTTACCAGTCGCAAACACTAAATTCCCAAACACCGCGTAATGGAGCTCCGGATGCTGCACCGAAACCATTCAACAGTTCCGTTTCAGCGTTCGAAAGCCATTGTGACGACTCCAAAACGGAAATCGAATGAGACAGTGCAAATCCGTTAATGACCCACTCTTTTCGCCCGAAACAGTCTCAGTCGCAGTTAATGATCGCCCTCTTGTTGCACGTGGGGCGTTTGACGCTAATGACACGCCGCTTCACACCATTCGAGTCATTTATCGGATTAAATCGGCCGGAGAATCTCGTATCTTTTTTTCCAAGTTGGAAGAGAAACGGATTAGGTTTCGAATACGAAACTCGATCCAGCCAAAGTCCGTCGTGTACACGAGGGCTGAAGCATGTTAAAATCTGTCCTAAGAGCATCAAAACGACGAGCCTTGGTTCGCGAATCTTTTCTTCACGATGAATCTCGGACCGTCGTCAATAGCCCCAGTGTGATGTCAAGGAATTTTTTACCTACCTATACTACCCTACAATAATAGACCGGACAGCAAGATGCGAGGGTATAAGGGAAAGAATACATGCTTTAACAGAGGGGTGGTCTCCACGTGCAGCAATGACACTAGCGACCCTTCTGGCAATACTTTCGACAATGTTTTGTTATACAGCTATGGGTATTTTTGTCCATTCCTGCTGCAAGAAGGTCGCCAGCTCAGTTTTCGGTATCGGACGGGATTCCCTGGTTTTTAAGCGTCGCTCTCACTCGTCCCACACATGCTCTATGGGGTTTAGGTCGGGACACTGAGCAGGCCAGGGAAGATGTTTTACATCCATATCTTAATTCCACTGCTTGGCAGAGGTTACAACATCACATGTAACGTTGGCTTCCTGGAAGTAACATTCCAAGTCTATTCCATAAAATTCCTAAAGCGTAGGAAGAACCCGATTGTAAAAAATGTTCATGTAGGTATCGGCGTTCAATTGACCAGGAACAACATGCAAAGGTCCCAGGCCATGCCACGAAAACCATCCCCAAACGAGTAGTCGGATTTTATGCAAATCCACTGGCGTCCGGTCCACTATTGTAGGGTAGTGTGTATTTCGGACGAATTTCAAACTCTGCTCTGAGCAGTGAGTTTTCGTGCTGCTGACCGCTAACGCTGCGTTTGCATACTTGTCTCTCAATGGAGTGTATTTTCTCCAGAGGTCTATTTAAGAAAGGGCGAAATGCGCATGGTGTTTTCAAAATTAAATACCGATGTTCACTTAAAGTGTTGAATACATTGTAAGATGTTTTTTATTTTAATTTTTGACTTTTAAAAACCAGTGCTTTTTTTAACAATGAATCATTTGTTTATGTTTATAATCATTTCAGTGTTAAAGGTTCAGACGAAGCGAATCCTTAACCCTGCAGGTGATTGTCTCCAGAGGCATCTCTTCATCAGAAGAAAAGTGACTGAATCGCGGATGGTACTGGATAATTTTTTTTAATTAACATCGTACTAGAGCAACACGACGGGCTATTGTCGATGGTCCGGGATCAATTCCCTAAGTGAAAGATTCGAGGACAACCCCACGTCATTTTGAACCACGGTCAGATGACGAGGCAACACCTGAGCTGTGGCACCCCACACGCCCAAACTTCCACACCCACCCAACGTGAGGACTTTCGGCCACGACCGATTTAAGGTGCGCAAGCCGCCTCTACACCATACGCTTACAAATATCCACGCCCGGACCGGGATTTGAACCAGGAACCTCCGATCTAGAGGCTAACACCGGTTGTTCGTCGAATGGCCATCTTGGGCAAGAGATGTTACCTTCGTGAAACTATTGTTGCTGCTGTTTTGTATCTTTTTTGCAGGTGTCTGTCTCTGCAGAAGTAATAATCTTGAGGAGGGAGGAAATAAAGTATTAGTGTATGGGTTAAGTGGATCTCACAAGTCCCTCAAGTGATGCTCAAGTGTACGCCCAACTGTGAAACTTTAGTTAGTTAGCTTTCGGACTTCGTCTTGATCAGACGTCTCTGTAGCAACTGGATAAACTACGCATTCATAATGCTTTCCTCGTTTTCCTAAATTTTAACCCATGTGTGTAATGTCTGTGTCTTAATAAATGTTAATTTATTGTCCAAAAATGTTGGGAGTAATCAATTCAACACAAGGTTTAAGGTGGAAATGTTTACGTAATCATTTTTGAAAACAGATTATTCCTGTTGCAAATCCTTGGCGATAGGAGACAATGTTTATGAGAAAGCTAATTATTTATTTTGTAATTCAGGTACTATCATCTAATTAGCATGTTTTTTCAATAGTGGTATCTCAAATACTGATTGGGTCAGATGGACAATTCCTGTTGGAGATCGTCTTTAGTATTATTCGATGTGTCATCTTTCAATCAAGTTCCTAGAAGGAATAGGCTTTTTATACAGTTTTTTCATTAAGGAAGCATAAAAAAAAACTTGACATCTCAGGAATTCTAATATTTAAAATCAACTAAAAATGTGTATTTTATCTAATAACTTTGAGAGTTAAAACATCCAATGTGTTATATAGATTATAATGATCCACTATTATAAAAGTAGGTGTTTGTTTGTGTACTGTAAACAGTGTCCCGACGAATCTATGGCACGTACAATAATGAAATTTGGCGCAAAGGTAGTCCGAATTGTTTGCGATTTTTGTGTCCAGCCCGCATTTTAAAATTTGATCTAGAACATTTTTTAAATAATTTATTTGTTTTTTTCACCTTACGTTTTTCTTTCCGGAATGTGATGTCATTGAAGAAGGAGAGGATTTTGCGATTTTCGACCGCTGACTTCACAAGCGTTTTTCGTTTTAATGCCTTTGGAACTATGCCATTTTTTCCGATTCTAGCGTGTTTTGATTTCCGTTGTTGATAATAGCTACTTCGAGGCCATCACGGCGTTGCCTGTGGATTTCGTTTGCGAAGCAAACCAAATGGGAAGACGTAGCAATCATCGGGGGTTGGCGAGCGTAAACGAGCAGTGGTCACACCTGACCCCCACGAAAAGAACTGGCACGGGCAATGCCGTACTGGCCGCGTAGTCGATTCTAATGATACAAAATATAATAGATGAATTCGTTGTCCAGTTATCATTTGAACAAAGCATCCTATTGCAAAAATAGTTCTTGAGAAAATGAGTTAAACGTTTTGGAAACATTTGGAAAGACGCAAAATCGTTGGACCAAGAAAAGATCTTGAAATCGTTTGAAAGGTAGGGGAGTTTGAAAATATTTTAAAGCAATAAAAATGAATCGATATTCGCGGTCGATTTTCGTGTTTTCTAGTGTATATATACACCTTGATGGGAAATATTGTTTTGGTAAATTTCCGCTTTTAGGGGGATTTTTTACTGTCGAAACGATTAAATTATTCGAAACTTTGTTCGTCGATCTGTTCTCATTTAGGCATTCAAAATAGAAGTTTCATCGTTTTTCGGAGTCACACCTGCTCACCCTCCTCGAACGTGAAGGGGGTCGCTGTGTTTGGCAAGATTTCCCCATTCCAAGCGATCTTAAACATAAACGTGATCGGTGTTTTACTCCATATATGTAGCTATCGTTTGTTGAACTAGAAATTCTTTCTAAAATATTTGAGGAAATAGTGACTGTCGAATCCAAAATCATCAACAGGGTGACTACTAAATTTCTGTTGGACTTTT
This sequence comes from Metellina segmentata, assembly GCA_947359465.1. NCBI lineage: Eukaryota > Metazoa > Arthropoda > Arachnida > Araneae > Tetragnathidae > Metellina > Metellina segmentata. Next base: position 2,311,251 of record OX375879.1, read on the forward strand.
TCGGGACCTTTTTAAGGATTTTCTAAAATAAATGCATGATCTGATTTTACATTATTTATATAGGTCAGTTCGATGCAATTATACTTTAAAATCACTTTTCTTATTGCTTACAGTCTAATCTCGACAAAAGAGGACTCTTGTATCAAATATCAGCTTTAATATATGAACTTTAATATAATTCTCTCCCTCCAAACATCGAAGCTATTCCGAGAAACGGCTATAATTTTGTCGTCAAGATCTTTAGTTTGTGTGGCGATATGGAGATTTCGCAGAGCCAAATTTGTTTTTCACCATAATTCGGTAAAAGATCAAAGGGTTGCAACTTTTGGGGGAGATTTCTAGGAGACGATTGCTTGACACTAACCGCTCGCCTCTGCTCTTCGCCCCCCCCCCCCCGTGGTCGCTCGCCGTCTTTCACTCGCTCTGTGATTCCCCCCCCCATCGCTTGCCTCGACCCTATCTCCCGCCAAACTGCCAGTGAGTGACCCATTCGATTCAAGTGGACGAAAGAGCTGGTAATAACATTAGTAGAACTATTTTGAGAGAGGCCTGTTCTCCTCTGGGACCCAACTACACCCGAGTACAAAGACAAAAACAACAATGCCTGGAGTGAAATGGGTGAGGAATTCGATATCTCGATGAAAAGTGATCCCTCTTCTCTTGAAAGGGGTGAGAAGAGTGCGCTCGGAGGGTTGCCTGTCCACAAAGCGTCTAAACAAGGAACGAAAAGGGGTGAACGTCCACAAAAAGGGAGAGCAATGTATTTGCAACTCCGGTGTAAACGCGGCTACCGCGGACCCCTGATGCCCAAATCGAAATAATGTTGAAGGTTCGTCTGCCTTCATTTCATTGGGCAGCGTGGGAGGGGAGCGATCTGCTTCCCTCCCGCACTTAGAGAACCAATTCCCGATCCTCCCTCTTTCACCACGAGAGGAACGTGACTTGGAAATCCTTCAGGTGGGAGGGGTGGCTTGGCATCGGGCCCGGGAACACCACCCTTCCCCTCTTTCCAGGAATGTGGAAGAAACTTCGCCCGGGCGGCGCGTGTTTGAATGGAAACAAAGTAGCCCACTTGGAAGACTGCAACGGATTAGCAACCGCAGGGTCGAGATTCCAAAGCTGTCGTGTACATGGGGGCAGGTGCGCGTTGAATATATCGGGGATTCCAATGTTCTCAAGTTGGCATAATGTGGAAGCAGGGTTGACAACCTTTTCTGAGCAACTACTTCAGGAGCATTCTCATAAAATTTCAGGTAAGGGTAATGGTAATTTCAGTTAACGTCGTACTAGAGCAACACAACGGGCTATTGACGACGGTCCGGGATCGATCCCTAAAGGGAAAGATCCGAGGACAACACCTCGTCATTTTGAACCACGGTCAGATGACGAAGCAACTGAGCTGGCACCCCACTTTCCAAACGTCCACACCAACCCAACCATAAAATTTCAGGAGTCATGAGGTTGCTTCAGGAGCCTAAGGACCAAAATGAAACACAGGCATATTTTTCTTTAAACAGTCATAAAATTCCCTATCAGTACAAATAATTTCTTTTAGCATATACTATATGTAACTGATAAAAAATTATATGTATACATAAAGGGTTTTGACTTTAAATTATCGAAACAAAAATCTAATACACAATTTCCCCGTAAGTGAAAAATTTTCCCTTTTCATAAGAAAAAATACCGCAATCCGAATTGATGAATCTGGCGAAAATTTCCCCAGAAGTGGGACATTTTTTCCTTTTCATAAAGGAAATTTCCCTTTACCTTGCATCGACACGATTTCCGGAGTGAACCATACACTATGCGGAGTTGCGGATTTTCGATGCTTTAGCGGAGATACTCCGGAAGTTCCGGTGCACTTGGCGACTCTGTGTTTTTCTTCAAATGACGAGATATCTCGTCCATCAAGATCTGGTAAGTTATGCTAATGAGGAGATACCTCAACGAGACCACTCTCGAATAGTTAAACTGCGTCGTTTTCTTCTGCGCGACCCTCAATTCTTCAACTCTTACGAATTTTGAAGCTCTGGAACGTTTTTTAAAACCCAAATGGAATTCGTGTATGTTGCGTTAAGGTTTAATGGCCTGCTGGTCACTGCGTGGCTAGCCCGGCGTTACCCGTGCCAGTTGCTTTAGTAGAGTTTTTGGTTTGCTTCTTCGCAAACCAAAAAAAAAATGGGAATTTGTAGCCTATTGGATAACAACATAACGGAGTTGCCGAGTAGTGTTCGTTTGCTTCGCAAACCAAATGGGCGTTGCCGTTGACAGTTCTTTTCGTGGGGTCACATTGACCATGGTATTGGTTTGCTTCACAAACCAAACAGTATAAATATTCTATTGAAAAATTATTTATTAAAAGAAAATTAAACATATAAGGCTACATCTGTTGAGGAACGGATACATATATCTATGTGGTGTAAAACTTCTCGTAGATTTCAAATCCGTTAAATTTTCTTTCTGTCTTTAACAATCGCTGAGATAGAAAAAAGCACCGAAGTACGCCAGTGATAACTTTAATAATATCTTTTGCTTCGCTCGAATCCGTTTCTCAGGAAGTCAAAATTAATTAATCTCGAATCAAGGTCATTCGAATCTGTTTGCTAACATTCCCACTTATTGCGGATACACGAAAGGTGAAAAAAACTTGGCATGGTTCCAAAGACAGACGTCAATAGTGACGTCGCAGAGGGAGAAAAAGTCAATATGCAAGTTGTTCTTTGGGTGACGTCACATTCCAAAAGAAAGAACGGTGAGAAAAACTATTGAATTCATTTAAAAATGTTCTAGATTTAATTTTAAAATTCGTCACGACTCAAAAATTGTAAAAAATTCGGACTACGTGTGTGCCAAATCCCATTATTGTAAATGCCATAGATTCTTCAGGACTTTGCAATCGGAAAAGAAACAGACAAACACGTCCTTTTATAATACTAAAGATGGCCATATATTGCCAAGCTGCGCCAAACAACGACAGAATTCTCCTACATATACTCATACACACAAGAAAAGTGTTACTGTCCCGAAAGAGATAAATAAACCCAGGGATGAATCGAACCAAAAGGAAGTCGGGAGCAATTCCTATTCCGTCGGGGATTGAGGGCAAGAGACACAAATCAAGTATTGATGAGGAATCGATTTCCCGAACACTCCTCGACGAATACTTATTATACCTTACTCAGTTGAGGTCCCAAGGAAATCACTCGGATGCTCTGAATCGATTTTTCCACTCAAATACTCCTCACGGTATAACATTAGATCTTATTAATATTTTATTCATTATAATATTCCATGAATAAGGTCCATAAATTATACATGGTAGGATTATCTAAAAGAATAAAGATGTCTGAAAGCTTTCTTTTCGAGCTTCAAAACTTTGTCCAATCAAATTTCGTCATATACGTGGTGGCAGGTGCATGTTGAATATGTCGTGGCCTCAAATGACCTTAAGTTAAAGTGGCGTGGAAGTTTGGAGTTACCAGCTCAGGTGATTACCGAGTCATCTAACCGTGACTTACAACATAAAAAGTTTTTGGGGAGCCCTCTGAATACCAGTCTCTGTCAGTATTGTAACGGTCACCATCAACACACACAGTCTCAGGTCGAGACCGTATCATTAGATATTGCATTTTCAACTCACACCGTCTCAGGTCAATTAACAAACCAATAGATCTGATACTTTCAATTGACTACGATTCTGGTAAAGACCATACCATCATATCCCGCACTTTCAATTCACGTCGTTTCGGGTTAAGAACCCTAGCATCAAGTCTCGCACCGTCTTAGGTCAAATAACAAACCATCAAGTCTCACACAGTCTGAGGTCCATGAAGAAAACCATCAGTCTTCCATCGTCTCAAGCAAAGATGCAAACAATTAGGTCTCGCACCGTCTAATATCAAATAACAAACCATCGGGTCTCGCACCTTCTCAGGCCGAGACAAAAACCAACATATCTAACATCTCAGGTCAAGAAGCTAACAATCGGGACTAGCATCATCTTAGGTCAAGTAACAAATCATCTGGTCTCGCATCGTGTCAGGTCAAATAATAACCATCATGCCTCACAGTCTGAGGTCATGAAGAAAACCATTAGTCTTCCATTGTCTCAAGCAAAGATTCAAACAATTAATTCCCCCATCGTCTTTGGTCAAGTAACAAAGCATCAGGTCTCGCATCATTTCAGATCAAATAACAAACCATCATGTCTCACACAGTCTGAGATCATGAAAAAAAAACCATCAGGTCATCCATCGTCTCAAGTAAAGCTGCAAACAATTAGGCATCGCACCGTCTCAGGTCAAATAATAAACCACCATTTATCACACTATCTCAGGTCAAGAATAAAACTATCAGATCTCGCATCGTCTCAGGGCAAATAATAACCACCATGTCTCACAGTCTGAGGTCATGAAGAAAACCATCAGTCTTCCATCGTCTCAAGCAAAGATGCAAACAATTGGATCTTGTTCCGTCTCAGGTCAAGTAACAAACCATCGAGTCTTGCACCAACTCAGGTCGAAACGAAAACCATCATATCTAACACCGTCTCAGGTCAAGAAGACGACACCATCGTATCTTGAATCGTCTCAAGTAAAGGAGGAGCAAACAATCTGGTCTCGCGCACTCTCTGATCAAGCAACGAGGCACGAGGTCTCGCATCGGCCGAAGTCAATAGCCGGTGTTTGTGCTTTCGTTGGACGCTTCGATCGGAGTTTGTTTACGAGTCCGCATCGATTGTGACCCGAGAAAGCGTGTCCGCTGTCGTCGGCTCCATTGTCGTGCGTTCGTGACTGTCATCGAGCAGTGGATCGATGACATCCGATCGCCTCAAATGAGACGCGGTGATCAGCTTCATGACATCTCGACCGGTGACGCTATGGAAACAAATCGACCCGGAAACTTCGAAATTGTTTCCCGCCCATCTCTATCAGTCTGACTGCTCGATGTACGAGATTATTTTTTGCAACACGAACTCGCGTCATACGAATTACGGATAATCTCTACTATTACAAAAAGGAAGCGTTTCTCTGTGTTTATGTACGCAGTGTCCTGGTGTATTTATGGCACTTACAATAATGACATTTAGCACACACGAATCTGTTGCGATTTTGTGTAGCGCCTGAATTTTAAAATTTAATCTGGAACATATTTGATTAATTTAGTAATTTTTTTCACCTTTTTGCTGAATTATGGGTTAATGTGTACAGAAGCTGTTAATTGCTTTCCTGTCTTCCAACTTAGCAGAACGTGAATTTAGTGCAGCTATGAGCTTCATCACGGAAAAAAAACCGACAGGAAATAAGTACTCGTGAAGACTTAAAAATGTTACTTACAAACAAAGAGCCAGACGTAAAAACTACTTACTAGTAGTTTAGTAAATATAAAGTAGTAGTATTTACTAAAATATATACTACTACTATACGTATATTATAGTAGTATAACTTTTAGTAAATACTAATACTTTCAATAAATACTAATACTTTCAATAAATACTAATACTTTCAATAAATACTAATACTTTCAATAAATACTAATTTTAATAAATACTACAATAAAAATATACAAAATTTATATTGCAATAAATAAATGCCATTCAAGACATGAAAGTTATGTAGAGTTATTTTACTTGGGGGTTCATGGTCAAATTTTTGCCATAACAAGGGGTCCATGGACATACTAAGTTTTTGAACCACTAAACAAAACCAACTCCTTCCGTTTCACTACTCCCAAGTGGGGTATCGCAGCCCTACCACAAGTAGAAAACAACCCTTTCAAGCTGACGCCTTAAACCTCCCTCTCGTTCTGACTACAACGGAAGCAAGCGATTAGGGTAGCAACCACAATGGCCACGAATCCCACTTTCGTTCCAAATCGTTCTATTCTCAATCCTCCTCTCCGCTGTAGAACATCATTCCAGTCCATTCATGATGACCATCACACATCTGGGTTCCACGTCGAGGGCAGTTTTAAATTCTGTCCCCCACCCCGGAGTCACGTTGACTCACCTGGGGTGCCATTTTATTCCAAACGATGAACTGTAAGGGGGGGGGGTCGTTCGGTGGGCGATAAATTTTGGATTCGAATGTGCTTTCGGAAGAAAGTCCAGTTCTGAATCAGTGATTGGAATGTGGAAAATGTTTCCATGAATGCGATCCATCGCAAAACATCCTTTTCCTGTAAACTGATGCGACAAGAATATTTGGATGAACTGACGAAAGCATACTTTCTATTTCTACTTTAAGAGACCAGAGCTATATCAAATAAAAGCTATAGACGGGGGATCAAATAGTATAGTATCACACGTTAAATAAAGTAGAACATTAATTAGTAATTGGGCATTTAAAAACTATATTTAGATTACTTTTATCAAATAGACAATTAATGAATCGACAGTTTTGAGACCTAAATAAAGGGATCATTCTGGGCGAAAACGTGACTCAATAGAAGTGAAATGTAAGTAGACTTGAGAGCACATCGTCTTTTAAAACTGCTTCCAAAAAGTGTGTGTACCGATCGTTCTGGTGGTTAAGGTGTTAGCCCCTAGATCAGAAGGTTCCTGGTTCGAATAAGGGTCAGTGCACTGTGGTGTTTTGGGGCACCACACTAATACAAATGGAGTGGGTCTACGTAGTTTCTGTTGTAAGCAATTTATTACACTTAAAAGGATTTCAATACAATAGGACCACTATTTACAAATGTATTTACAACAAACGATCTCTGCACGATTGTTCATTGAGAAACAGTTTCTCTTCTCACAGTTTGTATTTTTGTTTCCCCGTGTAACTCTCCAGAGCAATCTCGTCCACCACCTTCCTCTGTGGCTTCTCTCGCTCGAGTCCTTTGCCTTCCTTTTCAGGGTGACAATTGCTCTCCTGGAATCCCCGTCGCTTCTTTTCAAATGAAACCTCACACACTCAAAGGGTGTTAAATCCCCACACGTGAGAAAGGGTCGTGAAACCGTTTGCCGTCACAAGCACCAGGTGTCAGGTAGAAATCGGGGTGCACAAGAGTCGGACGCCGACCCTGAGTTATTAACACACGTGGCTGTAGGCTCCCTTCTCGTAGAAACGGTTCGTTTTCCAGCCGCCACGATCCCACAGCCTGGATGTATGTAATCGTATGGTGTAGAGGCGGATGGTGCACCTCCTATACACCGTACCTTAAATATGTCGTAACCGAAAGTCCGAATGTTGGGTTGATGTGTAAGTTGGGAGAGTGGTGTGCCAGCTCAAGTGTAGCCTCGTCATCTGAGCGTGGTTCAAAATTACGTGGTGTTGACCCTTAGGAGATCGTCGTCAATACCCGTTGCATTGCTCTAGTAAGAGGTTAATTATAAATTACCAATTCATTATTCAAAAACTGTGACTTACATATCGACTAGCAATCACGTGACTAGTCTGTGAAACATTGACTAGGTCGTGAAAAAAATGGTGAAAATCACAAAAGCGTACTACAACCAGTTGATCCATGAACGGACCCTTCAGATGAAGAATCAATAGATGGACGTCTTCTTCCATTCCGTGTAAACATCACATGACGAACGTGTAAGGTTCGTCCAGCAAACGGGTCATGTTTCTATCAGTTTGGATCACATGATCTTGGTTACCTTTCTTCACTTTACTTTTATACTTCCTCTATGGCGTGTCTCAGTGGGTCTTCCCCACTGCGTTACGAATAGTCCGTTGCGTTGCTCCAGTGCAACGGTAATTAAAATACCTACCTACCAATGCGTTACGAGAATGCGAGTTGTAGAGCAGGTACGAATCCTGTAACAATCCTATAAGTATATTTTCTAAGTTCTAAAACTTTCCTTGCGTGCACATACCTATTTATTTGTCGGAAACAATCATTTGCTAGGTGCTTGGTAATTTTTTATTTAACGTCGTATTGGAGCAAAACAACCCTATTGACGATAGTCCAGACTTCATCACGTAATTTTAAACCACGGTCAGATAATGAGGCGACACCTGAGCTGCCACTCTCCAAACTTCCACACCAACCCAACGGGAAGACTTTCGGCCACGACAGATTTAGGTGCACCATCCGTCTCCACACCATACGCTCACAAACATCTTTGCACTGACCTGGATTCGAACCAGGAACTTTCCGATCTAGAGGCTAACACTTTAACCATCAAACCGGTGGGTCGGTTGCTTGTTACAGCTTGGCCAAGTACACTCTTCGCGTCATAAATTAAAAAAAAAAAAAACTGTGCTCTAGCAAATGAATTCTGCACGCGGAAAAACTGCTACAGTGGTTGGTTGCATTCTTTATAGTGCAAGTGCCAGAGGAGGCCAAACTGCGCCAAACAATGCCAAGTAAATATACATAAACAAGCAATGAAATCTTTTACTCACAACAAAAAGATAAGAGCGATAATTAATTAACGACGCGTAAAGCAACACAAAAGGCTAAGTCGACGGGCCAAGATCAATCTCCAAGGTAAAGATTCGAGAACAAAGCCTCGTAATTTTGAACTTTGGTCTGACGACGAGGTGAATTTCAACGCTCAAAATTTCTGTTTTGATCACGAAAAATATATTTTTTTCTCTTTTTCTCTTATTTGGTCATCTTTCACGTCATCGGAAATTTCGTTTACCGTAAACCCTTCGTAGGGTCGGTATCCCATGATGGAGTTAAGTAAAGTAAGTCCTACCTGAGCTGGAACCCCACTCACCGAACTTCCACACCTTGTCAACTTGAGGACATTTTTGGCCACGACAGATTCAATATTTACCAACCCCCACGTACACGACGGTCTATGGCTGGATCTAATTTCTAACTCACAGCCTTCCGGTTGATACTATTCTTACAGGGGGGCCCGTCGTGGCTCAATCGGTATGTCCACTGCGCTAGCAACCTTCGAGTTGTAGATGGTACAGGTTCAATTCCCCTATCAGGTTCATTCCTCATAACATTCATTTCTCTCTTCAATGTCAGTAAAACTTCCGATGTGTGAATGTCAAATATATGATATTGTACCCTTCTCTACAATAATGAACCGGACGCCAGCGGATTTGCATAAAACCCGATTACTTGTTTAGGGGTGTTTTTCGTGGTATGCCCTGGGACCTTTGCGTGGTGTTCCTGGTCAATTAATTGAACGCTTACATCATGGTTTCCAACCTTTTCTGAGCAGCTTCAGGAGCATTCTCATAAAATTTCAGGAGTTTTGAGGCTGCTTCAGGAGCAACGCGAAAAAATAAGGACAAAAATAAAATAATTGCATATATTTCTTTAAAAACAGTCATAAAATTCCCTATGAGCTCAAATAATTTCTATTAAGTCTCAAATGCGGACGTTCAAAATCCGAAATTGTCCCAAATTAGGACGTTTTGCTAACCAGTTTATTTGTTTTTCTCACTTTTTTCCATCTTTCTGACAATTTTCAAAGAACAAGGAGGTAAACCTGGACCTAATGGATGAAACAACGCAAAATAACGGACATGTTCAGAGTAAATTCCACACAGAAAAATTAGAAGATTTGCAAGTGACATTTCTTGCATTGTTTTAAAATAATTCCTATTTTAAAAAAAGTCCTAATTATTCCTATTTATGTATCTACTATTTTAGTATTGCAAACCCAAAATTCGCGCAAGAGAGGTTAAATTAAGTTTTTTTTTGACAAAAAATGCAAATAATCCGAAATCCGGAATGGGTGAGGACAAGAGGATTCCGGATTTTGGACTTTGTACTGTTTTAAGGATAAAAAATTACATATATGCAAGAAAGGTTTTATCCTTAAATTATAGAAACAAAATTCTAATACAAAATTTCTCCGTAAATGGAAACATTTTCCCTTTTCATAGGGGAAATTTCCCTTTTCCCTGCATTGACGCGATTTTCGGAGTGAAACAAAGATTACGCGGATTTTCGATGCTTTAGCGGATAAACTCCGAAAGTTCCGGAGCACTTGGCAACACTGCTACATGAACATTTTGGACCATCAGGATCTTCCTACGATCTGACAATTTTATAGAATGGACGAATGTTACTTCCAAGACGACAACGCTCCATGTCACGTTCCAGCCTCTGTCGAGCAGTGGTATCAAGATATGGATGTAAAACGTCTTCCCTGGCCCGCTCAGAGTCCCGACCTAAACCCCATAGGACATTTGTTGGACGCGTTAGAGCGACGCTTACGAACCAGGGAACCCCGTCCGAAATCGATAGCTGAGCTGGCGACATTCTCGCAGCAGGTATGGTCACAAATACCCATAACTATGTATCAAAACCTCGTTGAAAGTATGCCCAGAAGGGTTGCTAGTGTCATTGCAGCCCGTGGGGGACCATCCCCATATTAAAGCATGCATTATTTCCCTTATACCATCACATTCTGTGGTCCGGTCCATTATTATAGGGTAGTATATGTCTTCTGTCTGGCGCAACATGGGAAAATATGACGAGCCATAAAACCCGAAAACAATAGATCTGCCGAGTTCCTGTTTGCCAAAAAGGTACTTAAGCGTAAATCAATACTAATTATTCAAGGTGTTAGTCGAAAGGAATGATAAAGTGAAACTACCACCCAATTCAAAATTTTAAGGAAGCCTACCTTTCTGAAACTGGGTTCCTACCTTTCCCGAATCAGAAAAGAACCTTTTCTGAATTAAACATGACCTTCGTTCCTTTTATTGTTTCTTTCTACCTCAATTTCTAAAAGCGGTGGCTTTTACAAAAAAACTCTGAAGTCGGCCGGAGGTTTTGGTAAATAATGCAGAACCTCCCCTCTCCCTCTAGCTCCATCCCACAATCTCTTTCGCAGCAGGAGAATGGACGATGGTCGAATGAAAATTCGGTTGGAATAAACCTGGGCTTCTTCTCAGGCTGTGTGTATGCGGAGGTTTCTTCTTATCGCAACCATATCTGAGGGTTTACCGGACATAAAAAAGAAGCTTTCTAAAAACGCCACAATGCATCGCAACAGTTTTAAATTGTTTCGTAAGGAAAAGAAATAATATTAAACAACAAAAATACCTCTTCGTTGTTAAATGTAATTAAAATTTTAAATGAAATACTTTCTTAAATTCTCATACATACTGTTTAGTAATCTTAACATATTTTTTTTTATTTGATTTTTCACTTCTTCTCTGTACGGCGAATCGAAGCGGAGGTAGAGCAATAGGAATAAATCTCGGTGAACAGATGTTTTTTTATTTCGTTTTCGAATCTTTAAATGCATTTTTTCCCTGGTCGGGAGCAAATTTTTGCACCCGAAACGTGATAGCTAAAAACATACACTACCCTACAATAATGGACCGGATAGCAAGATCGGATGGTATAAGCGAGAGAAAACGTGCTTTAATGGGGGTAACACGTGCTGCAATGACACTAGCGACCCTCTTGGGCATACTTTCAAGAAGGTTTTGGTACACAGCTATGCGTATTGATGTCCATTCCTGCTGCAAGAATGTCGCCAGCTCAGCTGTAGATTTCGGACGAGGTGTCCGTAAGCGTCGCTCTAACTCTTCCCACAAATCTTCTTTAGGGTTTAGGCCGGGACTCTGAGCAGGTCAGGGAAGACCTGCGTTTTACATCCGTATCTTGATACCACTGCTTGGCAGAGGCTGCAACGTGACACGGAGCGTTGTCGTCCTAGAAGTAACATTCGTCTATTCCATAAAATGGCCAGGGCGTAGGAAGAACCTGATGGTCCAAAATGTTCAGGTACGCGTCGTCGTTCAATTGACCAGGAACAACTTGTAAATGTCCCTGGCCATACCACGAAAAACACCCCCAAACAAGTAGTCGGATTTGATGCAAATCCGCTGGCGTCCGGTCTATTATAGTAGGGTAGGGTACTCTATGTTTTTGAATAAAATTGAGCGTACTGATCTTTTTACTTGTTTCTAAGGGTTTCAGCAAGGTTAGAACCGTTGTCTTAAAATGAAAACTTTTAAAGATTTCAGTGTTTGGTACAAGCAAACATTTCAAAAATTCATATTTTCTACAGTATTCTCAATGTTTCATGAGTGAAAAAGAATACTCTATATTTTTTATTTCAGACTAGCAAAATACCCGACCTTACTCGGTTTGAATTCGTTTACTCTAAATTGAAGAGATAATCAAAATATATAATGACTTACGTTTTTTGTAGAATAAAAATTTATTTTAACACCTTTCGCCATCTTTATATTTTCTACAACTTACTTTAGACACAAATCATACACATGCATATCCATTCATGTAATACATTTCACATACATCGCACAATTGCTGTATGACAAAGCTACAAAAAGACGAAAGGTGATACTAAGTTTACTACTATAAAAGACGATTTATAGGAAGATTTGGAATTCCCTTTCTTAAGTTCTCTTCATGTGCAACTCAATTAATTAAAATTACGATTTACGGCGAGTGCTCTCGCACTCATAGTCAACAAAACAATATTTTTTTACTTGTGGCACTCTTGCCTCCGGTATGCGACATTGTGAAATTTTGCAATCTTCTCCTGTCATTACTACAACGAATTTTCTAATGTTGGAAAAAGTTCTAGTTTGGATTTTTAAACATTATTATTCTTTCAATAACGACATTATTCTTTAAATAACGGCATTATTCTTTAAATAACGGCATTATTCTTTAAATAACGGCGTTATTCTTTAAATAACGGCATCATTCTTTCAATAATGGCATAACTACACTTAAAATTTACTGAAAATTTATACTGACTTACCTAACATTTTCAAGTCTAATACTTTGTGATGATAAGGAAAACACAATTATTACAAATAATAAATATTTAAAACAGAAAACAGTAAAATAGAACAAAATAAAAGATGTCGGAAAAATTGTTCTAAAGATATTAATTTGTGATTCATTTTTATCTCTTGATCTCGCACAGTTGCCACAATTTACAACTAAAAGTGCACAAAATTTAGAAATGTGAAATTAATTCAGAGCGAAAGAAACAGAAAATATCACTGCTCACGCGATCTTGTTCATTCTCGTTTCCTTGAAAAATATCGTCTGTCTCAAATATTCCGAAATCGTTTTCATTGCGCTAAGAACAAAAATAAGACTCGAAATAAATGAAGTATCAGAGCTGAAATTTCATTAAAGAATATAATTTTTTGAAGAATGATTATTTTTTTAGCAGTACTGGTAAAACAATCGAAGTAATCCTAATATTCAATAGACATTCCAAATTTTCCAAAACTACCAAATTATGGTTGATTTAAGTATACTTACTCGGGTGTTTTAGCATGAAACGCATCTAAATATAACAATAAAGATATGTTTAATATTGCATTCACTATATTAATAGATAATGTATAAAATAAAATACACTGCAATCAAATATCTGGAATATAATTCATGTGATGCCCACACAAACACAAAATCGAACATAGAACAGAAAGACGGACAGACAGACTTTCGCAACCAATTCCACTCACTAAATAAAGATAAGTACTCACTGTATGCAAATTTCCATGAAAATATCTTAAACCGCGTGGACGTGTATAGGGCACAACATACATACAGACAGACAGACAGACAGACGGACAGACAGACAGACAGACACCAAACGAGAAAAAGGCGGATTCGGCATCAGAAGGGTCCAAAACGGATAGAAAACTTGAAATGGGTCGAAAATTTTGAATGTACAAACAAACACTCCATTCTTATTTATATAGATTCTAGCTGATATATTTAGGTTGGATCGTTGTTTGGGGTTTTATCGGCGAAGAAAAAATGTCGTGAAAGTAAAAAGAGGCATTGGGGAATAGAATAGCGGGATGAAAGCAGAAAACTATCACCGGAAGCGTGACCTCATGTTTACTTAAGACAGTAAACCTATGGGAAACGAAAAAATCACTAGATTACCTGGGTATGTAAAGTTCGTGCACACTTAATAAGACATGCGCTCCAGAGAGCCTTATATATTAAGGAGACTGCTACATTTTAGGCAAGTTTTTCAGTTGTATTTTTTTTTTTTCGTTTTCGTCATTTTTTTTTACCTAAATGCTTCTATTTTTTAATAAATAATCATCACGGCGTTGTCCGTGACAGTTCTTTTCATGGGGTCAGGTGTGACCACTGCTCGCTCACCCCCAGTGATCGCAACAAATTCCCATACGAATTCGTAGCCTATTGGATAACAGCCATAATGGCGTTGCCTGTGTTGTTGGTTTGCGACAAATGAAAATTCCTAGCCTATTAGAATGATTTCACTGCTAATTCCAATGTGGTTTGCGAAGCAAATCAAATTATGAGTATTATGAACTATGGTATGCTTCGCAAACCAATACCACGGGCAACGCTGTGATGGTCTCGTTATTGTCAAATGCGGCCAAATTCGATAAAAGCCATCATGGCGTTGTCCGTGGTGTTGGTTTGCTGCGCAAACAAAATGGAAATTCGTGCGAAACCGAATGGTATATTAAATTGTATTCATAATAGATTGATTGAATGGTATTCGTAATGAATTGCATTCATAATAAATTCCATTCATTATGAATTGTATTTATAATGAATGGCATTCATAATGAACCAAATGGTATAATCCAAACAGAATATTCATAATTTGGTTTACGAAGCAAACCAAATAATGAATATCATGTAATATGGTTTGCTACGCAAATTGGATAACTGCCATAACGGAGTTGCCTGAAGTCTTGGTTTGCAAAGCGTGACGTCACAAATAATACACGCGAAAATATAAATATTTAATTGAAAAATAATAAAGTAAATCAAATGTATAAGGTATCTAACTGGTGTCAAATTGTACGCAGATTTCAAATCCGTTGAAATTTTCAATCTATCTTTAACGATCCCGATTTTACTAAAAGGAACTAAATAATGCCAGCCAAAATGTTTTTTATTTACTTTGCTTTCTTTCGCTCAAATCGTGAGAGGGCAGGAAATGTATACTTTTAGGTATCGATCTAGTGTGAAATTTTCCGCAGATTTCAAATCCGTTGAAATTTTACTCTATCTTTAACGGTCTAGGAGATAGAAAAAACTACATAACTAAAGTTAAAACTTTGTTTTTTTATCGTCTTCTGGAAAATCATTCTACCGAGCAAAATGAAAACGAAAAAAATACATTTAGAATCCGATCTTTTTTATGCTGTTGCCATTCCAAAGAAAACAATAACAATTCAATTTCATTAAATTCATTTTTAAATGTTCTAGACTGAATTTTTAAATTCGCCGCGACCCTAAAATTGCAAAAAAATTGGACTGCCTGTGTGCCATTACTATAAGTGTCATAGATTCGGCAGGACTTCGCGTGCAAGAAACTTCCTTTTATAATATTAGAGACAATACTTGTTACGGATTTTTTGTTTCATGATGTCTTTTCGTACGTTATTTACCTCAAAAAGAAAATACTTTATTTTGAATGTTTAAAAAAAACCTTAAATATGACACCACTTGGGTCAGCCCCAAAAATACGCCCAACACACGAATTTTGGCACCAAACAAGTTAAAATGTAGCCCAAAGGACGCAATTGCGTCCTATCTGGTAACTCCGATCTCCGAAGGAATAGAAAAGTAGTGTTTGTCAACTTCATCTAAGTTTGAGGGGTTCTTTTTATATTCCTGGAAAGAGAAGTCAGATCGGGAACTGATCAATATTAAGAAGAGATTTTCACGAGGCGATATTTTGAGAATTTATTTATTTTTTATTATGTCGAAGTCGTTTTGCATTTGCACGAAAGTTTAGAAAAGTTCAAAGCAGCCGAGATGTGTGTGTGTCTTTACTTGCAGCAAATATACATTCTAAAATGGCAGATGACGAAATTTTTTCCGAGAGTTCATTTTGTTTGGTTGATTTGTCGGCGGTTCTAAGGAGCTTTTTCACTACGCGAGGGCTCGGATCGTGGGGCTGGGCAACGTTCTTAAAGGGGCCCCCTACCTTTACGAAAATATTTTATAGGCTTACATAGAGAACTCTATAGAAAATCTCTACAGAGATCTATAAAACTCTATCGAGATTTCTGTGTTAGAAACGTGTGTATTATTTTGTATTGTAAGTGTAGGTAGAAGTTCGTTTGCGACAAATCGGTTTTCCAGAAATTAAAATAGCTCTAATTACAGTCCAAAGAATTGAAATAAATTATTCAAAACGGCAAAATGGACAAATTTCTAAAACGAAAATATGATTCTGCGCTGATGGTGCTAGTGCTACTCGTGCAAGCACAAGCAATATCAATAACGATACTCACAATAGGGAGAACAAAATAAAAAATGTCTATAAACAATATTCCGATACTTATTTAGACTTCACTTATACACTTAAAATAATGGACCGGACGCCAGCGCATAAGATCCGACTACTTGTTTGGGGGTATTTTTCGTGGAATGGTCTAGGACCTTTACAAGTTGTTCCTGGTCATTGTAACGCATGAACATTTTGGACCATCAGGTTCTTCCTACGCTTTGGCCATTTTATGGAATGGACGAATGTTACTTCCAGGACGACAAAGCTCCGTGTCAGGTTGCAGCCTCTGTCAAGCAGTGGTATCAAGACATGGATGTAAAACATCTTCCCTGGCATGCTCAGAGTTCCGACCTAAACCCCATTAGAACATTTGTGGGACGAGTTAGAGCGACCATGGAACAACGCCCGAAATCTACAACTGATATGGCGACATTCTTGCAGCAGGAATGGACATGTATCAAAACCTTGTTGAAAGTATGTGTGTAGTAGTGAATCAATTTTCATACTGCAGACAACTTACCGAACGTACATCAGAACAGGATATTTTTAAACTCCATTTGGTAATATTTAGATCAATTTAACATAATGTTATAACATTCAATGTGTTGGAATCTGTACCGATTGTTTCTCCTTCAATGGGTATATTAAAGGATTTATTACTTTTGCGAAGAAGAAAAATCCTAATATCATATCTATTTACGCACTATTTTTTTCACCGAGAATCCCTTGTCTCAAAAACATTACCTACGACATTAAAATCCGTATTAGACCAAATTGTAAATATGGTAAACACGCCTATTTAAAAATCTTAGTGCATCTATGGAAGCTCAGCACGATTCTTTACTTTTACATACTGATGTAATGTTTTGTAATGAAAACTATAGTGAGAACCTTTGTTTCAATGGAGTTGATCAACTTTTTATGGATCAAGAAAAGTTTGACCCATTCCAATTTTATCGTTCAAGTGATGAGTCATCCGCCATCTGCTTTCGAGTTATTTCCACGCAAACGATCTGCCGTGGTTAATTTTATTCGAGAAACAAAACAAAAGGGCTTTTTTATTCTCTAGTCTAAGAGTTTGATATTAGCTATCTTTAAAGATAGAGTAAAAATTTCAAGGATTTGAAATCTACGAAAAATTTTTCATCAGATCGACACCTTACATGTGATTTCTCTCGATTTTTAAAAAAAGTTACTACTGCCGCCGCAGGATTGAAAACTTTGTTGTTTAGCTCGATTCTTAGACGATTTCCCAAGAAAGTACTGATCAGAAAAAAACGTAATTAACATGGTTTCTTCTTCATCGTATTCCCTGGACAATTTTTAAGAAAAAATTTTTCCAATGCGGCTATTAGTTTAGGGTTTATTAAGTGTCAAAATTGAAAAAGCGAAATTTCTTCCGCGAGTGAGCAAAACACATACAAATTTTCAGTTTTCAGCCGTGAGTTTTTTTTTTTAAGAGTTCCTCTCAACGTAAATTTTTGCAGCTCGTCAAGTTTTTTTAGAAATTTCTATTTGGTTCTTGATAATATTTTTTTGAAATTCGAGAAAAATTGGGACATTTTCGTTATTTTTTTTTTTTAACTTTTCATATCTATATCTTATTACTATTAGTTTTTAATTTTTTAAATATCACAGTACACCTCAGAATGTACTCTTTCTTACGGTACAATTATTATTTTAATTGGTTAATAATTAAATTCGATCAATAGTTGGTCATACAAAATTCGGAATCTTTGGATATTTTCACTACTTTTTATTAAAACTGTCATATCTACAGCTTAGTTCTATTATTTTTTAAATTTGAGAACATCACTGAATACATTACATTACACTCTTTCTTGTGGTACAATTATTTTTTAAATTGGTTTATAAATAAAATCGATGGAATTAAAAGTTGGTCACGTATTTTTTAGTTCGCGTAGCAGGTACCGCACGCAGTTGCGGGTTGTATTTCTGATTATCGGGTTTGCCAGATATCAGATTTATCGTAGCAACAATTGCCATAAAAACGATTTATTTTTATTTGGCGAGGAAAAGTTCTCGCTTTTTTTCACTCTATTCTCAGACGGTTTACAGAGAAAGTACAAAGTACAGATCGTAAAGTTAGGAGATAAACACGGTTTACTTAAAATTGTACAGGGAACAAGATGCAGAAGGTTTTTTACTGATGCGGCTTTTAGTTTAGAGTGCATTAATTGTTAAAATAAAAAAAAGTGAATTCACTTGCGAAAGTATTGGTTTGATGCGCAAGCCAAACAGGATTACGTAGCAATCCCCGGGGGTCGGCGAGCAGGGTGCGGAGTCCCCTAGTTCTTTAAATAAATAATTGTTCAATTGTAACTTTTATATTTTCGCAATACGAATTTAGCCGCATTGGACGAAGATACTGAACAAGAACACAAAAACGGCTAGTTATCTCGATTTATAGAAAAGATTTAACTTGAATGGAGTACTTAGTTGCCTTAATTTAATGCTTTATATAAATAGCAACTAAAAATAGCATTAACATTTAATCGTATTTGATGTTTTGAAGAGTTTACAACAAAGGGGATAGTAGGTAAGATTTATTTTTTGGATAACGTATACCGAAAACGGTCCGTTAAAGTTTTCATGTGTGGCAAATTAACTTATTACCCTGATTTACTGATCTTAATTTGATGTGAGCTTATTTTCGTAAAATTTATATTTTAATCTTGAAGTTAGTGTTATAACTATTTTTATCGAAATGTTTACATTAGACAGAAATTCTCTTTGCAATCTTCCGGTTTTTGACATAAACTGTTTTTTTTTTGTCATTCTTAGATTGTTTTTAGATAAGCATAATTCTCCCGTTTTGTCGTGGGTTTTAATAAAATTTTTGTTGAAATATTCCCCAAGAGTTTCAATTGATAAACTTGATAAATAAGTGCAAAGTAATAAAAATGAGACACATTTGCTAAAAATGTCGCTGTCCTGCTAAAACAGATGGCTCTTTAGGATGCAATCTGCCAGGAACAAATTCAAACTGCAATAAGACAAAAGCGATTGGAACACTCTTAAAAAAACATCACCTGCGTTTTCCTCTTCTCATAATACAACTTTTTGCAGACATTTTTAATGATTTCTATATCCCTATTTATCCTGTAATGCTTGTTTCTTCAGCAAGGTTTCTGAAGCTCCCGATTAATTTCTTACAAAACAATTGGTTCACCCAAAAACGAGGTTTATTACTATTTCTTCTGATGTTAAATAAAATTGTTTTTAGTTCTTTTAACAAAACTGTTACTATCTATACAACTTCACGGTACAGCTGCTTTCGACGCCATTTTAAAACTGAAACTGTTGATCAGTTTGTATAAAAGTGTTTGAACAAAAACTGATTCAAGTCATATTCAACTTTTATCGATCAACTATAATTGGTCAATGAAATTTGATTCGTGAGAACGCGCCTTTATGAATGGGGGGGAGGGATTGTCAACGTTTTGTCAAACGAAGGGAACGATATTTTTAAACCTTTTTTTTGCATACGATATTTGGTGTTTTGAAATGGTATACTTAGCTGATATCTTCAATTATTCAACTAACGTGAATACCGGTATTCAAGGTAAAAACGAAAATATTCTAACATCCACTGTCAGCATTTCAAAAAAATTTCTATCACCTTAGGAGATTACGCGTAGTTCTAAAAAGTACAGTGTTTCCTTCAGCCTAAAATAATAATATCGATGAAATAATTCCTATTATAACACATTTACCATTAGTACAGAGTGTTCTAAAAGTTCCCGTACTCCAACTTTAACCCGCGGTTTTTTTTTTTTTAATTATTATCGTCTGCTATTAAGTTTATTTTATCGTCTGCTATTAAGTTTATTTTATCGTCTGCTATTAAGTTTATTTTATCGTCTGCTATTGAGTTTTATCGAGTCTAATATTTATCGTCACGCATTCAGAGACTTGCGCTGTTTGAAGCTTATTTTGAATGTAAATCATATGAAAAATGTAAAGTATTTTGGCGACATAAATATCCAAATGATACAATACCGAGTAAAGATACGATATATCAGCTTATTCAATAATTTGTTGCATTATTAGCAGTGAATGAACGTTGTAAGAAGAGGGAGAGTTCATTACGTTGTCAACGGATCGTACTCTCAAAATGCAAATTTCCGAAATAACAGTAGAAGAATTTTGGATTTCTGTTCAAACTGAGTTTAAAACTATTATTAAAAATAGATTACAATTTTATTACAACTTTCAACATCGTACTTACGCGAGCTTGGTTGTTCAATATTAACGAATATCAAGACGAAGAAACGTGAAAGGCTGACAAATATATAAAAAAATGAGAATAGCAATTTTAATATATATATATATATATATATATATATATATATATATATATATATATATATATATATATATATATATATATTGAAAAACATTTGCAAAAGTCATTAAGCCCAAATATCCCATTAAAAAATGGTGTGTTTTCTTTTTTTTTTTTTTTTTTTTAATTTCATTTACTGATTGTTTATGCTATTTACTGGTATGTGTGTCATATTTTCTTTGTATTCAAGTGTGGGAAAATTTTAGACGCGTTTGCGGATTTTACGCAATCGAACGTTAAATTTTTTCTGATAAAATCTAACGAAAAATCATGAAGAGTATATATTTTTTGTGGGCAGTGCATTTTAGAAAGGATTTTTGTGATGGATAATCAAATTCGCTGAAGAAACATCTTCGAATTCGAATTTTTGTTGATTATTTCGACTCGACATTTATAGAACTCGCATCGAGGTAAATACAAATTTAGAGAAAACATGCTTTGCTCGAACTGAACGACGCCATAAACAAAACCAGAACACAATTGTATGAGAACGTGTTATCAAATTCGGCATTCACGAAAGAATATTTGGAATTCGAATTTTTTAAATCATTCCCCCCTACTCGACATTTAAAGAACTTACATCCAGATAAACAAACTTTCAGTGTAAACACGCTGTGCTTCGCATTGAACGACGCTACAAACAAAATCAGAACACAATTGTTTGCGAACGCGTTATCAAATTCGACATTCGCAAAAGAATATTTGGAATTCGAATTTTTTAAATCATTTCTACTCGACATTTAAAGAGCTTACATCCAGGTAAACAAACTTTCAGTGTAAACACGCTGTTCTTCGCATTGAATGACGCTACCAACAAAACCAGAACACAATTTGAAAAGAACTCACCCAGAACAGCAAGGGATCGTCGGAGATCCTTCGGAAACATCCTCTCTCGCCACCTGAGGGGGAGCAGTTTCAACCAGCGCACATTGTCACAACCGAACACAAAACACTCGACGAAATCCCACTCAGTTCGATTCGGTTCTAGAAAACGACCATCGAACAATCCACTTCGGAACAATTCTCACTCGACAGAACGGTGCTTTTTCGGAACAACGCAGAACAAAAACGAACTCCGAGCGAGAGAACGCTCTCACAGAGCAGACGATTCTTTCTTCCGCGCAACAAACTCGGAAAGTTCGGAAGCCGTCGAATCGGAGAAGTAACTCCCTCGAGCTGAGCGGAGTGGAGAGGTTTGTCGACTGACGCGCAGGGGAATCGTATGAGCGAAATGCATGCTGGGGGAGGGCGCCTTCTGTGTGACGTCATGCGAGGGGAGGGAGAGTTTGCACGCTCAAAGAACGACGTGCTTCGACAGAGAACGCAAAAATAGAATCATTTATAGGGGTTTCTCTAACTATGGTGCTCGACCCAACGCAACAACAAATGGTTGAGTTAAAACCGAAAAATTATTTCCTCTCTTCAGCCTCTTGGTGACGAGAGGAACGAATTATCTCGACGAGATATCTCGTCTTTACCAAAATTGGTCCTATTTTGACGGACGAAACACTACGACATCACTCGGAGGTGCAGACGATACATAACAACGTGCAGACGATACGTAACTGAATGTGCAGACGATACATAACTGAAAAACAGCAGAAAGAGTTCTAGGTTCAAAAATGAAATTAGACTTCGATGGCAGACGATGTTATTCCCTTTTAATTTAAATTTAAGCATTTTACTTTGTATTTTTTGCTAATGGCATCGCTGAATGTTCTAGAAGCTTCTTGCAAAACCAATCCTAAAACATCAAACGTGCATGTCATTATATCTTCGATGTGTCAGGGTATGTAGGTAGGTAGTATTTAATTAAATTCGTACTGGATGCAATGTAACAGGCCATTGGCGACTGTCTGGGATCCATGCCCAAAGGAAAGAGCTGAGGACAACACCACGTAATTGTGAACCACAGTCAGATGACGAGTCAAACCTGAGCTAGAGACGTCCAGGGCAGCGAGGGGCCCTTTCTATCGCACTCCACACAGGGTTAGGGTCTGGGGTTCCATATCCTTTGATAGCTCTTAGGTAGTCATTTCTGGACCTGGCACACTTAAAGCACAGCGATTCGTAGACTACATTATACTACCGGTTGTGACATTTCAACAAGATAATGCCACTTGTTCAGTTGCAGAGAAATCGGTGACCATTACCTTTTTAGCTGCAGACATACAATTAACTGTCATCTTGGTAGACCAGCCGTTGCCAACAAACCGGTGTAGCTTAATTCAGTACTTGGCACTGAGATCTCGAGGTATAGGATCCGGAAATGCGTCATGATGGGAGCGGATGTGGCTGGCGAGATGACCTGAGTCTAGTGCTGTTGGGTCCCTTCCCCCTTTTATTCCTTAATATTTTTATGTTTGAACGTTTGACTAGGTCAAGTTCATTTTAATGTTTTCTTTATTATACACTGCTGGCCACCCAAATTGCAACACCAAGAAAGATAAGAGATATCACAACAAAATTTATTTTATGGATAACATGTTGACCAAGTATCAAATGATTAAATTTATAAACTTCTGTGAAGTGTGGTTCCTGCCAGAATCAGTAGCCAGAGTAGCCGCCATTGTTGGAGATCATCGCTGCCACACGCCTCGGCATAGATTCAAAGAGACTTTGGATGTGTTCAGTGGCAGATCAAGTCAAGTGGGGGCCCCAAGAGGACAAATTTTCGGGGCCCTCAAACTGAAGTTAGAAAAAAAGTTACAAGAAAACTCTTATCAAGTTATTAACAAAAAAAGAAAAGAAATCAAAAATTTTATACAGTAACACATTTAATAAATATATTAAGGAAACCCGTAAGGAAAAACCCAAAATTCTTATTCATTTTACCTAACCAATTTTTGTAGTGATAATTAAGCACATATTTTAAATCAATAATCAATAAAAAAAATAGTTTTTATCTGCAATTGTATTTTATATTACGATTTTAATATTTTTTTTAAGCCGAAATACCCCATTTTTTATAAACCTTACTTCTCTGTCAATTTTTAATATTTTTGTATGAAATAAATTTCTACAATATTGTTATAGTATATGCAAAAGATCTAGGGAGAGATTTGTTAAAATTTATTTACGAGCTTTCATTAAAAAAATTATTTTACTCATTATACGTTAAATTTGTATAAAATTTTCCAATTTTTTATGTGTATTAATTTTTATAAATTTTTCTGAACTATTTATTAAAAAAAAGCTCTCCCTGTGTCTGTTGACTAATTATTCAAAACCTAAAAAATGCAAACAGTTTAACTCTAAGTTCATATATCAAAAAGCCTTTGAACTTTATCAAAATGGCAAAAAACTGATTTTGAGATAATCGCATTTTAAGTGCAAAATACAACAGAAGTTAACGAAAACAACTTACTTTTTGCAAGTACTATTTTTTTAGTAATTTCTATTACATTGTGACTCTTATAAAAACAAGAGTTTTTACCGTAAACCAGATTTGTGATAATTCATTGAAAAATTATACATTTCTTATTTAATGAACAGAAAAAAATATATATATTTTATTGGATCAGTACTGTTTTAAAATAAACCACCACTATTTAAACCACGCATTCTTTTTTCTACAGCTATTTTTTTTCCCTATAAACGAGCCTTTCTGTAGTGATACGCATGCGACGAAATTTATCGCTATTTTTTCAATGTGTTTCCTTCAATGGCGTCACCACATGTTTTACATGAGGACCTGGATTTTGTCATTTAGTTTTCTCCGATTGATAGAAAAACCAGGAGTCTACAACTTAAGGGTATTTTAAATGTTTAGAATAATCAGTAGATACACTATGATATAATGTTGCATAAATGGAAGCTTTCATGGAAAACGAAGCCAATGGTAGGCAGTCGATTATGTAGTTGGAAGGTCAGATAAAAGTTAAAAAGCAGCTGGTAGCAATTTTCTTCGACTCTGAAATTTTGTGCATTTGTTCTTGAATATCTGATGCATCGTTTTATCCAATAAACCAAAAAAAAAACTTTTTTTAATTTTTTTTCTCAAAATTTGGGGTTTGGGTCTCTTTTAAGAAAACATATTTTTACATGACTTTCCGTCTCCTTTATTTCTTGCAAATTCATCTGTTATTTTGGCAGCATATTTTTCGGTTTAAAATTTCTTGCTTTATATACAGAATAGCCATATTAATTAATCTTTCTGCTCCCATAGTACTTCATTGAATAATTTTTTACAAGCTTTAAAGCAGAAAACTATCTTTCTCCTGACGCATTAGATAAGGGAATTGTTAAACAAAATTTCAATACTATTTAAACATACATAAGTGTGCGAAACGTTTCTTTGGAGACTCGAAAGATGGCTGGTGTGGTTTTAATGGTGTCCACGATTTCTTTTAGAAATATTAAAAAATGGTTAAATTCAACTTCAAAAGTATTATTCAAACATTAATGTCATTTTTGTAAATTTCCTTCAACTTTTTTATAGCGTTCTTCTTTTTCTTCTATTGATAAATCCCAATCAAAACTATTAGAAAAGGCTCCACTACAACTTCATACGTCTGAGTTCTTTCAGATAATCCTGCCTTGGTGTTATCACGTATGACATAAAATGAATGACTATGAAATTTTCTCTTGTTGTAAATTCTTGTCCGACATCTTTGTTTTCATTAAAAAACATTTTTCTCATTTGCTGTCAGCGAGTTTGTCCATCATCCACATTAAATAACAGCCCTAATAAATCAGTTGCCTCTTTTCAACTTCTCTGAAATTATTGATAAAATTTTCTAATGACTTTAGTAGGATAGATCCTTTCAATAGTTAGCATTCCACACTGATTTACTAGTAACATTTATTCTTTGTAACATAGTATTCCAAATAACTGTCGTTATGGCGGTTTCATATTTGTCCATTTTCTTAAGAAATGGTCGCAAACACAATGGAAACTTTTTTTCTTCTGAATAACAAACTTCATATAAAGCCTCTTTTATATCGGTAATTTCAAGTTTTCTAGTTAATACAGCAACTGCTTTTGTTGACCATCTTGTGTATTAGGAACTCTTTTTACTGCAAATAAAGACGTACATTGTATAAACGCTGTCACAACTTTCATCGAACCCTAGTGAAAAAACATTTTAAGACCTCGGGGCCCCTTTGGTATTCCGGGGCCCTACGCGGCCGCTTAGTCCGCTTACCGCTTAATCCGCCACTGGATGTGTTCTTGGGGTACAGCAGACCAAGCAGCTTCCACACGTTGCCAAAGTTGATCTGGTGTGGCAGCTGGGGATGTAATCTGGGTCAATCGTTGAGCAACCATGAACCACATGTTTTCTATCGGCGAAAGATCCGGAGAGCGAGCTGGCCAGGGAAGTAATTCAATCCGGCGATTGACGAAGAACCCTTGGACAATGAGTGCCACGTGTGGTCGCGCATTATCCTGTTGAAATATGGCTGTGGGCAAGCCCTAAAGGTAAGGAAGGACAACTGACTCCAACACCTCGGAGATGTAGCGCTGGCTGTTTAAAGTACCAGAAATGCGTACTAGAGGAGTGCGAGAGTGATATCCAATACCGGCCCATACCATAATACCCGGTTCAGGACCAGTGTGGCGGTGCATAACGCAGCTGTTCAGCATCCTCTCTCTACGGTGTCTCCAGACTCGAATCCGACCATCGTCGTGTTGCAGACAGAAGCGTGATTCGTCAGTAAAGACAATTTCATTCCATTCTGCCATCCACATCCTTCTTTCATCGCACCATTGGCGGCGGAGACGTCTATGGTTCTGCGTCAAGGGTGGATAAAGCAATGGACGTCTTGCGGACAGACCACTCTGCTGTAAACGGCGTCGAATGGTACGCGCAGACACTGGATGATGCGTTACAGACTGAATGTTCTGTCCTATGGTTCGTGATGTGGTTGAGCGATCCGTCACTACCATACGCACAATATGCCTGTCATCACGTGAAGTTGTGCACTGAGGTGGATGCGATCGAACACGTCGGTCCGTCGTACCCTCCTGCATCCAACGATCACATATCCGCATTACAGTTGTTTGGTTTCGTTCAACACGACTACCGATTTCCCTGAAAGATAATCCACAATATCGGTAGGCCACTATCCTTCCTCTGTCGAACTCGGATGCTTGGTCAAAAGAGGATCGCTGTTTTCTACGAGGCATAACTGATCGGTTTTTTTGAAAAAACCACAAGAAAAACACAAATGCCGTTCTTGAAATCGTCGAAATCCCCAAGCCTTAAATAACGCTTTGAAGTGGCGCCACTGGCGCGCGTGATGTGCGTCTGAGCTGAAATTCTAATCATTTGCATATCTCACCTCCGCTAATGCATGTTGTAAATTTCATATTATTTGCATGCTTCCTTCAGGGTGTTGCATTTACGTTGGCCAGCAGTGTATTTTAATCTTTTAAGAGTTTTAACTGTTGTGTTGTGACCCTGTTTTTTATGAGTTAGGGATTGTGGCATCCGTTTTATTTATATGTTTTGTATTTCCGTCAATTTCTTTTAGTTATCAAATTCTGTTAAAGGGCGTGTTGCCCATCTTTTGTGTTTTGTGTTCTGACTTGTAGTTCGGGCCATTGACCCATGTATCAGTTGAGAATTTTAATAGATATCGTCGGTGGGTGCGAGTCTTCGGGATCTAGCTGTGAACTAGAAGTCCCCTCCCTTCACATGACTCTAAATCTTAACAGGTGAGTCGGGAGGCGGTGGATCTTGAACAAGATAATGCCCGGACGCACATGGCACGTGTTGCTACGAATTGTCTTCAAGTATTTCCAACACTTCATTGGCCAGCTAGATCTCCTGATCTCTCTCCCATACAGCACATCTAGGACGCTATGGGAAGGCGATTGCAACCATCCCGGAATGTTGACCCTTTAGCCCGACAGCTGAAGACAATTTGACAAGAAATTCCGCAGGACACCATCCGGGAACTTTTTCAGTGTATGCCACGCCGTGTGACGCATCCAGGCCAGAGGTGGACCAACATCTTATAGCACTGTTTTTCAACCTTTTTTGGTTGACGGCCTACTCAAAATATCTGGAATTATTTGCGGCACAACTGACTATAAAAAAATGTAAAAGCTGTATGATACAAAAAAATATATATTTATTTACAAAATTTATTCAATAAAAGGGCTGAGCCTGTTTTTTCGAACAAATTAAATCAAAACGAGGTTTCAAAGTCGCCAGACAAGTTTGCATTCCATCGTCTCTCAACTTTTAAAAGTCTTTCTCGCTTTTTGGACTTGATTTCTGTCGATGCTGAAAATCCAAATTCAGAGAACCATGAAGATGCAAAAGGCAGAAGAATTTTAATAGCTTTCAAGCTGATTGCAGGGTACAAATTTCTGACAGAAAGCCAAAACTCATCCAAATTTTCTCGGAGAATGTTAAACAGTAAAACGTATCGTTTCTCAAATCAATGAACTTTTATTTTTCTGTTGTTATCAAATTTGATGTCTTGCAAATTACAAATGAGCTGATGAACCATTCATATGCGTCAAATGAAAGCGAAAGAAAGTAGCTTTTACGGGAGGCTTGAAGTTCGTCTCAATGGTGCTTATAATTTCGTCTGCAATTTTTTTTCGACTGAGATTCATTGATACCGGAAAGCAGTCAAAATGTTCTTTTAAAATTTCAGATTTCCATAGCGTTAATTTTTCTTCAAATTACTTCAGTTTTGATGTTGATGTGGCGATATTCTCGGATGGACCTTGAAGACGGGTTACAAAGAATGCTACGAAAATTTAGCCATCATTTTGAACAAACTTAAATACAAGGATCACATGTGGACCCTATGTGGGGATTTAAAAGTAATTGGCATGCTTCTTGGACTTCAAGGGGGATATACAAAATATTCATGCTTCCTGTGTGTATGGGACAGTAGGGAAAGGAGTCAACATTCGATTAAGAGAGTGTGGCCAATAGGAAAGAAGTCGAAAATTGGCAGCAAAAATGTTATTGAGAAAGCTTTGGTTGACCGAGAAAAGATTCTTCTGACTCCACTTTATATAAAACTTGGTTTGATAAAACAATTCGTGAAAACTCTAGACAAAGAAGGTAGGTATTTCAAGCACTTGCTCATGCATTTCCTTGATTATCTGCAGCCAGAGTGAAGGAAGGTGTGTTAAGGAAGTTAAAAGTGCTTTTTACCATTAGCATAAAATAATTGTTTTAAAGTCTTTTTTGTTTTTGCATAATACATTCAAGAATCGTCATTACGGGAACTTTTAGAACATCCTGTACAAAGCAATACACTATTTGAAAATAAAGTTCTTACTCTCGTCGTCACTTTTCGTCTGACTTTTTCAGAGATCGTAGGGTCGTCAATCCAGTTTCCAGCCGAGATAATCCTCCAGTTCCAGTAGCCAGGAATTTCGGTGTGCCGAGCAGGTTCTCCCCGTTCCACTCTCCACTGTCCTGAGCAGAGCCCAGCCGAAACCACTTTCCATCACCGGGAGCTACGTCCTTTTATACGTATCCGGAACCCCGTGTTCGATTTAATTTCTGATATAAACTTTAAAATGTTTACTCATGCTTTAAGTCTCTGAGGTTGAGTTTAAGGAACTTCTGTCTCTCAACCACACGCATATACCTTACCCTACAATAATGGACAGGACGCCAGCGGATTTGCATAAAATCCGACTACTTGTTTGGGGGTGTTTTTCGTGGTATGGCCTGGGACCTTTGCATTTTGTTCCTACTCAATTAAATGCCTACATGAACATTTTGGACCTTCAAGTTCTTCTTGCGTTTTAGAAATTATATGGAATGGACGAATGTTACTTCCAGGACGACAACGATCCATGTCATGTTGCAGCCTCTGCCAAGCAGTGGTATCGAGATATGGATGTAAAACGTGTTCCCCGGCCCGCTCAGAGTCCTGAGCGAAAGAACCAGCTTGTCCAAAATGTTCATGTAGGCGTCGGCATTCAATTGATCAGGAACAACATGCAAAAGTCCCAGGCCATATTGCAGGGTAGTGTATACACATATATACAGACGACCAACCGGTATAGTGGTTAAGGTGTTATCCTCCAGGTCAGAGCATGGATGTTTGTAAGCGTATGGTGTAGAAGCGGCTGGTGCACCTTAAATCTGTCGTGGCTGAAAGTCCTCACATTGGTTTGGTGTGGAAGTTGGGAGAGTGGGTTGCCAGATCAGATATTGTCTCGTCATCTGACTGTGGTTCAAAATTACGTGACGATACACCGAATGACTTATACTGGGACGGTGGTAACTAGTTGAATACATATATATATATACAAAAATAAATATTCGAGATAGTAGAGAATGAACTCTTAAAAATTAATCCAACATTGTGTCTGGCACAGCATGACCAAATATGACCCTTTCGGCATAAATACTTAACCAACCGTCAATTTCATGGGTATTTTAAAAAGTTTTCTTTGTCAATCTTTTATAATTTCATCATTCATTAATACACCAGGAACTCATCCCAAGAGTCTCTGAGCCAAATTTATCTTCGCTGAATTCGGAAAATTTTGTAATTTATGTACTTAGGATAATACAACTCTTTTTGTACTTAGGATAGCACAGCAATTTGAATCCATTTAAATAAATACAGTTAGTCTTCTAAAGAACGTGTTTTGCGTGAGCCCCAACAAGTATTTCACGCACAAACTTGAATAATTGTGTTCGGCTGAGTGACTATATTCGTGCAATGCAATTTACAACATTTTGGGCGATTTGTTTGGAATGGCGTGTTTTAGAAAACAGATAGTGTTCAAGAACGTCCCCCGAAGAAAAAAGGGGGTGATTGGGCTAAAATTAATTCAAATTAGGAATGCGACATCGATGTCGATGTTTTCAGAACATCGATGTTTTTAACATCGATGTATTGGAGTCGATGTTTTTGTAACATCGATGTTTATACTTGTCGATGTTTTTACGTTGCCGATGTTTTATTTTTAAATGAAAAAAGTATCGTTTTAAAAATTTTTAAATTAACAAAGTTGCGTAATTTTCATAATCAGCAAATTGAACATACCAAAGTGGACAAGACAAAGTGGCCAGAAAAGTAGAGATGCGACATCGATGTCGATGTTTTCAAAACATTGATGTTTTATAAAAAACATCGATGCATTGGAGCCGATGTCGCATCACTAAACCAATCACTAAGTTGCTAAGCGACAAGCATCACTAAGTTGCTAAACCAATTTTAAGAAATGGGGGAAAAAATTTTAAATACACTGAATTTTACAAAAATCGATGGTTTGGGGGCGATCAACATCGATGTTTTAATTTTGAACATATATGTTTCATAACATCGATGTTTTGCTGTCGATGTCGCATCACTAGGTGTTAAACCAGTTTTAAGAAATGGAAAAAAAAGTTTAAATACACTGAATTTTAAAAACATCGATGGTTTTGGTGCGATGTATTATCAACATCGATGTTTTAATTTTTAGCTTCGAAGTTTCAAAACATCGATGTTTTGCTGTCGATGTAGCATGATTTTAAGAAATGGGGGGGGGTGAGTTTAAATACACTGAATTTTAAAAACATCGATGTTTTGCTGTCGATGTAGCATCACTAGTTCCTAAACTAGTTTTAAGAAATGGGGTGAAAAGTTTAAATTCACTGAATTTTAAAAACATCGATGTTTTGCTGTCGATGTTGCATGACTAGTTGCTAAACCAGTTTTTAGAAATGGGGAAAAAGTTTAAATACACTCTGAATTTTAAAAACATCGATGTTTTTTGGTCGATGTATTATCAACATCGATGTTTTAATTTTGAACATCGATGTTTCAAAACATCGATGTTTTGCTGTTGATGTCGCATCCCTAATTCAAATTCCCTCTTCCAAAACCTACAAGTGAAAACGATGGTGCTGCAATCTAGTGTCGAAAACCGTGACTACTCTTTCTTCGAATGAGTACGTATTTTCTTTCTTCGATTCTTATTTGAGTTCATTTCATTTCAAACCCCAGTCTACCA
This sequence comes from Metellina segmentata, assembly GCA_947359465.1. Classification (NCBI taxonomy): domain Eukaryota; kingdom Metazoa; phylum Arthropoda; class Arachnida; order Araneae; family Tetragnathidae; genus Metellina; species Metellina segmentata. The sequence continues at coordinate 2,342,730 of OX375879.1, forward strand.
CCCGACAACATCTGATTTGTTTTAAATTTGGCTAAATTGTTTCACAGCCAAAAAAGAAATTCTGGAAATTTTTAGCTTCGAACTCGCAATAGTTTTTTATGTATATTAATTTCAAGTTTGAAAATTGGGCAATTTTTCATGATTTTGGACTTACTAAATCTCTTGCTCTACTCTAGAACTAATTATCCAATCATACTACATAAAAGCAAAATAATTGTACAAAATAAATCTAGGAAAATGTACTTTTCCTGGCGTATCATTACGTTTAAAGTGACCCATTCAATTTCAAGAATTTTTCCTTTCGAGAATTTTTTATTCAATTTAGTCCTTTTACATACAATTACAAAAGTGTATTTCTTATTTAAAATATATATATATATATATATGTATGAAAAATGTACACTATTTATTTTTGCTTTCTAAAAGTTTCATAATGGGACACGCATGGGTTCATTGTTAGCAAAAATATTGGAAGTAAATAGAAATATGGAATCAGTACCCATAAACACCTGTATCTTTTGACCTGTGTGTGTGTGTCGAACCAAGATAAAAAGTATATTTTCTTGACAAAAATATAACCTCTCTGATGGTATATTACGTAATACTATGAGTGATCGTTCTGATTTTAAGGTCACTCATAGTATCATGCAATATATCATCGGAAAGGTTACCTTGAAGGTTTTGAAATTCAGGGCTTTGATCTTGGATTTCAAAAATGTATTTAATTATTTTTCCCTAAAATATATCATCATTTAATCTATCATCAAAAAGGTTATACGTTTCCAATGAAATTAGCCCTGTTTCATCTCGATTGGACAAACAAGACAAAAGACACAGGTGTTTATAGGTACTACTACTGATTACATACTTCTATTTACGTCCAATATTTTTAACTATGAATACTAATTGTAGGTCAAAGGTTGTAATGTTGATAGATGTTGAAATTAAAAAGGTCAATTAAAAATCATGATACGCCATAACAAAGGTTGTAAATTTTTCCAACAAAATAAGCTTTCATTCTGTATGATTGGACAATTAGGTTCCCAAGTATATTAAATGAGTCTAAAATCATGAAAAATTGCCTTATTTCTCAAACTTGAAATTAATAAGCGTTAAAAATTAGTGCGGGTTGGAGATAAAAATTTTCAGAATTTCTGATATGACTGGGAAGCAAATTAACCAAGTTTTAAAAATGTAAATGCTTGTTCACTCGGAATAACCTATTTATTTTATTGTTTTTCTCTATATAAAAAGAAAGTTAGATTCAGTTATCTTCTCGACTTTAAATTTCTGTTTCGTGCGGCAAAACTGACATTGATGTCTACGATAAACTTAATGATTTTTTTTTTCTTTCTTTAATACTATTCTTGAAAGATTTAATAAAGTCAATAATTATGTAACCAATAATTAATTCTATTTGCGTAGCACTTCTGGAACATATTAGTTGTACACTTGGTTCTGAATAACTAAACACGAACAATGTCTTTGTTGTATATACAAACACTATCATTTTTATTTTTTTAATAATTTCAATGCAACACGAGTTTAATTATTACCAGGTTTTTTAGAAGTGGATAGTGGCATTTTGTGGCAATCTTCGGGCTTGGTATCGCCAAGCTCCCAGCCACTGTGGGTTTGATTTCGTATTCTTATTCTTTTTTTTTTTAAATTGTTTTGTGTCTTTATTTTTTAATGGTGTTTGTATGAGCAATTTTTCAGCGTATTGCTGCTCATACGTAAAAAATATCATTTTGTGTCGTCTGGGTCAAGCTCCTCCCTGATCCACCACCACTTTCATTTTTGAACAATTAAAAAAAATTTTATTTGGTTTTTAATTAATTTAAATGTTTTTTGATGGTGATCTTATATTGATCACCATGCTATCTGCAGCTTCAGCGCTGTTTTACGTAATTGAATATTATAGATATCTATATGTAATTTTAAAAAATTTGAGACAAAAATAAGTTTTACATACGTAATCTTTAAAATTAACACCATTCAGTTGATTCTAGAACAGAAATCAATTCAAAATGTGGTTGCGTTAGCCGAAACATATTCGGCCAATTATTATTCATAACCTATGTGTGTATCATTATCAGGAATATCAGTCATTAGTATAATCATGATGTCTCTGCGGTATAAAGGAAACATTTCTGTATCGGAATGTATTTCTGAAATGAGTGAAAAATGTCAAGATTTACAAGACTTGAGCATTGCAGTTTGTTTTTTGTAGAAGTAGAGCACTTTTACGAGCTATTTTGGACATGAACTGTGTGGGGATTCAAGTGTCGAGACAATGAGGGATATGTTAGCTGAAAAACCAAATTGTGTAATAAAATCTGACAAGTTTAATAATAGGGTGTTCAAAGACAGAAATTAGCTACGGGTGATAATTTCTGTGGAATAGAATTCATGAAACAATCGAAGTGAAGTAGTAGTCTACAAGGTTTTCAAACTCTTTGACTTGCGTAACACTTTATGGAATCAATTTCTATGGTGGAGCCTCTTGGACCTACCCTGTTTTGAAAAAGTTAATGACGTTTAGCAGTTGTGTTACAGGGAGGAAGAGAAGATAGACAGCAGATATTTGAACAATTTTGAAACTTACCATTGTATCTCAATTTATGTGCAACTATCACCAATACATACGACAGTGTCAAAATTTGGCCATACATCACTAATCAAACCAACACAGGCTGGGAATGTGGTCTAAACTACATGGATAAAAGTATCAGGACACCAACTGGGCTACAGTGGGGAAGAACAACGGATTTGCAAAAAGGTTGCGAGTTCGAAACTCTGTCGGACCAACGAGTACATGAAGGGAGTGTTCTCATATCCTCACGTTGGCAAGGTATGGAAGTTTGGAAAGTGGGATGCCAGCTCATGTGTTGACCTCGCCATCTGATCATGGTTCAAAATAACGTTGTGTTGCCCCTTGGAATTCGGGATCGATACCAGACCGTAGAGACCCAGAGATATCAACTTAATTTCTCCGAGATAGCCATTAAATAGACATAGATAATCAGCAACAAAGTTTCTCTTTAAATTATGTGCTACTGTTAACGTTATTTATTAGAATGTGATAAAAACGTTAATCCCAAATTGATTTCATATAATCCCATTTTTCCTATAACGTGGTTGTCCATACTAAAAAATCAATCCAACTTGGTAGAATATTTGCTCGTATCATCCTTGCGTGCCACCTGAAACGTTGCCACCAGTTGGGAATCCCTGCACTAGAGCAACACAACGGATCCAGTCTGGGATCAATCCCGAATTCAAAAGCCGAAGGACATAGACCTCGTCTTTTGAACCACGGCGAAAAGATGTAAACATTTAGCTGACGGTCTCGACGGATCAAGTTTGGAACTCGAAACCCTCCATTTGCTAATCTGTCATTTTTAATTCAAAACAGTTGAAAGAGCAACTGGTTTTGATAAAACGGGAACAATACAATAAATTCTCACCATAATTCTGCTTCAAAACTTACGTTTATTCAAAATATTACAAATAGGTATGTATGAGCGAATCTGAAAAATACATATGTTTTAAAAACTTTTATAAAATGCTGCCTATATATAATTACTTATAATAAAAAATATTCTTACACACTTATTGAATAAATGTATACTTTCAACACATTTAGCTTCTCTTGACACTAAAAATCCCTTAAGACAAAATTATTGAATAAATACTTTTGACAACAAATATCCCTTTGTGACAATTTTGAATACATTCTACATTTGATATCACTAAAATCATACACGGTTGCAATCACGATTTATAATTTATTCTCTCTTCCAAGAACCGTTTGCGGTTCACTTGAACTTCTCGCTTCAAGCGGTTTTCTAATCAAGATACCGATGTGATTTAATCGCATATTTGGAAGACCTCGAAGCGAACTTCCACATTTTTCTAATAACCTCTCGAATAGGCTGTCCATGAATTCGCTTCTCAAGTGGTGGGGAATGTCTGGCAACATGGAACAGATTGAACCCAGGTGACCTGAAAATACAACGATTAATTATTCACATTTATTCAGCAACACTCTATTGAAGTTTGTAGCAATGATGTTACTAATGTCTCCGTCACTCAATAGAGGGCAGCACAGTCAACGTGACACTTACATTTGTTTACCCTTACTCATCAAGAACATTATTAGAAAGAGTTAGCTAGCGAAGGTGTGTGTGTGGCGTGGGAGCCGAGAGAGGTCGGGTAGTTGAGATGTTTCTGAAAACATGTAAAGTCAACGAAGATATTTGTAGTTGTCATACAGTTTATATACTTATTCGCCCGCTTCAAAGAGTGATTCTCTAAGACAGACTACAGGTGACCCACCAGATGGCAGTACCCATCACTGTACGGGAGATTTGTTATTGTTTACTTGGGTGGGAGTTAGCGTCCCTGAAGAGCGTCAGGTGGTTGAGTGTCCCACACTAGAGTTTTAATTAGAAATAAAGATTAAACTGGTAATCTATTTGTGAGTTATTCAAAAGGACTGTCAGCACAAACCCAGGCCATCCAACAAGCTGATGTACAAGAATGGCATCAGAATTCAATAGTTTTACAAACAATTTGAAAATTCTAATCTATTGGAAGAGCTTTACGGTTCAAGGTTTATATTTAGTTAAGCTGGCACCAAACACAAGTCAATGTCGAGTAAAGGACAGACGCAGACTAGGTTGTTTGGTTGAGTTGTTGGGTTTGTATGACACAAGGGCCACATTAGGCGCAGCCGCTCCAAACACAAAACAGACAACGTCAAGAAATGGACATACGAACAGGGCAGGCATTTTTAATTAACGTCGCACTGGAGCAACGCAACGGGCTATTGGAGACGGTGCAGGATCAATCCCTAAGGGAAACATCCGAGGACAATACGTCATTTTGAATCACGATCAGATGACGAGGTCTCACCCGACCTAGCACCCCATTTGCCAAACTTCCACCCCATGCCAACGTGAGGATATTTGAAGCCACTGCAGACTTAAGGTGCACTAGCCCCCTTTAACACGGCCTTGGGTTGGATTCGAACTCGCAACTTACCGATTGGTAATCCGTTACTCTTCCAACCGAGCTACCATATACGAACGTTTTACTGAAATCGAAGATAAAAATACAAGGGTAATAAACAGGTAGGTTGGTAGTTAATTAACGTAGCACTCGAAGAACACGACGCGCTACAGGTGGAGATCCGGGATCAATCCTGAGGGGAAAGAACCGAGGACAACATAACTTTTAAACTACAGTCCGATGACGACGTTGGGCGTAGACATCGTGTCCTCTGTTGGGTAGGAAGTTAATTAACGTCGCACGGAAGCAACATAATGGACTATTTGTTCTCTATCGGGATCATGTCGAGTTGCAACAGTGGAACTGATGATTTAATTATTTTGGTTTGTTCCAATGACCCTATTGGTTTAAACTGAAATACAATTTCGAGGAATAAAAGTAAACGTTTTACTGATATAGGAGAATGCTGAATCTGTCAGGAGAGTTACAGGAATTGAATCTGTGCCGTCTACAACCCGCAGGTTGCTCGTGCAGTTTCGAAATCCACCGAGCCATGGCTGCCTCCCCCTACTCCTTATGGTTATTTCAATGAAAAATCCAAAGGATGCCAGAGAGTTAATCAGTCACCTTTGCATTCTTCATCGCTGGAAAACGTGCAAGTTACCGGCTTCTTCTCACACAGGACCACATCAAAACCAATCTCTGTCAAAATGCGCCGATAATGAGTCACGTCCCAGTTCCGAGATTAGGAAATTGGAATGCCACTTGGCAAATCCTGAAAAAAAAAGGCATGATTTTATTGTAATGCTTTTGGGTATATATATATTTGTTTGGACAAACATTCACCCCATTACATAAGGTTGAAATAAATAGAAAGAAAAAAATTTGCCGTTAAAACGACTAGTAGCTTTTAAGACAAGTTAGCTTTAAAAAAAATTGTCCTATTTTTTAAAATTTGGCAACTTTTCGAAAATATTGGTCATTAATTTTTAAAATTCACCAAAGATCAGCGAAAGTTTAGTCCTTTTTTCAATCAATAGCGAAGTGAAAAATATTTCCGATTTTAGAATAAGTACGGTATGTATTTTAATTAACATCGCACTGAGGCAATACAACGGGCTATTGTCGACACCCCGGGAAGAAGAGTTTGAGAGTGTATAAGCAAAATAAGTTACTTATGTTTGTTTGTAAACAAAACAAGTGTACGGACTCAGAGTTAACCGATAATATATGCTTTTATGGTTAAGTCAATCTGTTATTTATTATATCAGTTTAAAGCTTTTCCTGATTGCGATACGATTGGCTTTATGTATTAGCTCTTTACGTTTTTTTAGATTTAGCTTTATCACATTTAGTATTGTTCGTTTCGAGCACGATCGTATTGTTATTTGGTGATTTTTCCAAACAACGTTTATGTGATGGATTCCTATCACATCTGTTCGATTTGCTACAAGTCTTTCAAGACAAGTTCTGTAATGTTTCAGCATCAAGGGCAAATTCACTGTGTGTCATCTGCAGTCACCAATGCTGGCAAAAATAGCCTGGCGTGCCCAATTTGCAGTCTGACACAAGCGTTAAAGAAGCAGCTGGAAAGTCATTTGTTGGATGTACATGAAATACAATTTGACAAAGAAACAAAGCAATTTAATTCTGAGGCTGAATTTTTTGCTTTCAAAAATGAAATGAAACAAGCCATAAATTCTCTATGTTTACTCAAGAACTGTTTACATTTCAAAACCTGCCTGCATCACAAGTTTGTGATTACAGTTTATCCCTGCTTTCCCTCCATCATGCTTTTCAAGAACTGTTTATATTTCAAAATTTGCCTGCATCACAAGTTTGTAATCACAGTTTCTCCCTGCTTTCCTTCCATCATGCTTTTCAAGAACTCTTTACATTTCAAAACCTGCCTGTATCACATGTTCAAGGTCAGTTTATCCATGCTTTCCAAGAACTGTTTACATTTCAAAACTGCCAGCATGCCATGAACTTCCTCTCGTTGAATTGTATATGGCCTCCTGTAGCTTGCTTCGCCACATAATTGCACACTCTCTTCCACCTTAGAAAGAAACTAGACCTCTGTGAGAACTACGTGTTTCTGCACAGCTGTTTTCTGCATCACTAAACAACATCAGGCTTCTATCATCTTCATTATTGTACACACTGCCATGTCCAATGATATTGCAAAGGCATCTTGATGTCTGCATGATTTCCCAATCAGTCTCTGGGGTTGTCCAACATGAAATACCAAACTCACTGCGTAAGCAATATCTGGTCGAGTCCCTTTTGCCAAATAAAGCAAACAGCTGATCGGTATGGAATTTCACTTCTTGGCCGGGCATGAATAAAAATATTACTGAATGTACCAAAGTGTGCGACAAAAATAAAAGCTATTGGTACACAGTCGTCTACACACAGTCCAGCAGAAATGTGAAATCAAAACTCAAAATCAGTGATTCAAATACGTCGTCAGAGCCATCGTTACTTTATCTGCGTTACTTAAACGTTGCTAAAACCCAATTTTTATATGGTTGGTAGAGAAGAGATTAAATAGAGGGGAGAGAGAGAGAGAACTAGACCTATTTATTTTACTTCAATTATACGTGTGATTAATTTTCATTTGAAAGTTTTTCTCTATCTACAACATGTAAACTTTTGTGTTAATAAAGATTATTTCTATGAGCACTTTTCAGTTATGAAGAAATAGTAGTTTAAACTACCACTGTAATTGAATGTAGTGGAGCGTTCCGGCATTGCTTATTTTCTTATAACAATTATACATTGTAAATATAAAAAGCTACAGTTAATGAACCTTGAATTTTCCTTGATATCAGCTATCAATTAGATAAGTAAAATAATGATGAATTATGCTATGAACAATTTAAGTATTAATAAATTAGTTATTAGTGAAAAAAATCTAATATTTGAAAAAAAATTCTGAACTGAATGGGGGGTTTGAACCCCCACTCCTTTGGTTATGCCTATGTTTTCATACAGCTAATGTATCACTGTTTCATTGATGTCATTTACTATTTGCACAAGTCTGGTTTATATTGGGCTGTACGAAGGGAAATGGTCAATAACACCCATTCCTCAACGTAATTTTAAAAAAATATTTACACAAGTAAAACTCGTGAATTTTACTGTGAATAATTTGAGTAATTTTTAATAAAGAATTGATTTAAAAAAAACCCACTTACAAAGTTTTTTTTACCTGATGGGGGGGGGGGGTTGAACCTCCAAGCCTCCTGGTTATGCCTATGTCAGGAAGAGGTGAGGGTGAATGAGGAAAACTTAACGTTTGCTACTAAAGTTTTGAAACGACCCTCTCAAAAGAGTCATTTACATTTTTAAAAAAACAAAGGGATGCATAGGTGTCTGCAAGTAAATAACTGTTTACAAGATGTTTAAAAAACTAATTTGTACCATTGATATCATTAATTAATTATGCAAGTAACACAATGATTAATTGTATTGTAAACAATTTAAGTATATGTATTAATAAAGGAGTGATTTGTGAAAAAATTCTCAATGGAGAGAGGGTTATTAGAACCTCCCTGGTTACGTCTATGATTTAAGACTGATTCTATTGTGATGACTTAAGTTTTTTTTTTTTTATCTAACCTTGTTATCTCGATATCGCATCCCTCTGACTTCAAGGTATTGAGAGTATACTGTAATTTAACTTAAGTTTACAAGTATTTTATTTTCTTCTCTACCGTAATGTCATATGTGAAATGTCATGTGCAATAATCATTCCAAATGCCAAGCTTTTCGTTTCAATTCTTAAAATCCGCCCTAATATCAGATAAACAATTTCTTTTTGTATATATAAACATTGAGCTTTATTTTACATACTAACACCAACATAAGCATAATATCCATAACTTACGCTATAAAAACATTAAACTTCAAGAAACTTGTTATGTTTTATTACAATTACTGGAATGCTGTTTCTTGTCTGGTTGCTGGTTCAGATAATTCCAAGCATAAAAAGGTTAAAATATTTATTAGTTAAAAAACATATCAATATTAAAACCTAAATGGTAGAAGATAACATCACAAAACATGTTGGTATTTATAAAAATGCTCTGATGAACACACACAGGTGCTATTTCCCACAGTAGATCTGACTACTTAAAATGATGTGGCTCGAATCAAGCAATGACTTCGACATTCTCGTTTGGGAAATATTTGATTGAAAGAAACAAAAATATGCTAAGCTTCTTCTAACTTGCAACGTTAACATTTAAAAAGTATCAACTCTGAGGGTTGGATTTGTTATGGTTAATAGTAAAAAATATAATTTCCCCTATCTTAGCCCTCCACCCTGGGGTATGCTTCTTCATTCAGCTGCCTTATTATTTTTGCATATTTTGATATAAATTATGTTTTTTTTTAACTTTTTATATAATGCAATAAAACAACCACAAAGATTCATTTTAATTTAAAATATTTAATATAACTGATCTGTATAAAACATTTGTTCTTATAACCATGAATTAAAATAAAATAACCTTTGAGAAAGAATTCAAGTTGAAAATGAACTAAATATTAACCAAAGAACTCATTCTTTTACAATTAAATCAGTTTATCTGCAAAGTTATGTTAATTTAATTGAAGCTGCAATTTAAAACTATTTCAACAGACTACTATGATAATAATTTCATGAATCAAATTGTTTACTAGTTCTTTAAAATCAGATCACTTATTTTAAAATTCAATTTTCTGGAAGTTTTAATGCAAACGATGAATTAATTACATGAGTTTCTGGCATTTTTGACTACATACACCAGTAATTAATTCAAATGAAAGTTTTTTTTTTACCAAACCAAGGTTGGAAATTTTTTAAAGATATTTACATAAATATGAAAATATCGGATATTTTAGAAAGAGGTTTGTTGGAAGAAAAATATATCTTTCTTTTTCAAAGTTGTGAAATGATTACTTATAGCAATGAATGTGTTCGGAAGCGAATGCATTTTGAAAACTGTCGATGTAACGTTAGTTAAACACAGCGTAAAAGGTAAACAAACTTGTTTATATCTTTACTTATTCTTATTTACTTATACACTCTCGAACCCAAAGTAGAGGATAAATCACGTGACCTTTTTCAACCAATGAAAAGAGGTTGGCTCGATGGATTGAGCTGTCCTGAAACGGCTGTCTCCAAAGGGAACAGCTCCAAAGGAAACAGCTCCAAAGGGAAAAGCTCCAAATGGAAGAGCTCCAAAGGGAGGCGTTCCAAAGTGAAGAGTTCCAAACAAAACACCAAGTCATTCGGAGCCACTGTCAGATGACGAGGTCACACCAGAGCAAGCACCCATCTCCAAACTTCCACACCAACGCGGAAACATTTGAGCTCCTTTGTACACGACGGTCTTTGGTTGGAGCACCCCATCGATTGCATATCGGGAAAGTTCAAAAGACAACCTCACGAAATTTTGAACCAAGGTCAGATAATGATGCACCACCAGAGCTGCATCCCTCTCCATTTTGTCTCGCAGAAACGAAAGGGATTGAAACCCTAATGCATGGGTTCCCAACCTTTTAAAAACTGCGTACCACTTATAATATTTAGAAATTTTTGGCGTACCACCCGTCCTATATTTTTTTAGGAACATATATCGAATGTCAGAAAAGTGCTCAATGACTTGTTCTATTTTAATTAAAATATTAAGAAAGCTTCATATTTTATGATGAATGCACTTCTATTTCGTATTAATGATGTTTTATTAAAGGAAAAAATCAAACGATTAATGAAAATTACAATTTAAATTTTTACTCACAGGTCTAAAAACAAATAATTTTAAATAATTAGTACAAACTAAGCAAACAAAGATTAACATAATCAAAAATCAATTTTTAGTTTGAAACTTGTTGTTTGTCCTTTTTTTAAATATCAATATCAAGAGCAATGGAGATTAGTTGCACTCGAAAGTCCTCTTCAACACTTACTCTGTTTCTATACTTATTTTTTATATACAAAAGTTCAAAGAAACCACTCTCATACAAGTAACTAGTAACAAATGGCATAAGACAGGGAGAGATATCAACTTCATTTCGCCGAGATTGGCATTGAATAGAAATAGATAATCAGCAACAAAGTTTCTCTTTAAATAATGTGCTACTGTTAGCGTTATTTATTACAATGTAATAAAAACGTTAATCCCAAATTGATTTCATATAATCCCATTTTTCCTATAACGTGGTTGTACATACTGAAAAATCGAACACACTTCGTAGAATATTTGGATCGCTCGTATCATCCTTGCGTACCACCTGAAACGTTGCCGCGTACCACCGGTTGGGAATCCCTGCCCTAGTGGATTCGGGTCGGTCATTCAAGATTCTGAGGAATGTAATAATCCAAGACACCCAGAACGAAAAGATACGAAGATTTCGGCCCTTTTATTAACCAGAGGGGTTGAAAGAACAGCAAATGTAATGTGTGAAGCGTAAATCTACTCAATCAATATTATATACTCCACGTACAAAGCACAGTTTGTAAACTGCTGTAGATTTCAACGACCATCTGAATCAATTTTCCATCTCTACTATTATAAATGGAAGTATTTCTCTGTGTACGCAGTATCCTGACGAATCTATGGAACTTACCATAATGAAATTTGGCATATATCTTCTATGCGGAATGTGACGTCATTGAAGAAGGATATTGTTTAGCGATTTTCGACGGCTGACATCACAAACGTTTATCGTCCCATACCTTTGGAACCATGCCAAATTTCCGATTCTAGCGTGTTTTGGTTTACGTTGTTGGTAATAGACACTTCGAGGCCATCACGGCGTTGTGTGTGATCGTTTTCGAAGCAAACCAAGTGGAATCCGTAGCAATCCCCGGGGGTTAGCCAGCAGTGGTGACAGATGACCCCACGAAAAGAACTGTCACGGGCAACGCAGTGGCTAGTAATTACTATGAGATTTAGAAGTTTACACGGATTATTGGGAATAAATTTCAATCTTACTTCAGTCATCTCCTTCCATCTTGGATGCTTCCTCATGTCTTCGAACACCTCATAATTGGCGCCATTCAAACAGAAAAATACGGCCGCTTCTCCACCAGGCTTCAGGAGCTGGAAAATATTTCGAAAGGCTTGGTTCTTCACCCAATGAATGCAATGCAAGGAAAAGAGTTTCGAAGCACATCCACGCCATCATGCAAGAATGGATCTAAATTTAAAATAGTCTCAAAAGTAGTCCTTATAAGGGATTTTCAGTGTTAACCTGACGGAATGCAAAGTGTTTTCCCCGGGAGCTTAAAACTGCGGGGTACGTCGCAAAACAAAGTCTTTGCAGAACAATTTTTTCTAATTTTTATCAAAAGTTTGGCCGATATATTTTTTAATCATAAGTTACGATGTTCTGCAGTGCAAAGCGCGCTCATTGCCGCAGCTTTTTTTTTCTATTCTAGCTACGGAACCACAAACACTTTATAAATAACACATATTTTATGTCAATGATAAAATATGTAACTTCAAAAGTGATCGACAGAATTACATATTCTGAAAGTATGATTAGATTTTAAATAAATAAAGTTAATTAATTTTTATGTTTTACTAGCAAAATACCCGACCTTACTCGGTTTGAATTGGTTTACTCTAGATTGAAGAGATAATCAAAATATATAATGACTTACGTTTTTTGTAGAATAAAAATTTATTTTAACACCTTTCGCCATCTTTATATTTTCTACAACATACTTTGGACACAAATCCTACACATGAATATCCATTCATGTAATACATTTCACATACATCGCACAATTGCTGTATGACAAAGCTACAAAATGACGAAAGGTGATACTAAGGTTACTACTATAAAAGACGATTTATAGGAAGATTTGGAATTCCCTTTCTTAAGTTCTTTTCATGTTCAACTCAATTAATTAAAATTACGATTTACGGCGAGTGCTCTCGCACTCATAGTCAACAAAACAATATTTTTTAACTTGTGGCACTCTTGCCTCCGGTATGCGACATTGTGAAATTTTGCAATCTTCTCCCGTCATTATGACAACGAAATTTTTAATGTTTGAAAAGTTCTAGTACGGGATTTTTAAACATTATTATTCTTTCAATAACGCCATTATTCTTTCAATAACGGCATTATTCTTTCAATAACGGCATTATTCTTTCAATAACGGCATTTTCTTTAAATAACGGCATTATTCTTTAAATAACGGCATTATTCTTTCAATAATGGCATAACTACACTTAAAAGTTACTGAAAATTTATACTGACTTACCCAAGATTTTTAAGTCTAATACTTTGTGGTGCTGTTGCGTGTGATGAGAAGGAAAACACATTTATTAAAATAATAACTATTTAAAACAGGAAACAACGAAATAAAACAAAATAAAAGATATCGCAAAAAATTGTTCTAAAGATATTAATTTGTGATTCAATTTTATCTCTTGATCTCGCACAGTTGCCACAACTTACAACTAAAAGTGTACAAAATTTAGAAAGGTGAAATTAATTCAGAGCGAAAGAACCAGAAAATATCACTGCTCGCGAGATCTTGTTCATTCTCGTTTCGTTGAAAAATATCGTCTGTCACAAATATTCGGAAATCGTTTTCATTGCGCAAAGAATAAAAATAAGACTCGAAATAAAGGAAATATCAAAGATGAAATTCCATTAAAAAAAAAAAAAAAAAAAATTAAGAATAGTTACTTTTTCAGCAGTACTGGTTAAGCAATCGAAGCAATCGTAATATTCAATAGACATTCCAATTTTTCCAAAACTACCAAATTATGGTTGATTTAAGTATACTTACTCAGGTGTTTTAGCATGAAACTCAACTAAATATAACAATAAAGAAATGTTTAATATTGCATTCACTAAACTATTAGATAATGTATAAAATAAAATACACTACAATCAAATATCTGGAATACAATTCATGTGATGTCTACACAAACACACAAACACAAAATCGAGCATAGAACAGAAAGACGGACAGACAGACTTTCGCAACCAATGCTACTCTCTAAATGAAGATAAGTACTCACTGTATGCAAATTTCCATGAAAATATCTTTAACCGTGTGGACGTGTATAGGGCACAACATACAGACAGACAGACAGACAGACGGACAGACAGACGGACAGACAGACAGACAGACACGAAACGAGAAAAAGGCGGATTCGGCATCAGAAGGGTCCAAAACGGATAGAAAACTTGAAATGGGTCGAAAATATTGAATGTACAAACAAACACTCCATTCTTATTTATATAGATTACTAGCAAAATACCCGACCTTACTCGGTTTGAATTCGTTTACTCTTGATTGAAGAGATAATCAAAACATATAATGACTTACGTTTTTTGTAGAAAAAAAATTTATTTTAACGTCTTTCGCCATCTTTATATTTTCTACAACTTACTTTGGACACAAATCCTACACATGCATATCCATTCATGTAATACATTTCACATACATCGCACAATTGCTGTATGACAAAGCTACAAAAAGACGAAAGGTGATACTAAGGTTACTACTATAAAAGACGATTTATAGGAAGATTTGGAATTCCCTTTCTTAAGTTCTTTTCATGTGCAACTCAATTAATTAAAATTACGATTTACGGCGAGTGCTCTCGCACTCATAGTCAACAAAACAATATTTTTTTACTTTTGGCACTCTTGCCTCCGGTATGCGACATTGTGAAATTTTGCAATCTTCTCCCGTCATTATGACAACGAATTTTTTAATATTTGAAAAGTTCTAGTTCGGGATTTTTAAACATTATTATTCTTTCAATAACGCCAATTATTCTTTCAATAACGGCATCATTCTTTCAATAACGGCATTATTCTATAAATAACGGTATTATTCTTTCAATAACGGCATTATTCTTTAAATAACGGCATTATTCTTTCAATAATGGTATCACACTTAAAATTTACTGAAAATTTATACTGACTTACCTAACATTTTTAAGTCTAATACTTTGTGGTGCTGTTGCGTGTGATGAGAAGGAAACACATTTATTAAAATAATAAATATTTAAAACAGGAAACAGCGAAGTAAAACAAAATAAAATATGTCGCAAAAAATTGTTCTAAAGATATTAATTTGTGATTCAATTTTATCTCTTGATCTCGCACAGTTGCCACAACTTACAACTAAAAGTGTACAAAATTTAGAAATGTGAAATTAATTCAGAGCGAAAGAACCAGAAAAAATATCACTGCTCGCGCGATCTTGTTCATTCTCGTTTCATTGAAAAATATCGTCTGTCCCAAATATTCTTAAATCGTTTTCATTGCGCAAAGAATAAAAATAAGCCTCGAAATAAATGAAGTATCAGAGATGAAATTCCATAAAAAAAAATTTTTTTTTGAAGAATAATTACTTTTTCAGCAGTACTGATAAAGCAATCGAAGTAATCGTAATATTCAATAGACATTCCAATTTTTCCCAAACAACCAAATTATGGTTGATTTAAGTATACTTATTCAGGTGTTTTAGCATGAAACTCAACTAAATATAACAATAAAGAAATGTTTAATATTGCATTCACTACACTAATAGATAATGTATAAAATAAAATACAATGCAATAAAATATCTGTAATACGATTCATGTGATGTCTACACAAACACACTAACACAAAATCGAGCATAGAACAGAAAGACGGACAGACAGACTTTCGCAACCAATGCCACTCACTAAATGAAGATAAGTACTCACTGTATGCAAATTTTCATGAAAATATCTTAAACCGCGTGGACGTGTATAGGGCACAACATACAGACAGACAGACAGACAGACAGACAGACAGACACCAAACGAGAAAAAGACGGATTCGGCATCAGAAGGGTCCAAAACGGATAGAAAACTTGAAATGGGTCGAAAATATTGAATGTACAAACAAACACTCCATTCTTATTTATATAGATAAATATGTAATGCATATTTAGTCGATGGTTGTTCTATTTTTGATTTGACTGCAGTCGGACAAAATACCTGCAGAACAATTGCAACTGCTTGGAGTTGTGTTGCAGAACACTGAATATAATTCTGCACCTGGGCCCCTGCCCAAATGTTCTCGCATGATGAATATAGGTGTTAGATTTTCACTCGGATTCTTCAAAACAGAATTAAGAATAATGCAATGGGACCAATTCCTCCTAATTATGACTGGTACTCGAGAAAAATTCAAAGATTGATTCCTGTTTTTACAAGGGGAAGATTCAAACTGCTTTATCTAGATTGCGAAGTGGGCACATTAGGAGCATGAAATTCATACTTTTCAATTTGTCCCAAGTGCAAGGGGAAAAGACAAGTTTCACTAATCTCTGTTATTCGCATCCTTTCCTGTATTGGAAGTAATCCGTCACACTTGGTTTAGAATCCGGATCACATGTCTGGGAAGAATAATGACTTGGTCTACTAGGCGGCTAGACCAGAGGGATTAATTGAATATTTATGGCACAAGGGCCAGGCTATTGGTAACTTCAAAGAAATTTTATCGAGATTTATCCATGAATTTAATGCTATGCGAATAATTAAAATTTAACAAACTTCAAATTTCAATTTTTAGATAAAATTATAAAAACCTATCTCTGTTATTATAAAAGGAAGTGTTTGTTTGTTTCTTGTCCGCAAAGTCCTGACGAATCTATGGCACTTTGAAAACATCAACATCATCCCTACTTTCAGACCCTTCACCCTTGACCACTTTGGTCTAAAAGTATGTTCAATTTGCTGATTATGCTACTTGATTATTTTTAAAATTTTTATAACAGTACTTTTTCATTTAAAAATAAAACATCGACAACGTATAAACATCGATAAGTATAAACATCGATGTTACAAAAACATCGACTCGAATACATCGATGTTAAAAATATGTTTTTTAAGAAAAACATCGATGTTTTGAAAACATTGACATCGATGTCACATCCCTAGTGGGAAAGCAGCAGTATCAAAATATCATACTCACTCGTCTTGGATCTCGGCAGTAATGTATTCCACCTTTGGATGTCGATGGTTGCTCTCAGTAAATCGAATCATGTCTTCCGATGCGTCCATTGCAATGATTTTCCCAATATTTGGAAACCGATCGAGGAGCAACCGAGTGGTTTCCTGGGCCACAGCCGATGTCCAAGATGGTCTCGCCAGACAGATTTGTCCAGCCCATCTCACGCGCAACCACAGGGAGGAAGGTGCTGCCATCGGTCCACTGCACGTAGTGGTTGTCGTTAAGCAATCGCACGTCCAGTGGGATCATTGCGAACCTAAACAAGGTGGCAACAAAATCCTTGAAAAAAAGTTCCCCGATTTTTGGTTCAGCTTCAACCTTTACGCTGCGGCAGGTAGACACTTGTTACCACTACATTTTCGTTTACTTCGGCGTCGTGGTACAGATCTGTGTACGGTGAATGTTATTCCCTCTTTTAAGTGACCGCTGGCATTGATCACCATTGACGAGCCGTCAGCGACTGGATTGGATTGGATATAGTTTTGTGGCATTGAGTCCTCTTGTGACATATTATTCCAAACTCAAGATAAAAAAATCAGATATATAGTATAATAATAAAATGAAATGAGTCATGTCATGATAAAATGAATACTATGTAAAATGATATGTGATGGATGAACCCGATGTCATGTAAAAAGCTAAAAATATTTGGATGGGATTCTCACCAACCATGTCTTCTAAAACCAAGCTATAAGAATTAAAATGTTTAAATCGTTGACTATTAAAATGAGAACATTCTATTAAAATGTGTTTTACCGTTAGTGGGCAAATACAGTACTTGCAAATAGGATGATCTTCTCCGAGGAGAAGGTGTCTATGGGTTATCCGCGTATGTCTAATACAGAGGCGTGTCATTACTACCGGCTGCCTTCTTAAAGGAAGCTATTTCCATTCTGATATATTTGGTTTAATAGCGTGAAGTTTGTTCTCCGTTTGTTCATTCCTTTCGTTCTGCCATTTTTCCTCTAAAAATTTGTAAATGCTAGATTTTATGTCCCGGAAAGGGATGGTATGATTAATATTATTTACGGCAGATTCGGCGGCTTTGTCAACTATTTCATTTCCTAATATCCCAACGTAAGATGAGATCCAACAAAGTACCAAGTTAAAAAGTTTTTTGAAGAAAGATCATAAATTATTTTCAGTGACTCCAAAACAATGGGAACACTTAATGAATCTATGAAAATGATACATTTTTTATGGCAATGATTAGATATATTTTCTAATGATTTATATATGGCCATTATTTCAGCGGTAAAAACAGAACATGAAGAGTGAAGTTTAAAACTGTGGATGGAATCATTAATAATGAACGCAGCTCCAACCTAGTTTGCCTTTTATATCTGTCCGTCTAAATTTGTATAAAATTAGAGTACTTTTCTATATGCTCTTGAAAGAGTTGTTTGTATATAATATCAGAGGTATCTGCTTTATAGAAATTTTGGAATGTGTTTTGAAATTGAAAATCATGATTAAACCAAGGAGAAAAAGCATACAGTTTTTTCTGGGTGACGATAAGTGAAAAAATTTCGGATTCGTTCATCAAATTCAGCATTCTTAAGTGGAATGTAGGTATGAAGGATGTTTTTGCTTGATAAAGGCGTTTTAAATATGAACTGTGATGGATGGTATGCAATGCGTGATGAGGGATTGAGGTAATTCTAAAATAATATTATCAACTGTCGCCTTAAGTCCAGGGAAGGTTCAAACGCATCTACATATAAGCTACTTACAGGCGAAGTTCTAAAGGCACCAGAACGTAAACAAAAAGTTGTGTGGTGGATGGTGTTCAGAGTTTGAAGAGCAGATTTTCTTGCTGAGCCAAACACCACGCAGCCGTAATCTAATTTTGATCGTATTAGAGCTCTATAAATTTTTAAAAGGCAAGTACGATCAGATCCCCGTGATAATTTCAATAAAACTCGTAATATATTAAGATCCTTTTCGCAGCGTTTGCGTAGGTTTAAAATATGCGGTTGAAAAGTCAACTTCTTGTCAAATATTATACTTAAAAATTTTATACTTTCCACAACATTAATTAAAATATCTTTGCAGAATATCTCCGGGTCTAGGTGAAGACCTCGTTTTCAACAAAAATGAACACATGCTTTAGAGGGTTTTAGAGGGTGAAAAACTGAAACCATTTTCGTTTGTCCAGTTTGTGATTTTGTTAACGGCCTGTTGAAGTTGTCTCTCTATTACACGAATGTCTTTTACTGCGCAAGAAATTTGCAGATCGTCAACGTAAATAAGACCTTTAACTGATGGAGGCAATTAAGAAACAATATTACTAATTTTCTAAATAAATAAAGTTACACTTAAAGCACTGCCTTGTGGTACTCCTTCCGCTTGAATAAAAACATCCGAGAAAATCGACCCAATCCTTACTTTAAAATATCTTTTTTCTAAAAAATTTTGAATAAAAATCAGTAGAATTCCTCTTATATCATTATTAAAAATGTCCTTTAAAATTCCATGTCTCCATGTTCTATCGTAAGCTTTTGCGATATCGAAAAAAATCGAGACAAGATGCTTATTTTGGACAAATGCGCTTTTTATTTCGGTCTCGAGAGCGATTAAATTGTCAATAAGGGATCTATTTTTCCTGAAACCACTTTGAAGTGGAGAGAGATATTTATCTTTTTCTAAAATATAAATTAACCTCGCGTTGACCATCTTTTCTAAAATTTTGCATAAGCAGCTTGTCAGGGCTATGGGACGGTAGTTCGAAGGATTCTTAGGGTGTTTATTCGGTTTCAGTATGGGTATTATATAAGCATATCTCCATGACTGCAGAAAAGTGTGCTCGTTCCAAATTCTGTCGTAAAATTTCTGGAGTATATTGAGAGAACTATTTGATAGATGTTTGAGCATGATGTAACTAATATTATCTGGGCCAGGAGTTGATTTGTGAACTAAGGATAAAGCCTTTATCAATTCGGAAAAAGTAAAACCACAATTATAAGATAATATACGGTTTGAAGTAAATCTAACTTTATTCTTTTCAGATGCAATTAAAATTTTTTGTAAAGCTTTTTCAGAGTAGTTATTGGAGCTGGGTATTTCGGAAAGGCATGAATGAATTGCGTTTGCAATATCTTTGGGTGCTGATAGTATTTGGTTATTGTGTTCTAGAATCAGAATTTGTCGATTGGGGTAAACACCGGAAATTCTTTTATCCTGCTCCATAGTTGTTTACCTGTGGTTTTACTATTAATACTATTTACATAATTCATTCAAGAATCCCTCTGACTACGTCTTTGTATTATCGAAATGCCGCCTTTGTTTTTTATAATTAATAAAGTTTTCTCTTGTTGGATATCTATTGAAGATATTCCAGGCTTTCCTCTGTTTCCGATAAGAATCGCTACATTCCCCATTCCACCAAGGTTTCTTTTGTTTTTTAACCGTTTTAATGACTTTTCAATGGAAGCGTCAGCACTTTCTATAATTATGTCTGTAATTTTTTGAAGGGATATCGTCAATTTTTAACGTGTTAGAAATATCAGCATGGCTAGTAAAAAGTGACCAGTTGGCAGTTTCAAAAATATAGTTGGTTTGGCTGACAGAGTGGGGTTGGTATTGGCCTGCACATTTTAGTTTCATTGGATAATGGTCGCTATTGTAAAGGTAAGAATCCATAGAAAAAGTCCAAAATGGTAAAATTGAAAGAGTGCAAATTGCCAGATCTATTGAATGGTAAGTGAAGGTGAGTGAAAGTAAGCAGGTTGGCCGTTATTCATAACATATAAATCATTGTCTGTTATTATTTTTTCAATTTGTTTGCCTCTATGAATAATGTCTGAACTGCCCCAGGGAATATGATGGCCAATTAGGTCACCAAGTTTGATGAATGGTTGCTGAAGTTGATCTATCAAATTATTTAAATCAAAAGTGGCGATATGGGTGTTTTAAATTAGGAGGTAGGTATAAATTGCATATTGTTATTAAAATATTAACATGGAGTCTTACAGCAACAGCTTGGAGATTTGTTTTCAGGTTAATTTGAGTGACTGGTAAGTCATGGGGGGTAAGCAATGCAACACATGCTCTTTGGCCATCATCGTAATCTTTTCTGAATATAGTGAAATAACGGATGTTGGTGGTGTCATTGTTTCGTAGATATGTCTCATGTAGGGCGTTTGCAGCTGGCTTATGTTTGTTTATGATGTCTTTAACATCATCAAATCTGTTACGGAAACTCCGTCATTTCCAGGAAAGAAAGGAAGCCATAAAAATAAAATATAAAGAAAAAGAAAAAACTACTTGTGTTTTTTCGTCTAGGATGAGGTCTGACCTTATTGGAGTTGGGTAGCGAAGTCTCCAAGTGGGTTGGATCTTGATGAACTAGATACCTCGTTGAAAACCCTTGGAGGGTTAATCTCTTCTAGTGAAGTGGTTTCAACGCAAATCCACATTAAAAACCTCATAGGCTAGCTACTTGGCCGTTTATTCGGACAACCAGGCTACAAGTGCTTGATAGTAATTTTTGAAAACTATGACAGGAACCCACACAGACAAAGTTTACTTCGGTGTTAAATGATTGTCGAAATGAAAGTACTTACGAATTCTGAAAAGGGAAGGTGCACGAAAGTCGGAGCTGTGAGGAAATCCGGAGGTGAAACGAGATGCGATCACTATATCTATACTGTTATGGATTGAAAAGAATCATCCGCTGAAAGAAAAAAGTGCGTGATAAAAAACGCCAAGCATTGAAAAAAATTGGAATATGTCTAAAATTTCAACGACAAAGTGAATCAAAGTTCTGTGCTCGCCAACAAAAAAACAGATTGCTTAATAAATTCCACAGAACAGATTCGAATCCATGGAAAATTGAAAATTTTGCAGTAATAAAATCACGTTATTCAGGGACGTCTACTTGGCACTTGAATGACGTTGTAACGTCTTGGGGATGGAAGCGTCGTCTACTATATAAGAACGTTCGCAGTGGTCTCGATTAAAATATTTTTATTTACGTAAAAGAATAACCTTACCGGATTTTGGTAGGTAGCGTATACCGGCCGGTAGAATCTAGGTGATAGATCTTTACAGAATATGGTGAATTGCCCTTGATATCAGGACTCCAATTGGACTATCCAGCTTGGGTGAGCCCTTCTCCAGACTTTACTCGGGCGAGTAAATGTTTCTAGCTCGGGTGAGCTTCTCCATAAGTTCTCGCACGCGTGTACGCAAGTCAGCAAAACAGCAGCTCAGGCTTGAGCTTTCCTCACGTCTGATAGACGGAATTCCAGTTTGGGCAATTGGTTCTGAGCCCACGAACAGCCGTCTCGACGC
Source organism: Metellina segmentata (assembly GCA_947359465.1). Classification (NCBI taxonomy): domain Eukaryota; kingdom Metazoa; phylum Arthropoda; class Arachnida; order Araneae; family Tetragnathidae; genus Metellina; species Metellina segmentata. The sequence goes on from OX375879.1 coordinate 2,365,055, forward strand.
AACACGTCTCCAGAGAACGGAGTGTCGGAAACTGTGAACGGTTTCACTTCAGCCGGATCAGTTCGATCCCTCGGGTTTGTTAACCTCCTCCTTCGCAAGTTTTCTCCCAACTCAATCGACTCAGAAAGTTCCAGGGGGTTATTGCCTCCCCCCCCCTCTTGTTTCATTCGACACACTTGTCATCTCGCTGTTGGCTGGTTCCAAATCGGGCTGTCCATTGGATGTTAATCTTTCCCTTTGGCCGGTAGGTTCATTAGCGGACGGCGGCATGAACAAAAAGTTTCCGTGGTCTCCTCTGATCATGTGGAAGCGGCGGAAATGAGCTTCTGACCCTGCTTCTGGTCGGCATCGCGACACAGACACTCCGCTTCCTCTCTGTTGAAACTAAATACCTCAATCCACCGTCAGCTCGTTAACTCTCGCGGTCTGGGTTTATACGCGGCGTGACCTCTCAGCATATGGCTTGACCTCTCTGTATCTAAGGTTTCCCTCCATTCAACTCTTCCGCCGAGCTCTTGCTTTTGCCCTCGTCACAGAATTCGTCACAACGTGTTTTATCAGCGAAAATTTCCTACGTCTAGTGTGGCTATGTAGTATCACGGTGCTGCATACTTCAGTTAACAAACCACAGCTAAAACAAATAATATTTATTGTTTTTAAAATAACAAGAATTTTTCTAGTGTTTAATATACATACATTGCGTTGTGTTAAATAAGGTAATTGGTCATTTTTTTTAACTAACGTAATACTGGAGCAACCAAACAGGCTATAAACGACGGTCCGGGATCAATCCTCTAAGGGAAAGATACGAGGACAACACCACGTCATTTTGAACCACGGTCAGAAGACGAGGCAACACCTGAAGGGCAACCCTCTCTCCAAACTTCCACACCAACCCAAAGCGAGGATTTTCGGCCAAGTCAGATTAGAGGTGCACCAGCCGCCTCTACACCAGACGCTTACAAATATCCATGCACTGACCCGGATTCGAACCAGGAACCTTCCGATCTATAAGCTAACACCTTAACCACCAGATCGGTTGGTGATCGGTTTAGGGTTGAATTCGAACATACAGTAAAAAATCCAGCAGGCGATAAAAAATATATATATTCTTTTAACTGTAGTTTAACTCTTTTCTATCTCCTAGACCAGGGATGGGCAAACTTTTTCGGTCGCGGGCCAAAAATCGAAAAAAAGAAGTTTGGCGGGCCAAGATAAATTTTTCTAAAATTTTAAAAACAATATACAAGTATTACAATTTATATGTTAATGAGATGAATAAAATTGCGATTTCATTTTTAAAAAGTTCTTTATATTGAGGTTCGAAGTGAGATTAACTGATTCTAAGGAACGAGGCTAAATGCTCATCTGTTAGTCTACTTCTGAATTAATTATTTCTAAGCTCATAGTTGAAGACACTTGTTCACATATATAAGATGAAGCAAACATAGCACTGATTTTCTGAACGTGATATATGAAATTTGGGAAACTTACTTTCGATAGTGATTTGTAAAACTCTAACTTTGGCATATTTAGAAACAACTGCTTGTGATGATTGTTAGATTGCAACTCAATTAATTCAAGCTGCAAATCTGACCTCACTGCTTCACAATTTATGTTGAAAGGCATGGTAAAAATATCCAATTCTGTTTGAATTGCACTGAAATCTTAAAATCTGGGTTCGAACTCAAAATGCAGTTTTTTCAAGCCATCTTCATTATTCTTAAGCTTCTCTTCATTTACTGAGGGTATTGAATTTAACCTCGAGAAATTATACAAGTCGTTCTTAGCTAGCTGCCCAGCAAACAGATTAAGTTTTAGTTTAAAAGCTTTGAGATGGGCCCAGATATCGTCGATAAATCGATTTTTCCCTTGCATCTTGACATTCAAGTTGCTCACATGACAAAGAAGATCTGTGAAAAATGCAAAGTCCGAAAGCCATTCTGCATCTTCTAACATTTTGCACTCCGCAGAACACTGTTTTTCATGTAAGAACGACACAATGTCGTCTTTCAGCTGCCAAACTCTCTCGAAAACAGATCCTTCACTAAGCCACCTTACTTTCAAGTAATACAGTACATCATAGTATTCAGATTGCACGGACTAAAGAAAATCTTGAAATTGCCTGTGAGTAAGCCCACGAGATCGAATAGTATTTACAAGCTTCACGACTGCATCAAGCACTGGTTTCATATTCAATGCAGATTTGCACAGAGCATCTTGATGTATAACACAATGTAGAAAAACAACATTGTTCCCGGGATAGTTTTGATTAAAGAGTCCGAGAAATCCAGATTTTTTTCCTGTCATATTTGGTGCACCATCGGTCGTAATATTACATACATTTGTTATAGGCACTTTCAAAGTTAAAAGCCCTTCCTGAAATTCACGAAAAATATCACATCCCGTTGTAGTTCACTTTAAAGAACGCATGCACGCCAGTTCCTCGGTAATTTCAAAGCTCTCATCAACACCTCTTATAAATGATACGAATTGAGCAGTATCATTTGTATCAGTGCTTTCATCCATAGCTATGGAGCAAAATTTAAACTGGCCAATCTTTGACTCTAATTGTGATGTCAAATTTTTATAGATGGCTTCGATTCTAGAAGTCACCGTTTTTTGCGATAAGCTTACAGTCTCAAAATTATTTTTCTTGTCTGGACATAAAACATCACAAACTTTGACCATGCATTGTTTAACGAATATAATCATATTTTCTTTTAATTTCCGTCGGACCGGCAAATTAAAATTCTATGCGCGGGTTGTATAAAACCTTCCGGCGGGCCGGAGTTGGCCCGCGGGCCGTAGTTTGCCCATCCCTGTCCTAGACCGTTAAAGATATAGAAAAAAATTCAGCGGATTTTAAATCTGCGGAAAATTTCACATTATATCGTTACCTAAAAATATGATTTTCTTTAAATAAATCATTTTTGAATTGAATATATCTTCTACATTTTCGCAAGAGATTGTGACGTCACGTCAATTTCGTTTTCCAAAAATAAACAAATTGCCTTTCCTAACCTTCGCGTTATATATATTAAAAAAAATTACATTTCCTGCTCTTTTCGATTTTAGCAATAGAAAGCAAAAAAAAAAAACATTTTGACTGGCATTGTTCAGTTATTTTCGTAAAATCGGAATCGTTAAAAATAGATTGAAAATTTCAACGGATTTGAAATCTGCGGAAAATTTTACACCAGATTATTACCTTACACTCGGGCACGGGCTAGCCACGCAGTGGCTAGTGTTAAATAAGGATAAAGAGAGGATAGAGTTAAATAAAGGATACAATAAGTTGAAGCTAGAACCCCACCTGTCAATATCCTTAATCGTGCTCCACAGACTCTCGAAATCAGTTGTCCTATGTTGTTTGACAGGACTAGACGTACCTGCTGGGTAGCTCTCTCCAATCAAATCACCATCCCTTTTTATAGGGTAAATGTTTGTTCAAAGAACCTTCCAGTGATTACTAAAGCTGTTGTTTATCAGCTGTTGTTTCCCACGTCCCTCAGCTGAACAGGGAAACTGAATTCGATCCAGGGGTCGAGAAGCAAAGTTACAAACTCGTGGTGTATATCAGACCTCCGACCTCGAGATAATCAGGGAAAATCCCGTGATTTAAGTATTTGTATCCTTATAGAAAGAAGTAGGAAGTAGGTATGCAATATCGACCTCAAAACATCGATGCTCCAAATAAAAATATATCGATGTTGATAACGCATCTCCCAAAAACCTCGATGTTTTTAAACATCAGTGTATTTAAACTCCCCCCCCCCATTCCTTAAAACTGGTTTAGCAACCTCGAACATTAATATTCGCCGGTTGGGGGGGGGGGAGGAGATCATTTGTCAATCATCATTTGTCATTTGCCGTGTTTATTAATTTATAAGTTTTGCCGTGTTTATTAATTTATAAGTAAGACTTTTTGTAACTGTCAAAATAATTTTTTTTAAATTAATACGAACAGTTTAAGTCTTTTATTTTCAAATTGAATAATATCAAAGAAAATAATATTTACAACAGTTTGACATAAGTACTACTAACTGTACTACAGTTAGTTAGGTGCATAACAATAATTATTGTTAGTTATTAAGTATTTTTAAATTTATGCGGGGGTGAACATAATAAACTTATTTCTTATTTACTGTAAATAAAAAATATTGGGGCCTATAAATATTATGTGCTCCAATATTTGTTATTTTCAGTTTGTGAAAAAAGAAATTTGTTTACTTTCTCCACCTTAAGCCGACTTCTTTTTTCACTAGGTATCCCATCAGTTAGGGAAAAAACTCTTTCTGATGGGACGGATGTCGCCATCACTGACAAATACTTAGTTGCATGGTTATTTTTCTTAATGTTTACCATGGTGCTTTTTTCATTGAAAAATAAAATATCGACATCCAATACATCGATGGTATGTACATCGATGTTTTTTGTAAACATCGATGTTTTGAAAACATTGACATCGATGTCGTATCCCAACTTTTCAGGCCCTTTACCCTTGGCCACTTTGGTCTAAAAGTAAGTTCAATTTACTGATGATGAAAATTATGTTACTTGGTTATTTTTTTAATATTTATAACTGTACTTTTTTCATTTAAAAATAAAACATCGACAACGTAATAACATTAACAAGTATAAACATCGATGTTAAACAAACATCGGCTCCAATACATCGATGGTAAATACATCGGTTTTTTATGTTTGAAAATTGATGTTTTGAAAACATCGACATCGATGTCGCATCCCTAGTAGAAAGGCCGAAGGGTGATCCACCATAGTCTAGGAAATAAGTGTGATCACTGGTGTTTGATTTTCAGTTAGTGAGAATGGTGATAAACGGTTTTCTATTCCTGAATCTTCCTAAATTTAACTTAAGCGATCATGACGATAGCAGCGTCACATCTCCGCCTGAAGACGGAAAAAAAAGAATTGATACATAAGGTGTTGACATTGGCAAATTAGGGTACCCATCGACATTGTAAAGTAGTGGGCCGAGTGGTGGGCCTTTCTACAAAATGAAACAGCCTAGTTTAGAAATAACTAGCATTTATTTTGCAAAGAATTATCTACACACTTTGTACACTAGAGATTTGCATCCCTATGACATGGGTGGTGCGAAACAGGCAAAACCTCAACAGCCGCGGCCTCATCAACGAGCACCGCAGAACAAAAACCTCCGCTTCCCTCGAGCACTGCAACGGATCTCCTGTGTCGGCAGACCCCTCATTCCGCCAGCCACATATCACTGGCACCTCAAAACAAACGGGACAGCTGTTGCGACATTCATCAGCAGGACTCGGGCATATGTTTCAACTGTCAATTGGAATCAAAGGTCAGTGGCGGTGTTTGCAACGTCACAGACTTCCTCCTCTCTCTGAGAGAAACTTTTTTCGCAGATGAAAAGTTTCTTTCTCCAAAACAACTGTCTGTTTTCACAACACTGAAGCACATTATTGTAATGTCGTTTTTAAGGTTAGACATACCAATCCGATATCCTAGAGTTGTGACTTTTGACAAAGAGTTAAACCTTTCGCACAAAATTATACTAAAAGCATATAATTTTAATAAAAACTTTCAAGTCAGTAAGTTTCATATCAATCCAATTAAGTTATAATTCAGATTATAGAGCAGTTACTTGTAAGGGATATATATAAATATAATCAATTATTAAACCCTTTATCTATTTTAAAACCTAAAATGTTTTTCCAACACAAAAAAGACATATTTTGTTTATTAAAATAACTTTTTTTTAGTAATCAGTATTTTCTATTAATATAGTATTTAGAATTCATAATCAAAATAACATTTTGAATTACCCTTAACCAACACAATACAGATAAGTTATTTCTCTAATTCAAAGGAATGACCATTATAGCATAGCAAAATCATTTCATGCAGTACAATCAATTCGAAAATAGTCATAATTCACAATTAAAATTCAATGTCAGACCAAATCAAATTATACTGATAAGATTAAAAATAAATAAAATTCTGTGGGTGAAAATTCCAAACGACTGAATATTTTCGACAGGGTTTCTTCGTGACACGAAGCCTTTATTTTTGTTCTATACTCCTGTTCTATACTCATGCCCCAACTGGTCTTTCTGATATCGCAACTCGTTAGCGATGCTATATTTATCTTTATTTCTCTCAAAGTCATACAACATTTCTGAGCTCTACCCATAACTCTCTACGGCAACTCAATATTTTATATTTCATTATAGGGTGGTAACTCTAAACTGTCCGCATTTTTTGTTCCTTCATACGACCCATCGTTTAATTCAGCAATCACGTTTTTATCTTTACACACTTCGTTTTCCCGTATGCAGGATGGACGGTTATGTTGTACTGCTTTTCTTAGGGAACGCGTCTGGACAGCGTTAACGAAGTGAGGTAACGGAAATTCTTCAATCGTTTCTGCCGTTTCCCAGAATATAGATTCATCTGTCTAGTTCTTCTGATATGACAGCAGCCTTAGTGTTTAAAGTACCGAACTCTTTCGTTTGGATTTCAACCTGCGCCAAAGGCAAACAAGTGGGAGTTTTGTCAAGCGGCGTTCTCGGACAAACGCTTTCACCCGTCAACCACAAAGGGTGTATGTAATTATTGCTGATAATGTCTATTGATGCCCCAGTATCTCTTAGTAATTTTTTGTGCTGATTGTTAATTACCGCATCGAACATGAAAGGGGTCAGAATTTCTTCGGAAATTTCCTCGGAACATATCTGTACATTGTTTACCAATGCTGGGAATTTATCTTTTAGTTTTGGGCATTGGGGTCTAAAATGATTAGCTGACCCACATTCATAACATCGGGGACCTTCATATCGTTCATATTTGTTTTTCGGAAACTTCGGATTTCCAAGATATTTGTTTTTATTACATTCATCATTCCTCAGTGTATTCCGATACCCCATATCATGATCAAACTTTCTCTGACTTTGAGGGGCAAGAAACAATGTTCTTTTTGGTTTCCCCTCTCACATTTTCATAATAGTCTAACATCTAAGCTAGTTTAGAAGCCGAAGTAATTTTAACCCAATCGTCTAAGAAAAGATTCTTTGCATCGCAGCTAGCTTTTTTTTTTAATTGATCCGTGACCATAAGATTCTTCAGATGCTCAAAACCCTTTACGTCTAACCCCGATACCCATTCCTCAAAATAATTTCGTAACTCGAAGTGGAAATCCTTCCAAGTTGAATCCGATCGTCTCTGATTTCCAAAAATATTTGAACGGAATTTCTCTGGGCTCAACTTATATCGCTTATGCAGTAATGCTTTAATGTAATCGTAATCATCTGACACATCATCGGGTTCTCGAGCTATTAATTAAACAATGTCTACTGGCAAAAGAGCCAATAAATGAGACACCCAATCGGATTTTTCAATAGCCAGTCTCTTGGCTTGTCGTTCAAACTTACATCTCCCAGATTTGGATCAAAATTTTGCATCAATTTTTGAATCTTAAAATCAAAACGTTTGGTTTCATTTTGAGAGCCTGACATTTCTCCATAATTATTTCTACCACTGGCCTCAATCCTTAATTCTTCCAAATTATATTCCCTTTCTTTTTCTTTATCTTTATATTCCTTTCTTTATCTTTATATTCCCTTTCTTTTTCTTTATCTTCCCTTATCCTTTCTTTTTCCTCCAATTCTTCCCTTATCCTTTCTTTTTCCTCCAATTCTTCCCTTATCCTTTCTTTTTCCTCCAATTCTTCCCTTTCTCTCTCAACCCTCCACAAAATAATGCTTTCAAGCAAACTTCTCACTAATTCTTCGTCAAATTCGGGGCTTTTCAAAATGATAGCTCTTAGTGTCATCATCGTCATGTCCCCCGTAACTTGCTCTCCCAATTCAGAAGCAAGAGTAAAAAAATCAACTTTTTTTAACCTTTAGTAAAAATGCCATTTTTTTTAACAGAATAGTCCTTATTCTACATTTTACTTAATCACTAATGCAATAAGTATATGTAATGCAATAAGTATATAAGTACACAACAACCAGTATATTCAAAATACTTCACAATCACAACATAATTATGTGATGACAAACAAGAGAAGTAAACATTTAAATCCCTTCACAAGCAAATGTACTAAGCTAAAACCCAAAACATAGTCACAACTCAAGGTTATAGAAAAGGTACTCACCTTTTTTGGAGACGTAGAAATCTCCAGGATTGCTATTTCCAGATCTCCGCGATCTCAGCTCTACTATTCCGCAGGAATCGTAACTCTCAGCCTTGTAGTTGACTTGCAGAAATCAATTAGCACACGACCACACGTTGCCGCTTATTGAAAAAAAAAAACAGTGAACCAGTGTTCACTAAAATACCAACGCAACTCCACCCGAGAGTGCACACAGGTAATAACCTCCTGTTAACAGGGAAACAGTCTAGGTTGACCACAATTTCCCTCTTCGTAAATACTGAATGATTGCGAAGCACAAAATTGCCGTGAGTTATTGCAGCTTCAATACCAATCTCTGGCACAATTAAATAAAAACCAAAATAGCTTGCACCAAAAAAGTATCGCACCAGTGTACTCCACCGCTGGCTCCAATTTAACTAGGCTGTAACGTAGTGGGCCGAGTGGTGTGCCTTTCTACAAAATGAAACAGCCTAGTTTAAAAATAACTTGCATTTATTTTGCAAAGATTGAAAATTATATGTACACTTTTTATACTAGAGATTTGCATCCCTATGACATGGTTGGTGCGAAACAGTCAAAAAATCAACAGCCTCATCAACGAGCACTGCAAAACAAAAACCTTCGCTTTCCTCGAGCTCTGCAACGGATCTCCTGTGTCGGCAGAGCCCTCATTCCGCCAGCCACAAATCACTGGCACCCCAAAACAAACGGGACAGCTGTTGCGACATTCATCAGCAGGGCATATGTTTCAGGAATTTGGAATCAAAGATCAGTGGCGGTGTCTGCGACGTCACAACATCAACGCATATACAAAAAACCCATGACATGGTTATTGAAACAGGAAGGTGACCATTCCCAAGGTCACTTTGCAGCTGCCAAAACGGTCGAACTGATCGCCAAAGATTTTTATACACCCGATTTGCGTAAATTAGTCCAAACAATAGTTGTAAATTGTGTTACAAGTATACTTTCCTCCCGTAAATCAGGAAAACCTGAAGGTTTTTTACACCCTGTGGTGACATCATGTGGCGCACTGAGGCAACAACCAGCAAACTCTTCACGTTACGATTTCTCTAGGCTCGAGTGGCATCAGTAAAAGTTTAGAACAAAATAAAATAATAGCAAAACTATCTTTTTCATCTTTTTCGCTTTGAAGTTTACCTATTGTCTTACGCATATAGCTTTCGTTAATAAAAGCATTTAAAGAAGTTTGTTCTTTATAATTTATCCGACTTTATTCAACGAACTTCACACCCCATAAATAAAGGAGATGTCCCACTAGACACATTCAATTTGGATCATTTAGGCCCTCCACAAATAAGGAATATAATTATCTTTTCACTGTAATTGACGCGTTTACAAAATTTTTGTGGATTTTCCCTGTAAAAAGTACATTATGGTCCGAGGTTCTAAACAAACTTTCAATGCTGCAAGGTCAAGAAAGTACCATTATCCAATGACACAATATCACGCAGACTCGAAGATTTATCTTCACTCTTAAAGAAACAAATTTTCGAGCATTACGAATCGTACGACAGTGAATTCTGGACATATCAGATTGATGAGTCGACAGATATCAGTAGAAAAGCTTCTTGCTTTCCATTCGATTTGTTAAAGATGACAAATTCTTGAGTGAGTATCTTTTTTGCAGAGATTTTAAGAGCACGACGACAGGAAGACATATTTGAGCTTGTAAAAGAAAATATTTCAAGCTTTGGTTTGCTGTGGAAAAACTGCGGTGGTGTTTGCACAGACGGATGTTCATCAATGTTTGGAAACTTTAAAGGATTTATCACACTTGTGCGCCAAAAAAATCCAAATATTCTTGTCTTTCAAAAATATTTTCAGACTTCTCATTTTGATAACATATTTCTCAAAACTTATCCCAGGAATCTGTAGGTATTTTGAGCGTGGTTTACTTCTTCTAAAACACTACTCCATAAATACTAAACACAAGAAAAGAAAAATCACATATACTGCTTGTAAAAGCGTTTGCGCTGCTCCTCTGGTTTCGACAGTTTCTGTGGGGTCACAAAGTTCTATGGCATCGACCATCTTCTTGAAATTAGTACATACAGGCTTTACAGTTTCGTAGTGAGTATTCCATCTTCTTTCTGAAAGTGTCTCTTGACTGTACCTCCAACGTTAGTAACAAGGATCGTCCATCTGTGTGGATACTTAGAAGCAGTAGACTTTTTTTAAGGTCCCAAAAAGGTTACACATTGTGAAATAGTTGCAAAAGAATACTCCACACAGATTCAAGAGTAATCTGTACAAGGAACAAATAATGCTTTAGGATTCAGTTTACAAATCCTCGCCTGGGCATGTTCTCTAGAAAAAAGATGTTCTGGCAACCTTAGTTATAACCTGACTTATCAAAATCAGTTAGCCTATAACCGGTTATTTTCCGAGTTGCCACCACTAGTACAAACTGAAGACAACCCCTAGTACTTCCATTATCAATTCGCTCTCCACTACGCACCGTCAAATTCAGCCGCGTTTCGTTGCGTTTGTTGACTGAACTTATGTTTTAATACGCATAATGTTGACTTATTGAATCGTCAGATAAAGTTAATAGTATAAAATTTAAATAATAATTTTTCGTTTCAAGTATAAATTTTTTTTTAAAGTGTCGAGATCCACTCTCATTTTTAAAATTATAAAAAACAATTGTTTGTTATTTTGTTACCTCCGTATGTGATGACACCCGGGGAAGGCTGCACCCCCTTCCCATGCCACTGAGTCAGTCGACTATTCTAACGGTGAACCAATACGTTGAATCTTTAAAATGGGAGGGGGTGAGCCAAATCATCATCTCGCATCGGTAATAAATTTCTCTCGGACTGGGTCCAGCAATGGAAACTGGAGGAAAGGAGTGAAGTTCGATATTCCGTCACGCCTGCCTGACTCATCCGATGATTCCTTTGCGTAGGCAAGTAATGTATGGCGGTGGTTCTTCTGAAGTGAAAAACCGCGCTAGACTTTGAGTCATCACTAGGGCAACTTTTTGAAACAAATGCAACTTTTTTTCACACGTTCTACGATGTATGTAAAGTACTAAAACCAAAATTCCTCCTACATGGGGTGTTTTGTAAGTGAGTTATGAACGTAACATAAATGCAACTTTCAGTATAAATGCAACTTTTTAAATAAATGCAACCACGTGCAACTTTTTAAAATTTAGATTAAAATTAATGAATATGAAATTACTATTTCATTTTTTGTTCTTTGAACCAACTCTTCGATCACGAGGGTCTGATCTTCCGAAGTATTGCGGATCAAACATGAAGTTCATGGAAAGAAGTGTTCGTCCTATCAGACGAAAGTGAAATAAATGGCAAGAAGTACTTTTAACACATTGGTTGGCACTCTTGAAAATGCAGAGGAAACTTGCGTAATCGACTGCAGAGTTAGCGAGGTGAGTGTCGATCATCAATATGTTCTTCGGCTTGTAGACGATGTTTTAAAATATCTTAATGTTGAGTGAAACGATTTTGCGCTTCTGCTATCCGATACAGCACATTATATGACGGCGGCTGGCTCAGGTTTTCAATGTTAAAGAAATTACTGGCCAAGGATCTGCCATTCAACGTTCTTCTGTACTTAAGAATGTAATATAATACTGTTGTACACGACTAAAATTGTCAATATGTTTTTAATTTTTTCACGAATAATTTATTTTAGAATTTAGTGTATAAAAAATAAATGCAACTTTATTTCCATAAATGCAACTTTAGGGAATGATAAATGCAACTTTTTCCATTTTTACTGCAACAAAAAAGTTTCCTTAATCATCACCGATTTGATGAATGTTGAACTTGTCGTCGAGCAAGTAGCATCGTGTTGCAGTGGACCAACACAACGTACAAAAAGAAAGACAATGAAAGTAAATGAATTTAATTTGGTTACGTGACATTGCATTGACTTAACAATTGTTTTTTATTTTAACCTATTTTCTTAGCCAAGCACCCAAAATGGAATCTAAATTTTCATTCCTCAAGCTGTTCCATTTGTTAATTAAATGACAAAAAATTAATTCGAATGTAAGTTGACTCGACTTGCGCATCTTAATGCTCTGTCTCTTAACGAACTTTTGTGACTCGTTCAAGTTAATATGACGCGTGGTGAGGCTGGACGCACGCGGTCTCTGCATGCCTGTCTACAGTCTGCTCAGCGAAAGATGCTACACTAGGGTGTCCATTATTTTCGAAGTTTTTATTTTCCAACGCATAGGTCCTAGTTTCGTTGACCCTAAAACACTCGAAAATAAATTTTTACCTTATTTGGATCGCTGCAACCCGTGCCGACTTGCATGGAAACATGTTCGTACAAGTTGCGCCGCGGGTGCTCTATTTGTCAGTTAAGGCGGGTGCTATAAGTTGTGAATTCGCACGGCTTTATACCACCTCAAGAACTACACCATCAATCTGAAGGAAGCCTGGTGGAACCTTTACCTACCACATCTCAATCTGTAAGTTCTGTAACTACTGCAAAAAGTGGAAGGAAATATTTTATCACGTCCAAGTTAGTTGCAACTTTAGATAGATATCAGCTAAGCATAAGGGATTCTGTTCTACACTTCACGCTATAGTAGACGCACTAGGTCTTAGTTGCGACGACTACCCAATCAACAAATTTTCTATTCAACGCATTCGAACACAAATGAGAAAGGATTGAGCGGAATCCATAAAATCCGATTTTCAGAATAACGTGCCCGAAGTAGTTACCGTTCATTGGGATGGGAAATTGTTATCAGGGCTGGATGTGAGAAGTTCTAAAGAACGCCTGACGATTTCATTTGGAGAGAAGGAGCAACTTCTTGCAGTACCAAAACTGGTCAGCTCTTCCGGCAAATATCAAGCTAAAGCAGTTACAAAGTGAGCGGAACCTTAATGATAAGGTTCAAATAATGTGCTGTGATACGACGGCATCTATTACAGGACGCTTGAATGGAGCTTGTGTGCTATGTATTAGAACAAAAACTAGAAAGAGAATTGTTACTCTTAGCTTGCCGTCATCATGTTTATGAACTGGTTTTGAAAAGTGTGTTTGAATCAAAGACCCACCAAGTCGCTAACACTCCCAATATTCCACTGCTCAAAAAGTTGAGAGACAACTGGAAAAACATTAATCCTAATGCTATTGCAACATGTATTGATTTTGCCAAACAGCATCTTTTTGACTCGACCATTGACGGATTGGTGACGTTTTATAACCCTGACCTGCAAAAATCCATTATACGTGACGATTATCGGGAACCGATTGAACTATCTGTTATTTTCTTGGGAGGAGATAACGAGAGTAAAATTAAAAACAGACCTGGCGCAATGCATCAAGCACGATGGACGGTTAAAGCTATTTATACTTTGAAAATATGTTTGCTGCAGTCTCAGTTCAAAATGAACATTGAGGAAAAACGAACGTTGCAAGATGTTTGTTTATTCATAGTGGCAGTTTAAGTGAAGACCTGGCTTGGATGCTGTAGGGCGGTGAAGGCGCCGAATCAAGATTTTCGTTTTTTTAAAGACGTTGAAAGAGTATGAAACAGTTGACAAATTGATTTCCAAAGCTGCCCTGAGCAAGTTCAGTCAACACCTGTGGTATTTATCAGAGGAAATAACTGTATTATCACTCTTTGATGATGAAGTTGATAAACAAACCAAAGTGAATATTGTAGCGAACTTACAAAAAAAATTTTTTGATGATTTTGGGAAGAGACATGTTCCATCGAAGAAAGAGATGTCTGTATCTTTGTACGTTGAGAGTTTTGTTTCATCTTTTATTTTAAATTCTGTTAATTTTCTTGTGATACTAATTTTACTTATTTTTTTAGGGAAATCATTAAGTGATTTTGTATCCATCAAGAGCAAAAATTTGCTTTTGCGATTAAAAGTTGACAGCAGCTTCCTCCAAGAAAACGTATCTTCGTGAGAAGAAAATGCAGCCTTCGTGGTAGCTAAAAAGAATGTTTTTAGCTTCAAAGCAGTAAATGACACAGCTGAAAGAGCTATTAATCTAATGCAAGCCTTCCATATTTTAAATACCGCAGAAGAACAGAAACAGTTCTTATTACGCTGTGTGCAAGAACATATTAAGATGTATCCAGACTGTAAAAAAGTGACCTAAAAAAAGAAAGTATCCTGAATAATTATATAACTTTATTTTTTAACAATTAAAAGCTTAAGGCTACACAGTACCCTTTTTCAAAAACTTTTTCTACAGACAGTAACATTAAAAATAATTAATGACCTTTTTCATCTTATATTAATAATTTGAATCCAATGAAAAAATATCAATTTAGCAAGAACCATTATTTTAAAATTTTAAAAATTTTGAAGTTTTTTAAAACTTTTATAAAATATTCAATTTTTAATATATTTTAGTTATTTTAAGTGATTTATATTTCTTGGGTAATTGTGTGTGGGAACAAAAGTTGGTACGGAATTGACCATCAGTCTCATTGTTGAATTTTAATAATTATTTTTGTAGCTAAACCTGAAAAAAAAACATAAAAATTCTAAAAAGTATCTGTGTGTGTGTGTGTGTGTGTGTGTGTGTGTGACTGACATTTAAAAAAAAATATTAGAACTCTCAGACCTAAATCCATACTAACTTTTATAGTGTTTTCATGTGATGAAAAACATTTGTTACGGCAGCGACAAATTATTTATCTTAATCCTAACATAATATTTTCAAACCAAATATTTACCAAATTTTGATTATAATATATTATATATAACAATCGTAACCAAATATTGCTTTTTATCAATATTGGTTAGCTAGTAATGAGACTCAGAAGAGAACGCAGAACATAAACTAACAGATACGATTTTAGTAGTGAAAGTTGAAGATAATAGCCATTTCGCCTAAGGAATTGATTTTATTCAAACATATTTTTATTTACTTGTAAGAATGTAAAATTACATCAAAACAAAAACGAATTTAACCACGTCCCCTCCTATATGCTGTCCAATTTTGACACTGACAACATTGAGAAAACTTCAAATAACTTTAAAACTAATTGGATCTTAGATCTAGAATTTTGAGGCAAGCTTTCCCAACTGTATGGACCATCAAAAAATGCAAAACAATTTTTTTCGATGTTTTTAGGGTACTGTGTAGCTTTAAAGGCATTACTTAAATCTGTCTTGGTGCCTGCCTACCTTCGGAGTGTTTTTTTTTAAATACTTTAAATTTTCACTCGATTTGTACTTTATACCATCAAATACTTTAAAAAACTATGTAGAATATATAAAATAGCTAAATATTAATTTTAGTTTTCTTATTTTGGCATTAATTATGCATGAAAATTGCAAAATAATAGCTTTTACGCAAAACATCATAATTCAAATTTGAGTAAAGGAATTTTTGTTTTGTAAACTTTATTATTCTTATAAAAATATGTTTTAGGACATTCACTATATATATGCCTAAATCTATTTATTAAAAAAAGTTACAGCACTAAACGTAAAGAGAATTAAAAACTCGCCGAATTTTATTATAAGTTTCAAACTTTACTAATCATAAAATAAAATATATTACACCTAGAGCCAAAAAAATAGTGGAACTCCTTAATTATATCCTATAGAGTATTCTATCAAAGTTTCATATAAATACACTTATAATATTTTGAGTTATAATATTTTGCGAAGAAGGAAAATGTCAAAAATCTGATTCCGAGAAAAACGCAAAAGAATTAAAACATATGAACATACCATTTATAACACTATATTTAACTTCAAAATCCTCCTTTTTGGTAATGTTCACATTCTTTTTCATTCAAAACAGTTATTTTTTTCTTTCTTAAGGCTTTTAAAATTTTTCTACGCTTCTGAGCAGTAGATGTACCGTGATTTTTAGAATCTCGAATCTGACACTGGTCTAATATTTCACATCCTTTCTCGGTGAAGTAACCAGGACTTATGTTGTTGAGCCTTTTCAAAACATTTAAACACCCTTTGTACCCATCGTTGAACTGAATAACCGCATCATATGCCCCTAATTTAACAGTTTTCAGGCTAACGAAAACCTCTTAAAAACACCCATCAATAGTTCCAAGTCAATAACTCTGTTTCCATAACCAGCATCACTGATTTCGATGTTGCAAATGGACGACTGAAGTTTGGTTGAACTAGCAGTCTCCACAGATTCTAAAGAACATTCGTTCTTCTTCTTTCTGTTTGTAAAGCGGTTCCCTCTAAATCGTGACTTTCTCTTGCTAGCGATACTTTTTGGTATATTAGCAAGAGAAATTCAAATCAAAGGATTTATATAATCGCAATTGAAAGCTTTGATAAACAACAGAAATCTCACGTGAATTGTAAATGTAATCAAATTCAAAACACAACTCTTTTCATGTCAGTTATCTGTATAAAATAGTGTTGCCAGATTTATTTGAAGCATATTAAGTATTTCAATGAACAATAATCTCACCTATTTTAAAAGAATTTAATACATATTAACAATTTAGAGTGCTTGAACTGACTTTTTACTCCACTTTCGTCAGCACAACATTAGTTTCGGTTTCAAAAACTGCCACCGCTTCATATTAAAATACCTGTAACTTGGGTTCTAGGTTAGATAAAAACAAAATTTAAACTGATTTGGAAAGCTAAAAATATGCTCTTCAATATACAATAAGAAAACGAAAATCGAATTTTTGACCCAAAACGACGTTTTAAAGGTAGGCAGGCACCTTAATCAATATTTACCTAAGATATGCATATTTGCGATGACGTAGCTCATATTAAGATCTGTTCAAAAACGGCTATTTACATTAACTTTGGGGCCCTGTCGGCACGGGTTAACATTAGCGTAGGAAGTTAAAATTTTATATTTAAGTAAGATTTAGTATAAGAAAAAGAATTAGAAGGCATGCGTTTTGATTAATGCAAAAAAAAAAACTTTTTTTGCCCAGGTAAGGGACACTCTAATGGTACACCAGTCAAAAGAATAAATGACTCACCCGATCGCAATTGCACAATTTACATCTCAGAACAAAACGGAAGGTAGCAATCGATAGGGATGAATGTTTTCTCCAAATATCAATATTTAAAATTTGTCCAAGATACTGTCTTCATATTAACGTGCCCCGATAATTTCAATACGAACCCACATCTTTCATCACAAATTTGGATTCTACACACAATTTAAGGCGGTAATAAAAAAAAGTTCATCAATTTTATTGGATTTTTCACCGATTTGTGTAAGTGTTTGAAAATTAGATCTCCTGATGTTAAATTGGTGTTTCACGTTTTTGTAAAATTTGCTAAAAACATTAATTTTTCTTGGAAATTGTTTTTCTATTCTTTGCTACGCAAAAACAATCTATAAACATTTCAATCATCAAACTAAATGCTACTATTTTTTATCAACTATGAAATTAATATTCATACAAATTATGAATAGAAATAAGGGCAAATTTTGACACCAACAACTGTTACTTCATCTTACTGTGATTCAACTGTTACTGAAACATCGGAATTTCAAATGTCAGCTGATTACGTGTAGCTCAGTGAGATTGTTAGCAAAATTCGATGATTATTATGGTTATTGGGGATTGTTTGCAAAGTGAAAACAGAAATTTCTCGGAACTGTAAATCCACTGCAAATTTGCAGTGTTGACTGTGTGGATATGTTGTCCACAAACTCCTGTAAGAAACAGTAAAATCATTGACTGCGACGGCCCCTACATATCAGATTAATAGTTATGCGATTGTATATTATTAAATGATTTATAGTAAAGCTTTTGTATGAAGGGTATTTTATCACGCTTTGGTAGGCATAATTTAACTTCAGAAATTTCTGAAACATAATTAACAACCTACTTATACTACTGTAGGTTAGGATTGTAACAATCCACTTATAGGACACAATCTGTATCACACTCTGACAAACCTTCCTCAAACAGTCGTTGAAAGCGACACATACTCACGGAATCTGATCAGAATCCGCCCTTCTAATGTGGAGTTAATTTTAACACGCTCCCTCAATGGTTTTTCTCGAACAATTTTACGTCGTTTTTCGTTACTTTTTTTCATCAAAACCGCCTGAAATTGTGTGTACAATCCAAATTTGTAATAAAAGATGGGGTATTGAAATTATCGGAGCAAGCACCCCAATTTAATATGAAGATGGCCCCTTAGACAAATTTTAAATATTGATATTTTTAGAAAACAATCATCCGTGTCGATTGCTACCTTCCGTTTTGTTCTGCGATGCAAGTTGTGCAATTGCAATCAGGTGAGTCGGTTTTTTTTTTTTTTTGACGGATGTACAATAAAAAGGTTAGCGCAATATTAACAAGGCATTTTACCTACCTTAAATTGTGATTTACATTTTTGTTTATATGTGCACGTGCCAGCTGCTTCCAATGATCTACTAAATGAGTTTAATTTATTATTTAGCTACTTTACTTGTTCGTATATGTTTTGTTAGTCGTTTTGAACATATTCCTGCGTGATCAATCTAGAACATACCATGTAAAGTTAGAATTCAAAAGTTAAATAAAGCCATTTCACTGCACATACTAATGCTGATTTTAACTGTTATGTGGTATATGAATGTTAATTTTCAGTTTTTGAATTTCAAACGAAACTGTTTATTTTTGCTGTTTCATTCACTGTTTACTTTCGGTGAACAGGGAAGGTAGCATAAGCTTCAATACACAGTAACATACAAAGAATCAGAAATGAAACCAAACTTACAAACATAAAACAAACATGTATTTGACATATAAATGGAAACTATAAATAAATTTGAGTGCTTAAAATGTTTTAATTTGGCAATTTTTATAACCACATATGTTCAATGCATTCATGGTTTAAACTTTATCTACAGAATCTCTACATAAAGGTTCTAAAGCACAAAGTTGACACACACTTAAGATTTCGGAAGTTTCAAATGAAGAGGTCCACACAAGGATGTATTGCATAGGTAGATAGATTATTGTGAGTTTATAAGCGAGAAAATACGAATAAAGTATTTTAATTAAAGAACCAGATTAACCCTCTCTATAGTTAGTCGCTATGCAACCTGTATTCGGAGTTGGGCTAGTCAACCTGAGACAGATGTGGCACACACAATGCTTTTTTATGGTTCGTCGACTCACATTAAGGGAAATTCTAAAATATCAAGCAAAATCGGTTAAAAGGTTTCGAAGTTCTAAAAAAATTTCAAACATGGATTAAAGTTTGGATATAAAAAATGAAATTATTTTAATGCTAAATAATCGATTATTGAAAAATTTAGAGTTCATAAACAAAAAGTAGAACCATTTTTAAAGAATACAAATTTTGAAGATTTACCATCTGTGCAATATAACTATAAAAATGTACCCATTACATTACTTCTAAATTTTAATTAAAGTACATTATTATATTTCTTTAATAAAATAATCAACTTTTAAAATTAACTAGGCTTCTTTGCTATTAACCCTACAAGTGGTTTGGACGAGATATCTGGTCCAGTAAGATCTGGTCAGTTTTCTTCGAACAAGAAATCGTCGAAAAACCACCAGAATATTTAAATGAAATAATTTTAAAATATTAATAACTTGAATGAATGCGCGTGCTTTTTGGTACAAGGGGGTCATACATGTGGCCAAGCTGCGTCAAGTGAATGGACACATGAGGAAATCAATCATTATAATTGTCACTTTTTCGTAATGGGTTCTCATCGGTTTGACAGATCACAAGACCGAATTGACTTATACATCACCAGGGGCAGACCAAAAGCACAATTCTTAGTCTTCATTTGCACCCACAATGACATTTCGCAAGTTACTGTTTAATAAGAAATTCGCAGATCATAAAGATTTATCTAGATTTTAATTGTTTCAATTTTCTAAATGAATTTTTAAATTAAAAAAAAGAAAGACAGTACGATGAAAGCAATATATATTTTATATGCAGACCATGGAAAAGTTGTAGCTGGACCAGACCAATTTAAGTTGGTGAGTCATTTTCTTGGCCATTCAAATGCTTTTTAAAGATTATTATATCTATTTTTTTTTATATTCAACACTGCACAGTAAATATCATGTAATGATTTAATACTAAGAGAGGGTTAATCTTCAGACATGTGTAGTACAACAGTTCCCAAACTATGCCCGTGTTGTTTTTGAGAACCTTAAAGAGGTTATACCAGTGGTTCTCTATGAGGGACAATGCTAAAAAATTTCTGAATAGTAAAAATTTGATGGTGAAGACCTATAATTGAATGTATTTCAGTAAACATTTTTTGAGACCTCCTGTGTTTCAGAATTGAATTCATTTCATTTCTCAGATGACTTTCAGAACGCTGTCTTGTACAGAAACATTAAGATCTAAGAAAGTTTCCCCATTCCAAAGGAGATTTCAGGGATGCAATCTTTATGCAGAGTGAAAACCAAGAATTTTCATATTTACAGGCATGGCACTCAATGAATATTTTGCCTTTAGCAAATATTAAGATTCTTCCTATTTAAGCTCAGTTGGTTTTCTTCAAGAGAGTTTATTAAATAAACTAGGAAGCGAGGAACAAAGAAAAAAACCTACTCATTTGATAATTTGGTAACGCAATGCAAATGAAAATAAATGATAAACAGTGCCGATTCCTTTATTAAAAAAAAATCAAAGTCCTTCTACAAGGGTATCAGATCATGTCTGTCCAACCTTTCCATGTGGAATAGGTAAAAATAAATCAAACACACTTAGTACAATGTTGCATGTATGGAACATTGCCTAAGGCAGCCTCTGCAGATAAACAGATTGACACTTGTTCTCAGTGAGTATAGAGATTTGTTCTGCAGTTATTGCCATCCCTAACTCCTAGGGGTTTGAAGCTTTGGGATTCCCAAATGAAAATATTTTTAATAAATAACCCAAGTTTTAGAAAACAGACACCAGGCATGCCATGTCTTAGGGGGTCCAACTGCTTATAATTTTTATGGCTTAGACCTAACTCCCCAAACAAAGAATACGAGTGATCTCTGTCTTCAATCTGCAATTTCACGAGATGGGGCGCAAAGTGGTAGAGGCAGGTTAAAATAAGACTTGCAATGATGTCAGGAATACTTATAAATGAAGCAAGTGGTGTTTAACTCAAATATTTCCCACAATTTGGTGAAATGGCATCCCAATCTAGTATCTTCAAAATTGGAAAACCCATTTTTATTAAAAAAAAGTATCATTTTGTGGGGTTTTGCTGAGTAGAGATAAAAAATTTTTAACATTTGTATATGAACATCGAACATACATCCTAGATTATTATATTTTCAACGATACTAGTAATTTTAAATTTAAAAAAGAAAAGAATTCTAAGGTTTGATTTAAATTGTGATATAAAAAATCTATAAATCATAGGGAATATTTATAAAAAAAAATGCTTGACACACAAGAACATTGAGAACCACTGCATTACACTTCAAAGCTGAAACAATATTGGCCGCGTTACAAATTACAAGTGAGAAATTTTATGCTATGTATTTAAAAACACATTTAGATTCTTTTTTTCAACTTAGTGGACAAGTTTGAGAAACACTGTACCTGAGCTTTTACCATAGCTTTAATTGAAGTTATTCAAAACTAAAAAACACACCAAAAATTAAGAGTATTATATCACATTTAAAGGATCACATGTTTGAAGAATATAAATCTATACTTTAAGTAGTGGCATAGCCACAGGGACCCCTTTGGAAAGCTGTAGCTTCCATAACACACCAGAATTAAGAAAATTAATAACAGAGTGCAAAATAAGCTGTTGACCAAATAACATACATAGGTATTCATAAAATATGCACCAAGGAATTTCACAATATAAAACATTTTATGAGATATTATGTTACAGCAAAGGATAAGGATTAATATAATACACAAGTTTCAACGAAATATGTCTTATAGATATTTAAGCCAAAGGAAAATCTTATTCAACAGAGAACTCAAAATTAAACAATTGCAAATACTACTGGTAAACTCAATGTGTATGGTCGATATTCAATGGGATACTTTTAAATAATAACGATAAATAGAGTGAGCAGAAAACTAAATGAACGGAGGTATAGATAATAAGAGATAATCAGAAGATGGTTTGTGCTTCCAAACAGAATTAGTGTTCACGAGTGTCACTTAGGCTATTACCTCTTGATGTTACTCCATTCAATTAAGATCCTGGATGTTGTCATTAATATAAAATTTAAGTTGTTTAAGAGATGTGTGATCACAATTTTATACATAATGTGTGTGTCATGTATTTTTTTTTTACTCCAGAGTATTGTTGCAATTTGTTCTAATTCTCACATTTCCAATTTTATATTTTGGTTCACTCTGAAATTAAATTCAGTCTATGATACTGTTTTAACCCTTTTTTTTACTACATTGACAGTACAGTACAAAGTCCCAAATCCGGACATTTTGCTAACCTGCATATTTTTCTCCCACTTTTTTCTACATTTCTGCCTCTTACACTTTTTAATTTAAAAAAAACCAAAGCGTTCAACCTGGACCCAATTGATGAAACAATGCAAAATAACGGACATGTTTTTTCCTTCTTAAATCATTAATCCTATTAATATATCAGCTATTTTAGTAGTGCAAACATGTTACGGATAGGCGTTAGATTAGGATGTTTTTTGACACAAAAAAACTGCAATAATCTGAAATCCGGAATGGCCGAGGTCCGGATTTTAGTTAAATTTAAGGATCAGAGTGCAAATAATAATAAGTTAGACTATCAGTGTTTGCATCATCTCTAGAATTTGGCACATTTAACTCTTCTGTTAAAATTGTGTTTTTCCGAGTTAAATTTTTACCTAGATCTTATTTCACCCAACCAGACAATGCTACACAGAAAAATAAGTCATATATCCAAGCCAATTTGAATAGAAATCAAACACTGAGAACCACACTTTTTTGTTTTGTACGTATAGTTTCTTGCTCTATGTGCGGAAAATTGTTTTAAGTTGTATCACTCATACCAGTTATCCTCAAATGTTAAAACAATTATTTTTTGTGGGAATCAATCTTGTATTTTTTAAACCAATGACTATTTTTTATGCTTATTTCAGACACCCATAACATATTTTTGCAGGTAAAATCTATAAATGAAATGTACTAAAAATACCAATTATTTGTGAAAAAACCTTCTATTATTTGAAACCATGATGAATTCTTATGCTTAATTCACACAAACACCCATAGTATATTTTTGCAGGTAAAATCTACATATGTACATATGCTCTCCATGGTGCAGATTTTGTAGCGGGCTTATGTGGAAAACTACCAACGAGTTAACTCATAATTGGGAGTCAATGTGTTAAAAGTGAAACACAACCATCATATTACAATTTACATTTTTTGTATAGATCTGGAAAAATCCCTAAACTAACCAGCATAATAAAAACAATATTAAGGTTAGGTTTCTGTCAGCAATAGTTTAGAGTCGAGTCAGAAATTATGAGGGGCAAATAAACAATTTCCGCTATTAAATTATTGTACTTGGGTAGTTTCAAATTTATTGGGTTGTGTTTAAATACTAGGTAAATGAAGTAACTAGGTAAATGAAATGAGTCACATTTTTCAATAGTTTAAAAATTTGATCATCTTAACAAAATTTGGGCACAGCTTTGGTAGACTTTTTGGTAACCTTGTCTACAATTTGATCATCGTAACAAAATTTGGACACAGCTTTGAAATAAACTTTATGGCAATGCTTTTTGTAGAGTTGTGGCATGTAAGGCCAACCCCACTTTAGTAGGATTATAGCAACCTTACTATTATTTGAATCTTTTATTAATTTGTGTAAATCATTATCTTTTTTGATTTCCCTATTCCTAAATCACTCTAATGTAATTTTTTATAACATTCATTCTCAAAACCTGGTTCAATTAGACTAAAACAATAAACTATTTAACTAAAAAATTCTTTTTTAGTAGCAGTAAGAATAATCAGTTTTATGGATTCTTTTTTGAAATTCCTTTCCTTCATTTTTTTATTATTTTCTGCCAAGCCTAAAACAATGTTTTTTCTATGAAATTCTTCCTTGTCAACATAAAAAGCATTGCCACAAAAATCTTTACATCAAAGCTGTACCGAAATGTGTTACTGCAAAATACGGCTGATAACTGCACATTAGAAACTCTGATTTGGTAGCATTGCCAGGAGTTAACTTTAAAAGAGAACCAAATTGGAAAAAGTAATAAACTGTGTGTAAACTAAAGAACACCATTTAAACAGAAAGGTTGGTTAATTGAATACTTCGCTACCTTGGCTTTTAGGAAGCTAATTTAAAAAATTTGTATTTCTTGAAATCAATGATCATTGTTGCTTTAGTGTTTGAGAAATAAAAGCAAATTCAGTGCGACAGCTTTTTGGGTTTTATGGTGCAAGGACCTTTGGTCTAGCTGGATGACTTTCGGGGAATATCTGCCAAACACTACTTAGAATATTATATTGAATATTTCACATCTGATATGGGCTCCCATATGGCTATGCCACAGGTGTTCTCAATTGAAGAACATAAATAAATATCTACTGTCTGTCTAGATAGAGAACGACTCTTGCCACTCAAGTCTGCTGCAACCTATCTTGCATAATAGATGCTCAACATTCAAATTTGTCACATTGGCACATTTAACGACAATTGGGAAATATATCTGATTATTACATGTTACCAAGAACATCTAAACTAGAAAACTTGTATTGTTTTGGGCCAACATTCGTCACAAAGGAAACAAAAGTAAGCATTTCCTTTCATTTGATCTCCTGATTTGTGACTTTACAACACTCAATGTTAGCTCATTTTGAATCCGCTGTCATCTCTTTCCTTGCAAGCTTGGAAGAATGGAGACGAAGCATCCTCCTG
Source organism: Metellina segmentata (assembly GCA_947359465.1). NCBI lineage: Eukaryota > Metazoa > Arthropoda > Arachnida > Araneae > Tetragnathidae > Metellina > Metellina segmentata. The sequence goes on from OX375879.1 coordinate 2,390,049, forward strand.
TGTGTGGCAGGCATACATCTACAAGTTTAAGTAAGATCACGAGTCTTGTTCCTATGGCAACTGCCACTCTCCTGACTTAGTGGCAGGGGTTCCCATGATAGACAGACGTTATACTTTAAAGCAAAAACATAAACTTAGCTATATACACAATATTACACTTTAACTTTTAAGAATGGATCCCGGAAATAACGAGAGCATTCAGTTGAAGCCGATGTCCTCGAGACTTTCTCCCCGGTATGCAATGGTGATGCAGTAATGCTGCAACAGCTGTTGCAGGAGCTCCTGTTCGTCCAGGAACTCCAACCGCTCCACACGCTCGACATCCTGTGGTGGCAGGTGTTGGTACACCTCTGTCATGTCCCAGGCCTTGGCACCATCCCACCCTGCCCCAGTGAAGCGTCCCCGCTGGGCTTCCAAGTCGGTGCAGGCCCCAACCCCCGCCAGGCTGCACCCGCGCTTCTTCAGGTTTTCCACCATCACCGTCCCAAACTTATCCCCCATGTTCACCTGCTCGTAGTTGACGAAGAGGGCAGAGTTGAACCGCTCGGCGATCCATCGCAGGAGTGCGGCGGTCAGGTGTGCCTCGTTGTAGATCAGGACGCACTCTGCCAGGAAGACCGTAGGGAGGGTCACATCCACCAGCCCGGTCAACAGCTTGGACTCCAGCTCTGCCAAGTTGCGGATGTCACAGCCGACCAAGTGGTACTCTCCTGCGTGCAGCTCGCAGCTGGAAAACTGAATGTCGTCGTCCTCGGTCGCAACCATCCGCAGCAGGTCCTTGCGGTTGCGGATAACGTAGCACTTGCGGGAGGTGACCGGAGGGAGGTCGACCTCGATGAAGCTCCTAACCGAGACGTTCTCGTTTTTGAGCCGCCAGTAGAGTGTGTCGAACCCTGATCCGAGATTGATCACCTGACAGTTGTAGTTGGTCGTGGTGAGAAACTGGTCGAGCAACGCCTTCATGCCCATCACGCGGGCGTAGTAGCCGCGACTGATCTCCGGTGCTTTGCGGTCCGAACTAAGCTTAATGAAGTGCTCGATGTAGGGGTCGACCCAGTAGCCCGCGCACACGGCGTAGCGCTTACACATTGCGGCGTCGTCATTCGTTGCGATCACAGCGTCGTCTTCACACATCGTGGCGTTGTTCAGAAAGGGGGAACCCTTCAAAATCGAACCATAACGCTGTAATACCAACTTCCTCTTTCGAAAAGAAAGCACGGTTCAAGCACCATTAAGATGATTTCACAATACCAATACAGGAGGGCAATTTTCTACACCATCTGAAAATAAACGTTTGTGTTTGTTTGAGTAGCTTCCCGTGGCTTCTGCTATGACAAATGTTTGGGATCGATGTTCTAAAAAACAGACACCTAAATATTAAATCAATTTATCTTAACAAAATGATTGTTGACAAAAAAAATCAAATTTTTTTACATGAAAGCTATTGATTTGCAATCACGAATTTTAAGCGTGATTGAAAACAGCCTGCGAGTTGCAGAATGTACGGGTTCAATTCCCATAACTTAAACTGGGTAAATTTTTCTCCTGTGCAAATAGAACCTCATTTCTATGCTTTGTTTTCTTTTGCTGTTTTGAAAGTACTCTTACAGTTATTTTTTAATAAGCTTCTTGTGTTATTTCTATCGCCTCAATTGTCAATTTGGTTTCAGTGAAATAGTTAACTGTGACTGAGTGGCAACTGCGAAGATGACAACATGACCCAGTAGGTAAATAAATGATAAAAGATCAGCTGTTTGTTTTTTAATATAATTAGTCTCATATACTTCGTTCCATAGAGTCATCTCAGTGATGCTTATCTTTCGCGCAATCGGCAAGTTTGCTCAAAATTCCCTTCCCTCCATCGCAAGACTGAACTATTTCACCCGAACCATGGCCAGCACTTCCTCGTATCAGTACGAAACTCTCTCCGTGACCTCGGAGCAGGATTACGTACTGCACGTGCAGCTGAATCGGCCGGATCGTCTGAACGCCATGAACAAAATGTTCTGGCACGAGATTTTGGACTGCTTCAGGAAGATCAAAGACGACAAGGAGTGCCGAGTGGCCATCATTTCCGGAGCTGGAAGGATGTTCTCTTCCGGTCTGGACTTCTCGGACATGCTGGACCTCACATCGAAAGTTCTGGGCAAGGAGGACATTGCTCGCAAGGCTAAGTTTCTACAATCCACCATTGAGCAGTACCAGCAATCCTTCACTGCCATTGAAGACTGTCAGAAACCTGTCATTGCAGCCGTTCACAATGGCTGTATTGGAGGAGGCGCCAACCTCATCTGTGCCTGCGATATCCGCTACTGTACTGAAGATGCCTTCTTTGCCATCAAGGAGATTGACATTGGTATGGCAGCCGACGTCGGCATCCTGCAGCGATTGCCGAAGGCAGTTGGCAACGACAGCCTGCTTCGAGAGTATGTGTACAGCTGCGAGAAGATTGATTCAAAAAGTGCCAAGGAGATTGGAATCGTCAGCAAAATTTTTCCATCGAAGGAGGTCATGATGAAAGCAGCTGAACGACTCGCAGCTATTATCGCTTCCAAAAGTCCTGTCGCTGTGCAAGGGACGAAGATCGCTATGAACTATTCTCGCGATCACTCGGTCAAAGAGGGTCTTGAGTTCATGACTTATTGGAACATGACCATGCTGCAGAGTGAGGATGTGCTCAAAGCAGCTGAAGCAACTATCACAAGATCCAATGAGCCACCGAAATTTTCAAAATTATAAGTGTTATCGTTTTGTGAAAAAAAGTATATCATGTTTGGAATTAAATTTTTTATTGTTAAATGTTTTTTATAATTTTTTTTTTCATTTCTATTTGTTCATGACTTATTTTGAACATGGCCATGCTGCAGAGTGAGGATGTGCTCAAAGCAACTATTACAAGATCCAATGAGCCACTGAAATTTTCAAAATTATAAGTGTTTTATCGTTTTTTCAAAACGAAAAGTATATCATGTTTGGAATTAAATGTTTATTAAAATTTTTTATATTTCTACTTGTTCATGACTTACTGGAACATGACTATGCTGTAGAGTGAGAATGTGCTCAAAGCAGCAGAAGCAACTATAACAAAATCCAATGAGCCACCGAAATTTTCAAAATTATAAGTGTTTTATCATTTTGTCAAAACAAAAAGTATATCATGTTTGCAATTAAATTTTTTATTGTTAAATGTTTTTTACTAAAAAGTTTTTCATTTCTATTTGTAACATTGAAATTAAAGGTGTCAAAACCAACTTGGGGTGAGGTATTCTCTCAGTATACATCTTGGTATACTTTCACAATATGTGCAGTTAATTTTTATGTGGTTTCCTTTTAACTAGGTGCCAAATGTGATAACTTGTTTATTTCATGTCATATTAACTGCATTGTGAATCCTGTCATTTTCTTTCCAATGAAAGATTCAACAGGGTGGCCATATCGGGGTTTCCTTATCTCATAACTTTAGATTAAAGAATACAACGAAAAGTTCAGTAATTTCCATGGCAGCCTTTTGTGGCACGTAACACAACACTGAATTCAGTTTACCACCAATTTATGCAGCAACCCTGTGGTTTCAGGACAACATACCAGAAAGATCTGTGCAACGTTAGTTACAGAAATTTCCAAAAACGGGTAGCATCCTATACCAAAAAGCAAGATGTTGATTGAGTCCAAGAAATCAATTTTATTTAATTCTACAGTCCTGGCCTCTGCAGAGCACAGGTTAAAAATCCCTTCTCCAAATAAAATTTAAAAATGTTCAATAAATTTTCACTTATTTCCCTTTAATGTTTGTAGTAACGACACCATGGTTATTGCCAGATGGCTGGTGCCAAAACAAAAGGCATTGAAGACTGAAGCATTCCAAGGCTCTGAAGACTGAATGCAGTTCACGGGAGATCGAGGGCCTTCAATCAAAACATTTACTTGCCATGCGAACACTGCAATCATCTTAAGTAACTTTAGTTTGTTGTATAGTTATCTCTGAAAGAATTGACGTTTTAAAAAGTGGATGATTTTTGAAAGAAGCATGGTATTAATCTTCAACTGTTAGACTGCACACTCCACCTCAAGTGGATATAAGCTTTCATTGGAGGTATGTGGAAGACAGGAAGGTTCATTGTGCATAATAAAAACCATTCACCAATCAAAGCTGAATGATTGGTAGTCTACATTCTTGATTGGCTTCTTGGGAAGACAAAGGATGTTAAAACAAGAACCGACATCTTCATTCAATTTACGTTGAAAAAACGCATGGATTTTTTTAGGTTCTATTGATTTTGTCCAAATGAATTTTTATAAGGGGATTTCGGGCTGAGCTTACATGAACACTGCCATTGATATCATTTGTTTCAATACAAATACTAATGACCAATACATATTTTCATTTTAGCCTCTGCAAATAGTTTTACCATCTTTAGACATAATGTTCTACATAAATATTTCTAATAGTGTAAAAACTGCCTATAATATTTTGACTTGAAAAGGAAACTCCAAAAAGATCGAATAAATTAGTACAAAATTTCTGAATTTAAAAGTAATAAAAATATGACAAGTTGTTTATTGGAGTGCATTTGCAATCAAAAAATATGTATGTAAAGAAAAACTCATATGCAAAAAGAGTGCAAATCTTTGAGTGATTTCATAATTGACTGTAAAATGAAACCATTCTACATAATATTCCATCATATTATTAAAAAAAATTATTTTCTAGCCAATTTTAGTTGTATGAAAATACAAAAATAAGTCTCTTTACAATTTCAAATCATTAAAATGTGGGATTTAAGAAATTTTGACAAGATTATAATAATTTGTAGGAGATATGTCAAGTCATGGGGTATCATTTTGTTACTCATAAGAATCAATACATTGTTATCAATCAGTACTAGGCTTTTTATTTGCATGGATGTGTACACACAATGTAGTGACTGGTGCCTAGTATGGCCATTTGCATCCTTTTACCTCTTTTTTTCACAATAGAAATGTTCATTCTTTTTTCTATTGTCTGTCATTAAAAATACTTTTTAATAATGTTAAAAGTAAAAACACAGAGAAGCTTTTATATAGACTTTTGTGTGGAAATGTCTTTTATGTCTCCAAGGAAGAATTTCTTTAGTGGTGAATTCTAGCTCAGCGGAAAAGAATTTAAAGAATAGAAATCCACAACTGATTATTCTCACACCTCGGTAAATATTTACTTTAGACCAAAAAAAATTTTTTTTCTTCTTCTGAAATATTGTCCTAGAAGTTTGTCTAAGTTAAATAATTCATTAGCAATCAAACAAAACAATTCTAAAACTAGTAGTTGTTTAGGCATGGGAAAAACAAAGATAAGGATTAAAAAAATTAATAACGGATTAAAATAATCACAAGGTTGCCATTATCCTAATGTAGGGGTTACCTTTGCCTGTCACAACTCGCTATAAAAAGCACGCCAAAAAATGTGCCTCAAGCATTGCCACAAAAAGTGTTTGCATCAAAGCTGTACCAAATCTGAACATGGTGAAATTTTGATTTCTATGAACCCAAGTCGAAAAAGCAAACACGATTGAGCACCCATTTAATGAGCAAATATTTTTTAACCCCATTAAGAATTAAAACTATAAAAATACACTTATCATTTGTACATATATAGGAAATGTATCCCATAATTTACTTCATTTAAAAAACCACACTGATAACATTATAGCAGAATCATATTTTGAAAGAAAATAGTTTATATAAAATCTGATGCTGTTTGCAATAAAGAGCACCGTAGATCAAATGTGGCAACTTCTCCCCTTTAGTTTAAATTGTGGCCTGTATTTGTTCTAATCAAATCGTCTCTTACTTTGTGATGGGGAGCCAAGTCTCATATCATGGTTGAGCCTCAAAGCATGTTTTTTTTTAATTATCAGTACAAATTCAGGATTACAATTACAATAATAATATACAAGTTTTTAAATGTTTAAAAAATAAGAATACATATATTAACAACGAATAGATAAATACTGAGATTGTAAATGCATTTATTTTAAGCATATATAAAATTATATAAATACTGAGAGATTGTGATTACAATAATCTAAGTAAAAATAATAAACAGGTTTTTCTTAAATGTTTAAAAAGAGATACATATGTAAAACGAATATATATAAACACAAATCCTATCCTCTAGAAGCTTGCAGGTCTGTCGCAGCAAAAGCACTATGAAGAGTATATAGTTAGGGTAGCATAAAATACTATCAATACTACTCTTACAATGCTTATTTTAGCCCATCATCAAACAAATCAGATGAAATATCACAAAATCTAGTATGAAACAGTGAAATTTTTTAACACAGTAGTTATTTTATTAGCTTGAAATCTGAATTTCCCTAACTGTCAAAATTACTGCACTGTTCCCACTTCAGGTCAAATGTATATATGAAGATTACAGAATGAAGCCTCCAATTTTGACCCAACCCTCCTGGTGGTTGTCTTGACGATGTATCTCGCTGTATTAGCAAAACTGACCAGATCTTGATGGATAATATATTTCATTAGAAGAAAACCTGACCAGATCTCTTTACCATAAAAAATAACCAGTATCTTGATAACAATATATCTCATCAACAACAAAATTAGTCAGATCTTGACAGATGAGGTATCTCATTATTAACCCTCTGCCAACCTAAGCAGCTGAAATGGCCTTACGTCCCCGCCTGAAAGGGACGAAAAAATCAGCTATTCTTTCCTCTACTACTCTACAAAAGCTTTTTGGATATTTATTTCCTAGTCACCTGAAGCATTGTTAAATGATCATCATGAGTCAGGCAGTCGATTTCTAACTATGTACATTTGTTGGTTCAGTCTGTCAGCGGCAGGGTGTAAAAAAATCATGATTTTTTCAAAAAAATCAATTAATCGGATTTATTTGATTTAAATCAAAAATCGGATTTTTTTATTTAAATTTCTGTAGGACCTATAAATTTGTTAAATAAAAAATTGAGTTTCTGACATGACATGTAAACTAATATTTAATTAAGTAAACAATAGGAATTTGTGATATGGTAAATTAATATTTATTTTACTAAATATCATTGTGTGTTACATGACAATACATTTAAAAAATGAATTTTCAAAACAAGAGCAAAAGATAAGACATTTGTTTAACTTTAAAACACAAGTTGATATCCTCCATAGTTTTTCTTGACTAATTAACATAATCATGTTAACAAATGTATCAGTAAGTGTAAGTGAGACCTAAATTAGTCTGATTAAATAAATATTTGTTATGGGTCTTCACTCTTAAAGTGAAAGGTGACTGTTTCAGGGTGCATTTTGCAAAATAAAAGATGTTCATTGTGTTTAAACTTTCATCCTTTCAAATAGAAAGCTCAGTTGAATTTTTTATTTAATAAATTATTAATCACATTAACTGTGTTATTTTGTATTTATGTCTCAATTAAAAAAAAGTAGTTGAAAAATCACTATAGCTAAGCCATTGGTCAATCAATTAAAGGGGTAACAAGTAGTTTAGGCCTACTTTGTGGGGATTTTCTTTGGCTGTCTTGACATTTACGTAGATGTAGGCCTACTGCTTTATTGTTTGTAACATAAAATTATGCATAAACATTGTAAAAACTTTCAAATAGATGTCAACTTATTTTTTACTTTACTGTTTGGCAGAATCCCTGACTCAACAGATTACTTAGTCCATAGACACCTCAGATTATTTGCAAGTGTCCAGTGCCAAACATTTTTTTTAAAAGCTCATCAGTACGAGGTGTAGCCATTAGTGCTGAAATCACCATGTGTGCAGAAAGTTCAAAGCATTTGACAAATTCTGTGATTTTTCTAGAGTATATTTACTTAGTTATAAAAATGTAAGATTAGTTGTGATTTAAATCAATGATTTAAAAAAAAAAGCATTTGATTAAAATCATGTTTTTAATCGTTGATTTAAATCTTGACACCCTGGTCAGCGGATCAGATAAAATCATGTGAAATTTTCAATATGAACTAAAATACAAAAAGACCCAGTGTTGCTGTTTGTGTAAATTACAGGTTACGCAAAGCCCAAGAGACTGATAGTGAATATTTGTGTTTCTGTTCTTAAGTCAGCTCCTCTAATAAACAAAACCATATACTTTGACCGGTAAAATAGAACATTAGCATAGGAGTGGTAGCGTAAGGTTATGCCCTAACCCAATACTCAAATTCTAAGAATGGGATGACCGACCTTGTTAATGTTGTAGGTTTTCCTTCATTGAAAAAACCAGTTTTAGTCCCCTTTTGTCTTTTAGAATGGGAGTTAATAGACCTGTAACAAAAGGGTAGAGTAAATATCCCACACCTTTAAGCGTTTTTATTCTTAAAATCAAAGAGGAAAATTGAAGGATATACATCTGACCTTGATTGATGTGCTGATGTCACTCGGGTAATCTGCCCTTAAACATTTAAAATCATTTCTGGACGCTTCAGTACTTTATAAGTTTTTACGAATTTATAACCAATAAAAGAAACTATCCAACACTACTTTGTGTATTGTATACATGACTGTCGCATTCAACACAAAATTTGGTAGAAACACATGTTCGGCTCGTCTTTTTGTCACAGTTAATTCCATATTTTTTGTGCCTACGTATTACTGACAATAGCCGGAAAAGATATATTGTTTAAAGAATAGCTTTAAAATTGAATTACGATGTAGAAATTCTTATTCCGTGAATTATTAGTAACAGTAGTGTAGTAATAATGTGGGACTTTTTGGACCTGTAGGCCTTATGCCCCCATAGTGAAGTATTGCTGTCACTTTCCTACTTAAAAGTGTGCTTATCTTAGTGTCTTTGGGAAGATTGAAAAGTGCCACCCAAACAACCAGTCTAAATTTCACGAATATGATTGGACTGTGATTCTAGTGAAAGTTCATTGATATACCTAGATGTTTTGGATCTACAATTGAAAAAGAAAACCATTGTCAAAAAATTCACTGTTTGGAGATTCTATTTTTGTGAAGAATCATTAAAAAATGACCATTTATCACATTAAATTCTTTTCTGATTTTTTTAAACATCACACACATAAATTTGAAAGAAAGATGTATTTTTACATTAACAAATTATCACGAATTTTTAATACATTGCTTTAAAAAATAAAGTACAAATTTGCAGGTAGTATCTTAGTGTCTTTGGGAAGATTGAAAAGTGCCACCCAAACAACCAGTCTAAATTTCACGAATATGATTGGACTGTGATTCTAGTGAAAGTTCATTGATATACCTAGATGTTTTGGATCTACAATTGAAAAAGAAAACCATTGTCAAAAAATTCACTGTTTAGAGATTCTATTTTTGTGAAGAATCATTAAAAAATGACCATTTATCACATTAAATTCTTTTCTGATTTTTTTAAACATCACACACATAAATTTGAAAGAAAGATGTATTTTTACATTAACAAATTATCACGAATTTTTAATACATTGCTTTAAAAAATAAAGTACAAATTTGCAGGTAGAACACAACCCGTTGTGTTCTTGTAGCAAAAGCTTTGAAAGAAAGATTGATTTAGCAAATTGTCATTTTCGTTAAGCTATTTTGAAGATGAAAGAATTAAAATGCGACTTTCAAACTCTATCAGTAATATAATCACACCTAGCACTGTAACTGGCATAAATTGCAACAATGTCTTAAAATTTCTTTAGCCCATAGAAATGTTTTTAATTCTGTCAAAAATGATAATTTTTTATTTTTTGCAACTATATTTTAGATTAAATAAGATGTTGAAAATTGTTGTTGCCAAAGAAAAAAAAAATGTACAGATAATAAAGACGTAAAACATGTTTGTCTACGTTAAGTAGTTTTTGAGAAACAGAACTTCAAACATGCAACATTAAGTGATCTCACAACTGCTCTTCAAAGTTATGAGTCCTTAAAATGACTTACAAAATATTTAACTTTGAAACTAAATTTTTTGGAGATCATTATTTATGCATAAACTAAACCACTGTACCAAATTTCATAAAAATCCATTACCGTACAACCTCAAGTTTTTCCTGATTTTTTGCTCGTGTCACGTCGAATGGCCCAAATTCAACTTACAAGTGGAAAATAGCAGTGTATATATGACCCCTATTAAGATAAGTGGGGTTTTCGGACCAGGTATGGGGACCCTGATGAGATGTAAAATAAGAACTAGTAATAGGAGCAGGAAAGAAATGGTTGATCATTTGTAGTAATGATACTTGGCTGTTTTGCATTGTGTTTGACAACATGGCCTCGAGACGCATACAGGAGTCGGAGGGTTTAAAGAAAATTGATCAGATCTTGATGAAGAGATGTCAAAACCACATGGAGGGTTAAACCAATGGCAAGCACAGCATAGGCTCCTGCATGATTTGAGGTGTTGTATCATAGAACTCTTCCTGAAAGCAGGTTTACAGTCCAGAGGCAACGGTATTCTATACTACCAACTTTACCACACTGACTGTCTGTTTCCAGATAGTGATGCATTCTTCCAGGACAACTTAGGTAAGTCTACACTAGTCCACATTGCATGGGATTAATTTAGTGTACTGCACATACTGCATTTGGAGCATTGACATTAAAGAAAGTTGGCCACCTGCAGGATGTGTCTCAGTTCATTGTATCCTTCGTTCATCCGTGCGATGTAGACCAGTGTGCGGTTACCTCAATGCTCAGTGCACTTTATATTGGTTCGAGAAGCATGAAGTGAAGAAGACATCAACACTGACTGCCTCAGTCTGCAGGCTTGAATATAAGTAAGCACATGCGGTGCTTTTTGAGAACAAGGTTAAAAGTAGATTCCTACCACCTACTGCCAACAGTGGTACTCTATTCCACAGGAACACCAAAACTTCAAGTGCATACATTTGGTGCCATATTAAAGAAAAGTTTTACTATGCTACCACCTTCAATGGGGCTTGCTGGTAAGAAATCAGTATTACACTCTACCAAGCCTTTCCTATTTCGAGAGCAAGCTAATTTCTGTTTTCACTTATTTCTATTCCTATTGGTTAATTTCAGTTCGCATTTGCGCGAGTATATAATGTTTGCTTCTTTGTGTTTTTCTGTTGTTGTAATGTGTATGTGCTGTGATGTTCATGAGATAAAAATCTTCTGATTATGTCAGCTTCACTGGTGACTATGGTTCGTGAAATTATTCAAGTCACCGTGACTACATCAGAAAAGGCACTATCAGCAAGGGCATAAAAGCAGTCGATACAGCATGATTACATTTGCCACTCCCTTTGGCATAGTTAAAGACAAACAAGCATGTAAACATAGTTCATATGTCAAAAAAAAAAAAATAATAATAACAATAAGGGCTATTTACATTTTTATAAAAAGTTGTCACAACTGATAGATGGGAGCAACAGTTTGCTCTTCATACCTCTGTACGGCCCTGCCCTGTTTTCACATATACTAAAACAAAACATACAATCCAAGTAGATTCCACCCAAATAAAAAAAACTTCTCCCTAGATTGACTTACAAGAGAAAAGGCAAGTTAAACTTTCCTCGGGTAGGAGCAAACTTGGGAGTCCTTTTGGCTACGCTCTTTCGGGCAGATCTCTGTGTCTGTTTCGGTGCAAGCTTTTTCCCCCTGTTGACGGATATTCTAGTTCCTCCTCTCTTTTTGGTCGACAAAACCGAGCTCTGCATCTTGGTTCTAGACGACTGTTGGAGCACACCGGCGAATTCAGAGTATGTGGTACCATCAGGCGATGTCATATTGGTGATCAGCCTATTTCTGTCCCTCAGGATGCGTTTCTGATTTTGACCAGAAGACTTCTTGGATGTCAAACGGTCCATTGTGTTGGGGGCTGTCTTCAAGAAGCCACTTGACTCTGGAGTGGACTCCAAACCCCATGTGCTTGGCTTAAACAACTTGCAGGGTGCAGACTGGGGAGTTCTCGTGTTAGGTCGCTTGACTGGTGCACCACTGCTCAGTTCGCTTTGCATCTTCAGCAAGTACTTCTTGTGCCTCTCGAGCCTTTTGCCTTCTTTCTGGTTTTTGTGTTCGGCCCACTGATTTGATACGAAGACCCGGTAGTCGCCTCCATGGTACAAGAAGGGCACTTTGTTCTCAGCCTCGTAGGCTTGGATGTCACGAAACAGGTTCTCCTCCAGGGCAGGAAGCTCTCTCTGCAACTTCTTCCTTTCCCTCTCCTCTTGCAGGAGGTAGCCTTTTCTGTTCCTGAATCTGTTTGGATTGGACGATTTGTTTTCGAAAGCTACCATCTGGTCGAACAGCTGCTGCCTCCTGTCTATTTTCTTCAAGATGTGCTCCACGTCCTTGTGATAAAGGTGCCACTTCTGGACCTCTGCCTCGAGCTGTTCAAGGACAGTTTCGGTAGCGTCCGACTCGGATCGAAGGAGTCGTCGCTGGTGCTCCGACACATGGCACTTGGTCCACAACTCCTCGAGATCCTGCCAAAGTGCATCCACAAAAAGCTTCAAGTTCTGAACCTTCAGCTGCTCACACCGGTTCACTTCCTCCTGGATGGATTCCAGCGTCGACGGCCGGACATCGAGGTGCTTAGACAGAAACTCTACCTTCTTCTCTTCCTCCACCTTCAGGATTTTCCAAAGGACTGAAAGTCTTTCTGTCAGCTTTTCCTTGTGGGCTTCTAACTCGGATTGCCTTCTCTTAGCCTTGCCGATTAAGTCTTCCAGAGCTTCGAAAGTATCGCTGGACAATGACAAGTCTTTCCCGGACAGCACGTCCTCCTCGAGAGGAGTCCCGGGTGGTAACTCGGTCGTCTCCAGAATGGTCGTTAGTTCCTGTTTCAGCTTTAGAAACTTTCTACCACGCTTTTCTTTTTCGTCTTTCAACTCCGACACACGGTGTTCAAGACACTGCAGTTCATCGCTCGAGGGTACGTCTGGATCAGTGGTGCATTTCTCGTTGATGTTCAAGATCTGGCAATACTTCAGCACAGTGTTCTTCAAGTTCTCATAGGCCTGCTTCCGCTTCTCCTTCAAGGCATTTAGGCTGTCCAACTCTTGGCGTAGCATCTCTTCTCTCTGTATCAAGGAACCATTGATTTCTTTCGCTGGCACCAGTAAAATCTTCGATAAAATGTCTACTTTAGAAGAGTAGTCATGAACACGGTCCTTTATGTCTTTGTAAAAAGCGCTTTCTTCATCAAGAATGTCCAGGAGCAAGTTATTGATATGGGTCCATGTGAATTTTGCTCTCTGTGCTTTCTGAATTGGATCTAAATCCAATTCCTCCCACACACTGTACAGTTTCTGGAAAGAAGCTTTAATCACATTAACTCCTTCTTTCTCAATCCCCTCTCGAGTAGCTTCAGAGAAAAGAGAAGACAGATTTTCCATTTTCAGTCAAATTGGATTCCTTCCTGCAAAGAAATTAAGAGGTTCAGTGCACTGAAATTACATGCTATTAGTACTGCCCCTTTCAGCTTATTCCAGTCCTGGAGATAGTTTGGTACAATTAGAGATGCGAGCAGAGAATATTCTGAGAACGAGATTATTCTCTAAAGATTTTAATTGAAGAATATTTGAGAATTTTCAATTTAAAACCTAATTTCTCCGAAAATTGAAATGTTTCATTTTATTGACTACAGAAATGAACCTTATTTTATGTATCATTCACAATATATAGGCATATAAGCACTATGTTATACAAATTATTAACTGTTATTTTTATAGAAAAACATGCAAGATTTTTCTATTCTTATCACCATAAAATCAAAATCTGCAATACATATAATATGGAAATAAAGGAAAAGTTAACATGCTATGCAAATGCAACATTATATATATATATATATATATATATATATATATTTATCAATCCTAATATAATTTTTTTATTTCACTTATCATATATAATAATTCTCCCTTAGGATCTAAGTTACTAATGTTACAAAAAACTAACAGCATTAATTTTGATTAATGAATATTTAAATTTTTTTGGAAATTTTTCATCCTTAGGCATGAGGAATCCACTTTTTTAGGCTGTTTCTACTTTTTGCTGAACCTGTGAAAAAACTCACAACTTTTTCGATGACGCAAACAGAATTATGCACGCTTGAAACGGACAAAGATTTGGATAGAGTCAAATTGAGTCGGTGGCTGACAAATGGACAGTGGATTGCATTTACAGTAATTTTAACTTTCTTTACAGCACTGCAATGATTAGATGTCATCACACCAGTTGCAAGTGTCTGTACCAAAACGGACCATTCTGGAAGAATCTAGTCCAGCCAAAGATCATCATGTACAAAGGGGACTGGTGCATGTTAAATCTATCTTGGCTTCAAATGTCCTCACATTGACGTGTATTGGAAGTGTGGAGTGCCAGTTCAGGTGCTGCCTCGTCATCTGACCATGGTTAAAAATTAGTTGGTGTTGTCCTTGGATCTTTCCAGTTGAGATTGATCCTGGATCCACATTTGCCCGTTGTGTTGCTCTAGTACAATGTTAATTAAAATACCTACCTACCCACCCAAATTCTCAACTATCTTAACAACTCCAGTTACTTTTAACTCAGCCAATGTTGACACAGTAGTGGCTTCTTTGGAAGTGCTACTATTGGATTTTGCTAAAGCAGCAAATATATATAGAAAAGTCAAGAAATTTTCACAAACTTCCATCCTTCCGGCTTTACCAGTCACGTATCTTAGTACAAATGTTAATTGAAAAATATACAAAACATTTGTTGTTTCATATAACACTATGCTATAGACACCTGTTTCACGAACTTGAGCAACGATACCATTTTGCTAATGAACTGAGTTTTAGAAAATTCCAAACATTTACGAAGAAATTTCCTTAATTTGCAATTGATGTGAATGAAAGCTTAATGTTACCATCATCTCGGTGACCACACAAAGCTAGATTTGGCTGCTACACAGCTGAACCTTTTCAATAATCTATAGCATAATTTTCCGATCGATTAATACTTGGTATATGTGAATGAAAATTAAGAAATTTTGTAAGTAACCAGTGGCCACTGAACTTGTTTCATTCAGTGGCCACTTAATAGTGTTCACATATTTCGAGAACAAAGTCCAAAACACTCCAGATCTCAGCCATTCCATATTATTTGCATTTTCCCCCCAAAAAAATCAATCTAGAAAGAACGAAAATTAGGCAAAATGTTGGGACAGAGTAACCTACAAGTTCAGGTTACAAGAAATCGTAAAATTAACTTTGTTAACTCCTATGTTGCCATTATAGATTTTCAAAAATCTGCCCTGCTAAACTTTCTAATTAAATTTATGTAATACATCACAAAAATGTAATTTTACCGTAAAAACTATCTAGAAACTACACTGTGATTTTCACATCAAGTTTAAATTGTATGGAGAAGTAATTAACTATGTGATTTAAATAAAAAAAATCTGCTTTCTATTTTTAAAAAATCACGATTTCTTGTACTTTGTTTATAACCATGATCAGCAAAGTTTTATTTAAAATCTGCTTTACTGTACAACTGGCAAACAATTTAATATCAATTCTTTGTAGCTTTTTTTTTTGTCAACTTAAAGATCTGGTAATAAATGGAAGACATATCTATTTAGAATGATAGACGTTTTTCTTGACAATTGCGTTCAGCTTTCAATAGTCCAATATAATTTGGAACTTAAAACATCTTCGAAGTATGGTTACCCATTTTATTTTAACGTTACTTGTATGTTTTTAAATAGTACTTTATTTAGTGTAAGATGTTAGTCTTATTTTGAAAGGTTTTATTTTTATCAAACAAAATTTCTCAAATTGTTAGGTATATATTGAACCAATGACCATTATGGAAAGGTTGTCAGAATATATACATACCGCCAAGAAATGAACATACATCTTTAACAATATTTCACATAGACAAGAATATAACTCTTGTGCTTTGTTACAGCAGCATTCTTTGCCTCGTTTGGTAGCAACGGTATTGGCGCACTTTTAGAGTTACGGAAGGTGCAGGCAACCCATCTTCCTTAAGATTATTCCTGCTTTTATGGCAACGTAGGCAAGTGGAAAGTTAAAATTTTTATTTTGAATTTTCTAGTATGTTCTTTTCATTTTCGTTAAAATGGTTCTTTGATTCTTTAAAACTATTTTCCTTTTCATGCAAATTGGAATCAACTGCTCAGTTTGAATGGTCCAGCACAGTCGCACCAGGTTGTATTGTTTTTTGCTATTTTCTTTTAAACATCATTATCTTTTTCTATTTGAACTTGTCTTCTGTATGCTAGGTGTTGTAGATAAGTTTCAGGGTATTCTTTCGCGAAATTTGAAGTTTAATTTTTCTGCTGGTAGACAAACTTGAGGAGTGGCTAATTGTTTATTTTACATACATTTATGTCAGGATAAGCATTAAAATTTCTGTAAGGAATCAGGATTAGGGGCATTTCACAGTATTAAGTTGTTACGGACTCTACACTTCAGAAACTTATTTTATCCTTATATTCTCTTACAGTGAAAATCTTTAAGCTGAACTTGAAGTAATTTTATATTTTAGTATGTAATTAAAGCATTAGCATTGAAAAAGATTTTATCAATTCAAATTTTTATTTAATATAGCGATTTATATTGTATGTTACGGACTCTACATTAAAGGGACATGGATTTGTTTACTCATATGGAAATGGCATTCCCTCTGAAACTAGCTGTTATTTCTATCTATTAACATTTTCTTTTCACATTTTAGTTCATATATTAAATATCTGCACCACAAAATAAAAATTGGAAAGGACAACAATAATTTTAAATGAATTATTTATTACATAACTCCTCGTTTACAAGCCTGTTACGGACTCTACACATTTGTCTCTTATGAATATTAATGAAAATACTGAGAACTGTGTTCAGACTATTACAACAAAATTGTTTTACTGTTCAATAGGGTCTATGATTAATGAAATATTTTTGCTATTTCCTCATTATATGCAAAACAACATGCGGAAGAACCAATTGGTGGTGGGTCAATGGGTAGAATTGACAGATAAGTGTCCTGGTTAATTTTTTCAAACTCTGCTTTTGGCATAGCTTTAAATTTGTTTGTTGATATGGGTTTAAGTTCAAACTTAACAAGCAATTTTTCTTCTGGTAACATTTTCACTATTTGCCCTGCCCACCGGTCATTAATGTTAAGCAAAGATATCCAAGTTCCTATTTCAATGTCAGGTTTGGAAATGCTTTGGATTAATGATTGAGAATTCTCATTCCTATGAGTATCCTCCACATCTTTTCTCAATATATTTGGAGTTAACTTCTGAAAATACTTTGGCATCATCAACATAAAAACTGTGCATTCTTCTGGTGCCAGGTATTGATGTGACTGAGCTCCATTCAACAGTTGCTACCACCTCAGTTTCAGGTACCAAAAGAATGTTTATTGATTTAGCCTCTCTTTTAGCAATGACTTTGAAATCATAGGCATTAGATGGCACATATTTTTACTTCTCCCCCTATACCATCTACTGGTCCTTTTCCATGCGCTGTAGGAAAAAAATTCTAGCTAGCAGTACAGCCGTGGTTTTTTAAATTGCTCACAAGGTTATCCTTATTTTTAAATTGGCTACCACAACCATCTGACCAGTAATGAATGTGCCAACCAACCGGTCAGGTGGTCAAGGTGTTGACCTCTGGATCGGAAGGTTCCCGGTTCGAATCCGGGGTCAGGGCATGGATGTAATTGTGGTGTCCTTAGTTAGGGGTAGTGATGGTCGCCCATTGGGTGCCCCTTCACAAATGACCATCACTTTCTGGCCTTGCAGTGGCCTATGATTAACAATCAAGTGCCCACCGTAATTAAAAAATTTTTAAAAAAATAATGAACGTGTAAACAGTATTTTCAGTTTGTTCTTTATGTTATCCAAAATAATTCTGTTAAAGATGAAAACTTCCTTTTGGTGCAATGGGTTAGGACATCCGAGACAATTGCATAGGAAATATGCTGCACTTCTTCCCAAACCTTATAATATACAACAGCTATAATTATAGTCACTTGCTCTGGTGACCAGTGAGCTTTCATGATTTCATTTTGTTGTTTCAGGCTATTATTTTCTGCAAAATCCTCTTAAATGATAATCTGACTTTCTGTCAGTTTCTCTTTTAGATATCGCATGTTTTCTTGTATTCCTTCAACTAAACCTGTTTCAACAGCTTCCTTTCTTACTTGACCATCACTGGTAACAAATTTAAAATAGCTAATTGGTATGTCTTCAATCAAATTCAAACAAGGTTGAAAAGAAATAAAGATACGCAAGTACTGGAAAACTGAAACTAACATCTAAAAGTTAAATTTGAAGTAGTTTTTTGAAGTGAAAGTTTTATTTTACCTTTAAAGTTGAAGTACTGGTTGTTTTATTTTGTGTGCAGACAAATTTTAAAATAGAAATCCTGTAGACAAAAAACATCATTCTTGCCAAATGTAGAGTCCGAAACAAAATTTCAGAAATTCATTAAAAAAAACCAGAATTGAATAATAGTGGAAATCAGTTAACAATATTGTAACACTATTGTTGGAATTAGAAAATATTGATTTTGGAAAATATAAAATAATAATTAAAAATTTTAACAAAACTTTTTATTCTAATTTTGTTACGGACTCTACAACCATAATTTTCACAAGCTGTTAATCTTTACAAAATACATGTATTAATTAAAATTATTAGCCATAATGGAGATGTGCCAAAACATTATTTGTCCCCATTTTAAGTTTTGGTTTAAACATCTGTTCAAGCCATTAAAAAAATTAAAATTTACTGTAGAGTCCGTAACATTAAAAACTTCATTTTTGATATTCTAAACGCAATTCTATGCATAATATGAAGTAAAAAAGAAAATAATGTGATATTTATGTCCTTTAGAATGTGCTCTCTCAATATATGTAATTAATTTTTAATTTTATTAAGTTTTGTTACGGACACACCTATGTCTCAAATACTGTGAAATGCCCCATTAATTAAATCGGAATTATTGTGCAAAAAAGTGCAACGCTCCGATGAACTTATTTGTAAGACATTTAATTAACCACAATTCTCTTATGTTGTAGGATTAGGATTATATACATGCATTTTCTTATTACTATTAAGTGATGTTTTCATTCTTTTGATGCAAAAATTTTGAGAAGCTTCAGAAATCAATCTAGAAAGAATCAAAAGTATACAAAATGAAAATTACACCATAATTTTCAACTTTTGCTTTCAAACATTCAAATAAATATTGTAAATACAAGTAACAGCTTTACAAATAAAAAAATTATTCATATATAAAAAATTCCGACTCAACAAATACCATCTCCTGAACTGCTGTAGACGAATAACACATTCAAGCAATAAAATATTTGGATTGAATTAACGATTTCTCAGAAAATTTCGGACAATTTATATCTTATGGTGAAATTTATACAAGAGGAGGGGGAGTAGAATTAATGTTACACTGGAGTAACATTTGGGGCTATTGGCAATGACACGGGATCAATCTCAAAAGGAAAGATCTGAGGACAACACTATATTATTTTGAATCAGTGTCTGATGCCGAGGTCAACACCCAAGTTAAAGAATACATTCCATCATTGAAGTGGCAGTTCCATCAATGTGCATTCATATTCTCAGATTAATTTTAAATCTAACATTAATACTCAGATCATATTTCCTTCTGCGTATTTGCCAAAAACATTTAACAAAAAAAAATTTCTATCTACCTACCTATTTTATTATAATACCGGAAACAATTTTTTTGGCCTAAGATAAGTCAACACCTAAGGTGGTACCCCACTCTCCTAACTTACACACCACGGCAATTTAAAAACAATGGAGGTTACAATACATTACCTCCAGTGTACATGACAACCTGTAGTTAAGAGTTCCGAACTTGCAACCCTTTGGTTTTGTTAAGCCACTGCTCATCCAATCAGGTTAGAAGAGAAGGGGGTTAGTGTGGTAAAGGTGAAAATTAACGGTCATCACTCGCCATGTGGTGACTACATGTTTGAAAGTAGAGACTGAAAAATTTTGCTGCAGTCGCCATACTTACTTAAAAACATTTAGTTTATATAGTGGAACCTCCGATTTTACGTTTTTTCTTCTTCTGAGGATTGTAAAATTTTAGTAGTGCTGGTATTTCTCGAGGTGAGAATATCTATTGTGATATAGACTGTCTATAAGGTGTGTATTCTACAAAATTCGTGAACATTTGTAAGTGGCTACTTACAAATATTTCTTTATTTTCACCTTTATAGTGTGGACAACTTGAATAATTCTGCTATTTGTAAGTCAAAATCTTTTTCAGTCAAGTTTTTGCACAAAAGTAACACTGATATAAACTTCCATGTGCAGTTGCATGAAAACAGTAGTTCAGTAGCAATTTATAAAATGGTTTTCATGATGGAAAAGTAAGTTCTTGATTTGTTTTTTAATTATTAGATTACACTATTTTTTCAATATTTAAAAAAAGCTGACAGTATGTTGTAAATGAATATATTCAATAGCTCTATTGATATTCACTTTTGTTTTACATGGTTTAAATTAACCAGAGGCCTAAATAAACAAATGCCTACAAGGGGCTAGTATGGACACATGGTGGTGTTGGGGCTAGTGTGGACACATGTCCACACCAACCCCATTTAGCTTTCAGTGGTAAAAACATGGGTTAAATGTTACATTTTAGGCTATTTATTTCTATATAAGATTGTTTATGTGAAAAATTCATTCACAAATATTTCTATTTTTTACTTTTTTGTATTAAAGTGATTTTTGTGAAATAGTAAATTACTTTACAAGGAATTGTATTGTTTTTACATACAAAGCAGCTCTTCTAATAAGCAGATTGAATATTTCTTTTTCCCAGATGTCTTTTTTTTTATCCTACGCCCAGCTCAAGGCCTTTTGGCCATACGCTGTCTTGCCATCCAATATAGCGAATAAAGTCCTTGGGGAGAAGTATCCCTGGTGTCAATGTCCTGTAAACTAGAGCACTCCGCAAGGTGTTGTCTGTTCATAAAACCATCGCAACAAAGCGGACAGATCGGGGAGGTAGCCACCCCAATCTTATGTAGGTGTTGTTGGAGATAGTCATGACCGGTTAACAAGCGGAAACAGGCCACTCCAATCCCTCTTGGTAGATCAGTAGGGATTATTCACTTGTTACTCAATAGGCAATCCCAACTCCTTCCCTGTATATCCCTCTGATACTGCAGTTTTCTTTGTTTCTTGAACTGAGATTTTATGTAAGTCCTGCAGTTCCGCAAAGGGAGAGGTGAAGGTTGGGGCAGGGAGAGGGCCGATCTAGCCAATCTGTCAGCTTCCTCGTTACCCTTTATCCCACAGTGACTTGGAATCCACTGGAGAACAATCTCACCACCACCCTCAATGAGGCGACTGATAGTTTCTTTGCAATGTGCCTCTGCCATGTGTGGTTTCTATCAGTAAGAGCCTGAATTGCTGTGGTTGAGTCAATAAATAAAACAATTTTCTTATCCCTTCTAGTGGCAAGGGCCTCAACAGCCATAAGAACAGCATAAATCTCACCATCAAAGTTGTCACAGTAACCGCCTTACTCAGCTGGAAGTATTGGCAAAAGACCCCAGCACCCGCCCTATTAGATTCAAGGTCGGCAGAGCCATCAGTATAGACATGGAGCCAGTCAGGGAGAGGATATCTCTCGTAGATGGTAGCCATCGTGAAGGATTTCAACTCAGCATCAGTATAGTTTGTCTTGTTGCAAGGAAGAACCAATTGGAAGTCCGCCTTGGCAATGTATGTGCAGTCCACCTTAAGGGCATACATACAAGGCTGTCTACAGATGTCAATTCTGTTGCCGATTTCTTTTATGCGGTTTTAAAAAGTTATTTGCGTTTTTAGTCTGCTTATTGCGGGATTATACACCACCAGTAGCTGTTACCATTTCTAAGCAATTTCTCGCTGAGAACAAGGGCAGCCCTGTCTCGACAATGAGACAGTGGTTCTATGTCACTTTGAAGTTCCAAAGATTGAATTGGAGTAGATTTTGCTTCACCAGTGATTAAACGCAGAGCACAATTTTGTACAACATCGAGCTTAGCAAGTTAGTGTTGGCACAAGCCGTAACCAAAATTTCGGAACCATAGTCAATGATGGGCCTGACATAAGATTTATAGGTGTTAGCAAGGACCTCTTGAGTTGAACCCCAACGAATTCCAGCAATTCTCTTCATTAAATTCATCCGCTTATGCACCCTGTCTCTTGTTTTTAAAATATGTTTCCAGCTGAGTTTAGGATCCAAAACTACCCCTAAATAAGTGGGATTTGCCGTATGTGGTAAAGATTGTCCTTTGAAATAAAGAGCAGGAGAATGATTTTTAGTACTCAGAGTGAAGAGCTGGAAGGTTGTCTTGTCTGGGTTCACCACCATTTCATTACAATCGGCTAATTTAGTTAAAGCCTTATTGAGAAGGTCTTCGAGTTTTTTAACATCAGAGCCAGTTGTCCAAATAACTAGGTTGTCTGCATAGAGAAGACACTGAACATCCCGAGCAGTAGATAGCTCATTGATGATGACATTGAAAAGGCAAGGGCTCAAGACCGATCTCTGAGGCAGGCCCTGTTTAGTTTGACCAAAAGTAGACCTGACATTTTCAAGTTTCGTTCTGATAAATCTCTGGCTGAGGAAAGATCTCATCCAGCAAAAGAGGCACCCAGAGGCATAAAAGTTTCCACAGAAGGTTTGCTCTCCAAACATGGTCAAAGGCTGCCTTAAAATCAACAAACACCGCCAAGGTACTTTGTTTCCCATGGAAACCATCCTTCACCTCCTGCGAAAAGCGGGCAATCTGCTCAACAGTACCTCTACCCCTTCTAAAACCTGCTTGTCTCTCAGAGACACCTCCACTCCTCTCCAAAAAATATTCCAGCCTGTTCACAACCATCCTTTTTGCAATCTTCCCCAGATGTAAAGGACGTATCAAAAATCTCAAGAAATGAAGTTGTAGCTAAATTACCATCATCAGATGTTACTGTTAACACAATTCACACTGCATCTCAGTTGACATTTAATGTTAATTAATCAAACTATATTGCAAAATAGAATCATAACTCAATTTATACAGTACAAACATTTTCCCACTAAATAAAACTTAAAAATAGCTTTCTATTGTGTTGATTTATCACATTCAAGTAGATCTATAATACATTGCAGTTCCTAATTACAAATACATTATGCTTAACATTAATTGAATATGCTTCATTAAGATTAACATTTATAACGAATTATACTGTTTATGTTATAATTCATTTCATTATGGTTTTACACACTTTCATGGGTTGTATTACATTGTATAATCAGTATTCTAACTTGTCCACACTAGCCCCAAGACATGCGGCTAGAGTGGACAAAAACATCTTTTTTAAACATATTAAAAAACTATATTGCCAAATACCAAACAAAATAAAAGAGTACATTATTGTAAAAAAATATTTGATATGTCAAAAATGAAATTTAGTATACTATTTTGCCAAATTCATAAAACTTGTCCACACTAGCCCCCTTTCCTGCCCAAATTTAACGAGGGATCCATCCCACATCCACACAAATTCAGGAGTCACATTGTTTGCTGTCAAGTTCCATAAGTCAGTCAATAAATCATTTACAAAAGTAGGGGAAGACGGGGTACAATGAAACAAAATTTACTAATTATTTTTTCCCATCCACAATTTTGCATGCACAAAAATTTAATTAATGCATACTTTTAATCTTGTATTTTCCCCATCTAAATAAATTTTTATTAGATTCTAAACAATATCTTTATGCTTGAAAAATAGCAAAAAGTAAATGTCTCACAGTGTTTCATTGTACCCCATATGCCGGGGTACAATGAAACACATACTGGGGTACAATGAAACACTCCAAATGATGCAAGCAACTTTCACCCTATATAGCTTATTTTAGTCACATTCGACTTCATTTAAATTTATGATTTCTCCAACAGAATATCTTTCCTTACGTTTCAGTTCACCCTCCTTAATTACATAAAAAAACAATCATTTATACAGATATTGCTTGTGTCACACATGTTATGTGTGGATGTCTCATTCTTAGTACTTCAGTTATCAGCTGGAGCTGGAAAATAATCTGGATCATTGTCGTCTTCAGTGTCTGTAGGAGGTAGTTTGTTTTGAAAACAATATCTTCTTAGTTTATTCATCGTTTTACTTTCTAATTGCTTAACACGAGCATTTTTTACTAGCGTGGTTAGAACAATTTTTTTTAACGCTTTCCTACTTTTACTACTTTTTTTGGACCAGCCTTAGGGTAATGTTTTACCTCTTGAGGAGAAATGTATTTCCTCACAGGATTGGAGCTAGTGCATAGTGTATGAACAGTTGCTGAACAACCTGCAGTCGGTGATTCTGATCTATTAATGGCAAGATCCACCACTTCTGGGATTCTTGTGTTTTGTCTGTCTGATCTTCAGTTTCATTGATCTGACCATGGAAATAATTTTCAGTAGGACAAGGCCTATTTGACACGTAAGAACACAAATAATCTTCTTCAAAAAACTTTTTTCTATTGAAAGGTCATATTCCAGTCGCTGTAAAACCTTTTGTAATATTTTGTGGAGTGAAAGACTTGCAATAAGCATTGCCAAGCAAAGATGATATATCATAGATAGAGATTGTACGACCGGGATTACACAGCATCCAATCATTTGCAGCTAGATTGAAGACATTTTTAAGTGACTTGAACAGTTTTGTCTAAAGGCTGCAATTTGTTACTGGTATGTGAGGGCAGGGTTACAACAACAATTCCGTTATATTTCGTAAAATTTAGACTGGAAATCGTAATATGTGATTAAAGATTGTCCATTATTTGTACAGCTGGATTTTCTTTCGAACAGCGTGTATGTGCCTGGAAATGTGTTAGAACATCAACAAAAATATCTCCATTCATCCATACCAATTTTGTTGCATCACCCGTAGTCCCAGGTAGAGCTCCATTCAACATGCAAAACTTGAAATTTACTCTAGGAAATACTAAATAATGGGGTATAGAATTTCCAGAAGCTTTAATAAATCCACACATAGTAACAAGAACACCCCTTTCAACAGAAGTTGATTGACCTATTTGTTTTTGGCCCCTTTGACTGAGAACTTTAGGAGGATTGTGTACTGAAGCAAGTGCAGTTTAGATCTATGAAATAAATAAAGTATTCTTAAATGTTTTTGAATCCATAAAAACTACCTTACTATTGAAATCTGTACCTTTTTTAAGGAAAAAAAAGCAGTTTAATTTTGCATGCTTTCAAAATTACAGTTTTGAATTGGTGTTGCCTTTTTTTTTTAATGTTGTGTTGCCATTTCCTTAGTAAAAGTGTTTTATTTATATTAGTGACAACCAGTAATATGTTATTTTCAATGATATTATATTTACCAGTGATACATTACTTCAAGTAAATGCATTCACCTGGGGCACAATGAAACATGTTTCATTGTACCCCGTCTGCAAGTGTTTCATTGTACCCCGTACTGAGGTTACTAAATAAAAAACATTTTTAAACTTCTAATATTTATTTATTTTTAATTTTGGTTTTAGAGGAATGAAGACAACAACACAAAGATAACAATATATAGAAAAAATAATTATTATATATTACAACGAGGAAAAAGAAACAAAATTACTTTTAGTAAAGAAACTTACTTTCAATGGTGAAAAACCAATAATCTTCTATTGCTAATGTTGTAAAAGTGCGAATGTATCCAAATCACATCAGTAATTGGAACACATAGTTACATAACATATGTATAAATTACAACTTTCTGTGACAAATTTGTCTGATTTTAGAAGTAATGTTTCATTGTACCCCTTGTTTCATTGTACCCCGTCTTCCCCTACCTACAGTAATCTTTAACTTTTAAGTGTATTCAAGTAAGACAATCAACTAAAATCTTAAATATTACGTTCAAATTTTTGTTTGACATACAAATGCTTCTAATTCGAGCGCTTCAGCTAAATGAAATGCCTGGCTATTCTAGTATAACCTGTACATATTAAAAACGATGAACAGATATGAACATTTACAAAATAAAAACAAATGCCTGAATAACTTTGTTTGACACAGAACGTATCAATCCATACACAATCGACTTCAACAAGCTATGAATATCCATGGAACTCATATAACTTATGATTATAAATTTTATATTAAATCAGTATGCTTGAAACTTGCGAAAAAGAAACTTTTTTTGTTGCACTTACTTTTAAATGTTCTCCTCCATCAAGATAAAACAATGGACAGTTTGTAAAGTTGAAAAAATGATAATCCTTTCAACATTCTTAATTTTTATCAGAAAAAACAACTCTAAAGCTAAATGAAAACAAAATCGTCAAAGCAGATTTTAAATTCGCGGTCTTAGATTTCATACCGTTAAAAGTTGAATATGTTACAGCGTTGCCAGTTCCGGAACCATTTTCACCGTGATTAACGTTGTTGTAAGGCCGGTAGGTATTTAATTAACGTCAAGCTGAAGTAACATATCGAGCTATTGGTATGGGTCCAGTAATGCTGTTGACGACTGTCTGGGATCATAACCCTAAGGGAAAGAAGTATGCGTGACTATGTTTTATCTGAATATCTATAAATTTTAAATGGTGGTATTTAGTTCGATTCGAACTCTCAACTGTGTTGCTCTTCCAATCGGAAAAATGAATATTAACAAATGAGGTATTAAAACCCATTTCAAGAGAGCTAAACCTCTATGTCCGTGTTGAGAAAATCATAAATACAAATGTCTTCGCCGTCTTGTTTGTATATTTCTTAACGCAACTTGAATAGAAAAAATGTCAAAACCTGAAAAATCTACTGAAAATTTCAAAACGATTAAAATTTCTTAATCGGCACCTCTTTTCTTTTTGGTTGAAAACTATACACTACCCTATTGCAACACGTGAGTATGTTTTATCTGTTCACGAAACTTAATAACTATTCATCAATCGGTGTATTAAGTTTGATCTTATGAGCGATTATTTTTGCACGAAGTAAGTATTTGTTTCAAACCGCATACAGAAGGTAAAGTACAAGTAAACTGTAAAATTGCCTTCCCTTGAAATTTAGTCATAAAAGTTTCTATTCTTGAAATGTAGGCGCAAAGATTTCTTGGTTGATTTTATTAATTTTGTCTGCTTGATGTATCCCTACAAAATTTTCCATTTTTCGTTAGCTCTTGTGGTGTTTGTCTCAGCATTTTATTTCATCATTAGAAAAAGCTGATATGATCTACTTGTCATCAACAAAAGGCAACATGGTGGAGTGGTAGCAAACGGGACAGTAGCGCCAAGGCGTTTTTTTTTATGTCGCCAAACCAAGATGGCGGCTTTAACGTCTTCAGTTCTAAACTTGTAAATAGGTTGCCTTAAAAAAAAGCATATATTGAAGGTTGCCACTTTGGCAAGAAATCGTTCACTGTCCCATTTGCTACCACTCCACTGGCAACATCCTCACTCTGAATTCAATTTGCCTTCCTGAAACAGCGTTCACACTGAAGTTGCAAACTTCGAAGATATTTCGAGAAACAGCACCAATTTTACTGTCAAGATCTCGTGTCAGTAGCGATTTGGCGAGTTTGCACTTTCAATTTTGTTTTACATCAGGAGTCGGTAAATATCAAAGGACTCTTACTTTTGAAGGACTTTTCTCCACGACAAAAAGCTCCCCTATTTGATCCTCTTTTGGTATCGCAGAAAATGACCGCTGCCCTTCGATACCCTGTGGTCGCTCATAATGTCTTTTGTTCACTATCTGACATTTTCCCTCATCACTTGCCTCTCACTTTTGACAATGGTCTCACCCATTACCTCCGGGGTGCGCGTTATTTCGACAAAATTATGCAGGCTGGTGCTGCAAGCTCAACATCTTCCACTGGCTTAAATTGAAGAACTTCATGGTTATGATATATTAAATCATAGAAATTGATTCTAGTCAAATATGGATTATTTGAATGTTATTTTAATGCAAAATTGTTTAATTTTTACAGTATATGATTATTGAATTGGTTTTTATTATTGGCTATTGAATGGCTAAATTATTTCTTGGTTTTTCACCTTAAAACTTGTGAATTCCTTAAGTATAACCAGAAATTTTGTAAAAATTTGTCTGGAAAAGTCGGGGAATGTTATTTCTGAAATAGAGTGGGAACCCTGTGAATGGTGATCAACTCTTTTCTGCAAAGTGGTAAGAAGAGTGCTCATCCCTTTGTGTTGCCATTAAAAGTCGACAAAGCGTTTATACTGGAGTAGGTAGAAAAAGGTCAGCCATGGGGTGATAAACCATCTTCGTCACATAAAGGGTGAGAAAAATATTTGCAACTCCGGTGTAAAAGTGGCTTTATGACTATGTATCTCAAAACCCAGAATTTGTCAGATCTTGATCGATATCTTAGTGAAACCTCTAGAAAGATTAGGTGGTATGTAGTATTCGAAACGTTACAACGTATAGTGATTTATAGCCAAATGCGGTAACCTTCCATTTTTTTTTCTTTATTTTTTTACAGTAGTTTAGTCTGGTTGTTCCATCCATTACTCTCGAATTTTTGTTGATTCTTTCAAGTAAGTTGCACTTTTATTTTGCTTTAATAGGGCTAACCCCTCGCGATTTTTGTTAAATATGTGATCTATGTAAAATATGTGTTACATAAATAGGATTAATTTGTAAAAAACAAAACAAAAAATTTTATAAATACACTGGAACATATTTTAATTGCAAATCTTCTAATTTTTCAGTGTGGTAGTTACTCTAAACATGTACATTTTCTTGCGTTATTTATCAATTAAATCCAGTTTCCACTCCTTAATTTTTAAAAATTGTCTAAAAACTGCAAAAAATTGAGAGAAAAAACGCTGGTTAGCAAAACGTCCGGAAATTTGGACAATTCCGGATTTCAGACTTTTTCCTATCGAACTAATCGTATTAATTGTTTTTTTTGCAAAATTTTTGATGATAGAAAACATTTGGAACCTGTAAAGATGTATTTTAGTAATTTATATTAAAAACACTAGAGGCTCTTTTCGTAGGAAATTCTCAAAATGTAGAACATGGAGGAACCAAAAAGTGGTTATATGCATGGAAGCCAATGGTCATTGTGTCTCGCTGACAGGTTTGAGGTTTTGCGTAATGCTGTTACTTATCTACAAAACATTTCCTCCCGGTAGAGTGTTTTATACGCATAGAAGCCAGCAGTGATTGTGTCTTACAGGCAGGCACTGGTCGCTTGTTATACACTGTGACTTATTTAAATTATGACAATTTTTAAATTACAAGGCATTCAACCTGAACTAAATTGATGAAACAGAGCAAGATAACAAACATGTTCAGATTAAATGCCACAAAAAAAAATTTGAACATTTGTAATTAAAATTTGTTGCAATGTATTAAAAGGTTTTTGTTTCTTTCCTATTTCAAAAATGATTCCTATTTATATATCTGCTATTTTAGTATTGCAAACATGTTCCGGATGTAAATAATGCATAGGGAGGGTTCTGATTAGAGTTTTTACATGAAAACTTCAAGAACGAGCTTTTATATAAAGACTTTTGTGGCAACTCGGTTGGTATGCTTTTTATGCCGCTAAAGGTGCGATTCCAATGTAACAACTGGAGCTCCTGCGACTGTAACAGCGCTTCGAAAAATACTGCATGAATGGGACTGTTCCAGATATGATCTCTCTTTATTTCTCTCTTGTTTTTCTCGCATCTCTTATTTTAAGGTAAACAAATGGAACCCTTTCCAATGTCGCGTCAGTGGCCATGCGACTCCAGCGAGATGGCTCGACTGTTCTGTCAAGCATTCTAGTCGTAACAGCCGACGCAATTGGAAATATTTTTGTTGTTTGCCTGGCGCCCAAGTGTGCAGGATAACAGGCTAGTGTCTCAAAGGCTTCCTATCTCCTTATTGTCTTTGATGCTTATGCCTTCAAAAGTAACTAAATAACAGCTTTTCAACTCTGTCTTGTTGAGATGTGCCTGGAAATTTGATTACTATAAAATTAAGCATGTTCTTTTGCTATTCACTCTTTTATTATTATTAAACCCATGTACTAATTACTAGTCTATGTAAAAATAAATGTTTTTTAATGTAAAAAAAGGGGTTTGGATTAATTCATCTGTGTTCGACATTCTCTCATTCTATGTAGTTTGAAAAGCAAGCTACCTATTACCTTTGCATTGAAGTATTTTTGAAAATATATGAACTATCACTATTAACAATTTTCATTATTAACAATTAAACTAAACAACGACTTTTAAGCTGTTTTACTTTACCACAAGACTGTCTTATTAGTTCATTAATGTTTTGATGATTGACTAAATGTAATTAAACTGGTCAGTATTCAAAATAAAAGTTTCCACACTGGATCATTCTTCAAAAGATGTCTCTGTATAAGAAAAATATTTTTAGTACGATGGCTGATATGTGACAAAAATTGTAAGAATTATGCCTTTAATGATAGAAGCATACAACTTGGGGCACATATACTACATATATGAAGATTTAATTTTGGATATGAGGCCATCTCATGTTCCACCTATGGCAGACATTCAAAATGGCATCTTCGAAATTTATTTTTTTGTGCTACTTTTAAATGTTATTTAATGATGTTAAATGACAGCTATTGAAGTAATGGCGAGTAATTGTTCTTTTGTGCATGTACTTTGCTATTTTTAATAATATATATCATGTTTCATATATATATTCTATTTATAACAAAATGACATTCAAAATGGTGGCCTCTGAGTATATTTTATGTGCTCCTTTTTTTGTCATTTGATGATGTTAATAGCGTATTATATGTGGTTTTAGATGAACAATATAAACATGCGTGCATGTCATAATTATATTTTCATATTAACTTTTTCCACAGGTGACACGATAAGAAGAAAGATAAGATAAAAATAGGGATGTAGTACATAAGCTGATTAATCCATTCAATACTGATACATCTGGAAAATTCAAAGAAACAGTGGAACAAGTGTTTTCTCTGTCAAGAAGACAGGTCTGAAGTTCTTTAGTGTCCAGCAGACAGTAAGTAATAGCAGTAAGCGTGAAGAAAAGGAAACTGGTTATAAGACAATTTCTAATTTACTTGTGGGGTATTGCAGGGTGTTTACCAAGGACAATACATCTGGGATGTCTTGATGATGCAGAAAGTGTCGAGGCAACATTGGTACAACATAAAGCTCAGTTTCACGAATCATGTAGATTGCAGTTCAATAAAACTAAACATCAAAGAGCTCATAAATGGAAGATAGAACCTGCGAATAATGCAAATAGTTCTACGAAATTCACATGCCAGAATGCTGTGGTAAATAGTTCAGTGAATTCAAAAGCAATTTTTTTTTGTGTGTGTGACTCGCATGCTCAACCTGGAAGTTCATTATGTACTGAATTTATTGTACATTTGGCCTGGTTGTGTTCCTAATTGTGCCCTTAACTGGAGCACAGGCCTCTGCTTGCGAAACTGAGTGCTGGTGATCTTATTGCATTAAACTTGGTAGTCAACAAAGATTTCTTGTACCGTTTGCAAAGGAGAGTCAGTTCTAATAGCAGGAACAGGGGTAACACTTCTGTAGCTTTCAGGAATATGTTTAGTTGCTTTCTCTTCAAAAGTACTTAAAGTCTTAGTTCGATAGGTTCCTCTAAAGTAAAGTGGATGTTGAAATAGGGATAATTCCTGTACAATGGAAAGAATCATGAGGTGTAGTAGAACTTGGATTGTGGTCAGTATTATCAACTGCACTTGTTGTGAAAAGCCCTCTTTTTAACTGAAAAGGAACTACAGTATTTTCCATGTGATACAAATGACATATTTCATTTCCAAGTTCTGATGAAAGGTCTAGCATTCGGTTTTATGATATGCTCAATCCGAGCTTGTGAAAATCTTCAACTAGTTCATGCTTGCAAGTTTTTTTTATGAATTAAAATACCTAAGTATGTAGGTAAATGTGTTTCTCGTTCTCGATTGTGTTTGTAGACTGTTCCAGAATGACACTCCCAGCGTCTCACCAAACTGTTATACATTAGTAACTGTGCTGTAAGGATAGGTTGTGGTTGAAAAACCTAACTGCTTTACTATTTGGAACAATAATAAGCATAGCTACTAGAGCTAACAGAGATGCTGGTATAGAATCTTTCTCGACAGGTTTCTTCAACTGATCCAGTGAAGAGGTTTTTCATTTTAAAAATGTCTCTTCTAACTATATTTGCTGCTTTGGCAAGATAAATAGCGTCACTATCTGCATCGTATTCACAAGCTTTCTTCAGAGCTAATCCTATATCATTATTAAATAATAACATCACATTTCGACCTTGCTTATGTGCTTCCTTGTCAGGAAAATATACAAGTACTCTGTTTTATAGTTTTGTGGAATATATGCGCCCTGAAAGATCATTACCTAGTTGTTTCATACACATACTATACAGTTTGCATAGATCAACAAGTGTGATTTCAACAAGTGTGATATGGGTGTGATTTCATTGTTACTCCTATCATCTTCGATGTATGATATAAGTTTGGCAAATGTAATGCCATGGTTTGTTTGTTACATTTCAGTTTCTTGTATGTTTTTTTGGTCTCTTGCTCTGTTATATAATGATACGAGGCATTGAACATAGTACATGGCATTTAATGCAATAAGATCACCGACACTCAGTTTCGCAAGCAGTGGCCTGTGCTCCAGTTTAAGGGCACAATGAGGAATACATCCAGGCCGAATGTACAATAGATGCAGTACATAACAAACTTCCAGCTTGAGCAGGCTGGTTACAAAAAAAAATTACTTTTGAATTCACTAAACTATTTACTACAACATTCCGGCGGGTGAATTTCGTAGAACTATTTGCATTATCTGTAGGTTCTATCTTCCATTTCTGAGCTCTTTGAAGTTTTGTCTTATGGAACTGCAATCTACACGATTCATGAAACTGAGCTTTATGTTGTACCAATGTTGCCTCGACACTTTCTGCCTCATCAATACATCCCAGATGTATTTTCCTTGGTAAACACCCTGCAATACCCCACAAGTAAATCAGAAATTGTCTTATAACCAGTTTCCTTTGCTTCACGCTTACTGCTACTACTTACTGTCTGCTGGACACCGAAGAACTTCAAACCTGTCTTCTTGACAGAGAAAACACTTGTTCCACTCTGTTTCTTTGAATTGTCCAGATGTATCAGTATTGAATGGATTAATCAGCTTATGCACTACATCCACATTTTTATCTTATTTTTCTTCTTAACGTGTCACCTGTGGAAGAAGTTGATATGAAAATATAATTATGACATGCGCGCATGTTTATAGTACAATTCATGCAAAATCACATATAATACGCTATTAACATCACCAAATTACAATAAAAAAGGAGCACATAAAATATACTCAGAGGCTGCCATTTTGTTATAAATAGAATAGATATATAAAATATGGTATATATGTGGGTTCGTAAAAGGTAAATGATAAATAACTCTTAAAGTTTAAATTTAATTACATAATTAATGTATTTACAGTATATTTACAAACATCTTTAACAATTAAGAATATCCGACAACTAAGAGGCCATCTGCCTAAAAAGTCATGGGCCGTCTGCCCAACTGCTAGCTTTGGTGTCTGGGGGAACATCTGTCTCATTGCTGCGGTCGCTTCTGAGCGGACGCTTCCTCTAGGCGGCGTTACTGTTGCAGACGTATCAGGCTTTGGCGCGCTCGTCGCACAATCCCACAATCGGCTATCCTGACTGTAATTTGGTCCTCGAAATTAGCCGTCTTCAACATCAGTAAACAGGCCATAACATTCTCACATATCTGAAATAGAAACAAAAAAAATAAAGAAAGAGGGAAAAAAGGCTTATATACATTTTTTTTTACTGTTGACCAGTGGGCCAGGGTTTTATGTAATCAGCTGCTGAAGTAGTTAGGCTTGGACCTTCATGATCGCCCACTTTTTCAATGGCATATCTGTCATTAGGAGACACTTTTACAACTCGATAGGGTCCCAAAAATTTAGGTTTCAGCTTAAGCCCAACTCCAAACTGCGTGCGCTGAATGGCCACTAGATCTCCTACTTTGTACACTAGATTTTTTTCTCCCTTTGTTATACTGACGTTTATTTTCCTGTTGCAATTTGAAAATATTGTCCTTTGCTTGTTCGCGTAATTCTTCTCTCTCCTTCATCATGGACTTTTCATACTCATCTTCCAGTATATCTTTTATCTTCAGATCTTCTTTATTTTTCATCGTGATGCCAATCATCAGTTCGAATGGCGTATGCTTCGTACTTCTGGATGGTGTACTGTTTATGATACTTTGTAGACTTGGAACATATTTGAACCATTTGCTAGGCTCCTCTATTGAAAGTTTGGCAAGAACAGGAATCAACAGACCAATCATCCTTTCTGCCTGCCCATTGCCTCTAGGAATTGCGGTTGTTATTTTACAATGTTCAATTCCCTGATCAGTACAATAATCAGTGAATTCCTTCGATGTAAACGCTGATCCCCTATCTGAAATTATTCGTGATGGGTTTCCAAAAGTAGCTTGTTGTAATTTCAGCTTTTCTATAGCATCGCTAGCCGAGGTAGATTTCACTGGGTACAACCAGACAAACTTCGTAAAGGCATCGACTACCGAGAAAATATGTTGGTATCTTTTATTCGTAGTTGGAAGGGGTCCCAAAAAGTCGATATTGTAAGTCCCAAGTGGAACGTTGTCTTTCGGCACTGGATTAAGAAACCCTTCGCCTTTTCCACGTTTTCTATTGCAGAGGATGCACTGTACGCAATTAGAAATAACGATTTCAACCTGTTTTCTTGCATTAGGAATAAAAAACTGTTGCTTAAGAATTTCCTCTGTCTTGGCAGCGCCAAAGTGACCTTTGTTGTGAACGTCTCTAATGATGTTATTTTGCATCGCTTGAGGAACCATTAGTAGTTTTTTCCCATTCTCATACTTGTATTTGATCCTCAACTATTTTCTGTTCTTTTAAAGACATTCGGTGCGGTCTCTGACAAATCGGTATATCATCAGTTAAAATTAAAGTCATTTTTACTTCTGCGTCTTTAATTTTATGCGGCTTATATTCACTAATCAAAATATCTAACTCGTTTCTTATTTTAGGATCTTTTATATGTTGCAATTCAATTTCATCCATCAAGGAAATCGGCAATTCGGATAAAGGATTAAAAGTCAAATCATTTTCTTGGACATCCTGTGCACAAGATGACGCAACGCCTATCATTGGAATATTAATGGCAGTCGCCAATAGTTCACACCTGTTTTCTTCTTTGAAGGGATGAGTCAGGGGGGAGGGGATACCAAACATCTGCCTTTCATTACTTTCGGATTCCAAAACAGTGGCTCCATTTCCATTTCAGCAACTCGTTTTTGTTTTTATTCCTTTACTTCCTGAATGGGGTCCCTCAAAACGCTTAGCTTTTATTTTTTCAGACTCTTTCACTTCCGAAGTGTGTGTGAAAGAAAGATTAATAGAATTTTCTCGAAAGCTCAAAATCCTTAAATCATTTCCTGATATTGAAATATTAAGCTTGTTAATTACGTCCATACCAATCACAATATTGCAACACAAGTTTTCAATAACAAAAAACTCAGTGAGAATATTAAAATTGTCAATAGTAATTTCAGCACAAAAATAACCAAGTGATTTTACACTTTGATTTCCAATACCATTTAACATTATGTCACAAGGGGTTAATTCTGGTGCACCAATTTGCATATAAAAATCATATTTCAAAATAGATAAGTCTGATCCCGTATCAATTAAAGCATCAACATATTTACTCATAATTTTAAGACATTTGTACAACTTATTTTCATGATTACTGGACATATTAATTAAAACTTTCTTTTCTTCATTTATATCAGTTTTTACACCTTTATTACATTCGAATTTACGGTGTCCATATTCATTACACTTTAAACATTTAATGCCTTTATTCTTATTTGGACACTCAGAAATTCTATGACCAATTTCATTACATGAAAAACATTTAACATATTGGTTAGTAACACTTTGGTGAGCACGGACGATCGACGGTTTATCATTGAATTTCTTGGAGCGCTGATGACTTTGTGTTTCAGCTTATTTCATATCTCTAGCTCCCGGTCTTTTAAGATGGAATCGTGCCGCCTCGTACTCATCCAATTTATTCACTAATTCGGCTACTTTATTCAATTTCGGTAATTCATCAATAAAATGCTCGCACATTTCAAACGGTATTTTCCTTTTAATTTGATCCACCACTATGAGATCTTTCAATTCTTCATATTTAGAGATACTAAGACCCACAACCCATTCTCCGAAAAAATTATCTAACTCGTAGGCGAAATCACGCCAAGATGCGGTTGTTTCTTTTTTATGAGTAAAAAAGTGTTGTCGAAACTGCTCCGGTGTTAGTTTAAATCGATTCAGTAAAAGTTTTTTCACGTGATCGTAATCATTTGCGAGCGGATCAGGCTCTCTTGCAATTAAATTGGCGATATCCAACGGTAAAAGACTCACAAGGAAAATAACCCAATTTTCTTTAGGTATTTCTATGCGATTAATTTGTTTTTCAAACAAAGATAAATACATGCTTAAATCACAGTTTCCGTCGAAACGTGTCATTAGTTTTGAAAAGTCAGTTTTAAGTGGGGAAATAAAATCGGAACTTCCAGTACTTTTGTTTTCTAGCTGTAACTTCTTCAACTGAAATTCGCGATCTGCTTTCTTTTCGTTTTCTTTAGCTTCCCTTTCACGTTCTTTTTCCTTTGTTTCTCGTTCAGAAACAATCCTTTTTAAAAGCGTTTTTGTTAATTCCTCATTGTATTCATCGGCTTTCGTTATTAACTTAATAAGCTGCGGAATTTTGGTTCCTTCCGTTGCTATTAGATCTAATTCTTCTATCAGCGGTAGAAGATCGATCTTGCGTGCTCCTGCTAAATACGTAGCCATGTTAGTGTCAAAATGATAAATCTGTACTCACAGTTCAGATGAAGTATTTCTCAAGATCCAATATGCTAAGTAATGGTCCTTTGCTCAAATGAAGTTCGCACCTCGAACCTTTAATCAAATGCAATCTGCTGCAAATGTAAATCCAATCCGATGAGCATCAGGCGAATATTGGAATTGTCCGCGTCTCGAACAGTTGAGGTAAAGTTCGCTTCTCGAACAGTTAAGGTAAAATGCGTGTGAAACGGCAATCTTCGGCCTTTAATCAAATCCAGGCCAAACCCCCAAATATATGTGGGTTCGTAAAAGGTAAATGATAAATAACTCTTAAAGTTTAAATTTAAGTTTAATTAGATAATTAATGTATTTACAGTATATTTACAAACATCTTTAACAATTAAGAATATCCGACAACTAAGAGGCCATCTGCCTAAAAAGTCATGGGCCGTCTGCCCAACTGCTAGCTTCGGTGTCTAGGGGAACATCTGTCTCATTGCTGCGGTCGCTTCTGAGCGGACACTTCCTCTAGGCGGCGTTACTGTTGCGGACGTATCAGGCTTTGGCGCGCTCGTCGCACAATCCCACATATATTATTAAAAATAGCAAAGTACATGCACAAAAGAACAATTACTCGCCATTACTTTAATAGCTGTCATTTAACATCATCAAATAAAATTTAAAAGGAGAACAAAAAAAATTTGAAGCCGCCATTTTGAAGGTCTGTTATTATTGCCATGGGCGAATTCTGAGATGGCCTCATCCAAAATTAAATCTTCATATATGTATTAGAGAGATGTGCCCCAAGTTGTATGCTTCTATCATTAAAGGCATAATTATTTCACTTATCAGCTGCACTATTTTAAAATCCTCTGTCCCTTTTAAAGTACATTGGATGAGGTTCATTTCTTTTCAACTGCTTTAGCAGTTATTAGCTTTTCCGCATAAATTTAAGATACCAACAACAATGTATCCTCCTTGTCGTTCACGTTGGAACTGAAATTCGTGGGATTGAAAGTTGAACAAGTGACTCGTATCATGCAGTAGTGATTGCGCAGCTGTAGTGATTTCAGTCGTCACATTGGAATCACACCTTGAAGAAGAATTTTCTAGAAAAAACACCATTTTAGGCTTGTGTGAAAGCAATTTTAAAAAAAAATGGTTTTAAACCCCAGAATTGATTATTTATGCTACTACTAGGGATGTGTTTACTTGCATGAATAAGTCTTTCATGTTTCTGATGTATTGTAGAAGTTTGTCCAAGTTAAATAAACTATTAGTTTTAAGTCTAGTGGTACTAAGCTACATATATATTATGAATGTTATAAAAGATCACAACAATTCAATCAGGCCTTATAGAACAGGGTTGTCTTTGCATATCACAACTTGTTACAAGATGCATGCCAAAGGCATTATCACAAAAAGTATTTTTATCTAAGTTCCCTTAAAACAGCACAATAATTTTTTCAGTATTGCAAATGGCCTTCTTAGTTTTCAATATACATATATATGTTTCATTGATTTTAATCTGGCCCTCATATTCATTGTATGTAGAGTTTACAACTTGAGTTATCGACACCGTAGCATGTTTGTCACTTTCTCCCTTTCACGTTTGTTTTGTCAGATTTTGACATTTTTGTGACTTTATCATTTCATTTGATAAGCATACAGCAGAAATTTGGGTACAGCTTTGTCATAAGACATAAAGACTTCAGTGTAACAATGTATTTGGTGTGCTTTTTGTAATAACATTATTTTAATTTTTAATTATTTTTTACTAAGCCTAAAAGTTTTTTCCTAAGAAATTTTCCTTGTCAAGACAAAAAACATTGTCACAAAAATGTACCAAACTTTTTGTGTGTATCTCAGTTTTGTAAAATTTGAAGATTAATTTACTTGGAAAGACAACTAGTGTCTGTATGACACCAAGCACATTTCCCATTCTAAGTAGACTTAGTTCAGTAAAAAGTGGTATTAGGATAGCAAACCAAGCAGTTTTCTAATCAATCAATATTCTTTTAATAATGCTTTTTATTCGGTTACTTGACCTAGAATTTGTTCATCCCTTTCAAAGGCAGGACTGTGATTACCTGGTTGGGAGAGTAGTTCATCACAAACCACAGAGGGTTAGGATAAAACTGGGTCCAACCAGACTTGTGTATATGGGCTGCTGGATATTAAATCTGTCGGAACCCAAATGTCCTTACATTGGTGTGGTGTTGAAGTTAGGAAAGGGAGGGCCTAATTCAGGTATTGATCTCGTCTTCTGACTGACATTCAAATTGACAAGATGTTGTCCTTGATGTTCCCTTCAGGGTTAATATTGCGCAGTCGCCAATAGCATGATGTATTACTTCAGTGTGACGTTAGCTACCTACCCTTTCAAATGCAGAAATTAGTCAGGTATCAATCTTGTGTCTGTGTCTTAGTTTGTGCATCAATAACAATTCTTATATAATATTAGTCACTGGTGATTTTTTTACTTATCCAAGACAAAAATGATGACTCTCAGAAAGGATTCTGAAAAAAGGACTGGAAATCTGTTTCGAGAACTATCTGAAAATGTATCTTATAGTAGGTACAGAACTCTCCTGTTCCAGATTAAATTCTGGGATCTGGATTATGCAAAAAATAAATCAAAAGAACCTGAAGATAGTTGATACAGATGCTGCTAACAATACCTAGAATAATTTAGATTTATATCCCTCAGAATGGAAAATATGTAATGGGGTATGCGTTTGAAAATATTTTAAGTGAAACACCAATGAGTTCATCCCAATGTCAAAAGTCAATGGGTAAAAGCACCAATATTAGCAATCAGAATCATAATGAGAGACCTATCTGATTGGTGCAGGAAATGAGAAATTAAAAAGAATAGTTTTTGTGCAATCAATGCACACAGAAAACATGTTCATTCAGTAAAGAATCACTGAATCTGCAGAAAAAATTGTTCAGTCCCGTATCAAAAGTAAACACGTTTGTATATAATATATATTTGGTAAATTATGGCATTGTATTACCAAAAAGAAAAACCCGTTTTCTTGTTTTTTTTTATTTTTATTGCTTAACATGTAATTGGCTAGTTTGACAACTCATTTACTTCAATTTTTTGTGACTAAATAATAAGCTTATGAAAATATTGTATAAACTTTACACACACGAATTAGCGAAAAATGACAGATTTTAAGGAAGTCATTTAGATACAGTGTGTGTGCTAATTTAAATCAAGTTATTTTTAACAGAATGTAATTCTTTTTTACTGTGCTTAGTACTAATATTGAAAATAAAATAACTGAACAAGGTGCATGTTATTTTATTCAAATAAACTTTGCTGATACTGAGTTCACCCCAACAATTACTGCCAGCTATTCTCTTATTGTCCAACAGGTGTCACTCACAAATCTGTTCATCAGCATGGGTTTCGTTTTAAACATTATTATCACATTCCATGTGACTATAAATTCCACACAGCTTATTTTGAACTGTTCTTCTCCGTATGATGAGTGAAGGTGCTCAAAGTATTCGCTCAAGTTATTAAAATCATGGCGACTTGTATTCTTTAGTAAAATGTTCTAGTTATTGATTTAGTATTGTATGTGTTCTTGAAAAAAAATACTTTTAAGACTGACACAACGAAAAGGTTTTCTGAAGTATCACAAGGAGCAATTTTGCACATAAATCTTAAAATAGGCAATTTCAATATTTTTGTTTTGTTTTATATGGTGATTAATTTTCATTTAAATTTTGTTGCGAAATTTTATGCATTGATCACTATATGATTTTATGCATTGCATATGTTTAGAAAATAGATTATGGATTGCAGGAGAAAGCTATTTGAATGATTGTGAATTTTTTATTGCAAGCTCAAAATTCCAGTGAATGAACATGTTCTAGGGGATGCTATTACACGTGTTTTATGATGTTCATAGAGAAAATCTTCTTTTTCTTGCATGTTGTATGTAAGCGCCCTTTTTGTTAGAGATGTAAAATTCTTGGTAATAATCTTTAAGAGAATATTCTCCTCTGGGAGAATAATCAAAAAATTTCTTTTCTAATGCAAATATATATATATATATATATATATATATATATATATATATATATACACTAGCTGACCCGGCAAACGTTGTTTTGCCTTATAAATTATTTCTAGTTTCTAGATAAATTCTAGTGTAGACAAAAAGTAACTTACTTATTATAAGTGTGTAAGTATGTGGTATATGCGTGAAATGGGCATGGAGCGCTATGAACGATAAGGGAATATAAAAATAACAAACGCCAAACAATATTATTTTCAAGTTATTATAGTTTATTTCTTAAAATTACATATCACATATTAATTACGACAGTAACACTAACAAACAACATCAATCTTTTAATGCTATAGCGTGGACAATATTTTTTGTTAGCCCATCTTTAGCGAGCACAAACAAACTGGATGGTTTACCGACTCGAGAGCATGCTACGTACAATTGCCCGTGTGAAAAACATGGTGTACTCAAATCTAAGCCACAAACAGACATCGTTTGGCCTTGGGATTTGTTGATTGTCATTGCAAATGCCAATCTAATCGGAAACTGAATTCGTTTGAATTGAATTGGCACATCTGTAGGTATGATAGGAATCCGTAGTATTAAGA
Source organism: Metellina segmentata (assembly GCA_947359465.1). Taxonomy (NCBI): domain Eukaryota; kingdom Metazoa; phylum Arthropoda; class Arachnida; order Araneae; family Tetragnathidae; genus Metellina; species Metellina segmentata. The sequence continues at coordinate 2,431,603 of OX375879.1, forward strand.
TATTTTCACCTTTGAACTTGCCATTTAAAATGCTGGCTTCGATAACGTTTTTCATCAATTTTCGAATGACTAATCGCGTACCGTTGCACAACCGTGGCGGGTTTAAATTACGAAGCAAGATAATTGGAGATCCAACCTTCAATTGTAAATTATGCGGTGGCATGCCTGTCAAATCCAGTGAGTTCAAAAATTCTGTGGGAAAATTGACAGCTTCGCTGGCATCGCAAACTGTATCAATAGATTTGTATGATACCAAGTTCCCTGGCAACAACTGTTGTATCTTCAAATTTAAATTGTCAACGTCTGCATTTTTTGCTGCTAAAATAGCTCTTTCTGCAAGCCACTCATGATTTATGCACTGTGTGTGTACATCGGGAAATATTTGTTCAATGAGAGTATCTTGCGAATCAGCGATTGTGCAGAAATCAGTCGGTAATTTTACGTATCCAGTTTCATCTGTAGCAACTTTTCCATCACCGATATCTAAGAGTTGTTTTGAGAATGTTTCAGCGGATGGATCTTGAAGCATTTGAACGCGCATATTTACTTTCAGCTGTACTTTTTCAACATTACGCCACAATGGAGATGATTTTAAGCAAGCGTTGATCTCATCAACGTATGTTGAACGTGGAATGACGGGAAGTGTTTGTCTGAAAGCACCAACAGAGTGCCGCCAAATAGTTTGTCGTTGTTTTTAATATCTTTCAATGTCCTGTTCAACGCCTCAATTAAATGTTTGTGTGCCATAGTACATTCATCCCAGATGATAATTTTACAGTTTCAGCACGGTGGCCATGGACGATTGTTTTTTAATGTTACACACTGCGTCAGGGTTATTTTGAATATTTAGTGGCAGCTTAAATACTGAATGAGCTGTTCTGCCTCCATCCAATAAAGTTGCCGCAATGCCCGATGATGCAACGGCCAATGCGATTCCATTATTTGATCGTATTTCAGCAAGAATTAGTGAAATAAGGAATGTTTTGCCAGTTCCACCCGGTGCATCCAAAAAGAAGAACCCACCTTGTCCTGCTGAAACTGCGAGCAAAATGCGGTCATAAATGGTTCTTTGTTCGTCATTCATTAGTGAGACATTGCGAGTAACAATCGCTGTCATTTCTACAGTGTTGTACTGCAGTTCACGATTCATTTCAGTGTTAATTAAATCAGATGCAGTTCGATTTGGCGAATTCATGCCGAAATGAGTGAGTGATAAGTTGGTAATGACAATGCAAAGATCATCAATAGCAATCAATGCTTCATTGTACATAGCGTCGCTGAATGTTATCGTTAGATCGTTGCACCGTGTACGATGTTGATGCAATATATCATCAGTCATTGAATCTTTGTGATTATCCCACAATATCTGTGCTCGAGCTGGGAAACATGTAGTCAACACTATAGCGAATAGTAGACGAATTTGTATTGCTGTACAGTTCAATGCAGCTTCAGCAAGCATACACTCCCACTGGTTGTCGTCTTCCAGCAAGCCGAGTGCAAGGCATGCGTCTTTATATGTCGGATACTGTTGCCCATTCACTTTACGTATATCTTGAAATGATAATGGGCCAGTAACATTAACCGACAACAGTCGAAGATAAAAGCACTCAGTGTGTCTTGGATTGACTGTAAATAATCGCCCCAAAGCGTTCGATTTAAATAAATTGAGACATGCATCAACTGGTGAGCCTTGCTTGCGGGGCATCCATTTTTTTGTTTGAGCCCATGTGAAATAGTGTGGTACTTGTCAATTGAGTAATGTTCTTGCAAAGGCACCAAAATCATCCGTACTATTACACAAATCAAAAAATGCAGTGAGTGTAGTTTTAGGTGGATTTTGTAGCACGATCAATCACTGTCTCGTTCGTGAAAAATACACGCTGACCGTTTTCAAGATGGACGGCTAACTGAACAACTGCTGGATCCCGTTCATGAATTGGAAAACCGAAGATACGCCAAGCAGCTTCATTGGAGCTGATGTACCGACCAATTTGGTAGAGCGTAATTTCATCGTTTTTATCCATTGGAGGAGCATTTACATTAGTATTTTCTACTCTGAACAAAGCCATATCACTGCCTTTATGGACATACTTGCAAATATATTTGATGCTCTTCACAGAACTGCAAAACTCAACATTAATATGAGCATTGTATGTCTTGCTTAGCAGAGGCGAATACGGCACCACCCAACGATTGTCAATGTCTGTGTTGCTGATATTTTTAATAAATGATTGTCCGCCATTATCGGGACTTCTTCGACGATATATTGGATATCCGTCGGTATTTGTTATCGTATCATTAGTGAAATCTTTAGGGAAATTTTTAGTACATTTTCCATCTGCCATGCAAGGCGATGAACGATGAAGAGTACCGCATGGACCATGGATCATGTTTGCTGTAACAATATCAAACAGCACTTGGTCAGTAGACGGATCTGGAATTTCCGCAGAAATGATACTAACGATTTCTTCAGGACGGATTTTGTCGATTAACCAAACCAAAATGTGCGCATGAGGTAATCCTCGCTTTTGCCATTCAACTGAATACAGCCAGCAACGTGTGGGACCGAATACATGTAATTTAGTAATGATACTTATTAGAGACTTCAAATTTTGTCTGAATACACGTGCTGTAATGTCATGACGATGTATTGCATTTTGGCCAGGCAATAGCAAAGATGTAATCTCTGGCCATTTTGGATTACATGTGAACGTGATAAATAAACACGGTCGTCCATATTCGCGCACGTAAGCCATAGCATCCTGTATATATTCTTGCATATGACGTGGACTGCCTACGTACGATGATGGTAAAATGACAGAGTTACCAATTTCGTCGACGTTGTTGTTAATAGCGTCTCGTAAGTGAATGTACTCTTCCGCACGCAGCTTGAGTTGATTATATCGTAAGTATCGTAGTCGTTCGCCCTCTATCTTCGCGTACATGTCGACCATGAATTGTTGACAAAGCTCACGACATCGTAGAATGACGTTGTCCAGGCCGCGCCGAATCATTAATCGGTACGCATAATAATCTTTCGAGCTAACGTTCTTGTTTGTTTCAGCTCCTGTAATAATATATTTATGAATATTAATTTAAATTAATTCCGTTCAATAATTTAATTGTTTTGTTAAATGGTTAATGATCAAGTTCATAATAAATGAAGTACCTGATACGGGATCTCGTTGTTTTATGTTTATGCAATATCCGTCTTGCCCCTTCCAGAATATTAGCGGATATTGGAGAGCGTCATATGAACGATGTGTATCAGCAATGAACTGAAGATTATTATTTCTTCTACGAATCACAATTTCTCGTGTACCTGTACGATCGCCAACCATGATTCCAGCAACGTCTTCAACAACAGGTGCATTGAATCTACGAATATGTTCTCCAGCTGGTGTTTTATCAGGATTAATGACAATAGCGTGATTATCGCTTTGTAATTTGTGCATGTGTGATTTGAATATTTTCAACAATTCATTGTGCTCGTTCAATAGAGCGTCCAAGTCGCTGACGATGCGCCTGGCAAAAAATGAATCAAGGTTATTATAGTCACAACGTGCATTCACGCGATTGGCAAGTGCGCTTCCGGAATCCTCGCCGCCCATGAAGTAGATTTGTAAAAATTTATGTGGTTCGCGTTTGGCATTGGCAGCAATGAGCCCATTTTATGATAAACTTGGCCTCTGATTTTGAATGTAGAATTGTATTGTTGACCATTAGCATTAGTATTTCGAACTATTTCTGTTGCTCCAAACGATGTCATTTGAAAGCATGAATTGAATGTTCGAATTGACTTCAGGAATACGTTAGAATCTGGATCCGTGCCGATAAGTAAACCGTTCAATGGTTCAGGTGGTGTTTCAATTTCAGGTAGTTGCACTTTTCCTGACGCGCAACACATCCCAGATGGCTCATTTTTGAATTTGAGAGCATGACAATGCGGACATTCCTTATCCATAGCACCAATTACCACTTTTGAATGAGCATAATATTCAATATCGGGGCTCATACTGGAATGCTAGAGGCAAAAATGAATCAGATGTAAATGCACGATGTACCTGTTGGCGTTGTTGGTCATTTGTTCTGCGTCTATTAACCGTAAAACGGCGTGATTGTCGTTGTTCTAAACGTATAACTTCATTGCGCTCAGCTCGTGTATCTTCTGATTGTTCTTGACGCAATTGCTGCATGCTCACACGTGCATCAGCATTTTGTTGCTGGACTTGTTCTTCGGTTCTTTGGGATCTTTTATCTCTCATACTTCTGGACCTACTTGTATTACGGCTCAAATCATCCCCTTTGCGTTTTCTTGGCATTGCTCACTGTACAAAACACATATAAATAGAATTAATGAAATAACTTCATTGCGCTCAGCTCGTGTATCTTCTGATTGTTCTTGACGCAATTGCTGCATGCTCACACATGCATCAGCATCGGCCAGGATTATAGCGAAAATATTAGTTTTGTGAAAAAAAATTTGAAACAATAGTTGTAAAAAATTCAAATAATTATATAAAAAAAAGTATACTTACAACACAAAAGCCGTTGTTGGTTGGAGCTCGTGACACGTGTTGAGTTCTTTTAAGGTTATGTAAATCACTTGTTTAACTAAAACTTGATTAACTGAACTAATCGTGCCAAATACACGCGCGGCAAATTTTAAGAATCTAAGATTGGTAACACTAAGCATATATCAGGATTAAACTTTAATAATAAAAATAAATGTTTATTTTCTTTAAAAAAATTTTAGATTTTTAATCGAAGTACAGTTAAAAACACTATAATTGATCAGTTATCGAGCGGGATGAAAAATGATTAAATTACTAAAATGGCCATAAAAAAAATAGGGGTTGGTGATAAAAAAGTAAAAATTAAGGGTTGTATGTAATTTTTAATGCCACATTATAAAAAAATAAAAACAAAAAATTTCGTCAAAAAATTAAAAAAATAAATTTTAAGGGTGAACAACCCTTATCACTTAGGGGTATGGAAAATAGATAGTAGCCGATTCTCAGACCTACTGAATACGCATATAAAATTTGGTAAAAATCGGTAAAGCCGTTTCGGAGGAGTACGGTAACTAACATTGTGACATGGAAATTTTATATATATATATATATATATAAATTTAAGAATTAATACAAGAAATGGAAAAAAAAATCATAGATTTAATTAAATAGATACTCATTTTTAAATTAACATTAAAAATAAAGAAAGGTATAAACACACATTTCACTTATGGAGGACTGTAATGGTGCGAAAAGCAAGGCTTTGGGGCAGTGTTACCAACTGTGAGATAACACTGAAAAACCAAAACCTCCAAAGTCTCCCAAACTAAACACATTTTAGAATCCAATTAATTATAATTTGTAAATTTTAGCATTTTATTTAATGTTTATTAACTAGAAAAACCATATTTTTCAGTAAAAAATTGTTATATTTATACTTTTGCAATATAGCATTATAAACTGCTACAAATCTAATACTAAATATACTTTTCCCTAAGGATAAAAAAATTTCCATAAATTTTAAAATATTCATTAACAATCAAAATTAATGCTATTTGTTTTATGTATAATTTAGTAACTTAGTTCATATAGAAATTTAATATACATAGAAAGTTAAATTTAAAAAAAAAATTAAATTATGTTAGGCATGTTAAATTTGTTTTATAATGTTGCATAGTATGTTAACGTTTTATTTATTTCCGTGTGATATAAATTGTATATTTTCATTTTATGATGATAAAAGTAGACAAATCTTGCATTCTTAAAAAAAAAATAAGATAACTAATTTCTATTAAAGGACTTATATGCCTATATATACTGTGAAGGATACATAAAATAAGCTTAATGTTTATTTCTGCAGTCAATACAATGAAACATATTACAAAAATTCGGTTTTAAATAGAAAATTCTCGAATATTCTCCAAATTTCTTTGAAAAATCTTTGGACAATATTCTCACTCTCGGAGAATATTCTCCTCGCATCTCTACCTTTTGTTTGCTTGTAATCTTCTTAAGAAATACTAGTCAATGCTCAGAGAGTTTGAAAAAATAGGCATATTTTATTTCAGATTTGTGTATTTTTATACTGTCTCATTTTTTACTGTTTGCTTACAAATAACAATTTTTCACAAATAAGTTATTGTTGCATGCTAAATATTAATGAGAAGTGGGAATGTTTTCACAATGTACAAGTTCCTTTTATTTTATTTCTATTGGTGACATGATTTTTTCTCAAAAGCAAATCTTGAACCAATAAATTATTTTATATCTTATGTAATATATTTTATATAAATTATTTTTTATTCATGTATGGTAAATATATAATGCAAGAAAATTCTGAAATTTTTATGATTGAATAACTATACGAGAATTTGTAATCTGTCTAGGATCCCACAACCTTATTTTATAAAAATGTCACATCAATGGTTATGGGTTGAACTCAGTGGCGGATCAAGTCAAGTGGGTTTCCCAAGCGGTAAAATTTTCTGGGCCCTCAAACTCGAGTTAGAAAAAAAGTTTTAAAATAAACTCTCATTAAGTTATTAACAAAAAGAAAGGAAGTCAAAAAGTTCATACCATAACACTTTAAATAAATTTAATTTTCGTCTTGCTTTATTGCAGATTCGTCAATAATAGAAAATATTGTATATATTATGTAAGAAATAAACTGTACTAATAGGAAATTTTCTGACTGTTTTTAAAAGGTAAATATGCCGGTCTTTCATTTTTGTCCTTAGTTTCTTGATGCAACCTCAAAACTCCTGAAATTGTATGAGAATGCTCAGAAAAGGTTGACAGCCCTGTGTTATGCATAAACCCTTTTTCTATGCCTGGAATATAACTTTGAAATACTTATCAATGATCAGAAAATTTTATAAATAAGCCTATTGATTTCAATTTATGTATATTTTTATAGTCTCATTTTTATATTATTTACTTACAATTCACATTTTTTCACAAACCTACTTTTCCACTTCTCGTTAATATTTGGCTTGCAATTTTTTCCTGAATTTTGTTGCAAGTTACTTTTACTTTATTTTCTTGTAGTGACATGATTTTTTTTTCTCAAAAAAAACTTTTATTAGCCAAATAATTACTTTTTTAAAAATAACTAAAGTAATCATTTTATTCGCATAATAAATACGTTATGCAAAAAAAATCTCAAATGGGGCGATTTTGATTTAATTTTATACAAAAATATGTGGTGTTTGTGGGATTCCAAAACCTTATTATTAATAGGTACGAAATATTCCATGCCACCAGTTATGGGTTTAAATCAAACTATTCTAAGTAACTCAAGAATCAGATGGGAACACATTGCTTATGCATGGAATTTGTTGCACTGTTCCTATTTAACATGTGATTAAATTTACTGATTCCTATCTCAGTTAAATTAGAATTTTAATTTCAAATGTGTTTTTGTGCTATTTTATCATATTTTAAATTAAAAATAAAAATTGTGACAGTCATAGATTTCATTTCATTCTCCTACCAACAGATGGCGCCAAGAGCACCACAAGTACTTTGGTAGTTGAAGAGAGGCTACACTAGCGCGTCTGTGTTGGAATGGCTCCGCGTTGCGTGGACGATTCTATTTAGGACCGTCGGTAGATATTAAACTCGTGAAAAGTGAATGGATTCTTCAGTTCGATTCTTTCGTAACTTGTTTGGATCGACACTGAGGTATGATTATTTACTTGTCAGGTAGTCTTTTTACGTGTCTTCAATGATTTTGAAGCAGATTTACTGTATGAATGAATTCGAAATGTAATTCGATTTTCATCACGAATAAGTGTTCGAGGTTTCCCTCAGAGAAGTGTTCTGATCTCTGTAAGGTATCCTTCATAAGCAAATCTGATTGATCCAATACAAAAACCAAAATAAATGTCATCAGTGTGGAATAAATACATCCTCTTGTCTAGTCCAATTGATATTATAACAAGTAAATAGTCATAGCTCACTGTAGATAAAAAAAAGTTACGACAGAATCGAATTGAAGAATCGATTCACTTTTCACGAGTTTAATATCTACCGACCTACCTACGGTACAAAATAGAATCTTCCACGCAACGCGGAGCCATTCCAACAAAGACGCGCTAGTGAGAGACTACGAGTCACTTAGCTTCCCCGCTCTCGTGAGGACTGGTTGTCCAATTCACTGGCGTTCGCCATTTGTATGCGAGATACATCCTACCCTTTTGATCAAGTTGATCCTGTATAACGTTATTTAATTTTCCTTACTTATGTAAATAAACCTTTATATTTAAATTCAAACTGGCCCTTTTTTCTTTTAATCGTTTTCCCTAAAACCCAAAAACTGAGCTAGCCAAGAGAGACGGTTAAAAAATTTAAATTGTGTTTTTGACCTATGTCTCAGTAAAAAATTTTTTATGGATTTTAAAAAGTTGTGGAATTCTACAAACACACCACATATTTTTGTATAAAATTAATCACAAATCAAACTATTCTAAGCAACTCAAGAATCAGATGGGAAAACATTTTGTTGTTCCTATTTAACATGTGATTAATTTTGCTGATTCCTATCTCAGTTAAATTTTTATTTGAATTTCAAATGTGTTTTTGTACTACTTTATCTTAATTAAATTTTTATTTGAATATCAAATGTTATTGTACCATTTTATTTCGGCTAAATTTTTATTTGAATTTGTGTGTTGTACCATTTTATCTCCGTTAAATTTTTATCTGAATTTGTGTTTTTGTACCATTTTATCTCGGTTCAATTTTGATTTGAATTTGTGTCTTTGTAGTATTTTATTTCGGTTAAATTTCCATGATTCGTTCTTAAAAGTTTCGGCGATAAAATTATTTGATTGCCGATCGTTTCCTTTTCCAGGATTCTCTCATGATTTGATCTGCTTGAATCCCTGACAATGAGCCTGCAGTCCTCCATCCACCGATTGGAAGGGAGCTCCAACCAGGTGGGAGGACTCTTCATCCAGAAGAAGGCGAGCGATGACGACGACCTCTTCAAGGTCCCAGCGCCCAAGAAGTCCCTGCTCGGCCTGGACGTGCTGGCCGAACAGCGCCGCAAAGAGAAGTCGTCCTCCGACCGGCGACAGAAGTCGTCCCGCGGCGAGAAGAAGGACGAGCGGAGGAAGTACCGCTCGCCCAAGGACGAGACACCCACCTACACGGGAGGGGTCAGCAAGGAGTACCTGAAGCGCGTGCACGGGCGACAGAAACGGGACAAGGAGCGCGGCCTCTACACCTCCTCCAAGCACAGAGAGGAGGAAGACCGGAGCAGCCAGAGGTCTCGCAGGTCGTCCTCCAGAAGGGGTGAGGAGTTGGTCGACGAACCCCCGTCGCCGAGAATCAGGCCCAGGGACTCCCCGTCCCGGTCCGGCTGGGACGAGGACGACCTCACGCCGAACTACAAGTCGTCGTGGGACCTTCCCTCTCCGCGGCGATCTCCCGATCGGAAGAGCGACCGGAGCTATCGCAGCAAGGCGTCCGAGGTCCCGACCCCCGCCTACCGGTTTAACGACTGGGTGCGCGACCGCAAGCGGTCAGGCGCGACGCCGCACGGCGACAAGGACGTGCCCTGGTCCTCCGAGGAGGAGCGGAGGGAATGGGAAGCCGAGATCAAGCGGCTGGACCGCGAGTGGTACTCTAACGACGAGGGGTATGACGACAGCAACAACCCCTTCTCGGGCATGTCGGCCGAGTATGCCAAGAAGAAGGAGGAGGCGCTGGAGCAGAAGAAGAAGAAGCGCATGTCCGCGCAGCAGCGGCAGATCCACAAGGACAACGAGAAGTGGGAGACCAACCGGATGCTGACGAGCGGCGTGGTGCAGAAGCTCGAGTACGACGAGGACTTCGAGGAGGACAACGAGGCGAGGGTCCACCTGCTCGTGCAGAACGTGGTGCCGCCCTTCCTGGACGGAAGGATCGTGTTCACCAAACAGCCCGAGCCGATCGTGCCGGTCAAGGACCCGACCTCGGACATGGCCATGATCGCGCGCAAGGGCAGCTTCGCGGTGCGGACGTTCCGCGAGCAGAAGGAGAGGAAGAAGGCGCAGAAGAAGGAGTGGGAGCTCGCCGGGACGAGGCTCGGTGACATCATGGGGGTGAAGAAGGTCGAGGAGAAGGAGCACAAGGAGGACGACGCCGACTACAAAGAGGACCACAAGTTCGCCGAGCACATGAAGAACGCCTCGGAGGGCAGCAGCGACTTCTCCCGGAAGAAGTCCATCCTGCAGCAGCGGCAGTTCCTGCCAGTGTTCGCCGTCCGGCAGGAGCTGCTGAACGTGATCCGGGACAATAGCGTCGTGATCATCGTGGGGGAGACGGGGTCCGGCAAGACGACCCAACTCACCCAGTACCTGCACGAGGACGGGTACAGCAAGTACGGGATGATAGGATGCACCCAGCCCAGGCGTGTGGCCGCCATGTCCGTCGCCAAGCGCGTGTCCGACGAGATGAGTGTCCAGCTGGGGGAGGAGGTGGGATACGCGATCCGGTTCGAGGACTGCACGAGCGAAAAGACGATTATAAAATACATGACGGACGGTATACTACTGAGGGAGTCGCTGCGGGAGTCCGACCTGGACAATTACAGCGCCATCATAATGGACGAGGCGCACGAAAGGTCTCTGAACACCGACGTCCTCTTTGGTCTGCTGCGAGAGGTGGTGGGGCGGAGACAGGACTTGAAGCTCATCGTCACCTCCGCCACCATGGACGCCTCCAAGTTCGCCAACTTCTTCGGCAACGTCCCTTCCTTCGTGATTCCCGGCCGGACTTTCCCGGTCGAGTTGTTCTTCTGCAAGAACCCCATCGAGGACTACGTGGACTCGGCCGTGAAGCAGGTGCTCCAGATACACCTGCAGCAGACGGTGGGGGATGTCCTGGTCTTCATGCCCGGGCAGGAGGACATCGAGGTGACGTGCGAGCTGGTCGCGGAGCGGCTGGGGGAGATCGACAACGCCCCCCAGCTCGCGATCTTGCCCATCTACTCGCAGCTGCCCAGCGATCTGCAGGCCAAGATCTTCCAGAAGGCCCCCGACGGCATCCGGAAGTGCGTGGTGGCCACCAACATCGCGGAGACCTCCCTCACCGTGGACGGCATCATGTTCGTCGTGGACAGCGGCTACTGCAAGCTGAAGGTGTACAATCCCAGGATCGGCATGGACGCCCTGCAGATCTACCCCATCAGCCAGGCGAACGCCAACCAGCGGTCAGGCCGTGCCGGACGCACGGGGCCCGGTAACTGCTTCCGGCTGTACACAGAGAGCCAGTACAAGAACGAGATGCTCACGATGACAGTGCCGGAGATACAGAGGACCAATCTGGCCAACGTCGTGCTGCTGCTCAAGTCCCTGGGGGTGCAGAACCTGCTACAGTTCCACTTCATGGACCCTCCGCCGCAGGACAACATGCTCAACTCCATGTACCAGCTGTGGATCCTGGGTGCCCTGGACAACATCGGCAACCTCACCCCCCTGGGAAGGAGCATGATCGAGTTCCCGCTCGACCCCCCACTCTCCAAGATGCTGATCGCGTCGTGCGACATGCAGTGCAGCGCCGAGGTGCTGATCGTGGTGTCCATGCTGTCCGTGCCGGCCATCTTCTACCGTCCCAAGGGCAGGGAGGAGGAGAGCGACCTCGTGCGCGAGAAGTTCCAGGTCCCGGAGAGCGACCACCTGACTTTCCTGAACGTGTACCTGCAGTGGAAGCAGCACGGCTTCTCGTCCTCGTGGTGCAACGAGCACTTCGTGCACGTGAAGGCCATGCGCAAGGTGCGCGAGGTCCGGCAGCAGCTGAAGGAGATCATGGTGCAGCAGAAGCTGCCCGTCACCTCGTGTGGCACGGAATGGGACGTGGTGCGCAAGTGCATTTGCTCCGCCTACTTCCACCAGGCGGCGCGGCTGAAGGGCATCGGGGAGTACGTGAACTGCCGCACAGGCATGGCGTGCCACCTTCACCCGACCAGCGCCCTCTTCGGCATGGGCTACACTCCGGACTACATCGTCTACCACGAGCTGGTCATGACCAGCAAGGAGTACATGCAGTGCGTGACGGCGGTGGACGGCTATTGGCTGGCGGAGCTCGGACCCATGTTCTACAGCATCAAGGAGTCCGCCCACTCGCGCCTCGAAAACAGGAGGTTGGCCAAGATGAGCCAATCGCAGATGGAGGAGGAGATGATGTCCGCGGAGAAGGAACTGCAGCTCAAGAGGAGGACGGACGAGGAGGTGCTGGCCTCCATCCGCAAGAAGACGCAGATCTCGACTCCCGGACGGACAGACTCCGGGACTCCGTGGCGAAAGCCAAAGCGCTTTGGACTGTGAAGCGCGTCGTTGTACATACTCACCTTTTTACCATTTGAGAAGTGACAGTGTGTGAAGTTTTAATTTATTCTAATAAAATTTATTTGGAGCCTTTTTTTTTTTTGTAATTGTTTTTATGTGTTAAATCGGTTACACCAGTTGCATTTCTTGAGGCACTAACTACCCAGCCATACGAAAGGACATTAGTCAGGTTTTAAGCCCAATGGGACGATCCATTCTCAGAGAACAAGAGCAGGTTATGGTACATAGGTGTCATTTCATGTGAAAACACCCGTTTTAAGAAAAAGTTGTCACAGTAATCGTGGATTCTTTTCAAATCTTTACCACAGTGAAACCCGTAGATATCAATCGTTTTAAGTATTTTGTCCAATGTTAACTGAGATACAGGAATTTAAAAATAGTCAATTTTGCAAAATAGCAGCCATCTTGGATTTACCACACTGTATAAATGACCCTAACTTGAGAACTAATTGTTCAAATTTGTACCAAATGGAAGCCATTTATTTCAGGAATGTGAACTACTAAAACAATTTAAATTTTGCCTTTGTAAAATGAAAAATCGCTTAAAAACAGTCGAATTTAGAGGGCTATGGAAAAAATAGACCCTCTTATTTTTTTTTCTGAAAATTCTGGCTAACATACATACGGTAATCTGACAATAATTTGGAGATAAAATTTTTCGTTTCTGAATAAAAACTATTCTAAAGATAGCATGCATTTCAAAACGGTGGTCATCTTACAGTGTAAAAATGACCATAGCTTAAAAAACTGCTCAAATATGATTTTTTTTTATGAAGTACTAATTCAAAGTATGCTCACATTCATGTTAAAATGTCAATACAACATCAAATTACAGTCCTTCGTAATTTTATTGCTTAGTGTCTGGAAAAGTATATGAAGTACCATTGAAGAAAATTGCATTTTATTTATTTGAATTATCTTCTTAAGATACTTTACAGAATATAATGCGTTTTATATTTATTTACAACATTAAAAAAATGTACTTTTATACTTGGGGTATGTTTCAAAACTACGGGAAATTTTAATACCTTTAGTTTCTCTTAAGGGTCATTCCATGCTGAAAGGGCAAAACTTGGAGAAAACAATTTCCCGAAACCAGCACTTAACCCAAATTATTGTAATTTCAGCACTAAAAACATGTGAGGGTGTTCACTCAACAAGAGCTTCAGCTCACTTCCCCAGAAAAAATCCCGAACACTTTCCTCACGTACCCACGCCGACCAACCGGTAGAGTGGTTAAAGTGTTGGCCTTTAGATCGGAAGGTTCCTGGTTCGAATCCGGACATGGATGTTTGTAAGTGCATGGTGTAGAGGCGGCTGGTGCACCTTAAATCGGTGTGGAAGTTTGGAGAGTGGTGTGCCAGCTCAGATGTTGCTTCGTCATCTGACCGTGGTTCAAAATTACGAGGTGTTGTCCTCGGGTCTTTCCTTTAAGAGACTGATCCCGGACCGTCGTCAATAGCAAGTTGGGTTCCTCTAGTACGACGTTAACTAAAAATTACCTACCTCCCCTACCCATACATTTTCGTTCCACTAATCAGAAACCTTCAAACTTCCAGTTGGACCTAAAAAAGTGTTTTGAACTGTTCAAAGTTATAGCCCAGATTTTCACTAGCCTTGGAGATATTCCAAGGCTAGTGGAAATGTTATACTTAAAATCAAAATGCCCATACCACTCCCGAAGAAATCGGCGTAATAATTGAATTTTTCACCCAAAGCTAAAGACTAAATTTTAACTTCATGTTTTTTAGCAGTCAAGGGCAGTCAGCCAAAGTTAAGCTTCTACATTCATTCTTCTGGAGGCTCCGTGCATAGCACATACCACCATCGTTTTGTTTTACGCTTTCACCCCACTAACATCAGGGAAAGAGACTGTTGGGGTCGCCCTGGCGTGCTTATGTGGTTAGGCATTATGATGAACGGACGGACGGAGCCCCACGTTTTTGACAGAGGTTCAGTTACCGGAGATCGTTACTGTGATGAAGTTATCCTCCCCTACGTGCGTCAGTTCCGAGGTGCCATTGGTCAAGACTTTGTTTTTATGGAAGACAACGCACAGGTCCCATGCTTTTCAGGAGCTTCGAGAAAGTGAAGATATACGTAGAATGGATTGGGCTGCGTTGTCCCCTGATTTAAATCCCATTGAACATGTGTGGGATGCTTTGGAGAGACGCCTGTCGGCACGATCGTATCCTCCGGAGAACACTAGACAAGTGACACAGATGCTCTCTTACCTCAAGAATTGTTGGATGATCTGGTGCTGAGTATGGACAGACGTTGCCACGTAACTATTGCAGTTAGGGGAGGTTATATCCCTTACCAAGGAACTTTAGCTTGTTGTTCTCGCTCTTGGCCAGACAGTGTTGTTTAACGACTTCATTCTGTCAAGAATGCCCTTTTCTGCTTCGTTCCTTACTGTGTGCGTCCTATTCATTTTTTTTTCTACTATGCTTTCTTCATCATTTAAGTACAACATTGTGTAGCATTACTTTCCTGTCTCCCATTTCATTTTACGGCAAAATCGGAAAAGTTGCTTAAAATTTGCACACTAATGTATAACGTATAAGTTACTACATTAAATTTAATTCTGTGAACTTAAAAATATCAGCAAATTAATAACATTCCCATCAAAGCTTTGCTTTTTATTAGTTTGTTCAACAATTCAAGTGAATATTTTGTTTTCTATTATTCTTTGCTAATATATTTACACTTCAGGATCAGTATATTTGTCTAAATGTAACGTAAGTTACTTGCAAAAAAATACAATACATTCGAAATACAAAAATACTTATAATAGTCCGAAAGATAAACGAGACTTTTTTTACATTTAAATGGGAGCCTGCTTTCCGCCGTCTCACCAAGAACCTGGTGCTCCAGAAAGAACTGGAGACCCAATACGATTGGCCGGTTGGCACAGGAAATGACGCTGCGGTAGGTGTGGTCACGTGTGAACGGTAGACATTGATCCAGAGATTTCGTGTCTCCGGCAATTTGGTCTGGATGGAATCCTATGGGTGCATTCGTTTGTAATGTTAGGCAGTGGGGAGAGGATTCTTGTCTTTTGTGAATTGAAACTGGACCGAAACCCGTTGCTCTTCCAACTGGACTACCGTGCCCTTCCGAACTACTCTGTTCGAGGGACAGTAGTTTATGTCCTCAGGTGCACTAATTGAAGGTATGAAACGTGGCCGTGAGCAGATCCTTTGCTAGTACCATTCAGAAGTTGCTTTTTCTGGTTCTTGTATGTGCGATATTATTTTGCTTCCTCATAAAACATACTGCAGCATTTGTAACACTGAATTAAAACAGTACTTTACGATATAATGCATGTGTTCATAAAAATATAAAAATTGTGAATAATTCAAAGCCATTGAGTATGGCTCCTCATATGATATTACCTATTTTCCATGGGATAATATTTTAAGTTGGATACCAATCCTTTATCGCCTCGTATAGCAAAGAATTACTATAGGGGGAAAATGTAAAATGTTTTGGAAATTTTAAATCATTCGTTTGGAACGGAATAATCTTTTTTGAGCAGGCTCTGGTTATTGAAAATTAGATGGATTTTGTACGAGAGGTTGTATTAATAAAATATTTGAAGCAATGAAATCAAACATTAAATTTGTATTCTCTGAATCATGAAATAATTTAACGTCACTATTAAAGTAATAAATAATACTACACACAAACACAAATGATTTGCCTACAATTTTGCAATATATATCCACTAGATATATCCACTATTGATGTGATTCGATAAATTACGTTTTGTACGCTTTTGAAATCGAAGTTTATTTTAATCACAATATTATACGATCCTGCTTTAACTCGAACATAACTTCTATTGAAATTTAAAATTAAGAATACTTTATTTCACACATAAGATAGTTCACACATGAACGGATAACAGACAAGAATCTCCATTTTAGGCTATTTTCACCAATCTTTAAGGTTTGTGAAACTGGCACACACTATGGTTTTCAATCTGCAAACATAAATTGATTAGCCCAATTTCAACAAATATGCGGCCCGATATTTTCAAAAACATTAAAACTTTAAAAACGTTTTAAGGCAACAATTAGTTTGCAGATTTGTGTCTTTGGCTTTGTGTGACATTACAATTAATTATCAATACACTTCGAATTCTAGAAAATTCGTATTTTGTTTATCAGATATTCAATTGGATGGTCTTTTCACACATGTCGCACTCAATATTTAAATCAAAATATGCTACAGATATGAAGATGTTTATATTTATACATTCCATTCCTTAAAAAGTACATTTTCCCTTGTAGGTTTCATTAATTCAGCCATCAAAATGTTCTATATAAATATGCAGACTAGCATCGAGTGATATTCGATTTTTAAAATATCACTACATTAATATTTAAGTATGATATAAAATAATTGCAGGAAAAAAATGTTAACAAAATATTTAAACGCATATAAAGCAGGATGTAATTATTTTTAACAAATTTTAAAGCTTACCTCTCATTTTCATTAAAGTATTTATCAAACTGCTTGACTAGATAAATTCGTCTCTGTGTCTCTTTTCGTAGCGCATACTCTTGATCTATTGTCTACTGAAGAGCGATGGTTGGCCAACCAAGTATTTTATATTTTTTCCAGTTGAAAGAGTTCTAATAGGTGGTCCATTTGCATTAATAAACGTTAGGTTGGAGACGTTTGAAATTAATCAAGATGATCTCAAATCTTTTACACTATGTTATTCATTAAACTAAACCCGCACTCGGCCATGGAACATGGTAGTATTTCAATTGTTCTTACAAAAGAGACTAATTTTTCTAGAACAACTTGGGCGTTTTCATTGGTCTTCAAACCCTGAATAGTGCACATTCATCGATACCAAAACGTCGACGAATATTTTTTACCTCCTTTTCTCCATGGCGAATATACCCTGTGTTTATATTTTCTGGATTAAGCATGGATATATCCTTTAAAAGTTGAAAATTTTCTTCATTAACATTAAAACAAAATCTGAATTTCATTCTATCGACACTACTTTGAATGAATTGCTTTTGATGAACAGGTACGATTTTGGAATTATGTACCACGGTGATAGCTTGAAATCGAAACTTTTCTTTTGCTTCTAAAGCTATCAGCTTTTCACGTGATGTTTCGCGCCATGTTTTCTAGGAAAAGCAAAGCGTGTACGTAGATTTTAAGAAAAACCAGAGGTTATTCGGAATTTGCTGGAAAAACCAGTGGGTATACGGCGTATACCGCCGTATACCCTCCACTACAGCCCTGCGCCACGCACACCCATCTTCACAACAATCTCTTCTTGCATTGAAAAAAGCATGGCCTTTGCAAGGCAAGGAACATTTTTTGCAACAAAGCCTTGCAAAAGTAAGGCGAGCTATTTCTGCCCAGACTTACAGTGAACTTAAGTAAATTTTGCCTCGATTTGTTGCAGCTGTAATCTAAGCAAAAAGGGAGAGCCTATCCTCTACTAAATGGAACAATAAAGCACTTTTTCTTAAAAACATACTGTGTCCAAATAGTTTTGTCCATATAGTGTAGCATCGATGAGATACTTCTATTCGCAGCATGCAACAGCTGCCAGATTGCAAAAACCCGAACGTGGAGCTACTGCCTTTCTGACTATCGCGACATTCTGTGGACACTGTATCCAATACTCATTTCTTGAATTGACTTCTGTGATCAACCATCACTTCTATTATGAGAATTACTATCGATATCCCAATACCAATTGCAAAGATGATGAATGCCCCGAGAACATCTTCAAACATCAAAGGATCCACGATTGGTGCATTGTCAACACTACACAGGTCGTAAAAGAATATGCTTCTCTCCAATCTTCGATGAACGAGATCCGCTTCGAAATAGCGACGGAGTCTGAAAGAGAAAAGCTATTTCAATAGGGAAATCTATTTGATCATAAACAGGTGGTGGACAAAATGAAAAAGGCCCGTAATTCATAGTTGCAAGACAGCCAGCACAGAACTTTGCCGTGAAGAAGGAAGTATCAGGCTGTCAAATGCCGTATCAGGTAGTATGTGGACAGTCTGATCATAGTCGGATCGATACTCTCATGCTTCCAAAGTGACATGATCATCAACCTTATGGGTGTTGCAGGAGCACTGTGTGTTAACTATTAACCTATACGCTGCGGCATATAGGCAAATGTTACCACTATAATTTCTGTTACACCAGCGGCATCGTATAGATCTGTGTCCTGTGGATGTTATCCCCTTTTTAAGTGACTGCTGGATTCGACCACCCTTTACGAGCTGTCAGCGACTGACCTTCTAGGGGATCCCTCCTTTTGTTTGGTACCCTACAATGTCGACTGTGAGGTGAGAACGCTTTTGGGGAAAAGGCAGAAGGTCGTTCCAATGATATCTGTCTCACGCCAAATGATACGCTACACAATACTAGGAAATGAAAGCGTCAGTCGTAAATGCCACTCATGGCTCTATCGCCCGTTAGGTAACTATGTAAGGGGGGTCGGCCATGCCGGCGAAAGAGCCGCTCAGTGAGACGATTGAAAAAAAACTAAGCCGAAACGTAAAGGTTAAGATAGCCTACGCAAAATAAAGGTAGATGGTAAGACGTCCTCTTCAAAACAGCCCATTGGGCGAGTGTCGAACTTAGACGGGCGTTGAAGCGGATAGTGGCCCAAAGGCACAAGCCAACCACTGTTCCAAGTAGCCTTTGAAATGAACCCTCATCTGTCCAGAATCCCGTATCAATCCAAATGATCCATTTCAAACTTTGTATTTGTGTCTGTCTTTTTTTTTTTTTTGTAATTGTCTGGAGCAGGGGTTGTCAACTTTTTAGTAACTGCGTACCACTTGAAATTTTTGGCGTACCACCAGTCTTATAATTTTTTAGAAACATATGTCTAGTGTCAGAAAAGTCCTCAATGGCTTGTTTTATTTTAATTAAAATACTAAGAAAGTTTCATATTTTATGATGAATGCACTTCTATTTCGTATTAATGATGTTTTAATAAAGGAAAAAATAAAACGAATATTGAAAATTGCAGTTTTATTTTTTACTCACAGGTCTAAAAATAAATAATTATCTCGAATTATCTTGTGCGTGTTTCTCATACATAAAAATAAAGGAATTCTTCGTAAAACGATTTGACATTGAGAGTTATCAACTTAATTTCTACGAGATAGCCATTGAATAGAAATAGATAAACAGCAACAAAGTTTCTCTTTAAATAATGTGCTACTGTTAGCGTCATTTATTACAATGTAATAAAAACGTTAATCACAAAATTGATTTCATATCATCCCATTTTTCATATAACGTGGATGTATATGCTAAAAAATCGAACAAACTTCGTAGAATATTTGGGTCGCTCGTATTATCCTTGCGTACCACCTGAAACATTGCCGCGTACCACCAGTGGTATGCGTACCACCGGTTGGGAATCCCTGGTCTGGAGAATGGCCGAAAGAGCCTACCAAGTAGACTGCCTCCACCGTTCTGTTGAACGTGGCTCTGTGTAGTTCCGATATCTTTCCGTGCAAGTATAAGATCACTTGAGTTGTAGTTCTGCATAACAAGATCATTTTAGAATTACATTCTCAGCATTCTGGGTTTATCACCGTCCTCTGTTCCAGACTGAAGATAAACCTCTCTGTAAAGATGACAACATTCACATAACTGAAAAACACGCATAAAAGAGAGCGTGTATAAGTGAGAGATCACTGTATATACACTCTATAACAAAAAAAAAATCGACGCACCAAGGAATCATCCGATTGATTTGAAATTTCGTATGGAAAATTGTTTTGACCAAATATGCAAATGATTAAAATTTGGTGTCCAATGAATGAATAATGCGATCTCCAGCGCATCGGAACTGCGCATCCAGCAGATGTATTCTTGAACTGCTGTTAAAAATTTCTGCTGCATTGCGATTTAGGATACCTTTCAACGACTGAAAAAATGCCTCGCCGCAGGATTCGAGCTCATTACGAGCAACTTTCAGAGTTTGAAAGAGGTCGTATCATTGGATTGAAAGAGGCAGGTTGGGCAAATCGGAGAATCGCTCGTCATGTGTCGAAGCGATGCGGCGATTAGAAGATGCTGGCAAGAATGGGTGGACAATGGCAGATTTCAGCGTCATGATGGTAGCGGTCGACGTAGGGCCACAACAGATCGCGAGGACAGAGTGATTGTCAGATCAGCTGTCACAGCGCCTGATTCATCGCTATCAACCATCAGTCGTGCGACCCACACACGAGTGTCCTCCATGACCATTCACAGACGGCTGAGAGAACGAAATCTACGCTCGTACCGACCGTTACGCCACCTGCCACTCACGCCTGCACACTGTCGAGCCAGATTACAGTGGTGCTTGGCTCGATCAGGCTGGAATGATGCTGACTGGGGACGTATAGTCTTTACGACGAATCTCGCTTCCAACTGTGTCCTGACGATCATCGAAGACGTGTCTGGAGACGCCCAGCGTAGCGTGACGATCCTGCTTTCACTATTGCATGCCACACGGGCCCTCAACAAGGAGTTATGGTCTGGGGTGCCGTTTCCCTTGAAAGCCGGACACCTTTGGTCGGCATTAGAGGTACACTTACTGCACAGCGATACGTTGACGACATTCTGAGACCTGTTTTGCTACCGTTCCTTTCGCAGTACCCTGGGCTTATTTTTCAGCAAGACAATTCCAGACCACATACGGCACCTGTTGCTATGAACTGTCTTCAAGCTTGTCAAACACTTCCTTGGCCAGCCAGATCACCAGATCTCTCTCCCATCAAGCATGTCTGGGATATGATGTGAAGGCGACTGCATCTGGTAGGGAATGTTGATGACGTAGTCCGACAATTTGGCAAGTAATACCGCAGGAGACCATCCGGGAGCTTTATCGGTCTATGCCACGCCGTGTGACAGCTTGCATCCGGGCTAGATTCGGGTCAACACCTTATTGAGCTCGTTACTGTAACTCTGAAATAAATCATTCAATTGTTCTGAAATTTTAATCATTTTCTATTCTGTACATAATTTTCCTATCCACCAATTTTTGTCTCCATCGGACAACTCCTTCTTGGTGCGTCGGTTTTTTTGTTATAGAATGTATATATACTTCTGCTCAAGTATCTCAATAAATAATATATCATTGTAAACAGAATTGTGTAAACATTTATTTAAATTTGTAAAAAAATAATCGAATTTTGAAAGATTTTCATGCACTGGTCCCCTTAAACTTTTGGAGTCTGTTTGCAAGCCAAAGTGTCTGTTAGGTTTAAACTTCTAATCACACTTTGGGAAGTAGAGAACCCTCTGCCCGAGATGTGTATGCTCTTTACCTTGAACATTGAGCATGACCTATAATTAATCATCCCAAGTTAGATAGATACACTAAAGCTACGGTTTTCTAAGAAAGCGGAGCCGTTATCTAGCAGCCGTGATACGTCGTGATGTGGAGGCATAACTATGCCGGCCGTCTTAAGAGAGATCATATGTGTCAACTTAGACGGGCAGAATTTGACAGAATACGGTGGAGATTGTACAAAACAGACAGCTGTCGTGGTTTATTTATTCCAGAAATAAAACAAAGCAGCCTTTTTATTTTCTAGCACAAGTTTCTAACTTCGGGATCGTTGAAGTGAAAATTTCAACAGATTTCAAATCAGTAAAATTCTTACCAGATCGATACCAAAAACAGATTTATTATTCAATTATTTACCATTTGATTACATAATTATTTATTAAATAAATAATTATTTATTTAAAGAAATTCACATTTAAGGTATCGATCTGGTGTAAAATTTTCAGCACAAGTCATATCCGTTTCAATTGTCTATCTATTACGATAATATTGTTCAATCTATCTTTAACGATCCCGATTTTACAAAAACGAACTAAACATTGCCAGACAAAAATTTTTGTTTGTTTTGCTCATCTTCGCTTGAATTGTTTGTGCGCAGGAAATGAAATGTTGTCGCTACAGGAGAAAAAATGTTCCCCAACTGTTTATGAGACCTCTATGACGATCGTCGTGCAAATGGCGGCTCGCCTCATTTTCGTTACCCTTAAGCTTCGGTTTCCTAAGAAAGCGTAGCCGTGATGTAGCTGTGGGTGACGTCACTAAAACGTTGTTTATACTAACAGATTATGTTGGTTTCCTAGAGAGCGGTGTTTGTGAGCGTAACGAAAATTATAGGAGTCGCCATTTCCATGAATGTCGTCACAGCGGTCTCAAACAGTTGGGGAACAGTTGGAGTTTTTCTCTTGTAGCGGCAAGATTTCATTTCCTGCGAAACACGATTCGAGCAAAGGGGAGCAAAATAAACAAACATTTTTGACTGTCATTGATGAGTTCGTTTTTTTTAAATTGGGATCGTCAGACACAGAAACGAAATTTCAACGGATTCGAAATCTGTGTGCGGAACATTTGACACCAGATCGGTACCTTAAATGCGATTTTCTTTAAATAAATAATTAATTATTTTATAAATAATTAAATAATCAAATGTTAAATCATTCAATAATAAAACTGTTTTTGGTATCGATTTGGCGTACAATTTTACGCTGATTTGAAAACTGTTGAAATTTTTACCCTATCATTAACGATCCCCGAAGTTAGAAACTTCGAACGAGAGAATAAGAAACCACTTTGTTTTGTTTCTCGAATAAAATAAACCACGACAGCCGTCTGTGTTGCCCATTCTCCAACGTATTCTGTCCGTCTAAGTTGACACCTCTGGACTCTTGTTTAGACGGCCGTCTAGTTATGCCCGTGGCATCATGAAATATCACGGCTGTTAGAAAACGGCTCCACTTTCTTAGGAAACCGAAGCTTTACAAACAACGCTCTCTAGCAAACCAACGCCATATCTATGTATAAACAACGTTTTAGTGACGTTATCCACAACTACATTACGGCTGCTAGATAACGACTACGCTTTCTTAGGAATCCGTAGCTTAAGCTACCGTTGCAGATATCAGGCCATAAAGCTACTGTTTCTTAAAAAAGCGTTGCTGTTGTGTAGAGACGGTAAATGATCGGTGGGATGACGTCACTAAAACGTTGTCAATACAAACCAGACGGGGTTGGTTTCTTAGAGAGCGTTGAATGTGAGCGGAACGTCAAATAGTGATTTGCACGACGGCCGTCATAGCGGTGACAAAGAGTTGGGGAACTTTTTATCTCGTGTAGTGGTGGATATTTGTGAATAAATATGAGTGCAAGCGAAAATGACTAAATTTGATTGATTTTGTAAGAAATCATGAAGCTTTATATAATGTGAAGATCAAAAATTAGAAAGTTGAAATATACAGGTTGAGGCAAAAAGTTCATGACACAAATCAAAATCTCTGATATTATAAAAGAAAGTGTTTGTCTGTTTGTTTTTTTCGCGGGCACAAATTTCTGACGATTCTATGGCACTTACAGCAATGAGATTTGGCACACAGGGAGTCCAAATTTTTTGCAATTTTTGGGTGGCGGCGATATATTTTAAAATTCAATCTAGAGGAGTTTTCTATGAATTTAATAGTTTTATTCTCTACGTGGATCTTCTTCGGACGAATGAAGAACAGCCTCAATCTTGACTTTTCTCTCCAATGACCTTGGATCTATGCCAAGTGTTTTTCATCACTTCGGAGAAGCTCAAATAATTTTTTTTTGTTTCCGCTTTGATTTTGCGCGGCGGAGGATCCCTTATCATTATAAAAAAATAATTACATTTCCAGTCCCATTCCATTTCCGCTTCCATTCAAGAGCAAGAAATAAAAAAACATATTGAAATAAAAAACATATTGACTGGGATTAAGTTTTTCTTCGAAAAATGGAATCGCTAAAGATAGATTAAAAATTGCAACGGATTTGAAATCTGCGGAAAATTTTAGTTTAGATTGATACGTAAAAATATGAGTTTGTAGCGCCCATGTTTATGCTAATGACAGTGTCTCCCTCTGACGGTTAGCAATATGAAATAGGCAGTCGAGAGCCAAGTTTCCCATGCGCGGACGCACGGTCTTCTGTATCCCTAACTCTTAACTAAATTTAATATGTGTGTTGTGTGTAACTTAGATCTCATTAAAGATGTTACACTAAATTTTGGCTCAATAGCATTCCATTTTCTTACCCCAACAGAACCCAGTGGCTTTCCCCGGCCACAAGTTTCTTTAAATAAATAAATTTTTAATTGAATATATCTTAACGGATTTGAAATCTGCGGAACATTTTACACCAGCTTAATATATACCTTACACCACAGGCACGGGCAACGCCGGGCTAGCCACGCAGTGGCTATCTATATAAATAAGAATGGAGTGTTTGTTTGTACATTCAATATTTTCGACCCATTTCAAGTTTTCTATCCGTTTTGGATCCTTCTGGTGCCGAATCCGCCTTTTTCTCGTTTGGTGTCTGTCTGTCCGTCTGTCTATGTTGTGCCCTATACACGTCCACGCGGTTTAAGATATTTTCATGGAAATTTGCATACAGTGAGTACTTATCTTCATTTAGTGAGTGGAATTGGTTGCGAAAGTCTGTCTGTCCGTCTTTCTGTACTATGCTCGATTTTGTGTTTGTGTGTTTGTGTAGGCATCACATAAATTGTATTCCAGATATTTGATTGCAGTGTATTTTATTTTATACATTATCTATTAGTTTAGTGAATGCAATATTAAACATTTCTTTATTGTTATATTTAGAGGAGTTTCATGCCAAAACACCTGAGTAAGTATACTTAAATCAACCATAATTTGGTAGTTTTGTCTGGAAAATTGGAATGTCTATTGAATATTACGATTACTTCGATTGCTTTACCAGTACTGCTGAAAAAGTAATTATTCTTCAAAAAATTATATTTTTTAATGGAATTTCAGCTCGGATACTTTATTTCGAGTCTTATTTTTGTTCTTTGCGCAATGAAAACGATTTCGGAATATTTGAGACAGACGATATTTTTCAACGAAACGAGAATGAACAAGATCGCTTGAGCAGTGATATTTTCTGTTTCTTTCGCTCTGAATTAATTTCACATTTCTAAATTTTGTGCAATTTTAGTTGTAAATTGTGGCAACTGTGCGAGATCAAGAGATAAAAATGATTCACAAATTAATATCTTTAGAACAATTTTTCCGACATCTTTTATTTTGTTCTATTTCACTGTTTTCTGTTTTAAATATTTATTATTTTAATAAATGTGTTTTAATTCTCATTACCCGCAACAGCACCACAAAGTATTAGACTTAGAAACTGTAGGTAAGTCAGTATAAATTTTCAGTAAATTTTAAGAGTAGTTATTCCATTATTGTAAGAATAATGCCGTTATTTAAAGAATAATGCCGTTATTTAAAGAATAATGCCGTTTTTTAAAGAATAATGTCGTTATTGAAAGAATAATAATGTTTAAAAATTCAAACTAGAACTTTTTCCAACATTAAAAATTCGTTGTAATAATGACAGGAGAAGATTGCAAAATTTCACAATGTCGCATACCGGAGGCAAGAGTGCCACAAGTAAAAAAAATATTGTTTTGTTGACTATGAGTGCGAGAGCACTGGCCATAAATCGTAATTTTAATTAATTGAGTTGAACAGGAAAATAACTTAAGAAAGGGAATTCCAAATCTCCCTCAAAATCGTCTTTTATAGTAACAACCTTAGTATCACCTTTCGTCATTTTGTAGCTATGTCATATAGCAATTGTGCGATGTATGTGAAATGCATTACATGAATGGATCTGCATGTGTAGGATTTGTGTCCAAAGTAAGTTGTAAAAAATAAAAAGATGGCGAAGGGTGTTAAAATAAATTTTTATTCCACAAAAAACGTAAGTCATTATATATTTTGATTATCTCTTCAATCTAGAGTAAACCAATTCAAACCGAGTAAGGTCGGGTATTTTGCTAGTTTAATATAAAATCAACCAATTGTTTTTCGAAAGTGAGGTTTTCACACAATTTCTTTATTGCTTAAAATGGCATCAAAATTTTTATTTTGGCATAAAATTTTTTTTTTTAATTAACATTTATAATTTAACGCATAGATGGCACTGTACCGAAAAACAATATCAAAATTGTACACAAATAATTGTAATGCATATTAGAATTTATTAGAGATTTTTTGTCTCACTACATACTACCCTATCTCAATGTGAGCTCCCTTTTTGGCTCGAGCCTCATCTAACAGATACTCAATTTCAATCCACGTTTTTGTTAACTTGGATTGCGAAATAGTGTCGATTACTTGCGTGATTCGATGTCTTCAAACAATCTCTATTATTATAAAAGGAAGTATTTGTCAGTTTGTGTCTTGTACGCAAACTAGTGACGAATCTATGACACTTACAATAATGGGATTTGGCATACAGGTATTCCAAATTTTTTGCAATTTTAGGGTCGTTGCGAATTTTAAAAGTCAATCTAGAACATTTTACAATGAATTTAATTAAATTTAATTATTATTGACTTATTTGGAATGGCAACAGCTTAAAATATCAGATTCTAAATTTATTTTTTCCGTTTTCATATTGCGCGGACGAATGATTTCCAGCAGACAATAAAAAACAAAGTTTTAACTTTAGTTATGTAGTTATTTTTTCTATCTCCAAGACTGTTAAAGATGGAGTTGTTGTTGTTTCTTATGCCTACACTGGCAGACCAGAGGAGTACCAGGCCCGTCGAAGACGGCGAGGGGGGGTGCGCCTTCCATGTTATTGAGCCCCATTGGGAGGAAGTCCGACTTTGCTCGATATACATGACACATCCGTTTTACAGGTAGGTCCTTTTCATACATCCATTCACTCACACATATCGTAATTTAGATTCCAATCAGAGGCCGATAACCCCCTGATCAGGTACCCCCAGAGGTATTGATTTGGTATGGGAATGTAGTGATCTGGCAACACTGCTACCAGCAAGGTGACGTCACTTTCCTCCAAGGCTCTCACACTCTGTTAGCCAATGAGAGGGCAGCGGAGGAATACGTTGTGGTAATAAAAGAGACTAGAATGTTCGATCGCAGTCTCGCGGCTTTGGAACTGTCCCTCCAACAATCCCAGAGGCAATCTTTTAATCCAAACTATAAATAAAACTGGCATATCCGTTGCCGCTCCCTCTGATCCCACCCGAATCCAGGGCCAAACAGGCAATGTCATTGATTTTGCACTCATAAAAGGGTTTCACTACAAACATAAAATCATCTCCATGCCCGAACTCTCTTCAGACCATAACCCTGTCATTCTTACTTTCAACACCGCCTACTCACCCCTTAACATACACAGACACACTATTACCAACTGGACTACATTTAAAAATATCATTAACGATACGACTCAATACCCCATACCCACGAACAGCGTCTCCTGCCCCTCACAACTGGATACAATCACTGAACAATTTCAAAACAATATTATTAATGCACATAAACATTCTTCCAAAGAAATTACCCAAACTCATCAACTTTTCCTCCCCCCTCACATCAAAACCATCATTAAAAATCGAAACAAACTTAAGAAACACTGGCAACATAATAAAGACCCTCTTTCCAAACAACAACTTAATAGAATCCAGAAACAACTTAAAAAGGATATTAAAACCCATACTCAACAAGCTTGGAAAGACCACTTATCCTCTTTAAACATAGAAGACAAATCCCTCTGGAGAAAGGCTAAATCTCTTAAAACAAAAAGGCCCAACATTCCCCCCATACACTCTCCAAACAACATTGCTCTCTCTGACACTGACAAAGCAAACGCTATTGCAGACAGCTTCGAAACACAATTTCATGATAATAAAATTAATGACCCAAACACTGACAATCTCGTTAATCATACTATCAATAATTATTTTTCACACACCCAACAAGTCGCATTCAAATCTATCCCCCCATCTGAAGTAATTATTCAGATTAACAAACTCAATATTAAAAAAGCCCCTGGACACGAAGGCATCACTAATAAGATGGTTAAAAAATTACCCGTTAAGGCCATCCTCATCTTCACTTTCATTATTAATCTCACTCTCAAACTCAAACACTTCCCCACTCCTTGGAAAACCGCCAGCATCATCCCCATACTCAAACCTCACAAAAACACAACTGATCCCACCAGCTACAGACCTATTTCACTCCTCCCTACCCTCAGTAAAATCACTGAAGCTATTATTCTTGAAACAATTAAATACTTCATCACACAAAACAACATTATGATCCCTCAACAACACGGTTTCACACCCAAACTCTCCACTACTCACCAGCTACTCCGAGTCACCGAACACATACACAAGGGAAAACGCAAATACAAAAAAACAGGTGCAATTTTCTTTGACATCGCCAAGGCATTCGACAAAGTTTGGATAAAGGGTCTCATCTATAAACTTATCAAACTCAACTTCCCATACTGCCTTATCATCATACTTACGTCATACCTTACCAATCGTCATTTTACCGTCTCCGTTAACAAGGCTGACTCTTCGAAACGCAAAATCAAATCTGGAGTTCCTCAAGGATCCAAATTAGGACCTTTCTTATTTAACATCTACATGAATGACATCCCGCAATCTAATTCTACCATGCTCAGTATGTTCGCTGACGACACTGCTATTCTCGCCCAACAAAAAAATATCAATACACTTATTTTTCTACTCAACAAACACATCCAGGCAATCGAACTTTGGCTTACTCAATGGAGAATTAAACTTAATGTCGACAAAACAGCAGCTATCATATTCGGAGCTAACCCTCCCACACACAAAGTCAAAGTTTATGGTCAATCAATAGAATGGGTATCACAAACAAAATATCTAGGAGTTATCATCGACAACCAACTCTCATGGGCCCCCCACATTCAAACAATCCAAACCAAATTTAAAAAAGCCCGATCTGCACTTTACCCTCTCATCGCACGTAGCTCTACTCTATCCATACAAAACAAACTTCTGATCTACATTTATTATTTACGCCCAGTTCTAACATATGCCGCTCCCATCTGGGGTGCCGCCGCCAAGACAAACATCAATAAAATTATTGTCCTCCAAAATACCACCCTCAGAACCATTGTCCAGGCCAGATGGTTTTACAGAAATATTGACATCCTAACTGCCACTAATATACCCCATCTTGGTCAGTTCATCGGCAACCTTGCTCAAAATTTTTTCAAAAACATCGCCAATAACTCAAATTCCTCCATCCAAGAAATCGAAATTTACGACCCAACTCTTCCAAAAAACAAAGCCCGCCCAAGAGCATCAATGTTAATTGGCAATAGATTGTCACCCCAAAGCATCAACATTCGCAATTAATCCCTCATTGGCCGTACTATTTCGGCAAGCCAAGAGCTTTTTAAACCACGCTCCTCGATGTAGATGTAGGTGGCACTTGTATTTCAAACAAGGCTGCACCACGTTGAACGAGCTCCTGACATCTTCCTAACACCCACCCCATTCTTACCCTAACCTGAAAGCACCATCTGTCATGCCACTTATCCATCAATACTGGAGATGAAGGCCCCTACGGGGCCATGGGCTCCGAGAAATTCAACTACTACTTGATCGCAGTCTCGCAGTCCACCCAGCATGTTGTCGTTGTGTCTTCATTGTGCTGTTAAAGTTTTAATAAAATACTTATTTTATGAGATTGAATCGTTTTAAGAATACGTACGCAACATCACCTTAATGGCGAACCGGACGTGAGTTCAAACTTCTAACAGTTCCAGCAGTTTCGTTTTGGCCAAGCAAGATGACCGATCCAAACGAAACAACTTCGGCGGTGAGAATACCAGTTTACAACCCAATGGACCCTTCACTATGGTTGCACATGGTGGAAGCAACTTTCGAATTGGCCGCTCCAAAAACAATTACCTCTTCAAAAACGAAATTCAACCACGCGGTAGCAAATCTACCACCCGAAGTTGCAGCGATTGTCCGAGATGTCATCATTAAGCCATCCGACCAACCCTCCGAGAAGCGATCCTTACTCGATGCGGCGAAACAAGGACCCAAGAAATTCGACGCTTACTCTCCGGTGAACAACTTGGAGATCGAAAGCCCAGTGAACTTCTTCGAGTGATGCAGCGACGCGCCGAGAATAACCACATCGAAGACAATTTTCTTTTGGAGCTATTCATGCAGCAAATGCCACTCAACGTCCAAACCGTTCTCGCATCCATACTTCCTGTGCCTATTGAAAAGGCAGCTGAAGTAGCCGACAGAATCCTGGAGGTAACCACAACCCAAACGTCTGCTTGTTCTGCAACGGCACCAACTACGAGTGATAACGCGCTGCTCGAGGAAATGAAAGAGCTAAGACGTGAAGTAAACAACCTTTGCCGTATGAGTAGTTATTCCCGACAACACCGCAGCCATTCCAATAACCGCAGCAATTCCAGACGCCGTTATAAATCTCCTTCAGCCACTGCATCTGGAGTATGTTGGTATCATCAGAAATACAAGGTCGCAGCCAAGAAGTGCACTCCTCCATGTAGTTTTTCGGAAAACCACTCACAGCAGAAGTAGCGGCGACCTACTTCCTGCCAACACCTTCTCGTCGTCTTTTCATGCGCGATCAGTCAACGGGTATATCCTACCTGATTGATACTGGATCCGACGCCTCTCTGATATCGGCCAGCAGAGCTGAAAGGAGACTACCAGTTCAACAGATTTTCCAAGCCGCAAACGGTACGAAAATTAATGTTTACAAAAGAAAAACAGTTAAAATTAATTTTGGATTAAGACGAGATTTTTCATTTTCTTTTTATGTATATGATGTATCCTGTAATATTATTGGAGCTGATTTCGTGCATAGCTTTAGCTTAAAACCTGATTTAAGAAATCGTCAACTCACTGATTCCCGTACAAATTTAAATTCTTATGGTGTATTAAGCGAGTGCAATATTTTTTCTGTAAAATCTTTTAATGACAATTCTATTTATCTGAAATTGCTATCTGAATTTCCAAATGTAACTAAACTACCTGATCCAAATCACCCTGTGAAGCACAACACTTTGCATTTCATTGAAACTTACGGTCCTCCTGTTGTATGTAAACCTCGCAGATTAGCACCCGATCGTTTGAAGATTGCCAAAAATGAAATACAACACATGTTAGATTTAGGTCACATGAGACCTTCTAAAAGTAACTTTGCTTCACCCTTGCATCTAGTGCCTAAGAAAAATTCAACTGATTGGAGACCAGTTGGCGATTTTAGATTACTTAACGCTCAAACTGTAAAAGATAAATATTGCATTCCAAATGTATCAGATTTCACAGCTGAATTGCATGGTTGCAACATTTTTAGCCACATCGATCTTGTGAAAGCGTATCATCAGATACCTATTAATCCTGCAGACATTCACAAGACTGCAATTTGTTGTCCCTTTGGTACATTTGAGAGTACTCGTATGCAATTCGGTTTGTGCAACGCTAGTGCAACATTTCAAAGATTTATAGATGAAGTCACGCGTGATCTTCATGGTATATTTGCTTTTGTTGATGATATTCTAATTGCATCGTCAAATATTAACGAACATCTCATTCATTTAAAATGTTTATTTTCCATATTAGACAAATATGGACTTTGTATTAATTTATCTAAATGTGAATTTGGTCAACCATCCTTAGAATTTTTAGGTTTTCTTGTGTCTGAACATGGCTTAAAACCACTACCAGATAGGGTAAAGGCTATTCAAAATTTTCCTCAACCTAATACTTTGACCCAACTTAGACGGTTTTTAGGTCTATTTAATTTTTATAGAAGATTTGTTCCCAAAGCTGCTCATATTCTAGCCCCGCTAAATCAATTGCTTGAAGGTAAAAAGAACAAAAAGAAATTATCTCGCTTCCCCAAGAAAACGGAACCTTCACTCGAATGGAATGAGGTCACTCACCAAGCGTTTCTAAAGGCAAAATCTGCACTTGCAGAAGCCACTTTACTTAGACACCCAATTCCTAATGCAAAATTGAGTTTGTGGACGGACGCATCAGATGTAGCTATAGGGAGCACTTTAATGCAATTTTCCAACAATTCATGGGAACCTATAGCATTTCTTTCTATGAAATTAAGCAAAAGTCAAAAGAAATGGTCTACATATGATCGTGAATTATTAGCCATTTACTCCTCTATCAAAAAGTTTAGGCACATGCTAGAAGGTCGAATATTTACCATATTCACAGATCAAAAACCACTAATATTTGCTTTCCAACAAAAATCGGAAAAATGTTCTCCACGTCAATTGAGACATTTGGATTTTATCTCTCAATTTTCAACCGACATTCGACACATTAGTGGTGAGAGCAATATTATCGCAAACACATTGTCTCGGATTGAGATTGATAGTATTTCCAAAATTCCCACTTTGGATTATAAGCAATTAGCTGAAGAACAACTTCGCGATGCAGAATTGCAAAACTTACTTCAATCCAATTCACTAGAACTTAAAAAGCACTACTTTCCCCTAGAGGACATTGAATTGTACCGAAATCGTATAGAAGTGTAATATTTGAAAACTTGCATTTCTTTTCACATCCTGGCATATCAGCCACAACCAAATTGATATCTAGTCGTTTCGTTTGGCCTGGTATGAGAAAAGACCTAAAAATTAGAGTTCGTAACTGTGACAAATGTCAGCGAGCTAAGGTATTCAAACATACGAAAGCTCCACTTGGCACATTTGCCCAACCGGACGCTCGTTTTTCTCATATACACATTGATTTCATCGGACCATTGCCACCATCAGACGGAATGCGGTATTGTATGACGATCATAGACAGATTCACAAGATGGTCTGAAGTGATTCCTACAGCAAACATGTCGGCAGAGACCACTGCTCGTGCCCTTTTGCACAATTGGATCAGCAGATTTGGATCACCTGTCACAATCACCACTGACCAAGGTCAGAATTTTGAGTCTCATCTTTTCAGAGGATTAACAAATATCCTAGGATCACACAGAATCCATTCTTCCTCTTACCACCCACAATCAAATGGGATGATTGAGAGATTACATAGGCATTTAAAAGGCGCTATCAGAGCTCACGAAAATCCCAAATGGACAGACGTTTTACCTATCGTTTTACTAGGCTTACGATCAGCCGTTAAGAATGACCTAAATGCTACTAGCGCTCAACTTGTATATGGTACTACCTTACGTTTACCATCCGATTTATTATCTAACGAATCATACAAACAACCCATTACACCCAGTTATGTGTCCAATTTAATTTCAGTGATGCGTAAACTTAATCCAGTATCTTCACCATCACACGGCAATAGTCAAGTCTTTGTAAACAAGTCACTGAAAGATTGTTCTCATGTGTTTTTACGAATCGACAAAATTCATCCTTCTTTAACATCAGGACCTCATCTGGTTATAGATCGCAATTACAAGAATTTTGTGCTAGATCTGAATGGCAAAAAGATTACTGTCTCAATTGATAGACTAAAACCTGCTTTCGAGCTCAATGATGACTTTAAATCTTCAAAAATACCTGTTCAAATCACTGAGAAAAATAGCAATCCTGTTGAAAGTATCGTGACCAGATCTGGACGAAACTTTCCTAAAAAGTTTGTTCAGTACATTGCATAAACATGTTCGATTGTGCTCATAATTTTCTTTTTCAATTGTATTTTTGTATTGTATTTGTCTTGTGTACTAACAATCGTTCCCTTGTCACTGGGGGGGATACTCTGTAGTGATCTGGCAACACTGCTACCAGCAAGGTGACGTCACTTTCCTCCAAGGCTCTCACACTCTGTTAGCCAATGAGAGGGCAGCGGAGGAATACGTTGTGGTAATAAAAGAGACTAGAATGTTCGATCGCAGTCTCGCAGTCCACCCAGCATGTTGTCGTTGTGTCTTCATTGTGCTGTTAAAGTTTGTTAAAGTTTTAATAAAATACTTATTTTATGAGATTGAATCGTTTTAAGAATACGTACGCAACATCACCTTAGGAACATGGGGGACATTGTGACCAAGACCTATTTAACGTGCCCCAGTCACCATTAGTGAACACGACGGTCTTTAGCCAGGTCGAAGCGCCGATCTCGAAATCATCAGAATTGTAGGCTCCGCCGAGGACAGAACCCACAACCCTTCTGATGCGAGCCCGACGCTCTACTGACTGACTACTACCGCGGCTCGTTAAAGATGGAGTAAAAATTTCAACGAATTTAAAATCTGCGGAAACGTGCGGTGACGTCACCTGTGTAAACTTGCCCCTTGACCGGGCCAGAATTACGCAATACCTGGGTACATTTACGCACCACTAAAAAATGTGAAATAAAAGGCCTATTGTAAATAAAATGCTATATTTTTTTTACAAAATTATTTTAGTTTTTATTTTAAAAAGCACATACGAGATTTTTTACACATCAGTTAGGAGATGAGTCATCATAGGTTTCAAATTTGCTCTAATAATTTTTGTAAGCAAAGAATATTGAATCACCCGTGATACAATCATCATGTGACCACCTCTTACACTGGCCCACTGTTATCCAGGTTTTGATTTTTGGTATGTTGTCTCAAACAGTAAATACACACTTAGTTTTCATCGTCGCAGATATACACACTGTGTAAATCTGACCCCTTGAGTAAACTCACCCTTTCGTCATGTTATCTTTATGACTGAACCTCCAAGTTTCAATCTAGAGGTAAACAATTCATATAATAGCTTAAAATAACCACAAAATAACAGTCGCCGCCTCCTCTCATGCCTACCTTGCTCACTAACAGATTAGTTTCTCTGATATTATAAAAAGAAGTGTTTGTCTGTCTGTTTTTTCGCGGCTGCAAAATCCTGACGATTCTGTGTCACTTACAACATTGAGATTTGACACACAGGTAGTCCGAATTTTTTGCAATTTTTGGGTCGCGGCGGAATTATAAAATTCAATCTAGAAGATTTTTAAATGAATTTAATAGTTTTATTCTCTACCTGGTTCTTCAAACCCGGAGGACTTTTCTACCCACTTGACCTTGCAGTCAGGGTTTGGAACCATGCCATTTTTTTCATCCGACCGAACGCGTAGAAAATTATTTTTTTTCGTTTCCGCTTTGATTTTGCGCGAGGAATGATTTTCCTGCCAGACGATAAATCTTAACTGGAGTCACACTTAACTTATTAATAAAAACTTATTTTTTATATCTCCATACCGTTAAAGATAGAGTACAAATTTCAACGGAATTCAAGTCTGCTTAAAATTTCACTTTAGTAATAATTTATACCTAAAAATATGATTTTGTTTAAATAAATTTTTTAATTGAATAAATCTTCAACGTATTTGAAATCTGCGGAAAATTTTACACCATATTAATAACTTACACCACGGGCAACGCCGGGCTAGCCACGCAGTGGCTAGTAAGATAATAAATGTGAAAGAACTTAATTTTTTATTTTACTAAAAAGTGTGCAGCATACAGAAAATATACGTATGCTTTACATACAGGCTTTGAATATATCTCACCGCACTTACCCTTGGTCGATTTTCAGTGCGAGTGTGCTATTCGCGAGGTACTTCCTCATGGCAAGGGACTGGTAGCTCGGACAAAACTCGATAGGGATCACTCTGATGTTGCATCTCCCAGTACTTAAAAACAGTTGAGATAGCAAATTCTTTATGTACTTAACATCGGAAAAAAGTACTTGATCCCCATTCTCTACCTTCTCTATCCATTGAGGTATAGAACGGAATGGAATTAAGTTCTCCTCTACTCTTCGCTTCACGGAATCGTATCTGGATCCTTTTAAATTCTGCAAGAAAAATAACTCTATGAGAATGTAAGACAACTTTAACGCACACAAGTTCGCCCGAGGATCAGTGGATCCGCGAGTTAAATTGCGAATCACCTAGAACCGTATTCACAAACGTTATCCGGGGATTAAAATGATAGCTGTGATTGGCTACTACCTTCTCTTCACCGATCATGTTACATCGTTTACATTTGTAACGACGCTCGAATCTGCATTCATACTGGTCAAGCACGTTTTCGTCGGCAGAATTGATTCCAAATTGTGAGTTTAGTAGAACGCATGCTGCATTTTAATTTGGATTTAGAAAAAGAAAAAATTGTACAGAATGCCTTGACAAATCAATGTAATCAAATTATCTTTGTACTTATTAGTATGGGTGTGTGTTCAAGTGAAAAATAACTTGCACTGTCAATTTTCTTTCAACCGTAATAAATCAACAAAATAATTTTTATTCCACGATGAATTTGCATCTACGTTCGCTCTCTCATTAGGTACTACTCTGGAGAGCCAGAACATAGCTCTAACCAGAACACATCTAGGCATATGTATTTTATATAAAACTAGGGGGCTCCGCCCCCTGCTCGCTTACGCTCGCCAACCCCTGGGGATTGCTATGCAATCCCATTTGGTTTGCTTCGCAAACCAACACTTCTTTTACATATGCCATTTGGTTTGCTTCGCAAACCAACATTCCTTTCGCACAGTGAAACTATCTGAACAATTTGTATTATCCTAATTTCACTTTCCGGTCCATGACGTCACAGCGAGGGCTTCTCAACCTGCTCGCCAACCCCCGGGTATTGCCACGCAATCCCGTTTGGTTTGCTTCGCAAACCAATACCTCTTTCGCAAGTGATTTGACTTATTTTTACTTTAACACTTAATGCACCCTAAACTAATAGCCGCATCAGTAAAAAATCTTCTGCATCTTGTTCCCTGTACAATTTTAAGTAAACCGTGTTAATCTAAAAACTTTACGATCTGTACTTTGTACTTTCTCGGTAAACCGTCTGAAAACAGAGGGAAAAAAGCGAGCCTTTTTCCTCGCCAAATAAAAAGAAATCGTTTTCATGGCAATTGGTGCTACGATAAATTTGATATCTGGCAAACCCGATAGTAAAAAATACAACCCTCCGCGAATGCAATGCTCCGCGAAATAAAAATTACGAAATTTGTGTCACCAACTTTTGATTGCATCCAATTTATTTATGAACCAATTTTAAAAATAATTGTACTGTAAGAAAGAGAACATTCTGAGGTATACTGCGATATTTTAAAAATTAAAAACTAATAGTAATGCGATATAGATATGACAGTTTTAGTTTTGTATCGGAAATTACGATCTGAAAGTTCCGAAAATTGTATGACCCACTTTTAATTGCATCGATTTTATTTATTAACCAATTTAAAAAATAATTGTACCATAAGAAAGAGTGTAATGTAATGTATTCAGTGATGTTCTCAAAGTTAAAAAATAATGTTTTTTTCTGTAGATATAACTGTTGTGACAAAAAGAAGCGAAAATATCCAAAGATTCCGAATTTTATATCACCAACTTTTGATCGCATCCAATTTAATTATTAACCGATTTAAAAAATAATAGTACCGTAAGAAAGAGTACATTCTGAGGTATATTGCGATATTTTAAAAATTAAAAACTAATAGTAATGAGATATAGATATGGCAGTTTTAAAAAAAAGTAACAAAAATGTCCCGATTTTTCCCGAATTTCAAAAAAATATTATCAAGAACCAAATTGAAATTAAAAAAAAAAACTCGACGAGCTGCAAAAATTTACGTTGAGAGGTACTCTTAAAAAAAACTCACGACTGAAGACTGAAAATTTGAATGTGTTTTGCTCACTCGCGGAAGAAATTTCACATCTTCAACTTTAACACTTAATAAAACCTAAACTAATAGCCGCATCGGAAAAAAATATTAATAATTATCTAGGGAATACGATGAAGAACAAAGCATGTTAATTTCATTTTTTTCCGATCAGTACTTTCTCGGGAATCCGTCTAAGAATCGAGCTTAACAACACATTTTTCAATCCTGCGGCGGCGGTAACTTTTTTTTAATATAGAGAGATGTAATCACGTTCTTGTTCCGATTCATATACTACTGTTTGTAAAAAATGCAACATCATGAAGGAGTCATCAGAATTAAATGAAATTTAATACACAAACGCATTGCATTAGTACAAAAAAATTAATAAATTTTCAAAGCACAAAAAACAATGTTAAGTGTCCGAAATCAGTATTGGGTGTAGCCACCACGCGCTGCTATAAGTGCTGCTATACGACGTGGCATGGAGTGAAACAGATGTTGAATGTCTGCTTGTGGAAGAGAATTCCATATTGTTTGTATGTGCACCCAAAGTTCGTGTAAGACGCGGATCACGAGCGAGACACAGACCCACCAAATCCCACACATGCTCAATAGGCAACATATTCGGCGAATAAGCAGGCCAATGAAGAAGTTGCATGTGTTGGGCTGAAAAGAAGTCTCG
Source organism: Metellina segmentata (assembly GCA_947359465.1). Classification (NCBI taxonomy): domain Eukaryota; kingdom Metazoa; phylum Arthropoda; class Arachnida; order Araneae; family Tetragnathidae; genus Metellina; species Metellina segmentata. The sequence continues at coordinate 2,470,183 of OX375879.1, forward strand.
AATATTCCTTGCAACTTCTGGGCGTGCATTATCCTGTTGAAAGATAGCTCCAGGAAGATAGCTCCTTGAAAGAAGGGAACGACTTCGTGCTTGTCGTGGCCGAAAGTCCTCACGATGGGTTGATGTGGAAGTTTGGAGAGTAGGGTGCCAGCTCAAATGTTACTTCGTCATCTGACCGTAGTTCAAAATTACGAGGTGTTGTCCTCGGATCTTTCCCTCAAGGGATTGCTCCCGGACAGTAGCCCGTTGTGTTGCTCTAGTACAACGACTGTTGCCTTATGGTTATTAGTATTGTTAACAACCGATGAAATATTAGCTTTATACTGAGCTCAAGAGTTCTGATTATTATTAAAATAGTGTCGTGTAGATTTATTGTAGGTAATCTAACCTCTTCGAGTATATTTGCAAAAGGCAAGCGAGGACAAAGATTACTGATCTCAACTCGAGACTTTATTATTCACCTGAACTGAGTGATACATCTGCTTTTATACCTTTTCCGAAAATGAATCGAACATTCGAGAATTGGAAAATTCTAGAAATTAACATTCGTATATTCTTGAAGAAGTGAGAAACAAATCGAAAGGAAACTTTAAAATGAAATCTACTTTTAGGCCACTTGCCTCTAGCGGGATTGGAACTCCGTACCTTCCGATTCGCAGTAAGGTGCAATACCGACTGAGCCACGATTTTCAGACGAAGTGAATAAGTTTCACTACACTATTACTATTAAATTATTAGTATTAAACAATTATTACAATATTTTTTAAAATTTAATTGTTATTGATTTTGATGAAGATGGGCTTTTGGTTAATTACTGTGTTTCAATAATTTTATTTTTAATGGTGAGAATTTATGTACTCAAATTAAAAGTATTTCACACGATTCTGATATTTTTTCCCTATTTTTGCTAATTTATTTTGACATTATTTTTAAAAACCTTTTGCCTACAGATAAATTCTTCCTTTATACGTATTGATGATTTAGTTATCTTTAACAGCAGTAACTATTAACTTATGGAAATCAATATATCCAGAGGATTTGTACTTAAAACAAATTTAGATAATGTCAAAGCTGATTTTCTCGACTTGAATATTTCTATTTCAAATACTAAAATTGTTATTAATATTTATGATTTTAAATTTATGGTTATAAAATCAATCTATTGTGGAACTCAACTATGTCTCTCTAAAACAATTTAATATAAAACAATTGGCTGGTCAACTGGTTTCAAAAGATCTTTAACTCATCCCTTTTCAATGTAATCTAAACTAACTTCTCAACAATGAATACCCTTATTCTTTCTTTAGGATGATGTAAGGTAAGGCAAAGGAGTTTTTAAGGATTTTGAAGTAAGGTAAAGGCAAAGTAATTTTAATTAACGTCGTACTAGAGCAACACAAAGGGCTATTGACGACGGTCCGGGATCCATCCTCTAAGGGAAATAACCGATTTGAAAGATTTAATAATATTAATAATTTTTAACTGATGATTCATCCTAATAGCTTATGACTTTTGGAGCGTACTTGGGCAATTCCACGGTAACTTACGTTACATTTAGACAAATATACTGATCTTGAAGTGTAAATATATTAGCAAAGAATAATGGAAAACAAAATATTCGCTTGAATTGCTCAACAAACTAATAAAAAGCTAAACTTTGATGGGAATGTTATTAATTTACTGATATTTTTATGTTTACAGAATTAAATTTAATGCAGTAACTTACGTTACAGTAAAGAGGGATAACAGAAAAGGTTTATCAACATTTGAATAAAATTCCGATTCTGTTCAACACGATATAGTTTGAAAAGTATATACATTCCTTTCATAATTGTAGACATGCAATTTTTTTTAACTGTCGTTCATCAATTAAATTTAAAACAAATTTTTTTAAAGTAACCTTATGTTACAGAAACTTATGTGAGACTTCTTCCTTTTTCCAACTCTAAGTCAAAATTCTAACTGATCTAAAGTCTAACTAAATTCAACAAAAATCTAAAAAAAAATTAGTACATACCAAAAAACTTCGGACTTTTTAAACCCAAAGTTATGTAAAATATATCTACTATTATTTTATTTTTTCAAGGTTTTCCCTTTTAGCATAGAATGACTCATTTGTTGAATATTAATTCTATAAAGCAGGAACTGAATTCTATTATATTTTTAATAGGAATTGGAACTATCGGTTCTTCAGGACAGGAGTCGAACACACTATCTTTTTTGGATTCGATCTTTAAATTTTATGCAGTAATCGAACATTACTATTATTTGTAATTGGCTACTTTAAAAACGGCACCCATTTAACATACTAAAATTTATGATTTTTACTGTAATAATTATAAAGGTTGTAGACGTTATAAATAATGACATTTAATGGCGATTTTCAGGCGAATTATGACCAACTTCCCAGTTGCACTTTCTTTTTTATGGTATAATAATTGCACACTAATAATTAAATATTAGTAGATTAGGGTAATGGTAATTTTAGTTAACGTCGTACTTCCCAAAGTGTGGTACGCGTACCCCCAGGGGTACGGGAAGAGTTTGGTGGGGGTACGCGTTGCACCGGAGTTTGGTGGGGATATGCACTGCACTGTGCTTAGCTGCGACTAATTCTACGTTCTCATGATTCGAGTCAAGACAGTCTTGTGAGGGGTGAGATGGCCCGGAGTATCATGGCGGAACTATACCACACTTCGTTACAGAAACAACTTACTTCGTTAACCCTCCGTCGGGCGCAACCGGCCTGACAAGCACAGCTTTAACATGAACTTCAATGTTTTCTTAATGATAGATTTGAGTTGAGATACTGTTTACATGACTGGAAATGGCTTTGTAAACTAGCATACTTAGCAGATATATTCTCTGTTTTAAATTGCCTCAACTTATCGTTACAGGGCAAAGAAATTTCATTGTTGTTTCACGTTCAAGATAAAGTGAACGCTGCCATCGCAAAACTAAAGTTATGGCAAAAGAGAGTTGGTAATGGAGTAGACTCAATTCCCTCTCTCTATGAATTTATAACAAGTTCGACTACTAAAATTGATACTGATACTCTGAAATGCATAACACAGCATTTGGAGAGTTTGCAAGTGGGCTTGAAAAACTATTTCCTTGATTTAACCAAAAATATTGAATGGATAAGATATCCGTTTAACATTAACACAACATCCATGCCAGAAGATGTATCGCATGCGGAAGAAGAGCAATTGTTGGAATTGGCTTCAGACGGATTCTTGAAAAATAAACACAAGGAGAGTACTTCAACATCATTCTGGTTACAAATGCAACTTGTGTATCTGGTTTTAACAGAAAAAGTTCTAAAATACATCTTGCCTTTTCCAACTTCATATTTATGTGAAGTTGTTTTTTCAGCATTTGTGACATTAAGTCGAAAAAAAGTAACAGACTATTGGACGTGGAACCACATCTTAGATTAAAATTAACAACCAGGAAACCAAATTATGACGATCTATTATCTCAGCACAAACCATTTCATCCTTATAATTGATCCAAATAAACGTTATTTATAAAAAACTTTTATTTATATTTTATTATGAATATAATTTTATTTCTCTTTTCTTACTATTTTGTGTCAGTCACAAAAAAAGAAGAAAAAAACATTTTGATTGTTATTAAAATATATCTATTTTTTAACGAGGGGTTACTAAAATTATCGAAAGGGTACACATATGTGAAAAGTTTGTGAAACACTGTACTAGAGCAACACAACGAGTAGATTAGGGAGAAGCTTGACCCAGGCAACACCAAACGGTATTGACGGGAAAGTACACATCAGAAGCCTAAATATTGCTCAATACACCCCGAAACTTGTATTTTGTTATAGGCAGAAAAACCACATTCCATAAGGTTTCATATTTCATGTAGTCTGTATTTTACTGAATCTATTTTCAGATTTGGTACGAAAAGTTGCATCGGTAAATATAGCTCTTACTCTATTAACTCAATTTATGTTATGAATTAAGTAAATTTCGTACAGAAGATCTTAAGTGCCTAGAAGAAACCTAGGTAGTATTTGGATCTGGTTTACACATATACTATATGGATGAAAGTATTAAACACTACACGTTTAGATAAAAAGTGTTTGATTCTATTTAGTAACGGGTAGGCCCTCCTTTCGCTTGTATTGCAGCTCGCCATGCCTCTTGCAAGACTGAGAAGAGATTGTTGTGGAGATGGGCGTGCGTGGTGGGGTCATACTCGTCTCTTTAGTTTGTCCCACAAGTGATCGATTGGATTGAGATCGGGGCACTGAACAGGCCAGTCAAGCAAATTCACCTTATTCAACCAGTCCAGCACACGGTTTGCAGTATGACATGGTGCTCAATCCTGTTGGAAAAAACAACTATCATCGCCGTAGTATCCACATAGTGTAGGCAAAGCCAAATGATCCGAAAGTATCCAAGTGGTGCCAGGTACATAAAGCAATGGGCCGAGTCCTAACTAGGAAAACCAACCCCACACTAAGATGGCTCCTCCTCCGAATTTTTTCTGTGTCCAAATGCTTTTGTCCATACAGTGTAGTATCAATTTCTTTCAACTAAGAATGACACCAATAACTCCGATGGAGACAACAACTCATTTCCAACAAAAATAATGGGGTTGAAAGAGAAAATTGCTTTGGGGGTCAAAATATATTTTACATTCATGAAACTTTTGAGTGATAAGTCTAACTCCACAGTATATCGTTCTTTAATGTCTTTCAATGAATCTTTATTGGAGGTCGATAAAGTCTATTCATAAATATTAGATTGGACATTACTATGAATAGCATTAAAGAAACAATTACCATCACACATTTATGATAATTAGAATGTGTGTAAGTCGAAATTTTGATTGTGGTGTTCTTCAGTAAGTCGTCAAACGACCCGATTATCGGCTTCAGTTTGTTTACAGCGAATGTTGACGTGATCATTCCTTGGTAAGAGTAGAGTAGCACAACACACCCAACAACACACCAAAGACCTTTCAGAATGCGAAAGCTCGTTAATGAATCCACGGACATCAGGCGACGACTCTTGTTCCTCTTGTATCCTGAAATATTCAATTTCTAGCTGCGATTAGAAGGAATGACAACTTGAGACTAGTGATGTGACATCGATAGCAAAACATCGATGTCCCCAATTTCTTAAAACTGGTTTAGCAAGTAGTGATGCCACAGCGACACCAAAACATCGATGTTTTGAAACTTCGATGTTCAAAATTAAAACATCAATGTCGATAATACATCGCCACAAAACCCTCGATGTTTTTAAAATTCAGTGTATTTAAACTTTTTCCCCCATTTCTTAAAACTGGCTTAGTAAATAGTAATGCGACATCGGCTCCAATACATCGTTGTTTTTTATAAAACATCAATGTTTTGAACACATCGACATCGATGTCGCATCCCTACTTTTCAGACCTTTCACCCTTGGCCACTTAGATCTAAAAGTATGTTCAATTAGCTGATTATGAAAATTATGCTACTTGGTAATTTTTTAAATTTTTAAACAGGTACTTTTTTCATTTAAAAATAAAACATCGACACGTATAAACATCGATGTTTTGAAACATCGATATTGATAATGCATCGCCCACAAACTATCGATGTTTTTAAAATTCAGTGTATTTAAATTTTTTCCACATTTTTTAAAACTGGTATAGCAACTAGTGATGCGACATCGGCTCCAATACATCGTTGTTTTTTATAAAACATCAATGTTTTGAAAACATCGACATCGATGTCGCATCCCTACTTTTCACACCTTTCACCCGTGGGCACTTAGATCTAAAAGTACGTTCAATTAGCTGATTGTGAAAATTATGCTATTTGGTAATTTTTTATATTTTTATAACGGTATTTTTTTTTATTTAAAAATAAAACATCGACAAGTATTAACATCGATGTTACAAAAACATTGACAAGTATAAACATCGATGTTTCCAATACATCGATATATCAATATATGCATCCAATACATTCCAATACATAATACGACGATGAAACATCCAATACATCGATGTTTTATAAAACATCGATGTTTTGAAAACATCGACATTGATGTCGCATCCCTACTTGAGACTGGTATAGTTTTGAATTAATTCGGAACTATGATTAACAATTATTTTTTATGTCTCAATTATTTTACTTAGTTCATGGAATCATCTCGTTGACCTTTTTGCAGTACGTAGGCAGAAAAGTATATTGTGTATATTGTGTGTTGATGCCTAAGTAATTCGTTTTAAAATGTGTGTTGTCAAATAGACACTTATGTCCTTGAAACTACATTTATGTCCTCTAATCTCTAATCAATTACAATTGTCATGAGAAGTTCCATGATAATACCTTGTATGACGTTGTAATGCAGACAATATGTTTGTGCTTGCACATTTTTTAAGCTTGTGGAAATCTTTAATTACAAAAAGAGGTTCTAAAACACCTTAACGTGAAAATAATCTGTAAATGAAGCTATTGACTTATTTTGTCACACGGCTGTAAACGCGTAATTCCACGTCAGATCCAACGAGCGAAGAGCTTCGTGTAAATAGTAGGAATATAAAGTACGAGACGAAAAACTGGAACATTGTTATACAGCTTAACATTAGTTCCGTAGCCAAATAAAATGAGCCTGTATGTAGATATTTCCAATAAAGTATGCATTCGCGCAACATTTGAAAATTAAATAAACATTTCTTCCACAGAGAATGCGTGTGAAGGTAAAATTACGCAACTAGTAAATTACTATAAGAGTTACAGTAAGTATATCGAAAATGAATTCAAAAGTAGGAAAATTACTTCTTTCTTTTGTAGTGAAACTTCCACCATTCTTTCCTAATAATGCCACTTGAAATATCCAGACATAGAACCAAAAGGCTCGAATTTTTCCTTTTGTGACAGTACAGAAAAGCCCATAATGAATAACAGTTGCTGCAATTGCAACTATAATTGTGGATATTATAATAGCCAGCCAAACCTAAGAGAGAACATTGTAAGTATCATGAATAAAAAACATACACTATACGGACAAAAGTATTTGGACACTGGGATAGGCCCTCCTTTTCCTTGTAATATAGCTGCAACATCTATAGGTGTTCACAAGTTCTCAAAGTCGAGGCAGGAACAGCTCGCCATACCTCTTGCAAGGCTGTGAGAAGAGATTGGTGTGGAGATGGGCGTGCGTGGCGGTGTCGTACGCGTCGCTCCAGTTTGTCCCCCAATGCTCAATCGGATTCAGATCGGGGCAATGAACAGGCCAGTCAAACAAATTCACCTCATTGCGGGAAACCAGTCAGCATACGTTTCGTAGTGTGACATGAAGCCCAATTCCTGTTGGAAGAAACAACCATCATCGCCGTAATATTGCAGTGAGGAAAAGACGAATGATCCAGAACGTTGATGTCAGCGTTCATGATACATAAAGCAATTTGTCGAGTCCTAACCAGGAAAACAAACCCACATTAAAATGAATCCGAATTTCTGCAGTGTCCAAATACTTTCCTCCATTTAGTGTACTAGCCATTGCGTGTCTAGCCCGTCGTTGCCCGTTGCTTTGGAGGGGTTATTGGCAAATGAAATAGGAGCCTATTGGATAACAGGAATTGCCTGTTACAGTTCTTTACGTGAGAGTCACATTTGCTTCGCCAAACAAAAATATATAAATATTTAATTGAAAAATTACAACATCAAACGTCGAAGAGATCCAATCGGCGTGACGTCACGATCTCTTGTGAAAATACATAAGTATTTAGTTGGAAAATTATTTATTGAAAGAAAGTCAAGGTCTCTATATAGAAGAAAATTTTCCGCAGATTTCAAATCCGTTAAAAATTTCAATCTATCTTTAACGATCCCGATTTTACACACAAAAAAAGAACTAAACAATGCCAGTCAAAATATTCGCTGTGGAATCGTTTGAGCGGAGCCTACGCATTCCCATTTAATTGAGAGCGGAAGGTGGAATACTTGGTGTGGCTTCAAAGGCTGACGTCAATAGTGATGTGACATCATGGAACAAAGAACTAAATTCTGATATTTTCCCCCAATTGCCGGAGCGGGACGAAAAAAGATGAAAAGTAGAAAAAAAACTATTAAATTATTTTTAAGTGTTCTAGATTAAATATTAAAATTTTATTTGACTATAAAATTGAAAAAAATTTGAACTAATTTTGTGTCAAATTTCATTATTGTAAGTGTCATAGATTCGTCAGGACAAGACGAACGCACGCACCATACACGAACTTCATTTTATAATAGTAGAGATAATATATCGGCTACAAAGATGTCATAACTCAAAAATTGAATTTTCAGTTTTATGTGTAAAAATACCGTAAACACATGATTTAGGATCTTGCATTGTTCATACTGAAAACGGAATATTTTTAAGGCTACACATTACCCTTTTTCAAAAAAAATTTCTACAGACAGTTACATTAAAAATAATTAATGACTTTTTATCAGCTTATATTATTAAATTGAATCCAATAAAAAAAAGTCAGTTTAACCAGGACCATTATTTTAAAATTAAAAAAAAATTTAATTTAAATTTCTTAAACTTTTATAAAATGTTCAAATTTTAATATTTCTTAGTTATTTCAAATGATTTATATTTCTTGGATAATTGAAAACAAAAGTTAGTATGGAATCGACCATCAGTCTCATTGTGGAATTTTAATAATTATTTTTGTATATAGCTAAACCTAAAAAAAACTCTAAAAATATTAACTTTGACATTTTTTTTAAAAATTACTTGAATTGTAAGACCTAAATCCATACTAACTTTTATAGTTCATATATATGAAAGTATCTACAAAAAATTTCTAGACTGTATCTTGTACAGAAAAAAAGCCTTAGGGAATTGAAAACACTTGCTTCCACAAAAATAAAAGTATGAGAAAAATGCATTTTAAGTTTTTGATGTCATAAAACAAAAACTAACAATGCATGTATAGCTCTAATTTTTTTAATGTGTTATTTACCAACTTATAAAATGCACTTAAACTCTAATTTAACTTAATGTGATTGAATATATTTTTTAATTCAAAATATTATATTTTCATATGATGAAAAACATTTGTTGCAGCAGCGACACATTATTTATCTTAATCCTAACATAATATTTTCATACCAAATATTTACCAAATTTGATTATAATATATTATATATAACAATCGTAACCAAATATTGGAAGAGAACGCAGAACATAAACTAACAGATACGATTTTAGTAGTGAACGTTTAAGATAATAGCCTTTTCACCTAAAGAATTGATTTTATTAAAAAATATTTTTAAATAATTGTAAGAATGTAAAGTTACATCAAAACAAAATCGAATTTAACCACGCCCCCTCCTCTATGCGGTCAAATTTTGACACTGGCAACATTCAGAAAACTTCAAATATCTTTAAAACTAATTGGATATCAGATCTAGAATTTTGATGCAAGCTTCCCAACTGTATAGGCCCTCAAAAAATGCAAAAAAAAAATCGATATTTTTGTCATTTTTAAGGTATTATATAGCCTTTAGGAATGAAAATTACGAATGTTGGAAAATTGCGCCTTTTATCGAATCCCATTCCACATGCCTTGCAATAGTGGCTGCTCTTCAAACCATCAATTACCATCCAAAAGAGTGAAATGTGTCGATTTCATTGTAGAAGGGGAAAGCGTACAATTTTTCAATGTATCAGGGGTTGGCAAATGCGGCTCTTCTCTGTGTTGAGTGTGGCTCCGATTGAAAATTTAAATCCGTTTCTTTTAATATTATTTCAGAACTTTTTCAAGAATCTTGTTAAATTGGCTAAGTGAAGTATTCAAGTCGTAAGCAGTCAAACAGGTTTTTTTTTAATATTTATTATTTATTGTGACCCATTTATCTCTAATATTATGAAAGGAAATGTTTGTTTCTTGCACGCAAAGTCCAGACGAATGTATGGCACTTACAGCAATGGGATGGATTTGACAGACAGGTAGTCCAAACCTTTCGCAATTTCAGGGTCACGGCGAATTTTAAAATTCAATCTAGAACGTTTTTGTTAGAAGTTGGCGCCATTTTACGGCAAAGAGTTTATTTATCACCAACTTTCCTAACTTTTTATATCTCGGCAACTGTATACATTGTTAGGCATTTATTTATTACTAGTGGGCCGCTCCCTGCTCGCTAACGCTCGCCAACCACCGGAGGATTGCTTTCCAATTCTCATTAGTTCGCTGCACGAACCTTACTCGCTTCATTAATGAAGACATGTGTCATAGCAGAAGGGATTGTTTTCAAAATATGGTACTCCAAAAAAATCGTTTTCAAATAGAAATTTGTAGTACTGCAGAAAAGTTAGACAGCACCTCTGGAATCAGAACTCGAACAATTTGGAATTCAAATTAAAACTTTGAACAAATATGGACTCGAAATGTGAGCGCCGCTTTGGAAATCGAATACCCAGCATGTTGTTTGTATATAAGCTACAACAGTTCGACTAATATCTATATATTTTCAATAAAATTTCATTCGATAACGCTATAAATTCAATTTGAGGCGCGAGGCTTCATGGTAAACAAACAATCGTACAGTGTTGCCAAAACGCGATAACCAATAACGTCTTTTTTGCGTGCCCAGTAAGAGAATTATCTATATAGATAACCATACTTTGAAAATCTCACAATATTCTTTGATTGATCGTGACATCGATACAATCGAAACTACACTTCAATTTTCACTCATTTTCTTTTAATTCAATTCAAGATATATTTTTGTTATTGGCAGATTGAAAGTGGAAGATGTATGGATAGGCAAATTACTTAACCTATATATCTCGACAACATATATCTCGTCTCTATAACAAGTGGATCTGCTATATGTGAGAGACAGATCTATTCGATCTGGTATTTGATACTGCGTGCACGTTATACCAGTCTGTTAGGAGGATAACGTTCTTTATTTTGTTTAAATATGTTTTTAGTTTAAAGTGTTAACTTCATTTTATTTAAGTGTGTTTGGTCAACCTTTTAGTTAACTTTATACACGAACTGGTTACGTTCTCGGACCCACTGTTGTATCATATACCTGCTTGTTGGGTTACGATCTACTATATCGTACCCATTCCTTTTTAAATGAATTTAATAAAATATAATTACTATTGCTTTCTTTGTGGAATAGCAACCGCACAAAAAATCGGATTCCGAAATTATTTTTCCCATTACCGTTTTCATTTTGCGCGGAGGAATGATTTTACAGCAGAAGATAAAAAAAAACCCGAAGTTTTAACTTTAGTTATGTACTCTTTTTCTATCTCCTAAACCTAGACCGTTAAAGATAGAGTAAAAATTTCAACGGATTTGAAATCTGCAGAAAATTTCACATGAGATCGATACATAAAAATATGATTTTCTTTAAATAAATAAAAAAATTTAATTGAATATCTTTTATATTTTCGCAAGATTCGTGTGCCAACATTCGTGTGCCAAAAATAAACCTATTACATTTCCTGCCCTTTTACAATTTCAGCGAAAGAAAGCAAAAAAAAATTAAAAACGTTTTGGCTGGCATTATTTTGTTCTTTTTTGTAAAACCGTTAAAGATGGATTAAAAATTCCAACGGATTTGAAAACTGCGAAAAACTTGACAGCAGATAGCTACCTTATACATTTGATTTTCTAAAGTAAATAATTTTTCAATTAAATATTTATATTTTCGCTGGAGATTGCTAAATCACGCCGAATCCCTATTTGGTTTGCGAGGTAAACCAACGGCGCGGGCAACTCCGTTGTGACTGTTATCCAACCAAAGTTCATGGTGGCAAACCATAGTTCATGATATTCATAATTTGGTCATGGTATTCAAATTGGAATTCGCACGGAATTCATTCCAATAGGCTACGAATTTTCATTTGGTTTGCGAAGCAAACGAACACCACGATCAACGCCATTATGGCTGTATTATGAATTCGTAGCAATCACTGGGGGGTCAGCGAGCAGTGGTCACACCTGACCCCACGAAATGAACTATCACGGGCAACGCAGTGGCTATTCGCGTAATACATATACCATCGCGCGAGGAAACCGCATCCCACTCCGCATATTGGAAGGTAGAATTTTTTTACAACTTATTATTTATTGTGACCCATTTATATGTGATATTATTGAAAATAGATTTCAAATTTCGGAAATAATTCTTGTTGAAAAAGAGGCTGGGGAATTGGTTATTAGAGATGAAAGAGGATCAGGCATCATTGCAAATGCCAGCACAAATCTACTTCTATAATTGAATTTTGAAGCACGTGCCAGAATCAAACTATCCACACTTAAAGAAATCTGCTTGCCGTCTAATTTCAGTTTTTTGTACAACAAATTGCTGTGAATCTTTACAATGAAGTTCGTGAAGTCGAAATTTCGTTCACCGTTGACCAATCATCTCACAGAATTACTGCAAACGACATTTTTAACAAAATTTGCGCCAAATTTCAAAGGTCTACGTTAAATGTTATACTTAAAAAAATAAAATGTACTATACTTTATTTTTATGAATAAAAGCTTGAAATATATTCTTTTGTATTTTCATTCTTTTAATTATATTTTCTTCTATGTGTACTTTACATAGAGACGTGTAGAATAGTAACCATACAAATAAATTTGAATTTGTATATTTAATACTATGTACCTATGAGGCTCTTTATAATATGGAAAATGAGAATGAGGATCTCATTGACCTCGTGCGTGCCCTGTTTTATGTCTTAACTCGTTTAATGTCTTAACTCGTTTAATGTATGATTCAAATGACACAATACAAGACAACTGTCTTTAAGAATTATTAGAAAGTTTAGTAGTGTTTTAACAAGCAAAACTATTTTTCATAATAATTTTATCTTCTCTTACCAGATCTCATCAAATAACTGTTGCTTGTTTAGCACAATTTCTTGAACTATGGAACCCGTCCCCTGATCGCTAATGCTCGCCAACCCCCGGAGGATTGCTTCGCTAGCATAAAAGAAGACATGTGTCCTAGCATTGTTTACAAAATATGATATTCCAAAAAAATATTTTTCAAACCTGAATTTGCTGGAAAACAGAAAAGATAAGGTACAGCTACACTCTACGTTTATGAGCGATGGCAACAGCCTTGGCGATTTTTTGGCGCACTTTTAGTAGCGAGTTACGGTAGATTAAGGCAACCCATCTGTCTTTACGATTATAGTGGTTTTTATGGCAACCTCGTCAAAGGAAAACTTTCAATTTTCATTTTGAATATTCTACAAAGATCTTCCAAAATCCGTTAAAAAGAGTTTGATTTCATTGGTTCGTTAGAAATTTTTTCTTTGCTTCCATTGGTTATTTTGATTGTAAAATGTCCTTTGACTGCATGGTTCCTTTAAAAAGATTTTTCTGATATCATTGGTTCATTTATTTGTATTTCTACAGTTGTAGAATTTTATTTTGTTACAATATTTTTCACGAAACGTTTCTTAGTTTTGTTTTTAGCCATTTGTGGAATTTTCGTTTTTTATTATTTTTTCCAGAACATTTCTGACGTATCAGGTTGTATTATTTCTTGATTTCTTTCTTTTAAAAACCTCTCTCTTTTTTTTTTTTTTTTCAAAATGCCAACTGTGTTTAGTGTAGTTGATATGTTTCAGGGCATTATTACCCAACATTCGCAGCTTAGTTTTTCTGTTGGTTCACAAATGTGTTTTGAAATATGTTTAAGCTTACTACTTTTTGTGAAAGCTTTTAAACAATATACTTTTTAAAACGTTCTCAGATGTGTTTTTAAACTTTCTTTTTCCGTTGTAAAAAGAAAAATATTTTTGAAAGAAAAAGAATTTTGAAATAATTATTTCCTTGCCGACTTTAGAAGTTCGTCAAAAAAATTGCCAAGGCCGTTGCCACCGCTCATAAACGTAGACTGTAGTTGTACCGAAAAAATTTATACAGTACCTCTGGAATCAGATATTCAAATGAAAACTTTGAGCAAATTTTGACTCGAAATGTGAGCTCTGTTTTGGAAATTGAATACCCAGCATGTTGTTAGTGTGTACATTTCCCCAGCGCTCAAGCCACCCACACTTTTTCATTGAGTTTGTTGTCGAAAGTTGTAGTGCAAGCGTCTTGTTGAACTATAATTGTTGGCCCTGAAAAGGACCGTTTTTTAAATGGCCCTGAAAATATCCTTCGCTTTCTTTGATTTCTACATTGTAAACTGCAACAGCTCGACTAAAATTCTTTTTTTTTTCAATACAATTTCATCCGATAACGCTATAAATTAAATTGATTCGCGAAAGTTTCGCGGTAAACAAACAATTGTGCAATGTTGCCAAAACGCGATAACAAATGACGTCTTTTTTGCTTGCCACGTCAAGAGAATTACAGTATATATAGATTATGTATAAATAAGCCAAAAAATAAAATGAATGAGATGTAATCTATATATATAATTATCTTACGTGGCACAAAAACAAAGAATTTATTTGTTATCGCGTTTTGGCAACACTGTACAGTTGTTTGTTTAACACGAGGCCATCACTTCAATTTAATTTATAGCGTTATCGGATGAAATTTTATTGAAAAAAGATTAATATTAGTCGGAGCTGTTGCATCTTACAAACAACATGCTGGGTATTCGAATTCCAAATTGCTCGAGTTCAGAGGTACTGTATAACTTTTCTGTAGTACACCAAATTTCTATTTGAAAAACGTTTTTTAGAATATCATATTTTGTAAACAATGACTTCTTCTAGGGCACATGTCTTCATTCATGTGAGCAAAGCGAGCAGGGTTCGCGCAGCAAACCAATGAGGATTGCAAACCAATCCTCCGGGGGTTGTCGAGCGATTTTTAATAGACTAAATATAAATTTCGATCAATATTTGATCCATTAGCAATTAAAAATTATTTTACAAGCATTGAATAATACTAAGCACGTTATGCATTTTCAGCAATCAGACCTGTGTTAACTCAACCAATATCCTACTTGGAAAGAAAATATCTTTAAAAGGACGAAGTGTCCTTTTCCAGAATGGCGTATGCCAGAAATGATGGCCGTCTGCGAATGAACCACTGGAACAGAGAAGTGCAGGTAATGATTCCGTTCTTCGCTTACATATAACGGACCAATAATGTCGTTTTCCTGTAACAAAACTAGAATATAAACTTGAGCTGAAATTGTTAATTTTCAAATAAATTTAATGAGTTAAGAAATGGAGTTTATAGAAAATTCTTTTTTGTGACCGTGTGCTGAGAAATTCCTCCTTGAAGCGGGCGAACAAGCGACAAACTCTCATTACACTCACAAACATTTATTAATCTAATTTACATTACGTGGACACAACATATATACTATTAACAGAACCTTTCATAACTACCCGACATAACGGACGCTACGACGCGTCTTCATTCTACGCCGCCGATTAACTCCCTGACCTCCTTAGGGTGTCCTTGATCGGAGCAGGGGTAAGATTTAGTTTTGGTTCTCACTTTTAGTTCGGAGGTTTATAGCTCTGCAGCTGACGATGCGCTATAGTTCACTTGTTACAGTCTCCCCCCCTGGCTACGAAGACGTCTCGGCGAGTCGCCAGGAGAAGGGTCAGATGGTTGTCTTGAGTTTTGTCGCACTGTTGGATCAGCCTTTCGGGGTCGACCTCTCCTTCGCAGTGGGGTGATGGGTACGTTTCCATTTTGAGGTGTGTTAAGGCATGGACGTAGAGCAGATGTATGATATGTTCCGACAGGAATATCAGGAGATTGGGGATTCGCAACAACATAACTTGTTGGAGAACGCTGAGTTAAAATCAAATAGGGTCCGTCTCGGCGAGGTGCAAATTTCGCTGACCTCTTCTTAGCTTTGTTGCTCACAGTATGTGAGGTGATCCATACTTGATCTCCAGGTGCGTATTGGGGAACGCTTCTTCTTCCTCGATCAGCATTTTTCTTTCTCTGATCCTGCTTTTGTTCTACAAGATCTTTTATCTCAGAGGAGATCTTTGCAAATTTCCGTAAATACGGTGTGATCTCAGCAATGAAGTTGTCATTGTTGATCACTGACCTTATGTCATGTTGAACATCGTCTAGTGTTCTAAGTTCTCTTCCAAACTGTAAAAAGGCTGCAGTATGAGCAGTGGTGTCACATTTTGCAGTGTTCAGAGCAAAACGGATAGTTGGGAGTTTTTCTGACCATGTGGTGTGGTCATCACCGACAAGAATGGCAAGTCTTGGTTTTAAATCCCTGTTTTTCCTTTCTACTGGGTTCGCTTGAGGACAGTAAACTGGAGTAAGAATTTGTGTAACTCCGAGAAGATAGCATACTTGTTGAAGGACAGCACTGACGAATTGGGATCCGTTATCACTTATGAGACGACGTGGCAGACCGTATCTCAGAAACACTTCCTCTAATAAGGTTACTGCACACTCCTTTGCAGTGGCGTTTTGGAGAGAGAAAAGCTCCACCCATTTTGTAGAAGTGTCCTCAACAATGAAAATCCATTTCTTTCCATCTGGGGTTTCTGGCAAAGGACCGAAAAGATCGATCGCTAACGTCTCAAAACGCTGGGAATACACTGGTGTTCTCAAAAGTCCAGCAGGCTTTTGGTTACTTGGCTTATAACGGCTGCACTCAGCACAATTCCTTACATAATCTGCGATGTATTTTCTCATTCCAGGAAAGAAATACCGCGTTGCAATCTTGTGAAAAGTGCCCTCGGCACCATAATGTCCACCGGTTGGGGCATCGTGATATTGTTGCAGAACTCTTTCACGTTCCTGTGTCGGAACTACCAACTGGGCTTCCTCTGATTCGGAATCCGGGCCATATCGATATAAAATACCTTGAGACATTATGTAGCCACGATTGGTCCAATTCACGTAGTTTTCGTCCTTGGAGACACTCTCAAAACAGTCAATGATTTTCTTCAAGTCATAGTCTTTCAATTGTCCTTCACGTATGTCATTTGCCTTCCTGGATGGCAGATCAATAATGGTAACAGAACAAATGTCACAAGTGGGCCTTCCATGTGTACATGAAGGGCGGGATAGCATGTCTGCAATGACGTTTGCTTTTCCTGAAAGATATTCAACTTTGATGTTGTAAGACTGTACCTGAAGGGCCCATCTTGCGAGTCGACCGGTTGGTGATTTCAGGCTCAACAACCATTTCAAGGGTTGATGATCTGAAAATACTGTTATTTCAGCTCCTTCGACATAGCCTCTAAATTTGTCCAGCGCCCAAACGACTGATAAGGCTTCGCGTTCTGTAGTAGAGTAGTTCCTCTCTGCTGGGGTTAGCAGACGACTAGCATACTCGATTGGATGTTCTTCAGATCCTTGTCCTTGGATAAGGACTGCGCCCAAAGCATAGCCTGAAGCGTCAGTTCTAAGGACAAATGGTTTATCCTCATCTACTTGTTTCAGCACGGGCGGTGAAATTAAGCTATTCTTCAACGATTCAAATGCTGTCTGTTCGTCTTGTCCCCACTTCCAAGGTGTTTGCTTCTTGGTGAGATTGCTCAAAGGCCTTGAGGTCTCAGCAAACTGGGGAATAAAACGACGATACCAACTGCAAGTTTGAAGAAAGCTCTGCACTTGCTTCACGTTCTTGGGAGAAGGGATCTGTACAATGGCTTCCACCTTAGCAGGGTCTACTTCCACTCCAGAACTCGTGATGTAATGTCCCAAATATTTGACTTTGGAGCAAGCAAAATGACACTTAGTTCGGTTGGCATGCAGATGGAACTTTTGGAGTCGGTCAAAGACTAACCGCAGGTCCTCCAGGTGTTCTTCAAAGGTTGCAGACAGCACAATAATATCATCCAGATAAGCTAGAGATCTGACCTTTAGTCCATTTCGGAAAATGTCCATAAGTCTTTGGAATGTGGCAGGGGCTGTTTTTAATCCAAATGGCATTCGAGTAAATCGAAAAACTCCAAACTGACAAACAAAGGCTGTCTTGTCTTTATCAGGAGGATACATCTTCACCTGATGATATCCTGACTTTAAGTCTATGGTAGACATAAAGGCAGTTTGCTTAGCATTTTGCAAGAGATCATCCATACGCGGAAGAGGGTATGGATCAGACTTAGTTACTGAATTCAATTTTCTGTAATCGATACAAAGGCGGAAATCCCCATTTGGCTTGGGTATCAAGACCACAGGTGCTGCGTAGGGAGAGTCACATTCTTCTATTACTCCGGATGAGAGAAGTGCATCAATCTCTCTCTTCAAAATTTCTCTTCTCACAGGGGATAACCGGTAAGGAGCAGTAGCAACTGGAGGAGCATCACCTGTGTCGATCCGGTGTTCGATGTAAGGTGTTGGTTCTCCCCCCGGACTGAAGTTATTTTCATAGTGAATTAGAAGTGCATTTAATCTTCTGCACTGATCTTCACTTAAATGTTCACCTTCATCGGGACGAAGGAGATATGGATTTTCTGGTCTCACACTTTCGTTAATATCACAGGAGTGGACTTGAGCACTCGCAACGAAAGGGAAATGTTCCTTTGGCTTGTCAGTGTAGAACCAAGCATGGTCACGAAGATTTAGAACAACACCTGCTTTCTTCAAAAAATCTGCTCCAAGTAGGGTACGGTTTCCTTTCGCCTCTGGGAGGGCAAAAAGTGTTAATTGAAAGGAACGTCCTTCCAGACATAGAATTACACAGGCTGTTTGAACTTCCTTTTCTGTCTGACTTCCATCAGCGAGGGTCACTGAGAGAAAAGACTTTTCGAATACTACTCCTTCATCTTGAAGAATATGGTACAATCTTTCGCCTGCGATAGAGTGACTTGCTCCACTGTCTGCACATGCTGTGCCGAATATTCCATTTATCGTAATATTCATAACTGGAACTTCATTAGACATGGCAGGTCTATCAATTTGAATCTTCTCAAAACGAGCTGAGTCAAATTTTGTGGAAGGATTGCAAACTGGACAGTTAGCTTTAATGAATCCGACTTTTCCACAACCATAACAAGTCCGAGCTTGTCGCTCCTGATTGTCACCAACCTTTATTCGACTAGTTCTGTGTGCCTGATTTGTTTTTTTGAACGGTACAGGCTTGATAATTTCATCTACCGTTGTAGGCTTTCCTTTGAATTGGAGGGGATGAGCTTCTTTTTTTGTTGTTTCTGAGACAGTCATAAGTTTCAAGCTTCTCAGCTAGGTAATCGGGAGAAATCAAATTTTCCCAATCATCTAAATAATGTTCTCGGCACTCAGGGTTGCATCTTTTCTTCATTTGATCTGAGATAATCAGATCTTGTAATTTTTCAAAGGTAGTGACACCCAGTTCAGTAATCCAGCCTTCAAAATAGTTCCTTAGCTCAAAGTAAAACTCTTTCCATGTGCAATCTGCAGACTTTCTATGTTGACTGAAGAGCTTTCTGAACTTTTCAGCTGTCAGTTTAAAACGCTGAAGGAGTATACCTCGAATGTGTGTATAGTCATGGGATTTTACTTCAGGTTCCCTGGCTATCAGCTTTGAGATCTCTGAAGGGAAAAGTCCTAATAGATGAGTCACCCACATACTCTCGTCAATTTTTAAGAACTTCATTTGTCTCTCAAATAAGACTAGAAACAAGGACATGTCATCTTCTTCAGGCTTGAATTGTGGCAAAAATTTTTGGAGATCCATTCTCATGGAAGGGTGCATTACAGGTTGGGAAGCAGAGGCCTCTACCATACGTTGAGATTCTAGCTGAATCCGTAACTTTTCAAGTTCAAAGTCTTGAACCTGTTTTTCTTGCTCTCTCAGTAATCTTTGCTCTGTCAAGAGTTTGGATTCTTCTTCCATCCTTGTTGACACAATTGTGTCTAATAAATTCTTCACAAATTCTTTGTCGTTTTGGTACTCTTTACTTTCCAAAATTATTTTCTTTAGATCCAAGACTTTTAAGTCATCATCCACGTTTTCACCAAGTTCTACAACCAAACTCTGAAGATCGACCTTTTTTGCCTTGCCGAGATAAGCCATTGTCACTATAGTTGTAAAGTACAGTTCAAAAGTCTCAATCTAAATATCCACTAAAGTTTGTATTAATACTAAAATTATTTACTTAGACACTTTTCTTTGCACACTAGTTCACATAAAAGTTATATAAGGTGTGTTCATATGTAGCACAAGGTATGGGGTATACTAATGTTTTCCAAAAATGAGAAAATAAGAATTGGAACCTAGGTAAATTAATGATAGCATTCGCTAATAGCAGGCATACAAATATTAAGAAAAATGTCGTGGGAGATCCACCTCAAATAAAGTATCAAAATATAGTACAAATAAACAATAAATACCATGTTTAAAGAACAGTATATCTTAAGCATTTGTAGGTTAACTAATACGAAAGATGTTTACCTATTTACTGAGTGAGGTTCACATAAAAGTTATATAAATATATATGAAAAGCACTTTGATAATTATTATGTGGGTTCACATAAAATATTCCATGTTATCAATCTGTAATCATATACCAAATAAAATAATATTGCATAGAATACTCAAAAATTTTTTTAAAACACCATTTTCCTCAAATAAAAGAAATACTAATTGCTCAAAAGTGACAAATGTATGTATTTTTGTTATAATTCAAATATGCATATACAACATTTCGATAATTCCTACAATTAACTTTCTAGAGTCATGAAAATAAATTATAAAATCTTATTTTAAAAGCAAGTATTCGAATTCAACAAAAGCAAAATAAAAGAATTCACTTTTTTCAGACACAGATAAAAATAATATACAAAATGCAATTAACGTTTCCTGACTTGTTGTTTATAAACAAATTACTTCCTCATAACAAAATCGCTACTTTCGCAAACAGCAAATAGTATCTGGAATATTTTCACTCTTTCGTTTTGTACAAAACGCAACTCTTTAAGAACAATATTCTGGTTGAATATTAATTTTCCAACAAAGGAACTGAATCACTGTAAACTTCTAATTCAAATTGAACGACCTGACGTTTTGAAATTAATTTACACTATTCAGGATGAATATGTATTAGTTTACAGTTGCTCATCGCTAGGTTTAGCAAGAACGTTGGGGCAGTAAGGATTCTAGAAGAATTTACTTATCTTTGTCAGGTTCGTAATCCACGTTTAGGGCGCCATTCTGTGACCGTGTGCTGAGAAATTCCTCCTTGAAGCGGGCGAACAAGCGACAAACTCTCATTACACTCACAAACATTTATTAATCTAATTTACATTACGTGGACACAACATATATACTATTAACAGAACCTTTCATAACTACCCGACATAACGGACGCTACGACGCGTCTTCATTCTACGCCGCCGATTAACTCCCTGACCTCCTTAGGGTGTCCTTGATCGGAGCAGGGGTAAGATTTAGTTTTGGTTCTCACTTTTAGTTCGGAGGTTTATAGCTCTGCAGCTGACGATGCGCTATAGTTCACTTGTTACAGTCTCCCCCCCTGGCTACGAAGACGTCTCGGCGAGTCGCCAGGAGAAGGGTCAGATGGTTGTCTTGAGTTTTGTCGCACTGTTGGATCAGCCTTTCGGGGTCGACCTCTCCTTCGCAGTGGGGTGATGGGTACGTTTCCATTTTGAGGTGTGTTAAGGCATGGACGTAGAGCAGATGTATGATATGTTCCGACAGGAATATCAGGAGATTGGGGATTCGCAACAACATAACTTGTTGGAGAACGCTGAGTTAAAATCAAATAGGGTCCGTCTCGGCGAGGTGCAAATTTCGCTGACCTCTTCTTAGCTTTGTTGCTCACAGTATGTGAGGTGATCCATACTTGATCTCCAGGTGCGTATTGGGGAACGCTTCTTCTTCCTCGATCAGCATTTTTCTTTCTCTGATCCTGCTTTTGTTCTACAAGATCTTTTATCTCAGAGGAGATCTTTGCAAATTTCCGTAAATACGGTGTGATCTCAGCAATGAAGTTGTCATTGTTGATCACTGACCTTATGTCATGTTGAACATCGTCTAGTGTTCTAAGTTCTCTTCCAAACTGTAAAAAGGCTGCAGTATGAGCAGTGGTGTCACATTTTGCAGTGTTCAGAGCAAAACGGATAGTTGGGAGTTTTTCTGACCATGTGGTGTGGTCATCACCGACAAGAATGGCAAGTCTTGGTTTTAAATCCCTGTTTTTCCTTTCTACTGGGTTCGCTTGAGGACAGTAAACTGGAGTAAGAATTTGTGTAACTCCGAGAAGATAGCATACTTGTTGAAGGACAGCACTGACGAATTGGGATCCGTTATCACTTATGAGACGACGTGGCAGACCGTATCTCAGAAACACTTCCTCTAATAAGGTTACTGCACACTCCTTTGCAGTGGCGTTTTGGAGAGAGAAAAGCTCCACCCATTTTGTAGAAGTGTCCTCAACAATGAAAATCCATTTCTTTCCATCTGGGGTTTCTGGCAAAGGACCGAAAAGATCGATCGCTAACGTCTCAAAACGCTGGGAATACACTGGTGTTCTCAAAAGTCCAGCAGGCTTTTGGTTACTTGGCTTATAACGGCTGCACTCAGCACAATTCCTTACATAATCTGCGATGTATTTTCTCATTCCAGGAAAGAAATACCGCGTTGCAATCTTGTGAAAAGTGCCCTCGGCACCATAATGTCCACCGGTTGGGGCATCGTGATATTGTTGCAGAACTCTTTCACGTTCCTGTGTCGGAACTACCAACTGGGCTTCCTCTGATTCGGAATCCGGGCCATATCGATATAAAATACCTTGAGACATTATGTAGCCACGATTGGTCCAATTCACGTAGTTTTCGTCCTTGGAGACACTCTCAAAACAGTCAATGATTTTCTTCAAGTCATAGTCTTTCAATTGTCCTTCACGTATGTCATTTGCCTTCCTGGATGGCAGATCAATAATGGTAACAGAACAAATGTCACAAGTGGGCCTTCCATGTGTACATGAAGGGCGGGATAGCATGTCTGCAATGACGTTTGCTTTTCCTGAAAGATATTCAACTTTGATGTTGTAAGACTGTACCTGAAGGGCCCATCTTGCGAGTCGACCGGTTGGTGATTTCAGGCTCAACAACCATTTCAAGGGTTGATGATCTGAAAATACTGTTATTTCAGCTCCTTCGACATAGCCTCTAAATTTGTCCAGCGCCCAAACGACTGATAAGGCTTCGCGTTCTGTAGTAGAGTAGTTCCTCTCTGCTGGGGTTAGCAGACGACTAGCATACTCGATTGGATGTTCTTCAGATCCTTGTCCTTGGATAAGGACTGCGCCCAAAGCATAGCCTGAAGCGTCAGTTCTAAGGACAAATGGTTTATCCTCATCTACTTGTTTCAGCACGGGCGGTGAAATTAAGCTATTCTTCAACGATTCAAATGCTGTCTGTTCGTCTTGTCCCCACTTCCAAGGTGTTTGCTTCTTGGTGAGATTGCTCAAAGGCCTTGAGGTCTCAGCAAACTGGGGAATAAAACGACGATACCAACTGCAAGTTTGAAGAAAGCTCTGCACTTGCTTCACGTTCTTGGGAGAAGGGATCTGTACAATGGCTTCCACCTTAGCAGGGTCTACTTCCACTCCAGAACTCGTGATGTAATGTCCCAAATATTTGACTTTGGAGCAAGCAAAATGACACTTAGTTCGGTTGGCATGCAGATGGAACTTTTGGAGTCGGTCAAAGACTAACCGCAGGTCCTCCAGGTGTTCTTCAAAGGTTGCAGACAGCACAATAATATCATCCAGATAAGCTAGAGATCTGACCTTTAGTCCATTTCGGAAAATGTCCATAAGTCTTTGGAATGTGGCAGGGGCTGTTTTTAATCCAAATGGCATTCGAGTAAATCGAAAAACTCCAAACTGACAAACAAAGGCTGTCTTGTCTTTATCAGGAGGATACATCTTCACCTGATGATATCCTGACTTTAAGTCTATGGTAGACATAAAGGCAGTTTGCTTAGCATTTTGCAAGAGATCATCCATACGCGGAAGAGGGTATGGATCAGACTTAGTTACTGAATTCAATTTTCTGTAATCGATACAAAGGCGGAAATCCCCATTTGGCTTGGGTATCAAGACCACAGGTGCTGCGTAGGGAGAGTCACATTCTTCTATTACTCCGGATGAGAGAAGTGCATCAATCTCTCTCTTCAAAATTTCTCTTCTCACAGGGGATAACCGGTAAGGAGCAGTAGCAACTGGAGGAGCATCACCTGTGTCGATCCGGTGTTCGATGTAAGGTGTTGGTTCTCCCCCCGGACTGAAGTTATTTTCATAGTGAATTAGAAGTGCATTTAATCTTCTGCACTGATCTTCACTTAAATGTTCACCTTCATCGGGACGAAGGAGATATGGATTTTCTGGTCTCACACTTTCGTTAATATCACAGGAGTGGACTTGAGCACTCGCAACGAAAGGGAAATGTTCCTTTGGCTTGTCAGTGTAGAACCAAGCATGGTCACGAAGATTTAGAACAACACCTGCTTTCTTCAAAAAATCTGCTCCAAGTAGGGTACGGTTTCCTTTCGCCTCTGGGAGGGCAAAAAGTGTTAATTGAAAGGAACGTCCTTCCAGACATAGAATTACACAGGCT
This sequence comes from Metellina segmentata, assembly GCA_947359465.1. Classification (NCBI taxonomy): domain Eukaryota; kingdom Metazoa; phylum Arthropoda; class Arachnida; order Araneae; family Tetragnathidae; genus Metellina; species Metellina segmentata. The sequence continues at coordinate 2,494,699 of OX375879.1, forward strand.
GTTTGAACTTCCTTTTCTGTCTGACTTCCATCAGCGAGGGTCACTGAGAGAAAAGACTTTTCGAATACTACTCCTTCATCTTGAAGAATATGGTACAATCTTTCGCCTGCGATAGAGTGACTTGCTCCACTGTCTGCACATGCTGTGCCGAATATTCCATTTATCGTAATATTCATAACTGGAACTTCATTAGACATGGCAGGTCTATCAATTTGAATCTTCTCAAAACGAGCTGAGTCAAATTTTGTGGAAGGATTGCAAACTGGACAGTTAGCTTTAATGAATCCGACTTTTCCACAACCATAACAAGTCCGAGCTTGTCGCTCCTGATTGTCACCAACCTTTATTCGACTAGTTCTGTGTGCCTGATTTGTTTTTTTGAACGGTACAGGCTTGATAATTTCATCTCTACCGTTGTAGGCTTTCCTTTGAATTGGAGGGGATGAGCTTCTTTTTTTGTTGTTTCTGAGACAGTCATAAGTTTCAAGCTTCTCAGCTAGGTAATCGGGAGAAATCAAATTTTCCCAATCATCTAAATAATGTTCTCGGCACTCAGGGTTGCATCTTTTCTTCATTTGATCTGAGATAATCAGATCTTGTAATTTTTCAAAGGTAGTGACACCCAGTTCAGTAATCCAGCCTTCAAAATAGTTCCTTAGCTCAAAGTAAAACTCTTTCCATGTGCAATCTGCAGACTTTCTATGTTGACTGAAGAGCTTTCTGAACTTTTCAGCTGTCAGTTTAAAACGCTGAAGGAGTATACCTCGAATGTGTGTATAGTCATGGGATTTTACTTCAGGTTCCCTGGCTATCAGCTTTGAGATCTCTGAAGGGAAAAGTCCTAATAGATGAGTCACCCACATACTCTCGTCAATTTTTAAGAACTTCATTTGTCTCTCAAATAAGACTAGAAACAAGGACATGTCATCTTCTTCAGGCTTGAATTGTGGCAAAAATTTTTGGAGATCCATTCTCATGGAAGGGTGCATTACAGGTTGGGAAGCAGAGGCCTCTACCATACGTTGAGATTCTAGCTGAATCCGTAACTTTTCAAGTTCAAAGTCTTGAACCTGTTTTTCTTGCTCTCTCAGTAATCTTTGCTCTGTCAAGAGTTTGGATTCTTCTTCCATCCTTGTTGACACAATTGTGTCTAATAAATTCTTCACAAATTCTTTGTCGTTTTGGTACTCTTTACTTTCCAAAATTATTTTCTTTAGATCCAAGACTTTTAAGTCATCATCCACGTTTTCACCAAGTTCTACAACCAAACTCTGAAGATCGACCTTTTTTGCCTTGCCGAGATAAGCCATTGTCACTATAGTTGTAAAGTACAGTTCAAAAGTCTCAATCTAAATATCCACTAAAGTTTGTATTAATACTAAAATTATTTACTTAGACACTTTTCTTTGCACACTAGTTCACATAAAAGTTATATAAGGTGTGTTCATATGTAGCACAAGGTATGGGGTATACTAATGTTTTCCAAAAATGAGAAAATAAGAATTGGAACCTAGGTAAATTAATGATAGCATTCGCTAATAGCAGGCATACAAATATTAAGAAAAATGTCGTGGGAGATCCACCTCAAATAAAGTATCAAAATATAGTACAAATAAACAATAAATACCATGTTTAAAGAACAGTATATCTTAAGCATTTGTAGGTTAACTAATACGAAAGATGTTTACCTATTTACTGAGTGAGGTTCACATAAAAGTTATATAAATATATATGAAAAGCACTTTGATAATTATTATGTGGGTTCACATAAAATATTCCATGTTATCAATCTGTAATCATATACCAAATAAAATAATATTGCATAGAATACTCAAAAAATTTTTTAAAACACCATTTTCCTCAAATAAAAGAAATACTAATTGCTCAAAAGTGACAAATGTATGTATTTTTGTTATAATTCAAATATGCATATACAACATTTCGATAATTCCTACAATTAACTTTCTAGAGTCATGAAAATAAATTATAAAATCTTATTTTAAAAGCAAGTATTCGAATTCAACAAAAGCAAAATAAAAGAATTCACTTTTTTCAGACACAGATAAAAATAATATACAAAATGCAATTAACGTTTCCTGACTTGTTGTTTATAAACAAATTACTTCCTCATAACAAAATCGCTACTTTCGCAAACAGCAAATAGTATCTGGAATATTTTCACTCTTTCGTTTTGTACAAAACGCAACTCTTTAAGAACAATATTCTGGTTGAATATTAATTTTCCAACAAAGGAACTGAATCACTGTAAACTTCTAATTCAAATTGAACGACCTGACGTTTTGAAATTAATTTACACTATTCAGGATGAATATGTATTAGTTTACAGTTGCTCATCGCTAGGTTTAGCAAGAACGTTGGGGCAGTAAGGATTCTAGAAGAATTTACTTATCTTTGTCAGGTTCGTAATCCACGTTTAGGGCGCCATTCTGTGACCGTGTGCTGAGAAATTCCTCCTTGAAGCGGGCGAACAAGCGACAAACTCTCATTACACTCACAAACATTTATTAATCTAATTTACATTACGTGGACACAACATATATACTATTAACAGAACCTTTCATAACTACCCGACATAACGGACGCTACGACGCGTCTTCATTCTACGCCGCCGATTAACTCCCTGACCTCCTTAGGGTGTCCTTGATCGGAGCAGGGGTAAGATTTAGTTTTGGTTCTCACTTTTAGTTCGGAGGTTTATAGCTCTGCAGCTGACGATGCGCTATAGTTCACTTGTTACATTTTCAAATTGTATCGGGGTCATCATGAAAGATCTGCGCGTTTTCAAATCGAAGCTAGCTTTTATTATTTCACTACCGCTGATAAGGAGTGACCTTGATTGAAGCAGATGTTTCAATTCGGTCTTTTCTGCTCACACTGCATAATTATAGCATGTGTTGGGGCATAAATTTTGTTTCACCGCAGTGCTAAGAATGAAGAACCAGAAAGCTCATTTTTGTCATATTGTGCTCTTTTAATTAGAGAAAGGAAAAAATGCTAGTCAGATGTGTCGTACAATGTGTGCTGCATTATGCACATAGTGATCTTTCTGAGACCACAGTTCGAAGGTGGTTTGTTAAATTTAAACGTGGAAATTTGAGCCTCGAAGATGATGCCCGATATCGACTGCATCCCAAAAAAGTAATGCTTTCTGTATAGGGAGACTAGAAAGGAATTGTTTATTGTGAATTGTTGCCACAAAATCAGGCAATAAATTCGGAAAAATACTGTTCTCAAATGGCAGTATTAAAAGCAGAAATCGAAGCAAAAAGGCAAAGCGTCGAGGTATTGTCTTCCAGCTTGACAATGCTCGGCCCCACATTTCGCTGAATGTCAGACAAAGACTTATTGAGTATGGCTAAGTTGTTTTGTGTCACCCCCTATATTCTCCAGACTTGCCCCAACGGATTTTCAGCTCTTCAGGTCACTTCAAAATTCTTTGAACGACCTGGAGTTCAATTCTTTGGAGACTGTCAAACAGAATCTCGATAACTTCTTTACAAATAAACCTAATAATTCTTTTAAAAAAGGAATTTTCCAGCTGCCTGAAAGAAGGCATAAAGTCATAGAACAAAATGGCGGTTATGTGATTCAATGCAGTTTTCTTATGTTTTTGTACTGCTTCGTTGGTATTTATCTCAAACTTTCCGGATGACCCAATATTTATAAAATGTATTCAAAAGTGTAGATAAAATCAGCTATGACCAAGTCCATCCAAATATTCCAAACAGTGAAGGCGCAGCAGAGCTAAGAAATGCTCGGCATTCCGCTGCTCACGACCCAAAAGCACCATTTTGTGTTGTCTGGGTCCTCTCTGATGACGTGCTGATCCATCAACACCGTTTCATTCTTTGAAATATTTTTGAAATTTCTTTTTTATAGTTTCCTTTAACTGAATACAAACTAAAAAGTGCGATGGAGTTCAAACTTGAAAAGTTGAGGATTAAAGTCAAAATGGAAGCGATCGGAGCTGTCTTGGTTTCAGAGATGACCAATAATTTGGCGTTCAGGCTAACTAAGAAAATTTCATAAAAATATTCTAGGTACTAATCTATGAGATTTAATTAGCTCTAAATTTAGTGTAAGAGTTAGATTTGTTGAACATATACGACATACGAACAAAATAATTGTAAGTGGGGTTGCTTTTGTATTCCGCAGTTAGCCTGAACATATGAGATTCGTCGATACCTCCTATCAGATCAGAAAGCTTTTAATTCTCTCTCAACAAAGGTGAAATGTTTTACTTGTACAGTCAGGTAATAAGATCAGCACAATTGTGCTTATAAGTGTGTATGTGATAATGTTTTCTGAATGCTTGTAACTAGTTCTTAAGTATAATAAAGGAAAATGCTAATTTTATCACTTACGTTATTAAATATCGAACCTATAAGTCCAGTCCATGAGTTATTAGGAAGTTTTGTGCCGAAAATAACATTTGGCTGTGGCCGTACTTCGTAGCTAGAAATATATTCAAACGATATTATTTCTTAATGAATTATTTATAATTACACATAAAAAAACGCAGCATGTATTTAATTAGAATAAATAACACTATTTGTGTAAATTACTTAAAACTTAGTTTCTGAGATCGCCGCAAAAGTTTTAATAAATCATGTTACATATAAAAGATTTTTCTTCTCGAAAAGACGTTTAAAAATACGAACAAGAATAAAAATTACCAAACAGTTCAATAAATATTACAAAATATATTTTTAAGAATAAATTCCTCACATACAGATTTCAATTAAAAGTGAAAAATTCAATGTCTTTAGTTCAGACGAAACGAAGTTAGTTGATTATAATTTTTCAAAAAATGAACGATCCATTTTAGTTTTTAGAAAAGAAAACCAATGTTTTCTACTAATGCTCGAGATCGAAAAGTTGCAAAAGAATAGCTTTAACTCGTTCAGTAGACAATCTCGATCGTTTGTCACCTGTCACAAAACCTTTCCTGAAAGCCTTAACGGTAAATTACTAAGATCCCGCAACTCTAATATTTATTTCAATAATTATAAAATTAAAATAAATAACATTTATTTAATAATTAAAAATAATAATAAAAAGTTATTTCTATAATTACACTTTCCTAAAATTGAGAAATGTGTGTTCACACTGGAGATAGGAGATAAAGCCTCTTTTGGATGACATCCGTTATACTTAAAAATCTGAAAACAATATTTTCGGCATTTGAAAAATCTTAATTCGTATATTTTATAACCATGATGCGATTCCAAGACCAGCGAAGTCTCTAACTCTCTATATTAAAAAAAAGTTACCGACGTCTCTGTCGCAGGATTGAAAACTGTTTAGCTCGATTCTTAGACGGTTTCCCGAAAAAGTAAGGATCAGAAAAATACGAAATTAACATGGAGTTTCGCGAGCGGAGGCGAACAAAGTGCGAAGCCCCCCCCCCCCAGTTTTTTTTTCAAAATTTGCCACTGGCTTAGAATTTAAAATTGATTCTTAGTCACCACTTTTTTGTCGATTCTGGTATCGAAATGGAAACTACATACCTATTTAGAATGATAGATTTCTACACTATTTAGAACAGCTTTAAGTGCAATTTAAATAATATAATATTAAACTTGAAAAACAAATGTAAGTTTTACAGATTTAAATTGCCCTTGTAATATAAAAACCGTAAAAATAAAAAAAAATCCTTGAATTACAGCGCACGGTTATACGTCTTGTTTTAAAGCAACTTAATTTTAGCTTTACGTTCTTTTTTTTTTAGTAGTAAGCTTTTTAAAGGTTTTTTTTTTGTGCGTTTGTTTGATTTAAAAAAACAAAATTCTTTAAATCAATATAATCATTGTTTATATCAATAATGTAGTATCAATCTTTCCTAAATTCAATTGGAATGCTTCCAATTGTGCCTTGCTTTCTAATTTGTTCTACTGCTGGAGATCAAGTCCTCTATTTTATTTGCATCAATAGTAAATAACCTCAGAACTCTGGTCAGTTATCTCTATTTTAAGTTTAGTTTTCTAAATTATTTTCTAACTCGCAATCAACCTGACAACAAATGTTGAATCAGGACAAAAACAATAACAAAAACGAATACTTAGAAGACAAAATATTTAATTATAAGGCAAGACATAACACGAAGGACATACACGCATTATGTGACGAACACTCCACTACTTTATTTTATTTTTCTATATATATATAAAAGACTAGTATTCATGATTAATATATTTGTTTCTACGGAATTTTATTGTTTTTGTTTTTGGCATCAGCCGCGAACCCTGTTCTAATAAATGGAGACGAATAGTTTCGTAAAATTGAGGTACAACTACAGTCTACGTTTATAGCGGTGGCAAAGGCCTTTGCGAATTTTTTTTGGCGCACTTCTAAAGTCGCCTAGGCAAGAATTATTTCAAAAATATTTTTTTTTACAACTGAAAATGAAAGCTTGAAAACACATTTGAGAACGCTTAAAAAAGTATATTTTTGAAAAACTTTCACAAAAAGTAGAAAGCTTAAATACATTTTAAAACACTTTTGTGAACCAGCAGAAAACCGAAAGTGCGAATGTTGGGTAAGAATATATACCCTGAAACTTATCAATTACACTAAATACAGTAGGCCTGTTTAAAAGAAAAATACCTTTAAAAGAAAAAAAAAGCAAGAAATAATACAACCTGATACAACAGAACAGTTCTGGGAAAAAATTGTAAAAAAAAAAAAAAAATCCACAAATGGCTAAAACACAAAACTCAAAAACGTTTCGCGAAAAATATCGTAACAAAATAAAATTCTACAACTGTAGAAATACAAATAAATAAACCAATGATATCAGAAAAAAAATTTAAGTACCCATGCAGTCAAAGGATATTTTAAAATTAAAATAACCAGTGAAATCAAAAAAAAAATTTTTTCAAACACATCACTGAAATCAAACGACTTTAACGGATTTTGGAAAAACTTTCTAGAATATTCAAAATGAAAATTGAAAGTTTCCGTTTGCCGAGGTTGCCATGAAAACCACAATAACCGTAAATACAGGTGGGTTGCCTTAACCTACCGTAATTCGTTACTAGAAGTGCGCAAAAAAATCGCCAAGGACGTTCCCACCGTTATAAACGTAGAGTGTAGCTGTACCCATCTACACTGCTGGCCACCGTAAATGCAACACCCTGAAGGAAGCATGCAAATAATATGAAATTTACAACATGCATTAGCGGAGGTGAGATATGCAAATGACTAGAATTTTAGCGCAGACGCACATCACGCGCGCCTGTGGCGCCACTTCAAAGCGCTATTTAAGGCTTGGAGATTTCGACAATTTCAAGTACGGCAATTGTGTTTTTCTTGCGGTTTTAAAAAAACAAAAAGGATCAATTATGCCTTGTAGAAAACAGCGATCATCTTTTGATCAAGTATCCGAGTTCGACAGAGGAAGGATAGTGGCCTACCGAGATTGTGGATTATCTTTCAGGAAAATCGGTAGTCGTGTTGGACGAAACCAAACAACTGTAATGCGGATATGTGATCGTTGGATGCAGGAGGGTACGACGGATCGCTCAGCCGCATCACGAAACATAGCACAGGACATTCAGTCTGTAACGCATCATCCAGTGTCTAAGCGTATCATTCGACGCCGTTTACAGCAGAGTGGTCTGTCCGCAATACGTCCATTGCTTCGTCTACCCATGACGCAGAACCACAGACGTCTCCACCGCCAATGGTGCGATGAAAGAAGGATGTGGACGGCAGAATGGAATGAAATTGTCTTTACTGACGAGTCACGCTTCTGTCTGTAACACCACGATGGTTGGATTCGAGTCTGGAGACACCGTGGAGAGAGGATGCTGAACAGCTGCGTTATGCACCACCACACTGGTCCTGCACCGGGTATTATGGTATGGGGCGGTATTGGATATCACTCTCGCACTCCTCTAGTTCGCATTGCCGGTACTTTAAAGAGCCAGCGCTACATCTCCGAGGTGTTGGAGGCAGTTGTCCTTCCTTACCTTCAGGGCTTGCCCACAGCCATATTTCAACAGGATAATGCGCGACCACACGTGACACGCATTGTCCAAGGGTTCTTCGTCAATCGCCAGATTGAATTGCTTCCCTGGCCAACTCCTTCTCCGGATCTTTCACCGATGGAAAACATGTGGTCCATGATTGCTCAACGATTGACCCAGATTACATCCCCAGCTGCCACACCAGATCAACTTTGGCAATGTGTGGAAGCTGCTTGGTCTGCTGTACCCCAAGAACACATCCAAAGTCTATTTGAATCAATGCCGAGGCGTGTGGCAGCGGTGATCTCCAACAATGGCGGCTACTCTGGCTACAGATTTTGGCAGGAACCACACTTCACAGAAGTCTAGAAATTTAATCATTTGATACTTGGTCAACATGTTATCTACAAAATAAATTTTGTTGTGATATCTCTTGTCTTTCTTGGTGTTGCAATTTGGGTGGCCAGCAGTGTATATATTGCATTACATATTCATCGCACTTCTGCCTATAAGACATACTACAAAAGTTTTTTTCTAAGGTGACTACTATAGAAATCGATTTTTGTAGTGATTATGAATATCCTCGTTCATTTCACATCCATTTTCAGTAAAAATGGCGAATTTACGGGTAATGTCTTGCACTTAGTTTTCCTACGAATATGTTTTACTTGTAGCATTCTTACACCTGGCATGCGATGTTTTCAAATTTCATCATCAATATGAGAGGATGATAAATTAAATTGTTATGGTGTTCGTGACTAATTTAGTTTGAAATATATATATATATAGGGAAATAGAATGTTATTAACATAAAAATGCTTCGATTCAGGATAGTGTCCGCCTAATATTTACGCTGACTAATAGATTTTATTCTGTGTGTATGGATACTTGTTCACACGTTAGACGCCTATAAACATCTGAGTGTTTTATACGTAACTGAGTTAATACCTGCTCAGTTTGGTCACTAATTATTGGAAACTATTAAATTAAGTTTAGAATCTTTTGGACCTTACGAAGGCTATCGATATACACTCATGTCCATAAATTAAGGATAATGCCAGCTCCGGCAAATAAAGGTTCAGAAACAAAACAAATGTGACTTAGTCATAAAGCCCATTTATTAAACAAAAGATAAAGAACAAAAAAGATGGTGTATGTATGATACTATTTATAAAAACTACGATTTTTTCTCACTGGAGCTCACCAAACATGTCCCACACATGCTTTATTGGATTCAAGTCAGGTGAGAATGCTGGCCATTCCATACGGGGGATATCCTCAGATTCAAGACATTCGTTTTCAGTGTTTGCACGGTGAGGACGGGCGTTGTCATCCATAAACACAAATTCTGCGCCCATGGCACCCCTAAACAAACGTACATGTTGTTTCAGAATGATGTCCCGATGAATTTGGCCTCTCATGGTTCCGATTTGAACATGTAGATCTGTTCTGTGACTGAGTAGAGAGCACACTGTGACGATGTCCACATTGCATGTTCTCTACTCCAGGCTAACCGCTGGCGACAGTGAATTGTCGTGAGCGGAACACATTTGATAGGCCTGCGAGCATTTTTGTGGAAATTAGTGTAGTTTGGAAGGATAAACTGATTATTAAATTTCATGATATTTTCAGAATTTGTGGCAATACTTTAACTTGGATTTTGGACTTTCTACAGCATAGATCTATTACGATAAAAGTTAATAAGTCTTACTCTGGTCCTTATGAGCTCAGCCAAACTGGTATTGAGAAGTTGCTCTCTACAGGGATTAGTGTGGGATTATTTGCGGACGACATTGTACTCTGGAGCTCGTGTATTAATGTTAATGAAATTGAATCGAAATTATACAGTTCGCTTGTTGCTCACTCGAGCTTTGCTAAAGAGCTAAAACTAAAGTTTAATCCTACGAAATCAATTGTCACCTTTCTTACCACCATAAGACACTATACAAATATCAACCGAAATTGAGGGTGGACAACCAGGATCTTACTTACGAGAAACAACCCAAATATCTGAGGTTTATTCTAGACCTTGAGTATATTAGTAATCAGCATATTGAACACATTGTTTTGAAGAGTCGAACACGTCTTAACTTTCTTAAATACATTGCTGGTAAGGACTGGGGAGCTGATGCAGTTACTCTTAGAACTACATATATGGCGTTCAATCGGCCTTTTCTCGAGTATGGATTCCCAATTTATTGTTTTGCCTCTACCACTAACCTGAAGAAGTTAAGAACAAGTTCAACTAAGTGCTGTCCGTATTATCACGGGGTTGAGACACAGCTGTCCTTCTCAAATTGTTCTATTTGAGTTGCAGTCGCTCCAGACTTGAAGACAAGCTGGTCTTGTAAAGTACTATAATAAACTCTCTAGTTATGGCCTCTGCAATAAAACCTAGATGTATCTTAACACCTGAAGAAATCACCAAAGATTAAAGAAAAACAGCCCTTTTAATCAAGTCGCCTCCCAACTAGGGATGTCGATGTTTTCAAAACATCGATGTTTTTTTTAAAAAATCGATGTATTTAACAGCGATGTATTGGAGCCGATGTTTTTGTAACATCGATGTTTATACTTGTGAATTTTTTTTACGCTGTCGATGTTTTATTTTTAAATAAAAAAAAGTACTGTTACAAAAATTAAAAAAAAAAAACCAAGCAGCATAATTTTTATAATCAGCAAATTGAACATACTTTTTTGACCAAAGTGGCCAAGGGTGAAGGGTCTGAAAAGTAGGGATGTGACATCGATGTCAGTGTTTTCAAAACATTGATGTTTTATAAAAAAACATCGATGTATTGGAGCCGATGTCGCCTCACTAGTTGCTAAACCAGTTTTACGAAATGGAGAAAAAAGTTTAAATACACTGAATATTAAAAACATCGATGTTTTGGGGGCGATGTATTATCAACATTGATGTTTTAATTTTAAACATCGATGTTTTGCTGTCGATGTCGCATCAATAGTTTACACCGGATTTGCACAACTTCTCTCCCTCCAAACAACGAAGCTATTCCGAGAAACGGCATTCATTTTATCGTCCAGATCTCGAGTCGGTGAGAGTTTGCCGAGCCAAATTTGTTTTCCACCACAAGTCGGAAAAGATAAAAGGGTTGCACCTTTTTGGGGAGATTTCTCCGAAACGATTGATTGCAACTAACCGCTCCCCTCTGCCCTTCGCCCCCCCCCCCCTCCCTGGTCGCTCACGCCGTCTTTTGTTCGCTCTCTGTGATATTTTGCCCCCATCGGTTGCCTTGACCCCATCTCCCGCCAAAGCGGGATGAACCCTAGACCTCCGTGTGACAGGGGCTCCTGGACTGCTCTTTCTAGACCAGCTAGCGGTCACATCAAGTGCCTCTCATTCATCGAGGGCAGGAAGGTCTTCGCCAACTGCACCTACTGCCACCACCATCAGACATCTGCAGAGCATCTAATGGATTGTCCTCTCCAGAGAGGACATCTATCGCCGCGATCCACTTCTTGTGAGCCAGATCAGTACGCAGAATACAAGGATCTTTCGAGATTTACCAAATTGTCTCTGGACATGGAGTCTTTGCTTCGCACCAAAAAAAGATTCTTACAAAAGACAGAAATCTGTCTTTGTGGCAATACAACTGAGGATGTAGAACATGCGGTATTTGACTGCGTACAATGGGACAGCATTAGAGCAAAATATTTTCCTATAGGCTATAAAAACATCCAAAAAAGATTACTGATATATCATCCAAAATCTAAAACCGCACTAAAAAAGAACATAAGAGCTATCTTGGAACAAAGAATCGATGAAATCCCGTAACCCATCGAGAAGTACCACTCTAACATATTGAGATTACTGGCACCGGATTAGTTCATTATAAAGAGAAAATATTATTTAATTATATTCAAAGAGCGTTTGGATATTGATTATAATTTGTTAATTTGGATTAATGACTTGTTAAATTGAAATTTGTACTTTGTAATTTGTAATTTATAAGTTGTAATTTGATGTAGATGCACCATATGTAGAACACTGAAAACAAGAAAAATGTCAAGCGCACTGTTTGCGCAAAAAAACATCTAAAAATGTAAAACTTTGTAAAAACTTTAATTGTAAATAAAGACGGAAACGCTCGTACTGGATAGGGTTGCTTCTCAACCCAAAATTTTCGCCAAATGGCTACGGCCGGGTCGGCTAAATAGTTAGAATTTCTTGCGAGTCAACCGTCTTATGGATCTTTTTCGTCAGACACTGGAGGATAAGCAACAACAGAATTGACTCTCTCTACATCTCCGAATAATATAATAATCTATATATGTAATTCTCTTACGTGGCACTCAAAAAAGACGTTATTTTTTACCGCGTTTTGGCAACACTGTACGATTGTTTGTTTACCACGAAGTTTCGCGCCTCAATTGAATTTATAGCGTATAAATTATATATTTTATTGAAAAAAAATATATATATATATTAGTCAAGTTGTTGTAGCTTACAAACAACATGCTGGGTATTCAATATCCAAAGCAGCGCTCACATTTCGAGTCAAAATTTGCTCAAAGTTTTCATTTTAATTCCAAATTGTTCTTGTTCTGATGCCAGAGGTACTATATAACTTTTTTGTAGCGCAACAAATTTATTTTTGAAAAATATTTTTTTGGAATATCATATTTTGTAAACAATCTCTCCTGCTAGGACACGTGTCTTCATTGATGCGAATGGTATTGATACGAACGTGGCTTCATTGATCGAACCAATGAGGATTGCAAAGCAATCCTCCTGGGGTTGGCGAGAGTCAGCAAGCAGGGGGCCGGGCCCTCTAGTAATTGTATAATTTTATATCACTAACAATACTTTCATATAAATTACTTCATTCTAAAATACAATTAAACACCAACATTTTTTTGAAAATGCACATCAATAAAATCCTGGCCTATTAGAAACATAGTGAGATAATTTTTTTATAAGAAAACTCTAAGCTATATTGCAAATCACATGCAAGTGAAGAATGAAATATCACCAATTAGTACACATAAGTAGTAGGTATGGTATGCAAAGTGAGATCTGTGTCCCCAATGGGTTTTCTCAAATTATAAAATTATATATTTTTTTGAGTTTGCAACTATACCAAAAAAATGGTCAACATGAAAGATAAAATAAATACTTACTCAAACAATCTCAAGTCTCGTAATGCCTTATATATGTCCGCAATTATTCCTCCAATGATATACGTTTTGTTATCATCAGAAATTTTCAACTCGGAGTACGGAGGAAACTAAAAAGTTTGAAAAATAAAAGTTAAATTCACATTTTTTTTAATTTTTACTTGGTTGGTTGGTCACCGCAGGTGACCCCCTCACCTCCCGACTTTAGTCAGGTTAAAGGGTTTACTAGTCACCCACGGAAAAATCGAGTGAACCCGTCAAAGGAAACCGGACTAATCCGGTCAACCCCGTGACGAAATTTCTGTAAATACATTTGAGACACATTTTACATGAGTTAGACATCCTTTGGATAATACTGATTTTATATCCTTTTGAAAATAATGATAAAATATCCTTTTGATAGGACATTTAAAACATGGGCCGGTCTGCAGGATTTTCCCTTACTATTTTGCATGAGACTTAAATTTAAATTAGTTTTCCTCTTTTGGTAAGGTTAATAGTTTCCCCAATTTTCAATAAAAATATCAGGTGCAGTCCTGCTTTTCCCACCAGCCTCACTTACACAAAGTTGATTTAACGAAGTAACAATCATTTTTTTTTTTTACTTCATCTAAATTACACTAATATTTAAATAGTAAATGATTAATTGCATTAAATATGTACAGCAAAAAGACAGAAACTAAAAATTAACAATAAAATACAAATGTACACAGTCTTCTGATTCATAGTTGGTGATAATGTTAATGTTTTCCACTAAGAATTTCATAACATTCATAATTTTTATTTGAGCCTGATTGTTGCTGATTGTGTTGGTGGCCCAAGCTTGGTAGTGCGTTATGGCAGGTTTCTTGAGGTGATGGCTACCTGTGAGTGAACACTCAAAAATTTAATGATCTGGAGTGCCAACCTCCCCACACATGCATAGGTCGCTGTTCTATATTTTGAACCTGAATAGATAGCTGGGGAATGGGCCATGCCCAGTGTAGAATGCTGTTAGGTTTCCTCCACATGGCTGTCTTTCTTTGTTGACAACGTAAAAACGTGTGGACTCGACGACCTGTTTCTCCATTATCCCAGTCTTCCTGCCAGGCTCTTAAAGTGAGATCCTTTAACTGAGATTTTAAGTGGCTTTTAGAGTGCTTCAGATGTATTACCATACTTGAATTTCTCCTTGTTGCTGCTTTAGCCAGTTGGTCCGCTCTTTCGTTACCGTAGTATCCCGCATGCGCCTTTATCCAGTTAATATGGATGTTTTCTATGTGGGGTTGAAGCCTTCTTCTTATTTTGTGGATGATGATGTCCTTGTTTTGCAAGCGTTGGATTGCTTTAACTGTTGATAGGCTGTCAGTGTAGATTCTTATGTCTTTTTGTTGTTGCTGCGCAGCCCAGTTGATGGCATATAGGAGCGCGGTTTTATCTGCCTGGTAAACTGTGTTTTCTGGGTGGAGTGTGGCGGTCCAGTCATGTATGACCCTGTTGTTTTGAAGCACGGTAAATGCTGCCCCCACTCCATGTTCTGTGTTCGACCCATCGGTGTAAATGTCAAGGTTCGAAGAGGTAGTTGGTTCTCCATTCATTTATGTGTAGTCCGTCTCCCATGTGTTTTCCTCCCAGATGGGCACCTCGCTCTCATAATCTGCTTCTCTGAAGGTTTCCCCCAGAAAATTAGCATTTGTCCTAAATCTGAGCAGTCTTGTGATTGTTCCTTCTCTCTATGGGCAACTAGGTGAAGTGGCTCTAGTCCACTGAGCACTTGTAAGGCATTGGTTGGTGCAGTGCGGTATGCTCTGCAGATTCGGAGAAAGAAGTATCTTTGCAGCATTGAGCATTTTCTTATTAATCTGCTTGAAACATTTTCCGCTCATATGCTTGAGCCATAGCAGATTTGCCTCTCAGCTACCGCCTTATACCAGATCTTTAGAAACCTTGGTTTTATTCCCCAATTTTTGCCTATCATGGTTGACATGCGATTACTAAGCAAGATAGCCTTTGTTTGGAGTTGAGTAAAATGGGGAATAAAGGACATTGTTTCATCTATGGTAATTCCTAGTAGTTTTAGATGTCTAACTACTTTAATTCTCCAATTGCCACTCTTAATTTGTGGATTCCTGGAGATTCTGCCTACCATACTGATAACAAGGGCTTTGGTTTTATGTTTTGACAGTTGTAATTTTTCCTTGTTACACCAGTCCACTACTCTGTCCAGTGCTGTGTTTGCTGCACTTTCAAGTTCTGTTCTTGAGGTCTGCACCACTGTTAGGGTGATGTCATCTGCAAATGCCTGGCACTGGCATTGCGATCCCCAGTCCATTTCTAGTAAAGAGTTGACTATGATGAGCCACAGAAATGGTCCTAGGCAAGATCCCTGTGGGCAGCCCCTTTTAATTGTGCGTGTAGTGACTATGGTGCCATGGTGTAGTTCTATCACTCTGTCCTTCAGGTAGCTCTCAATTAGGGCTACTAGATTTGGGGGGAATCCCTTATATTTTAGACTTCGTATAAGAGATGGCCACCATAGAGTGTCAAAGGCTCCTTGTATGTCCAGTGAGATGATACAGGTGTTTCTTTTGTTTTCCTTGATGTTCGTTATTAGATCATTTATAGCATGCTCTGTTGAAAGGCCTGTTCTGAACCCAAATTGGATTCGTTGCAGGACCTTGTTGTCGTATAAAATTTTTTGGAGTCGTATCAGAATAAGTTTTTCTAGAGTTTTCCCCAGCATTGGAAGCAGACTGATCGGGCGGTAGGACTCTGGTTTTGTAGGGTCTTTGCCCCTTTTTTGAAATAGCACCACCTCCCCCCTTTTGAGAACCGTTGGAAAGTGTTTGATCTTCGAACACGCATTCATTAAGTCCAATATTTTCTTAGGGATGATTTCCATTAAGAGCTTCAGAATTGTATCATCCATTCCGTCTAGTCCCGGTGCTTTTTTGATTGGTGCTACCTTTACCAAATGTTCCAATTCATGGTGTTTAAATGGAGGCGCGTTTATGACGTTTCGGTTGTGAAGTGTCTGCATACGTATGTGTCTGTGTTCCTGCAGATCGTCCTCTATGTTGTCTGCTTTGAAGATGTGACTTAGCATGTTGTTCAGGTTGGCTTTACAAAAAAGCAGCTTTTTTGTAGCAGTAAAAATGGGAAAAGTTGCATTTATCATTCTCTAAAGTTGCATTTATGAAAATAAAGTTGCATTTATTTTTGATACACTAAAATATAAAATAAATTGTTAGTTAAAATGAAAAAATTCATTTGTACGTCATCATTAAATACAGAAGAACGTTGGTGTCATTGAATGGCCTATCCTTGGTCAGTAATTTCTTTAACCTTGAAAAACTGCGCTCGACAGAGACTGATGTTACCTGGCATTGTTGCGTTGGAATTTTTCTGCAGTTGTGAAACAAATGTACCAGTCAAGTAACTTGGAGCAATCGCGGGTAAAGCACCTTGAGTGTGATTCCAGTCGCAATCATATAATGTACTGTATCGGATAGTAGAAGCGTAAAATCCTTTCGCTCAACATTCAGAGATTTTAAAACGTCATCTACAAGGCGAACAACATATGGATGATCGACACTCACATCGCAAACTCTGCAGTCGATTACGCAAGTTTCCTCAGGATTATCAAGAGTGCAAACCAATGTGTTAAAAGTTACTTCTTGCCATTGATTTCACTTTCGTCTGTTAGGACGAACACCTTCTTTCCATGCGTCATCTTATCGTGGTTCAAAATTACGAGGTGTTGTCCTCGGATCTTTCCCTTAAGGGATTGATCCCGGACCGTCGTCAATAGCCCGTTGTGTTGCTCTAGTACGACGTTAACTAAAATTAACATTACCATTACCTTCTTTCCATGAACTTCTTGTTTGATCCGCAATACTTTGGCATTCTCAAGATTAGACACACGCGATCAAAGGGTTGGTTCAGAGAGCAAAAAATGAAAGAGTAATTTCATATTAATTAATTTAAAATACATTTTAAAAAGTTGCAGGTGGTTGTATTTATGCAAAAAGTTGCATTTATGCAGAAAGTTGCATTTATATTGCGATTATAACTCACTTACAATACACCCCATGTAGGAGGAATTTCGGTTTTAGTACTTCACATGCAGCGTAGAACGTGTGAAAAAAAGTTGCATTTGTTGAAAAAAGTTGCCCTACTTATCAATTATTTCAGCTCTATCGACTTCTATTGTCAGCGTACTTTCGATATACGCATGGTCAAATAGGGTCCTTGTGCAATAAAACCCTAAAAACCAACCAACTCTTTCGATATACACTATATGGAAAAAAGTATTTTGACACTGCATGTTTTTCAGAAAAAGTGCTTCATTAGTCTAGTTAATAACGGGTACGTACTCCTTTTTTGCTTGCATTACAGCTGCAACATGTCGATTCATACTTACCACAAGTTCTCTATATGTCTGTGTACGAATAGTTCGCCATACCTCATGTAAGGCTGTGAGAAGAGATTGTTGGGCGTGCGTGGCGGTGTGATACGCGTCGCTTCACTTCGTTCCACATGGGCTTGATTGGATTGAGGTCGGGGCTCTAAACAGGCCAGTCAAGCAAATTCACCTCATTTTCAGAAAACAAATCCAGCACACGTTTTGCAGTATAACATGGAGCTCGATTCTGTTTGAAGAAACAACCATCCTCGCCGAAGAATGCCAAATGGTGGGCAAGCCCGAACTATCCAGAACGTCGAGTACGCGACAGCTCTCATGGTACCAGGTGCATCAAGTCCTAGTCCTAACCAAGAAAAAGAACCCCACACTAAAATGTACCCTTCTCCGAATTTCTGCAGTGTGCAAATACTTTTGTCCATCTAGTGTATTACATCCTTGATACATGGTTTCGGCGTCTTAAAGCTGATTCAGACCCTGTGCACACATCCGGTGTTTCAACGTGATGCGCCACTGCGGCACCGAAGCCCAACTATGCACACATCACCGTGAAATGACGCACGAACTCATTTAGCGCCATTTGCGATACATATTCTATCGAAGAAAACGTGTTTATTTCACTTACTTGGTGTAAAGAAAGTATATTTTGAAACACAAAAATAGACGTTACTGGATACAACCATTTATTAATTATTATTTATATTCCATTTATTTATGAAAACAAGGTACTTCAGAACGGAGACTCATGTGCGGCGACCGTGCGGCTCAGTGGGAACTGCGGTACAAATTGCACGCAAGTTGGACGTGCGGCGCTGGAGGCATGTGTACACTTCTACATTGGATCTAATGTATCTCAGACCGCACTTGCGTTGCGGCAGTGGCGCCGCACGTTGAAAAACCGGATGTGTGCACCGGGCCTTAACGATGTATTTGACCATATGTGAGATGTCGTGATCAATACAATGCCAATTTTGACGTCAAATATGTCTTACCTTTCAAAACCGGGGTACCCGGCTTAATTTTTAAGTGTCACAAAAAACGCAAGTGGGTCATTCCACGCAAAATGAGCAAATCGCTGTGGCTGACCCATCACCGATTTTAATGAAAATTAATTCTTAGATAGATCGCATATAGTAAGGAGGAACTGCCAAATATTAGATGTCCAAGATGTATATTTTATTTTTTATTGAATTTTAAAGTTCAAGGTCACACAAATGTAGATTTTTTTTGCACTAATTGTAGCCTGTTTGAGACCCTATATTTCAATAAGTTATTAACACAAATTAAAATTTCTATATATTGTTACATTCTTTAGTAAAAGGTCTTTAAGGAAATTTCAGAATATAGTTTTATATCCGTCACTGCTCATTCGCAGGGATCAGCGAAAATAGAGATTTTTTGCCTGTTTGATACAAATTTCAAATTGCGCTAGTTCCTTTAAAAATGGAGAAAAAAAGTATCAAAAATTATTCTTAACAAAGCACTTCTTTTGTCTAAAAGTTTGGTATCATTTAGTGATTGTGTTTCTATTCCTTAGATAAGAAAAAAAAATAGTAAACAAAGAAAATTATTGAAAACAGCGATTTTTCTATTTTTTTAAATACAAATTTCATTGAGAAGGACAACTCCGAAAACCTCAAAAAATTTCAGGAGAAGACAAACATATTTTACATTTTTATAATCTGTACAAAATTGTCTTTTTTTTCACTTTGGCAACAACAATTTTAAACACCATATTTAATCTAAAATGTAGTTGCAAAAAATGGAAAATTGTCATTTTTGACAGATTTAAAAACATTTCTTTGGGCTAAAGAAATTTTACGACATATTTTAAATTCATGCCAGTTACAATGCTAGGTATGATAATACTACTGATAGAGTTTGGAAGTCGCATTTTAATTCTTTCATCTTCAAAACACACACACAGCTAACGAAAATAGCAATTTTCTATTCTAAATAGGCATAAGTATTCAAATGAAGGACATCTCTGATAAAACCGACATTTCACAGGATTACAGTTTATTATGTTTATTACTTGTAAAAAAAAATTCGGGATTGTAATCTGCGTCGTTAAGCAACAATAATAAAATCGAAATCATGAGATTGAAGGACAACTCCGAAAACCTCAAATATTTTCAGGATTATGTGTCGAGATGTATATTATCTGTCCTGGAATTTCCATCATTGTAATTTGTTTATTTTCTTCTCAGGAATATTTTTTCCTAGATGGAAATTATCGTTTTATTTTATCGCATGATGAATCAAAAAAGGCGGGAACACGCCAGTGAGATCCATTTCCGCCTTTGAAAGAGATGTTATTACATTCAAGGGCATATAACCGAATAAATAAACACTATTAAATGAATTATGCTTATATATGTGCTTGGTTTACTAAACCAAAAGTTTTCGAACACCGGTGAATGCTCGATGGCAATCCAGAAGTATTCCATCAGTAACCGTAGCCATTACGGGAACGCGTAACTATCATTGCTACATTCATATTCCCAATTGTACGACACAAAATTCTTGTTTCATATTTATCACAATCACCAACAAAAGAAGCAAATAATTTAAAAAGAATTCGGCAGCATAATAAAATCAACTTTCAATTATAGAAGATGCAAAATTTAACATGGGAGATTTACCACATAGTGAACTTTAGTTAAAAGTCAGTAACTTTGTTACGAAGTTGAAATTTTTAAACTTGTTTTGACACTGATTTTTTCTGCTTGTATAATTTACCTTTTAAGTTAAAAATGATTTGGTATTTCTTTGTTAATTTAGAGTTTCATTACATGTATTTAATTTCTCTGTTATCATTGAAGTTCTCGTAATATACATAGACTGGGATGCAAATGTCATGATTTTGATTTTATTATTGTTGCTTTAGGACGCAGATTACAATCCTGAAATTTTTTTTACAAGTAATAAACATATTATAAACTGTAATCCTGTGAAATGTCGGTTTTATCAGAGATGTCCTTCATTTGAATACTTATGCCTATTTAGAGTAGAAATTGCTATTTTCGTTAGCTGTGTGTGTGTTTTGAAGATGAAAGAATTAAAATGCGACTTCCAAACTCTATCAGTAGTATTATCATACCTAGCACTGTAACTGGCAAGAATTTAAAGTATGTCGTAAAATTTCTTTAGGCCATAGAAATGTTTTTATTTCTGTCAAAAATGACAATTTTCCATTTTTTGCAACTACATTTTAGATTAAATATGATGTTTAAAATTGTTGTTGCCAAAGTGAAAAAAAAGACAATTTTGTACAGATTATAAAAATGTAAAATATGTTTGTCTACGTTAAGTACTTTTTGAGAAACAGTACTTCAAACATGCAACATTAAGCGATCTGACAACTGCGATAAAATAAAACGCTAATTTCCATCTAGGTAAAAATATTCCTGGGACGAAAATAAACAAATTACACGGATGGAAATTTCAGGACAGATAATATACATCTTGACACATTATCCTGAAAATTTTTGAGGTTTTCGGAGTTGTCCTTCTCAATGAAATTTGTATTTAAAAATATAGAAAAATCGCTTTGTTTTCAATAATTTTTTTCTTATCTAAGGAATAGAAACACAATCACTAAATGATACCAAACTTTTAGACAAAAGAAGTGCTTTGTTAAGAATAATTTTTGATACTGTTTTTCTCCATTTTTAAAGGAACTAGCGCAATTTGAAATTTGTATCAAACAGGCAAAAAATCTTTATGTTCGCTGATCCCTGCGAATGAGCAGTGACGGATATAAAACTATATTCTGAAATTTCCTTAAAGACCTTTTACTAAAGAATGTAACAATATATAGAAATTTTAATTTGTGTTAATAACTTATTGAAATATAGGGTCTCAAACAGGCTACAATTAGTGCAAAAAAATCTACATTTGTGTGACCTTGAACTTTAAAATTCAATAAAAAATAAAATATACATCTTCGACATCAAATATTTGGCATTTCCTCCTTATTATATGTGATCTATCTAAGAATTAATTTTCATTAAAATCGGTGATGGGTCAGCCACAGCAATTTGCGCATTTTGCGTGGAATGACCCAAGTGTGAAAAATTTAATAACTTGAGAAAAAAATGGATACATAAATGAACGATATTGCGGTGAAAAGAAAATTAAGCAAATAATGTAATAACTGCTCCCTGACGTCATCGACTAATGCAATCGCAGAGCTAAGTTGAGTCACGAAAATGAGCACTGACGCTCACTTTGAGTCTAGATCCGGCCTCTTTTGTGCGAGCACGACGTTTGAGGTTCCATTTGGTTCTAATTTTTACACTTTCTAAATAGTAATAGAAGTAAAATTTAAATATTTAATTCTTGTTTAGATATCGGACTTCAAAGTGTGAAAATTTCGCAAACATTTCAAAATGTGCAAAGATTTGCATAATAAATGCAAGAAATAGTAGAAACTTCAACAGGAAGAAAGATAGAGTCATGGGGAATCCAAAAAGATCTGGATATCCGTTGCCGAGCGTCAACGGGCTCGGCGGGGGTTCTTGTAAATATAAACGTCGCACCTTCAAGGTGAACAAATACCTTATACGAGTGCGCCAAGTACCTCCACCGCTCAGTTCCATGCTAATAGCATATCTGATGACATAGACGTTTTATTATGGAATGATAATCAAACCATGGAGGTCGGTAATGAGCCACAACTTCCATCATCAACAGCGGGAGCACCCATTGCGATGTACGTGCGGAGAGATGAACATTTGATGAGTAAAATTAAATCTAGTACTAATTTCTTTCACTCTCATTCATCTTATGGCCTTACTGACGTTTCTACGCCTTAAACCTAGCGGGCAAGTTCCGACACAACCCCATCCTGTTTTTTTTTTTTTTTAATCGACGAAATCAAGATCTCTCCAATTTTTTTTCTCGTGACGAAATATCTCGTCCATAAGATATGAGTGTCTCTACTGTTATAAAAGGAAGTGTTTGTCTGTGTACGGTGTGTACTGTCCTGAGGAATCTATGGCACTTACAATAGAGTGGGTCATTCCACGCAAAATGAGCAATTCGGCTGTGGTCAACACATCTCTACTATTATAAAAGAGAGTGTTTGTTTGTTTGTTTGGGGCCGCAAAATCCTGACGATTCTATGGCACTTACAGCAATGAGATTTGGCACACAGGTAGTCCGAATTATTTGCTATTTTTGGGTCGCGGCGAATTTTAAAATTTAATCTCGAAGCTTTTTTAATGAATTTCATAGTTTTATCCTCCATTGGTTTTTCAAAGCTCGGAGAACTTTTTCGACTCATGCGACCTTACAGTCAGGGTTTGGAATCATGTCAAGTTTTTTTCATCCGCAAAACGCGAAGAAAACTATTTTTTTTCCCCCTTTGATTTTGCGCGATTGATTTTCCAGCCAGACGCAAAATCTTTTAACGGAAGTCAAGGTTCTTTTTTTTTATCTCCTAAACGGTTAAAGATAGAGTAAAAATTTCAACGGATTTGAAATCTGCGGAAAATTTCAGGTTAGATTGATACCTAAAAATATGATTTTCTTTAAATAAATAATTTTTTAATTGAACATATCTTCAACGAATTTGAAATTGCGGAAAATTTTCCACCAGCTTAATATTAGGCTAACCACGCAGTGGCTAGTCACAGATATTAATGAAAATTAGTTTTTAATAGATTACATATAGTAAGGAGGAACTGCAAATATTAGGTGTCCAAAATGTATATTTTATTTATTTATTTATTTTTTAATTTTAAAGTTTAAGGCCACACATTAAATGCGACTTCCAAACTCTATCAGTAATATTATCGTACCTAGCACTGTAACTGGCATGAATTTAAAGGATGTCTTAAAATTTCTTTAGCCCATAGAAATGTTTTTAATTCTGTCAAAAATGACAATTTTCCATTTATTTTTATTTTTTGCAACTCAATTTTAGATTAAATATAATGTTTAAAATTGTTGTTCCCCAAATGAAAAAAAAAGAAAATTTTGTACAGATTGTAAAAATGTAAAACATGTTTGTCTACGTTAAGTAGTTTTTGAGAAACACAACTTAAAACATGCAACTTTAAGCTATCGCACAACTGCTCTTTAAAGTTATATAAAGTTATAAGTATATCAAATACCTCAAACTTCAAAAATATTTAATTTTAAACCTAAATTTTTTGGATATTGTTATTTATGCATAAACTAAACCCCGGTACCAAATTTCATGAAAATCCATTACCATGCGGCGACAGGTTTTTCAGGATATTTGCTCATTTCACGTGGAATGAACCAATAATGAAATTTGACACACAGGCAATGCGAATGTTTTGCGATTTTTGTGTCCAGCCTGAATTTAAAAATTTAATCCAGTTTAATCCGAATTTAATAATTTAAATAAATTAATTAAAAAAAAAATTTACCATTCTTTTCTCCGGAATGTGACGTCACCCGACCTCGAAAGAAGAAGCTTTTTGATTCGTATGAGCTCATTTCAACATTTTCACGGGCAAAGACTATTAGAGGTTTTCGATTTTCGCAATCGATAAAAATAGAGTGAATATTTCAAGGGATTTAAAATCTGCGGAAGGCATTCTTAAATGTATTGGTTTATATTTTTAATGTTTGCAGTATCAGAGTAAGACATAATGTGTTCAGCCCGATTTTTAAATCTTAATCTAAATATTTTATATTAATTTATTGGCATCACGGCGTTTCCTGCGGTGTTGGAAATGGGTATACGTTGCAATCACCGGGGTTTGCAAGCGTTGGCGAAGAGTGGTCCGACCTGACCCCACGAAAAGAACTGTCACGGACCACACATTGGTCACATAGTCGCTAGTCTGTTTTTTTTTTTTTTTTAAAGGAAGTGTTTATTTGATTGTGCTGTCCTGACGAATCTATGACACTTACAGTAATGGGATTTGGCACTCAGGAAGTCCAAATTTTTGGCTATTTTCGGGTCGCTGCGAATTTTAAAGTTTAATTTATAACATTTTCAAATGAATTGAATAG
Source organism: Metellina segmentata (assembly GCA_947359465.1). Taxonomy (NCBI): domain Eukaryota; kingdom Metazoa; phylum Arthropoda; class Arachnida; order Araneae; family Tetragnathidae; genus Metellina; species Metellina segmentata. Next base: position 2,519,227 of record OX375879.1, read on the forward strand.
TCTTTTTCACCCTTAGATCTTCATTCCGTTCCGCTCCGGCAATAGAAGAAAGGACAGAATTTTGTTGTTTTCACCTCTGACGTCACGTTACAATCGTCACTATTGACATCAGCCTTTGTATCCATGCCAAATTTTTACCACCTTGTGCTCTTTGCAATTAAATGGGATTGAAGATATCCCTCAAACGATTTCACAGCGAACATTTTGACTGGCATTGTTTAATTCGTTTTTGTAAAATCGGGATCGTTAAAGATAGATTGAAAATTTCAACGGATTTGAAATCTGCAGAAAATTTTACTATTAGAAAATTATACTACATAGATACCTTACATTTGATTGTCTTTTAATAAATAATTGTTCTTAATTAAATATTTATATTTTCGCAAGACATCGTGACGTCACGCTGATTGGATATCTTCGCAAATTGAATTTTCCGAATTTGAAAATGGCGAGGCCATTACAGCGTTGCCCGTGGTGTTGGTTTGGGAAGCAAACCATAGTTCATAATATTCATAATTTGGTTTGCGAAGCAAACCTATACCACGGGCAACGCCGTGATGGCTGTTATCCAATAGGTTACGAATTACCACATGGTTTGAGAAGCAAACCAAATAGGAATTTTTAGCAATCACCGGGGGTTAGCGAGCAGTGGTCACACATGACCCCACGAAAAGAACTATCACTGGCAACTCCGTTCTGGCCACGCAGTGGCTAGTTTTTGATAAAGACGAGATATCTCATTGAGACAACTACCAGATTCAACAACTAAGAAGAGCAGAAAAAATATAAATAGGAAATTGTTAAAAGCTTACAGGAATGATTCCGGCCCGCCATTTCTTCATTTTGTAGCAACTCCTATTTTCTTGATCGTTTCTTTCACTTCGAAACTACAGCAAAGGATTTTCAAGCAAAATGGACCTTATCCGCACACTACTGCCATTTTGTGACGTCTCCGAAAAGAGTCGGTAAAAATGAGGCCTCACAAAGACCTGGGAGGTTCTTTACACAAACTAATTGCTTAACCATTTTCGGTACTTAAAACTTTTTTTAGAAAACAGTCACAACAGATAATATTGTTCTTTGACATGAAAGCATTTCTATCCAGTATAAATATTCGGAATAAGCAAATCTGGAATAATTCAGCGAGTACCCTATTTCTGCAACAAACAATGTAATCAATATGTTTATTACTCTATTGCTGGTCAAAGTTGTTAACGACTTATGCAATTTATTAAAGAAAATAAATTACTTCACCATTCCAACATAGGAAGTAAATCCTGACAACAGAGTGGCAAAACAAAACATTTGCTTTTGACGTTACTTCAATTTTTATTATTCCAGTTACCTTTTCTAACCATCAGTGGAAGCTTGCACTTAAATAATGATCTATTGAAACAATTACCAATCTGGTACATTCGAAACTTAAGTCGTATCGTTCGCATAGGATTATTCATCCTCGTATTGGAAACGGATGATATTAAAAAGCAGCATACGAAATGAAGCCGATCGATATGTTAATAAAATTACTATGCTCATTATTAAAGCTCTTTCATGCACTGCACCCCTCATAATTTCATAAATTTCATTGAAACAAAAGATAGGGTTCGTTAGTATTTCTGATCGATTTTATGTGCAGCTCCGATGAACCCTCTTCGTTCATTCGTGGTTCATAGCCACTTTATAATTCAGAATGGTGGTACTAAGTGTCATTTTGTAAATCGATCCCTACACTAATGTTTAGATAGAGATTTATACTGCTTGAAAACGTTTGGAAGGTACAATTGCATACAGTAATTTATATATTTATTAGGATAAATGGCTCGTCATGATAAAATGGTGCATATAATTTGGTCAAACTTCATTTATATATTTTTTTAACATGACGGTACTATGGATGCGACATCGATGTATTTACCATCTATGTATTGGAGCCGATGATTTTTTTTAACTTCGATGTTTATACTTGTTGATGTTTTATTTTTAAATGAAAAAGTACCATTATAAAAATTAAAAAAATAGTCAAGTTGCATAATTTTCATAACCAGTCATTTCAATATACTTTTAGACCCAAGTGAGATGGAGGGGGTGGTCCTGGGCGATAAGCCCTCTACCTTCTTCAGGAACGTTGCTGGTGCTGAATGAAAAAATTTGGTTACACAATATTTATATTATTGGTAGCAGAGTTTCATTGTCCAATGGTAGAGAAGGATGGTTCAGGTGGGAGTGGTCACAGAGAGTCGAATTTTGATCAACAATTACAGATGCTAAGTGACATGAATTAAGATAACATAGAATGAAAAGAAAAAGAAAAGTTACAAATTAAAAAACAAAAATTAAAGTTACTAATTAAGAATGGCTCTAGGCCTTTTACTGAATTCAGTTTGGTGATGGTCATATCTGGGGATTTGCTGGATTGCAGGATTATCGATAATCTCGAGTTTGGTATAAAATTTAATTGCGAGTTTACGGAAAAAATCTTTGAGATTTGTCATTTTGATATCTTCAAGAATTTTATTATTTCTGTAATACCAGGGGTAACCCACGATAATACGGAGAGTATAATTTTGAAAAGTTTCTAGTTTATGGAGGTGGCTTTTTGCTGCATATCCCCAGACATGACTGGCGCAGCTGATTTTTGGTCTAATCATGGTTTTATAAAGGAGCAACTTGTTGTCAGTTGAAAGAATCGAATTACGGCCAATTAGGGGGTAAAGGGTTTTTCTAGCGATGGCGGCTTTGGTTTTAAGGGAGGAAATGTGATCTTTCCACGTTAATTTCGAGTCCAATGTGACTCCGAGATAGTTACAATTAGGGGACCAAGGAATTGGATTTCCAAATAGAACAGGGGGGTCAGGAGTAACTCTTTTCCTAGTAAAGTAAGTAGCTTGGCACTTGTCAACATTGATTTTAATTCTCCAAGCAGTAAGCCAGGTTTCAAGTGTGTGTAGGTAGTTTGAAAGTGTTGTCATGACATCTGTAATATCATGGTGTCTGGCTAACACAGCTGTATCATCCGCAAACATGCAAAGGATAGATGATGGGTTTCGAGGGATTCGTTCATATACAGATTAAATAATTTGGGACCCAATTTTGAGCCCTGTGGTGTGCCAGCCTGTATGGCATGAGTAGTAGAGAGGGATTTGTTGACTCGAACGACAAAGTGCCTACTTGTCAGGTAGGAAAAAAGAAGTCTAATTAGTGAGGCAGGGATGCCAAAAGTGATCAATTTGTGAATTAATCCGTAGATTCAAACCCTATCAAAGGCCTTTGCCACATCTAGGAAGATTGCACGAGTGCTCTCTTTGTTTTTAAAACCGTCCAAAACATGTTCAGTGACTCTAAGTAGTTGGTGAGTGGTAGACGGCTGTTTTCTGAAACCAAACTGTTCAGGAATAAGAATGTTGGATTCACTGCAGTAAGCATCAAGTCGAATACTAATGATATACTCAGCTGCTTTACTAAGTACTGGGAGCAGGCTAATCGGCCTGTAACTCTCAGGCTGTCGAGTATCTTTGTTTGGTTTCGGGATTGGGACAATTACAGCTGTTTTCCATGGTTGAGGGAAATGTCGTAAAGACAAAATACAATTTATCAGATGGGTGATAATAAAGACGGTTTTCAAAGGGAGTTTCTTCAACATAGTATTTGAAAGCCCATCTGTTGCCCATCCCAGAAATTTAATTTTTAGAATCAGTCAATAAAACATACTTTTAGACCAAACTAGCCACGGGTGAAGGGTCTGAAAAGTAGGGATGCGACATCGATGTCGATGTTTTCGAACATCGATGTTTAGTAAAAACATTGATGCATTTACTTTCGATTTATTGGAACCGATGTTTGTTTAACCTCGATGTTTTAACATTGGTGCTTTTTCCATTCAAAAATAAAACATCACCATTGTAAAAATGAAGAAAAATAACCGTGCAACTAAGTATTTGTCAGCAATGGCGACATCCGTCTCATCAGAAAGAGTTTTTTCTCCTAACTGGTGGGACAGTGAGTGAAAAAAGAAGTCGGCTTAAGGTGGAGAAAGTTAACAAACTTATTTTTTACAAACTGTAAATAACAAATATTGGGGCTTATAATAGTTAGTTAATTAATAGGCCCAATATTTTTTATTTACAGTAAAAAAAAATAAGTTTATTGTGTTTCCCTCCATAAGTTGATAAATAATTAATAATAACTAACAATAATTATTGTATACCTAACTAATTATACTTATAGTTAGTAGTACCTATGTCAAATTGTCGTAATTTTTTTTCTTTTAAGTAATTCAATTTGAAAATAAAAGATGTGTTAATTGTTCTTATTAATTTTTGTGACTTTGCTTTGACAGTTAAAAAAAAGTTAAAAATTAATAAATACGGCAAATGACAAATTAAATTTCCCTCCGGCGAACATAGATGTTTGAGGCTGCTAAACCAATTTTAAGAAAAGGGGAAAAAAGTTTAAATACACTCACGTTCAAAAACGTCGATGATTTTTGGGCGATGTATTATCAACATCGATGTTTTAATTTTGAACATCGATGTTCTGCTGTCGATGTCACATCTCTAGACAGCACGTGATCATTGTTGGATTTATACTCTACCCTGATTATTATCTTTGTTTTGATGTATTTGTTAAGTTGCGAATGGCAACAGTCTAGTTTTTGTAATATATACGCAGATAATGGCTTTTGAGTTACTTTCAGAATTTTGCTAGAGAAAATTGTGTATTATTTTTACGCCATAGCTGAGTGTTATTTTGTGATTTAAAACAGAGTGTACGTATGACAACTGTAAATAAAATGTTTGAGTACTTGTGATATAAGGCGTTTTTATGGAACAGTTGACTGCACCAACTCCACTCTGGATTACTTCTGATTCCGAAATCCAAAACGGAACAATCACTGGCTGTGTATAAATCTTTTCCTCCCACTATCTGTCAACTTACCCTGCTTTCGCATGCTGTCGTCTTTTGAGCAATATATACTGGTAAAATAATATTATTGTAAAACTTAATTTTTGATCAACACTGATAAAAAAAATGAGCTGCGTACGGCTGGTGTTCCCTGGTGTGCCACGTAGAGAAATGAGGGGTGCCCCCAAGTGTCCATGATCTCTAATTAGGAGAAAATGAATAACGCCAAGCAATTGCAATTGTTCTGCAGGCATTTTGAAAACTGCAGTAAAATAAAACACAATTCTCCGCTAAATATGTATTGCGTATTTATAACAAAACACCAAAATTAATTAACTTACTATATTTAAAACCACGGCATACTTTCAGAAATTGCAATTCTGTCGATCACTTTTGAAGTTAAATAGTTTGTCATTGACATAGAAGATGTGTTATTTCTAAAGTGTTTGTGGTAATTTGAGTCTGTGTTTTGAGGTATTTCCGTAGCTAGAAAAGAAAAAAAAAGATGTGGAAGGAGTGCGCTTTGCACTGCAGAATATCGTAACTTAGGATTGAAAAAAAATCGGGAAACATTTTGATAAAAATAAGGAAAAATTGTTCTGCAAAAACTTTATTTGCACTTTCTTTAAAGTGAAACTTTTTTTAAGCACTTACTGCTCCCGGGGTATCAAGCGTGCGAAATATACCCTTTTTATAAACCAGCTGCATTTTCCAATATATCCATTAGATGGCGACACTATATCTATGATTATTTATGGGAAAACTTACGAATTGGTAACATTAAACAGTACCGTTAAAACAACTTTGGATTCTAATTTTATTTCCTGTCAATAGAAGCAGGCCTAGATCTAGAGGAGGGCAAACGTTGCATTTGCTCGGGGAAGCAGATTTCGGGGGGGGGGGGAGCTCAAAAAGAAAACGAATGAAACAATTGTCAACACTGATAGTTGAACGACCCTTCGCTGACGTTAGATATGTCCGCACTTGTGTGGTTTTGCTTGCGCTATGCGCATGCCTCGACGCATGCGTCAAGGCATGCCCGAGATGAATCAGAAGTAGCAGTATTTCACAGCGCCCAGCGTAGCGCAAGGAGCTCCAACACAGCCTTGGATTTCTGTGCGCTTCAACTTTCAATTTGCTGTGTTTTGGTGAACCGAAGTTGTGTTTGGTTGTTTTTCAGTGTTATCATGAATAACGAACAAACTCTGGAATTTATAGAAGACTACCGGTCTCATGAGTGTTTATGGAACACACGATGTTTATCTTATTCGAACAAAATTAAACGTTATGACGCCTATGCTGATTTAGCTAAGAAGTACAATTTAACCGAGAAGGCGGTTCGAAATAAGATTAAAAGTCTCCGATCTTATTTTTCTAAAGAACACCAGAAAGTGACTGAGAGAAAGATTGGCTCGGGAACTGACAGTAATTACGAAGCAGCCTGGTTTGCTTATCGGCCGTTACTGTTTGTAGCTGATTCTGTAACGACGAGACAGACAAAGGACTACCTAACTGCTGATAACTCTGGCAGCACCAGCCTTGGCGAAGGGAACATTTACTCGACCGAGGATATCAATGAGGTAATTAAAATAATACTCATTAAGGGTGTCACGTTTAAATAAGTCGGTAACTTCGTTTTTAATATTAATAACAATTTGTCTCCCTTTGTTTTTAACGATTTGTTGGCAACGATTTCTTAATTCTTTCTTTTCTTCGATAAAATAGTTGAGAAAATAAGAATAAATTCTGTTCAGTAAAGTTTTAAACATAATTTTACCATTAAAACACAAACATTAAGATAGAGTAAAAAAGTCTATCTGATTTTTTTTATCAAGTTTCATAACAGCTCATGAAGGATTGCGTGGCTAGCCCGCCGTTGCCAGTGCCCGTGGTGTAAAGTATTAATCTGGTGTAAAATTTTCAGCAGATTTCAAATCCGTTGAAATTATTTTTACTCTTATCTTTAACGGTCAAGGAGATATAAAAAAAGAACTACATAACTAAAGTTAAAACTTTTTTTTTATCCTCTGCTGGAAAATTATTCCTCTGCTCAAAATGAAAACGTAAACGGAAGAAATAAATTTAGAATCTGTCGTATCTTTCTGCGGTTGCTATTCCAAAAAAAACGATAATAGTTAAAAAATTACAAAAAATTTGGACTACCTGTGTGCCAAATTTTATTGCTGTAAGTGCCATAGAATCGTCAAGATTTTGCGGCAAGAAACAGATAAACAAACACACAGGCAAACACTTCCTTTTATAATAGTATATATATATATATATATATATATATATATATATATATATATATATATATATATATATACTATTATAAAAGGAAGTGTTTGTTTTTTCGCGGGCGCGAAATCCTGACGATTCTATGGCACTTACAGCATTGAGATTTGGTACACAGGTAGTCCAAATTTTTTGCAATTTTTGGGCCGCAGCGAATTTTAAAATTCAATCTAGAATATTTTAAAATGAATTTAAAGAAATTTAATTATTATCGTTTTCTTTGGAATAGCAACCTCAGAAAGATTTGACAGATTCTAAATTTATTTTTCCGTTTTCATTTTGAGCAGAGGAATAATTTTCCAGCAGAGGATGAAAAAAAAGTTTTAACTTTAGTTATGTAGTTCTTTTTCTATCTCCTTGACCGTTAAAGATAGAGTAAAAATTTCAACGGATTTGAAATCTGCGGAAAATTTCACATGAGATCGATACCTAAAGATATGATTTTCTTTTAATACATAATTTTTAAATTGAATATATCTTTTATGAGAATATATTTTCGCAAGAGATTGTGACGTCAAGCGAACTTTCTCTTTCCGAAAATAAAAGATTGTATATTCTGCCCTTCGCGTTAAAAAAAAAGAAACAGATTACATTTCCTGTCCCATTCCATTTCCACTGAGAGCAAGAAATAAAAAACATTGACTGGGATAGTTATTTTTTTTCGTTCAATCGGAATCGCTAAAGATAGATTACAAATTTCAACGGATTTGAAATCTGTGGAAAGTTTCAGTTTAGATTTTTACCTAAAAATACGATTTTCTTTAAATAAATAATTTTTAAATTGAATATATCTTCAACGGATTTGAAATCGGTGTAAAATTTTACACCAGATTAATACCTCCTTACATCACGGGCACAGGCAACGCCGGGGTAGCCGCGTAGTGGCTAGTTGTATATATTTTTTATATATATTTCAAGAAGTTTATTCACACGGACACGCTTGTATTGTGTTTAGAACTATCTAATTCAACAAGACTATACATTTTCCTGACGCGTGATGCAACCTAGAGGCGACATGAAATATTCCATGAACTCTTCACGAATTCGTTTGCAGCATTTGATGCATTTCGAGGGGTTCTACGAAGTTGTCACACTAGTGTCACTGCCAGTTATCTGCCTCCAGGTTCCAGATATTATCTGATCTGTACAGGAAAGGTTAAACTTGATCGTAACCGTAGGTTGTACATGCTGAATCATTACCCAAAAGATCAAAAGAGCCGACGTAACTGAAAGTTTCCAATTCTTACCGCTTGAGAGCGCTGTCACCCTACCAAGAAAAGCAGGTTGTTTACCATTGGATTGCATAGAAATCGTGTTCTGTATTCGCAGTATTTTCGATTTAGTGATTATTTTAAAGCCTTAAATCAGTAAAAACTTGATAGAGACAATGGTGAACTGTTGTGTGCGTCTTATCATACTCGTAGTAAGAAGCTTCAAGAGCAAGTAGGGGAATATGTAGCCATGAGCGACTCGACCCTTCGAGCACAGTGGTTGAAAACAATCTCTAGATATAACAAAGAAATTATTCATGAAAAGACACAATATTTACATTTTGTAAAAGCAGATATTATGTTTAAAAATTTGTCTTCACAGTTTTTTAATACATGCATATTAAAAAATTTTTAATTAAAAATGATCATTTTTTGAATTTATAATTTATAAAAACACTTATATTTTATAACATATCAATAATTTTTAAAATAGCTGAAGACAAATTAATTATGAAGAATATACATACCAAATTTCATGCAATTATCTTGAATAGATTTTGAGTTATATCATTTTAAAGTTGGGAAAAGTGTGAAAAATCCATCATGGAGAAAAATCACCTTAAAAGTTTCATTAATGAAAATCATTTACAAAAGTGTTGATTACTCCGAGTACGTAAGTAAATGCGTTAATGTCTTCAGACCTTTGGTTAAGGTTTATTTTGGCTAATGGTACCTTTTTACGGTACAATTTGCATGCAATTGTACTTTTGTTAGCAGTTTTTCGTATAAGTCGACATATTTTTCGTTTCAAAACTTTGACAGCTATCAAAACGTTCTTTTGTTTATAACTTCGGTTCTACTTAAGATATCATCATAAAATTGATGTCAAACAAAAGAATCAAATTTCAAATTTTTTGAGAATATAAAACAAAAAAGGACTTTTTGAAGGTTTTTTTGTGTTCCAGCCCCCCTTAAATAAATCTAACTTAAAACTTTATAGTAAATGCTTCATTTTAAGTATCCCAAATTTCACTCTGAACATTGCTTATAGGCAGAATAAATAAAAAAATTTATATGAATACTCATTTACTTGAATTAACATTACATGTTTTCTGAGATTTTGTTTATGATCAATTTTATCAATAATGTATCATTACTTAGTGTGGCTAACTAATGGTAGTAAATAATACTGTAATATTTTTAATTATGCATCCCCCCCCCAAGTCCTAAAATTGTTTTTTATCTACTAAGGATTCTTGTACCTGATAGCTAATATATGCTATAAGAAATTTTTTTGTTTAGTCTAAGAAGGGTGACAAAAATTCTTTTTGAAAAGAAATATTAAAACATATTTGTAATCAATTTTCTAAAAACCGAAAAAAATACCAAGAATGGAATGTTTTTAGAATTTGATAACTTTTCACATATTTTATTTTCAATAAAATCTAGCTTTCTCCCTGTTGCGAAAAAACATGCGAATCCCCGCGATCCGTTTTCACGATTGCTTCCACTAGATGGCGCTGGCAACATACCATTCTAGTGTTACATCCCGATTAGCCTGATCAGACTAGGGATGTTACTAACAGTGATTTGACAGTAACAGTTCTAACTGTGACTGCTACTGACGAATATCTGTGATTCAAAACTGTGATTGTGATTCAAACTGTGAATGAATCTGATTGGTTGACTGTAAAGTATCTCTAGTCACTCGTAGCAACGGAATGCTTTTATTTATGTGTTGAATATTTTCAATAATACGATTTCGTCGAAGGAATACATAGCTAAGTCGGTAACGTCGTGGCCTTACAGTGTTCTAGTTTACAGTTCGAACCCCAGTATTTTTTTCATCCAGATCAACTGGAATATATTTAATAAAACGCACAACTGACACTCAATAAACCTTCAATTATAAAATGAATTTTTCATTTTTATTCTGCCACTATGAGCCGTTTTTTATTTTTAGCCCGTAATTCATTTTTTAAATGTACTTTTTCTCCTCAATAAATTAATATTGGTGACTAAGATAGTTTCAACTATATCAAAATTTTCATATAAATTAAACTTTATAATTAATTAAACATTAAAATCAAGAGATATACATTAGAATGCGTGATCATTTTACTTCTAATTGAATTCAAATTATGGATTTTTAATCTTTAAATAAATGTATATAATTGGCAAACCTATTTTTTATCTTTAAATCCGTTTCACTAAATAACCTTTATCCAAAATATTTGTTTGTTGAAGAAAAATGTTTTCATCGTAGTATGTGTAGCAAGACAATTTCCTTACATTTGATAATCTGACAATTTCAAAACATTAAGTAATTTTTCTAAATCTCTAGTAACATTCGAATTAATTTGTATTGTTGTATTCGTGGTGGTGCAAAGACACAACAATTTTATTTGAGATGAAGAAAACACAAAACGAACAACAGCAGAAAAGTCAAACCTTACTGTGAAAAATCTGTAGCTTTTGACTTGATTCGACAATTTCTGTCCAATACTTTAGTTTATAAATCATACAATTTTTACAAAATATTAACTAAAATGTGGAGTAGTTCAGTTTCCACACAACACTGGAGTAACCACGTATTATTGTCAACGGTCCGGGATCCACCCCGAAGACGAAAGATGAAGATATTCTCTTTAGTAGCACTTTAAAATTGATAAGCTGAGTGAAAGTATATAATTTATCTCTAAGGCAAACAGGGAGTATTCTAACGAGTAACATTCTTATTTGTTTTGAAAACAGTCTGACAAGGAATTCCAGAGAATCAGTGTTTACAAACAACAAATTATACGCTTTAAAAATTAAACATTCAGTCATCAAAATCTTTTGTACTCGCATTACGATATTTCAGAATGCATTCTTTACCGCTGTAAACATTGTTGTGTTGATCCTCCCTCTGAAACGGTTTCATCTTAAGAGACAAACTTTAAAGAAGGCAGAAACTCGTAAAACGTATTATAATCACTAACGAAATGAAATAAATATCTCCCTCCCCCCCCCTATGATTTCGACTCATTCAAGTTATACTTTCAGAAGCACATAATTCATTTTTTAGAATTAAAAACAATTTACAAGAGGTTAAACAGAACAATTTTAATTATAAACAAACCAAAAAAAATAAAAACAAGTTCTAGTCATGTTACTCTATATAAAAAAAAATAATAATAATCAGTGTTTGTTTAAGAATGAACAAAAAATTATTTAAAACAGAGAATTTAAAATGTTTTTATATGAACTCTCCTCAAAACTGTCGAGATTCTTTTTTTCTTTAGAAAAAGGCGCGGGAATCTGGTGAGTCATAAAGCAACATATTACCTTAAACATCCGGTTAAAAATCCTCCAGAGAAATGCCAATCCGTCACAGACCAACTGGCACCGCTACCAAATAACCAAAACTCAGTCACAGCTTTCACTGCTACCGAATCACCGATCCCGGTCGCAATCACCGATCGCAGTAACAGTATCAATATCAGCCAAGGTATCAGCTAAGGTATCAGCCAAGGTATCAGCTTAGCGATATCAGTTTAGTAACTGTTACCGAATCACTGATACCAAATCACTGATACTGAATCACTGATACCGAATCACTGATACCGAATCACTGTTACCCAATCACTGTTACCCAATCACTGATATTTTGATATTTGAGTAACAGGTATGAACTGTGATTCACAAGTATCTGTGATTGAGTAGCAGTTCTGTGATTTGCTTAACATCCCTAGATCAGACACGGAATCCAGTTAAGCCTTGGTACAGGCATCCTCGGTATCGAAAGAGCCACGAGGTGAATAGAACCGCTGAGAGTCAACCTGGGATCGGAGGAAGTTGTGGAGACACACACACATGCAAACACGATATCAGACACAGTACCGTCAACTTTTACCTCGATAGGCTTACGAAAAATTCTGAACACAGATGATTAGCAAACCAAAAGCATTTTTAACTACACGCCTCGCTCTGGATAGTCTGTAATTATGAACTCTCCTCGTCGACCCTTTGGTCAAATCAAGCGAATAAGGTTTCATAATGTGATTTGTTAAAGGAAGGGCATCATCCGCGACTAGTACTTACAGGATTGGTTTTTCTCGTCACGGTAGAGGTTCATCACTAGGTAAATTCAAAGTTTCATTTTCAAGCCTTTTGTAAAATTCTGTGTTTTTAGAAACTCTCCCATTGGATATACGGCCTTGGCAACCGATGCTTACGTAAATGAAATTGTAATTACCATCAACAACTGTCATTAGCACAATGCTGTGAGTTCCTTTGTAGTTATAAAATTCCGCTAGTGTATTTTCGGGTCGCAGTATCGTTATATGCTTCCCATCAAGAGCTACGATACAGTTTGGAAAATTCCCTTGTGTGAAAATTTCCTTGGAGATTTTTTTCCATCGTTGTTCTGGAAAAAAGTGTATTTTTTGGTCTTGTAATTGGCTAATAATTTATTTTTTACTCTAAAATAACGAGTTTTTTTTTTACTTTCTCTCCCAGACGTAGTATATGGAAAAATTATTGTTGTCTAAATTTTTGAATTTGAGTTTTTAGTGGAAATATAGTCTGATTTGGATGAAAATTGTCCTTTTTGGTTAACATTTGATATGTATGTTCAATTCCCCAACATGTAAACAAAGTCGCGAGCATAAGCTATTAAAGTTGTATTTATAAAGGATAACTTTAAAAAGGGAAAAAGTTTGTGTCAATTTTCTGATAGCGTTTATTTTTTTAGGAAGAAGATGATTTTTTCACAAGCAGAGTAACTACCGCTGGTCAACCTTCCATCTCTCCTCTTGGAAAACACGTGGAAATTAAAGAGAGTAGTGGTACAACCGTATCAGAGCCAATACGCACCCAAAGAAAAATTCTAAAAAGAAAAGGAGATAACGATGACGACAAAGAAGCTGAAGCTTTGAACTTCCTCAGATCAGCCGCAACAGTTGTTGCTCAAAAGGACGATTGCACCATTTTCGGACAAATGGTTGCTGCTGAGCTAAGGAATCTAAATCCCCTGAACAAAGCAATCGCCAAAAATAAAATTCAAAATATCATATTTGATCTTCAGATGGAGGAAATGTCATGTCAGACATTTGTTCTTGCATCTAAAACTTGAGTCGATGGTCAGGATACTTCTCACAATTGCTTACAAATGTCGCCTAGTGTGTTGGGTGTCACCGATGGGAAAAGTACCGTTGATAACAAAGCCGACTAAAAAGACAGGCCGAGAAAGTCACGTGACCATCTTCGTCGAACTTCTGCCGATCTCCACTCGTTGAATCAATTGCATATCATCGTTGCGCGGATAATACCAACACCATAATACCCGATACGTAGCATTTTTATTTTTTTTAACTCAGGTTATTTGCGCCTTTTTCAAAAGAATATTCATAATTTTCACACTAAATGTCTATTTCAGTTGATCATCCAGAAAAAATAAACGAAATCATACCAGCATTTCCCAAACTTTTCAGACAGCGCACTGGTGTTTTTCTAATATTTTTTTTTGCAATCCTTATTAAAATAATATGCCTGTTAAAAAAATGTGGTTGTTATAAAAGGAAACGTAAGAAAAAGTAACTAAAAATAAGCATTTCATGTACCATATTTTTTACTAGTTTTTATTTTTATTATTATTATTATTTTTTTTTAAATATTTTTTGACGATCGGGTACCAAGTACGGACCCAATTTGACAAACACTCCACTGAAATGTACTGTTTTAAATACATTTAGATAGTAGGGAAGGAAAACTACTATTTTTAATTATAATTTACTCTAAAGTATATTAAAGAAAATTACAACTAGAGACCAAATAATGTTCAGATTTTTCTTTATTTTAGTAAAATTTTATTCATACAATGTAACACATGTAGTGAAAAAATTGATGTAATTAAAGATTATAAATTAAAGCACAATGATAACATAACCAAATGTATATTTATAATAAAAAGAAAACAATATTTATCTCTCACTATCAAATATTTTTGTCCTACTAAAATAGCAATATAAAAGCATAGGGTAAGGTGTCAGTCATTACATCATTTCTCATAGTTTGTCTCAGTATAAATACAAATTAAAATATAATTCTAACAATGAAACAACTAGAACAAATGGAAACTAATGTTCAGTAATGTACCTTGTCTTAGATCAAATTAAAACAAAAGTCAGATGTTAAATACAAGATGATAAATTGTACAACAGCTAATCTTAATCACCTTCCTTAAAAAACAATTTCTTCAAAACATCTTTTAGGGCACACGGACCACCTCGATAGACTAAATGCATGAATTTTAAGCTCACATTCGTCAAGCCATATACAATTTTTTTAAAAACCATCTAATTAAAATAAAAAATTTCTTTAAAACATACGCATTATATTTTATTATTTACTGTAACAAAACGTATTCCTTTCATAATTTTGTTTTCTGTAGCTACTTACTTTTTATCTGTTAGAAAATTTTTTTTTTCACAATATCCCAGTTTGGTACACTTTTCTCAAAAACTATTGCAAGTATTGTCTCCAAAATTTTCCTGGCAACAAAAGATATCCCATTTGAAAATAATAAGAAGGACTTTTAATTTTAATCTAATAGAAATAAAATTAGATTAAAAAAAATAATTTCAAAAATAACAGAATTTTTAAAACTTTTTTTACTGATATTTCCATATGTTCTGTATTTAAATTTAAAATAATAGGTATTTTTATTGAAAACACTTGTTTGAAATAGTGTGTAAAATTTGAAAAGTGTAGCTTCAATAGAATTTAAGAAAAGTGTACCAAAGCATGAAAAAAACACATTTTGAGAAAAATGAAAAAAAACCATTAAAACACTTACTATGCTTAAAATTCAGATTAAAATTTTCCAGCACCATAATAATTTTGGGTGGAGTGGTCGTTCACGGTAAGACGTTTGTCGCCAACTAATTTTTGTCGCTAAATCAAGATGGCGGCTGAATTCCGTAACAGCAGATAGGATTGCCATAACAAAAACGGCAGATGTGAAGAAAATCCGCAAAAGGTGAAGCTTACCATATTTGGCGACAAATCGCCTTCTTACCGTGAACGACCACTCCACCTAATTTTGATTTAGCATTTCTGAATCACATTTCTTTTGTTTCAACAGCTTTAACTTCATTCTGGCATTTTTAGATAGCTTCCGGAAAAGTTGTGTCAATCTTCTTCTCAGATGCACTAATTTCGGTCACTGAGTCATCAGCAGCATTTACCATCCTCTTAACAGTAAACCGATTTCCACTAAATTTGCGTCTACCAAACAACTTTTTTCTCGCCATTGTAAACAAGCAAAAGGAACTTTTTAATCAATATATGAAGCTGCATTTTTTACCAAATCATAAAACACGTGGTTCAATCCCTTAACTCGGTTCAAAAATACATCACCTGCTCAATGCACGTGTCTTGAAAAGACATGTGCACTGTGCAGGTGATGTATAAAGAAGCATTTAATTCTACTCACACAGATAAAAGTAAAAAAAACCTACTGTCAATATTGCAGTAAAAATGAGGCTGAAAACTAGCCGAAACATTGTGCAAGTCATAACGTACGTACATGTGATTTTACTGGGAGATGGCTAGGCCAACGGGTGTGTGACAGGCGTTGTTTACATTCGTAAACGTCTGTTTAAATGTATTTATAGTTTTCAAACCTATACAAGTTATACATTTTTGGAATCGTCTTAATTCCTTCTATTTTTTAAGCCCAAAATCGAAAATTTGAGCCAAATTATGTGCCTTTAAGGCAGATTTGTAAATTAATTTGGAGTATTTTTTCATGACTAATGTGTGCACTAAATGCTGTATGTATCCAAACAAAAATATTGTAACTTACAATCTCCAATTGCAAAATAAAAATCAATCCAGTGAGAAAAATTAAACAGTCCAAAACTTCCAACACAAGAGCAAATATCAAGAAATGAGGGAGAAAAATAGCGGTACAACAATTCCAAATCAAATTACTCCGTTCGTTCTACGATGCAGGTGTTGTAATATCGCCATCGCCAGGAAAAACTTTAGGGCTGCCATAAAATGAATAAAAATGAACAAAACAACAAAAACCACATTTGGCAATAAATCGTACAAAAGTTGTAACTTAGCACATACTACATACCATCCGTTCACCATGCAAATGGTCGTTGTTTACTCGTCTCGTAGTCCAAGACTTCGACTAAGTTGATCACGTGATATTTTGTTTTTGGGGCCTGTCTTTCTAGTTGGCCTTGCGCTGATAAGGACTGATGTGGAACAATTTTTAATTTTTACCCTTATTCAACAACAATTGGAAAAAACAGGTCAATAATTTAATGTACGCCTACACAAGATTTAATTTTGCTAAAGAGAGGTATTGTTGTTCAGATGTTTTAAACTTAAGTGAATTATTAATAACAGTACATCATCCAACTGAAATGTTTATTTTTTATTTTTTTTTATTTATAATACAGGAACAAAAAAAAATTAACTTTTGCCATAACTGTTGAGGGAAAACTTGTATTTATTGTTATTTTTTTTATAGTAATGTAAGGATCTATATTACTTAGTTAACATTTATATACATTCAATAAAATCTATTTCTTATTTCTAAAGCTTTTTTTATGCAATTATCCTATTTTCTGGCGTTTTACTTAACCGCATTTTATGAGTGAGGTATCCTATAATTTTCTAGTTATGATGCCATTTTCTTTAGAAAGAGTGTTAAAGATTATGCCTAAAATTGTTTTCTATAGCATTCTAAAACGATTTACAAATATATTACCTTGATAAAGTCTTTTAGGGATCCAATTATTGCTTTGAGAACTTTAGGATGCCTATATAGACTGTTTTGACACTCTAAAAAGATACATCAAGGATGAAAAGATGTTACCAGTTGCCAAAAACCGCAAAGTTATTGATAATCTTCTGCTGGAATTGCTTCTCTAAAACGACTATCAGATTTTTTTTATTAGTGGTCTAACCATGTCCAGAAGAGTGTTAAAAGTGTTCCTAGACATTCTCGTAAAGTTTTTAAACAACACATTAAATAATCTAAATCTTTTAAAATACAAAAATTACGAGTGATGAAGTACTCTTTCATCCAAATCACTCACCTTGACTTCCTACGTTTATTCTTGCCTAATCACTAGGACAACTCTTTTGTTGCAGTAAAAATGGGAAAAGTTGCATTTATCATTCCCTAAAGTTGCATTTATGGAAATAAAGTTGCATTTAGTTTTGATGCACTAAATTCTAAAAAATTATTTGTTAACATTGAAATAATTCAAAACATATTGACAATTTTAGTCGTGTATAACAGTATTATAATAACAGAAGAACGTTGAATGGCCGATCCTTGGTCAGTACTTTCTTTAACATTGAAAACTGCGCCAGCCGCATTCATATAATGTGCTATATTGGATAGCAGAAGCACCAAATCCTTTCGCTCAACATTCAGAGATTTTAAAACGTCATATCTACAAGGCGAACAACATACTTATGATCGGCACTCACTTCGCTAACTCTGCAGTCGATTACACAAGTTTCCTCTGCATTATCAAGAGTGCCAACCAATGTGTTAAAAGTTACTTCTTGCCATTTATTTCACTTTCGTCTGTTAGGACGAACAGCTTCTTTCCATCAACTTCTTGTTGGATCCACCATACTTCGGCGTTCACAAGATCGCACACACATGATCGAAGAGTTGGTTCAGAGGGCAAGAAATAAAACAGTATTTTCATATGAATTAATTTTAAGCTAAATTTTAAAAAGTTGCAGGTGGTTGCATTTATGCAAAAAGTTGCATTAATGCAGAAAGTTGCATTTATGTTGCGGTTATAACTCACTTACAATACACCCCATGTAGAAGGAATTTTGGTTTTAGTACTTTACATGCAGCTTAGAACGTGTAAAAAAAGGTTGCATTTGTTGCAAAAAGTTGCCCTACTAATCACTAAATATGCCGCACTGATTCCTCCTAACAGAATAGCATCATTTCATCCATCTTGAAACTGAAGTGAGGCACGAGTGTGGACAGGTGAAGGGCATGCTTCTAAGCGCATGCAATAAGGCATGCGTTGACGCATGTCGAATTCATTGTTGAATTGAACTTTGAAAGGCAAGTTGAAAATGAAAACGCACAAGTGTGGACATACCTATTAAGAAATTACTGCTGACCATTTAATTGAAATAAAACAATTACCGACGATCATTTCCGACATACATCTCCACACACACGCGTAAGACCAAGCATTCCGATACTTCATCACTTTTTTAATTACGGCTTCAAAATGGTTCTACCTCCAAAATGAATGCACGTGGTGCTTGCACTTCAATGCTACGAGATGACTAAAGCATTTTCGAAAAAATTGCCGTATAGTGGTTTCATCTCTGGATTCTTCAAAAGTATTGGAGGGTTCGAATATGTCTTCGACGGCATGTCATGAGAAAAGCGATTTATTTTTATGACTGAATGACGGATTGTTTGTTAGGGTTTTATATCGCTAGGACAAAAAGGGCCTGACCAACTGACGGAAATATCGTTTGAAGTTAAAAGAATTCAGGAAATCGCAACAAATCTGCCATTGCTTACTGTGATGATTTATAATATAGGGTCTTTTAAACTGTCGGCTTTCTTATTTAAAGTAAATACGGGAAACTGCCTGCAAATGAACTGTTCTGAATTTTTGCCCGATGGATTATTTAGTCTTACAGATATCTTTGACGAGTGAGGTCTTAAGGTTTTGAAAGTGAACATTTGAATTTGTGAAGTAATGAAGTGACGGAAACATGAGAACAGTGCTTTGTTAAAACGTTGACTTTCAGGTCCATGACGTCACAGCGAGAGCTCCACCTCTGGTCGCTAACGCTCGTCAACCGCCTGTGATTTCGCTTTTTTTTTACCTTAACACTTAAACCACCCTTAACTAATAACCGCATCAGTATAAACACATCTCTATATTGTTCCATGTACAATTTTTAAATAAACCATGTTAATGTCGTAATATTCTGATCTGTACTCAATCGACAAACCGTTTTGAGAATCGAGCGAAAAAACGAGCACGACGTCACAGCGAGTTTCAAGGGCATCTGGCAAACTCGTGAGTCAGAAAATGTAACCTTAATTTCCGTGAATAAGAATGAACACAATCGCTCCATGATCTAAAAAATACAAAATTTGTCGGACCAACTTTTGATTTCGTCGAATTTATTGTTTTCAAAAATAATTGTACCGTAAGAAAGAGTACATTCTCGATCTCGAAGTTAGAAACTTTGAACTAGAGAATAAAAAACCACTTTGTTTTGTTCTCGAATAAAATAAGCCACGACTGCCGTCTGTGTTGCCCATTCTCCAACGTATTCTGTCCGCATAAGTTGACACCTCTGGATATTTAGCCGGTCGTCAAGTTATGCCCGCGGCATCATGACGTATCACGGCTGTTAGATAACGGCTCCACTTTCTTAGAAAACCAAAGCTTAAGGGAATGATCCTAGGACAACAGCACGTGATTCCGAACCACTAAAATAAAATGGTGACTCGAAGAATGGAGGATGAAAATCGTCAAAATGTAGATGGGTCCCTTTGGCGCAAAGGTAACGATTTGATAGAAAACTTCAATTTTTTGTTGTCGACTCATCCATTGGTATCCGTTCCGTATCTATTCGGCCATGGGTCCAAACAAGTCTGCAACCCTGATATAAAGTGAAGATGCTTCGTGTTAATATCTCATGAATGCGAAAGCAGTAATATTTTTGTCCATTTGACCTTGACTCTGAATCGTGACCTTTCGCGAAGCGGTCTGGGGGGAAAGTGATTTAAATCACGCAATTTTCTAGAACGTTTTTGATGGGAAAACCGGTTGGTTTTCTTCCACTCCACAAATTACTGCCTTGTCTGTGATTTTCAACTCTCTCTCTATTTTTCCAAAAGAGAAGTCCGCACAAACCTTATTTTATAAACTGCGCTTCGTTTCATCTTTTAAAAAATACCATTTGCTTTCTGTGATGAGAGTTTTTACACAGTATACCCCGTAGCTAAGCACACTATACTGACTAGTCATGGACACCAGGTATTTGGTATTTTTAATTAACGTACACTGGAGCAAACAATGCGCTATTGGGACACTAGGAAATTCGGACATTTGTGGTGGGCTATTGGGACATTTGGTGCTGTCCTCGGATCAATCCCCTAAGGGAAAGATTCGAGGACACCACCACGTCATTTTGAACCACGGTCAGAGGTCGAGGCAACTCCTAAACTGGCACCCCACTCTCCAAACGTCCACACCAACCCAACGTAAGGAATTTCGGCCACGACCGATTTAAGGTGCACCAGCCGCCTCTACACCATACATGGTTCATACGGAACAACGCTTACAAACATCCATACCTTGACACGGATTCGAACCAGGAACCTTCCTATCTAGAGGCTAACGCCTTAACCACCAGACCGGTAGGTCGACTGAGACACTAGGAGTAGAGACAAACGGCATATATTTGGGAGTCTTGGCTATAATTAAGGTAAGCGTAGACCAGTTGGAAATGGGGGATGCGACATCGATGTTTCATAAAAACATCGATGTATATACCATCGATTTATTGCAGCCGATGTTTGTTTAATATTGATGTTTTAACATTGTTGATATTTTTACGTTGTTGATGTTTTAGTTTTGAACAAAAAAAGCACCACAGTGAAAATTAAGAAAAATCACCGTGCGACTAAGTATTTGTTTGTGATGGCGACATCCGTCCCATCAGAAAGAATTTTTCCTTAACTGGTGGGATAGTGAGTGTAAAAAGAAGTCGGCTTAAGGTGGAGAAAGTTAACAAACTTCTTTTTTTACAAAAAGTAACTAACAAATATTGGGGCATACATAATAATCATATGCCCCAATATTTTTTATTTACAACAAATAAAAAATAAGTTTGTTGCGTTCCCCCCGCCATAAGTTGATAAATAATAATAACTAACAATAATTATAGTTAGTAGTACCTATGTCAAATTGTTGTAAATATTAATTTTTTTTCTTTATTCAATTTAAAAATATAATATTTGTTAATTTTTCTTAAAATTTTTTTTGACTTTGTTTTGACAGTTAAAAAGAGTCTGTCATTTGCCGTGTTTATTAACTATAACTAATTAGATCTCCCCCCCCCCGATGAACATTAATGTTTGATGATGCTAGACCAGTGCTAAGAAATGGAGTAAAAAATGTTTAATTACACTGATGTTTAAAAACATCGATGGGTTTTCGGCGATGTATTATCAACATGGATGTTTGGTCGATGTTGTATCCCTAGTTGGGAGACCAACGGATTAGCAACCGGAAGAATGCTAGTTTGAGCTATCGTGTACACGGAGGGTCGTTAAATCTGTTGTAGCCTCAAATGTCCTCACGTTGGTGTGGTGTGGAAGTTTGTATAGTGGGGTGCCAGCTCAGGTGTGACCTTCGTCATCTGACCGTGGTTCAAAATGCCGTGGTGTTGTCTTCGAATCTTTCCCTTTTGGGATCAATCAAGAGCTGTCGCCAATAGCCCGTTTTGTTGCTCCAGTGCTATGTTGATTAAAGTTCCTTCCTACCGGTGACTTTTGTCAGTATACATTTATACGATTCCATGAATATGTGTGGGGTGCCAGCTGAGGTGTTGCTTCGTCATCTGACCGTGGTTCAAAATTACGAGGTGTTGTCCTCGGATCTTTCCCTTAAGGGATTGATCCCGGACCGTCGTCAATAGCCCGTTGTGTTGCTCTAGTACAACGTTAACTAAAATTACCATTACTATCGATGAATATGTAGTGCATTTGGGTTTTTACGTTTCTTTGTGAAGGACGCGTAAACTGATTAATTAAATTCATAAAAGTACGATTTATATAAAAAATAAAAACTAATCTTGGTTTGAATAAAATAAACCTGATTTTTAAATTTTAAATGTGATTTCGGAACACCCTGATTCTCTGGCTTTTCAACCTTGTGCCGTATGACTCAAGCCAAATAATTTAATTGTTCTTCGAAGAAAGATGTAAAATTTTAAGACCCGTCAACACACCACACCCTGTCAAGAAAAGTGAGACAACTCAAAAAATTAAAATTTTGAGGTTATGTCAGTGAAAAATATGGATGAGGTGCCTCAGCGTGTTATATTACTATTCTATTGAATATAACAGAAGTTACCACCATAAATACTTACCTAACATTTAAGGTATCCTACTAGGTTCGGAACTCATTTTTTTAAAACGACTCTTAAATCACAATTTAAACACTTTTCATTTTAGATAATGTTTCGAAATCCTGAAATAAAGCAAAAAATAATGCACCGACTCATTATTTTTTCGTCAGTTAAGCAAATTAAGGTAAAATTCAATCAAAATGACTACAATATGGCTAACGCACTGTATAGATTTGTATTATATTAATTTTAATTTCTTTGCAGCACCATATATCTATGATATCAATGACGACCCTATACTACAATCAAAGAGATATATTGAAATGTTAAGAAGTATCGCTCGTTATATGTAGCTAAAATTTTAATTTTACAAAATATCTACTTGTTGTTTAAATTAAACAGCTATAAACTATACAAAGTGTGCATTTTGCAACTAAACCTATAGTATATTGTCATTACAACATGTTAATAAGTAATAATGTTTAATATCGTAGAGATATCTCTGCAACGTTTTGAGAAATCATGTTAAGCGTGTGCAATATTTGCTAAAAATTGTGTTTTCCAGAAAAAACATTAAAGTTTACCCTTGTGTTTTTTGACATTGCCAAATTCTTCGAACATATTCATCGAAACTTGATGTAAAATGTCGAGGCTTGATTGTAGAAAATAATTTCAACAATTTTATGTTTAAAATTATTTTTATTTTTGAAAAATTAGCGGAAAAACCACCCGATTTTCGGTCATTTCAATCGTACTTCCGGTTTCGATTTCTGTCGTTCAATAATACTAAAATTGCTATAATTGTATTTCTATTTATCGTAGACTTAAAACAATTACAGATCCTGAAACTTAAGAAACTGGGCTTCAATATGAGAGAATAAAACAAATTTGAGAATTTTGGTCAAAATTACGTTTTAAACGTAATCGAATAACTTAAAAGAAGTTTATACTATTTCAATTTTAAGTTTTAAAGAATTCTTTAAGTTGGTACACTTCTCAAATTCTGCAATTTTGAGTTGTGTCACTTTTTTGGCCGGGGTGCGACGTGTGCATTAAATGCGTAATTTGACAAATATGTTGCGATCTTTAAATACGCTCTATAACAAAAAAAATGGACGCACCAAGAAAGAGTTGTCCACTTGGAACTGACTGGGGACGTATAGTCTGTAGTAACGAGTCCCTTTTTCAACTGACGACAACCGCAGATGTTTCTGGAGACCCTTACTATCGCACGCCACACATACCCACAACACTTCGATAGCCCTTTGGGAGACATTTACAGAACAGCGATACGTAGACGACATTCTACGACCGGTTGTGTTACCCTTTGCGACACTCACTATTTACTTTTCAACAAGGTAATGCCGCACACATGTTGCTATGAATTGTCTTCGAGCTTTCCCAACATTTCCTTAGCCAGCTAGGTCTCCTGATTACTTTACCATAGAGCACATTTGGTACGTTATGGAAAGGCGATTGCCTGGAATGTTGACCATTTAGCCGGACAATTTGGCAAGAAATTCCGCAGGACACCATCCGGGAACTTTTTCAGTCTTTGCCACGCCCGGTGACGCATCCAGGCCATAGGTGGACCCTTATTGACTTCCTCCCTTCGTAACGGTCAAACTCTGAAATTAATAATTCAATTTGAATCGTTTGTTCTTCCATGTATGTTCTTCACATCCACACATTGTAACTCCTTCTTAGTGCGTCGATTTTTTTGTCATAGAGTATAGTTATTTTATCGTAGTACGTTATAATGCATATCTTCCTGTTTTTGTAAAATACAGAAGAAAATACACAGAAAATTCGAACTATAAGTAACAAATTCTTCATTTTATTTTAAATCAACATATGATATAATAACAATAAGTATATAACCAGTTATTCATAAAACAATACAAAAATAACAGCAACGATGCTTAACCGTCCTGGTGGTTGTCTCGACGAGATATCTCGTCTTTATCAGAAATGACCACACCCCGATGAACGAGAAATATCGTCATTAGGAGAAAACTGACCAGAGCTTGAGACTCGACGTCATCAGCAAAATCGGAGTTATCATGATGACGAGATATATCGTCCTAGGTGAAATGGGTGAGATCTAGAGGGACGAGATATGTCGTCGAAACGATTTGGAGGGTACACGCAATTCCACCGAGTCAGTTTCGTACGGTCACCAAACTTAACGCTAAATATCACTGTCGCATACAAGGACTCATTATTGTCTTTCCATGAATCGAGTGTTTAATTCGATTCCAGGTGAAAATCGATTATCTGTACTGCCAAACGGATGAAATGTCGTCAGGATCATAGAAGAAACGCAAAAGTAGAATGAGCAATGGCTAACTTTTTTTGTGGCCCTGGATCATGAGACCAAAACTAGTAGAAACGTGACCATTAGATTTATTTCGTCTTCCGGGTGGAACCGAACATTCATCATCTGATTGGTCCATGGCATTCGATAAGACACCCATTCATGGTTTCATAATCTGATGGGTCGAACGATGGCAATCTTTTTTGTGGCCCAGGCTCATGAGACCAAAACTAGTAGTAACCTGATCCTTAGACTTCTTTTCGTCTTCCGGGTGGAACCGAACATTCATTATCTGATTGGTCCCCGGGACCGGAGTAGGCTTCCGTTCATTGATTCATCATCTAGTAGTAGGAGATTGGTCATTTCACCATTTTGGAAATTGGCACACATCTACCCCTTCGAAAGATGTTCATCGACCTTCGAATGAAGTAGACGGAACATGTACCCGCAGCTCCAAGTCATTTTTTCCGGTTCCTCAGTTTGAAGGTCTGTCACGTGGTTGAGGGGAAAAGCATGAATCTCAATAAATTGATTGGTTAAAGCGATTATCCATCATGGTCAAACAAACTTGTCTGCGATTCAACAGACAAGTCGAAGTGCAAAACCATGAAATTTCAGAGATCTTACAACGACTCTGTCCACGTGCCGTCTATTTCGTTAAAATGTCCATGGCGATAACACACCGGCCAAACAAGCCAATGTGACTACTAGTCACATTGGATGTGACACTATGTCGTCGGGATGCTCACGCTTTTGAAGTTCCTCTCAATAGCAATGCAAAGTCTACTTTTATTCCACGTCTATGTCCTAAAAGAGACACAGAATGACTGTCTTAACCTTTACGCTGCGGCAGGTAGACAATTGTTACCACTAAAAGTCCGTTTACATCGGCGGCATGGTATAGATCAGTGTACGATGGATGTTATCCCCTTTTGAGAGACCGCTGGCATCGATCACTATTTACGAGCTGTCAGCGACTGACCTTCTAGAGGGTTTCTCCTTTTGTTCGGGGTACCCTACCCTGTCGACCGTGTGGTGTGAACGCTTTGGGGGAAAATCAGAAGGTCGCTCCGGTGATATCTATCTAGCGCCAAACGATACGCCACACGATACTACGAAAGGAAAGCGTCAGTCGTAGATGTGCCACTCAAGGCTCAGTTAGGTAATTAGGTAAGGGGCGGCCATGAAGGCGAAAGAGCCGTTCTGTGGGACGATTGAAACAAATCTAAGCGCCGCAGCGTGAAGGTTAACGATTCTTGTCATTTTGACGAGTCATCTCGTATTTAGCAAAATCATAAAGCAGGATGGACGAGATATCTCGTCATTACGAAACTGACCAGATCTTGATCTCGTCATCCTAAAAAACTCGACATCGTAAGAACGAAATATTTCTCCATCAGCAAGATTGGTCAGACTTTAATCGAAGAGATATCTCGCCGAACCCCCTTAGAGGTTTAAAGTTCTCCTGCGCCTGGACCCAAGGGTGGTTCCTCTTCTCTCATTAGGCCTAATTATCTCCGGGGTGGTCAAGTTGGACACCCTAGGATCGAACACGGGATAGAACACTTTCCTGCCATTCGAATCTGGAAGATTCGCGTGCCTGTGGGCTGCCTCTATCACCTCCTGCGCGCTCAGCGGCCGCTCGGGTTTGTCCTCTTGGGTTCGATACCTCTTCTCCCTCTCCACGACATCATCAGGCACTCTGGAATGCACCGGAGACATCGCCGAACCTGTCAAAACGTCTCTTTTGGGCGGTCTGTCGTCTTCCGGATATCTGGCCGGACCCACGCGTCTGCGGTCGTCGTCTCGTAGAGACGACCTGGGTGGTGGGTCGTCGATGTCACCGGGTCGGTATCGGTCCGAGTCTTTCCTTTCGTCCGTCCGTCTGACGGGGGTGTCGTACTTCCTGGAAGGGAGTCTGTCCTCGTCGTAATCTTCCCTGTAGCGCGGCCTGTCGTAATCGCCCCGTGGTCTGCTGCTCCGTCTGTATTCGTCCTCGTCAGGTCTGGACCGTCGCACGTACTCGTCGTCTCCAGGCCTGATCCTCGGTTCGTACTTCTCGTCGTACGACCTCTTGTCGTCTCTGCTGAAGTCATCCGACGCATACGACCTGCGGTCCAGCACGATGTCGTCGCCCCGCAGATCGGTGTACCTGTCGCCCGACGTCCTCGCGCGGTATTCCTTGTCTGCGGGATCTGTCCGTCTGGATCCGGCAACGTCTGTCCGTCGGTCGTCGTAGTACCTGGTACCTCGATCGTCCGGGTATCGTCGCTCCTCCTTCGTCGGGTAGTCGTCTTTCGTCCTCGAAGGTACCCGGTCCTTCGGTCGGTCAACCGACGATCTTGAATCGTAGACCTCGTCTCTCGAGACCAGAGGGGATGACCTCGAACCCGAGAAGTCCTCCCTTACGCGCGTGGGTTCTATCCTATCCCGATCGTCGTATCGCCTGTAATCGTCGTCCCTGTACCGATCGTCGTATCGTCTGTAATCATCATCCCTGTACCGATCGTCTGCTGGAATCCTATCACGTGTTCCAGAACGATCCTTCTCCGAAGGCACTCTTCTGTCTTCTAAAACGCTGGAGTTCTGCCTCGCAGACAATGGCTTTCGATCCAGAGGTGGTAAGTCACTCCGGTATTTATCTCGTCGTCTGGATTCGTCTCTGGATCTATCCTCGTCACCTCTGTACCGATCGTCTTCGGGAATCCTTTCGCGCGTTCCAGATCGACCCCTCTCCGAAGACTCGTAATACCCCCTTCCGTCTTCTAGAACGCTCGAGTTCTGCCTCGACAACAGTGGTTTTCGATCCACTGATGGAAGGTCTCCACTCCTGTAGTCCTTATCTCGTCGCATGTCGTCGTCTCTTGAACGCCCCTCATCTCCTCGATACCGGTATTCGTCGTCCCTGTATCGATATCGGTCGTCCCGCGGACGATACCGGTACTCATAGACTCTGTCCACATTTCTGTCCTCGTAGGTCCTGTCCTTCCTTCTGTCCTCGTCGCTCCTGGACCTGTCCTCTGGATACCGATCTTCACCTCTGTATCTCGAATCGTCTCTAGCAATGTCACGATCTCTTAGCCGGTCCTCGTCACCTCGTCGTCTTTCGTCGTACCTGTCGCGCGACGAGTACCTGTCGTCTTCCAACGGCCTTCTGGACCTCCTCTCGACGTCATCAGGGTAGACTCTGGTGTCGCCCTTCGACAGTCTGTCATCGGTGTCCCGTCCCCTGTCACGCCGGTCGTAGCGACTCCTCGACCCCCTGAGGTCGTCCTCGTCGTCGTACCTGCCCCTGGAGGGAGGTCGAGGAGGGTAGTCTCGATCGAATTTGGGATCGCGGTAGTCCGGGTTGGATCGTCTGGAGCTCTGGATGTCGTCCCTTCTCGGTAGACTTGAGTCCGGACGGACCCTCGGTTTATCTGAGGAAGAAAGCATGAGCGTTAGCAGGAATGGCCACATCTGGATGGACGAGATATCTCGGTATAGATTCTCAGACAGTCTCAAGACTGGCGTTGACAAACAATCGCGTGGTTTAACGTGCTTACGTCTCGGTTAAGATTATTTATTTGGGTAGGTGATTAAATTAACGTCGCACTGATGCAACACAACGGGTTATTGGTATCCATTCCGACGAAGGGAAAAAAAACCGAGGACAACACCTCGTCATTTTGATCCTGGATGATGACGAGACGGACAGATGACGAGGTGGAATCTGAGCTGGTAACCCACGCTCCAAACTTCCCCAACACACCAAAGTGAGAAACATTCCATGAATTCGCCTCCTTAGCGCACATGGTATTTATTTTAGCACAGTAAATGAAGGAATCGAATTAAGTAGCCGATGCAGTGTTCATTGAATGGTAATGGTAATTTTAGTTAACGTCGTACTAGAGCAACACAACGGGCTATTAACTACAGTCCGGTATCAGTCCCTTAAGGGAAAGATTCGAGGACAACAATTCGTTATTTTGTGTTCATTGAAAGCTGACGTTTTTACGTAGATTAACATTCATGCATTTCTGCTCGGCTTTTCGACCAGAAACTTTCCCACTGCGATTCAAAGTTCCTCGACCAACGCTATATTTCATTTCGCTTCGAGGTTCTTAAATTGGGGGGACATATCCTCGAACTTTGTTTTCGTAAAGACCCACTTCGACGTCGTAGCGCTTCGCAGTAACGAGTTATACTGATTTGCGCTGCGGAAAAGTCCCTAAAACGCTGTCCTCTCCTGGTTTATAGCGAACTCAAAGTCACTGTTCCCTCAACTACCAGCCGACCAACCGGTATAGTAGTTGAGGTGTTAGCCTCTAGATAGGAAGGTTCCTGGTTGGAATCCGGGCATGGATGTTTGTAAGCGTATGGTGTAGAGGCGGCGGGCGCACCTTAAATCTGTCGTGGCCGAAAGTCCTTACGTTGGGTTGGTGTGGAAGTTTGGAGAGTGGGGTGCCAGCTCAGGTGTTGCTTCGTCATCTGACCGTGGTTCAAAATGACGAGGTGTTGTCCTCGGATATTTCCCTTAAGGGACTGATCCCGGATCGTCGTCAATAGCCCGTTGTGTTGTTCTAGTACGACGTTAACTGAAATTACCATTACCATTACCCTCAACTGCCGAATGACACCAGGTGGATTTGGCTCTCGTTGATACTATAGAAATTATTAGACCGAAATCGATGCCCATTTCTTTACGACGCACCATTTTCCATGCTGGCCGACTAGTATTAGGCCTACTTTAAAGACGTTTTCACGTCCAATCAATTCCACTGGGGAGTGGCTTTCCTTTTCGGGACTGAACCCGGACCGTCGTCAATAGTCAATAGCGACTGGTTTTTTAATCGTTAATATGACACAAGAGCAATAAACACGACGGACTGTTAGCGAAGGTCCGGGATCAATCCCGAAAGGAAAGATCCAAGAACAACTCCTTTTTTTTAAACCACGGTCAGATGACGACACCTAAGCCTGCACCCACATTCTCCAAACTTCCACACCACGACAACGTGAGGACCTCTGAAGTGCACGATGGATTCGCAACAGCCGACGGAGTTGCCTGGAATTGGGAAACTTACCGTCTTCGTCTTTGGGTCTGTTCTTTTCGTCGTAGTCGTACACGTGGGTGGGCACAATGTCCAGTCGGGGGCTCAGCGGACTGCGACTCTCAGGAAGTATGTCAGTGGGGAGGTTGTCCTTGGCCGACGAGGACACCCTCCGATGGTGGATGCCATCCTCTTCCCCGCCATTCAGGATGGGCGCCGTCTTTATCTCGTCCTCTGGTAGGGGAGAGGCAGTGGATTCTCCTGGATGGACAAAAATGGAGTCAATTTGAAGTTCTCTCTTTCGAGCCTTCCTTTGTAGGGAAATTCTTTGGTCGCTTATTGATTGACTACTAATTTCTCAACGCATCTGAATGAGACGAATATTACGAGTGACTATCAATAAGTAACGCACATAATGAAAAAAAAAATAATAATAAAAGCAATTGATGACAATATGAAACAGAAATGATAGTATTACCCATTTATTACCACATCATTTCCATGCATGTTGAGGCATTTTTCTCAACGATGGATCCGTTTGAAAATCATGGTCTTAAGGAACACCGTCGGCTGCGAGAAGAGTCACCTTCGCACGTCCCGTTTGAGTGCAGATTTGAGGTGCACCAGCCGCCTCTACACCAGACGCTTACAAATATCCATGCACTGACCCGGATTCGAACCAGGAACCTTCCGATCTATAAGCTAACACCTTAACCACCAGACCGGTTGATGGTCAGTTTAGGATCGAATTCGAACTTACAGTAAAAAATCTAGATCAAAATCGTAAAATAATTTCTCCGTGCAAAATCAAAACGGAAACGTCGTCAGAGTCCAACTTCTTACCGTCAAGGAACTTCTTTATGGGTCCAAACAGATGGAAATAGGAGGGTGCTAGGTCCAGGCTGTATGGACGGTGCTCAAAAAGTTTACAACCGAAACCTTGCACGAACTAGGCGAGACACATACGGACGTGCGATGTCGTGCAGCAGTCGAATGTTTTGATGTGTCGCACTGCGCTTTGGATCCATAAAGAAGTTCCTTGACGGTAAGAAGTTTGACTCTGACAACGACACTCAAACGGGCCGTGCGGGCTCTTCTCACAGCCGACGGAGTTCTATGAGACGGGGATTTCCAAACTGATCCATTGTTTGGAAATTCATCAACATGCATTAAAATGATGTGGAAAAGTAATAAATGGGTTATACTGTCATTTCTGTTTCCTATTGTCATTAATTGCTTTTATTATTATTATTTTTTACACTATGTGGGTTACTTATTGATACTCCCTCGTATATGGTATTTATGTCAATGGTATTCACATAAATGCGAACAGGGAGATTTAAAAGGATGAAATTTAAAGGTAAGTTAAGGAATTCAAAAACATCCTATCTTTGTGTAGAAACATACACTATATGGACAAATGTATTTGGACAATGCAGAAATTCGATTGAGGATCCATCTTAGTGTGGGGTTGATTTTCCTGGTTAGGCCTCGGCCCATTGCTCTATGTACCACGAACGCTGACTTGTGTCTCGACGTTCCGGATCAATTAGCCTTGCCTACACTTTCCCTAAAGTGACTGATGCCGCACCGTCGTCAATAGCCAGTTGTGTTGCTCTATTAATTAAAAATTACAAATTACCACTCAGAATTGAGTAATGGTAATGGTAATTTTAGTTAACCTCGTACTAGAACAACACAACGGGCTATTGACGACGGTCCGGGATGCATACTCGGAAACCCTCACGCTTTCAGCACCTCTTGGCGAGTTGGCGATAGATGCCTGTATCGCCAACTACGATAATCCTAATGTTAAAACTTAGAGGAATTGCCGCTAGAAGGCGTATTAGTTCTGTCGGCGGTTTGAAAAATCGCGCGCTGTTTTGATGTTGAATGCATTCTGTTTTGTTTATGCTTATGAGAATGTGTGAGGAGCTCATGTTTTTCAACGGTCTTTGTATTGAAAGCGGAATAATTTGATTAGGAAAAGTTAATTTGTCTTTAGGCGTATTCTTTTGAAAGATTGTATTTACTTTTCAGTTATACATCCAATCTCCTTCAATTTTCAAATGTGTTTATTTGATGCTTTAGAGATGCAAGAAAAATTTGTTTCAGCTTTGATTTTGAATTGTTTTATGCTATTGCGTTTAATTATATTTGTGAAGTGTAATCTTAGTATTTTAGTAGAGGCAGTGAGATTGTTCTTTCTGCAATCAGTAGTTTTAATTTTTGATTTATAGTTAGATGTAATCTAGTTTTTGAGATTACATTATATGAAAGTCCACAAATTGAATACATCTGATTCTATCAAAACGGACCATTTCTTTCGATTTTTAGATTGTTACAGGGAATGCAAATTTAAAATTAAGTGATTATTTTTAAAAATCAGTGATTTAAATAAGAAATTTGATTTCATTTCCTTTCTGTTTTATGTGTAATAATATTGAAAATGAAATAACTATGAAGAAGAGACATGCTATTTTATTGAAGTTAGTTGAATATTAAATCAGCCTTCCTTTGAAGCACTACATAACCTTTTTTGATAGGGATCATAATTACAAGACAACTCTTTCCCTTTTGGGCCATTGAACATATGTCACTCACAAGCCTGTTCATCAGCATAGGTTTTGTTTAAAACATTCCTTGTGACTATAAATCCAATGGGCAATTTTGAATTATTCTTCTTCATATGATGGGTGAAGATTCACTTAATATATTTACTCAAGCATTATACCTAAAAAAGTTCCAGGGCCAGTGCGACCCCATTAATTCAAATTAGAAACACATGCTTTTTCCTAATCTCTGCAGCTATTTTTTTATGTGCTTTCATTTGCAAAATCTTATATTAAGTATTATTTTTTGACCCCTCATATGCCTGTACCAAAACTTTAACATTATTAATTTTATATAACTTCCATACACCGAACACTGATGTGCTAAAAGTCATGGGATAGCAGTATGCAAATTTACTAGTGCTCACATTGCATTAAAAGAGTATAAAGAGTCAGATAGTTATCAGTGCTCTCTGTTAAACTCTTGAATGTCGACCTGCCAAGAATTAACCGAGTTTGAACGTGGAAGGATAGTTAAAGCTAAACGCATAAGCTTAACATTTTGGACATAGTTGAGACCTTGCTCCACATTGTCAAGGGTGTATCGAGAGTACCTCATAGAAGGCATTACCCATCACAAGTGCATTTGTGCTAACAGACTTAAGTTCTCATATAGGTATGTTGAAATAAACAATGTAATATGTCGATTTGGTTTTCCAAAACCTCTGTTGAACAAAATTTGGGTAGTACTAATGATTTTGTGCTATTCTATTGATACACAAGCGGAAAGGGGAGGTGAGGTGTAGAGGGAATAGTATCATTACTGAGTACAAGGAGTGGGAAAGCAACTTGCTGGTGGTTCAGTGGGTTTCTCATTGTTAATAGCTTGCAAGCTGTAGATGACATAGGTTCAATTCATGTGACTACCCTGAGCGTATTTATTTTTTTGCGTCAAACATTTCCTGTTTGTATACGCACACCTAATTCTGTTTTTGCACAAACTTTTTTTTTACTCAGATTCAAAATAAATATTTCATTCTCTATTTACTCCAGTCAGTTTGAATTTATTTGCCCAAATTTTACGAATTTTTTTTTCTTCTATTTGTGGCATAGTAGTATCATCTGTTAAACTACATGGGTATTCGTAGCAATTACTGGGGGTTAGCAAGCAGTGGTCACACCTGACCCCATAAAAAGAACTATCACGGGCAATGCAGTGGTTAGTAAGTTATATTGCACCCACAAATAGATTGCATAACATGTAGTGTATGCGTTTTGGAATACATGTTTTCATTTACCAATGTATGTATCTACAATTTTCTAATTGTATTTGGTAACTAACACGACTGTATTCCCAACATCATTACAATGACACGCAACTGGAGGATTCAGTGATCTATCATTTGAAGATATTCATGAATCATTCGAGAAAGCCGTAAGCAAAGATGAATTATTAGAAGAGGTTGGCTTTGAGACTCCTAATCCCACAGAATGTAGTGATAATGAACAATAGGATCTTGTTCTAAATGCAGGTTTAGTAAAAGAATGTCTGGAACTGACCTGAAAATTGGGTAATCATTTTGTCAAACATGACCCTAATGAAAAACGCGCTAGGAAATTTCAACGTGAACTGAAGTTCTTGGTAGCCTCTTACAGATAATTATATAATGGCCTAACCAAAACACAACAATTAATAACTGAATTTGTTCGTAAAACTGTTGAAACATTCGCACAAGATGATACTCATGCTCGTCCAAACAGAATTAGGTGTACATTAGTGTTGACTCGAAAAGGTGAGTTTGTGATCTCATTTGTATTGTACTGATGTGCACACTTTATATTTTCAGGTTCCTCATCCTTCAGATTTTTAACTATCCCTTACTTGTATTTATGTTTTTGTAATTTCTATTATCAAAATGTGTTTCTATGTGGTTTTGTTTTTATTTCTTGAAGCAGGTGTTTTTGTGATAGCAGTTATTGCCAAAATGTTAAGTAATTTTTTAAATTACCCAATTTTTTACAAAAATAAACATTTTCTCTATAAAAAAAAAAGTTTCAAGATAAAAAAAATAATTTAAGATTGGAAATACTTAAATTTGAATAATTCTACACTTAATGGTCATAAGTTAAATTTTTAATGCAAAAAGTTTCTTTTTGAGTCTTGTATGGTTAATTATATTTACAGAAAATTCGGATATGCAGCGAAAACTTGAATCTCTTCAAAATTCTACTCTACGTAATATCAGTGGTTACCCCTGGTACTACCGAAACGCTAAAATTTGCGAAGATCTTGAAATTACCGAACTTAAAACTTACTTCAGTAAACTTGCTACTAATTTTTATGCTAATCTTGAATTAATTGATAACCCTGCCATCCAGTGTATCCCAGATATGACCCTCGTCAACCCGAATATAATAAAAGACCCAGTCATTCTTAATGTTCTTACTATTTAAATCTCCTGCTTTTATTTTTTCTTTAATTTAATAATTCTTAAGCCTTCCTTGTCATCTTGCATCTTATGTACTGTTCCAATTGGACTCGT
Source organism: Metellina segmentata (assembly GCA_947359465.1). NCBI lineage: Eukaryota > Metazoa > Arthropoda > Arachnida > Araneae > Tetragnathidae > Metellina > Metellina segmentata. The sequence continues at coordinate 2,554,234 of OX375879.1, forward strand.
CCTTGATCTGCCCAATTTCTAAGCCACCTGTTTTCATTGGACAACCAACTGCACTCACTCTACCTTACATATTTCAGTGAACTTCAAAACCTGCTCAGTTCCCAACTACTTTCTGAGGGAGATAGAAGGCCTTCGGCCTAAGTTCTCCGGCTCACCCATTATTTCATTTTCATTTACAGAAAAATGAATTTGATTTTTAAAGTTTATTGTGTATTGAAATGAAAATAAAATTTTTTATGTACCATTTTTGTTTCTTTGTTTTTCTTGTAAGACATTAATTAAAAAATACCTTCTATAATGAATTGAAGTACATATATTCACTGTAACTGAAACACTTCTTTTTGTTTACCTTCATGTGTTTGTTTACAAAAATATCTTGCAATGTCAGAATCAGTCTCAATAAATCATTCTGAATACATTAAATGTTGCTTACAATTTGTACTAAAAGATTTATATTTTGTTCTGTTTTTCATAATTATTCAAGATTGCCAATGTTGTCTGGTACATGCAAGTATTGTTAACCTAGTAATTTTTTTCTGGATTGAACTGTTTTGGAATGTAATTTAAATTGAACTTTAGAACTGAAATAATTATACTTATATGTGGAATATAATATGGACCAATAGAATTGCATGCATAATAACATTTAGAGCTTCGATGAAAATCCAAATTTTTCCCATATTGTGTTTGGAGAAAGCCTACTTGTGTGTAATGTCAACGGAGGTCCCTTGTTTTTCAATAACACTATATATCATACAGTATCAATGTTTTCTTGGGAACTTTCTGTAAGAAGTCGGTCAGACTTTTTCGTATCTTGCAGAGAACAGTGTTTTGAAATTTTTTTTACACATATTTGTTTTGAAGGCACACGATGTAACCCAAAGTAATTTTACAATTTTCTAGAAGTCTCCATCATAGAGAATTCATTTTGATTAAATATTTTGCTAAAATGTGCTGAGATTCACACTCACTAACCTAGATCAGCTTCCTAAATAAATGACAATCAAAAGCTGTAGAGCAAAATGGTCTTAAGAAATCATGTGGATGGAAGACTAAATATGCAGTGCTGGCAGTCATTTGACTGATATTAAATTCAATGAATAATGTCAATCATTGAGTGCACAATGAAATTAGAAATGTTTTATTTAAAAGTTATTCCAAAACAAAATGATGTCCTATGTAAACATCCTGCATAACAACTGAAGAAATTGTAAACCAATATTTTGGTTGGTAAATATTTTCAAGTCGTAAAATTTTCTGTAGCTATACATTCTGATTCTTGCAACTTTAGCAATATTGGCTTTAGTCTGATTTGCATTCAAAGCTTATCTAGAACCATGAGTCAGCTAAACTTGTTCAAAGTAGGCTTCTGTGAAACTTATAAAAATGTGCTCATGCTATCTCCATATATTTAACTCACTCAACATCTGTCCTGATCAGGACATGAAAATTTTAGATAAAATAATTTTTGAATAGACCTTTTGAAAAATTAATTAAATCAGCATCATGCTAATATAACAGGTGCCGTGGTTTTAAGAGCAACCAGAGGGTTGGAAGTTCGAATCCAGCCAAAGACCGTCATGTAGAAGGGGGCTGGTGCATGTTAAATCTGTTGTGTTGCCTCGCTATATGACCATGATTCTAAATTATGTTGTCTTAATCTTTCCCTTTGGGGTTGATCCAGGATCGTCACAAATAGCCCATTGTGTTGCTCCAGTGGGGAGAGAGACGTTAAATAAAAATACCATTAGATATACCACATTTCATCAAAATGTTGGTTTTAGACTAATCAGTAGCATGTTATAACTCCTAAAAGGTCTTGTGAATAAATTATTGCACACTTAGTAATTAAACGAATAATATTGCTCAGATTAATATTGTAATTTTATTATAAAACAAATATTACTTTTCTTCTGTTCATAATAAGAAAAATTATATATATCTTGCCTCATAGCAGTGAAAAATTATATATTTAATCATAGGTTATGTATTTTTTGGCATACGAAACTGACATCTGATGAACTAAAAAACTACAACTATAACAGGTGCCATGGTTGGAAGAGTAATGGACTAGCAACCGGAGGGTTGGGAGTTCGAATCCTGCCAAAGACCGTCGTGTAGAAAGGGGGCTGGTGCATGTTAAATATATTGTGTTCTTACATTAGCGTGGTGTGTAAGTTTGGAGTGCCAGCTTGGGTGTTGCCTCGTTATTTAAAAATGATTCAAAATTATATTGTGTCTTAATTTTTCCCTTTGGGGTTATAAAAATAACCAAGTAGCATAATTTTCATAATCGCCAAATTGAACTTACTTTTAGACCAAAGTGGGGCCAAGGGTCTGAAAAGTAGGGATGCGACATCAATGTCGATATTTTCAAAACATTAATGTATTGAAGCCGATGTAGCATCACTAGTTGCTAAACCAGTGTTATGAAATGGGGTAAAAAAGTTTAAATACACAGAATTTTAAGAACATTGATGTTTAGCTGTCGTTGTTGCATCCGAAACCGCACAGTATACATCGCGTTACTTTGCGGGCCTCTAGCAAAGACTTTCTCAAGCCAACAGCAGGGTTCCCACGGTCTTTGAATTTTGTTTTCCTAACTAGGGGCCCTTGAAAATTACGAAACTTGGTAAAAAGTCCTTGCTTTTTTTTTTTGGACTAGTACATAATTGCGTTGGAATTTGTGTCCAAACTAGTTTCCTTCACGGCAGGTGCGCAATTTGAGCGTCATTCTGAAGTGTTACGTGTTTTGACACCACGTTTTATATATATGAACAACCATAATGGGTGATGTATACATGAACACACAAGGTCATACACCATGTTTCATTGACGCGTCATCCCATCGCTTTTTTGCATTCAAACATGAAAGAGTTCCTTCCTTTGAACATTTCTTAAAATTGTCTCAGGGATTGATGAAGAAATACAAAGAAAATATTAAGGTTTTTGAAGGGGGTAACTGTCAAGTTGTACGTTCAAGAATGAAAACTTAACAGTTTAGTACACTGCATTATACGTTTTCGTAAAACGCCGAATTCGTATTGAGAAAATATAAAAGTTGCAATTGAAAAATTATTTATTTACAGAAAAGCACATTTAAGGTATTCTTGTAAAATTTTCTACAGATTTCAAATCCGTTGAAATTTTTACTATCTTTAACGATTGTGACCAGAGAACAACTTTTGACACTGCAGTCAAAACTTTGGATTTGTTTTGTTTCTCAAACAAAATAAACCACGACAGCCATCTGCTGTAGTGGCCGTGAGCAAAATGAAAACGGAGATTGTGTCGATCGAACCATGTGCAAGCTCCCATACTCTTCTTCGTGCCACCAAAGAATTTATCGTACGATATTTTACCTCACGACCGAAATTGATATGTGTGCAAATAGCCTGATAGTTAGCATTGAGACGTGAAGCCCACTTTGCAAAAAAGTTCACAGGTTCTGTGATAAAAGAAAATCCAAACTATAACCAAAATTGATGACAACCTTTCCTCTTTTCTTTGACTGTCAGTAGTTTAAAAAGGAATTAAAAAATGTTTTTTTTTAATAAATATTTTTCACATTTTTTTAAATTGACAATTTTTGCACGTGCTTTGTTTTAGGTCGCTATAAAAAACTTTAGGTCCTTGAAAAAAATATTTTTGGTTCTGAAAAGTCCTTGAATTTTTTTTGGACAAAGGCGTGAAAACCATGAACAGTAAACGGTTCATCACACTACTACTCAAAATACCTACCAACTTACCTATGCTGTGAAGAATGGGAGGTTTGAAGAGTTAGGGTAAACGAGGCATAAGTTTGGCAGTCACAAATCTGTCCAAGGCCAGGAGGGCCTGGTGACACTGAGGGTGTTGCGAGTAAGTTTTGGTAGCCTCTTTTAGGAAAAGGAGATCACCCCTAAGGTGTTCCATGAGTTTACAGTGGAAGATGTAATGGTGAGTCGCCAATCTCTCCACACTGACACAGATCAGAAACTTGGTTTCAGAAGAAAAAAAAGTATTCCGGAAAGCAATTATGGCCTGCGAGTAGCTGGGATTTTATGGGGTGGTACACGTATTGACTAACATCTGGAGTGGGAAAAAACTTGTGCATTCTTCTACATATTGTATCTCTACTCCATCGTAGTTCCCACAACTTCATAAGGATCTTGAGAATTTTAATTGACAAGGCAATTGTGCCCACATTTCACAGACAGCGAATTTTGACAGGATCAGTCTTATCACCACCCATGTGACATATTGACTGCAGCGACAAAGTAATGTTGTTAGGTGAGACACGACTTCAGAGACAAAGCACTGTTGTCGTCACGTGAGAGGTGACTTACGACCACAGAGACATAGTACTGTTGTTATGTGAGAGGTGACTAATGACCGTTAAGGCTTAAAATGGTAATGCGTGTAAAAAAATTCTGCCTCCATAGCAGCCCAAATGCAAGTGCTATAATTATAGGATATGAGATAGAAAAAACTTTGTTTAAAGAAAGCTATTGAAAACAGTCAAAATGGAATATTTTTTCAATTTAAATTTTGTTATCTTGAGCTCAAATGAGTGAAACAAATCGAGAAGTGTATTTGTTTACAAAAAATTACTTTGCTTAAATCTTAATACTTATTATTGATAACTGCTTTTACTAAGTTTATATTTACTACTAGTTGTCTCAACAAACAGTGGTGAGATTATATCAGGTAGACGATCAAACAAGAGATTTGATTCATAAGAAACTATATTATGAAAATACAAACACTGTGTAGGTTATAAGGACGAATAAGTTCCACAAAAAACAAATACATTCTCATCAATTCTTTCTATTTGACGAGTTTTAGAGTCAGTGATCATTTTATATTGTAAAAATCATAACAAAAGGCAATTGTTGACTAAATTTCAAATAATTGTAAACATATATAATTTGTTTGCATGGGGGTACGTTTTTGCCGCCTGCTTCTTGCATCAACCAATTCTTCAAAGTAGTTACAAAACAGACAGTTAACGAATTACAAAAAAAAAATCTATACATTACAATATTGAATGTCAACATATATATAGAATATCTACACAAAAAAATCATACGGAAAATCATAGCACTCAGCGATAAAAAAAATGGCGATCTTTTTTACAACGTAGTAGGGTTGCTTGAGAAATTGAGAAGGATTGCCAATTTCCCCAGCCTTCGGTTCTCAAAGCTCTTTCTATCGCCAACTCGCCAAGAGGTGCTGAAAGCGTGAGGGTTTCCGAGTATGCGTCCGGGATCAGTCCCGTAAGGGAAAGATTCGAGGACAACACCTCGTTATTTTGAACCACGGTCAGATGCCCCCTCAAGTCCTGCAGTCGGCCTCATAGTGGCGAGGGGGTGCCCCTGGGCAGAACGGGCGAAGTACGTCGGGAGAATTTTTTCCTGGTAGGGTCACCCAAGGCGTGAAGGCCGTTCCATTATGCTCAGCTAACGGCTGCAGGCGAACTCAGAGGTCAAGTCAGTCTTCTGCCCTAGTGGTTCCTCTAAACAAAAAGAAGCTGCAAATCACCCTTAGCCAGATGGACCAGTCGTATTATGATTCTCATACTGCATCGTCCGTCTCGCAGGATAATCCGGGACGCGTTCGGGATTTAGGCAGAGGGTCTCGTCCGAAAAGTAGGTTACAGTCTCCCCACAATTATAATAACTCTACAAAGAATCTTCGTATCATCCAGTGTAATATCAATGGTCTTAGTACTCCTGCAACTAGGCTTAAACTTGATCAGATTTTAGATTTGGCAGACAAATACCGAGTAGATGTAATAGCACTCCAAGAAACTAAACTCGGAGAGACGCAGCAGTTCAGTGTTAAGGAATATAGTGTACTACGAAAAAATAGAACTGCGGGAGGTGGTGGCCTTATGCTCCTTGCGAGAAATGTGCATTTTAAAACCATTCCCGACGCCATCGAGCCATCAGGTGCCTTGGAATATCAGGGATTGAGGATTCTCTCCAAGGATCGTAATATAGACATTATAAATACCTACCACCCTCCCAATAATTTAGGACTTCCGACTGATTTGATTGAAGGTTTTCTTGGAGACAACACACTTGTTCTCGGAGACCTAAATGCAAAACATGCTGAGTGGGGATCCCCTACCACTAACAATAGAGGGACTGAGCTTGTAAATTTGGCAAATGACAAAGCTTTTCTTTTTCTAAATGATGGATGCCATACCTATCACTCGCATAGTTATAATTCGACTGACGCTCTAGATATCTCTATGATCAGTCCCGGCTTGTTTCCTTATTCATCATGGAGAGTTCTAGCCGAGGTGGGAAGTGACCACCTTCCAATACTTATAGAAATCGACTTTAAAGTGAACTACCATGGAGATAGTAGGCTCCGCTGGAACTTTCGTAGAGCCGATTGGTCTTTATTTGAAAAATTGTCAGAGGAGATGTTCGCTCAGAGCTCTCCATCAGAGGACCTGGAGAGAGAATGGTCTGGCCTTAAGTTCATAATGAAAAAAGTCGCAAAGGCCTCCATTCCTCGTGGAAAGTGTAAAGGGAAGAAGCGTTTATTTATTCACGCGAGCGACCCCGTCCAATCGCTCATCCAAAGGAGATCGGAACTTCATGGGGAGGTAGCTCTGAGTTCTCGTATGGACAAAAAGATTGAACTAAACAAATTAAATGCTGAAATCAAAAGACGCTATGTTGAGATAAAGCATACTAACTGGCAGGACACATGTAGAAACTTAGACCACAGAACCCCAGATTCAAGGCTGTGGAAATTGACAAAATGTCTTGATAAAATGCCGGTCAATAATGAAGATACCAACACTATCGTTGGGGATGACGGTTCAACTGCTGTAAACGACCAAGAGGCAGCCGAGACTTTGGCCAAGCATTATGCTAAGGCGAGCAGAGTGACATTCAGCAGATCGGACAAAAGGCTGTCCAGAATTACAAGAAACCTAGTGAAATCCTGCCGAGATTTTAGGACAGAGAACCCTTTATTTGATGATGATTTCACAGCAAATGAACTATCTTACGCTCTTCAACACCAAAATCTGACCAAGTCACCAGGTCCGGATGGAATTCATGGTCAATTCCTAAGCCATCTGGGTTTTCTAGGCAAAAGTAGGCTGCTTCATCTCTTCAATTTGTCTTGGTCAACTGGGAAACTTCCAAGGCAATGGAAATCGGCCATAGTCATCCCCATTCGTAAACCCAACAAGAAAGCCAGTTCTGTTGACAGTTACCGTCCAATCTCTCTCACCTGTATTATATGTAAACTTATAGAAAGGATAATTTTGAGAAGATTGACACACCACCTTTTGTCAAATAACTTGATTCCACCAGAGCAATATGCGTTTAGAAGAGGCCATGGCACAATGGACCAGATTCTGTTCTTCAAAGTGTTAGAGATGCCCAAAATTGCAAACCCACAAAACATACTTTGGCGGTTTTTCTAGATCTATCTAAGGCATTTGACAGGGTTTGGAAGTATAAATTACTTAACAAGCGTTACAATGACTTTAACATCAAAGGTAGAGCTCTCCCATGGATCTCAAACTTTCTAAATCACAGAAATTTTTGCGTAAACTTTCAAAATAAGCAATCAGGATTTTACAGGTTGTATCAGGGAATCCCTCAGGGTTCCGTACTCAGTCCTACCCTGTTTTCCATGTTTATTGCAGGAATTGAAAAAATTGGATCACCATGCCAGATTGGCATCTTTGCAGATGACATTGTGTTGTGGTCTAGTGGTTCAGACATAGGAAAACTGGAATCTACTCTAAACGGATCCTTAACGCTGTCCGTGATTTCTCAAACTCTCACAGGTTAAACTTCAATCCCTCAAAATCAGTTAGTAGCTTCTTCACCACTAATAGACACCTCTACAATTATTCTCCTGCAGTGTACTTTTCTAATCAGTTACTGGACTGTGACAAATATCCAATTTACTTGGGTTTTACATTGGATCCTGAGATAAACTGTAGGAAACATATAGAGAAAATAGCAGATAAAGCTAGAAAGCGTCTACAGATTTTGAAGTATATTTCAGGTAGAGACTGGGGAGCTGATGCTTCCACTCTCAGACTTACTTTTTGTTCCCTCGTGCGTCCCATTCTTGAGTATGGTTACCAGGTATTTCAAACGGCTTCTGCTTCTAACTTAAAGATCTTGGACAGAGTACAATTGAGTGCAGCAAGAATAATCACTGGGTTAAGGAATAGCTGCCCTAGTGAAGTGGTCCTATACGAAGCTGACATTTTACCTCTGACTACGAGATATAGGATTGGTTCTTTTAAATATTTTAATAAATTGTCAAGTCTTGGTGATTTTAACAGGACTGCTGAATTCACTTTGAAGTGGAGGAGTAATCAGCGTTTAAAGAGAGACACCCCGATGGAATTTGTGAGGAAGGAGGGTTTTATTGATTTTGAGGTTATTCCTTCGACCACTTTTAACTGCTTGCCTCCCACGGTGTCCCTTGAGAATGTCAGTTTTAATGATGAACTGAAGACTCATGCCAATAAACAGACGGATCACCCAGACCTTTTGAAACAGTTGGCCCTGGAGGTTGTCTATAGCATCCCTTCTGATGCATTGGTCATCTATACAGACGGTAGCAAACTTGAAGACGGTAGAACCGGGAGTGGTGTTTTCATCAACAGCGCTGAGGACAAGGTCAAATGCAGCATCCGAAACCCTGACCATTGTTCAGTCTTTAGATCGGAGATCATAGCAATTGGTGCAGCCCTTAATTATGCACAGTCCACTGATAAAAATTGTATTTGGATTTTGACTGATAGTAGGAGTGCTATACAGTATTTCAAAAATTGGCCACAAATATTTGACATCCCAGACCAGAATATTCTGAAGCTTCTCTGCGAGATTGGCCTGAAAACACCAATAAGCCTCCAATGGATTCCATCGCATATCGGGGTGTATGGCAACGAGACAGCCGATGTTCTCGCCAAGAATGGCTGTGATCTCCCTATGGACTGTTTGAATCGCCTCACTCCCACTGAAGTCCACTCCCTGGGAAAACAGCGTTTGCTTTCCTTGTGGCGCCGTACGCCATCCCACCATTGGTATGCTGGCAATCACCCTGGACTCTCAATCACATGCTGTGGCCCTCGGCCTTTTCAATCGGCCATGGCCAGATTTCGAAGTGGCCATCTTAAAAGTATCAAATTTCAGAACGGGGAGAGAATTTTCCCTCCTTGTTCCTGTTCCCTACCTGCCAGTCCTGATCACCTTCTTCTCTGTCTTGGCGCTTCATATAAGCAGCTGTTGGTTGATCAGGACTTTTTGCAGGTATATGGGGATCTGGCACGACGGGGCCTTCTGGACCTGGTGTAGGCTTTCCTACACCAGGGGGATGTGCAACAACACGGTCAGATGACGAAGCAACACCTGAGCTGGCACCCCACTCACCAAACTTCCACACCCACCTAACGTGAGGACTTTCGGCCACGACAGATTTAAGGTGCACCAGCCGCCTCTATACCATACGCTTACAAACATCCACGCCCGTATCCGTATTCGAACCAGGAACCTTCCGATCTAGAGGCTGACACCTTTACTACTAAACCGGTAGGTCGGCTGAAACATTGAATGGAGACTCGAAAAATGAAGTTAGGTGAGGTAGGTGTTTTAATTACGTCGCACTTAAGAGGCACAACGGTCTATTGGCGATAGTCCGCGATTCATATGTAAAGGAATAATCCGAGTTAAGCACCACGTCACTTTGGACCACGGTCAGATCACGAGAGTAACACCTGAGCTGACACCCTACTCTCCAAATTTCCACACCATGCCAACGTGAGACCACGACAGATTTAACGTCCACCAATTCTTTTTCTACACGGCGGACTTTGGATGGCTTCGAACTCGCAACGTCCGGTTGCTAGTCCGCTGCTCTTTCAACCTGGCTACGTCTTTCGAGTTGCAGTTAGAAGTTGTGGCACGGCATGCGTGCGCTTGAGTGTTGACATGTTTGAACATGTTCGCCGAACCATGCTTCGATGGGTAGGTATGTATTGTTGGAAGGAAATTAGGATATCACATCTGCACTTCTGCAAACGCATTTACAAAAACTTGTTATACCTCACTTGCATACCTTTATTTTTTATTCTTCCTATACGAACAACGCCTGGTGGTAGCCATGTTTGCAAGAGCTTAGTGCTAATCCTTAGTATTAGCCACTCAAACTAATATCGAGACATGCACACCCGAAGTATTAGTACTAAGCGTTAGTAAAAATGCGACTGAAAGTGAATAGAAGCGGATCCTATTCTACTAAGTGCTTAGTGCGAGTGGTTAGTACTAGTGATCTGCACTAAGCTCGTGTAAACAGGGCTTAATGACACGTAGACATCCAACCACTTCTCCTCACTATTCTCAGCGTTCACGTGCCCCGTGTGAACGGCCCAGCCCGGAGGTAAGTCAAGAAGACGCATGGTCCACTTCGTATCCTTTTGTACCTGGTTTCTTTTGTTTTAAAATGTGCTGAGCTCAGAAATTACACACTTTATTCAAGAGTTTAAATGCCGCGAGTGTCTTCGACGTACAAACTCACGCACATGCGGGAAGCATCATGACAAAAAGTTGTGGATGAAATGAAACACAAGGTTCGGGCGTACCTGGCTATCACTTCTCAGCAACCCCTTTCTCATACAGCGCGTTTATCTATCCTCAATTCTTCGAGCTCTTTGATTAAGGATTTTATAATAACACTTGAATAGTGTTTATAAATGCGTTTCAATTTTAGAAGGCGGTCCATCGTGAACTGACATTACTGCACTTTAACCACTAACTGTTCCACTCCCAACTCGTGTGAACTCTCACCTTGAAAGTGCAACTGGTTAGTACTAATGATTAGCACTTAAGCTCGTGTAGTAAGCAATGCTTAGGCTATGTGTTCCTAAGTAAACTTTTATTTTCTTTGACGATTCCAACACGATTATTGAATTTGATTTGAGTTAATTCCCACAAAAACTCATTTCTGTGGAAATTAAAGATGAATCGCGTGTTTTGCGCTTATTTGTATTATTCCGCTGTTTTTGCTTTGACTTTCTGTCGCCCTGTTCTTAACCCTTCAAATGGTTTCGACGAGAACTCTCGTCCATCAAGATCTGGTCAGTTTTCTTCTAATTGAATAATCGTTCTTGTCCGATAGTTGATCTTAAATAATTTTTTATTCATTTCAATTTGCTAAAACTTCTCTCGCACAAAGCAATAGAAACGGGAAGAGTCAGAAATATTCGAGAAGCGACATTCATATTTGGGTAAGACTCTATTAAACCAAAATCATGAAGAGCCTGTAGAATATTAAGCAGAGGTGCAGTTTTTATATTTCGTATTAAGAGTCGTTACTCGAAACTTAAAACTCAATTTCACAAGTGAATTCGTACTTTTTTTTTTAATCTTTGCTATATTTAATAGCGAGATCTGCAGCCAATTTTGTTGTAAATTGGCAACACTCGTGTATCGTAAAGACAAGCCATAGGTAAAGTAAAAATCGTTTAAGAAAGTTTTCATTTTTTGATTACGTCAATCTATTTGAGACAATAGAGCGTCAAGAGTACTACGAGCTTTATAGACCTCGTATAAAATAGCATTTTAAATAATTCTTCGGGTGTCAAGTTACTTCCTCTATCTACGTATTTCCATTATCTTAACTCTTCTCTTTGGGTTCTCTCTTTATCTTTTGGGCCCCCTTCCAAGTGCACCTGTTGCACCTTCCTAGTTACGGACCTGCTTAACTGACCCAAGTGATTATTCGCTACAGATTACAAGAGCTGACCTCCGAAGCCATTAAGTGCACGTGTGCTTTACCTTGAGATTGGACGACGCGAGCGCCCTCTGCTGTTCGGCCTGTAACGTTCGCTCTGTTCCGATCGGCGAAATCGCCTTTAGCCGGGGCTGTCCCATTGAGCCGGTCGGAATCCTTTCTCCCGTCGGCAGTTATCGGCGGGGACTCACCTCTCCCTGACGTCCTCGTGGAGGTTGTCGAGACGGTTGCAGATCTGGAGATCGCGTTGGCCGAGCTCTCGAGTGTCGGCGCGACTGTCCGGTTGGAGGGCGATGCGGAGGTCGTGTACGAGTAGGCGACCACTGCGCGTCTCTGGGAGTCGGACACCTGGACGATTGTCAGCCCCAAGTAACACTGCAAGACAAAAATACAGTTTTCAGAACGTTGTTTACTTAGGTAGGTAGTTAACCTATACATTGCGACAGTACAATTGTTACCACTACAATTTCGTTTACACCAGCGGTATGGTATGGATCTGTGTATGGTGAATGTTATCCCCCTTTTAAGAGACCGATGGCATCGATCGCCATTTACGAGCTAACTAACTACTATCTAACACCAACGCACACTCCCGTGCCTAGTGTCGTGAGACACTGTACTAGTTTAAATAAGTGTGGTTGGATGCGTAGAGCATGCCACCGAGGTGACATGTCTACCCAAAATGTTAGAGCACATTACATTTATACATCCTTACATCTATACAGTATATACATTAAATCATTATACTAGGTTACATTATAAATGTATATATGTACATCCTGCAAGGTGAGAAAAAAGTCCGTTTTTCTTAGTCTCTTAGGATAATCAAGTCCTGATGATTTTCAATGAATCTCACCACGTTAATAATTTTAAACCTAGTGCCTTTGTTACATGCAATGTTCCTGAGCCATGCAATTTTAAGGTGTTCTCATATGCCATGAGGCTGTAAGGGGGCAAACTGTGATGTTAATGTAGAGGTGTGCCAATTTCACCACTTTTAAGTTTTTTTAAGTTTTCGGACTTTATTTTCTTAAACCGCGTTAGGTAGGATGGGAATGGGCCGTGCACTGTGAAGAAGAGTGACACTTTTGGTACCACATGATGCACCGTCCTGCCTGTTTCCCCTTCGTCCCATTCATTCTGTCACGCATCAAGTAGCGAGCTAGCGGTTTCTTTTCTGTAATGGCTCTTGGGCCATTTCACCTCTTCGTCTACGCATTCCATTGTTGTTGCCTTTTTTGCTAATCTATCTGCTTCTTCGTTTCCGTCGGGACCCACATGGGCTTTAATCCATCCTAAACAAATTTCCTTGTTGTATAATAACAGCTGTATTTCTCGTGCCATTGGAGTAGGCGTCTTGGTGTTTTTAAATGCCAGGAGACCAGCTCGACTGTCTGACCTGATCTTGACATTTTTGTCTGCTCTTGCTTCTGCTTTTATGGCTGAAAGAATTCCATAAAGCTCCACAATGAAAACGGAACAATTGTCCTGCATTCTCGTGGACCTTTATTGAGTTATGCGCCCTTCTTGAATAAAACAGAATGCACTTCACACTCTTTCCTCCATTTTGGAGCCATGGGTGTAGTAGCTCATGCTGGAATGAAGAACTCCCACTGCTGGATTTATTCTGACATTCGAAAGGGTTTTAGCTGGATGTATAGACCAGCCTATCGCTCCTTCCTCGTAGTCATCTTTGTTATAATTTGCATTTTCAAGCTTTGTACTTATTCTCATTTTGACGCACACCGCTTCTTTTTGAAGTGAAAGATGTACACTGTCGATCGTGAGGTGTGAACGCTTTGGGGGAAAGGCAGAAGGTCTCTCCGGTGTTATATGCCACACCATACTATGAAAAGAAAGCGTCAGTCGTAAATGTCACTCAAGGCTCAATCGCTCAAGTTACGTAGTTAGGTACGGGGGTCGGACATGCAGGCGAAAGCGTCGTTCCTGGAGACGATTGAAAAAAATCTAAGCGCCGCAGCGTAAAGGTTAGTTAACGTCGTACCGACGCAACACTACGGGCTATTGGCGACGTTCCAGGATCAATCCCCCACGAGAAAGATTCGAGGACAAAATCTTGTCATTTTGAACCACGGTCTGATGACAAGGTCAGACCTGTGCTGGCACCCCGTTCTCCTCACTTCCACACCACTCTACCGTGATCACATATGACTCCACGACAGATTTAACGTGCACCATATCCCTTTGGTGGCATTCGAATTCGCAACCTTCCGGTTGGCAATCCCTTACTCTTAAAACCAGGCTACCGCTGCCCAATAAATATTTGAAAAGTATTCCGAAAAAGTGACGGTAATGGTAATGTTTACTTAACGTCGTACTAAAGCAGGCCTCGAAATAGATTTTTTAATACAGGTGGTAATGGTAATTTTAGTTAACGTCGTACTAGAGCAACACAACGGGCTATATATACAGGTGCACACTGTGCACCTAAGTTTTTAAATTAGGTGCACAGATTATATGTTAGGCGCACATTAAAAAAAGTAATATAAGAATATTAATGTAATGCAAACTATTGTATTAGTTGGGTATGTTTATATAAATTCGTAGTAGATAGTAAATAAAAAAAATATTTTAACATATCGAAATTCTACGGCGCACGGCTGTCTCGACAGTCGCTTTAACAGAGCCATCTGGAAAATGTTTCGATCATCGGAAAGTTCTGGTGGCATTGACACTAGTAAACCTTCCTCCTGTATAAACCCGTTGCGGCCCAGCGATTTTGTTTTCGCTTAGTGTGTATTTAGGAATTTTAATTACGTTCCTTTAGAGCGAGAGATGTCGATACTAATATTTTGTTAAAACATCAAAATAATATTAAACACGTTCCCCCCCCTTTTTTTTTTTAACGTTACGTTCACTGTGTGCATCTAGCGGGAAAAATTAGGTGCACAATTTTATTTTCATGTGCACCTGTGCACCCGAGTATTTCGAGCCCTGTACTACAGCAAAACAACGGGCTGTTGACGACGGTCCATGATCAATCCCCTAAGGGAAAGGTCCGAGGACAACACCACGTCATTTTGAACCACGGTTCGATCTCGAGACAACACCCGAGTTGGCACCCCACTCTCCAAAGACACGCACCAACCCAATGTGAGGACTTTCGGTAACGACAGATTTAAGATACAACAGCCGCCTCTACACCATACGCTTGCAAACATCCATGCACTAACCCGTATTCGAACCAGGGACCTTCCGATCTAGAGGCTAACACCTTAAACACCAGACCGGTGGGTCGATCGGAAGACGTGACATTCTTAATGGTATCTACGTCATTTGACCTCACTGCTGTGGTGTTGTCCTCGGTAATTGGTAATTATTAGTTAACGTCGTACTAGAGCAACACAACGGGCTATTGACGACGGTCCGGGATCAATCCCAAGGGGAAAGATTCGAGGACACCGCGTTATTTTGAACCATCCATAGATGACAAAAAAAGAACCTTGTGACAAAAAGCAATTATACACCGGTGATTGAAAACGCCGTAAAAAATTTTCGTATTTTCATTTATTGTAATCGTATTTTTGTTGAAACATCAATAGACTCCGATCTCAATCATCGGACAAAGTCACAGTTACGTCGCCAGAGATCTACCTGCGTGATTCTTGCCTCAATTACATGAACCAAATTATTCCCGTTTTCCTTTCGTGTTCGATTCTCAAGGACGCAGAAGAAAAGGTTCCCTTCAAACACGAAGATGGTTTCGGACTGGTTTTCCTCCAGCGTGGGTCAGTCTGACTTTTTTTAATTTTATCCTCATCATGTTTCTGCTAGTTGCATTTTCAGCCTGTCCATGACACCCCGGTTGGAGGATAACGAGTTCGACACTCTATCCAACCAAAGATATGATGGGCTGGTGCACGTTTAATCTGTAGTGACCTCAAATGTTCTCACGTTGGCGTGGTGTGGGAGTTTGGAGTAAGGTGCCTACTCAGATGTCTTCGCGATGAACCCCATGTCAATAGACCGTTGTGTTTTCTAGTGACGAAATTCAACTACCTACCTTCTCCCAAACGTCCAGATTCGCCACCGTGCAATCTAATACAATTTCTCACCGTGGTATGGAAGTTCGGAGGTTGTGAGAGAGTTCAAGTGTGCACTCGTCAACTGGTTCAAACTGACGAGGTGTTGTCCTCGGATGTTTCCCTTCGGGACCGATCCCGGAACGAGAATGTGAAAAATAATTCCAGAAGTCAGGCTAGGTTCTGGAATTACTATTTTAACACAGAGGAAATTTTTTAATTAACGTCGTACTAGAGCAACACAACGGGCTATTAACGACGGTCCGGGATCTATCACCTAAGGGAAAGATCCGAGGACAACACGTCATTTTTAACTACCGTCAGATGACATGACAACACCTGAGCTGGCACCCATCTCTCGAAACTTACTCACCAACCTGACGTGAGGACTTTCGGCCACGACACATTGAAGGTGCACCAGCCGCCTCTACACCATACGCTTATAAACATCCATGCCCTGTCCCGAATTCGAACCAGGAACCTTCCGATCTAGAGGCTAACACCTAACCACCTGACCGGTTGATCGGTTCACAGGGTATAAAAGAAATTCAATTCGAAGGCGAAAATATCGACAAAATCTGAAGCAAAATATTTTTCAAGCGTGCATTAACGTCGTTTCTGGAGCAACGCAGCAGTCTGCTGACGACCGTCTGAGATCGATACTGAAGGGAAAGATCGGTGGACAAATCGTCCTTTCGAACTAAGGTCAAATGAGGTGGTAACACCTGAGCTGGCACACCACTCTCCTTCACTTCCACAGTACACCAAGGCGAGGATATTTCATATCACGACATATGTTACTTGCAGCTGCCCCTTGTACACGACGGTCTTTGGTTGAACCGAGTTTCCAACTCGAAAGCTTCAGATTGCCAATGCTCTGATCTTCCAACATGAGCATCTATATACGCAGCGAACATTTCACGGATGGCTTGGTTGGTCACCGCAGGTGACCCCCTCACCTCCCGCATTAGTAGGCAAACCTCGGCTGTTTATCCACTTGAGTCTGGCTCGGCCACGAATCGATTTTGACTAAATTCTGGCAGTAAACATCCCGCTAGTGATGCGAGGAAGAAAGCAGTTGAGTAACTTCAGAAGAGTCAAGAAAAACCAAGTTCTGTATTTAATTATTGGATGCAATCTTCCAACACTGTTAATATTGCAAGCTTTAGTCCAGAGATTGCCAAGAGAGTCAAACCGTAGACAGACGGTGGATACATTGTTTTATAAATGCATTCCGGAATTTTAAGAACAAGGCAGAAATACTTTTAAAAAATAAAGAGCTACCACTATTTGCTAAAACAGTAAAAAAGACAGAACAATCAAAATGTCTTCGATTCTAACCAATCAACAAAACGAAAATCTTAAATTGGACCCTAAGACCTAAGGGACATAAATGACACAGCTTCACTTTTTGTTCCATTTATTTCGTCTTAGTGTCCTATAGAAGAACTTTTAGGATTATTGCATGTAAAAGTTCAATAAATAAGATTATTATTATTTTTTTTAATTACGTTGAGGAATGGGTCGTATTGACCCTTCGTGCAGCCCAATATAAACTAGCCTTTGAAAAAGAGTTGTCAAGAGGTAGAACATTACAATTTGAGTTGGACATAGTAGCACAAACTGTCAAGTGGCTAAAATTCATAGTCTCTCCAGAGGAACACAGAGGGCAGTCAGGAATGTTTTCAACGCCAATCCGGTGGAGATGTCCTTGGAGTCATGTACGTTTAAAATTCTGAAGTTGGTCGTAAAGATTCACTTGGGGAGATCCATTGGGAGCGGATTACATAATTGGCTTTCCCAGATTTTACTCTTAGCATCAGTCTCTTGAGTTTTGCGTTCGTATCTCCCAGCTTATTATTGTAACATCTGGTTTTATTTAATGTTCGTAGCTAGTTTAAAGCGACTCCTAAAAACATCGAAAAGAAATTTGGCTCTCTAAAGAAATCTTAATCGTTGTACTGCTGATCTCTGGCTCTTTTGACTAATGAGTTTGCCGACCACTGCACAGAGCAACACAACTGGCTATTGACGACGGTCCGGGATTAATCCCAAAGGTCACCTTCGTTTCACCAATTCCGAAGTTGCATTTTCGAACGCTTCCATACATTACAACATGAACTGATGAAACACAGAACAATCTCGAACAATCTATTTCTATATAAATTTCTTACGCTTTTATTCGCACATCCTGTACATATCTTGTTTTGTTGCAGAGCCTATCCTTTGAAAAAAGACTATACTTTTCTGATCCAATTAATAAACCAAAAAATTTAAAAACCAATGTATCAAAAAACATTATTTTTCTCTATTTTTGTTTTCTGGAAATAATTGCATTGGCTTCTGAGCGGCTCAAATGCAACTCTGTCAAAAATTATCGAAATTGAAAAATTATTTTGCCATCCACCAATTTGGATATCAATTCTTTTTAAACTGTTAGCTTTGAAAAGAATCGATTAAAAAATAATAATAAAAAAGTCGATTAAAAAATCGTTTTTTTTTTTTTAAATTTTTTTTTAATTAAAATATTTTTTGGCCAAGGGGAAAATTGCGTTGCACTGCAAAAGCAATTATTGTAATTTTTTTTCAGAAATGCGCTTTCGGTTTTCGGTGAAGACCGGTAAGAAACCTTCCAGTGAGATGTTTCGACACTCTATCTCGTCATGAGCAGATTTGACCTGATCTTTCTGTTCGAGATAGTCATTAGGAGAAAACTGGCCAGATCCTGAAGGACTATAAAATCGTCATCAAAAGAAAGCTGCCGTATCTAGATTAAGGATGCGACATCGATGTCGATGTTTTATAAAAAACATCGATGTATTTACCATCGATGTATTGGAGCCGATGTTTTTTTAACATCGATGTTAAAACTTGTCGATGCTTTTACGCTGTCGATGTTTTATTTTTAAATAAAAAAAGTACCATTATCAAAATTAAAAAAATAACCAAGTAGCATAATTTTTACAATCAGTAAATTGAACATACTGTTGACTTTGTTTTGACAGTTTAAAAAAGTCTTTGTTATGAATTAATAATCACGGTAAATGACAAATTAAACCCCCCCACCCGGCGAGCATGAATGTTTGAGTTGTGAAACCAATTTTCAAAAATGGGGGGGGGGGAGGGAAGTTTAAGTACACTGATTTTTAAAAACATCGATGGTTTTGGGGCGTTGTATAATCAACATCTTTGTTTTGCTACCGATGTCGCATATCTAATCTAGATATCGTCACCATAAAAAGACGTCATCATATCCTCCCGAACACAATATCTAAAACACATAAACAAACACAAGAACAAGGCTCACCCACAAAATCCAAAACATGACCGATATGAAGGAAGCAGCAATCAGAAACCCGATTCCAAAACAAGCACCTTGGTAGCAGCGAGAAACGAGCTTGCGACCTTTCAGGTGGTCGGATCCCATCTCCTACTCAACCCTTCGGAACACCGCTTCGCGTTCCAAAGACACCCTCGGGGACACGGGACTACCATTGGTGAGCGTCTTTTGTTGTTTTCCTAATTTCCTTCCACGCACTTTGGTGAAGAACTGGTTTGATGGCGTGATCAGCAAAACAACCCCTGGTGTGTGTGTTGCCACGCAAGAGGGAAAGGGTGTTCTTGGAAGCATGGTACAGGTAGGTTCTGGAAGCTAGAAGATGCGCAGTGATTACACTCGGGTTGCGGTTGGGCAGGTGTAGCAATGGTTTGTTGACATTTTTTGAGATGGTATCGCACCCAGTGCTTTACTTTTAGTTGGGGCCCTGTAGGGGAGGACACTCCTTAAGGTGTGTACGGGCTTCACGGACCCGAGGTACTACAGTGATCTTTTCTTTTTCCTCGGAGTTTGTTGTCTTTAGTAAACAAGGGGCTCGTGCTCTCGGTATATGCAGGCAATCGTTTCTTCTTTCATTCCATTATTCTCTGAGCCGCGGTAGCCCAGTTGGAGGAGTGACGGATTAACCGAGGCGAGTTCGAAACTAGGTCCAACCAAAACATCGCGTAACGGCAGATGTACACCCGTTAAAAAACAACCGACACTCGATCGCAATTGCACAATTTCCATCACAGAACAAAACGGAAGGTAGCAATCGATAGGGATTCTACAAATATCAATACTTGAAATTTGTCTATAAGTTCCTAAAGACAACTTTTTTTCAAATTTTTTAATTTTTCAATAAGTTTTCGCGTGCTACTGTTAAAGCTCCGCCGTACCACACTGTAGCACGCGGGTTGCACATCCCTGCTCAGAAGGACACTAAACACATCTCTACCATGCCGCAAGCGACATTTTAGTTGTAACATCCGCACGAGCGAAAAGGTTAACATGCCCCCACGTACCTAGGACCTAGTTTCGATCTGCCAACCCTTCGTTTGCAAATTTGTTTGGATGGAGAGTCCGAAATAATTTGTAGAACCTTTGAAAAATTAAAGGAGACTCAACCCCCAAATTTCGAAAAAATAATTTCAAAAAGTGTTTTTGGTTTGTTGGATAAAACGATGCATCAGATATTCAAGAACAAATGAACATAAAAAAAGTAGTAATACTAAAAAAAGTAGTCTTTGCAAAAAGTAAGTTGTTTTCGTTAACTTCTGTTGTATTTTGTACTTAAAATGCGATTATCTCAAAATCAGTTTTTTTCAATTGTGCCAAAGTTCAAAGTACTAAGTTTGATACATGTACTTAGAGTTAAACTGTTTTCATTTTTAGGTCTTGAATAACTGTTTAACAGACACAGGAAAAGCTTTTTTTTATAAAATATTCAGAAAAATTTATACAAATTAATAAACATAAAAAATTGAAATTTTTTATAGAAATTTAACGTGTAATGAGTAAAGTATTTTTTTTTATGAAAACTCGTAAATAAATTTTAGAAAAACTCTCCCTAGGTCTTTTGCATATACAATAACGATACTGTAGAAACTTATTTCATACAAAAATATTGAAAATTGACAGAAGAGTAAAGTTTATAAAAAATGTGAATTTCGGTTAAAAAAAATTAAAATCGTAATAGAAAATATATTTGAAAATAAAAACTAATTTTTTTATTGATTATTGATTTAAAATATGTGCTTAATTATCACTAAAAAAATTGGTTATGTAAAAGGAATAATAAGAATTTTGGGTGTTTCACTACACGTCTCCCTTAAAACGATGTTTTAAACCAAAAATTATTTCAGTCCACTTAAATGACGCTAGCATTCTTTTATGAAAGAGAAGTGATTAGTCTAATCACTTTTCAGGTCAACATTTATTCAATTCAACCCCAGTAATGTCGTTTAATTTTGCTAGTAATCTATATAACACAGCGTAAGTTTCGCCCCTCAGAATTATTAGTTACTAGCCACTTCGTGGCTTGCCCGGAGTTGCCCTTGCTCTTGTGGGGTAATTGGTTTGCTTCGCAAACCAAATGGGAATTTGTAGCCAATTGGATAACAGCCATAACGGAGTTGTAATCTCTTGCGAAAATATAAATATTTAATTGGAAAATTATTTATAAACGATCCTTAGATTTAAAATCCGTTGAAATTTCCAATCTGTCTTTAACGATTCGATTTTACGAAAAAAAAAAACTAAACAATGCCTGTCAAAATGTTTTTCATTTTTTTGCTCTCTTTCGCTGAAATCGTAAGAGCGCAGGAAATATAATCGGTTTATTTAATGAACGCGAAGGTTGACATGACGTAACATTCCCTTGCAAAAATATAAGATATTTTCAATTTAAAAATTTTATTTATACAAAGAAATTATATTTTTAGGTTTCGATCTAATGTAAAATTTTCCGCAAATTTCAAATCCGTTGAAATTTTTATTCTATCTTTAACGGTCTAGGAGATAGAAAAAAGAACTTCATAGCTCCAGTTAAAAGTTTATTTGTTTTTTATCGACTGCCGGAAAATCATTCCTCCAAGCAAAATGAAAACGGAAAAAATAAATTCAGAATATGATCTTTTATGCTGTTGCCATTCCAAGAAAACACTTATAACTAAATTTCATTAAATTAATTTTAAAATGTTCTCGATTGAATTTTTAAATTTGCCGCGACCCTAAAATTGCAAAAAATTTGGACTACGTGTTTTCCCATTACTGTAAGTGCCGTAGATTCGTCAGGATTTTGCGTGCAGAAAACAGACAGACAAACACTTTCTTTTATAATATTAGAAAAGAAATTAATTTTTAGTTCATTCATAAATTTTAAAATTTCCGAAAACATCTTAATTTTGTATTGTTTTCCAGACGAAAAAATGGGAAAAACCTATTCTCTCTTGCAACATGATTAAGGACCGAAACATGACGTCATTATTAGGAAATATTTGCCAACAGAGAGAGAGGAAATGGTCTTTCTCTGAACTAATTAAAATTTGAGGTGTGACTACAAAAAGTAAACTAATTGTTTAATTCTATATAGATTAGAAAATTCACGACGAGCTTAATCTTATTTCTTCCCACACTGAAATGATTTTAAGTTTAAAGCAATGAATTTTAAAAATCTGTGTGTTTTTATAGTCAAAATTAACTTGAAAAAATCTAGTGATACATACACATTAACATTTTTTGTGAATACCTGAAATAATTATAAATTGACGAATATATTTTAAATGATTTTGTTGCATAGTTTCATCACTAGAAAGTGTCATATTTTGCTTTACAAAATATCTTCCTTGTAGGCATTGCCAACAAAGCTTTGAATCTTTTCCGAAATATTTTAAATGTTAAATTAAAAAAAATACGAACTCAATCCAATTTAATAAGCATAGATTAAGTCAAATGAAGTGAAAACTGTCATGTTGTGATGTCATGTGTTTATATTATTTATTTTTAAATTGAATTAATTAATTTATTTTTGTACAGGAGTTTTGTTGTTGAAATTAATTCACTTGGATGAAGTTTATTGAAATATATGGTGTTTCACTTGAATCTGGTCGAATATTGCCGTTTGTTCTACGTATTTGTAACTTATTCAAAGAGAAGGAACTACTAAATTTTCGCATCAAGTTTAGAAAATAAATTAAGTTATTTAAATTTCTTCGCCAAATATTGTCTTAGTTGTCACAAAGTTTCAGTAATAAAAACATACGAAATATATTTTAATTTAGTTTTAATACGGTACAGGGGTCCAATTGTTAAAGTACGACACACCGCCTTGCATGTCAATACTTCTATTTTGCAATACAGTTTATGACTTTCACATATAGATGGCGACTCTACGTACTTTTTAATATTTTAACTTAAGTTCCATGCTTTTTATGTAGATGGCGCCACATTATTTAATGTAGTTAATTACCTTTTTAATGGTCTCAAATAGACCGTCGTGTTGCTTCTGTGCGACATAAATTCGATTTCCTTCGTGCAATGCATTCATTAAATCACAAAATTTCAAAACTTCACAAATTTCAAAATTTCTTTTGAAAAATTAAAAAGTCTGATTTTAAATATTTGAAACAGGACCTAAATTTTTTTATGTTGCTAGAAATATCATATTTATCCGAAATGAAACATTAACTTTAGCTTTCACCAGTGCAAACGTGATTTTTAATATCCTATAATTATTACTATTAGATCTCTGCAATTTTCATGATCGGCATATTATGTAGTATAGCATATACAAATAAAAGTATTAATGTTTTTATTTTAAACTAGCCACTGCGTGGCTAGCCCGTGCCCGTGGTGTAACATGTTCCACAGTTTTCAAATTCGTCAAATTCCATTACAAATTATTTATTTAAAGAAAATCATATTTTTAGGTTGTTGTTGTCGTGCGGGCCATATATGGCCCAATTGGGGGTGCCATTGCCCCGGTGGGTTGGACTTCTTCATACATGACACATCCGTTTTACAGGAAGGTCCCTTTCACACATCCATTCACTCACACATATCGTAATTTAGATCCCAATCAGAGGCCGATAACCCCCTGATCAGGTACCCCCAGAGGTATTGATTTGGTATGGGAACATAGGGGACTTTGTGACCACGACCTATTTAACGTGCCCCAGCCACCATTAGCGAACACGACGGTCTTTAGCCAGGTCGAAGCGCCGATCTCGCAACCATCAGAATTGCAGGTTCCGCCGAGGACAGAACCCACAACGCTTCCGATGCGAGCTCGACGCTCTACTGCTTGAGCTACCGCGGCTCATATTTTTAGGTATCAATCTAAACTGAAATTTTCCGCAGATTTCAAATCCGTTGAAATTTTCAATCCATCTTTAGCGATTCCGATTTTACGAAAGAAAACTTAACAATCCCAGTCAATATGTTTTTTATTTCTTGCTCTCATTTTCGGAAATGGAATGGGACAGGAAATGTAATCTGTTTCTTTTTTTTTTAATGCGAAAGGCTGAAGATGCAATCTGTTTATTTATTTATTTTTTGTGAAAGAGAAAGTTCACGTGACGTCACAATCTCTTGTGAAAATATAAAAAAAGGTCACGTGCGTTGAAAAAGTCTATTTTCGGGTGTTTCTTTTTTCCTTCAGAATTAACGCGTTTGAAGAAACAGGTAGAGAATAAAACTGTTAAATTCATTTAAAAATCTTCTAGATTGAATTTTAAAATTTCGCCGCCACCCAAAAATTGAAAAAAATTTGGACGACCTGTGTACCAAATTTCATTGCTGTAAGTGCCATAGAATCGTCAGGAATTTGCGGCCAAGAAAAAAAACACACAAACAAACATACAAACACTTCCTTTTATAATATTAGCGACTAGCTAAATGCCCGACCTTTCTCGGTTTTAATTGGTTTACTTTCGATTGAAGCGATGATCAAAATATTTATAATGACTTACGCTTTTCGTAGAATATTTTTCTTAATAACACCTTTCGCCATCTTTATAATTTCTACCACTTAGTTTAGACAAAAATCCTACACATGCTTAGCCATTCATTTCACATCCATCGCACCCTTGCTGTATGACAAAGCTACAAAATGACGAAAAGTGACACTAAGGTTACTACTATAAAAGACGATTTGGAGGGAGATTTGGAATTCCCTTTCTTAAGGTCTTTTCGTGTTCAACACAATTAATAAAATCGATGATTTACGGCGAGTGCTCTCGCACTCATAGTCAACAGAACAATATGTTTTACTTGTAGCACTCTTGCATCCGGCATGCGACATTGTGGAATTTCGCAATCTTCTCCTGCCATTCTGACAAAGAATTTTTTAATATTTGAAAAGTTCAGTTCGGATTTTTTGAAAATTATTATTCTTTTAATAATGTCATAATTGTATTTAAAATTTGCTTTTATTGCTATTGCTTACCTTCCACTTTAAATCGAATACATTGTGGTGGTGTTGCGTGTGATGAAAAATAAACACAATTTATTAAAATAATAAATATTTAAAACAGCAAACAAAGGAAAACAGAGAAATAAAACAAAATGAAAAATGTCGGGAAAAAGTTTTTCTAAAGATATTAATTTGTGATTCCTTTTTATATCTTGATCTCGCAGTTGCCACAACTTACAACAAAAAAGTACACAAATTTAGAAATGCGAAATTAATTCAGAACAAAGAAACAGAAAATATTACTGCACGTGATCAACCAACACGAGTTTCCGTTTCATTCTCGTTCGTTGAAAAATATCGTCTGTTCCAAATATTCGGAAATCGTTTGCATTGCACAAAGAACGAAAATAAGACTCGAAATAAACTGAAGTGCCAAAATATTATGACCACCTACTCAATAACGCGTTGCGCCTCCTTTGGCCTGCAAAACAGCTGCAACTCGCCTGGGCATAGATGCCACTAGTTCTTGGTACAGGACTGGAGACAGGTTGTATCAATTGTCTAAGCAGCGGTCACCCAAAGTCGAGATATTCGGACATGGTGGTATTTGAGTTTGGAGCTGCCGCTCCATGACACCCCAAATGTGCTCGATCGGATTAAGATTCGGCGAGTTAGGTAGCCAGGACATTAAGTGGAATTCATCAGTATGCTCCACTCCAACACCATCTGAGCCTTTTGACAAGGGGCGTTGTCCTTCTGGAAGATTCCATTTCCATCTGATCCGCAATGATGTTCAGATAGTTCGCAGCGTTCATGGTCTGTTCTACCACAACTACGGGACCCAGAGTCGCCTATAAGAACGTTCCCCAAAGGATAATACCGCCACCACCAGCCTATGTATGACCTGCTGTACAAGAGGGGAGCAACTGTTCGCCTGGCAGACGGCGTACCCTGACACGACCACCGACGTGATGAATGAGAAATCGGGATTCATCTGACCAGGCAACTCTCTTCCACTCATCCGTGGTCGATGTTCGCGAGGCCACTGTAGGCGTAGTTGACGCTGGGTCAACAGAGGCACACAGTCCCATATCCAACAGTGTCCGTTGAACTGTTTGTTCTGAAACACTTGCGCTTGGACCTGTATTGTATTGGTATGTCATTTGAGCCATTGTCACTCGCCGATTTTACTTTTCCAATCGGAACAGTCTCTGACGTCCTTTTTTCTTTGATGACGACCAACACCTACTGCTGGTGTCACTTTACTAATAACGACCTACCACTTTCGGTGATCCTTTGGACCATTACGATCTGCGCTCTATCCAATTGGAAGTGCAACCTTCTCTAGCAATACAGACGAGTTCATTGAAAAATGGGGGGATGCTCATAATGTCAGTGGAAATGAAGTATCAGAGCTGAAATTCCATAAAACAAAATAATTTTTTCAAGAACAATTGCTTTTTCAGTAGCACAGGTAGTGCAATCAAAGTAATCGTAATACTCAATAGACATTCCGATTTTTCCAAAACTACCAAATTATGGCTGATTTAAGTATACTTACTCAGGTGTTTTAGCATAAAACTCATCTAAATATGAAAATAAAAAAAATGTTTAATATGTTTTTCACTAAACTAATAGATAATATATAAAATAAAACACATTGCAATCAAATATCTGGAATAAAATTCATGTGATGCCTACACAAACACAAAATCGAACATAGTACAGAAAGACGGACAGACAGACAATCGCAACCAAGTTCACTCACCAAATGAAGATAAGTACTCACTGTATGCAAATTTTCATGAAAATATATTGAACCGTGTGGACGTGTATAGGGCACATACATACATACAGACAGACAGACTCCAAACGAGTAAGAGACGGATTTGGCATCAGATGGATATAAAACGGATAGAAAACTTGAAACGGGTCGAAAATATACAATGTACAAACAAACTCCATTCTTATTTATATAGATATACGTAGTTGCTCAGTAAAAAGCAGAAAAAAAAATTAAAAAATCCTGTTAACTAAAGGAAAAGTATTGATTTAAAATTGATTGATCAACTGGTGTGATAGTACAAGTAAAACGCTTTTATCTCTACTATTATATAAGGAAGTGTTTGTCTGTGTATGGTGTGTACTGTCCTGACGAATCTGTGGCACTTACAATAATGAAATTTGGCACACAGCTAGTTCTAATTTCTTGCGAATTTTATGCCCAGCCCGAATTTTAAAATTTAATCTAGAACAATTAAAAATTAATTTATTATTCTTCACCCCCCCCCCTCCTCCCCCACCACCACCACCCGTTCATTCTTTTCGCAGAGTTACGCCAATTGTCCTCGATTGAAGAAAACAAAAGATTTTGCGTTTTTTGTCCTCTGGAACTGTGACAATAATGACATTTGGCACACAGCTAGTCCGAATTTTCGGGCTTTTTGTGTCCTGCCCGAATTTTAAAATTTAATCTAAAACATTTAAAAACTAATTTAGTAGTTGTTTTCATCTTTCTTTCTTTTCTCGGGAATGTGACGTCATTGAAGAAAGGTGAGGATTTTGCGATTTTCGACCGCCGACGTCACAAACGTTTTTCGTCCAAAATCCTTGAGAACCATGCCAAGTTTTCCTACTCTAGCTCGTTTTAATTCACGTTGTTGATCAGTATGACTTTCTTGCTAGCGATTTCAGCTTTGTCAAGTGCAAAGACAATTTGAGGTTTTCTATCTTCGCAATCGAAAAGAGAGAGGAAAAATTTCAACAAATTTAAAATCTGCTGAACTCATGTTTAAAATTAACGTTTTAGCTTTTCAATGTTTTCAGTATCAATAAGATTTAATGTGTCCAGCCCGATTATAAAATTTCAATTTCAATTAATTTTTTAATTAATTTATTGGCATCACGGTGTTGCCTGTGGTGTTGGTTTGCGAAGCAAATCAAATGGGAATTTGTAGCCTATTGGAAAACAACCATAACGGTGTTGACCGTGGTGTACGTTTGTTTCGCAAACCAAATCGGAATTCGTAGCCTATTGGATAACAGCCACCAAAGCGTTGCCCGTGTCGCAAGCCAACATCACGTCAACGCTCATTGGCAAATGCGGCCAAATTCGAATTGCGAAAAGATCCAATCGGCGAGACGATCGCTCACATAAAAAATAACATTTACGCTCGCAAACCACCGGTGATTGTTACGCAATTCCGAAAACGATCGCAATTGCCCATTGAGTTGGTCCGGTGCGACGTTAATTAAACACCTACCAAAAACAAACGTGACGTCATTGTCAAATGCGCCTATATTCGTATTGCAAAAATAAAAATGTAACAATTTAAAAAGCAGGAAATGGTATCTGTGATCTCGATAGCGAAGGTCAAATTCGTATAGGAAAAAATATAAAAGTTTCCCTTTAAAATTATTTATTTTAAAAAAAATCACATTTTTAGGTATTGATTTAATGTAAAATTTTCCGCAGATTTCAAAACCATTGAAATTTTTACTCTACCTTTAACGATCTAGGAGATAGGGAATAAAATTACATAACTCCATTTAAAACTTTTTGTTTTGTTCTTCAGCTGAAAGCGTTCAGTCAAAAACACGGAAAAAAACATTTAGAATCTGTCATACTTTATGCTGTTGCCATTCTCTATATAAAGAAAACAATAATAATTAAATTCCATTAAGTTCAATTTACAATGTTCTAGATTGAATTTTAAAATTCGGGCTTCGTACAAAAATTGCAAAGAATTCGGACTAATAGTGGGCCACATCCCATTACTGTAAGTGCCATTGATTCATTAAGAACTTGCACATAACGACAAACAATCAGACAAACACTTCCTTTTGTAATAATAGCGAAAATGGAATGCTTTTTTTCGAGAAGTTTTCACTTTTGGCTTTCTTTGTTGGCAATGGTCTGGACGACCCCTAGTGTCAGAGAAACGATACTAGCCACAGCAAGGAATATTTGGAGACATAGGGTATCGTCCGTTACAAACTATTGTAGTTTGATTGGTTAAGTCTCGGTGCACACATCCAAATTTTCAACGTGCGTCGCTGTTGCGGCACCGAAGCCCAACTATGCACTCATAACCGTGAAATCACGCAAGTACTCATTTCGCGCCATTTGCTATACATATTCTATAGAATAAAACGTGATTATTTCGCTTATTTGGTGTACAAAAAGTATACTTTGAAATAATAAAAATAGCCGTTATTGGATACAACCATTTCTTAATTATTATTTAACATTTCATTTGTTTATGAAAACAAGGTACTTCAGAACGGAGAAGCGTGTGCGGAGCCGTGGGGAACTGCGGTATAAATTGCACGCAAGTTGGACGTGCGCCGCCGCAGCGGCACGGAGGAATGTGTGCACTACATAGTGCACTCCATTGGAACAAATGTATCTCAGACCGCACTTGCGTTGCGGCAGCGGTGCCGCACGTTGAAAAACCAGATGTGTGCATCGGGCCTCAGTGAACTCGCTCTTCCTCGAATACCTCATCAGTAAGTGGTGAAGGGGACCGGGAAAGCAAAATTCGACTAAAAAATCTATTTCTATTTTATTGCTCCTTTATATAGTTCAAAATCTCTTCTTTCCAATGATATATCATACTAGGTAATAGAATAAGAGGAAGTTTGAAAATTATGCACGTTTCCAATAAGCACTTCACATCTGACACGGCCTTACAAATGTAAACAAACCGTTTGTGGACATTTCTAATCTTTGTTGCTCAACAATGTATATTATATTTTTTACTTTACTTTACTCAAATTATTTTCGATAATCTGGTAACAGTAGAGTTAACTGTAATCATTTAGTTTTTTTCTAACTATTTTTATTAATTTTACCATGCGATATAAGTTAGCACTTTCTGAGACATGACATTTGATCTATTATGGACTAGCAATAAGGATAAATGTTGGTTTTCTGCACAATATGCAACAATCTGTCTGGGCAGAATATTTTTATTTACTGTCAAGTAACTTAAATCCAAATCACTGTCTTTGTCCAGTTGGGAATGAAAGCTGGGGGAAATTTCAACGTGCTGTAGCTAAAAGTGATGTGTATTACCATGATAAACATACACACATATTGCCTTGCCTTATACTGCCTACATTTTGAAGACAATTAAATCAAATTTCAGAGACTTGGCGAATCCAGAATTGTTGAAAAAATGTGTTCACGGAAAGACTCAAAACCCAAATGAATCGGTGAACAATGTGATTTGGACTCGCGTTCCAAAAAGTGTGTTTGTAACCATCCAAACTTTAAAACTGGGAGTGTTTGATGCTGTTTCCTGCTGCAACAGTGGAAATATTATAAAGTGCTATACATTATCTAGAGTTAAAATCAATCCAGGCTGCCGTTTTATACAAATTTTTGAGAAAACTGGACTAAGACCATGTTATCGATGGAGAGCGAAAACTCTCCGAATACAGTAAAACGGCCCGCCATAGAAAGAAAAGCATAAAAAAAATTGAAGATACATGTATTAAAAATGAAAGAGATCACCCTTTATATAAATCAGGATTTCATTAAGGTTAGACGTAAAATTATTTATAAAAATTCATTTGAAATGTTTAAATCCTTTTTTCTCAAAACTTAGATTTTTAAGATTCATGCCCCATTTTCTCAGAATCTACTGAACATAATGACTTAATATTTTTATGACATATTTGTGTTATATCTCTAAAGATTTTAACGCGGGCATTTTTTGATTTTTTGAAAATTGGATTTTTTAGAAATTTAAATGTGTTAAAAAATGCTATCTAAAAAGTGATATTCAGTTAAAAATTTCTTAAAAATTAAAATTTTTAAATAAAAAAAAAGTGAGCTGTTAAAGTTTGTATAACATATCAGTCTAACCACCATAAAAATTTTGTGTTGATTACTATAATAGTTATTGAGAAAAAGGGTCTTGAATTTCGTGAATTTAACATGGAGGAGATAGGGCCTTCCCGGTCCCCTTTAAGGTGTTAGCCTCTAGATCGGAAGGTTCCTGGTTCGAATCCGGGTCCGGGCATGGATGTTTGTAAGCGAACGGTGTAGAGGCGGCTGGTGCGCCTTAAATCTGTCGTGGCCGAAAGTCCTCACGTTGGGTGGGTGTGAAAATTTGGAGAGTGGGGTGCCAGCTCGGGTGTTGCTTCGTCATCTGACCGTGGTTCAAAATGACGAACTGTTGTCCTCGGATCTCTCCCTTAAGAGACTGATCCCGGACCGTCGTCAATAGCCCGTTGTGTTGCTCTAGAACGACGTTAACAAAATACCATTTCCATTACCTCGAATACCTCGATTCCGATCTCCCATCTCGCTATATGAAAACAAAGGTCGAATTTCCCCTCCATCACGTTCCGCGAGGTTTTATGGATGTGGTGTATTTACAACCGCGGTTCATTGGACACGGAGCGCATGAATGGACGATGGTTCTGCGATCTCCCTCGAAAGCAAACGATAAAGACATAGGGTGATGGTATCAGGATGGGCGAAAATAATCGAATGCGTGGCATGTCTAGAGCATACGTACAAATTCCCACAGAAGTATGCGTCTCGAATACAAGGCCGCGGTAGCATGGTCGGAAGAGTAACGAATCCGCAATGACCGACCAAACGGCACGGTGCTTAAGATGTTAGACTCTAGATAGGAAGGTTCCTGGTTCGAATCCGGGTCAGGCCGTGGATGTTTGAAAGCGTATGGTGTTGAGGCGGCTGGTGCGCCTTAAATCTGTCGTGGCCGAAAGTCCTCACGTTGGGTGGGTGTGGAAGTTTGGAGAGTGGGGTGCCAGCTCAGGTGTTGCCTCATCATGTGAACGTGGTTCAAAATTACGTGGCGATACACCAATAAGCTTCGGCAGGGACGGTGGTAACGAGTTGAATTCGAAACTCAGTGAAGCCCTAAGACTGGCGTGTACACGGGGGCTGGTGCACGTTAAATCTGCCATGGTTTCAAATGTCCACAAGTTGGCGTTGTTGTGGAAGTTTGGAGAGTGGGGTGCCAGTTCAGGTGTTGACCTCGTTCTCTGACCGTGGTTCGAAATGACCTTTCCTTTCAGGATGGACCCCGGACCATCGCCAATAGCCCGTTGTGTTGCTCCAGTGTGACGTTAATTAAATACAAACCTCCCTACCTGGACCGTCGCCCAAAGTCATTTGTGTTGCTCCACTGCGACGGCAATTCAACTACCTGACTACCTCGTTTTATTTGTTTCTTCTGTGTCAGTAAATACTTTTGTGTGTGGGGGGGGGTGTATGTCCATTCCACGGCCCAATTGGATCCTTGGGCCTATAAAACACAACCAGTCGTACATACCTCAACACCACACCAAGTGGCTCACTGCGTTAGTAACCTGCGAGTTGAAGGCACCAGAGATTAAATTCCTCCGTATCTCTTCTGTTTCAGTAAAACTTTCGTTGCAAGTACACTACCCTACAATAATGGACCGGACGCCAGCGGATTTGCATAGAATCCGACTAATTGTTTGGGGGTGTTTTTCGTCGTATGGCCTGCGACCTTTGCATGTTGTTCCTGGTCAATGAAATGCCGACGCCTACATGAACTTTTGGGACCATCAGGTTCTTCCTACGCTCCGGCAATCTTATGGAATGGACGAATGTTACTTCCAGGACGACGACGCTCCGTGTCATGTTGCAGCCTCTGTCCAGCAGTGGTATCAAGATAGGGATGTAAAGCGTCTTCCCTGGCCTGCTCAGAGTCCCGACCTAAGCCCCGTAGAAGTTGTGTGGGAAGCGTTAGAGCGACGCTTACGGACCAGGGAACCACGTCCATCCGAAATCTACAGCTGAGCGGGCGACATTCTTGCAGCAGGAATGGACACAAATATCCACAACTGTGTATCAAAACGTTGTTGAAAGTATGCCCAGAAGGGTTGCCAGTGTCATTGCAGCACGTAGGGGACGACCATACCTCTATTCAAGCATGTATTTTTTCCCTTATGCCATCACATATTGCTGTCCGGTCCGTATTGTGTCCATTACTTGTTATTGTTTGTCTCGCATGTGTCGCTGCACCGGCCAAACCCGGCCTTTGCACTATCTAATCCGCCGAACCAACCCCTCATCGTCTGAAAAAGAGGGCGCTCCTCTTCTACACCTCCTTCCGAACCACCCACGATTTTCATACCCAATTCTTTATCCGATTCCCGACGTTACTCACCCCGCACGGACGATCCAAATCCTAAGGGGGTGGCCGAAACAGGAAGCTACTCCCAATCCTTTTTTTTTTCCCGACGTCCCCCACCACCTGACGTCACTCCGATCCACCCCTCCGAATAATGCAGCATCCTCGGCTCTTCCAACAGCCTACGCAGCACCCCGCGTCAGGGCCGCAGTCAGCATTCGGCAATTGAGCGGAGAGTGGAAAAAGCCTCCTCTCCGTGCTTTACTCTCTCACCTGAGCGATACCGGAACTAGCCGCAGGGTCGACTTCCGGTCGATCTTCGATCCGCCGGCCGCGCGCAGACGCCGCTCTGCTCAGTCGTTCTCGCGTTCGGGAAGGTGACCAGAGCTGGATAAACGTTCTCTCCGCGTGTGTGTGCGTCGAGTTCTCTTTCGGTTCTGGATTCGGTTCGGATACTGCGCTCGTAAGGATTAAATCTCCATCCCTGCGGATTGAGGAGCGAAAGAGAGGTAAGCGACTCTCTCCTCTCCATCCCGGATTCCCCCCCTCTCTCTTTGAGATTCGGGGGTGTTCCTGACGAGAAAAGGTCATTCCCGTTCGGGAGTTGTGGAGAAAAATCCCGTGTGCTTTGGGGTGGTTCTGTGTCGGAAAAGGTTTTGTGGAACGCTTTTCTGCAAAAGGAACCTCGGACAGAATCAATACGTCGTGTTTGGTCCTGTTTATTTCGTTTAGAACAGTGATGCGTGTTTATTTAACCCTCCGATGGGTTACGATGAAATTTCTCGTCCGTTAGAGTCAAAATAATTTTGCTTATGTCCGAATTTGTTTCGTAACGAAAACTCACTAGCTAAAAGAATACAGTCATTTTTGTGTTGAAGAGATCAAGGTGTGATCAATTTTCCCTAATGACGAGATATTTCGTCCATCAAAATACCTGACCAATTTTGCTAATGACGAGATATCTCGTCCATAAAAATACATGATCAGTTTTTGCTAATGACGAGATATTTAGTTGTGAAGTCAATTTAAGATACACGATGAGCCATGATGCGTTTCATAACTTTCTTCATACTAATTTCGTAATTCATACTACCACTTTGGCGTGGACGTTTGGGGAGTGAGGTGACACCTCGTTGTATTGCACCCCGGCAAGAAAAGTGACACAAGTCAAAAAATGAAACTTTTGATGTTATGTCATTGAAAAATAGGTATGAGATGCCCCAGCGTGTTATATTACTATTCTATTGAATATAATAGAAGTTACCACCATCAATACCCACCTAAAATTTAAAAGCAGCTTATACTATTTCAATATAAGTTTTATAGTGTCCTTTAAGTTGATGTTGTTTCTGAAATTGTGCAATTGTGAGTCGCGTCACTTTCTTTGCCGGGGTGCACTATGACTATTCCGAAGTCACTTTCCCTTCAGGATCGATCCCCGACCGTCGCTAATAGCTCGTTGTGTGGTTTCTGTGACGTTGACTAAGTACCATAATTTCATGGCGACAACTTTGAAGACAACACCGTTTAAAACGACAATCCATTATTTAAGTTTCTGCAGCGTTTTGTGGATGTTGAACTCGATAGAGCCGGAACGATCTGCTGGGAAACCGACATCAAAGTAAACCGGGAATAAAATCAATAACTTGATCCGGACACGTTTGGGACTTGTTCTGGAAGAGTCATACGTGTTTATTTAACTCAAGATACACTTTGGGATCAGATAATTCATGCCACTCTTTGTGATTTTTCGTATATGGTTTTCATTGTTCACGTGACTCTGTCAGAAATCAGCATCGCTGGAAAGCATCGTAGGTTTGGTTTAGGTTCTGACACGCTCCGAGAGGTTTCGACGAAATATTTCGTTTATCAGGATCTAAGCATTGTTACTCATGACGAGAAATCTGGTCATAAAGATATATCGCTCACTCTTTTCAACCAACGTCATATCTCAAAAAACGTGATTTTTCAGGAGAGGGATTTTAAAGTTTAAAAGTAGATCGAAATGTATAGAAAATAAATATTACTTCTGCTCTCTAGCGGCGAAATATTAAACGGTGAGATATGACGATCGTGCAGAAATGTACTACTCTTTCAGGGCATTCTGAAAACAAGCAGAACTAAAAATCGCAGATTTTTGAGAGATGAAGTTATTGAAATATATAGCCGATATTTTGAAGATGACGAAATCAACATCTCTGTCAGTTTTTCTAATGACGAGATACCTCGTCGAGAAGACAACTCGAAGAGTGAACTGAATATGAGGTTGGTAGTTTAATTAGTGTCGCACTGGAGCAACACTTAGGGCTATTGATGACGGTCTGGGATCCATCCTGAAGGAAAAGATCCGAGGACTATCTGCCGACCAACCGGTATAGTGGTTAAGATGTTGGCTTCTAGATAGGAAGGTTCCTGGTTCGAATTCGAGTCCGGGCATGGATGTTTGTAAGCGTATGGTGTACAGGCGGCTGGTGTATCATAAATCTGACGTGGCCGAAAGTCCTCACGTTGGGTTGGTGTGGATGTTTGGAGAGTGGGGTGCCAGCTTAAGTGTTGCTTCGTCATCTGACAGTGGTTCAAAATGACGAGGTGTTGTCCTCGGGTTTCATCAAGGACCACCTCCAATAGCCTGTCGTGTTACTCCAGTGCGACGTTAATTCAAATAATTACCTACCGAGTGAAAATACCTCGTCATTTTGAACCACTGATATATTGATGATGATATTCATGATGTTGTTCATAATTTTGCGTATATTGTTATCATTACTCGTTATACAAATTTTAAAAGTACCATTAAAAAACAGATGTTGTTAATGGTGAATAGTAACAAAAATTTCACCCTTATGGGTGGATTTTTTCCAGGGAACTGAAAAAAGTCTTAAAAACTAAAAACTAAAAAAAGCCTAATGTTTTCTAATCTTTTCTTAATTTAGACAATCCAGAAATGGCCCGACTAAATAAATGACTAGAACCGTATATCTTCGAAATTAAGTTTTGATATAGATTTAAAATTTGCTTTGAAATTGCTATTGGAAATTATCAAGTTTGTGCCTAAATTATAACGACGTCTTCTTAGGCAATGTTAATTGGAAATGAATTAATAGAACACTTCCTTCTTAACTGAATGATGCCTTTGAATATTTAGACCTTTTAAACTATTTGCTCAAAAAAGTCAACTTAAGCATCTCATTGTTTTTGTAGCCACGGAAAAAAACCCCGAATCACCTATCTTCTTTCGAGCCATTTTAATAGTAGAAAAAATTTACGATGGTTTTTGACAGAAACTAACGTTTTTAATAAATTCAAACGCATACTGTTTGCATAAGGAGCGGTCTTCATATTAAATTGAGCACCGACTTCATAATTTCGAATGGACCCCCCCCATTTCTACACACAATTTCGAATCTATACCAACCATTTAACTTTCGGTACCAAATTTCATGTCAGTAGGACTTACCGTTTCGAAGTTATAATTACAGAAATATTGGAGCTATTAAAATTCTTAAATCAGTTTCTCAGGATTTTATGGATATATTTCTAAATAATATTTCTGTAGCGCTGATATTTTGTAGCATGTTACTGTTAAACAACCCAAACAAAATCCACTTAATGTTTTATTTTAAAAATAGTTTTTAGTATGCAATAATAATTATTAAATAATTGTTTGAAAAAATTATGTATTACAACCTTATTATATTTTGATAGAAATCGATTCAGAAAGACTTATGATATGACCATACAAAATTTCAGCTCATTCCGACGATTAGTTTTTGCGTACACTAAATTTTCCCAATTACTGCAATTTTAGGGAGCAGCCAAAAGTTTATAAAATGTTTGACAAACTTCGGATATTAATTCTCGGATCGTTTGCACTTGCATAAGTGTAATTCCCGGATCTATGAAAAATACATTTAAAACAGAGCAGCATGATAAAATGCTGCAATTTAGTTTGATCTTCGATTTGTTTATCACACTAATAC
Organism: Metellina segmentata; assembly: GCA_947359465.1. Taxonomy (NCBI): domain Eukaryota; kingdom Metazoa; phylum Arthropoda; class Arachnida; order Araneae; family Tetragnathidae; genus Metellina; species Metellina segmentata. The sequence goes on from OX375879.1 coordinate 2,591,394, forward strand.
AAGAATAGCTATTCCAGGATTATTTACAAACATGCTTTGCACATAGTAGAATTTTAATAAAAGAAAAACTGATCAAAATTATTTGCAAAATCTGGAAATTTTGTAACATAATAATTTAAGATTTTTTTCTGTAACTAAAAACTTTAAAAAAAAGTAACTAAAAAGTACGCTGCTAAAATGTTTATACAATTGAAAAATGCATGGCAAAATTTGATTTGGTAAATGATCTACCAAATTGGAAAGGGTTTCGTGAAAATAGAAATGGAATTGGTTCCTTGATTTAATTATTAAAATTAACGAGTTGTTTGAACCACAAATGTTTGATTGATGTTGTTATTGCTAAAATAAAAACACTTTTATGAAAATAATTGAATTATCTCCTCCATCAACGTATAATAATTTCATTATTTTGCAGTAGATTCTGAAGAATCAATGACACTATTTTAAAAACCCAGATACCCTTTTTTAGATCTAAGGTTTTCAGTTGAGTAACAAGTTATTCTACGTACTTGGAAAAAAAAAACCGAACCACTTACTTTATTTCGAGTTTTATTGATAGTAGGGATTAAAGTCCTCTGAAAATTCAAACAAATTTCGTAAGGAGGCGTTTTCATAACAAATTTTGCACAAACAACGAAGTTTTTAATGGAAACAACCTGTTTCGATGCCATAATCAGATTCTACATCGTTAAATCAGCCTAAATATGAGAGAAATTGCACGACTTATTTATCTTTATATCAGAAGACATTCCATGTTAAAGTTGCTGACAATTTCAGGGATCATTTCTACATTAAAGTTAGCTATTATTCAAGTACATCGCGAAATTAAATTATCTCCTCCATCAACGTAAGTCTATTATTACTATATTATTTACACTAGATCTTCGAAAAATCAATGATAGTATTTTTAGAAACCCAGATCTAATATCCTTGGTCAAAGATTTTTAGTTGAGAAATATAAGTAAAGAATACTTACAGCAAAACCATTCCCACGACATTAAATTCTGACATTAGAACATTACGTAAAATACTATTTCGAGTTTTTTTTAAATTAAAAGTAGTATTTTATTCCTAGTTTTTTAATTAGGACATTTGATAAATGTTGGAATAAAGCCAGATTCCATTTGCAATGAAATAAAAGTTCAGAATCAAAAAAGCATTTGAATGGGAAGTGTTTAGGAATTGACTAAATCCATACTCTACACCATACGCTTACAAACATCCATTCCCGGACCCGGATTCGAACAAGGAACCTTCCTATCTAGAAACCTACCTAAATGATTTCGCGGATGTCCTTTCCGGCATAGTGGTTAAAGTGTTAGCTTCTAGATCGGAAGGCTCCTGGTTCGAATCCGTGTCTGGGCATGGATGTTTGTAAACGAATGGTATAGAGGCGGCTGGTGCATCTGAAATCTGTCGTGGCCGAAAGTCCTCACGTTTTGTTGGTATGGCAGCTTGTAGAGTGGGGTGCCAGCTCAGGTGTTGCTTCGTCATCTGACCGTGGTTCGAAATGACGAGGTGTTGTCCTCGGATCTTTCCCTAAAGGGACTGATCCCGGACCTTCGTCAATAGCCCGTTGTGTTGCTCTAGTAGGACGTTAACTAAAATTACCAATTAATTACCTTTCACCACGTACTAAAATATAAAACATCAATAAAATATTGCATCCAGTTAACTAATTACCCGGTTACTAGTGTCACTCCAGTCTGTAATGTGGTCTAATTACCTATTGTGTAACTGAAGATGACAATTGAAAGCGATAAACCTAACCCTAACTGACTATGTTTCCACTTCCTCTATTTACTCTAATTATAGAGGTGCATACTACGTGATGGTTAGTGAGCTGGATTTAAAGACGTGTTGAAATTGGGATTCCATAATTCATACAACAAAGTGACGATACGCTGAGCAATACAATCAGCCGTTCTGTTTACTCACGCGTTCGATTGTTTTCCATCCAAGTGGCTAGAACGAGATATCTCGTCCATCAAGTTCTTGTCAGTTTTCTCATAACGAGATATCTCGTCCATCAAGATTTCTGCAGACTTTTTTGGAATGAAGAGATCAAGATGTGGTCACTTTTCTTTTCTAATACCAACAGTGATCGCCGTGGTGCAGTGGTTTTGTCCAATTCGCTATTAACCTGCGAGTTGCAGATGGCTCAGGTTCAATTCCACCCTGGGTGTATTTCTCTATTCGGTGTCAGTGAAACTCTAAAGCCCGGTGCACACAACCGGTTTTTTAACGTGCGGCAACGCAAGTGCGGTCTGAGATACATTAGATCCAATGGAGTATTGCACACATAGCCGCTGCTGCGACTCACGTCCAACTTTCGTGCAATTTGTACCGCAGTTGCCCACCGTGCCGCAGCTCGCCGCACACGCTTCTCCGGTCTCAAGTACCTTGTTTTCATAAATAAATGGAATAGAAATAATAATTAACAAATGGTTGTATCCAGTAACGTCTATTTTTGTTTCAAAATATACTTTCTTTACACCAAGTAAGTGAAATGAAACACGTTTTCTTCGATAGAATATGCATCGCAAATGGCGCGAAATGAGTACTTCCGTCATTTCAAGGTTATGTGTGCATAGTTGGGCTTCGGTGCCGCAGCTTCCCCGTACGTTGAAAAATCAAATGTGTGCACCTTGTCTAATTGTGTGTGTGTGTTTGTCCTAGACTTGTTTTTACTCCACTTACCTGTGCTTCACATGTCTGTGCTTGACGTTGTAGGTCATGTGTTTGGTGCAGCTTGGACAAATATAGCCCTTGAGTAATAAAACTCAATGCAACCAATTTCTAATGACTAGGTATCTCGGTTATCCAAATCTGAGCCATTTTACAAATGGTGAGATATCTCGTCATCAAGATATTGCCGTTTTTATGATAACGAAATCATGATTAGGTTCGTGTTTTTTTTCTCTTCTAGTGACGGGATATTTCGTCCATCAATATCTGGTGTGTTTTCTGATCATTTTTGCGAATAACGAGATATCTCGTTGAAACAATTCCCTGGAGGGACACCCGAAGAAACTCTGCTCTGGGAAATGCCATTCCAAGAACGGAATGGTACATTAGTCGCATGACTTGTATGACACGCTTTGAAAAGCAACTCGAAAAAAGTTAATCCTGAGCAGGTGCCAAAGAAAATACATGCACGCCTTTCTTGATGTGCCAATTTCTTTTTTAAAAGGAAGTCCCTTGAACTTGTGTGAGCAAAACTCTTGTCACTAAATAAATACGGGAACCGTGGTAGCCCAGTTAGAAAAGTAAGAGAGTGTTACAAGTTGCGGTTCAAGACGGTTCTACGTTAAATCTGACGTGGCATCTCACTAGAGATGCGACAGCAAAATATCGATGTTTTGAAACATCGATGTTCAAAATTAAAACATTGATGTTGATAATACATCGCCCAAAAACCATCGATGTTTTTAAACATCATTGTTACAAAAAGATCGATGTTTTTATAACAATAATTATTGCTAGTTATTATTAATTATTTATCATCCTATGGGGGAAACACAACAAACTTATATTTTATGGACTGTAAATAAAAAATATTGAAGCCTATAAATATTATATGTTCCAATATTTGTTATTAATAGTTTGTAAAAAAATAGGTTTGTTCACTTTCTCCACCTTAACTCACTTTTTCATTCACTATCCCACTAGTTAGAACTCTTTCTGATGGGAAGGATGTCGCCATCACTCATAAATACTTACTTGCACGGTTAGTTTTACTACGGTGCTTTTTTCATTCAAAAATAAAACAGACAATGTTAAAACATCCATGTCAAACATCGACTCCAATAAATCGATGGTAAATACATGAATGTTTTTATAAAACATCGATATTTTGAAAACATCGACAACGATCTCGCATCCCTATTCCTCGCATGTGAGTTATGTGGAAATTTGGAGATTGGGGTGACAGCTCAGCTGTTGCCTCGACCGTGGTTCCAAATCATGTGCCGTTGTCTTTGGATCCTACCCGTGGGGATTGAACCTGTATTGTCGCCAATAGCCCGTTGTATTGTTTCAGTGTGACGTTAACTACCTACCTTCCTATTTAAATAAATATGGCGGAACAATTTGTATAAATTTACAATAGAGTTATTACAACGTAAAATGCCTCAATAAAAAGGCGATGCTTCGTCGAAAGAAGGGAATTTAATTTAAGACACATTGGAGAAAGGGCTCGACTGTCCGGATCCTGAAGGAAAGATCCAAGGACAACGCCTCGACATTTTGGACCTCGATCAGATGACGATGTGAACACCTGAGCTGGCACCCCATATTCACATCACGCTGACGTGAGGACATTTGAAGCCACTTCCGATTTAACATGAAACATGTACGTGACCGAGTTTTGAACTCTTCGTTTCTCTTCCAACTGGGCTACCGCGGCCCGTCAAAATCGATTGAGAATTTAATTTTGATAGAGTAGACCGATATTCTGATTTCAAATCAATTTTTACTCTATCTTTAACGGAACTAAATTTAAAACTTTGTTTTTATTGTCTGCTGGAAAGTCATTCCTCCGCGCAAAATGAAAACGGAAAAATAAATTTCAAATCTAATCTTTTATGCTGTTGCCATTCCAAAAAAAAAATTCATTAAATCATTTTAAAATGTTCTAGATTGAATTTTAAAATTCGCCGCTACCCTAAAATTGAAAAACATTCGGACTACCTGTGTGTCAAATATCATTAGTGTAAGTGCCATAGATTCGTCAGGACTTTGTGTGCAAGAAACAAACCCTTCCTTTTATAATACTAGAGATAACTGGCAAATGAAAATAGAAAAAGAACAAGACGCCCAAAAGTCATAGCAACAAAGCTCGAAGGTTAGTTGAGGGAGAATCCTTTATAGAAGTGTGGAAATAGCAGCTGACTTTGCAACACGTTCACGGCTTTAAACTTTAACGCGACAACCTAAACAAATTAGTCTATAAATGCTAGGAAAAGGCCATTCATGAGAAAGGAAAATAATAGAGAGAAAAGCTTTTATTTGCAAAAACAAATTGACGAGCCTATAGAATCTTTTGGAAACCTGTATGATTCATATTCAGTGATGGAAGTCTTTCCACTTTGATCTGACGGTTACAAGTGTTTGGAGGAGGACCTGTCCAGTCAAAATGGGGTTCCTACTGGGATAACAGTGTTACGATATTTAACTGTATGCAGAGTTGCCACACTCGACTAGAAATCGACTTTTTGCTGCTATTTTTCAACCTTGGCTACTAGTGGTCTTTTTTAACCCTCCTCGTGGCTGTCTCGATGAGGTAACTCGTGAACTGACCAGATCTTGGACAACATATTTCGTCCATTAAACCATTGTCCCCTCTCAGGTGCCGCAGTAGCCCAGATGGAGGAGTAGCGAATGAACAACCGAATGGTCTTGAGTTCCGAAGCTCGGTCTAAAGACTTTCATGCACACTGTGGCTGGTGCACGTTCAATCTGTCGTGGCATCAAATCTCCTAGCGTGGTGGGGAAGTTTCAAGAGTGGGATGCACGTTCATGTGTTGACCATTATCCGACAGTGTGCTAAAAGGACGCGGCGAAAAATTATTAAAACAACCAATCAAATAAAATACAAAATTAAAAAGAACCAATGAAATCAAAGGATAGTTTAAAACTGAAAAAACCATTTGAAGCATAGAAACAAAATTCAAACGAACCAATAAAATCAAACGATAATTTAACGGATTTGGAAAAAAAAAAAGAGAAAACTTCCTAGAATATTCTCAAAATGAAAATTTAAACTTTCACCTTGCGTAGATTGCCTTAAGAAACGAATCTACCAAACCTCGCTACTAAAAGTGAAAAAAAAAAATGCTGAGGCTGCTGCCACCGCGTTAAACGTAGACTGAAGCTGTACCGAATGTTTTCAAAAATCGTGCTGTTTGTCGGATCAAGGTTTCACGTGAGCACGTCTCATTACGAGAAAAAAGAGTCAGAAAGCTGACTCTTTTTTTAGTGTCACTAAAAACTCTTTGTTCCCACCGCTATTCAATGACACTGCGTTGTTCGGGTTTGCGTAAATAATACCTAGCGTGCTGGGCCGAAAAGGTTCAAGTCGAAAAAACCACATTTTCAGGTAAGTAGGTATTTCAATTAACGTCGCACTGGTTCAACACAACGGATTATTGGATACAGTCCGGGTAATTGGTAATTTTTAATTAACGTCGTACTAGAGTAAACACAACGGGTTATTGACGACGGTCCGGGATCAGTCCCTCAAGGGAAAAGATCCGATTACAACTCCTCGTATTTTTGAACCACGGTCCGATGACGAAGCAACACCTGAGCTGCCACCCCATTCTCCAAACTTCCACACCCCAACATGAGTACTTTAGACCACAACAGATTTAAGGTGCACCAGCCGCCTCTACACTACACGCTTACAAACATCCATGCCCAGACCCGGATTCGAACCAGGAAGCTTACGATCTAGAGGCTAACACCTTAGGATACAGTCCGGGATCAAACACGTAAAGAAAGATTCGAGTACAAAACCACGGAATTTCGAACTCACCACGAAATTCAAATGACGGGTTATCAACCTAGCTGCCACCCCACCTCTTCAAACTTCCACACCACGCCAACGTGAGGATATGTGAGGCCACGCCAGATTGAATGTGCGCCAGCCACGAATTCACGTCAAGAACAGTCCACCGTATTGAGTATTATTTTAAGCGGCTCAGCCCTAAATTTCGTGTTTACCGTATACTTTTACATAAATTTAAGTAAAAGCGCCTTTATTTATAAATGCGTATTTTTAATCTTTTAGTTTCTCATTATCAATTTTTAAAGACTCTCGATCTATCGCGCCTATTTATACTCCGCGATGTATCGAATTGTTACAATATTTTTTTTAATGTATGTGTTTCTAAACAAATACGAGGGTCGTTTGTAAAGTGATACTCGTTTGAGCATGCGCACCACTGTGGAAGGTGCACCGGTCAAGGTCAGCCAGTTTTAGGGACTGATCTGTCAGCTGTTCACTGAATTACATCGCATTATAACGGTTATTGTTGTTTTAGTAAGCAAGTAAAATCTCCAAGAAAATCGAGCGTGCCGCCAAATGTGGAGTGAGCTCTGTGAACCAATCTCTAAACTAACTAACTAACACCAACACACACTCCCGTGCCTAGTGTCGTGAGACACTGTACCACGCAAAAAAATGAGCGACCAAGCGAAATTTAGCGTGAAATCAAAGCAGTGTATGGTGATGCGATGGTTGAATCATGTGAGCGTCGTTGGTGCTGAAATTTTAATGAGGGTAGATAGAACGTCCATGATGAGGAGTGATGTGGCCGCCCAAGTGTCAGTACGTTTGCGCTTGTCAAGTCCATCGATACATTCATCAAACAAGATCGTCGTGTGACTTTGGATACAATTCATGATACATTTCACATGCGTGTCGCATTATCATGTATCACAAGTAGTAACAGATCAAATCAAATTAAAAAAAAATGCGTGAAAGGTTGGTGCCTTGCATGCTCTATGACGATCACAAAATAAAGCCGAATGGCTGCAGCGTTAAGCCTTTTGGAGCGCAACTCAAATGTAGGAGTTTCGTTCTCATATTGTTACAGAAGATGAAACTTGGATTTATTATGCTACACCTCTGAAATCAAACGTCATTCTGTGGCGTGGCATCATGCTCGTTCACCAACCAGGCAAAAAAGTTTAAACAAAGAATCTCGACTCGCAAACTCATGGCTACAGTCCTTTGGGACCGTCACGGACTTATTGAGTTTATGCTACGGGGGAGCCTGCATAAACGGCGATGCGTGCTGTGAGACATTAAAGAAGCTACAGCGTGCAATTCAGAAGCGAAGACGCGGCTTGTTGTTTTGGGTTAACTTGCTCAAGTGGCCAATTCATTCTGCGTAAGGAGTTGTTGAATACGTAAAGAGTTTCAGGGTGGGGATAATCTGGAATTTTTTTTGTTTTTTGTTTTTAAAAAAGTACGCAGGAGTGCCCATCAAACTAATAAGTCCCTTAACCTTTTCGCTGCGGTGATTAGATTTTTTCAATCGTCTCACAGAACGGCTCTTTCACCTGCATGTTTAATTTACCTAATTAATTAACTTGAGCGATAGATCCTTGAGTGGCATTTACGACTGACGCTTTCCTTTCATAGTATTGTGTGGCGTATCGTTTGGCGTGAGGTAGATATCACCTTCTGCTTTTCCCCCAAAGCGTTTACACCTCAGGGTGGCAGGGTTGGGGGCACCGAACAAAAGGTGGGACCCTCAAGAAGGTCAGTCGCTGACAGCTCGTAAAGGGTCACTTAAAAGAGGATAACATCCACAGTACACAGGTCTATACCATGCCGCTGGTGTAAACGAAATTTTAGTGGTAGCAATGGTCTTTGTACCGCAGCGTAAAGGTTAAATGAACAGGCTCGGATTGGCAGTGACTTTCATTTGTTCTCAAAACGTAAAGAGTTTCAGGGGGAGGGGAACATTTTTTAAACGATGACGAGCTTTAAAGGCGTCGTTACTGTTTATCTCAATGGACTGGCGGCAGAGGAGTATGACGCTGGTATTCAAAAACTCGTCACAACATACGACAAATGTTTAAATTTGCAAAGGGACTATGTAGAAAAATAATACAAGGTATAAAAATATAAAGTAAAAAGTATGGATGAAAATTTGTAAGTGGTAATTATTTAAAAACGGGTATTACTTTCCGAACGACCTTCGTACAAAGTATACGATCTTTCATTAGACATTTCTTTAATGAAAAGTTTACTCATTTCTGCTTTAAGTGTAGCCAATGATGGCGTAAAACACATTGTACAGGGTGTCCATAAAAGAATGTCCCAGTTTCAATGGTGTATTATAACATTTTAATTTAGACTATTTACAACAAATCATGTATCAAATTGAAGGTAAACTCACCTGGTTTTTCTTACAAATGTTCAATATGTGCACCTTTATTTATACGACACACATCCAACCTAAAGTCCAATTCTTACCGTAACAGGGGTGGCTTATCTGGATATGTTGAAAGAATGGCTCTTTCCCCAATTAGTAGAGGGTGAACCAGTAAACTTTATTTGTCAACATGATGGAGCCCCTTCCCATTGGAATCTCTTTGTACGAAAGTGGTCGAACGTCGAAGACCGTTGGATGGGTCGAGACGACAGTGCTCTTTTTCGCTGGCCTCCTCGTTCACCTGACATAACGCCATGCGATTTTTTTCCTTTGGGAATTTATAAAAGATTGTGTCGACGTTCCGGCACTACCGAACGATTTGCCAGAGTTGAGACACAGAATTGAAGAGACTATTGCTCCGGACTTGTTAACAAAAGTGAGGGAAGAATTGAACTTTAGGTTGGATGTGTGCCGTATAACTTAAGATGCACATATTGAATATTTGTAAGTAAAACTAGCTGAGTTTACTTTTAATTTGATATATGATTTGCTGTAAATAGTCTAAATGCTAAACTGCTAAAATATACCATTGAAACTGGGACATTCTTTTATGGACACCTTGTATTTAAACTTTATGAACAAACTAAACTATTTAAACCCTTCCGGAGCCTGAAAGGTGGTTAATTTTCATTTTCAACAACCTGTATGAATCTTGTATGTTGGTTTAGTAGATCCTACATTTGAAAGTTCGTAAACATTTGCGAATCAACCGTCCTGGTGGTTTCCTCGACGAGTTATCTCGTCTTTAGCAAAACTCACCTGATTTTGATGGACAAAATAATCGGGGCAATATCTTGATGACGAGATATCTCGTTATTATAAAAATTCTTCAGATCTTGAGGGACGAGGTATCTCATCCAAAATGTAGAGTTAAAATGATACCTAGCTCCTAAAGATAACAACCCCAAGTTTTAGAGTTATTGGAAGATTATCAGTGGTTTAAAATTCATACTCATCAATAATCTCCGGGCTCGGTATTTTATGAGTAGTGTTTATTTTTTTTTTTTTATTCTCTAGTCCAAGTCATCTTTGCGATTGTTAAAGACAGAAAATTTCAACAGATTTGAAATTTGCGGAAACTTTTACACCATATCGATACCTTAAATGTGATTATCTTTAAATAAATAATTTTTCAATTACAACTTTTATATTTTTGTAATAAGAATTTGGCCACATTTGACGAAGATATTCAATACGAACACAAAAAGCACTATTTGAGGTCGTCTACCTTCGCGATCGTTAAAGATAGAGTAAAATTTTCAACAGATTTGAAATCTGCGGAAACTTTTACACCATATCGATACCTTAAATGTGATTATCTTTAAATAAATAATTTTTCAGTTGCAACTTTTATATTTTTGTAGTGAGCATTTGGCCGCATTTTACGAAGGTATTTATTACGAATACAAAAAGGACTATTTGAGGTTTTCTATCTTCGCGATCGTTAAAGATGGAGTAACAATTTTAATGGATTTGAAATCTGCGGTCAATTTCACACCAGATCGATACCTCAGGTAGTCCGAATTTTATTCGAATTTGGACATGCCCGTGTCATGTCGGGTAGAGGTGGTACTCATTTTAAAGTAATTATTTTTCTTTTTAATGTTTTCAGTATAAGTAAGGACACGACAAAAACTGTGACGGACAACGCCATGCTGGACTGCTAGTTGTTTTTTATAGGATCGAAATTTCGTTTCTGTAAGGAGTTCAATGGAGCTCTACTAAACTTTTCCGTAAGTTAACCCTCGGTGGCTATCCTGTCACTCTACCAACCGAGTTTAATTGACCGATTATAGTTGATCAATAAAAGTTGAACACGACTTGAGTCATTTTTTTAAACACCTTTCAATAGAAACTGATCCAGTTTCATTTTTAAAATGGCGTTGAAAGCAGCTGTGAGTGGAGTTTTACAGAAAGTAAGTTTAGTTAAAAGAACTAAATACAATTTTATTTAACATCAGAAGAAATCGCAATAAACCTCGTTTTAGCAAGTTTAGATTTAGCAATTCTATCAGAGATGGCTCCTGCGAATCATCTCAGCATTGTTATCTCCGTTGCATGATTCATTTGAAATTGACGATGACCCTGAGATGATGAGAAAGGGAAAACGCAGGTGATGTTTTTAAGAGTTCAAATCGCTTTTGTCCTATTACAGTTTGAATTTGTTCCTATTTACCGAGAAGATTGCATCGTAAAGAGGCATCTGTTTTAGCAGGACAGCGACAGATTTAGTAAATAGGTCGAATTCATCATCAGTCATCTTTTTATTACCTTGCATTACTTTATCAAGTTTATCAATTGCAGCTCTTGCATCTTTACTTTATCTAGTCTTTGGTTATAATACAGTTCTAAAAATATTAGACTTTTAGACCACTTGAGGTTCATTTTTTAAACTTTCTTTTATCTAAAAACAAAACACAGACACGCGTGGCGTGACCAGATGGAAGCGAACTTAACAGTCAACTGAGATTCACACGTTTCAACTAAGGATGCGACAGCAAAATATCGATGTTCAAAATTAAAATATCGATGTTTATAATACATCGCCTCAAAAACATCGAGGTTATTAAAATTCAGTGTATTTAAACTTTTTTCCTATTTCTTAAAACTGACTTAGCAATTATTGATGCGACATCGACTCCAATACATCGATGTTTTTTTATAAAACATCAATGTTTTGTAAACATCGACATCGATGTCGCGTCCTCACTTTTCAGACCTTAACACTTGGCCACTTGGGTCTAAAACTATGTTCAATTTGCTGATTAAAAAAATTATGCTACTTGGTTTTTTTTTTTTTTTATTTTTTATAACGGTACTTTTTTCATTTAAAATTAAAACATCGACAACGTAAAAACATCGACACGTATAAATATCGACATTACAAAAACATTGGCTCCAATACATCGATGTTTTTTATAAAATCGATGCTTTGAAACATCGACATCGATGTCGCATCCCTAGTTTCAACTATTGATGCGAAATCGATGTCGCTGTTTTCAATGTCAATGTCAATTTTTTCAAAACATCGATGTTTTTTAAAAAAAATCGATGTATTTAACATCGATGCACTGGAGTCGATGTTTTAGTAACACCGATGGTTATACTTGTCGATGTTTTTACGTTGTCGATGTTTTATTTTTAAATGAAAAAAGTACCGTTACAAAAATTAAAAAAATAACCAAGTAGCATCATTTTTATAATCAGCTAATTGAACATACTTTTCTACCCAAGTGGCCAAGGGTGAAGGGTCTGAAAAGTAAGGATGCGACATCGATGTCGATGTTTTATAAAAAACAGCGATGTATTGGAGTCGATGTCACATGACTAGTTGCTAAACCAGTTTTAAAAAATGGGGAAAAAAGTTTAAATACACTGAATTTTAAAAACATCGATGGTTTTGGGGCGATGCATTATCAACATCGATGTTTTGCTGTCGATGTCGCATCCCTAGTTTCAACTCGAAAGCAGATAGGCGGATGACTCATCACTTGAACGATAAAGTTTGAATGGGTGAAACATTTCTGGATCCACTCAAAAGTTGTTTAACTCTGTTGAAACGAGTGTTCTCGCTATAGTTTTCATTCAACTTTTAATGATTGATTCTAATCGGCCAATTAAACTTGATTCGTTAGAACGCGTCATAAACTCAACGGACTCTCGATTGCAGAGCTTTTGAGATTTCTCCGTAGAAATTACGGAAATCGTAACTCGATAGCGCAACCACGCTGTTCCATAGCACCCTGATGCATCACACACACAGAACACAATAGACTCAATTTCACCCATTCATTCGATACCCGGCATTGAATCTCCAACGCAAAGCAGTTCAGTAATGATTCGCGCGCGAGATCTTGTTCCTTCTGTCATTCCAATTTAACTATCGCTTGCAATTCAGGTCCACCCCCACCCACCCCAGGGCGTGCAATTTATGCATCGGGAGGCATCTATCTGCCCACCAGATGAAGCTGCGACCTGGACGGACATACTGGATTGCTAGTAGGGATACGACATCGATGTTTAAAAAAAAAACCATCCTATGTTTTAAAAATAACATCGATGTATTTAACATAGACGTATTGGAGTCGATGTTTTTGTAACATCAATGTTTATATTCGCTGATGTTTTTACGTTGTCGATGTTTATATTCGTTGATGTTTTTACGTTGTCGATGTTTTATTTTTAAATGAAAAAAGTACCGTTATAGAAATTAAAAAAAATAACCAAGTAGCATAATTTTTAGAATCAGCAAATTGAACATACTTTTAGACCCAAGTGGCCAGGGGTGAAGGGTCTGAAAAGTAGGATGCGACATCGATGTCGATGTTTTCACAACATTGATAGGGCGATGTATTATCAACATCGATGTTTTAATTTTGAACATCTTTGTTTTGCTGTCGATGTCACATCAATAGGTACTAAACCAGTTTTAAGAAATGGGGAAAAAGTTTTAATTCACTGAATTATAAAAACATCGATAGTTTGGGGGCGATGCATTATCAACTTCGGTGTTTTAATTTTTAACGATGTTTCAAAACATCGATGTTTTGCTGTCGATGTCGCACCACTAGGTGCTAAACCAGTTTTAAAAAATGGGGGAAAAGTTTAAATTCACTGAATTTTTAAAACATCAATGTTTAAAAACATCGATGTTTTTAGTTGACCCTAGTTGAGAGGTCCAACCTCAGTGACACACCTCCTTCAGATCTGCTGACCAACTGGTATTTTGGTTAATGTGTTAGCCTCTAGATCGGAAGGTTCCTGGTTCGAATCCGGGTCAGTGCATGCATGTTTGTAAGCGTATGGTGTAGAGGCGGCTGATGCACCTTAAATCTGTCGTGGCCGAAAGTCTTCACGTCGGGTTGGTGTGGAAGTTTGGAGAGTGGGGTGCCAGCTCAGATGTTGCCTCGTCATCCGACCATGGTTCAAAATGCCGTGGTGTTTGTCGGATCTTCCCCTTAGGGGACTGAACCCGGACCGTCACCAATAGTCCGTTGTGTTGCTCCAGTGTGACGTTAATTAAAAAAATACCAAATACCTTCAGATGTACACGGGCTTCACGATTCCTGAGTTCCTCTAGTGTTCTCTGCACTCCACGTTTGTCCCATGACCGTCGAATCACCCTGTATGTAAAGCAGAGATGGGGGTCTGTCTATCCTCTATACAAATCGACACGTTTGTTCCATCCACACCAAATTTGAAACATTTCTACTTTTGAAACCTGCTACGATAGGGTACGATAGGCTAACTCTATACCACCGTTCGATATGTCCAAGGTGTGCAGAAGAGGTCAAAAACAATTTGAAATTGCCATAGGAATAACATTGAGAATAAAACGTTTGCTGTTGTACGCAGCTCAGATGTTTTAATAGTATTGCACGAAAAAAACATTTTTTCCAAAACAAATTAAATTATATTTATGTTTGAACTGTCATTTCCTTTCTTAGGATGTAAATGTTTTATAAATAGTTGATTGATGAAGAAAGAATATTCAAAATATTTAATTTTACATAACATTTTGTAATGAATGCGAAGGGCCCAAACGAAAAACGCATCGATCATAAATGAGTAATTTTATGCTACTCGTTATCTGGTAACGTCAGAATTGATGTTTAATTTTTTAGTTTGATTTAGAATGATGTGTGTTTGCGTGTTTGAGTTGGCAGTGAAATGTTGCGATCATATTTGAGCATTTCCAAAAATAATAAACACGCGCGTGTTCTTTTTGTAAAAAAAATCCTTATTATCTCTCTCTCTCTCTCTCTTCATCCAACATTGTTCAAAAGTCTTTTGTCGAATCGTTCTAGATCAAAATATATCGAGGAAATGGAAATTCAACACGCTTACACAGATTTTTTTTTTCAGAATTCTGTATTTTGTCAAGGATAGGAATTTTGTTTGTCTTAGTCTCTCTTTCATGCGTTGCAGTTTTTTTTTCGTATTGCAGACATATTATTTGGAGTTCGATTTAATGATATATATTTCCTGTAAAATATCAGCCACGAAAAATTTCTTGGCGGTATATGTATATTTCGACCAACTTTATTTAAATATTTGATTGAATACGTAATGATTTGTAGAATTCTGTCACAGTAAAATAAATAAACACGGTTTTTATGTAAGGTATGTAAATTCTTATTTTATAAAACCGGAATTTCGTTTCAGTTTGTATTTGTGTGTTCCAGTATTTTAAACATTGCAGGTACATTATACTTACTAGTTATATATATAATTTTTTTAATTTTCTGCGCAATATCACTCAACATGGGTAATTTTTTTGGAGGTATATGTATGTTTCGACCAACTGTCTTTAAGTCTGTGGTTTTTGGATTATTCTTCATCGAGGTGGTTCAGTGATTTTAAAATGCATGGGCAATAAATAATTTGAGCAGGAACAGGTTTAATATTCTAGTATTTAATGAGTACTATAATTACATATTTACAAACGAACAATTTGGTAAAGGTAAGGGGACATCCCCTAAATTCAGCATGAAGCTGATCGTTATCCAATCAATCATACAATTTCTGAAAGTGGTTGAATACGTAATGGTTTGAAGATTGCTGTTTCATAAAAATTAAGAATATCAACAAACTAAATATTTAAGTGAGGTGCGTAACTTCTTATTTTAAAATGACCGGTATAGCTAAAAAATGTATTTAAAATGAGATGGGTTATGTTAAATTTAAAAGGGTAGTTATACGTATTTCAAATTTCGATATAGCTCTTTATTGCGAGACGCGATTAAGATCAATTAAATTTACATTTGTTTTTCATGTTTCATGGGTATAATTGAAAGCTGAACTCCATAGTCAAGTAACTACATATATCATTCTAAATAGATACACCCGTCGAAAAGAAAACCCGACTCACCCGATCGCAATTCCACAATTTGCATCGCAGAACAAAATCGAAGATAGAATGTTTTCTACAAATATCAATATTTAAAATTTGTCTAAGGGGCCGTCTTCATATTAAATTGGGTGCTTGTTCCGAAAATTTCAATGCGAACCCCCATCTTTTATCACATATTTGGATTCTTCACACAATTTCGGGCGAAGATAATAAAAAAAGTTCATCAATTTTATTGAATTTTTCCTTAATTTGTAAGCTGTTTTGTGAAAAATTGCAATAATTGAGTTCAATTTGTCTACATTGACGACATTTATTTCTAACACAAGCTTCATTATTCCACGTTCCGCTGAATGGAATTAAAAAAAATGCGCTTGCTTCAAACTAAATTAGTCTCGAATGCAGTAACAATTTAATCCACCATCCTCTTATATTGATGATGAAATTCGAAAATATCGCATATCAAGTGCAAGAATGCCACAAGTGAAAAATATTCATAGGAAAACTAAGTGCAAGAATGCGCGCCGAAAATTCGCCATTTTTACTGAAAATGAAGGTATGGGGATATTCGTAATCACACACACTACAAAACTCAAAATCGATTTCTGAAGAAGTCGCTTTCAAAAACACTTTTGTAATTCGTCTCAGATAAATATGAAATGGAGTATATGGATGAATATAATCTGTACTTAATTGTGTCCTAAGTAAATTGTAAAAGCGATTAAAAAAGTAATGTATTAAAAATTATTTTCTGTCCACTTAAATGATGCTAGCATTCTGTAATGCAAAAGAAGTGATTAGTCTGATCACTTTTCTATCAACATTTAATAAATTCAACCAGAGCAGCGCCGAGTAATTCTGCTGGCGCTCACTAAAGCAATCTCCTTATTTAATGTAAAATTATACTGTTAAAAATGTATGTAATTGTTCCAAAGTGATTTGGTAAAGATATGTGTTTGCTTGCAATTAAAATCCCTCCCATAGATGTTGTTGTTGTCTTGTCCATGGATAGAACACTTCAAATGGGGCCATGCACGGTCCACACAATCTCAGCTATTTTAAGGCAATTGTCCGAGTACAGGTCCTCCAAGGGACTTTACAGGTCCTCCAAGGAGTCACTAAGTTGAATGCTCGCCAAGATGGCCGGGCAAGAAAGGACGTGTTCGGGACTTAATTCTGTATCACAGTTTTTACAGCTGGGATATGTTCTTGTTCCATCCGGCTGACTCTTCATTCCCCTAAGGTGTCCAGTTCTCAGTCTTACTATGGTTTTGGCAAGTGATCTGCTTGTAGTTAGTTCACAGATCTGATGTTTCAACTTGATGGTCTTGTCCTTGAATTTTGATTTTGCCACTGCATTTATGTCATTAAGGGTGACGAGGGGAAATTTATCTTCATTGAGGTCTCTTGCTTCCTTTGCCAGTACATGGGCTGCCCCATTCCCTTCTATACCGACGTGTGCAGGTATCCATTGTAGAATACATTGTTTGTCCATAGCATGGAGTTTGTCCAGGACTCTGTGAATGTTGATTATTTGCTTGGTGTAACCCTTTTGAATCGCCTGGAGGGCAGCTTTACAATCGCTGAAGATTATTAATCCTCCAGTTCTCTCAGATTCCTGGAAACAGGAATATCTATTTAGGGCTTCTTGGATGGCTAGGAGTTCACATGTGTAGTTGGATGCAATTTTACCAGCACCAAGTTTAAACTGTTTAGCAGTACCGTCTGGGAAAATAAACTTGATACCCGCTCCTCCATTTTCCAAAGTTTCGTCTGACGATCCGTCAGTAAAGGCACAGACAAAACCTCTGCTCGAATATGATTCGATGGTTCTAATTCCTTTATCTCTGATGTTAGAGGTTAGTTCTTTTTTGGAGCATGGTTCAAGGAGATTAGTTACAATTTTGGTATTTTTGGGAAGAAGAGAGTGGAGAGGTGACTCCTGTAGGATCTCATGTGTGTGATGTTCGAGTCCAATTTCATGTCTGATCGTTTCGTCGTACTGTAATGTAGAGGATCGCTTGAGTCTTGCACTTTCGCTCTTCTTCTGGAAGACTCGATTGACAATATGGTCCTTCTCACAACTTCTGATCTTGTTGGTGAGTTTCACGACACTGTATTTCCTTCTGTTTTCGAGAAGCTGCAGACCGCATTCCTTTTGTAACTTGATGTTGTTTGTGGAGGAGACAGCTCCAGTGATTATTTTAGCGGTTCTAGCTTGAATGTTATCAATCTTTACTAGTGCCGATTTTGAGGCGTGAGACCAAATCGATGAGGCGTATTCCATGATAGGTCTGATTAATGTGGTGTAAATGGTTTTTAAGGTTTTGGGGTTTGCGCCCCAGTCCGTGCCGCAGAGACTTTTCAAGATCTTTAGTTTTTTTAAGAGATTTGTTGGCACATTTCTTAACATGTTCTGAAAAACGTAGTTCTGCGTCGAGAGTGAGTCCTGAGTATACTGGGTTTTCAGTCTTCATTAAAGGTTGATTATTTAGGACCAGATTTAATGAGAAGAGGCGTCTATGCTTTCTATCCGTAGAGAAGTAATATATTGTACGATGTTTTCTGTGGATTTATTTTAAGTTTTAGGGAGTTTGACTATTCAAGGATTCCTTTTAATGAGCAGTTCAGAGATCCCTCGGATTGTTCCAGGTTTACATTTGTGTGCCATATAGCGATGTCATCTGCATAACATGCAACCTTGGTTTCTTTGTGTATGTGTGGGTGAATATTGTTGACATAGATAAGGAACAGGAGGGGGCTAAGGACTGATCCCTGTGGGACACCACTCCATGTCTTTCTTTCACGTGAGTAGACGCCGTTAAAGCGCACCCTGATTTTCCTGTTTTTGAGAAAATCAGATATCCAGATCAAGGCATTACCCTGGATTCCCAATTCATGAGCAATTTTTAAAATATTTCCTCTCCAGACGGTGTCGAAGGCCGATGTCATGTCGAGGAAGACCACTGTGGTCTTTTTGTGTGGTTTGTCTTGTAGACCATAAATGATGGATTAGCATAGGTAAAGAAGTTGATCTTCTGTTGAATGTTGTTTCCTGTAGGCAGTCTGGTAGAAATTTCTTTTCTTTTCTTTCAATAGCTCTGTCATAACTCTACAGTGCACGATTCGTTCCATTACTTTGCACAAAATGCTAGTAAGAGCTATGGGTCTGTAACTCTTACATTCTTCCGCAGATTTTTCTGGTTTTGAAATGGGGACAATAGTTGAATTTTTCCAGATTTTTGGTAGTTTTTCTTTACGCCATGAGATCTTAATTATGTCTAGAAAGCATTCCCTAGCAATCTCACCAAAGTGCTTGACCATCTCTCCAAAGATAAGGTCAGTACCTGGTTATTTCCCATTCGGGATTTGGTGAGTAACAGAGTCCAGTTCGTGCTTAGCAATAGGTTTGGAGAAATTATCATGGGTTTTATACGATCTAGCTTGTAGGAGGATCCTTCTAACTTTTTCCTCCCATAGATGCTACGCTCTATTCAAATGTCAAAATTCTATTATTTATTCTTATTGTAAAAATATTAAATTTTTACGTTTGTAACCTTTATTAAGGCTCCTGTAAAAACTTTTTGAAAACACAAGATACACAACTTGAAAAATACCAACATTTCCAAATTTGTTGCGAATTTAGGAATTTATGAGAGCTCTAAAAAGCAATCCAGTAAATTTACAATCTTCTTATGCTCTCTAAATTAATTTCCATATTTGATGAGGACAGGTTCACTCTATTACACTATTAAATTCTAAAAATTCAATATTTCTCGCATTGAAATTATTTAATGCGAACGTTTTCTAAGACACAAGACAACTTATAAAAATGCATAACACTGTTCTTAAGTGATAAAATATTCAGTGCAATATATGCTTCTATTCAGTAAAGCAATTTCCCTATTTAATACTGTTAAAAATGTTCCAAAGCATATAATAGACTCATTAACATAATAATAAAATTGAAAATTGCAGCTGTGTCACATCTGCGCAAACTGGAATTCTGAAACGGAAGCGAATTAGCAAACTATTTTTATAGCAACACTAAAGAATAACTGTGATAAATAAAAACGATATTCATATAAATTATTTAGGTTTGTATTCAATTTTTATAAATTTCATCCAGTTGGTGTTTCTTTCATATTTTGTGTACATTCATTTCCTGGTGTTGCAAACGCTTTAAATTAAATTAGGTTTTAACTGGAAACGATTTATTTGAAATTTAGATAGGCCATCTATTTTATTTGACTCGGCTGGCGCCGATGTCGTTATTTGTCTACTGGTAAATTGCAGCTAAAAATCTCGAGCATTCCAGACAATATTTATTGGAATAGATAAAACATGAGGATCGAGAATTTTTTTTGACTTCACGAGGCGGTTGTTTTGAAACTTTTGTTTGTAGTGAAATATTGTCAAGTAAGAAAATAATTCCAAAACAAAGTATTTGAAAATGTAATTTATTTCTACAACTTTTACTAAATTTCGACTTTATTAAAGTGAGAGCAAAGTGATAAGTTATTTGTTTTTTCTATGGAACTTTTTAAATAGTTTGGGGGATTCCGTATTAAATGAATTTATGATGATATTATAGCCAAATAAAATATTTATGAACGATTTTATAAACAAATAAAATAAGGAATTACTATGACATAAATCCGGGATGCCGACACGTGTTAAGCCCAAGGGTCACATAGATTCACTGTGACTTGTGGGAGGATCCTCCAAAAAAGCCGATGAAAGCTATCTATTATATGTTACATATTTTATATTTATTATGTGTTTTACTGATTGCGCTTTCGGGAATCCACATTTATATTTCATATTCCAAAAGGAGAAAGATAAAAAGTAAATAAAGAATTCAATTTTGTGCGTGACGTATTGCATTGATGAAACAACCAATTTAGTACTCGGTTCTATTTTTGAAGTAGCCAAGTGCAAAATGGATACCAACTTTTCATCTGTCAAGTGGTTACTATTTTTCGCTTTAATATTCATGACTAAAGAAAATTGTTCTCAGATATATATTAACCCAAAGAGCATTGCGTATTTTAGTGTATTATTTAATAACAATGCTTCAATCTTGACTATCGCATGATTTGTTCAAGTGACAAATAACACATGGGGCGAAGCGGGCCTCCAGCAAATAAAGAAAGGGCAGCATGAGGCCCGCGGGCCGGTGTCTGGACATCCCTGTCATATATTGAAGATTGTAAATTTTGGAGGGGAGAGCCAAAAATATTAAGAATACTTATGTCTTATTATTTCACAATTTAAATCTGTAGAAAAGTATAGTTTTATATGTAAACATATTTCCTGTTTTTGTTTCTATAGTTTCTTGGAGCAAATAGAATTGTTTGTGTTTGGAAAAATATTGAATCTTCAATTTTTAGTTGTCATTTTTCTGGAGGCGGTTCTATGTGTCAAGAAAATATTTAATTGGATGAAATACGATTTGTTCTGCTTTAGAACCTTCTGTTAGCATCAATCCTTTGAAATAAATTGTACAAATCATGAAACGCTCAAATGATACTCAAATATTAAAATGTATGTGATTGAATGTAACACCAGGATATTAGTTTAATTTAAAAAATTTTTATATCATTATAATGTAATGAAAAATATTAATTTTAGGGAGCAGCTTTGATATAGACTTTTCTGTATCAACGCTTTTGGCACCCTTTTGGGAGCGTGCTCTCTTTGTCGCCAATGATAAGTTTAAAAAAATAGCTTTAGGATAAGTGGAAAATAATTTTTCGAAAATAATTTCAAATATATAAAGAAGTTCACTCAACTGATTAAGATTGCTACTGAAGTTTATTCAAGATAAATTACTTGTCTTGAGTCTAATGGTAGGTAGTTATTTGATAAACGTCGGCATCGGCATTGGCGACGGTCCGGAATGGAAATGATCCGAGGACAACGCCGTAATTTCGAACCTCGGTCGGATGACGAGGTCAAAATACATAATATGAATGTTATAAATATTCGTTCTGGCAAACTATCTTTTTTCGGTAATGTAAAATAAAAAAGGATTATTTATAAAAATTTTAAAAAAAATTTAATATTTCAGCGGTTGCCATAATTTTAATAAAACGGGGTTGCCCTTATCTGCCACGACTCGCTATAAAAACACGCCAAAAGCATTGCCAAAAATTATTATTTTTTTTTTTTCAAATTTCCACCAATTTTATGAAAAATTTAACAAAAAATGTGCTTTACTTCGTAAAATATTTTTTTTGCCGAGTGATGCTTCCTCATGATTTGAATTAGCATTTACGATAGTAAAGTAATGGGTCACCCGGAAAGTTCTGTGCGTTTTTTAAGATAAATACCAACGAAGCAGTACAAAAACATAAGAACATTTTTTTGAATCACATAAGCCACATTTTATTCTACGACTCTGTGCCATCTTTCTGGCAGCTGGAAAATTCCTTTAAAAAAATCATTAAGCTTATTTGGAAAGAAGTTATCGAGGTGCTCTTTGACAGTCTAAAAAGAATTGAACTCCAGGCCGTTCAAAGAATTTTGAAGTGACCTGAAGAGATGAAAATCTGAGGGGGCAAGGTCTGGTGAATATGGGGGGGGGGTGACACAAAACATCTCAGCCATACTCAATAAGCCTTTGTCTGACATTCAGCGAAATGTGGAACCGAGCATTGTCATGCTGGAAGACAACACCTCGACGATGGGTCAGTTCTGACCTCTTTGCTTCGATTTCTGCTTTTAATACTGCCATTTGAGGACAGTATTTTTCCATATTTATGTTCTGATTTTGTTTCATAATAATTCATAATAAACAATTCCTTTGTAGTCCCACCCTACAGAAAGCATTATTTTTTGGGGATGCAGTCCCCCTCTCGATGTTAAGCGGGCATCCTCTTCGATGGATGAAATTTAACAAACCACCTTGGAACTAACTGTAGCCTCAGAAACAGAACCATGTCCATGTACAGCACACATTTTGCGAGCAGTCTAACATTTTTTCCTTTCTTAAAATAAAAGAGCATAATGTAACGAAAATGAACTTTCTGGTTCTCCATTCTTAGCACTGCAGTGAAACAAAAATGATGCCACAGCACATGCTATAATTATGCAGTGTAAGCAGAAAAGACCGAATTTAAATATCTACTTCTATCAAGGTCACTCCTTGTCAGCGGTAGCAAAATAATAATAACAAAGCTAGCTTCGATTTGAAAACGCGCAGAACTTTCCGGATGATCCAATTTGTTTGCTTAAGTTTAAATTTGGAATTAGCCTTGTTTTGTTATTCATATATTCTCATTGAATTTGTTTAATTTAGTCATCTCATAAGCCTTCCAGGAGGTTATGTGAGTCATTAAATTAATTACTGATTTTCAATAAAATACTTTTACAGGGTAGATAGCCATTACAAACATAATCATAAATAGAAAAATGGCTGAATGAAAATGACTGCTCTTTCGACGGTCAATTCAAGGTCATTGCATTGCAAACAATTAACTCGACCACGCCTCCTAAAGAATAAAACGAAACAATGCGGTGGTTTCCAGCTGTCGTCTTTGTATCGACTCAATGTTCGGGCCCAAAAGTTTTTTTATTAAATATTAGCTCAACAACCATAAAGAGACACGTTTTTAAAATTCAACGATCAGATGTGGCCGCGGTAGCCCGATTATAAGAGTAAAGGATTTGCAACCGGAGGATTGCGAATTCGGGACTAGTCCAACCAAAGACCCTCGGGTACACTGTAGGGATGCGACATCGACAGCAAAACATCGATGTTCAAAATTAAAACATCGATGTTGATAATACATCGACCAAAAACCATCGATGTTTTTCAGAGAATTTAAACTTTTTTCTCCCATTTCTTAAAACTGGTTTAACAACCTCAAACATTAATGTTCGCTGGGGGTGGGGGGGGGATTTAATTTGTCATTTGCTGTGTTTATTAGTTTATGACTGACTATCGACTCCAGTAAATCGATGGTAAACACATCAATGTTTTTACATAACATCGATGTTTTCAAAACATCGACATCGATGTCGCATCCCTGCTTTACAGACCCTTCACCCTCGGCCACTTGGGTTTAAAAGTATCTTTAATTTACTGATTATGAAAATTATGTTACTTGGTTATTTTTATAAAGGTACTTTTTCTTTTAAAAATAAAGCATTGACAGTGTAAAAACATCAACAAGTATAAACATCTCTGTTAAAAAAACTTTGGCTTCAATACATCGATGTTTTTAATAAAACATCGATTGACATCGATGTAACCGGGGTCTGGTACACGTTAACTCTGTCGTGGTGTCCAATTCCCCCACGTTAGCGTGGTGTAGAAGTCTGGAGAGTGGGTTTACCACATCAGGTGTTATTCTCGTCCTCTGACTGTGGTTCAAGATTAAGAGGCGTTGTTCTTGGATCTTTCCATTCGGGATGAATACTGAACCGTCGCCAATGGCCCGTTGTATTGCTCCAGTGCGACGTTAATTAACTCCCTGCCCTGTGTTCGGGCAAAATGTTTTATAAAGTAACTCAACAGTGTGAAAGAAACACGTTATCAAAATTCAAGGATATGCCTGTATTCGTAGCCTAGATAGTCTTTACATACGTGTTTAAAAAAAGGGTTTTCAATTGAACCAGATTAAAAATGCATTTGTTAATCCGTTTTTAGCGTTTTAACCTAATGATGACAATTTATTTGCCTTATGCAGCTTGTTTCGAAAATATCCGTCCAAATTGTAATAGCTGGTAGAGGGGCCCAAATTAAACTTTTTTGGCAGAGATTAAAAGTCCGGAAATCCCGTGTTTAGGTGGTAGAGGGCGCTGTTCAGGTTTGTCGATAGCATAATTTCTATGGCGTCAGGCGTCATTCCCCAGTCAGGTAGGTCTTCAACGGCAAACTCCGAACAGCGATACATGCGGTTGAAAATGGGTTATCAGTGTCGACGTGTCAAATTTGACGATGTTAAGTCGGTCCATAAAATCCAAAGTAACAGAAAATAGAAAATAAATAAGTGACGGTTTCCTCCTAACACTACATTATGGAATCCTAAAACCATCGGAAACTATTTTTGTACTCTGTATTAAAATTTAAAAGAATTAAAAGCACTGAATGAGGTGCTATCAGTAACTTGCAAAATGGAGATTGCGTTGGCCTAAGGCAGAAACTCTACAATTGACAAAAAAATTGTTTCAGTGTTCAGCTGACTGCCCAAATGAAAAATATACACCCATACCTCGCTTTACGGCTTAGATAAATTCCGGAAAAGTTGGCCGTAAAGCGAAAAGCCGTATAACGAATCAATTATTTTGATACAAACTCATAAAAATTCAACTGGATCTGTTCCAATTTCTTATAAAGTAATGTAGTTTTTAGTTCATCAAGCATTTTCAATTCAATTTTGAGACACTTAAAGATGCAACAGATAGCGAATGTGTTTTAATTTCTTCTTTTCTATCGCAAATAGTTGGAGCGTCAGTCCCATTGAATTACAAATGTGAACTATTTTCTCACCAGCTTCAATACGACGTAAGGCCCGGTACACACATTCGGTTTTTAAACGTGCGGCGCCGCTACCGCAACGCAAATGCGGTCTGAGATACATTAGATCCAATGGAGCAGCGCACACATGCTTCCAGCGCCTCTGGGGCGACGCACGTCCAACTTGCGTGCAGTTTGTACCGCAGCTCCCCAAGGCGCTGCAGCTCGCCGCACACGCTTCTCCGGTCTGAAGTACCTTGTTTTCATAAACAAATGGAATATAAATAATAGTTAATAAATGGTTGTATCCAGTAACGTTTATTTTGTTTCAAAATATACTTTATTTACACCAAGTAAGCGAAATAAACACGTTTTCTTCGATAGAATATGTATCACAAATGGCGCGAAATGAGTTCGTTCGTCATTTCACTGTTATGTGAGCATAGTTGGGCTAAAGTACCGCAGTGGCGCAGCACGTTGAAAAACCGGATGTGTGCACCGGGTCTTAGGCCCGGAAAACGTATTTATTTCGCTTACCTAGTGTAAATAAAGTATATTTTTTAAAAAGACGTTACTGGATACAACCATTTATTAATTATTATCCGATCCACGCCGGAGATTCCAATCGCATCCCTAAATGTCTCTCTACGTTCTCCCATAGCGGCATAGGCAAATATGTTAACGGTTGCGTTGTTACGATGTTTCGTACCTTTTCATTTGAACACCCCTTGTATGTAGGGATACGAAACTTCGTTTGTTTCGAAAAAATCCTTTAGAATTCTGTAGAAAATTCTATAGAGAATATTAGATCTGTAGATTTTACTCTAGTATTTTTATAGAATTCTGTAGAGAGAAGGGTCTATAGAAAAGTAAAATCGTGCAACAAAAAAATGAGCTTCAATATAATTCTATAGATATTTCTATAGCCATTCTCTATAAAGGTTATACTGCACAGATCTAATAAGTAAGTAAATAATTCACGATGCACTGGAGCAACACGACGGGATATTGGCGACGGTCCGGGATCCATTCCAAAGGGAAAGATCCGAGGACAACGCCTCGTTCTTTTGAAACAAGGTCAGATGACGCGAACAACACCTGAGCTGGCACCCCACACTACAAACTTTTTCAGAACTTAAAGGAAAAAGGGAGAATAGGATTCTATAGTCCCCATAGTAAAGAAATTTTTCGTAAGGGATAACTATCAGTTTTTAGGTTAATTAATGAAAATTATAAGCGTTTTGAAAGTGTTATATAATTTTTAAACATATATAATAAGATATCGCAATATATCTTTTAAACAGATTATAAAATCATACTTACATATCTTTTAAATATATTATATGAAAATGCTATATGTTTTTAGACAGATTATAAAAAGATGCAATTCTTATCATCATGATAATAAGCCATTTTAATCTCCTAAAAATGACAGTTTATTGAGTTTTTGTCTAACATTTGGCCATTTTTCTGCCAAGGAACAGATACGTAGCAAATAACAAATAAATTTCCGCTGTAAAAGTCTTTTTTTTCTATTTATATTCTGTGCAAAATCTTAGTCGCATCTGTACATTTTGTTCCGAATATTAATCGTTATTATTCTATTTTAAATTGAACTGTACAAACGAAGGCAACAAATTGTTGCCTTCGTTTGTACAATTAGAGAGTTAACAAATTTTGTTTACTCTATACAACCTAGCGTTGAGAAATGGACGTCTTTTCTCTCGAAAACAATAGGGCAAGAATTCGACAAAATGAATTTTTTATACAAGCCCCCATGTACTCGACGGTTTATGGTTGGATTCGACCGCGTAACCCTCCTAACCAACCTAATCCGTAAAGCTTCGGTTTCCTAAGAAAGTGGAGTCGTTATCTAACAGCCGTGATACGTCATGATGCCGCGGGCATAAGGAGACGGCCGTCTAAACAAGAGTCCAGAGGTGTCAACTTAGACGGACAGAATACGGTGGAGAATGGGCAACTAAGACGTCTGTCGTGGTTTGTTTTATTCGAGAAACAAAACAAAGTGGTTTTTTATTCTCTAGTTCAAAGTTTCTAACTTCGGGATCGTTGAAGATAGAGTGAAAATTTCAATGGATTTCAAATCAGCGTAAAATTTTACGCCAGATCGATACCAGAAACAGTTTTATTATTCAATTATTAACCATTTGATTATTTAATTATTTATTAAATAATTAATTATTTGTTTAAAGAAAATCACATCTCGAATCGTTTGGCGCAGGAAATTAAATGTTGCCGCTACAAGAGGAAACCAACTCTTTGAGACTGCTATGACGACAGTCATGGAAATAGCGGCGCCGATAATTTTCGTTATGCTCACTAACAACGCTCTCTAGGAAACCAACACCAACGTTTTATTGACGTCCCCCACCGCAACATCACGGCCGCTCGATCACGGCTACGCTTTCTTAGGAAAACGAAGTTTTACCCTTCCAACCGGGCTACCACGAACTTGGGAAACTGTGGACCATCGCTTCAGTGCATGAACGTTGTAAAAGACCTTCCAGATTAGGGTGATTCCAGTACAGTAATAAATACATTACGGTTTAAACGATAGCTCATGTAGTGTCGAATCGATAGGTCCCTTCAGGGGTAGAGATGATGCATCGTTCCTCCCTTCCTCCCCCGGCTGTAGGGATTTTCCTCATTAGCGAGATTATTCTACTCGATTTTGAAACGGCTGACAGGTGGCTTTTCCCCATTCGCCTCGCATTGTTTGATTGGAGTGTCAATCCCCAACCTCCTTGTTCTTTGTGTCGGAGTGACAAGTCAGCTAGGGTTCCCTTGAGGGTCGCTTCTGTGCATGCGCGCGGACGAGTCGATTTTAGACCGTGGGTGCATGCCTAAAAAACATCGTTTGATTGGGTTCAAATTGTTTTTACAGTTCGTTTCCTCTCGTTCTTTTTAGGGGGGGGGGTTTATCCAGTTGGGAGAGTGACGATAAGGTAAGGTAGTTGAATTAACGTCGCATTAGAGCAGTGGTTGACAAACCGCGGCTCTTTAGTCACTTGAGTGAGGCTCTGAAATGAATTTGTTTCGACTCAATGCTGCCTGTAAATATCTCAAGGTGATGCGAGGAAGAAAGCAATTGAGGAACTTCAGAAGAATCAAGAAAAATCACGTTCCGTGTACGGATGCGACATTCACAGCAAAACATCGATGTTCAAAATTAAAACATCGATGTTGATAATACATCGACCCAAAACCATTGATGATTTTAAAATTCAGTGTATTTAAACTTTTTCCTCCATTTCTTAAAACTGGTTTAGCAACTAGTGATGCGACATCGGCTCCAATACATCGATGTTTTTTATAGAACATCAATGTTTTGAAAACATCGACATCGATGTCGCATCCCTACTTTTCAGACCCTTCACCCTTGGCCATTTTGGTCTAAAAGTATGTTGAATTTGCTGGTTATAAAAATTATGCTACAAGGTTATTTAAAAAAATTTTAAAACTGTACTTTTTTTATTTAAAAATAAAACATCCACAACGTAAAAACATCGATACGTTTAAACATCGACTCCAATACATCGATGTTTTTTAAAAAAACATCGACATCGATGTTCCGTATTTAATTATTGTGTGCAATCTTCCAACAATGTTAATATTGCAAGCTTTATCGGTAGTCAAGAGTTTGCAAAGAGAGGCAAACCATACACAGACGATGAATATATTAAAAATTGTTTTATAAATGCATCAGAAGAGCTATATATTCTGGAATTTTAAGAACAAGACAGAAATTCTTAAAAAAATTAGAGTTATCATTGTTTGCTAAAACAGTAAAATACAGAACGGTCAAGATGACTTCGAATATAAACCAATCAGCAAATCGAAAATCTTATGTTGGTTTCAGCTTTATCAATAGCTGTTGACTTTAATTTAAAAACCTCTCAATACGAACGTAACCGAATTCAATTTTTCTCCCTTTAATATTGACATTGACACTTTTGAAACGCAATTACTGGAGTTAAAAACCAAAGAATTGTGGAGCTTCTCAAATTTGAACGCCTAATGCTGATATGGAAAAATTGGAGAAAAATAAATGGGATCTTAGTACACAGAAAAAGTGGTATGTTTTGAAAGATCTGGAGAAGGATGGCACGCGTGATAATTTTCAGCACCTGGAAATCCTGTATTTCTGACTCATGATCAGTTAAAAAAAGAACTAGCATTAGCTTATTTTTCACTCTTGGGGGCTATATATTCATGCGAACAATCTCTTTCAAACATAAACCTTATCAAAAGTAAATTTAGAAAACATCTTATTGATGAGAATATGAAAAATCCTGCTTGAAATCATAAACATTTCAACGTATTAAAATTATACGCATAAAACAAATATATTAAAATGATTTGTCAATAAATATATCAGATATCATTATTATTATTGCCGACCAACCGGTATGGTGGTTAAGGTGTTAGCCTCTAGATAGGAAGGTTCCTGGTTCGGGTCCGGGCATGAATGTTTGTAAACTTGTGGTGTAGAGGCGGCTGGTGCTCGTTAAATCTGTCGGTGCCTGTTAAATCCGTTGGCGTGTTGGGGAAGTTTAGAGAGTGAGGTGCCAGCTCAGGTGTTGCTTCGTTATCTGACCGTGGTTCTAAATTACGAGGTATTGTCCTCGGATCATTCCCTAAAGGGACTGATCCCAGACCGTCGTCATTAGCCCGTTGTGTTGCTCTAGTACGACGTTAACTAAAAATTACCAGTACCATTATTATTATTAAGATGTAAGGTTTAATAAAATGTTAGTAGCTAGTTTAAATCGACTCCTAAAAACAAGGTTCTTGAAAGAAATTTGTCTCAAAATAAATCTTAATCGTTGTACTGCTGATCTGTGGCTCTTTTGACTGATGAGTTTGCCGTCCACTGCACTAGGGTAACACAACATGCTATGGACGACGATCCGGGATCAAACACGAAGGGAAAGATCCGAGGACAATGCCACGTCAAAAACGTTGAATTCCGAGATCACATTTGAACTGGCATCCCACTCTCCAAACTTCCACTCCAAGCCAACGTGAGGACATTTGAGGCTTCGACATATATTGCTGCAGCCCCCTTTGTACAGGATGATTTTTTGTTGGATTCGAACTCGCAACCCTCTTGTTGCTAGTCCAAGGGGGATGGTGCTCGTTCAATCTAGTCCTCACCTTGGTGTCGTGTTCACGTTTGGAGAGTGGGGTGTTAGCTCAAGTATTTTGTCATCATTTGGCCTTGGTTCAAAGTGACGAGGCGTTGTCCTCGAATCTCTCCCTTCAGCTTCGGTTTCCTAAGAAAGTGGAACCGTTATCTAACAGCCGTGATACTTCATGATGCCGTGGGCATAACTAGACGACCGTCTAAACAAGAGTCTAGAGTTAGACGGACAGAATACATTGGAGTATGGCCAACACAGACGGCTGTCGTAGTTTATTTTATTCGTAAAACAAAACAAAGTGGTTTTTTATTCGCTAGTTCAAAGTTTCTAACTTCGGGATCGTTGAACATAGAGTGAAAATTTCAACAGATTTCAAATCAGCGTAAAATTCTAAGCCAGTTCGATACCAAAAAAAAGTTTTATTATTCACACAATTATTTATTAAATAATTAATTATTTGTTTAAAGAAAATCATATTTAAGGTATCGATCTGGCGTCAAATGTTCCGCAGATTTCAAATCCGTTGAAATTTTCATTCTGTGTTTAGCGCAAAAATGTTTGTTTGTTTTGCTCTCCTTCGCTCTAATCGTTTGGCGCAGGAAATGAACTGTTGCCGCTACAAGAGACAAACGTCCCTCAACTGTTTGAGACTGCTATGACGACAGTCATGCAAATGGCGGCTGTTTATAATTTTCGTTGCGCTCACAAACAACGCTCTCTAGGAAACCAACGCCATCTGTTAGTATAAAGAACGTTTTAGTGACGTCACCCACAGCCGCTAGATCACGGCTACGCTTTCTTAGGAAACCGAAACTTTCGGGATCGATCGCGGAACCTCGCTAAATGCTCGTTGCGTTGTTTCAATGCGACTGTAATTAACTACCTCCCGAGTGTTTCGAAATTATTGAAGAGCATTTTATTTTAAAGATTCGTAAGATAAGTAAATATACGATCGTAAACACGAATTGAGAGATCACTTTCGTGGGATCCGGTGTGACCACTGCTCGCTAACCCCGGAAGATTGCTACGAATTCCCATTTGGTTTGCGAAGCAAACCAAATAGAAATTCGTAGCCTATTGGATAACAGCCATAAAGGCGTTGCGTTTATCAAAGAAAATCATATTTATAGGTATATCGATCTAGTGGTGAAATTTCGATTCCGTTGAAATTTTTACTCTATCTTTAACGCGATCTAGCAGACAAAAAAAAGAACTACATAATTCCATCTAAAACGTTATTTGTTTTTGTAAGCTTGCTGACAAATCGATTCTCGTTGCCCGTGGTGTTGGTTTGAAAAGGTTTGAGTGCAGGAAATGGAATCTGTGATTTCTCAAACACGATCAAGGTTAAATTCGTATGGGAAAAATGTAAGCTTCAATTTAAAAATTATTTATTTAATGAAACTCATATTCTTAGGTATCGATCTAATGTGAAATTTTCCGTATATTTCAAATCCGTTGAAATTTTTACTTTATCTTTAACGGTTTAAAAGATAGAAAAGAGAACGACATAACTCCAGTTTTTAATCGAGTACTGACAAATCATACCTCCGCAAAATTAAGCGGAAACGGAAAAAATAAATTTTGAATATGTGATCTTTTATGATGTTGCCATTCTAAAGAAAACAATAATAATTAAATTCCATTAAATTCATTTTTAGATGTTCTAGATTGAATTTATAATCCAGCGCGACCCAAAAATTGCCATAGATTCGGACTACCTGTGAGCGAAATCGCATTGCTGTAATTGCCATAGATTGGTCAGGACTTTGGTCACAGACAGACAGAAAATTTCTTTTTGTAATAGTAGATATAACCGGTTATTATTCACATAAAAGCCGCGGTTATTATTAATACTAATTAGATTTATATTGTTTGAATCGCAACATCTACCTCGTTTCTACGATCAATAATATTCCTCTAAATATTCATTGAAAATGACGTGCTGTTGTAATCGGATCTTTCCCTTCGGGTTTGATTCCAAACCGTCCTCAATAACCCGTTGAGTTGCTCCAGTGCGACGTTAATTGAAATACCTATCTACGGTTGAAAATCGAGTCGTCTTCAAGCATTCATACAACTGATTCTCTAAGGGAGCCATCTCTAGATTGAGACACCTGTTGGAGTGGCATTGGGCTGTGCATGTTGTTCCAACAACTCGCCTGGACATTGATTGGGAAGTAAATGAGAGCGCTTTGATTTGTTGTTGCTGTTTCCCGTTCTAGAAACCTCGTAACGACTTGTCATGCTCCAGTCGTTGACCTGAGATTTCTTAGGTTGGAAAAAACTGTATAAGTAGGTAGTTGATTAACGTCCCACTGGAGCAACACAACGGGCTATAAGCAATGGTCCGGGATGCATATTACCAACCTTTACCTGGAATAGAAGACATGGGGAAATTTTATTCGTTGATTCGTTGCTATCTCTCTCCGAGATCTATGACGTCACTCACTCATAGTGCGCACTCCGCATGTGTGAAAGTATCACTATTTTGCAACGTTTGCGAAAACAAAAGTTCAAACTGATTCGACCGAAAATAGAATACTAATAAAAAAGAAAGCGATAGCTTTCAGATGATTAACAAGCGACAGTTGAACGGCTTGTGCCATGTACTCGTAGTTTGATCGTAAATGTTTTGTGTTTAGTTTTAATTCGAGTATAGATTCTACACGCATAATTAAAAAATAATTCATTTTCGAACTTTAAAAGGCAATTGGGACCTTGAACAGAATAGAAGGCGGAAACAGGGGAGTTTTTCGTTGTTTCTAGGGGTCTGTTGTATAGATTCGTTATTTGTGTTGCAGAGGTTTTGCCACCGGCTTTCAGTTCAAGTAGAAACTACCTAGTAATGACATGAAGCATCGCCATTAATGATGATGCCACGTAGCGACGTCACAGTCGACAGTAAAAACCAACGAATCAGCGGGCTTAAAATTTCCCCATGTCTTCTATTCCAGGTAAAGGTTCTTAATATGCGTCCGGGATCCATTCCGAAAGGAAAGATCCCAGGACAATGCCTCGTCACTCTGAATCACAGTCAGATGACGAGGTCAACATATGCAACGGGACACTACTATCCAAACATCCACACCAAACCAACGGGAGGACGTTCCAGCGGCAGATATGGACTCACATACCCGACTGTCTTTGGCTGGAACTTCGCTACTCTTCCAACCATACTACCCCAAGTCTAAAACCGTCACTACTGTCATAAAATCTCGGATCTAGAGGACGAGAGTAGAGTTTGGTGGATGAATCTGGTCCGTAGTAGGGATGCGACATCGATGTCGATGTTTTCAAAACATCGATGTTTTTAACATCGATGTATTGGAGTCGCTGTTTATGTAACACCGATGTTTATACTTTTCGATATTTTTACGTTGTCGATGTTTTATTTTTAAATGAAAAAAGTACCATTACAAAATTTTTTAAAATAACCAAGTAGCATAATTTTTATAATCAGCAAATTAAACATCTTTGAGACCCAAGTGGCCAAGGGTGAAGGGTCTGAAAAGTAAGGATACGACATCGATGTTGATGTTTTAAAAACATTGATGTTTTATAAAAAAACATCGATGTATTGGAGCCGATGTTGCATCACTAGTTGCTAAACCAGTTTTAAGAAATGGGGGAAAAAAGTATAAATACACTGAATTTTGAAAACATCGACGTTTAAAAACATCGATGTTTTTGGAGGGGTTTTATCAACATCGATGTTTTAATTTTGAACATCGATGTTTTGCTGTCGATGTCGCATCACTAGTCCGTAGGCGGCGGATGACCCGTTGTGTTGCTCATGTGTGACGTTAATTAAGCGCCTAACCCTACCCTACAAAGCGATGCACAGACTTGTTAAGACCAGGGATTCACTGTCACTTATGAGATGGACGCCGATAAAACATGAAAGCTTTCTACGAATACACGACCCTACAATAACGGAACGGACAGCAAGATGGGATGGTATAAGGGAAATAATACATGCTTTAATAGGGGAATGGTCCCCCACGCGCAATGACACTAGCAACACTTCTGGGCATACTTTCAACAGAGGTTTGATACACAGCTAGGGCAATGCGTGCCCATTCCTGCTGCAAGAATGTGGTCAGCTCAGCTGTCGATTTCGGACGGGTTTCCTTGGTTCGTAAGCGTCGCTCTAACGCGTCCCACACATGTTCTATGGGGTTGAGATCGGGACTCTGATCGTGCCAGGGAAGACGTTTTACGTCCGTGTCTCAATACCACTGTTCGACAGAGGCTGTAACATGACACGGAGCGTTGTCGTCCTGGAAGTAATATTCCATGAAAACACCCAAGTAGTCGAATTTTAAGCGAATCCGCCGGTCCATTATTGTAGAATAAAGTATATTACATATATTTTTTATTTAAATTGATATTTATTACATATATATTATATGTATACTTATTTTATTTGTATTGTAACGAAGAAAATAGTTTAATTAGATGAGAGATGTTGCGCTTTGATTTAATATTTGTTTTAATGTTGGGTTCAATTTCAGATGTCGCCAAGCGCTAAATGGATTCTAAATTGTAATTCATCAAACTGTTCTTGTTTTTGATTTGTTAATAGTCATTTTGTTCAAATCTATCTGTTGACCCATAGAGGTCTTCGCATTTTAATGCATTATCTAGGAGCGAATTTTTTGACTTGTTGAAGTTAAAATACCGCTTGGTGAGGCGAGCTGCCTCTAAATCACCGGAGGGTCCTATGAGGCACGCGGCTAGCTAAATTGCCTATCGTGGCATGTTTGCGGAAATCAACGGAGGGCCTGGTGAGACCCGCGGATCGCAATCTGTATCCCTGCTCTGCAGTCGAGTACTATTCTCAATTGGTTTCTTTCAACAGTTGAAAGAGCCGCACAAAATATCCACGTTCAACAAAACAGGATGAACTAAAGTGAAGTCTATAAGTACGCGTCTCTTAAATTATTTATCAACGCGATGACATCCAACTGAACAGCAAAACAAAGGTATTTTCATTTCGGTCATTTTTTTAAATTTGCGATAAGGTTTGGTTTGGATGTCTACAAGGTCATCTTTTGCTACGCGAGGCTTAATTAGCTACGGCTCCAGTCTAATCAAGTCTCTTCTAATCCGAAACATAATGCTTTCAAGACGTGACATCGAATGAATAGTGTGTCGTACAAAAAACGGAAATCTACCCAGGGCCGCATATGTCACGAGGTCTGTGCATCCCGGTACAAAAGCGATCTTTATCCAAAAAAAAATAAATTCAGATAGGAACCGTAGTTTTGACGTCAATGCTCGGACCTAATGTTGGATTCTGGAATGAATGGGAAGTTTGAACGATTGTTTACTGTCAATTAATTCAGTTTGAACAAATTAAAGTACGATATTGAAGGATAGTTTGATTGATTAAAGGTTTATGATTGTAGTGTAACTCGATTAATTTCGAATGTCTTTACTCCACGCAACCCAATGTTGCACTGGCCCAAACCTACAGCGTGTTTTTGCCTAGTCTACTAGTCGGAGGCAGTTGCGTGGACGATTCTATTTGGAACCGTAGGTGGGTCGATAGGTATTAAATTCGTGAAAAGTAAATCGATTCTTCAGTTCGATTCTTTCCTAACTTCATTTCTACAGTCAGAGCCAACTATGATTATTTATTTACTTGTCTATGTAATTCGATTTCGATAACGAGTGGAACGACGATCAGCTGAGATGATTGAGAGTGTTTTCGTTTGCATTTTGTTCGTAGCAATTATTAAAACGACCTTAAAACAAACACTCACTCAAAAAACAAGAAAGAGAAACACGAAAGATGAAATGCGAGATTTTGAAGCACCATCATTCTCACATTCATGTCGCCTAAAAAGTTACGGAAGTAATCGAATAGAAAAATCGATTCACATTTCTTGAGTTTAATATCTATCGACCCCTACCTACGGTCCTAAATAGAATCGTCCACGCAACTGGCTCCGACCTTGTGCAACTAATGGTGCCCATGTAGAGGTGTATTAAATGAAGCAAAAAAAACTTCAATATATACGTCGTTTTGTAATAATTTCCACTTGCCTGTCAAATCAATATTGTACGAATTATTAAGATAGTTTCGCCGTCGCAGGAGATTGTTTCTGCGAAAGGAATGTTGGTTTACAAAGCAAACCAATGGGATCCGTGAAAGGAGTGTTCGTTTTTAAAGCAATCCCCGGTAGTTGACGAGCGTAGGCGAGCAGGGGGTGGAACCCCCGAGTGTAATAAATTTTTTAAATTATAAGGAGACTTTATGGACACAGTATATTTGAGTCGGGGAGCTATTTTCTATTAGAATAATTTTAATTTTTAAATATAACTTTATCGTTAATTTTTTTTTGCATATTATCTACTTGATTGTTTAATTGCATCTTCATTCCCCTTTGGAGAACAGGGCAGTTTTCTCTCGAAATAATATCTCTGCCTCAGCAAAATTGGCGAGACCTTCGACGAGATATCTCGTCGAAACATTAACAGATTATAAACGTATGAAAATCGAAAAACTTAAAACTCCTTCGTATAAAGTAATTTAACCCTAGCGGTGGTTGTCGCCAACAGGAAAATCATTAGCAGATCTTGATGGATAGATATCTCGACATTACAAGGAAACTGAGCAGATCTTGATCGGTCATCATAAGAAACTAGGCAATATTCTTGACGATATATCTCGTCATTAGCCACGACGGATTTAACGTGCCCCTACGTACACGGGGGTCTTAGACTGAACCGGGTTTCGAACTCTGAACCCTCCGGTTGGTAATCCGTTGCTGGGCTACGTCACCCCTGTGTGCTGTTTGGTGTGGCGCGCTTGAATATCGTTCCTTTGCAGTTTAAAGGCCGGTTTCAAAAGTTTGCCACGCTGCCAAGTTTGCATTCTTGTTGGATGTCGCACCCTTAAGCAATTATTGTTAATAAGTAACTGTAAAATAATCTTGTCAACAAACATATTGTTTCATTTCCTGCGTAAATGATGCGTTCGTGCCTAAACGCGTCATATGCACACATACATTGCGATACAAAAAATTGAATCTTTTAGTGTGCTCTTGAAGTTTGTCCCATAAGTTCCGAATCAACCTGCGGAATCATCGAAACATCACAGATAGTTTTAATTGGAACATAACATGCGAAAATGGCTTCTTATGCATTGGAAGAAAAACGTTTCCTGTGGTTCAAAGTTCATCACTGTTCAAGTAATTAAAATGTGTGGAGTCATTCTTTTTTGAGAGTAGAGTCATTATATTTTTTGTGAAATATCCCTAAATCTGCATTCTTTTGTGAAGGAACCCGTCAAAGGCAACCGGACTCATCTGGTCAACCCCGTGACGAAATTTCTGAAAATACATTTGATACACATTTTACATGAGTTATACATCCTTTTGATAGTACTGATTATATATCCTTTTGAAAATAATGTTAAAATATCCTTTTGATAGTACATTTAAGACATGGGCCTTGCAAAATGTCACAGATAGCGAACACAAGACGGTGTTTGCGACCACGGAGTGACGAAGGGCAGAGGGGAGCGGTGATTGTATTCAATACCGAAAGGGGAGCATTTTCATCCCAAATTTTGTCTCGGAGAAATGTCCTCCCTAAAGTTGCAATCTTTTGATCGTAACCGACTCCTGATGGAAAACAAAATTATAGTTGCAAA
Source organism: Metellina segmentata (assembly GCA_947359465.1). Classification (NCBI taxonomy): domain Eukaryota; kingdom Metazoa; phylum Arthropoda; class Arachnida; order Araneae; family Tetragnathidae; genus Metellina; species Metellina segmentata. The sequence goes on from OX375879.1 coordinate 2,629,492, forward strand.
CTCGCCCAATCGCCACCCCGACTCTAGATCTTGACGATCCAATGAGTGCCGCTTCTCGGAATAGCTTCGATGTTTGGAGGGCGACGCGTTTACAACTCCGGTAATGGTAATGGTAATTTTAGTTAACGTCGTACTAGAGCAACACAACGGGCTATTGACAACGGTCCGGGATCAGTCCCTTAAGAAAAATATCCGAGGACAACACCTCGTCATTTTGAACCACGGTCAGATGACGAAGCAACACCTGAGCTGGCACCCCACTCTCCAAACTTCCACGCCAACCCAACGTGAGGACTTTCGGCCACGACAGATTTAAGGTGCACCAGCCGTCTCTACACCATACGTTTACAAACATCCATGCCCGAACCCGGATTCGAACCAGGAACCTTCCGATCTAGAGGCTAACACCTTAACCACTATACCGGTTGGTCATTTACAACTCCGGTGTAAACGCGACTTGACGGATTACCAACCTGAAGGTTGCGAGTTCAAACCCAAAGACCGTCGTTTACAAAAGAGGCTGGTGCACGGAAAATCTATCGTGGCCTCGAATGTCATCACGTTGCCGTGTTGTGGAAGTTTGGAGAGTGGGGTTGACGTGTGTCACATGACCGTGGTTCAAAATTACGTGGTGTTATCCTCGCATCTTCCTTTCGGGTTGGATCCCAAACCGCCGCAACCGTTGTGTTATTCTACTGCAACGTTGATTAAAAATTCCTAAATGCTACCCTTTGGTCGCAGAAAATGAAGCTTCCAGACACAATACAGGCAGCATCAAGTAATCGACATACACGCACAAGGAAATCTTTACTTACACAGACGAGAGAAATGCACCCAGGGGGGAATCGAACCTGCGCCGACACAAGTCATTCGGAATTTGCTAGCACAGTGAGCATACAATATAATGAATTATTGGACTAAGCATTGCCATGTAGAGAAGCTTAAAAAAAGTGACCAACCCGTGTACTAATGGTCACGTGACTGCTCTGTGAAAAATTGAGTTGGTTGGCTGATTTGGCATCTTATTGCCTTGTTTGGCGATACAGCATTTTATAAAAGAGGAGGTGTGTGCACGTAGAGTGGTGACAAAGTCTACAACTATCAATTGATCGATCAATGAAGCCATCAGATGATGAATCAATGGACGAGCGTCTTCTCCCGCCTCGTGAAACAATCAGATGATGAATGTTCGGTTGGAGCATCCACCCGGTTGACGAAAGCAGGTTCCACCTAGTTTCAGTTGGTCACCGCAGATGACCCCCTCAACTCCCGACTTTAGTCAGGTTAAAGGGTTTACTAGTCACCCACAGAAGGAAAAATAGAGTGAACCCGTCAAAGGCAACCGGACTCATCTGGTCAACCCCGTGACGAAATTTCTGAAAATACATTTTACATGAGTTAGACATCCTTTTGATAGTACTCATTCTATATCCTTTTGAAAATAATGTTAAAATATCCTTTTGATAGGACATTTAAGACATGGGCCAGTAGGGTCTGCAGGATATTCCCTAACTATTTTGCATGAGATTTAATTTTAGTTTAGTTTTCCTCTTTTGGAAAGGTTAATAGTTTCCCCAATTTTTAATTAAAATATCAGGTGCAGTCCTGCTTTTCCCACCATCCTCACGTACACACAGCTGATTTAGCGAAGTAACAATCATTTATGACTCTATCTAAATTACACTAATATTTAAATAGTAAACGATTGATTGATTCCATTAATTATGTACAGCAAAAAGACAGAAACTAAAAATTAACAATAAAACTAACAATAAAATACAAATGTACACAATCTTCTGATTGTTAGTTGGTATAATCTTGTCATATCACTCAGATAATGTTAATGTTTTCCATTAAGAATTTCCTAACATATATAATTTTTATTTGAGCCTGATTGTTGTTGATTGTGTTGGTGGCCCAAGCTTGGTATTGCGTTATTTACTGGTTTCTTGAGGTGATTGCCACATGTGAGTGGACACTCAAAAATGTAATGATAAGGAGTTCCAACCTCCCCTCAGATGCATGGGTCGTTGTTCTTTTTTTTGAACTTGAACAGATAGCTGGGGAATGGGCCATATCATTGCTCACTCCTCCTTTATATTTCCTATAGGATTCATCCAACGACTTAATGGTAATTAATTAACGTCGCACTGGAGCAACACAACGGGCTATTTGGGACGAGTTCGGGATCGAACTCGAAGGGAAAGATCCGAGGACAACACCACGAAATTTTGAACCACGGTCAAATGTCGAGGTCAACACCCGACCTGGCACACCAACCTCTCCAAACTTCCACACCACGCGAACTAAAAATAAAGAGTCGTAACCTTCGAGATGTTTATTTCAACAGAAATCTTGGATTTAATTCTCGAGTTCTTTTCAAAATAGCTCTCGAGTTCTCCGTTCATTGCGTGCTTGCTTTAACCACTCCAAATTCATTAAACAGGAGTTCTCCCACTAATCTCAGAAAATGAAGCTCATTAGCGATTCTGAGTGGACTTCGTTTCTTCTACTGCATCCCCCATCCTCGGTGTATGGGGAGGGGTATTTAAGTAATTAAATATTTATACGCGTATTCGAATCATATCCTTTTTTTTTATTTCGAAATGAGAATATTTTATGCAGTGCCCCGATTCTAATATTTTTGTTTGCTTGTTTGGGAACTTGTATTGACTTAATGAGATCGAGTTGTGTGTGATGTGATTTGAATCGAGTTGTTTGAGAATTGGTAATGGAGATCGATTCATTCGATTCGGTTGTGTCTCCATTCATTCGTTCTCGCGAATTTAAGAGACGTGTCGTGTATGTGTGGGCTGTTGCAAGTTAAATCTGTAGTGGCTTCAAACATCTTCATGTCGGTCACCGTGGTGTGGAAGTATGGAAAATGGGATGTCATTTCAAGTCAATATGACGAGGTGTTGTCCTCGAATATTTCCCGTCAGGATTGATAGCCCAATGTGTTGCTCCTGTTCGACGTTAAGGGGGTCCGGCACCTGCATATGCACCCATGTTAAATTCACAAACTTTGGAGCATCTCATTAATTTATAAATTACTGTATTAATCTGAAAATTTTGCAATTTAATAATAGGATACTTTTAAAACTTTAACACGAGTTTTGTAATTTTCCTTTTAAATTCACAAAATTATAATTCTTTTTAAAATGACAAAAAAAAATTGAAATTTTTTAGATAATCTATTTTTTTAAAAAAGTATGCATTTTTTTTTATCTCATTCCTTGTATTAAAGTGTTTAAAAGTGCTTGGTAAACAATCATAAAAAGTTTGAAGAATGTATCTCAAGTATTTGAATAATATGCCCCAAAACATGAAAAAAGTATGTTCTGAGAAATAAGGCTTTAAATTTCGAAAGGACGTCGTACGTCTCGGTAAAAGTGCAAATAATTTTTAAAATATTGAAAAATAATACCAATTTACGGATTTCTAAAAATTAGGTATCGTTATAAAAAGGACAATTCAAGTTTTCATAAACAGTAAAAATCTCAAAAATCATTTTTTTCTTCGAATTTTTAGGTGCCGGATCCATTTAAATCAACTTGTTTAGTGTGAGAAAGTTCAATTAATACAGTTTCAACGATAGAACTAACTCCAAAATTCCTGCATAGTTTGATTTTTATTTGAATGATAATTTTTTCGGTTAAAGACCTGTGATTGCGTCATAGTTCTGAAGCTTTCGAAGAACACCACTTACGCAGTCCTCGTACTCCAGAGTGACACTGGCCCAAACATCGCCCAGCACCATAGAATGTCGACACATTGTGGATCCCCTCCAAGCGCTCATTGCGCATGAGCACTTAGTTCGAAGGTCATAATGATAATGTCACTAGTTCTTTCGGTTGCAACCACCTCCACCTCGAAGGCCGCCGACCTTCCGGTATAGTGGTTAAAATGTAGTCTACAGATAGGAAAATTTTTGGTTTGGGTCCGGGCATGGATGTTTGTAAGCTTATGTTGTAAAGACGGCTGGTGCACATTAAATCTGTCGTGGCCGAAAGTCCTCACGTTGGGTTGGTGTGAAAGTTTGGAGGGTGGGGTGCCAGCTCAGGTGTTGCTTCGTCATCTGACCGTGGTCCAAAATTACGAGGTTTTTGTCCTTGGATCTTTCCCTTAAGGGACTGATCCCGGACCGGCGTCAATAGTACGTTGTGTTGCTCTAGTACGACATTAACTAAAATTACCAATAACCACCTCGAAGGGAAGACCCACCGGTCTGGTGGTTAAGGTGTTAGCCTCTAGTTCGGAAGCTTCCTGATTCGAATCCGGTTGAGGGGATGGATGTTTGTAAGCTTATGTTGTAGAGACGGCTGGTGCACCTTAAATCTGTCGTGGCCGAAAGTCGTTGGGTTGGTGTGGAAGTTCGGAGATTGTGGAGCCAGCTCAGGTGTTGCCTCATCATCTGACCGTGGTTCAATATTACGTGGTGTTGTCCTCGGATCTTTCCCTTAAGGGACTGATCCCGGACCGTCGTCAATAGCCCGTTGTGTTGCTCTAGTACGACGTTAACTAAAAATTACCATTATTACGAAGGTTCCGATCGGTAATGGTAATTGGTAATGGTAATTTTTAGTTAACGTCGTACTAGAGCAACACAACGGGCTATTGACGACGGTCCGGGATCAGTCCCTTAAGGGAAAGATCCGAGGACAACACCTCGTAATTTTGAACCACGGTCAGATGACGAAGCAACACCTGAGCTGGCACCCCACTCTCCAAACAACCACGCCAACCCAACGTAAGGTTCCGATCGGGGAATGAGTGTTTATCATTGTATGTTTCGTTTGTACTGTTTGGCAACAGGTTGTTCTCCCGATCGGTGCTTACCGCTAGGTAGAATGGTGGTGTTGATTGCTGTGTCTTTTTAGAAACTGAATAATGTGGTGCGTTGTTGAAATGGGGTAAGATCAGATAAATTATATAATTATTATGAATTTCAATGGTTGATTTCTTCTAGTCGGGAATGACTGGACATTCAATCAACTGGTTTTTTTTTTTATATCGGATTCTACTTTGAACTAAATGAAACATTTCACTGCGTAACACTGGAAATTACAAAACTAAACAATTGTAAAGCTAAACTTTTCATGCACACTCCCTGTTCTGTTCCTATTGTGAAGACATTCACGTGTCAAAACAAGGCTTATCGTAATTGGGTTCTGCAACAAAAAAATCAATTAATTTCAACACAGGTAGGTATTTTAATTAACGTCGCACTGGAGCCACACAACGGTCTATCGGGGTCGGGATCCATCCCGAAGGGAAAGATCCAAAGGCATCGCCTAATCATTTTGAACCACGGTCAGAAAACGAGAACAACACCCGATACCCACACAACATCAACGTGAGGTCATTTGCCGCCACCACAGATTTAACGTGTACGCCCTCGTGTACACGACGGTCTTTGGCTGGATCTAGTTTCGAACTCGTAACCACCTGGTAGCTAAATTCGTTGTCTTCCAATTGGGTTACTGCAGCCCCAAGCAATTGAAGTATAAACTTTTCAATTCATATCCGGAGTACTGTTTCGATTTTGGACTTATTCACGCCAACATATAGTCTGTTGGATGTCTTATAGTTATCACAATTAAATTTTAAAATAAACATAATCACTGGGGAAAAAACGAACCATCCCTTCATTCGAAAGTCGACCAACCGGTATAGTGGTTAAGGTGTTAGCCGCTAGATCGGAAGGTTCCTGGTTCGAATCGGGGCATGAATGTTTGTAAGCGTATGGTGTAGAGACGGCTGTTGCACCTTCAATCTGTCGTGGCGGAAAGTCCTCACGTCGGGTTGACGTGGAAGTTTGGAGAGTGGGGTGCCAGCTCAGGTGTTGCTTCGTCATCTGACCGTGGTTCAAAATTACGAGGTGTTGTCCTCGGATCTTTCCCTTAAAAGACTGATCCCGGACCGTCGTCAGTAGCTCGTTGTGTTGCTCTAGTACGAAGTTAACAAAAAAGTACCTAAGTAAAAGTACCCTTCATTCTAACAATTGTAACAGTAGAGCCAATTCAAAGGTGGCATTTTATAGAAACTAACGTCCTCTATGAATAATTTGAATAATGGGCCATCTTCATATTAAATTGAGCACCAACTTCACAATTTACAATGGAACCCCCCCCCCTTTATTTCGGATATATCAAATTTAACTTCATGCACCAAATTCCATGTCATTAGATCTTACCGTTTCGAAGTTATGAGTATAAAATGTTAATTAAAATGTTTCTTAGACTTTTATGGATATCTTCCTAAATAATATGTCTATAGAGCTGATATTGTGTATCATGTTACTGTACAAGAACCCAATCAAAGACCACCTAATATTTTATTTAAAAGATAGTTTTTAGGTAGGCAATACTTATTATTAACTTATTGTTTTGAATAATTTATGAATTGGAACCTTATATTTGAATTGCAATAGAATCTTAAGGAATTCTTATATGACCGTACAAAATTTTAGCTCATTCCAATAATTAGTTTTTGCGTTAGATTAATAGTTTTCCTCATTATGGCGATTTTAGAAGGCAACCAGAAGCTTAAAAAACATCTGAGAAGCGTGAGAAATATGTACATATCTAAAAAATGGTTCGAAATTTCATCTATGTAATCTAAAATACATTCTTTTACCTGTTTTTTAAACTCTACTAATATATGAACTCTACTACTAATGAATGATCAATTGAATAAACCATTATTCATTTTTGGAATGGGATCGGAACCATCAATTAGATTGTATTAAATAATTGTAGCTAGACTTTTTGGTTGCAAACGTTTGTGCCAAGAATGAACATTTCTCAAACGATTCTGCTAACAATGAACATTACTAAAACGATTATGCCAAGAATAAACATTTCTTTTGTTCTTCATAGACTTCTTTTAGTCAGACATAAAATGAGCAGTACCTGAATAATTACATTTAATCTAGATCTGCGAATACCGATTTTCAATGTGGAGATGATCCCTGAAATTGACAACAACTTTACTATCTTCATGTCTGAAGACATTTAATGTTAAAGTCATGAAATTTCATATTTAGACTAATTTACTGATGCTGAATCTGATTAAGGCATCAAAGCATGACGTTTCCATTGAAAATTATGCTGATGTAAAATTTTATATGAATCTTATTTTCTAAAGAACGATATCTTTGAATTTGCTCTACTATTAATAGAGCTCTAAATAAAGGTGGTGATGCGTTTTTTTACCGCTACAGTACATCTATTAACTACTTTTACTTGAGAAACAATCGGTACTTCTCTTAACTCCGTGTGAATGTTTTAATTAAATCGAGTCAGATATTTTTAATGTTAGTTGAATCGATTTGTTTGAGAGTTATTGCTAATGGAAATCGTTTCATCCGATACGGTTGTGTCTCAATTCATTCATTTCACGAGTTTAATTACTTCATCCATAGTTTGAAAATAATTCAATCCAATAATTGTGTCTGCACATTCTTTAAATGATTCTCAAATTCTTTGTTGTCATAATTCACTGTGCGTCATATTTGATGATTCACGCTCTCACTTGCATCCTTGTTGTAAATTGACTTCGAGTGACACGCGATAGAAGGGTTACAAGTTCGAAACTCGATCCAACTCAAATCCGTCGTGTACATGGAGCTGGTGCACGTTCAATCGGTCGTGGCCTCAAATGTCCGCACGTTGACATGGGGTGGAAGTTTGGAGAGTGCCAGCTCGGGTGTTGTTCTTGTCTGGCCGTGGTTCAAAATGACGAGACCTTGTTCTCGGGTCCTTCCCTTCGCATTGGATCCCTGATCGACGTTGATTCTTTAAACTTAAACCAAAACGACCGTTCACATATTTTTTTATTCCTTCAAGTCATTTTGACGAGATCAAGATTTGGGAAGGCTCCTGTTTCGAATCTGGGTCCGGACATGGGTGGTTATAAGCGTATGGTGTAGAGGCCGCTGGTGCACCTTAAATCTGTCGTGACTGAAAGTCGTTGGGTTGGTATGAAAGTTTGGAGAGTGGGGTGCCATCTCAGATGTTGCTTCGTCATCTGACCGTGGTTCAAAATTACGAGATGTTGTCCTCGGATCTTTCCCGTAAGGGACTAATCCCGGACCGTCGTCAATAGCCCGCTGTGTTGCTCTAGTACGATGTTAACTAAAATTACCGTTAACGTTACCATCAAGATTTGGTCAATAGTTTTCTAATGGCGAGATACCTCGTTGAGAGAATCACTAGAGGGTTGAGATGTATCGGAATCGGGGTAGGTAGTTGAACTAACGTCGGGCTGGAGCAACACCATGGGCTATTGGCCACGATCGGTGATCCAACCCGAAGCGACGTCATCTGCCCGTGGTTCAAAATCACTTGTTATCCTCGGATCTTTCCCTTTGGGAATGATCCCGGACCGTTGTCAATAACACGTTGTGTTGCTCCAGTACGAAGATAATTAAATACCTACCTACTCAAAAGATCTGATCAAAAAGAAGAGAAAGACCTGAGTATAACACCTCGTCATTTTGAACGGTGCTCAGATAAATAGTTAACGCTTGAGCCTGGCACCCCACTCTCCAAATACACACCGGTCTTCGGCAACTTGGAGTTGAGAAATTACATCTACCCCACGGAATCGTGCTCGAAGGAGAATTAGCATTCTTCGTGGAAATCATTAAAAAAAATATTTTTGAATAATTGAAACAACAATGAATAGAAAGTTTGAAAAATTACTTGATCGTATAGTTTCGTGAGTAAACCCTCAAGAGTGTTAATTATATCGAAAAACCCTTGAACACATTCGCGTACATAATTACACGAAAATGACTCAGTTAAAAAAAAGTTTATTCGTAGAGTGTGCGTCTTTCTCCTCCCCTCAAAATAAATTCCTTTTTTTTCTAATTCATCCCTAAACGAACTGTGCACGACACTTAGCGTTGTGCGTGTTTTCTGTTCAACAGGCAAGTACGACTGCCGTAATCTTTGGGCTTACATTGACAGGACTGCCACTGGCGACTTTTAGCTACTATTTTACAACCTTAGTGGTTATTTTTTTAGGTAAATGGTCTCAAAAGCTTCTACATTCAAAATTTTAGCGACTTTTTGACAAAATCTCCAAAAATCAACACATTTAAGCTTTTTTATCTTTCACTCATAGCGGACAGAAAAAAGATATTTATTGACATATTTTGTACTAGCCACTGCGTGGTTAGCCCGGCGTTGCCCATGCCAGTTTCTTTTGGGGGGGTTTTGGTTTGCGAAGCAAACCAAATGGGAATTCGTATCCTATTGTATAACAGCCGTAACGGAGTTGCTCGTGGTGTTGGTTTGCTTAGTAAACCAAAAGATATAAATCTGCAATTGATAAATTAATTATTAAAAGAAAATCAAACGATCGCTGAGATAGAAAAAAAAAGCACTGAAGAACGCCAGTGATAACTTTAATAATTTATTTTGCTTCACTCGAATCTGTTTCTGGGGAAATCAAAATGAATGAATCTAGAATGAAACGAAGGTCATTCGAATCTGTTCACTCCCATTCGAGACGGAAGGTGAAAAACTTGACTGGTTCCAAAGGCAGCCGTCCATAGTGACGTGAGGATTAAAAGTCTAAATTCTGATGCTTCTTCATTTTTAAAATCAGGAGGAACGGTGAAAAAAACTTTTAAATTAATTTTACAATGTTCTAGATTAAATTTTAAAATTCGTCGCGACCCTAAATTTACAAAAAAAAAAAAAAAAATTGAACTCCTTGTGTGCCAAATCCTATTACTGTAAGTGCCATAGATTCATCAGGATTTTGCGTGCAAGAAACAAACAAACACTTCCTTTTATAATATTAGAGATTTTTCTACGGGGTAAAAATTTAAAAGGGATACAAATTTCGAATTTTTGCGCCAAAACGCAGCAACTACGTACAAAAAACTTGCGGTTACTAGATTGTCATTAAGAAAATATTTAGAAAATTTAAATTTCTTGGCGAGGTCTTCATACTTACTGAGCGCATGTTGTGTTTTAGCCGATCCGTTATATACCTGAATAACTAAATATTTGCTACTAGTGTCATAGCAAGTTTAACCCTCCAAGTGGTTTCGACGAGATATATCGTCTATCAAGCTCTGACCCAGTTGGATGCTCTCGGGGAGTGTATCCTTAGGTGCAAGCGGGCATCACAACCCCGAGGTACCCGAGAGATATGCCCTTCCTTCCGTTTACCCTCGCAAGCCTTTCCATTTTCCGTCCCTCGTTGTTATCTTGTGTTTGCACGTCGAGGCCAAATATGACCCTTATATGGGCTATACCCCCCACCACCCCCAAAAAAAAAATTAATAATATTAATAATAACAAAAAATTACAAATTGTTGGTGACGTGATATATTGACTTCAAGATGTTGTTTCTCTCTCATGATGTAGAGATCAAGACCACTTTTCGTTAAATATGTAGTAGCCAAGGCATGTTTTTCGCCAAGCAATTTTTGTTGCCAAATGAAGATGGCGGCCATCTTGGCGTTTCGATTAGTTACATATGGAAATGAAAATTTTCTGATCCTTAATAAGCAAAATCCACACTGTGAACCTTTGCGTATATTAAATTAAAAATGCGAAATGCACAAATAAACAATAAAAAGTAAAGAAATTCGTTCAGTCATACCATCCATTGCCATACCTCATCAAGGGTAAGTGAGCGGCCTAATAAATCTATATAAACACAAACAATAATTTATTAAATATATAATTTTGAACTTTAAAAAAAATAATAAAACCCAAAATAAATTTCAATTAATTACTTGGAAAGATAGTGGGAAAGATTGTGGAAATCGAACGGAACAACGAATACACAAGCACAGAGCAAAAATATATTGAAATAGTGAAATCTGTTGCAATCTGAAAAATGCCTTTTAAGCGGTAACCAATTACAATCATTCTTTCTCAAGCGCTAAAAAATAATTCAAGCGCTAACTAATCATCGAACGGGATAAATTCAAATTTCGTCGCCATGCTAAACGAACTTTCCTACATTGGCGTTTCCTACGTTGGTTGCCTTAATTCTAGATATAGTGTCAAGGTTACCATGTTTGGCAAAAAATCGCAGTTGCCTCGGATAATACACACCACCCCAGTTTTCTTCTAGAAAGCCACCAGGAGGGTTAAGAGGAGACTTCTTGCTGCTATTTTTAGGAACTGAAGGGTTGCGAATTCGAATCTCGATGCAACCAAAGACCATCGTGTACGTGGGACATGTTAAACCTGTCGTGGACCCAAATGTCCTCGCGTTTGGGGTGTCAGCTGAGGTGTGACCTCGTCATCTGATCGTGGTACAAAAGGACGAGGTGTTGACCTCGGTTATATGGGGCCCTTGACAGTAGCCCGATATGTTGCTCCAGTGCGATGTTAATTCAAATTCCTACTCACTAACGTCTGTTTCACACCTAATCATCACATTCATTGCCTGAGCCTACTATGAGCAACTGAAATTGCGACAAAAATAGGATTTAACCCTGCTGGAGGTTAACTCGACGTCGTCTTGTCGTCAGCAAAACTGGCCAGTTCTCGTCGTCTCGTAGAAAACTGATCTCGTCATAATCGAAAAGTCGACAATGTCTCGATGACGAGATATCTCGTCATTAGCGAAATTGGCCAAAATTAATGCTTGGTCGGTTTGGATTTTTATGGCACAGGAGCCATATTTGCCATACTGTGCTATACACAATCAAGTAGTTGACATACATACACAATGAAAGCTTTACTGACACAGAAGAGAAGAATGCACCCAGGGAGGAATCGAACCTGTGCCACCTGCAATTCGAAGTGGGCACAAGTCATAAATTCACCAAATCTTAGGGAAGGTAGGGCAATTTTTAATTAACGTTATACTAAAGCAAAACAACGGACTATTGATGACGATCCGGGATTGCACCAACCGCCTCTACACCCTACAATTACAGATATCCATGCCCGGAACCTTTCGTTTTAGAGGCCTTAACCAAATCTTAGGAGAGTTAAAAAAAGCTTCTTTATGCCTCTAATTGTGAACATTCAAGCTACTGATGCCACTATCTCGCAATTGTTTGGCTGCATTAGGAATTCGCTCGGTGGTTGTAGCACGCGTCCCCCCCGCTACACCACGTTCGTATCGATCGCCGCCCTTGCCCCGCAATCAGCCGATGAGGTTGTGCCAGTCTGCTGGGTGGCCGCCCTTTCATCAAGCCGATGGAGCTGCTCTTTGTAGCCCCATCAGATGGACAAAGTGTAATTTCTGTTCGTAATTGAGTCTTTTCACGAGGAAATGATACTTTGGGAGAATGGGAAGGTTTGCTCATTTCCGTCTCTGTCTGGACTTCTTTTTCATCGTAATCTGTATCGTTTCCTATCGATTTTCTTCTGGGGAGTCTCCAGCTCTGAGGTTGTCTTCTGCAATATCGACTACTCACTCGGAGATGGCCTCTTATTCCTATTGTAGCTTGAGTAGCAGCAATTGAAATAGCTGTCTCTGTCTGTCTGTCTGTCTGTCGTCTGGAGGTGTCCAGACACATCTATAGTACTTACATGGATGAAATTTGGCACAAAGGTAGACCTAAAGGTGACTATATAGGCCTCGAACAGTTTTTAATTAATTTATTGGCATTTTTTTATTATTTGGCCGACTAACCGGCATAGTGGTTAAGGTGATAGCCTATAGATCGGAAGGTTCCTGGTTCGAATCCGGGTCCTGGCATGGATGTTTGTAAGCGTATGGTGAAGTGGCGACTGGTGCACCTTAAATCTGTCGTGGCCGAAAGTCCTCACGTTGGGTTGGTGTGGATGTTTGGAGAGTGGGGTGTCAGCTCAGGTGTTGCCTCGTCATCTGACCGTGGTTCAAAATTACGAGGTGTTGTCCTCGGATCTTTCCCTTAAGGATTATTATTATTTTTTATTATTTGGTTTCATTAGAATGGCAACAGTGTGAAGAGATCGCAGATTCTAGATTTATTTTTCCTTTCATTTTCTGAGCACAAACGAGTCCAGCGAAGCGAAACAAAACAAATAAAAATGTTTGACTGACGTTTTTATATTTATTTATCCATTAGTTCAAGTTTGCGATCGTTCAAGATAGAGTAAAAATTTCAACGGATTTGAAATCTGCGGAAAATTTTACACACGATCAATACCTTGAATGTGATTTTCTTTAAATAAATAATTTTTTATTTGCAATTTTTATATTTTCGCAGTACGAATTGGGCCGCATTTGAAGATATTCATTACGAACACAAAACGGACTACTTGAGGATATCTATCTTCGCGATTGTTGAAAAAGTGATCATTCAACGGATTTGAAATTTGCGGTATATTTTACACCAGATCGACCCTTCGGGTGACATGCCCGTATCATATCGGGTGGAAGAAGGGACACATTCTAAAAGTTATTATTTCTTCTTTTTAATGTTTTCAGTATTAGTAAGGACACGACAAGAACTGTCACGGACAACTTCGTGCTGGCCTGGTAGTAATAGTTATATTACAAAACAAGCTCTCAACTGTTGTCGAAAATACTAAAGCCCGGTCCGGTTTTTCAACATACGGCGCCTAAGTGGCAACGAAAGCGCGATCTGAGATACATTAGATCCAATGGAGTAGTGCACACATGCTTCCGGCGCCGCTGCGGCGACGCACGTCCAACATGCGTGCAATTTTTACCGCAGATCTCCACGGCGAACCCGCCGCACACGTTTCTCCAGTCTGAAGTACCTTGTTTTCATAAATAAATGGAATATAAATAATCTCTAATATTATAAAAGGAATTGTTTTTTTGTTTGTTTGTTTGTCTGTCTGATTGTTTGTTTTGCAACCGCAAAATCCTGACGATCTATGGCACTTACAACAATGAGATTTGGCACACAGGTAGTCCTAATTTTTTGCAATTTTTGGGTCGCTGCGAATTTTAAAATATTCAATCTAGAAGATTTTTAAATGAATTTAATAGTATTCTCTACCTGGTTCTCTTCAAACGCGTTTCTTCCGGAGAAAAGAAGAAACTCCCGAAAATTGACATTTTCTACCCACGTGACCTTTTTGTATATATTCACAAGTGATTGTGACGCCACGTAAACTTTCTCTTTTCTAAAAAAAAAAACAGATTGCATCTTCTGCCCTTCGCGTTTAAAAAAGAAACAAATTACATTTCCTATACCATTCCATTTCCGTCAATGAGAGCAAGAAATAAAAAACGTATTGACTGGGATTGTTAAGTTTTTTTTCGTAAAATCGGAATAGATAAAGATAGATTAAAAATTTCAACGGATTTGAAATCCGCGGAAAATGTTACACCAGATTAATACCTTGCAGCACGGGCACCGGCTAGCCACGCAGTGGCTAGTTATTAATAAACGTATGTATCCAGTAACGTCTATTTTGTTTCAAAATATACTTTTTTCAAACCAAGGAAGAGAAATAAACACGTTTTTCTTCGATAGACTGACTATTTATCGGAAATTGCGCGAAATCAGTACTTGCGCTATTTCACGGTTATGTGTGCATAGTCGGGTTTCGGTGCCGCAGCGGCCCCGCACGTTGAAAAATCGAATGTGTGCACCAGGCCTAACAGTCGACATTATTAACAGCATCATGAATGTAGTTGGAATCGTTGAAATTCGAACTGAAAGAAAAGAAAACTCGTAAAAAATATTTGTCAGTAAAAGGTTGAAATTACAATTTTTTTTAAAAATCACTTAATGGTTAATTTAACTACTACAAATTTAAAGTTTCACAGGTACACGAAGGTCTGGTGGGTTCGAGATTTCGTGACTCCCAATTGGTCTACTATAACTTTAAATGACCGACGCCATCCAACTTCGTAGAGATTGTGTCACCTGAAGGGATTCAAATATCCAGTAAAAAATACAGGAAAAGGGGAAAAAGGAATTAGGGAATAATGAGACGAAAGCAGAAAAAGATTGCTTGGATATCCGAGATCCCCGTCCATGAGCGAGACCTCGTGTCTACTACAGACCATGGGAAAACAAAAGATCACTCATATACCTCGTGTCCTTGAAGCTCGTATACACCGAAACGAAAAGAGTCCGTTTTAAATAGACCAGAAACCATATTTTTCTATTTCACCATTGTAATCAACTAGCCACTGCGTGGCTAGCCCGGCATTGTCCGTGCGCGTGGTATAAGGTAAAAATCTGGTGTAAAATTTTCCGCAGATTTCAAGTCCGTTGAAGATATATCCAATTTAAAAATGATTCATTTAAAGAAAATCATATTTTTAGGTATCAATCAAAACTGAAATTTTCCGCAGATATCAAATCCGTGAAATGTTTACTCTATCTTTAACGATCTAGGAGATAGAAAATGAACTACGACTCCAGTTAAAAGATTTATCGTCTGGTTGTAAAAACACTCCTCCGCGCAAAATGAAAGGGGAAACGAAAAATAATAATTTTCACCGCGTGCAAAATGAAAGCGGAAACGTAAAAAATAATTTTCTGATCTTCTCCGAAACTATGAAAGAAACTTGGCATGGTTCCAAGGTTACGTGGTAAAAAAAAAGTCAAGTTTGGGGCTATTCTTTTTTCGTCTGGACGAAGAACCACGAATAGAATAAAACTATTAATTCATTTAAAAATCTTCTAGATTGAATTTTAAAATTCGTCGCTTCCAAAAATTGCAAAAAATTCGAACTACCTGTGTGCTAAATCTCATTGCTGTAAGTGCCATAGAATCGTCAGGATTTTGCGACAAACACTTCCTTTTGTAATAGTAGACTAGCCAACGCCTTGCTGGTCACGTCGTTGTTCTTTTCGTGAAGTCAGGTGTGACCATTGCTTGCTGACGTCCGCCAACCCCCTGTGATTGCTACGTATTCCTATTTGGTTTGCTTCGCAAACGAACTCCACAGGCAACGCCGTGATGGCCTCGAAGTAGCTATTATCAACAACGGAAATCAAAACACGCTAGAATCGGAAAAGTAGGAAATGGTTCCAAAAGCATTAGGACGGAAAACGCTCGTGACGTCAGCGGTCGAAAATCCCAAAATCCGTTCTTTCTTTCGAGGTAGGGGTGACGTCACATTCCGGGAAAAAGAACGAAAGGTGAAAAAAACTACTAAATTAATTATAAAATGTTCCAGATTAAATTTTAAAATTCGGGCTGGACACAAAAATATTGGACTATCTCCGTGTTCAATTCAATTATTGTAAGTGCCATAGATTCGTCAGGACATTGCGTACAGAGACACAGAGAAACAGTTCCTTTAATAATTGTAAAAATTTTGTGTGAGAAATTATTTAATTTTCGTGAATGGTGGCTAGGTGGGAACCAAATCGAACATCGATCCGATCACGTGATGAGAAATGTACTTTAAACCTCCTGGTGGTTTAGACGAGGTATCTCGTTCTTCAAGATCTGATCTAATTTGTTGAGATATCTCAAAACAAATTGCAATTTCAAAGACCTTCCACAGCCTCTTATTGCCTTACCATATAACCAGGCATTTTCTCACCATTGTAAGATCAGCAGGGAGATACGTACGCAAAACTCAAGAGACTGATGCTAAGGGTAAAATCTGGGCAAGTCTACTATGCAATCCCTTCCCAATGGATCTCCCCAGACGGATCTTTACGGCCAATTGCAGAATTTTAAACGGACTATCTCCAAGGACACCACCACCGAATTGTGGTGTGAAAGACACTCCTGACTGCCCTTCCACTGGAGAGACCATGAATTTTAGCCACTTGACAGTTTGTGCTACTATGTCCAACTCAAATTTTAATGTTCTACCTCTTGACAACTCTATTTCAAAGGCTAGTTTATATTGGGCTGCACGAAGGGAAATGGTCAATACGACACATTCCACAACGTAATTTAAAAAAATAAAAGTTTTCTTCTAAAAGACGAGATATTTTGTCCACGAAATAGTTCGTCGAAACAGCCACAGAGGGTTAAAATGTAGTTTCCAGTCGAAGCAGGGGATCTTGCTCACAGAAAAGATCTAGAAAACTAAATGTGGTTCGAACTATGGTTTCGGCTGCACGAGGACTCGTTAGACTAGGGCCTACGACTTGCACACGCACATTTTCAACTTTGGTATAAAACATTTATTTTTTTATTTACTTACCTTCTGTGGATTGGGCTGTTACACCATGTCTGACGACCGCCATAGGTTGATTTAAATCAGCTCGATTTAAAATCAAGTTATTTTTGTTTTAAAACTCATGGTAGGTACTTAATAAACGTCGCTACTAAAGTAACGTTAAAAATGTCTATAGAATTAATCGGATGGATGCGACGCAACTTGCAGCAGGTAGGATTGAATCCTACAATAACGATTGTTGCCGAGATTGTCGTTTAATAAATAGAACGCTGTATTTTTTTAGGAAACCTGTTGATTCATTCTCGGAATTTTTCTTCACACCCGTTCTTCTCATTCACCCCTTGCGAAAGATTTCTATAGAATTCTATAAAAATGGCTATGGAATCAATCGGATGGAAGTATGGCCCGTTTTTAAGCTTTATAAAGTAACCCCTGGAAAGTATAGAAATCTCTACAGAATGTCTAGGAACTTATTACTTTTGTTTCAAGACTACTTTTCTAAAGAACTTCTCTATGGAATTCTGTAGAGATGGTATTTCTATAGAATTGGGTGTATGTAAGAATACATTTTTATTAAAAAAAATGTACAATTCTCTATTAGAATACATTTCTGTTGGAATGTAGAATTCTCTATTAGAATACATTTCTGTTGGAATGTAGAATTCTCTATTAGAATACATTTCTCTTGGAATGTAGAATTCTACTATAGATGACTTTTATATTACAATATACATTTCTATAAAAAAGTATATTTTTTAAAAATATATTGAATTCTATTAAAATGTATTGCCATTAGAAAAAATAATTATATTAGAAAGCATTGTTTAAAGAGAAAATAAAATTATAATCGAATGTATTTCTATTATAATGTATCACTCGATATATCAGTGGCTCACGACACTAGGCACGGGAGTGTATATTGGTATAGTTAGTTAGTAGAATGTATGTACTGTGTTAGAGAATATAGAATTCTAAAAGAATGTATTGCAAATAGAATATATTTCTGTTAGGGTATAGAACTCTATAAGATTGTATTGAAATTAGAATGGCGAATTATAAAAGTAAATATAATTCTATTTGAATATAGAATTATATTAGTAAATAGAATTCTATTAGAATATATAATTCTATTGGAATATAGAATTCTATTGCAATATCGAATTCTATTATAATGTATTTTTATATTTTTAAACTCTTTTAGAAAAAATTTCTATATTTTCAAAAGAATTCTTTTGGCATGTATTCGTTTTTTTCTATAGAAAACGTCATCTCGCCGTGGTTTAAAATTACATTCGTATTCTTCGCTTGGGGTCCCTAACCGTCGTCACTAACCCGTTGTGTTGCTCCAGAACGATGCTAATTAAACATACCAAATCTATAGAAATACATTTCTATCGAATCAAAGTTCGTTTTCTCAATACACGTATGGATATAGAATTCTGAAGAATTTGTTTATCTACATCAAATGAATTTTGTTTCTATAGAGTTCCTTGGAACTCCTTACAATTGTTTCGCACTTCTCTCGCTGGAAGGTTCAGCGTCGCCGCACTTGGCAGACGAATAATTCTCTAATGAATGAATTGATTTACGGCAGCCATCACTGTCTGCTTCATCGCCAACTTCGTTCCGAGACATTAACCTCTGCGTCTGATTAGTGGTCATCTGATTATGGCAGCTCTCTCGCTTAAAAATTCTTAAGCAATTGAGAAGACGTTTTTTACGACCCTTCACACTGCGCGTTTGTGAATTGCGGCTGGACACAACGACGAACATTTTGGGCTCCTATATGTGAGTACGAACATTGCTGTAATGGAGGGTATACGCCGTATACCCTATGGGTTTTCCAGCAAATTTCGTATACCCTCTGCTTTTTCTTAAAATCTACTTAAACGCTTTGCTTTTCCAAGAAAACTTCGCGCGAAACGTCACGTGAAACGCAGATAGCTGTAGAAGCTAAACATAAGTTTGTATTTCAAGATATCACCTTAGTACATAATTCCAAAATCGTACCTATTAATCATAAGCAATTCCTTCAAAGTAGTATCAATAGAATGAAATCCAGACTTTGTTCTGATGTTAATGAAGAAAATTATCAACTTTTGAAGGATATATCCATATTTGATCCAGAAAGTTTTAATACAAGGGTTATTCGCCATGGAGAAAAGGAGGTAAAAAGGATCGGTCGACGTTTTGGTATAGATAAAATGCGTACTATTCAGGTTTTGAGAAACCAATGATAACGGCCAAGTTGTTCCAGAAAAATTAAAGCCTCTTTTAAGAACAATTGAAATATTACCATGTTCCACGGCCGTATGCGAGCATGGGCTTAGTTTAATAAATAATATAATTTAATAGATTTGAGATAATCTTTTTTGATTTCAAACATCTCCAATCTAATGTTTATTAAGGCAAATAGACCACCTATAGAACACTTTCAACCGGAAAAATTTGTAAATTCTTGGTTGGCCAACCATCGCTCTCTTTAGACAATAGATCGAGAGTATGCTCTGCAAAATACGACACAATGACGGATTTCTCTAGTCAAGCAGTTCGGAAAATATTTCAATGAAAATGATAGAGGAAGGCCTTAAAATTTGTTAAAAAGAGTTTTTGCTTGAGTCGAAGTTTCTTCAAAGTTCCACAATTCCTTTCCTCTAATACAAAATTGATATAGGCTTTTTTTCTCTCGATAATTTGAACTTCGATTAATTCGAACATATTCCCCTGTCTTTGAGTATACCCCATGGGCGCCCGTAGGAGGGGGGCGGACAACCCCCTGGCTTATGGTTTTCCTATTCATATACATATAGATGTATGTGCGTGTGTACATGTTTTTTGCCCCCTTCCCCTCCCTGGAAAGTGTAAGTAGTAAGTACATGTTTTGCCTCCCCATGGAAAAAATTCTGCGGGCGCCCATGCAATTGCCCTCTGTTTTTTTTTACGACTACAGCACTGAGTACAAATTCAAACCTCGTGAGTGTTGCTAGTCTTACCGCAAAGGGTTCAATTTGTCTCTGATAATACTAGTCTCTCTCTATAGGAATTCTATTCGAATATATTTTTATAGATAGACTATGGAATTCTATTCGAATATATTTCTTTAATGTGCGTATAGAATTCTATAAGAATATAGAATTATTTCAGAATAATTAGAATATGTATCATAACATCAGGATATATATGAAAATAATAACAGGATATATATCAGAATAATTAGAATATATACACGATGTTTCAAAACTTCCTTTAGCCTTCCTATCTCAGTGAATACGCCCATTCCGCCAGCAAATTGCGAGTTGTTCCCAAATATTCATCCCAAGTGTATCTATCTACCGAATCAGCCAAACGTTCTCTGTGTATGTATGCTTGGTCCGCCACTTGTGTGGGGCGTAGCATGTCCGAATGGGGCGCTAGGTCCATAGAAACACAATCGGGCAACTTTAAACTCTCCTGAAGGTTGTTTAGACGAGGTTAGATGAAACCCTGATCTTGTTCTCGTCAACACACTCAACAAACCTATTAATCTTGCTGTGCAAAATGCATTGCTTTTGTTAAATCTTATTAAATAACTAATAATACCACTACACTAATTTTAATAATTACTAAAATAATTTCACAACAAATTCACTAATTACTACAATAATTTCAAAAATTTTGCTAGAATAATTTTAGTAATTACTACAATACTTACTAGAATAATTTCAATAATTACTAGAATAATTTCAATAATTACTAGAATAATTTCAATAATTACTAGAATAATTTCAATAATTACTAGAATAATTTCAATAATTACTAGAATAATTTCAATAATTACTACAATAATTTCAATAATTACTACAATAATTTCAATATTTACTACAGTAATTTCAATAATTACTACAATAATTTCAATAATTGCTGCAATAATTTCAATAATAGGGAATATGCACTATGTCACAAAACGTTCTGAAATGGTACTAATTTTACAAATTCGATCATGAACAATCCGAAAATCAACTTTAAAAATCACAAAAAGTTTTAATTTAAACGTTATAAGCGACTAAAAAACGCGTCAAAGTCACGTGATTGAAAACGGGGCGGAGCTTGGTGTGACGTCATAATACATGAAATCTCTCGCTGCATTCGTCTTTTGCATGTTATTTCAGGTTGTTTTCATTGATTTTACGCTAATTTTATTTTTTAAATAATTGTGTTTAATTATAGTCTTTACATTATTATTATTATACAGTTTTCTTCTTTAAAAATGACGACTGTAGAACAAGTCTTTGTAAAAGGCCAGTCGGATAATCTACCTAAATTGGATGGTATATCCATGTTTTCTTTTCTGGTAAACCATCCAAATTTTACGGGAGTAGAAATGAAAGGCGTAAAAGAGAAGAGTAAGATAATATTTTGTACAACATATTTATTTTTTAAAAAAATGTATTTTTATATTGCTTTTAAAGAGTAGTGCTATTATCAAAAAGTTGTACTTAAGAAAATATAATATTAATAGTTGTTCTCTTTTCCTTAATAAGTAACACAATTAATTCTGAAATAGTATATCAAATAAGAATTTTATATTAGGAAAATGATTACAAAGTAGATTAAAATTGTAGGGGTATCAAAATAGTGAATTTTGAAAGCTAACTTAAAATTAATTTTCTACGTTAATTTTTTAGCAAAATTATTTTTGATATATATATAACAATAATTTTTAAAATATATTTAAGCGATAAAACTTAATGTACTAAAGGATGGTCCAAAAACAACATGTGTAGAGAAACTTGTTGCGAGAATTGCAACTGCATTAAATATTGAAGACAACATTTGGTAGACCAACATTTTAAACCTTGAAGAAGGTAGTGTGATAATTAGATTGAAATTGCAAGAATTTGAAGCCTTGCAGCTTTATATATAAAATTATGCAAATTGAAAACAAAATTCGTAATTGTTTAAAAATATTAGTTTTAATGCTAAACAAATGAGGTGAAAGTTATGTTGCTTCGTACTGTAAGAGGGACGATACTCCCAGTAGCTTTCCATGTTATTCTCCAACTATAAAATAAAGTAATATATAAATTAAAAATTTTCACTTGTAGCACTATTTATCAAAATTTGTTAACACTAGTTTTTAACTTCAATTTCTTATTTTTAATAGAAATATTTGTACAGTGCTTTTTTTTAATAAATTAATTTTACGTTTATTCTAATTTTTCACTTTTAAAATAATCATATTTATATACATTTATGTAATGTAAAAAAATGTTAAAGTTTTAAATTTCAAATTTAGAAGATTTTTTTTAATTATAAATTTTAATTCTTATGACACTTATTCCATAATACTTATTATTGAGTTTTTAAGAAGAAATATGACACAGTTTTACCAAGTGCAAATTAACTATCATGAGTATAATAATTCAATGTTTATTGATGTTAGCTCTCTATATAATTTTTAACCAGTTTTGATTTATAAATATATAGCATTCCTATATTTATTTATTAAATTCTTTTCATGAAACAATAAATTCTGCATTATGAGTGACTTGATACAGAAAGAATGTTTTCGTTTTAGCAAAAACACTAGTTGTCATCCACAAGATTAAATCACACAATTCTTATTTAAAAACAATTAAAAATACAAATAATTTTTGGTATTTTAAATTTACCGAAAAATTATCTTCACAGCAATGCAAGCATGAAGTAGAAGACAGCTTTTTATTTTTATTTTCATCTCTTTTCATAACGCTGCACCATCTTCTACGAACTTGTTTATATTTTGGTACAACAAAAAATACTTTTTTGGTGTTTTAATCGTTGAATTATGACACAAACGGAACAATACAATATTTGTAATTCTTCTTTTTAACTATGTTCGAATCTTCCATTGCTGAATTAATCAAAAATCTGTAAAAATATGGCTACTAAAAAGATACCCATTGAGATAACACAGTTTTAGGAACGCTAGATGGGAAAATCGTGTACTATGACGTCACAGGCAAAAATCGTCAGCGACTGCAGTTTTTATTTGAAAGTGACGTCAGAGCAATTTAAAAAGCGTTTTAAATATAATTAATGTCGTCAGATTGCAGTTTAAGTGGCATTTTTTTACGTAGTTTTTCGTGCTCTTTCATTTTAAAATGAATTTGAAAAACATGCATATTGTCCATTACTGCAATCATTTCACCCTACCTTCATGAATATCGTGTGTCAGTCCCACGACTATGATCCCTCGCCCATTTGCCCTGATGCATGCCCACTGTTCTAGTAACATGCGAGTTTTAGGCAAGTTATATTCCACCTTGCGTGTATGTTACCTCTTCTGTGTGAGTACAACGTCACTTTCTTATGTGTGTGTGTGTCCATTACGCGTTGTCTGTCTTGTGTTTGGCACAGCTTGGACACACTCTGCCAAACACCAAACAGATCAAGTTATCAACTAATGTGCACAAATAAGGTATTCCTAAGAGAGGAATACCACCCGACAGGAGTCGAAAGGCCACCAATTACGACTCACAGCTTGCAAGCACCCTGCTTGTGACAGACTGTGCAGTGTGGATGGGGGGTAGTATATTACAATCCCGAAGGGAGAGAGCTGAGGGCAACACCTTGTCATTTTGAACCCCGATCAGACAACGAGGTCAACACCTCAGCTGGTACACTACTTCCACACCACGCCAACGTGATTATATTTGGGGCCAGCCGACCAACAGGTCTAGTGTTACGATGTTGGCCTCTGGATCGGAAGGTTCCTGGTTCGAATTCGGGGTCAAGGCATGGACGTAAATGGGATGTCGTAGTTAGGGGTAGTGATGGCCACTTCTAATTTACATTGCCTTCTTCGCTCCTTTACAATTGGCTCATCGATTCTGGCCTTGTGGTGACAAATGATCAGTTATCAAGTGTACGCCGTAAAAATATATTTGGGGCAGCGAATTATTTAACGTGCACCATCCCCCTCGATTAGAGTGAATTCTGGTATTTTCATCCAGTTCGTTCGAGAATTCTAATTGCAATGACCTTTTCTTTCAGGGGTGGACCAGAGACAGCAGCACCCAAGCGACTCCGCCGACCGCCCTCCATGCATCGGTGACTCGGACTCCCCGATCGCACGATGGAGTCCCGGCGACTCGCCAGTCTCCTGCTCACCCTCCTCACCCCGGCCGCCCTCTGCTTCCTGCCGATCGGGGGCGCAGGGGCGGCCGACGTGGTCCGTGTGGCCGTGCCCCACGACGCCTATCCGGGCTACGGCATCACCAAGCTGGACTACTGGGGCCAGGCCTTCAGCCTGCTGGAGAACGAATTCTCGGGGCTGTTCGCCGTCCTCAGCGACGGCCTCCTCATGCCCACCGCCGACCTCACCCACCTGGTGGACGCGCCGCCCCTCACGCTGGTGGTGCGGGAGGAGGCGCACAACGGCACCAAGGAGCAGATGGTGGTGGTGCACGTCGTCGACCGCAACCGACTGGTGAGGTTCTCGCAGGAGTCGTACGCGGGCAGCGTGTACGAGAACGAGCCCGCCGGCACGGTGGTGGAGGGCCTGGACCGCCTCTTCGCTTCCACAGACCCGCACCACCCGGTGGTGTACACCTTCGTGTCCGGCAACGAGGAGGACGCGTTCAGCATCGTCCAACCGGCCGGAAACCTCTCCACCGCCATCTCGATCCGCACGACCCGCTCGCTCGATCGGGAGCGGCAGGAGGTGTACGATCTGGTGATCAGGGCGACCGACGTCGCCGAGGCCAACAGCGCCGACGCGCAGCTGGTCATAGCGGTCGACAACCTGAACGACAACGCGCCCGTGCCCGACCGGACCGTGTACGAGTTCCGGATCCCCGAGGACCTCGAGATGTACTCGATCGTCGGGAACGTGTCCGCGTGGGACGCGGACGGCGACAAGCCGGTCTACCACCTCGTCTCGCGGCACCCCGTGTTCGCCGTCATCCCCAAGACGGGCCAGATCCTCCTGATCGCCCAGCCCGAGCTCAAGACCTACAAACTGAGCGTGCGCACCCAAGACACGGCCCGGCCGCCGAGGGTCAGCGCCCCGTTTTCGGTGTACGTGGAAGTGTACAGCGAGGAGCTGCCCCTGGACGACGCCCCGGCAGAGTCCAACGACGTTGTTCCGCTGCGTCAGAAGCGCAGCGTGCGGCCCACCAAGAGCTACGAGTACAAGGAGACGGACGGGTCCAAGCCGGGGAAGGTGATGTTCCAGCTGGACAAGAAGCATCCCCAGGAGTCCTACAAGATGGAGAGCCCCGTCAAGTGGGTGGAGGTGGACTCCTCGGGGGACGTGAAGGTGAAGGAGCCCTGGGACTACGAGCAGCTGGGGAAGGAGAAGACCATCGATTTCTGGGTGTTCGTCACCGGGCCCAACATAAACGGTGAGTCCCTTTTGCTCTAGAACACCTCTGCACCGCGATAAAACCACTCCAAGTGTGGTTAGCTGATGCTCTTTGGGGGAAAATAGACTTTGTGGTGGGTGGAGTTCTAGTGGTGTATATATATATATATTTATACTATAGTATGGAGTACTTTGATGACACATATACTACCCTACAATAATAGACCGGACAGCAAGATGTGATGGTATGAGGGAAATAATATATGCTTAACCTTTAACTGCTGTCATGGGTCTCATAGACCCCGAGTCATTTTTGACCGATCGTTTCCACCCCTTAAAGTGAATATTGGTCCCTGTCCTATTCAGTACCTTCCTACTACGTCCAACAGAAGCCACATTCCAAGACTGGTTTGACTGCCTCAATTATTTCGTGTTTTACACTACTATTTGCATTTACCGCGTGGTCTGTTAGACCCTTTCACGGCATTTGCGTTACCGTTCTTGTTGAATGAAATCGTTTAAGTTGGAGTAGGGAATTTCGACAGAGAGCCTAAAATGGCAACACACTGTACTAAGAAACGACCTGTGTATCTTACACAAAAAGAAATTTAGGATAGTGTTGATAATGGGTCGGAAATAGAGTACTGGGACAGTGAAATTTCGGATAATATTATTGAAAGCGAACACGAAACGATTCGGAAATTTATGCATATGAAAAAGAAGACATTTCAAGTGCGTCTTCACAAGAAGAATATTTCTACGGAAAAAATAACTTCAAATGGGATGCCCGAGGGGTGGCGGGAACCTAATCGTGCCGTTAGAACACCAAAACACGACATAGTTACATAGTTTTACAGTTTTCAGGGTTGAAACGTCTTGCAAAATTAGGCCCGAAAGCTGAGCCTGGAGCGACATGGATTCTACTTAACTTATATAGTAATATAAAATATATTTCATGTTAAGAATTGAATTATCTAAATTTAAAATGTATAAATAATAATTATCTAAAGAATCTTTCATTAATATATTATATTAATCAACTTTATACGCACTTTAGTGAACGAGGTCTGAGAAACAACTCCACACTAGTTACGAGACGGTTTGTGACACAGCAGTTAAGTGTTAATAGGGGGATGGTTCCCTACATGCTGCAATTACATCAGCATCCTTTCTGGGCGTACTTTCAACGAGGTTTCGATACACAGCTATGGGTATTCGTGTCCATTCCTGCCGCGTGAATGTCTCCTGATCAGCTGTAGATTTCGGACGTGGTTCACCGGTGTGTAAGTCGCACATGTTCTTTGTAGTTAAGGTAGGGACTCTGAGCAGGCCAGAGAAGACGTTTTACATCCATATCTCGATACCACTGCTTGACTGAGGCTGCAACGCGACATGGAGCGTTGTCGCCTTGGAAGTAACATTCGTCCATTCCATAAAATTACTGATGGTCCAAAATTTTCATACAGGCTTCAGCGTTCATCTGACCAGGAACAACATGCAAAGGTCCCAGACCATAGCACGAAAAACACCCCCAAACAAGTAGTGGGGTCTTATACAAATCCGCTGGCGTCCTGTGCATTATTGTAGGGTAGTGTACATGTTATTTAAACCCAAAAGTGTGTCACTGGGTGCACTTAAAAGTTGAATAGGTGTGTGGTATGATTTATACTTGTTACCCCTTAGTCTTTAACTTGTAACGACGTTAATAGTTATCTTATAGTACCCGCAGTGTTTCAAAGTATGAGTGTACCAAATTTAGCGTCGATTGTTCAAAAGGTATATATTTGTATAGGGAACAAACACACACCAACTCTACTTTATTACATAGATTAACTATATTTCGTATTTTAGCCGATTCCTTTTGTATCCGAGTAATAAAAATAGGGTTTAAGATGCTTTTTTTTTAATGTGCGCTACTATAAGTATATCACAAGTGCTGTGAAGTAGATAGATATTTTAAGTAACGTTGCAATATCAAAGCTCGAAATAAGTAGCAGCAACCACCGCAAATGCCGTGAGATTAGCTTAATCTTTACGCTGCAGCAGATAGACAATTGTTACCCCTAAGATTTCGTTAAAACCGCGGCGTGGCATAGATTTGTGTACGGTGGATGGCGACGGTCCGGGATCAATTTTCAAAGGAAAGATCCGAAGACAGCACCGCGTCATTTTTGTTATATAAATGGGATCAGAATCAAGCAAAAGTGCAGGATGCATAATACTGCACAGTTTAAAAATAGACAGCCAAGGTGAGACTTAAAAGTTTATTAAAATGTAAACTTTACAGTAATACAGCTACTTATAAAAGAACATACAAATATCCAGTATTTGGATCCGGGAGGATATATAAACTAACTTCGCTTATACATATAGGTCTCCAACAAATCAAATTAAATGGGCGTTAGATATGCAAATCAAGCTATATTTGCAAATGAAAGATTTGCTACATTTAAACAGTTGAAAGAACAGGAGAACAATTTTGAACCACGGTTAGGCGAGGAAACAACACCTGAGCTATCCAAACGTATGCACCACTCCAACGTGAGGACATGTGAGTCCACACGACAGATTGAACGTGCACCAAACCTTTCGTACACACGGTCTTTGGTTGGATTCTTACTTGCCACCCTCTGTTCGCTAGTCTCGCTTCCTAGTTCTTTCGTCGCATTTTGTACATTGTATATCTAGTACTTTTTTGAGCTCCAATCATAAGCCCTCTGATCCCCAAACCACAAATGAAACCGAAAAGGTTAAAATATATTTAGTATTTACTGTACCCCCTTGCAACTGATCCTCCCAAGTATGACGACGTAGTGTCATAACAAGTATCAAAAAACGCCGTACACTAACTCTAATTTAATTCAAATACTCTCAAGTCTCGTTTCCCAAAGATAAGCAAGGATAAAAACGGAGAACAAATATGGGGGGAAAGAGGAAAATTATCTATCCGGTTTTCCCTTTCTCCTGGACGACGTGTAATTAGTTTATATACATCTACCGGGAAATTTCTTTTTTCGAATATATAAAAATGGGAGACTCTTTTTTTTTTTTTTTTTTTTTTTTTTTTTTTACTGCGGTTTAAGAGTTTTGGGATAAAATTCTCCTGAGAAAACAGGATGTGTCGTGAAAAACGGAGAATTTCGGAGTGGTTCGATGTAGGAACTTTACGCTGATTGATTTTTTTTTAAACTCAAACATTCGTAATTATTTCTAATTCTACGTGTTCCTTTTTAAATTTTCCCATCCTATGTAATTGAAGAGTCGAAGTTTTGATGTTTTTTCCTTTCTTGAAATGCGGTTGTGTAAGATTAATCTTTTCGGTTACTCCAAAATGAAGTATTAGATCGAAGAATCAAAATAAAGCGTAAAATAAAAGTCCAAAATAAGATACATTCGGAAACTTTTAAAAAGAAATCCATTTTCCTATTCTCAGCAGTGAAATAACTGTTCCTTTTTTCTTGTTCGAGTCCTGAATAATTTTTATTCCTCAAGCGGCGTTAAGACATTAGAAGAGAAAAGTAAAAGCTTTTTGAAGAATTATAACTCGTGAGCACTTTCGACGGAAGTTAATTAATAAACCTGCTCAATTCATCGCAGATCTTGAAAAATGCAGCCATAAATAATGGAAAGTGTTTGTTTTTTTACCAACTGTGAAAAAGAAGAATTGAAATGGAGTTTTAAAAGGAAGACTATGAGAGAGAAGAGAATTAGAAACTCATTCCATGTTTGGAGTTGTAATGAATGGTTACGCAAACCTCAAAATACCGCGAACCTATTTTTTTTTTAATTGTTATGTTTTGCGAAAACCTTTTCTTTAACTGTAACCATTATTGCCATTTACCAAATTATTGGGGGCCGCGAAGTGTAAGGGATTAGGGTTCCTAGTTGAAATCCATCCCGATGCACGTTAAATCTGTCGTGCCCTCAAAATGTCCTCACGTTGGCGTCCCGTGGGAGTTTGGAGAGTGGGGTGCCAGCTAAGGTGTGACCTGGTTGTCTGATCGTGATTCAAAATCGCGTGGTATTGTCTTCGGATCTTTCCCTTAGGGTTTGATCCCGGGAGCTGCCAATAGCCCGTTGTGTTGTTGAAATGCGACGTTAATTAAGGGGACTCAATACTCTAAAAATGACAAAAATTTCGATTGTTTTTATTTTAATTTAGAAATATTCTTTGCACTTTTATCTTTCGATTGATATATTACTTTTGTATGTACGAGAACGAAAAGCTGGATAAAAATTGAATTAAAAAATGTAAACAAACTAATTTTTAAACTTCACCACTTGAATTTTTTAGAGACTTCAGTAATTTCATGCTATTTTGTTATAAACAACTTTTTCGTTGTAATCGTAACTGTAGCGTTTTATCGTTCTTTTTAGCAACTACAATTTTCATTAAGATTTATTTATTGTTGATATCTCGTTTACAATTAATATTAATAATTTCATAATTTGTGTTCTTATTCATCATATAATTTCAAACAAATATAAAATTTTGATATTACATGAAGCAAAAAACTTTAAAAAATGTTTTTCTTATTTTTTTTAAAAACATTTTGCTTCATTTTTCTTTGTTGACTGCAGTTAATACTTCTAAAAAACAGTGCTCAATTTTTAAAATTAAGTACTGAAATTATATGAAAATGAAATTATTTCTAAGAAAAACATACAGCTAATGTTTTAAAATGGCATTTGAAGTTAATTGAAGCAAAAATAATTAGTTTTTCAGAGTTAGAAACCTGAAAGTGGTTTTTTCAGTTGTGTTTTTTTGTAACATCAATGCATCTAAAATGCTACGCTTTCCACAAATATTTACCAATCGCTTTCAATTGTTTTCTGTGTGTTATATATAATAAATGTAACAAAAAAAAATTAGGGATCCATTTTGCAATAAAAGGAATACTTTTTTGAAAAATTAAAATGTAGGAGGATATTGATTTTTTTCTGAATTTTAGCATACATACCAACATTTAAATTTTTTCTTTAAAACTAAATAAGATCTTGCGAAATCGATCTCTAAAGTTGTTTAAAACATCCTTAAAAATATTGCAAAAAAATTTCACTTAAAAAAATTAATAAATACAAAAGGAGTAAAGTTTTGAAATTTTCCAAAAATTGTTTAAAAATTAAAAATTTTTAAAATTGTATCAACATTGCATGCAAAATATTACCTGAAATCGTTTTCTTGAATAGAAGCCCTATAATGCATGTTAAAACATAGTTTTTAAGTTCGTAAATAAAAAAAAATTGTTCAAAGGGTACCGAGTCCCCTTAACGACCCTTGCCAGTCAGATTTAGAACTGTCGATTCAAATCGATGTGTAAATTTTTGTATCCGATAGAAGCTGATTGGTTAACCGATCTTCAGTGCTGTAGTTAAAGCTGAATGGAAACGTCATTTTCTTTTTGCCCGTTTTCTTACTTGTTATCGATGGATTGTTGTCTGGTTTTATTGATTTTGATGTCCCAAGGGTTGTAAGTAGTTAATGTCCCAATGGAGCAACACACAACGCCCAGGTCGGGATGGGTGTTCAATAAACTTCATGTTGATATTTGGAGTTCAGTTCAAGCAGCGGGCCGCCCCAGAACATCAACGGAGGTCCGGCCCTGAATGAACAGCAAGGAGGTCTCGACCTCGTGGCACTCGGCATGGGAAAATGCCCGGATTGGCTCATGGAAAGTGGAAAATGGCGCTAAACGGTTCGTCACGGTTCAGCGAGTGCGGAATAAAGGCGAAAAGGGACATTCTTCTTTTCTCCCAAAACAATAAAACCTCTTCCGGCTTTCCCGAGACAATTCGAATCCTCAGAGAGAATGCCTTTGTTGCCACTCCGGGATGTTTCTGTGTGTCACTCGGCGCATTCTTTGCAGAGTGCGGGGTGTTTTGAATAATTGGGCGCCATGGAACGCGTTGGGAAATGGACTCGGTTTAGTGCCGGTTTTTGAGGTGGTTTGGTTCGTTTTGTGTCACAAGTTATGCGTCCAATGGGTGTCCTTCATCTGTTTGGGAGAGGGATCTCTTTCATGGGATACCATGGGGCGACTTTTTGCTGCTATATTTTCAAATTGGACGACGAGGAGTGTCTTTTTTGAAGCGAAATCGTCTCAAAAGCACCTTATCAGAAAATTGGCTACTTATCCAATACTAGCCACAGCGTGGCTAGCCCGGCGTTGCCCGAGCCATTTGTTTTTGCGGGATTATTGATTTGCTTCGCAAACCAAATGGGAATTCGTAACCTATTGGACAATAGCCATCATGGAATCCCAGCAAACCAAATGGGAAATTGTAGCCTATTGGACAACAGCCATAACGGGGAGTTGCCCGTTGAGTAGATTTGCTTCGCATACCAAAAAATACAAATATTTAAATGATAAATTATTTATTAAAAGAAAATCAAACGTATGTATCTTGTATGATGTAATTATTTAGCAGATTTTAAATCCGTTAAAATTTTCATTCTACCTTCAACGTTCGCTGGGATAGAAAAAAGCACTGAAGAACGCCAGTGACAACTTTAATAATACCTTTTGTTGCACTCGAATCCGTTTCTTAGGAAATCACTTTGAATTAATCTCGATCAAACGAAGGTCCTTCGAATCTGTTCGCGAAACGGAAGGTGAAAATAACTTGGCATGTTTCCAAAGGCTGACGTGAACAGTAACGTTAGGTAGAAAAGTCTAAATTTTAATGCTTGTTCTTTTCCAAAAAAAGAAAAAACGGTGAAAAAAAACTTTTAAATTAATTTTTAAATTTTGAATTTTAAAATTCGCCGCAACCCAAAAATTGCAAATAGTTTGAACACCCTGTGTGCCAAATCTCATGACTGTATGTGCCATAGATTCGTCAGATCTTTGCGGTCAAGAAACAAACACTTCCTTTTATAATAGTAAGATGTTTTGGAAGCTTTTTTTTTTTGCTTTCATCCCACTAACCAGCTTTCCAAATCCCTCTCTTTCCTTCCCCTTAGCTCAGGTGTCAATTCGTCATCTCACCTTGGATCAAAAGGACGAGATATTGCCCTTGAATCTTTACCTTGGGGTTTGATCCAGGACTGTCATCAATAGCCCGTTCTGTTGCTTCTGTGCGACGTAAATTAACAACCTACCACCTCTCGCGACATTTGTTACGTGACGTTGGCTTGTGTTTGGCGCAGCTTGGCCTTAAAATTCCAAGCCAACCCCATTTTTGCGGGGTTTTTTTAGTTCATTTGAGGATTTCTAATGGTCGGACACAGTGCTGTGGCAACAATAAAAGAAACTTTTTTAGCATTTTTTGAAAATTTACCGAAGGTAAATGAAAATTTAGTCCCTTGTTCTTTGACTTATTACGTACAGTAAAAATATTTTCCTAATATGTTTTTAGGTAGAAAATTTTGTAAAGAACGCCAATTTCGAAATTTTGGCGCCAAACCGTGGCAGACGAACATCGGAATTTGAGGATTTTCATTTATCATGAAAAATACTTAGTTTTCCAATTTAAAATTAAAATTTAGCGAAATATTCAACTTGTTTCATACCTAACCTTTTTGATTACGGCTAAAGATATAACTGTCACGATTCTTACTTGGCGCGATTCCCTTATAACTTTAAAGATACAATTATTGCACCGGCCTTATTCTAAATTCGTTCTTTGCGCGATCAAGGTACATGATGTTCCGGCCGTAGTTTAAAGGTTTCCCTTTGACTACCGCTATAGATATAACAAGCGTGATTATTTCTTGGCGCGATTCTTATAACATTCAAGGTACAACTGCTAAACTGGCCGCAGTCTAAATTCTTTCTTGGCACGATCCAGGTACAACTGCTGTACCAACCTTAGTCTAAAGGTTAATAAGCACATTTAGTGCTTTGCCCTATTCATATCGATACATCAGCTACTACATAGGGTCGAAGAGGATACTTTTTGCCACTATTTGTAAATTCTGCTACAATTTCACAAGTGCTTTGGCAGCCCTGTTTTTGAATCGTTATTTGACATCTCATCGCCTCGTTTGGCGATATGGCAATTTATGACGCGGTAGGTGTGTGAATCTGCATTTCTATAGAGTGGTGAAATCGCCAAAGTCTATTAGTAGTAGATAATCAATCGGTGAACCAATCAGATGATGAATCAGTGGAGGGCCGTCTTCTCTCGCTCCGTGGCCAATAAAGCAACGTATGTTCGTTTCCACCCAGCATAGTTTAGGGGTCACGTGATTCAGCTTTGATCGTATGATCCTTTGCTCATTCTACTTTCAGATTTCCTATGTAGTCCAACCAATGAGCCACGATGACTTGGACTTGATTGGCCGATTTGACGTCTAACAGTTTTGTTAGTGATACAACATCTAATAACTAAGGCAACTTTTTGCAACAAATGCAACTTTTTTTCACTCGTTCTACGCTGCATGTAAAAT
The DNA here is from genome assembly GCA_947359465.1 of Metellina segmentata. Taxonomy (NCBI): domain Eukaryota; kingdom Metazoa; phylum Arthropoda; class Arachnida; order Araneae; family Tetragnathidae; genus Metellina; species Metellina segmentata. Next base: position 2,663,259 of record OX375879.1, read on the forward strand.
ACTAAAACCGAAATTTCTCCTCGTGGGGTGTATTGTAAGTGAATTATAACCGAAACATAAATGCAGCTTTCTGCATAAATGCAACTTTTTGCATTTATGCAACTACCTGCCTCTTTTTAAAATTTAGCTTAAAATGAATTAATATGAAATTACTATTTCACTTTTTGTTCTCTGAACCAACCCTTCGATCACGTGTGTCTGATCTTGCGAACGCCGAAGCATTGCGGATCAAACAAGTTCATGGAAAGAAGGTGTCCATCCCAACAGAAGAAAGTGACATAAATCGCAAGAACACATTGGTTAGCACTCTTGATAATCCTGAGGAAACTTGCATAATCGACTGCAGAGTTTGTGGGAAGAGTGTCGATCATCAGTATGTTGTTAGCCTTGTAGACGACGTTTTAAAATCTGAATGTTGAGCGAAAGGATTTTGCACTTCTGTTATCCGATACAGCACATTATATGAATGTGGCTGGTGCAGTTTTTTAATGTTAAAGAAATTACTGGCCAAGGATCGTCCATTCAACGTTCTTCTGTATTTAAGAATCTGTTATAATACTGTTATACACGACTAAAATTGTCAATATATTTTGAATTCTTTTTATTTTTTAAGAATAATTTATTTTAGAATTTAGTGTATCAAAAATAAATGCAACTTTAGGAAATGATAAATGCAACTTTTCCCATTTTTACTGCAACAAAAAAGTTGCCCTACTAATAACAGATTAGGTGTGTGAATTAATTCGAGTTTCTATTGAATGGCGACATATCTCCAGTCTACTGCTATCAGATGATGAAACGATGGACCAATCAGATGGAATCAATGTATGGCGTCTTCTCCTGTCCCGTCAACCAATCAGACGACGAATGTCAGGTTCCATCCGACAGACGAAAACAGTCACGTGACCACTAGTTTTGGTCACGTGATCCGGAGAACACCAAACTGTTAACACTGCTCACTCAACTTTTTTATGTTTTCTCTACGGTCCACCCATTGACTTGGAGATGGACCCAAAAATAGCTTCTTCGACGCATGTGACGATCTGCTACCGACCTTAGGGACATGCGCCTATAAAAAAAAATTATTTCCTTCTTGTTTCGTTCTTCCATTGTGTTATGGAGTAAAAAAAGAATACAGGGGGGAAGAAGTTCGGAATGATAATTTCTCTTCGATCGTCCGGAGAAAGGTCAAACACTCAAACGGCTGCCATGGCAACCGAAATACCGCGGCCTTCTTTTTTTATTTTGCCATTTTTTTTTATCTCCGAAAGAGGAAAAAGATATTTGTTCTCCCGAAAGTCCGATGGAAGAATTTCTTCTCCATTAAAACCGGCTAACTTGTGATGTCGTCTCTCCCGGTTTTGTTTTCCTCTTTCTTGTTAGTTTTATCCCGTTTCTGGGAGAACGGGATTTCGTGTTTGCCATTGTTTTGTCCAGACGGAGGGAAATTGATTAATAATTAAAGTTGGGGTACTTTTGTGAATAAAGTCGTGAACTCATCGCGAAACGAAAAGAGTTTCTCCATAATTTTGCTGAATTTATTATGAAACGTCAAAGGGGATTAGTTTTGGGTGATGGATCGATACAGGATGGCGTGGATCGATTCGTCTTGACTTTTTTACTGTTGTCTGAGAATCGACTCTAAACTAATGATCATTAGACATAAAAATAAAGTATGCATTTTGTTTTATAATTGAAATTGTAAAGTGTCTTGGTTTGTTGGATTTGTATTTTCGGCGCAAGGGCCAAGCAGCGTCAAACACAAAACAACGAGAGAGGAAAACAAAGTAAAAAGCAGAAGGAAAGGCGAGGGTAAAACAAAATGGAGGACAGATCATTCGAGTACCGCGGGAAAATTTTTTTCGTTGTTCATTGTACGAAAAGTTAATTGTAGCGCAGAAACTAAAAAAATCTTGGAAGGGCATCGAATTAGCAATCGCGGGTTTTAAGTTTGAAACTCGATCAACCATTGGGATTGATGCACGTTAAATCTGTCATGCCCTCAAATGTCATCACGTTGGAGTGGTGTGAAACTTTGGAGAATGGGCTGCTAGTTGAGCTGTCCCCCACTCTGACTGATTGATTCAAAATACGAGGTGTTTTCTTTGAATCTTTCCTTTCGGGAAAGATCCCTGACTGTCGCCAATAGCCCGTTTTGTTGCTCAAGTGCGACACACATTAACTACCTACCTAGCTTTTTTAAAACCCAAAAACCCTTTCAACTATACCTACTAATAACTAACATATGTTATGGGGGAATGATTTTTTCAGTAAATCGATTCTCTAATCAATCTGGATCGATACATATATCGATCTGAATCAATTTTTTTATCGATTCTTCTAATCTGGATCGATGGTAAAACCTATCTGAATCGATGTCAGTGTCAATTCCTCTAACCAATCTGGATTGATATCTATTTTTTTGTATCGATTCTTCAAATCAATCTGAATCGATTTTTGGATCGATCTAGATTGATCTAATCCTTCGTAAAAACGTGACCACGGATTAATAAACCAACCTACATATTAGCCATAGAGACAGCGCCAGGTAATTGGTAATTTTTAGTTAACGTCGTACTAGAGCAACGGCTATTGACGACGGTCCGGGATCAATCCCTTAAGGGAAAGATCCGAGGACAACACCCCGTCATTTTGAACCACAGTCAGATGACGAGGCAGCATCTGAGCTGGCACCCCACTCTCCAAACTTCCACACCAACCGAATGTGATGAATTTCGGCCACGTCAGATTTAAGGTACACCAGCCGCCTCTACACCATACGCTTACAAGCATCCATGCCCGGACCCGGATTCGAACCAGGAACCTCCCGATCCAGAGGCTAACACCTTAACCACTATGCCGGTTGGTCGGTAGCGACAGGTAAATTCCATGTCCATAACCTTTCAGCGACCACATGAGACATAACATAGCATTCAATCGCGTCGAAAACTAACTCTCCCAGAATATAACATTGAACTGCTGTCACATAATAGCGATAATTGCTGACCATTATGGTGTATATACACTCTGTAATCTATGGGGTGATTGATTTGGAGAGCAGCGTTGTGTGGATTTCAATGTGGCCTGCATGGACCTTGTGTTGGGACATTTCTCAATTCTACTCCGCGCTGAAGCCACGAATATACAGGGTCGCTGTTTCCACGTATAGGGAAAAACACTATTACAGTGAAGGTTTCGGTAGGTACGTAGGTAGTTGAATTAACGCGTTACTGAGACAACGCAACGGTCGATAAACCTTTGTTCTGCGGCAGGTAGACAATTGTTACCTCTACAATTTCGTTTACACCAGCGGTATGGATCCGTGTACGGTGAATGTTATATCCCTTTTACGTATCCGCTGGCATCGATCACCCTTTACGAGCTGTCAGCAACTCACCCTCTAGAGGATCCCTCCTTCTATTCGGTACCCTACCCTGTCGACCGTGAGGTGTGAACGCCTTGGGGGAAAGGCAGAAGGTAGCTCTGGGGATATACGCAACACTATACTATGAAAGGAGAGCGTCAGTGTGTAAATGTGCCACTTAATGCTCTATCGCTTAAGTTAGAGAATTAGGTAGGGGGGGTTGGACATGCAGACGAAAGAGCCGTTCCTGGAGACGATTGAAAAAATCTAAGCCCCGCAGCGTTAAGGTTATGGAAGTCCTGGGATCGTAGGAGGTTGGAGACTTCGACATTTTGAACCAGTTGAAGAAGTCAACGCCCGAGTTGGTACTCCACACTTCAAACTTACATGCCAACGGGAGGACATTTGAGGCCACAATAGATTTAGCGTGCACATGACGGTCTTGTATCGAGTTTCGAACTCGCAACCCTCCGTTTACTGCCTTTGGTGTTGAGTCGTGGATAACGAACCGGACGGTTGCGAGTTCCAAACTCGATTCAACCAAAGACCGTCGTGAATGTGGGAGCTTGTGCATGTTAAAACTCAAATGGACGGTCAAATGTCTTTACGTTGGTAGGGTGTGGAAGTTTGGCGAATGGAGTGACGACTCGGGTTTTTTTTCTCGTAATCGTTCCGTGGTTCGAAATGATGAGGCATTGTCCTCGGATCTTTCCCTTCAGGGTGGATCCGTCGCCAATAGCCGTTCTATTGCTCCAGTGCGACGTTAATTAACTGCTTACATACCTCCTTTCAAAATAGGTTGTAAATGTCTTTGAAAACGCTTCGATCACAAACACTGCAAACGATGCTCCAAGTGTGTCCTTGAGATGGAATTGAACACTAGAAATCACGAAAATCGATCAGACTCGATTTTTATTTGCTTCATGATAATCTCCTTCCATTTCAAACGATAGAAAGATGTTATGAATACTAGGAATATATGTTTCTTATGGCAAAGTACTGTCACCATATATACAAACATGTTTCCAAAACTTTAAACTCAATTTGGTTTTTTTCTACGGGATGTTTTGTTCGAACATTGATAAATCAGCAAGGAATTGATTTATTGTAATTATTTTGGAATTATTATAATCGATACTCTAGCCACTGCGTTGCTAGCACGACGTTGCCCGTGACAGTTTTTGTCGTCGGTTTAGGAGTGACCGCTGCTCTCTGACGCTCGCCATTCCTCGGTGATTGCTACGTATTCCCATTTGGTTTGCTGCCGACCAACCGGTCTGGTGGTTAAGGTGTAAGCCTATAGATCGAAAGGTTCCTGGTGCGAATACGTATCAGGACATGTATATTTGTAAGCGTATGGTGTTGGGTCGGCCTAAAATCTGTCGTGGCCGAAAGTCCTTACCTTGGGTTGCTGTGGGAGTTTGGAGAGTAGGATGCCAGCGCAGGTGTTGCCTCGTCATCTTATCGTGGGTCAATATTACGTGTAGATTGTTACGTGTCGAATATTACGTGTATTCAGATTTTCCCCTAGGGGATTGATCGAGGACACTCGTCAATAACCCGTTGTGTTGTTACGTTACGACGTTAATTAAAAATTATCAATTACCCATTTGGTTTGCTTCGCAAACGAACTCCACGGGCTCTGCGATGATCTCGAGGTGGCTATTATCAACAACGTAAAACACGCTAGATTCGGAAAAATTGGCATAGTTCCAAAGGAACGAAAAACGCTCGTGACGTGACGTCAGCGGTCGAAAATCGCAGAATCCGCTCCTTCTTCGTTCGAGGTAGTAAGACTTCACATTCCGGACATATATTCAACTAATTACCACCTTCCCAGCCTTAACCAATCAGTGTATCGCCACGTAATTTTGAACCACATTCAGATGACGAGGCGACATTCGACCTAGCACCCCACTCTCCAAAACTTCCACACCAACCGAACTTGAGGACTTTAGGCCACTACAGATTTAAGGTGCACCAACCGCCTCTACACCAAACGCTTACAAACATCCATTCCTTGACCCGGATTCGAATAAGGAACCTTCCGATCTAAAGGTCACATTCCGACAGAAGGACGAAAAGTGAAAAAACTTATAAATTAATTTTAAGATGTACTAGATTATATTTTAAAATTCGGGCGCTACACAAAAATCGCAAAAAATTAGGACTACCTGTGTGTCAAAATTCCTTATGGTAAGTGCCATCGATTCGTCAGGACACTGCGCACAGAGACACAGAAACTTCCTTTTATAATGGTAGAGAAGAAATGAATTTTTAGTTTAAACCTTAATAACCTTCAAATGGATTTTTTTGTGATGAAATTAAATTGTAAAAAAAAAACTTATTCCCTCTAGCAACTTGATAGAGTGTCTAAACATGAAGAATGAATAATATTAGGAATAATTTCCAACAGGAATTGTCTTTGTGAAGAAATTAGAGTTTGAGGGGAATCGTTCAAGAACGAACTAATTATACCTAAATTAGATCTTTAATGATTTGCTTCATCGTATGTTTTCAGACTGAAGTGATTTTAAGAATAAACCATGACCTATTGAGTTAAAAAATGCATTTTAAAAAACCTACTAGTATTGTGCACTTTAACCCTCGAAGTGGTTTCGACGAAATATCTCGTTATTCAAGATCTAGATCGGAAGGTTCCTGGTTCGGGTCCGGGCATGGGTGTTTGTAAGCGTATGGTGTAGAGGCGGCTGGTGCTCCTTAAATGTGTCGTGGCCGAAATTCCACACGTTGGGTTGGCATGGAAGTTTGGAGAGTGGGGTGCCAGCTCAGGTGTTGCCTCGTCATCTGACCGTGGTTCAAACTTACAAGGTGTTGTGATCGGATCTTTCCCTTAAGGGATTGATCCCGGACCGTCGTCAATAGCCCGTTGTGTTGCTCTAGTACGACGTTGATAAAAAATATTACAAAAAAAATTACTCATTATTCAAAATCTGACTAATTTTGGTAGGTAGGTAATTAGCGTCATTCTGGAGAACACATTGGTCTGTTGGCGACGGTCCAGGATCAACTCCGGAAAGGAAACCATCTCAAGGGAAAAGATCCGAGGTCAACGTACGTGATTTTCATCCACAGTCAGATGATAACACTAATGGTAATTTTTAATTTACGTCGTACTAGAGCAACGCAACGGGTTATTGACCACGGTCTGGGATCAATCCCCTAAGGGAAAGATCCGAGTACAACACCTCGTCATTTTGAACCACGGTCGGATGACAAAGCAACACCTGAGCAGGCATCCAACTCTCCAAACTACCACACCAACCCAACGTGAGGACTCTTGTCCACGACCGTTTTAGGGTGCCCCAGCCGCATCTACACCATACGTTTTCAAACTTCCAAGCACTGACGCGGATTTGAACCAGGAACCTTCTGGTGATAACGCTAATGAGGACATGACATCGGATATTGCCGATTTGTTTATAATGACGAGATCAATATCCAGGCAGTTTTCTTCAAATGACGAGATATCTCGTCCATCAAGGTCCAACCAATCTAGCTGATGACGAGATACCTCGTCGAGACAAACACAGGAAGGGTTTTTTCCAAGATCTTCGGTAACCGAGCCGAGAGCGATGGGGTCGTCCTGCAGAAACACGCTCGAAAATCGTTTTTCCCTGTCCGCCCCTCCCTGCCACCATCGTATTGATCAGCGGCCTTTCGGTCTCCATGGCAACGGTTACATTCCTTCCTGTGTGCCGCTCGGTCCACGCACACCCGGGGGGGGGGGGGGGGTTGCACGCAGGATGCCCTGGAGTGGGAATGACCCCTGGCGATATTGGGCCCTGGTGGCCACCGCGAGATAAAGTAGATCAAACATGTGCAGCCAGCCTGCATTCAATTTCACAAATACGAACTTGGTGTTTTGAATTCTAGGACGTCTACATTAGAATTCCATGAAAATGCGTAATATCTGGACGAAATTTTAAAGGTGGGTAAGTAGTTAAGTAACGACGCACTGGAACAACACAACGGGCTATTGTTGACGGTCTTTGATCAATCCCAAAAGGAAAGACCCGAGTACAACACCTGAGCTAGCACCCCGCTCTCCAAACTTCCACACCACGCTAAATTAGGTTTAGATATCGTTTCATGTGGATAAATTTGGCACAAAATTTTTTGGGTGATTTCGGGGTTTCATGTAGTGATGCGACATCGACAGCAAAACATCGATGTTCAAAATTAAAATATCGATGTTGGTAATACATCGCCCCAAAAACATCGATGCTTTCAAACATCGATGTTTTTAAAATTCAGTGTATTTAAACTTTTTTCCAAATTTTTTAAAACTGGTTTAGCAACTAGTAAGGCGACATCGTCTCCAACACATCGATGTTTTTTTATAAAACATCAATGTTTTGAAAACATCGACATCGATATCGCATCTCTACTTTTCAGACCCTTCACACTTGGCCACTTGGGTCTAAAAGTATGATCAATTTGCTAATTATGAAAATGATGCTACTTGGTTATTTTTTAACTTTTTATAACGATACTTTTTTTTATTTAAAAACAAAACATCGACACGTATAAACATCAATGTTACAAAACCATCGAATCCAATACATCGATGTATGTCGCATCCCTAACTCCATGCATGCGTAATACGCGTCACAAACTTTTAAAGGTAGGTTGATATAATTAAAGCCGTACTGAAGCAACACAATCAGCTATTAGCGACTGTCCGGGATCAGGCACCAAGGGAAGGCAACACCAGGTCATATTTGAACCTCGGTTTGATGACGAGGTCGACATCTGAGCTGGCACCCCACTCTCCAAACTTCCACAACAAAGATCGGACCCATTTTGCTAAAGACGCGGCATCTGTTCATCAAGGTGTTTCAGATTGTTTTTAAAATGACGATCTGAAGAGAGTTGTCACTAATGAGGGGTCAGGACAACCACCTTGGAAGGGTTGATCACAGGTGCAGCCCATTGAATCCGGAGTTTGTTTCGTTCCGAATCCATACACTTCATAAAAACAGCTCGGAGGTCGCTCCTTCTCACTCCCCGGGCTATTTCCGTCTCCTCCTATCTTTAGATATCCTCATCTTATGAAGCAGGGGGTGATGGGGAACCCTCGGGATGCGAAGAACGTTTTCATGTCAGCAGATTTCGTACGCCTTATCTTCGTTTGGGATTCTCTCGTGAAGGGAGGCGGTTATGGGATTCACCTCTTGCGTGTGGTAATTTTTAATGAACGTCGTACTAGAGCAGGGATGGCGAACCTATGACCCGCGGGTCAGACACTGACCCACGCAGGCTTTTTAAATGACCCGCGCGTTGATTTTTATAAAATTAGTTTTAATTATTTTTCGAACCCCTATTTTAAAAAATATGAAGAAAATACAAATGTTAATAAAAAACTTTAAAATAAAAAAAATTCATAAATGATTTTTGTATATGTTTTAAATTTATTGATTATACATAATGCTGTTTATCTTCGATACTAGGAAGCTAGAAGACTCTTGGAGTGATAGCCTTCGGGTATCCTTTGAACTTTTTGATGTTTTGTAGTTGTTCTTCTGTCTACGTTCTTTTCTCTTGTTTTGTTTTCTTTTCTTGTTCATGTACCCCAGCCATTGGAAATTTATAAATATTAAAACAACATTATGTTTTTTTATGAGAATATTAGGATATTAATGACGAAACGACATCTTTACTAGGGATCTGGAAATGAAAAATCAAGAAATATTTTTCCTCAGTTACAAAAACATTTTCAAAACACAATAACAATGAGAAATACGATTGACGTTCAAGAAAATGCAATAAAAAATATTTAATGGCAAAACAAGGAGTAAAATAGCCTTTGAGGTGAGATTTATTCAGTTTAAAAGTATGGAAAATACATTTCACTTTATTTTATATCCATACAAAACGAAATTCGAAACAATAGAGTTAAACGAATTTAAGTGGCTAGGTATCCATGATTTAAAATGGAATCAGTTGAATTTCAAAGCAGCATAGTTTCGAAAGGTAAATTTGGAAACTTGATTTCTCCCCTTTTGCGTGATTATTGATTTACTGTTCTTAACTTGCAAAATTAAAAGTTGTAAAACAAAAAAAAATCGTTAGCTTTTAAAAGATTTAAAAAAAATTGAGAAACAAAAAAAGCAGTTTTACCATGCTCCCTCCTCTTTTCCTAGTGACCCACGAGTTACTACTAAAAAATAATGAAGAAAATATGACCAACTTCTTAAAAAGGTTCGCCGTCCGTGAGCAACACAGATTTAACATGCGTCAGCCAACTTGTTCGCGACGGTCTTTGGTTTGTCTCGAAACTCTTACCCCTGCGATTGCTAGGCCGCTACTCTACCAACTGGACTACAGTGTCCCTGTAAATCCATGCGTTGGTCTAGGATTGGTTTAGGATTTATGGCGCAAGGATTCTATTTGTCCCAGCTGCATCGAACACAACAATCAAGTAGGAAAAAAAATCAAAGAGTAAGATAAAAAGTAAGGTAAGGTCATTTTAATTAACGTCGTACTAGAGCAGCACAACGGGCTATTGACAACATTCCGGGACCAATCCTCTAGGGGAAGGATCCTAGGACAACACCACATCATTTTGAACCCCGGTCGATGCAACACCTGAGTTGGAACCCCACTCTCCAAACTTCCACACCCTCCCAACGTGAAGACTTTCGGCCACGACCGATTTAAGGTGCACCATCCGCCTCTACACCATACGCTTACAAACATCCATGCACTGACCTGGTTTCGAACCAGGAACCTTCCGATCTAGAGGATAACACATTAACCACCGGACCGGTGGGTTTGAACCAAAACGAAATGGGATGTTTCTAGCGTGTCGAGGGACCGTTATGGATAAGTGGACATGCCCACTGAGCTTGCAATGTGCGAGTTGAGGGTGGCGCTGGTTCTATTCCTCCATGGGTGTACTTCCGTCTTCTTTCTGTGTCCGCAAAACTCTCTGTTTGTATATATCCTTAAATGTTTCTTGCCATCTGACCGTGGTTCAAAATGACGTAGTGTGTTGTCCTTGAATCTTTCTCTTCGGTGATGGATCCCAGTCTCCAATAGCCAGTTCTGTTGCTCCATTGTGACGTTAATTAAAATACCTAACAACCCTTCAATTCCCTAGAAACTGATACACCGTACATTCACCAAGGATTAATGAACATTTTATCCTTGTTTTCAAGTAATAGCAGATGGAAAAACTTTTCTAGATTTTTCTTTTGGGTAGGTCCTCGGATCTTTCCCTTAAGGGATTGATCCCGGCCCGTCGTCAATAGCCCTCTGTGTTTCTCTAGTACGACGTTAACTAATAATGACCTTTTGGGTAGGTAGGTATCTAATTTACTTCGCACTGGAGCAACCCAACAGGCAATTGGTGACGTTCCGGGATTCATCCGAGGACAACACCATGTCATTTTGAAATACGAGCAGATGACAGGAACAACATTTGAACTGGCCTCCCTCTCTAAACTTTCACACCACAAAAACGTGAGGACATATGAATCCTCGACAGGTTTGTCGTGCAACAGACATCTTTGTACACGATGGTCTTTGGTTGGATTCGAACTTGTAAACCTCCGATTGCTATACTTTGCTCTTCGAATTGGATCCTGGTCAAAAGAAGAAGAATATAATGAAGGAATAATTTCCAAAGGAATTGACTTTCTGAACAAATTTGAATTTGAAATATCACTACTTAAAGAAAACGTGCAAAGTTGTTAATTATATCTAAATTAGAAAATATTATTCTGATTTTTTCACATTGAAGATATTAAAAAGTTGAACGTACGCCAACGTGAAGATATTTGAGGCCCCGACAGATTTACCGTTCACCAGTCCCGTATACACGACGATGTTTGGTTGGAACGCGTTTCGAACTCGGGATCCTACTGTTGCTAATCAGATACTCTTCCAACCGGGCTACCCTTCCCTAATCTGTAGTTGAGGGAAACCTCTGGGAAATAAAAAGGGGAAAATGACTACTAGCGTGTTTGTGTTGAAATGGCTCCGTTGCGTGGACGATTCTATTTAGGACCGTAGATAGATCGGTAGATTTTAAACTCGTGAAAAGTGGATCGATTCTTCAATTCGATTATTTTTCGTAACTTGTTAGGCAACATGAATGTGAGAGTGATGGTCTTCGTGAGTGGTGGTGCTTCAAAAATTCGCATATCCTTTTTCGTGTTTCTCTTTCTTGTTTTCTGAGTGAGTGTCTGTTTTAAGGTCGTTTTTATAATTGCTACGAACAAAATGTAAACAAAAGCACTCTCAGTCACCTCAGTGGACCGTCGTTCCCCTCGTGATGAAATCGAATTACTTTTCGAATTCATTCATAAAATGGGACAAAATTTCAGAAAGATTTACATTATATAGTTCAAATTCTAAATGCTACGAACAAAATGCTAAACAAAAACACCACCCAGTCATCTCAATTAACCGTTCCTCATGTGATAGAACGACGTTACCTAAACAAAAAATACCATCGGGATGGAAATTACATTACTATTTCGAATTCACTTATTCAATAAATCTGCTTCAAAATCATTGAAGATACGAAAAAAAGACTACCAGACATGTAAATAAATTAGCATAGTTGGCTCTGACTGTACAAACAAGTTAAGAAAGAATCGAACTGAAGAATCGATTAACTTTTCACGACTTGAGTATCTACCGATTTACCTACGGTCCCAAATAGAATCGTCCACGCAACTGGCTCCGACTTGAAGCAAGTTCAGCAAAGACACGCTTGTCAAAAAAGACTACCAAAAAAGTAAATAAATAATCATATATGACTCTGACTAGAAACAAGGAACGAAAGAATCGAACTGAAGAATCGATTTGCTTTTCGCGAGTTTAATATCTACCTACAATCCTAAATAGAATCGTCCACGCAACTGGCTCCTACTCGGAGCCAATTCAGCAAAGACACGCTAGTTAACCGACTCGCAACAAGATCCTCGTCCCGCGTAACCTCCCGCATTGAGCTCCGCGAGACAAGTTCATTGTCGGCACTCGAAAGAGAGAGAAAGTCATTTGCGCTTCGCCCTTCACCGACAACAGCTATTGTTTGGCACCGAATCCGCCGTGTGTTTGCTTCCACAGCTGCTGTTGTCTTCCACTTGGATCTTCGCTTTTGTGTAAGCCAATACTTCAAATCCACATGGTTGATTAAGTCTAACTGATATCTGTATCTGAATGTCGATATGCACTACTTGTTTGAAATTTTGGTACAGATTTGATATGAAGACTTTTTTGTGGCAACGCTTTCAGTATGCTTTCAATGTCGTCAAGAAAGAATTTTACAAAGGAACACTGTTTCGCGGAAAATGATTAAAAATTTAGCGAAAGAATTTTTAAAAACATTTTTTTCAGATAGACGTAAATGTTTTTTTTCTTTTTTTAACTTTGATCCAGAGACTTTTTGTGACAACGCTTATGGCGTGCTTCTTATGTCGCCAGGACGAGTTCAAAGAAAAACAATTTTTATCTGAACTGCTGTTCTTTCGAGTTTTTTGTAGTAGTAGAGTTCAGCCTGAGTCAGCGGCCTGATTTCTTATGAGGGGCCGTATTGGATTTGCCCTCTTCACTAGCAACATATGAATTGTAGGTAGCGTGGGTTCCATTCCCAAGGGCATATTTTAAGAATGCGACATCGACAGCAAAACATCGATGTTCAAAATTAAAACATCGATATTGACAATACATCTCCCAAAAACCATCGATGTTTTTTAACATCATTGTATTTAAACTATTCCCCCGATTTCTTAAAACTGGTTTAGCAACCTCAAACATTAATGTTCTCCAGGGGAAGAGATTTAATTTGTTATTTGCCGTGTTTATTAATTTATAATTAAGACTTTTTTTCAACTGTCAAGAAAAGTCCAAAAAGTTAATACGAACAATTAGCAAATCTTTTATTTTCAAATTGAATAGTATAAAAGAAAATAATATTTACAACAATTTGATACAGGAACTACTAACTATAAGTATAATTAGGTAGGTAAATAACAAGAATTATAGTTAGTTAGTATTAGTTATTTATCAACTTATGAGGAGGAATACACAACAAACTCATTTTTTATTTACTGCAAATAAAAAAATATTGGGGCCTCTAATTATTATAGGCCCCAATATGTGTTATTTACTGTTAGTAAAAAATAAGTTATCTTTCTCCACCTTAAGCCGACTTCACTAACTATCCCACCAATTAGGGGAAAAAACTGTTTATGATGGGACAAATGTCGCCATCACTCACAAACGGTTATTTTTCTTCATTTTTACTAGGGTGCTTTTTTTCATTCAAAAATCGACAGTAATAAAAACATAGATGTTAAACACACATTGGCTCCAATTAATCGATGGTAAATACATCAATGTTTTTAAAACACGGACATCGATGTCGCATCCCTACTTTTCAGACCCTTCACCCTTGGCCACTTGGGTCTAAAAGTATGTTCAATTTACTAATTATGAAAATGATGCTGCTTTATTTTTTGTAATAGTGCTCTTTTTATTTAAAATAAAACATCGACAGTGTAAAAACATCCACTAGTATAAACATCGATGTTAAAACATAATAGGCTAAAATACAGTGATGGTAAACACATCGATGTTTTTTTATAAAATATCGATGTTTTTTTATAAAATATCGATGTTTTTTTTAATAAAATATCGATGTTTTGAAAACATCGCCATCGATGTCGCATCCCTAGCGTATTTCTGTCTTTTCTGTCAATAAAACTTTCTTTGTGCGGATGTTTATTGCTTGAAAACAATTTATAAGCTCTTTCCCTTCGGTGGTTGATTCCTGACCGTGGCCAAAAGCCCGTTGGGTTGCTCCAGTGAGACGTTAATGAAATACCTGCATTCACCTCAGGCGGGATCTCGTCATCTGACCGTGGTTAAAATTGTTGTCAAAGAGACAAAAGCTTTTTAATAAGCCTATGAGTACCCATAAAAATTTCGGAATAGCCTTGATATGCCATAACTTTTTTGGCGGGCTTTTGGTAGCGAGTTGTGGCAGGGAAAGGCAACCGGTTTGGATTATGACAACCCAGTAATGATTTGAATATCATTTATTAAATTTTGTAAATCATCATGTCTTCTGATTTTGCTAAGCGTACTAGAATTATAACATTCACATTAAATAGCCGGGTTCTGTTAGACTTAAGACTATTTAACCTGGAGACACTTCTATAAAAATAATTCAGAAGAAATAAAGATTTTTTTTGTTAAAGCAAATACTTATCTTGAAAAAAAGTAAGAATAATTAGTTGTGTAGATTTTAAAAAAAAAATTATTTTTTTTGTTAATTTTTGAGTTATTTTTGAAATTTTGCATGGGGTGGCAGAAAAAGCATGCCAATAGCGTTACTACAAAATACGCGAAGGAAGAGTTCAAATAAAAATTGTTTTCTTTGAACTCGTCTAGACGACACAAAAAGCACGCCTGAACAGTTGTCACAAAAAAATCTTTGGATCAAAGTTTAAAAAAAAAACCAATCACTTAAGTCTATTTGAAAAAACAAATTGTTTTTTGGAATTCTTTCGCCAAATTTTTAATCATTTTCCGCTAAGCCTGAAACGGTATATTTTTGTAAAATCCTTGGCGCCATAAAAAGCACACCGAAAGCACAAAAAAGGCTTCCTATCAAAGCGGTACCGAAATTTCAAAGGAGTAGCACATATTGCCATTCAGATACAGATATTCAGTGTGCTCCAAATAAACATTACAAAAATTGTCATTTCCTGCATTCTCCCATTGTCCATCAAATATTTATCCACTCCCCCCCATCAAAGCTACCCGAACGTACACTCTTTTGTTCCATCGAATGACTTCGCATTCCGAAGAATACCTTCCTCTTGCGAAGTTTCTCTTTTTATTCCATAAGTATACTCGGGGGTTTCATTTGGCAACCTGCCAACTTCTCTTCTTTTTTTTCGCTCAATCTTCGTGCATTTATTTTTAGTTTCCGCAGACCGAGTTTAGTTGTGCAACGGGAAAATAGGGAGTGCGTTACACTTGCAAACGATCGATTTCTTCTGTTTTTGTTCGTTTTGCGCTTCTCTTTCTGTTTCTGCGCTCGGGGAAAGAGAATTTTATTTAGATATTATTGAATTTCGCTTCTTTTTTTCTTTTTAGGGTTTCGGTCGTTGTCTTTGTTGTCTATTTTGCTTTTAATTTTCGGTTTTGTTGATTTAATCTTGAAGTTCGTTCAGTTGTTTCAACGTCCCCTTTGTGTCTTAATGGATTCTTATATGATTTCTTGTTTTGTTTGTGCAGTTTTTTTGGATCAAGAGCGTTCTTTTTTGGCTTCGAATGTGTGAAGTGACGAGGGGGGAAAAACAAGTTTCAACCGGTTGGAAGAATAACGGAGGGTTCCGAGTTCGAAACTCGGTTTTTACAAAGACCGTCGTGTTCACGGGGGCTGGTGTGCGTCTATACAAATCTGGCATGACCTCTAATGTGCTCACGGTGGCGTGGTGTGGAAGTTTGGAAGGTGGAGACCCAGCTCAGGTGTTGACTTCGTCCTCTGACCCTGATTTAAAATGAATGAGCCGTTATGTTGGGATCTTACCCTTTGAGGTTTTATCCCAGGCCGTCGCCCATAGCCCGTTGTGTTGCTACACTGACGTTAATTAACTACCTACCCTTTGTCTCGAAATGTATTCTTATTTAATTTCTTGTTCTTCTGTTAGTCTGATTTCGTTTTTTTTTTTTTGGGGGGGGGATCGAGATTGTTCTTTCTTGGCTTCGAATGAGTCACAAGTGAAATGTGACGAAATAGAATAAGCGACTAATCTATTGGCTTCAATTTCCTTCAAATGAGTTGGGAAAAAAATGGTGTATTGTGTCGAGGACGTAGTATGACGTGGATACTTTTACCTGATGTTGGATTGTGGAATGAATGAATCACAAAGAAAGTTTGAACGATTGTTTACTTTCATAATCGATTCAACAATTAATTGAATGTTTGAACGATCAAAGTGCAATGCCAAGGTGAGAACATTCGGAACAATGACAGTTTTAACGTGCACCATCCCCCTCGAATACGATGGTCTTCTGTTGTGTTGAGTTCCGCTTCTATCCGGTTGATAATATGCGACTCTACCAGTTCGGATACCCGTGACATTATGTGCAGTGAATGTCGTAAAGTTTGAACAATAGTTTAGAACACAATATTATATTTTTCTTTGTGTGGCTTATATTTCTATTTGGAGGAATTGTGTATAAAAACTCAGAATTGAATGAAGGGTGCTCTGATTATTTTGGTATTGCTTCAGTGAAGCGTTACCATATTGTGATATATGACTCATTTTTACTTCGATGAATTTTCGTTTTGCGAGCATCATACTAAATATCAATTTACTTCCCAAGAATGCGAATTCAAAGGTTAAATGTTTCAAGAATTGTCATTAACTGAATTGGCATGAAAGATTAGAGTGATTGTCTCGAAAGCTTGAACGAGAAGACATTTATTTAAAAATTACTTTATATTATTATAATTTAAAACTTTAATTAACTTTACATTATTATATTTTTTATTATTATAATATTATATAAGGTGTGTTTCATATTAAAAGATGTTCTAGTTTCAACTTGTAGTTTTGCGTACAGCTTTTATTAAAGGACATGACTTATGGATAATTGGAACTACTCATTTTTAGTCTAAAAGAAAAGAGTTCCCTAGACGCTTGCTATAACACCTTTTGTTGCCAGCCTTGGCGCTTGCTATATCGCCCCAAAAGTCCGATAAATCGAGATGTTTCTAAATTTATGATATAAAAGATGTCTGAAATTTTTTGGGCAATTTTTGGAGAACCTCTAATTTTTTTTTCTTGTTGCTAAAATTGCCTGGTTTTTTTTCTAGATTTTTATCTTCCAAACTCCAATTAATATTCTAACACCAAACTTATACGTTTATTTATTCTCATTTCAGGTAATCAAAACGAAATGTATCATTTTTATGAACAATCACGGCTGTTTAGCCAAGATACATCGTACGGCAATGTTAGGTCAGTTTTGGTAATGACGACACATTATCAAAACAACCAACCACAAGAAGAGTTCAGGCCTCTAAAAATCAGACGTGTGAAATATAAAATCTATTTTTTCCACCGAGAAAAAGATTTTCACACTTCTTTTGTTGCTTCTCAGACGCTTAATACAGCACCTAATAAAAAAAAAACTGATAAATATCCCCAATTTGTCATCAAACGATTAGTGTCACGTTGGTTAGGCTCCATCCGAATTGGGTTAATTGATTCCACAACACATCAGCCCAAATGACTTCTTGGGAGTTAGTCGTGGGGTGAGCCGTAATGAGAGACGCTCATTTGACCCTGTTAGTTTGTTTTGTTACAATGCATATCTGCTTGGCAGCGAAACAACATTGGCAGGGAATTGCTTGTCAAAGTAAGCCGGAAAAAAAATCGATTTTGACAGAGTATCGTTTCGTTGCAGTGTTGGATTCCTTCAGTAACCATCCGTCAAAAAAGTGTGCATCAGACTTTATTAACTTTTAAAACTTCTTTTTTTCTCAAGTCTGGGACATTGTGTGCACGGGGACTGTTGCACGTTATATCTGTCGTGGCGTCAAATGTCCTCACTCTGGCGTGGTGTGGACGTTTGGAGAGTGGAGTGCGAGCTCAAGTGTTGACCACGTCATCTGACCGTGGTACAAAATGGCGAGGCGTTTTCCTCGAATCTTTCCCATCAGGATTTGGATACAAGGTGACCTGGTTGGATAATCAATCTGAGGTATACTATTTAGCATTAGTGGTGACATCAACAGCAAAGCATCGATGTTTTCAAACATGAATGATCAAAATTAAAACATCGATGTTCAAAATTGAAACATCGATGTTGATAATACATCGCGCCCAAACCATCGATGTGTTTAAAATTCAGTGTATTTCACGTTTTTCCCCATTTCTTAAAACTGGTTTATCACCTAGTGATACGACATCGGCTCCAATACATCGATGTTTTTTATAAAACATCAATGCATGGAAACATCGACATCGATGTCGCATCGCTACTTTTCAGACCCTTCCCCCTGGGCCACTTTGGTCTAAATTTGATGATCATAAAAATTATGCTACTCAGTTTTTTTTTAATTTTTAAAACAGTAGTTTTTTTATTTAAAAATAAAACATCGACAACGTAAAAACTTCGACAGGTATAAACATCGATGTTAACAAAATATCGACTCCAATACGTCGATGTCAAAAACATCGACATCGATGTCGCATCCCTAGTTAGCATTCGACCAAAGAGCATCGTATACGTGGGGGCTGGAGCTCGGTATGTCTACCGTGACATCAAATGTCCTTACGCTGACGTGGTGTGGAAGTTTAGAGAGTGGGGTGCCAGCTCAGGTGTTGACCTCGTCATCTGATCTCGGTTCAAAATTTAGATGTGTTGTCCTCGGATCTCTGCATTAGAATTTGATCCCGGACCGTCGCCAATAGTCCGACGTGTGTTGATCCAGCGCGATGTTAATTAACCTCCTACTTACCTGGTGTTTGTCCAGAGAAGATATCTTGGCATCAGCATAACTAACTGATCATACCTTAATGAACGAGATAACTCGTCATTGGCAGAGAACTGACCAGATCATAATCTCGTCCTCAAAAACACCTGACCAGGCATCCCACGCTCGAAACTTCCACACCACGCCCAACGTGAGGATTTTCGAGTCCACGACAGATTTAGCGCACACCATCCCTCCGTAGGTCCGGATCTTGATAATAGGGATGCGACATCGACAACAAAGCATCGATGTTCAAAATTAAAACATCGATGTTCAAAATTAAAACATCGATGTTGTTCACTTATCGACCCAAAACCATCGATGTTTTTAAACATCAGTCTTATGAGGGGGGGGGGTGAACATTACAAACTTATTTTTTATTTACTGTAAATAAAATATATGGGGGCTTAAAATTATTAAATGCCTCAATATATGTTTTTTACAGTTTGTAAGAAAATAAGTTTGTTTGCTTTCTCCACTTTAAGCCGACTTCTTTTTTCACTCACTATCCCACCAGTTAGGGAAAAAACTCTTTCTGATGGGACGGATGTCGTAATCACTGACAAATATTTAATTGCACGGTTATTTTTCTTAATTTTTATTATGGTACTATTTAAAAAAAACACATCGACAACGTATAAACATCGACAATGTTAAAACATCGCTGTTAAACGAACATTGGTTCCAATAAATCGTTGATAAATACATCGATGTATCGACATCGATGTCGCATCCCTACTTTTCAGACCTTTCACCATTGCCCACTTTGGTCTAAAAGTATGTTCAATTTACTGATTATAAAAATTATGCTACTTGGTTATTTTTTTAAATTTTTTTAATCATACTTTTTTCATTTAAAAATAGAACATCGACAAGTATAAGCATCGATGTTAAAAAAACATCGACTCCAATACATCGATATTAAAAACATCGATGTTTTTTAAATAAAACATCGATGTTTTTTTATAAAACATCGATGTTTTGAAAACATTGACATCGATGTCGCATCCGTACTTGATAAGCCCCAGTGTTGCCAGTGATGACATCACAGCTATAAAACCAATACCCCTTTGCAACTTCCATCGTGAAACATTCCAAGGGACAGTTCGAAACACTTAGAACAATTTCTCAAGATATGGTGTCTTTTGCGACAGGTCGCGCTTCTTATGAGCGCTTCGTGTCACGTGATCCGGGGGGGTGGGTGGCCCCAGCGCAATCGAGCTGAGGTAGCAGGGGGGAGGGCGAAGAGTTATTTTCGTCGTGGCATTGACGGATATCGCCAGATCGATACGTGGGGAGGTTGTAAATCACGCGACACGGTGACATGGATGCCGTGTAATGAGATTTTCGCTCCTGGGAGAGAAAAAAAAACCGAGCCCGAGTACAGAGCAATCGAGTTTTCCGAGTTGGGGTATTGATGGGAAAAGTTCGGGAAATGGAAGATAAGATACTCGAGTGGGGAAAAATTTCCATATTCCACGATTTCGGACTTGGTTTAATGAAGCTCGTGAGAGAGGTCTGGAAGCTACTGCATTTGGAAGCTTTCAGTAGGACGAAATGGAACGGCTTGTAGAGTGGGGTGTCATTATAGGTATTCTAATCGTCATCTAATCGTGGTTCGAAATTACGGGTGTTGTTCCCGGATGGATGCCCGTTGTGTTGCTCCAATGCGACGTTAATTAACTACCCACCTATCGCGAAACTCGATCCAATCAGAGACATTCGCGTACACGGGGGTTGGTGTACGCGTTAAATCTGTCGGCCTCGCGTTATCGTGGTGTGGAAGATTGGAGAGTGGGGTTCCAGCTCAGATATTGTCGTCATCTGACCGTAGTTCAAAAGGACGTGGTGTTGTCCTCGGATCTTTCCCGTTGGGATTGATCCCGGACGGCCGTCAATACTTTTTCACATTGCTCCAATGCGACGTTAACCACCTAACCTAACTCAGGTTCGATTAACCTTTACGCTTCGGCAGGTAGACAATGGTTACCACTAAGATTTCATTTACTGCAGCGGCATGGTACAGATCTGTGTATTGTGGATGTTATCCCATTTTTAAGGTACCGCTGGCATTGATTACCAATTGCGAGCTCTGTCAGCGACTATCTATCTCTCTACAGACTATACGCCACACAGTACTATGAAAGGAAATCGTCAGTTGTAAATGCCACTAAAAACTCTTTTGCTCAAGCTAGGTAATTAGGTAGGGGGGGGGGGTCGGAGAGTCAGGCGAAAGAGCCGTTCTGTGAGACGATTGAAAAAATCTAAGCACCGCAGCGTAAAGGTTAAGAGTCGATAGACTTAGTCCTTTTTTTATCTCCAATAAAACCCTCTTGGTGGTCGTCTCTATGAAGGACCTCGTCATTAGCAATAACTGACCAGGTCTTGTGCGCCTGTGATAAAGGGTTATGTCAGGTACTGACATCCTGTGTCTACAACGACGCTATATTTATCTAATGAATGTTTCTTCTTCATCTGACATCACAGGACAAAACAGTTGTGTAACGCTTTTTGTAAGTAGTTAGCATGTTAACGTTGCAATAAAGCAACACACCGGGCTATCGGCAACAGTCCGGGATCCATCGCGAATGGAAAGGCCCGAGGACAACGCCTCGTCTATTTGAACCGCGGTCAGATGAAGAGGCGACACTCTAATAATAATCTCTTATCCTCTCTTTTATCACTAATTGTGATAAGTGTGATGGCCCGAAAGTCACTAGACCATTTTAAAACAACTTTTTTTGCTATTAATTTTTTCCAGATTATTTATATGTAATCCTTGGGGAATCGTTCTGGAGAAATTCACAACAGATAGCGACCACCCAAAACAATCGAATTTTATACAGAAAATCAACGATCGATTGTGCTCAAAGAGCTTAAATTCGTTATTTTGGAGTCAGACAAACAACCATCTGAACAAACAATTAGAATCTACAAAACTAATTCGAAATAATGTATATTCATTGTCCATAAAATAATAAATGTGAATTTTTGATACACAAAAGAGTTGTTCTATTTTTAAATGGTCTCGTGACTTTGGTAATTTTTAATTAACATCGTACTAGAGCAACACAACGACTATTAACGACTGTCCGTTATCAATCCCCTTAGGGAAAGATACGAGGACAGCACCACGTTATTTTGAACCACGGTCAGATGACGAGGCAACACCTGAGCTGGCACCCCACTCTCTAAACTGGGGCTTTGAAGTCAATCCTGTATATAACCTTAAAAATATCCAACACTTAATAGCGACATCGATACATATTCTCTTATCACTATACACAAAAGATCTTTAACAATGGTATTTTATTTTCAACTCATCCATTACGAGCAGTAAGTTCAGAATCTTTACACAAATATCTCGCTTTTGTTAACCTTGTAGCTTTATAGTCGACTTACGGAACTTTTTTCTTGCAGAAATCCTATTTTGTATGTTAGTCGTTCACATCGTACTCAATGCTCTATCAGATATAGGAGCGACAGCTTCTGTAATGATGGCAATTCGCACACTTGAGTACAGGTATTACAGTGTAACGTGTCATTTGGACTGGAACCCGCAGAACGAATCTTGTACCTTCGACTGATTCGAGTTCTGTAACCGTCAGGTACAATCGTCAATGAGTAGAAATGGCTCTTTCCGATAATAAGACTGATACTGGAATTGATCTAGTTTCCATTCAGTTGGTTAAGGTGTTAACCTCTAGATAGGAAGGTTTCTTATTCGAATCCGGGTCAGTGCATGGATGTTTGTAAGCGTATGAAGTAAAGGCAGCTGGTGCAACTTAAATCTGTCGTGGCCGATAGTCCTCACGTTGGGTTGGTGTGTAGGTTTGAAGAGTGAGGTGCCAGCTCAGGCGTTGCCTCGTCATCTGACCGTGGTTCAAAATGACGGTGATGTCCTCGGATCTTTCCCTTAGGGGACTGATCCCGGACCGTCGTCAATAGTCCGTTGTGTTGCTCAAGAACGACGTTAATTAAAAATTACCAATTACCTTTTGACAGTGGCAGCTCATTTGGAACAGTGACGGACTATAGACGAAATTAGGCGTTCGAAGCTAGTTACAACATAAAACGTGTGCGCTACAGCACTGTCGTGGCCACAAAAGGTTCACGTTGGTGTGACGTGGAAGCTTAGAGAGTGGAGTGCCAGCTCAGCTGTTGACCTCGTCATCTGACGATGGTTCAAAACAACGAGGCGTTGTTCTCGAATCTTTTCGAACGAGATCAATCACGGCCCGTCGTCAATAGCTCCTTGTGCCTCGCTCAAATGCGACGTTGATTGAACCACCTACCGCTATTGCAACTGAAGTTATGATAGTGCTTTTCTTCAACTATCCGCTACTATCCCATCTTTTTATGTTGGGATTGATACCGGACCATAGTCAATAGCCCGTTTTTGTAGCTCTAGTACGACGTTAATTAAAATACCTACCCGTAATTTTACGAGTAAGAAACTCGTTTCAAACGTCGTCGTGTATGCGGTTGCTGGTGCACGTTAAATCTGTAGTGGCCTTAAATGCCCTCAAGTCGTCGTGATTCGTAAAATTGGAGAGTTAAGTGTTGCACTTTTCACCTGACCCTGCTTCAAAATGAAGACGTGTTGTCCTCGTCTATTTCCCTTCGGGAGTGACCCCGGTATGTCGCTACTATCCCATTTATCGGACTCTAATTAACTGCCATTACCATTAGCAAAAACAACGCTACGTCATTTTAAACCACTGTCTGAAGACGTCGACACAGGAGCTTCACCCACCGAACTCTCCGAACTTCCACTCCAACGAGAGGACATACCAAGACCGAGACAGATTTAACGTGCACGACGGTCTTTGGTTTGACCTGCTCTCGACAGAAGTAGTTCAGCTGGAAGAGCATCGGATTAGCAAAAGTTGGGTTACGAGTTCGAATCCAACCAAAGACCGTCGCGTACAGAGGGGGGCTGATGCACATTAAATCTGTCGTGGTCCCAAACATCCTCGCGTTGGCGTGGTGTGGAAAAGTGGGGTGCCACAGTTCAGGTGATCTGATCGTGATTCAAAACGATGTGGTGTTGTCCTCGGATCTTTCGGGGGGGTTGATCCCGGAAGTCGTCAATAGGATCGTCGTTCCAATCGCTTTTGTCTCATCACACTTTGAATTGGTTCCTGGCAGATGATTGCATCGTACAGAGGCAACCGGTTTAGTTGGACTGCGACATTTTTAGCAAATAGATCGAATTCATCATTAGTCTCGTTTTTATTACTTTGCACTACTTTATCAAGTTTATCAATTGCTGTTCACACAGAATACTCAAGTGAATGGTTTACTTAATATGCAAGAATGTGCGTGATGAATAAGCAGAATATTGTTTCTCGACAAGGAGCTGTGGCCCTGGTAACTGGATATGATACACGACGATAAATAATTTAAAGTCAATGAAAATTTAAAGAATAAAAAGTATACTTTCTAAATTTTATGAGGTATCTCTTGTATTTGTAACACCATCTCTACTATTATAAAATAAAGTTTCTGTGTGTGCGTGTTCGCAGTGGCCTGACGCATCTATGGCACTTACAATAATGAAATTTGGCACATCCGAATAATTTGCAATTTTATAGTTCAGCCGAATTTTAAAATTTAATCTTGAACATTTTAAAATGAATTTAATGAAATTTAATTATCATTGTTTTCTTTGGAATGGCAACAGCACAAAGATATGACAGATTCTAAATTTTTTCTTCGTTTTCATTTTGCGCGCACGAATTATTTTCATGCAGATGATTAAAAAAAAAAAGTTTAAACTTTAGTTATGTAGTTCTTTTATCTATCCCCTAGATCGCTAAAGATAAAGTATAAAATTCAACGGCTTTAAAATTTGGGGGAAAATTTCACATTAGATCGATACCTAAAAATGTGATTTTCTTTAAATAAATAAAATTTTTAAATTGAATATATTTTATAATTTTGCAAGAGAATGTGACGTTACGCTAAAATTCATGTTCCAAAAATAAACAGATTACATTTCCGGCCTGATTGCGATTTCAGGGGAAGAAAATAAAAAACATTTTGGCTGGAATTATTTAGTTCTTTTTTTGTAACATCGGGATCGTTAAAGATAGTTTGAAAATTTCAACGGATTTGAAATCTTGCGAAAATTTAACACCTAATACGTTTGGATTTTCTTTCTTTTTTTTTCAATTGATTTTTAATATTTTTTGGTTTGCGAATCGAACCAACAATCGGGCAATGCGACCTCTACGAAAATAACCGTCGCGGGCAACGCCCATTTGGTATGCGAAGCAAAACAGCAACACGGGTAACGTCGGGCGATCCACGCAGTGTCTAGTTTAGAAATAAATCCGCTCTTTTGTACCAAAACAGTTTTGGCACGTATGTTCCTATTCCACTTTTTTTTATTTGCAAATCAATGAATGTTCTTTTTTTTATACATAGTTATAATTGTCTTAATTTTGTTCTTCAGATCAGCAATAGTAAGACCAGCAATTTTCATTTCCATTACACTAAAATCCAAAACATTTTCTCTTGCATCTTTATTTTTATATAAATCCGTCGGTGGTTCCTTAAACAATCATGCTTATGATACAGTTCTAAAAATTTTAGTATCACACTTTCAGATCACTTGATTCTCATTTCTTAAAATAATTTTATATCTAAAAGCAAAACACGTGCAACAAAGTGGCGTGACAAATTGTCAACTGAAGTTCACACGTTTCAAAACAAGTTTCAATTTGAAAGCAGATGGCGGTTGACTCATCATTTGAACGACAAAGTTTGAATGGGTAAACTTTTCTTAATCCACTCAAAAGTGGATCAACTAATTTGAAACAAAGGTTCTGTGTAGTGATGCGACATCGACAGCAAAACATCGATGTTCAAAATTAAAACATTGATCTTGATAATACATCGCCCCAAAAACATCGATGTTTTTAAAATTCAGTGTATTTGAACTTTTCCCCCTATTTTTTAAAACTAGTTTAGTAACTAGTAATGCGACATCGGCTCCAATACATCGATGTTTTTTATAAAATATCAATGTTTTGAAATCATGGACATCGATGTCTCATCCCTACTTTTCAAACCCTTTACCCTTGGTAACTTTGGTCTAAAAGTATGTTCAATTAGCTGATTATAAAAATGATGCTACTTGGTGATTTTTAAAATTTTTATAACGGGTACTTTTTTCATTTAAAAATAAAACATCGACATTAAAAATAAAACATCGAATAAAACATCGGATGGGAACGGAACCACAAATAGCGGAAGCAACCATTTGCATGACGACTCCGCAATTCAGTCAAGCGGTGACAAACATTTTTCTCGTATAGAGGTGAACATTTTACAATAAAAATGTGTGCAAACGTGATTTGGATAAGCGAAAATTGCGAAATTTTGATTGTAAGAAATCAAGAATCTTTATATAATGTGAAAAGCAAAGACTCTAGAAAAGTTCAATAAATATACAGGGTGGATGAAAAGTTCATGACACTTTTCAAAATTTAATATCAAATCAACCAATTGAGAGTACGGTTTTCACAGAATTAATTTACATAATGGCATCGAGTTTTTTATTTTTACATGCTTTTTTTAATTAAAAATATAATTAACGCATATATGGCACTGTACCGAAAACAATTTAAAAATTGTACAAAATAATTACAATGTTTATTATAATGTATTAGAGTATTTTTGTCACTGAATACTACCTAAGCCTACGTGCTGTAGGCGTGTGCAATTTATGTGTGTATTTCTACCTTCTCCTTTAGTAAAGCTTTCATTGTGTGTTTGTCTTTTATTTGATATTGTATTGCAGCATGGCCGAGTATGGCAATTGCGCCATAAAACCCCAACCAACTAACGATATTATTCGGGTTATGGAACTAATGTCCTTTCAACGCAGGCGTCTCACCCTACTTTTCTTTCAAAGAAAAGCTCTCGTATCTCCGAATTGATTTTCCAGAGAAAGGTGAAAATTTAATTCGAAAAAGAGCAAAATAAAAAACATTCTTGCACAGAACTCTTTTGATTGGAAGAGTTATTCCACACTCACACGGCCCTCGTGTTTTAATGCGAACGACCATTAGGGAGAAAAAAGAGTGAAATTCTGATGAATGGCGGGCTAAAAAATATAAAACAAAATAATGATGGAAAGGATCGAAAAGACGAGAAAAAAATCCCATCTTGCCGTTAACTACAACCGTGACCGAATCCGAAGCTGTTCATTCGATTTCCCCCGCAATGGCTCCTTTTTGGAACATTTATTTTGATAAATGGAATATTGAAAAGGACGCAGACGATATTTTTCTTTATATGCGTTTCGGTTTTTCGAACTTTTTCTGGCCCGTAAAAAAGTTCAACTTATTGCCCGTAAATCTCGTTTGCAGGTTCTCTGTAAAAGGATTTCGTTGGTTCTTACTTGCATGAAAAATATGTGTTTTTCTCTCGGTTTGGCAACGGCTCATGAAATTTTTGTTTTGATTTGAGAAGAGCGTGGATACAGAATTTGGAACTTTTATTTGGCAATAATTGTGAACAATTATTTCACAGTATCAAAATGAATTAAATTGTGTGAAACTCTCTCTTGCCTCTTCTCAATGAACAATTGGTGAAGTGGTAGCATCCGATACGTTAGTCGCCAAAGCGATATTTTTCGCCAAACAAGATGGCGGCCAATCCAAGATGGCCACCATATAGCAAAATCAAACTGAACCTTTGCATACATTACGTAAATAGGAATAATTTTTTACAGGAAAACTTTTTACTTCTCTGCTACAAATTTTACTTGCAAATCTTTACAGAGGATTTTTACAGAGGAGTATTTTCTCTGAACATGTCCGTTATTTTGGTTAAACTAATTTTTTTTAATCGGAAAGATGTTAAAAAAAAAATGGCGGTTAGCAAAACGTCCGGTTGTTTAACAATTCCGGATTTGGGATTTTGTACTCTATATTGAATTAAAAAAGAGGATTTTTTTTTGTAGATAAGTCGGTTCTTTTCTGGAATCCTGATAATCCACCAAATATTTTTCAGTATGAAAAAAATCAATGGAGGTTTGTTCTATCTATAATTGAGATGGAATTTCATTTTAGAAATTTTCTAGCAATTTTTTTAGCATTATTTGGGCAACTCGATGGAGATATTCTTCCTCAGAGATGAAGATATGGAATTGAAAATGAGATTTTTTTTTGGTCGAGGAATTTTTTTTTTTTTTTTTTGGTGGGGAAAGGATGCAGAGTGGCGTTATTTAAATAGCTACCTACCTGAAGGGAAAGATCAAAAGGTGAAGTTTCGTCATTTTGAACCACGGTCAGTTGACAAGGTCACCACCTAAGCTTGGCACCCCACTTTCAAACTTCCTCACCACGCCGACGTGACAACATTGGAAACCCCGACACTAGTGATGCGACATGGATGTCGCATCCCTACTTTTCAGACCCTTCACCCTTGGCCACTTTGTTCTGAAAGTATGTTCAATTTGCTGATTATAAAAATTATGCTACTTGGTTATTTTTTAAATTTTCATTACGGAACTTTTTTTTATTTAAAAATAAAACATCGAGAGCGTAAAAACATCGATAAGTATAAACATCGATGTTACAAAAACATCTATGTTGAAAACATCGACATTGATGTCGTATCCCTACCCGACACATGCACCGTGCACTTGCCCCTTTAGTATATGACGGTCATTGGTTTTGGAACGAGTTTCGAACTCGCCACCTCCCCAATACGTAGAACGCACACTGAGCGGGCGATGAATCAGGCACACAGATCCCAAGAGATCCACATGATACCGGATCCCGTGGAGCGGAGGATAACCACTGCCTCTGATGAATTGTCTCCCCTCCGCCATAAATCAGACAATTGAATAAGTGATATTGAAAAAGATGAGTGGGGTTCCCCTCTCAGAGCGAACGGACTCAAGTTCCAATTGAGGGAGGGGGTCGAGTTCAGGGGTGGAGTGTTTTGCGCCATTTATCTCAGACCATTTCGTTCGGGAAATCAAAAGTATGAACAGTAAACCACCCTCAAATTCACTTCAATGGCTCTTGAGGGATCGGGTGTCAGGGATCTTCTTGCATCTGCAGCCCCCCGACCGTCGTGGCCCAATGCGCTAGCAACCTGCGAGTTCGATTCCTTCCTGAGTGTCTTTTAAGCAGCGATAGTCCAGTTGGAAGACAATCGGGTCAGCTAACGGAGGGTTGCGAGTTCGGAACTCGCACCAGAGTGTAGTGTATACGGGGGCTTATGTTCGTTAGATTTGTCGTGACTCCAGATGTTTCTACGGTGGTGTGAAGTTTGGAGAAGTGGGGTGGCAGCTCAACTATTCTCGTCGTTCAGAATCACTCGGCGCTGTCCTCGAATTTTTTCTTCGGGATGGATACCAGACTGTGTCCTATATCCCGTTATGTTGCTCCAGTTCGACATTAATTAACTACCTCTACGAGTGTATTCTTCTCTTCTGTTTCAGTAAAACTTTCCTTGTAAGTATGTCTATTATCATACGTCTCTAGTGTAGAGCGGCCAAATAGTGTTTTTTAGCTTCAAAAAAGCCGATCAACCGGTCTAGTGGTTAAGGTGTTAGCCTCTAGATTGGAATGTCCATGGTTCGAATCCGGGTAAATGCATGGATGTTTGTTAAAGTATTTTGTAGAGGCAGCTGGTGCACATTAAATATGTCGTGGCCGAAAGTCCTCACGTTGGGTTATTGTGGAAGTTCTGTTGAGTTCTCAGGTGTTGTCTCGTCATCTGACCGTAGTTTAAAATTACGAGGTGTTGTCCTCGGATTTTTTCCTTAGGGTATCGATCCCGGACCGTCGTCAATAGCCCGTTGTATTTCTCTAGTACTATGTTAATTAAAAATTACCAAATACCTTGTGTTAGACAGGCCAAATGGGGTTCTTTCGCTAGAAAACAAGCCGACGAACCGGTCTGTTGGTTAAGGTGTTAGCCTCTAGATCGGAAGGTTCCTGGTACGAATCCGGGTAAGTGCATGAATGTTTGTAAGCGTATGGTGTAGAGGCATCTGGTGCACCTTAAATCAATCGTGGCCAAAAGTCCTCTCGTTGGGTGGGTGTAGAAATTTGGAAAGTGGGGTGCCAGCTCAGGTGACCGTGGTTCAAAATGACGTGATGTTGTCCTCGGATCTTTCAATTAGGGGATTGATCGCGAATCGTCGTCAATAGCCCGTTGTGTTGCTCTAGTTTGACGTTCATTAAAATTACCTTACCTGAAAAAACAACAAAACCTATCATCAACCGATGTTGTGGGCAGTTTAAGGGCTCTTTTGGTTCATTTTTTTCTTTGACCGTTGATGAATTTTCCAAAAAAGTTGCCAAATATTTCAAAAAAGCAGAAAATTTTGTAATTAGTAGCTTTTGATACGATTTTGTATAAAGTGTAATTACACTAAAAATCACGAAAATCGACCCGAATATCTTTTTTTTTTATTAGTTTTTGTTAGATACTGTCACCATGAACACACGTGTATGCAAAACTTTAAACTCGATTTCTGAAGAACTGCGTTTTTCCAATAGGATGCTTTGTTCAAAACGTGATAATTATACAATGAACTCATCTATTATAGTTAGTTTTGCAATCTATATAATCCAATGCATGTTTTGAACCTTATGGGGACACGGTACCATAAAATAGATCAGAATATTAAAAACTTTTATCAGTAATTTTATAGATGTGGCTACATTATTTAGGGAGGTAAAAATTCAAATTTTTCTATTGAAATATAATGATCGAAAACCGAAAGCATTTAAAACTTCAAAGTGCTTTTTCTCGCCTTTTTATTTTTCATGTTTTAATGTGTGTAAAATGCTAAGGCTTTTATTGTAATTGATGTAGAGATTTGACACTTTTTTTCCTGTTTAATATGTTATATTTCTTAAGTTTGTACGTGGAATTAGGATTTGTAATGAAAGTTATTTTTTCAAAAATTGCTAAAATCAATTAGGATTGGTTTTTTTTTCTGTTTAACTCAGTATTTGTTACAAAAATATTTGTAAAAAAATAAATAACTGGCACAAAATTGTGAAAAACACTTCCTAGAAGGTAAATACAAAAATATTTGGAAAAAATTCAAATTTGCAGATGGAGTAGAAATTTTAAAATATTGATATATTTTTATAAAAATTTAATAATTTAATTATTGGGAATGAAAACAAAATTTTTCTTTTGTAATGCATATTTAATGTGTATTGGAATGACACACTAAAACATTTTGTTGTGATTATGAAAACGAAAAAATTTGTTTAAAGATTACCGTATCTCTTTAATCAGAGTATTTAGTCAAGAAATATATTTTAAACTGATTTTTAAATGTTGAAATTCCTGAAAAATATTGATTTTTTTTACGCTTACTTGAAAAAATAATTGTAAAAGAAACTATTTCGTTTCTAGTAACTTGATGGAAGTTCAAAACATGAAGGAATAAATGTATTAGGAATAAATTTCAACAGGAATCGTCTTTCTGAACACATTAGAATTTGAGATATACGTTTCAAAAAACTTGCCAATTATATCTTAATTAGATAGTTAATTATTTGCACAATCTGATTTTTACGACCACCAATTACCAAACAACTGGATTTTTAAAGTCAATTTAAAAAATATCTTCTGCTGTATACCTACACCTTTAAAAGACACCTAATCCCCTGTTAGATAGTGTCACACGAGAAACACTAATTCACTCCAATTGAAACCCCAAATGTTTCGACGAGACAAAACTGTCCTACAGGTTTTTGCACCAGAGGCTTGGCAATTTTCGCCGCGAAAGGTAAACCACCAGGAGGGTTAATCGATATTCATTTCTAAACAGCTATTTCGTCTCAGCCACTCCTCAAACAAAAGCAACAGCTGAACCGTAATTAAACTCGCCAACACTACCTGCAAGCTGTTATCGGTTAATAAGAGCTCAACACTCGGGTCCAAATCGGCAGCTGAAACAATATTTCACGGACGACGTGTCACGCTCCAGCGAGCCCGTTGGTCGTTCCACCAGACCCCTTCACAAATTTCATATATATTTTTTTTGTTTCTGTCGTTAGTTTCGTTGCTCCCGGTGGCATCAGTGGTCACGCTCCGCTCCTCCTCATATCCTGTCTTCAGGAGCTCAGGCTCACAAAGGAGACAATGGGACCGGCTTGAACCCGGGTCTTTTATTACCATTTTGGGAATGGAATGCTCTCGGTGTTAGATGTCGTTCAGAGAATGTTTCTGGGGAGGGGTGGAGTTCCTCTTATCGCATCGGACAGGCCGAAATGGCTGAGTGTGGAACAGTGTCGGATTGCGAGTTGGGCTTTGTGCTCAATACATAACGGACTGGCTTGGTTGCATTTTACCGCAGCAGCTATCGGCATTTTTCTAAGGAACTTATTTTTGTAGCATCCCCTGGCATCTTACTCTGGGCACCATTGCCACGTTTGACGATAGTATCCAGTATTAGATTGGGTTATGGACCCTAGTACTAGATTAGATGATGGGACCCTGTATTAGAGATTGTATTGTGGACTCTGTAGGGGCAGGATCTTTCGATGTTGTTCATAAGCTAAATTGCTCTTACTGCCCCGTTTGGTTCTACGTAGCTCTGAAACGGCCTTTTCGAGGTGCACGGTTACAAAAACTAAATATTGAGCTCGTTTGGACGCTGAATACGATATGCGCTCACACCTCACGGTTGCAGGGAACAAAAGAAGGAACCCTCTAGAAGGTCAGTCGCAGACAGCTCGTACATAGTGATCGATGCCAGCTGTCACTCAAAAGGGGGATAACCATCACCGCTACCATGCCGCTGATGTAAGCAATATTTTAGTGGTAACTAAAGTCAATCATCCACATCGTAAATGTTAAGAGTATTGGTTTTCGTACAGGTAGATGTCGCTTGTTATCTGACTTCCATCACTTGTGACAACTCACAACTCGTTCCGACACGATTTGAATGGATGACGGTTTGATTCACAGAATGCCTGAAACGATATTCCCCATAATGACTCGATCCATTCTGCGAATTGAAACACAAACCAGAGTATCGAAATGGAAATCTCGATACATTATTTCCCCTCTTTTGTATCGATCTGGGTATCGATACGATCTTTGTGGATTGATCTAAAATCCAGGTTATCAAGACGAGTACCATTCTCTCTTTGCAGATCAAACCAAAATCCCTTAATCGATACCTGAAGTATCGATTCAGTGTCGCCCATCTCTCGTATCAATTCACTTTGCAGGTCGATCCAAAACCTCGAGTATCGAGATAATGATAAAGATCGAGATAATGATAATGATATCGTCCATCTCTAGCATCGATCCACTCTTTGAAGATCGATCTAAATTTCTGGGTATCGAGAGAGGGATGTATCGACACCTCAAGTATCGATTTAGTATCCCCAATTTCTAGTATCAATGCAGTCTTTACGGATCAATCCAAATCGAGGCAAAAGAATCGATACCTGAAGTATCGATTCAATATCGCTCATCTCTCGCATCGATTCACTTTGCCGGTCGATCCAAAATCTCGAGTATCGAGACGATAGTAAAGATTCGGTATCGTCCATCTCTAGCATCGATCCGGGTATCGATCCATTCTTTAAGGATCGATACCCGGGTATCGAGAGAGGGATGTATCGACACCTCAAGTATCGATTCAGTACCTCCAATTTCTGTCATCAATGCAGTCTTTGCGGATCAATCCAAATCGAGACAAAAGAATCGATGCCTCGAGTATCGATTCAGTATCGCCCATCTCTAGACGTTTCGTACACGTAGCGTTTTACGAGACTTCTCTCAACCCGAGGCGTTTTGACACCCGTCGTAAATTCATTTTATTTAAAGCGTCCATAAAATGGGAGATCGTCTTTACGACTGGCTATTTCAAGCTAATGGCTCGAGGAGAACCCTCATCCCTCACCTCTTAATATCATCGCGATGCACTTGATTAGAGTTTTTAATATCGAAAGTCTCGGATCGATTTTGTGTGAATCTGACACCATAGGTCGGATCGATTCGGTGTTGCTGATTGCAAATAACGTTTATTAAAAAGGCTTTTGTCTCGTGAGTGCTTTCATTAGTGTGATTAAATTATGGATCTGCGTGGATTTCAATTAAGATCCCAAATTGTTTTAATCGTATATTAGAATTATAATATCGCACTTGGTACTTGAATTAATGTCACACTGTGGTAACACGACGGACTAGTGTCGATGGTCCGGGATCCATCTCCAAGGAAAAGATGCGAGGACAACACCTCATCATTTTGAATCACTGTCAGGTGACGAGGTCAACATCTGAAACGGCATTTCACTTCACTGCACAAACGTTCCAGTTTTTGCAATACGACGGATTATTGTCGATGGTCCGGAATCCATCACCAAGGAAAAGATGCGAGGACAACACCTCATCATTTTGAATCACTGTCAGGTGAACATCTAAAACGGCACTTCACTGCCCAAACTTTCACGCTACGCCAACTTTAGGATATTTGATGCCAAGACAGATTCAACGGGCAATAGTCTTCCCGTACACGACAGTTGGATCGAATATCGAACTACTCTTTCCAACCGGGCTGTCCTCAGAACTTGGGGTCGCCCCTTGAAGGAGGTGGAAATCCCTGAAAGTCTTAACGCAAAAGTCCAACACGGCACGCAGAAGTAGTCTTTGAATACAACTAACCGGAAAAAAGTGACTGTGGTTACAAATTACGAGGTGTTGTCCTCGGATCTTTCCCTTAAGGGATTGGTCCCGGACCGTCCTCAACAGACCGTTGTGTTGCTCTAGTACGACGTTAGTTAAAAATTGCCAATTACCAGCGGAAGAAAGAGAATGCATACCTAAATTACGAAAACTGGAAGAGCAATAGGGATTTGAATTCAACGGTTAATCGCACAATTGTAATCATAGACTGAGCCTGACTACTGATAGGATTTCAAAAAGTGTAACTAATAGTTCGACTAGTAGTCTAGATGTGTGTTAGGTTCCACCTGGCAGACGAAAGTAATCTAGAGGTCACGTGACTTCCAGCTTTGGTCACGTGATACTAAGCACATACAATTGGCCCGTTGTGTTGCTCCAATGCGACGCTAATTAAAATTCCTGCTTGGGCACAAAATAAGGTAACCATTGCTCATTCTGTTTTTATATTTACTCTACGACCGTAACCTAAAAGGGAAACACTAGAACTTGCGGAGCACATACACACCCAAACCACCTTGCGGTTCGTGTTGACTGACTTGAATAACAAACGCTCGATGCGACAACGGTTGGTCGAGTTTGTGCGGGTTACTGGAAGGAAAGTAAAGCACGGTGACTTTTAAACCCTCCAAGTTTTTTTCCACTCGATATATCGCCCATCAATTTGACCTATTGCGCGGAACAGCTACAGTCTACATTTATTAGCGGTGGCAACGGCCTCGGCGATTTTTTTTTTTGGCGAACTTTTAAAGTCGCAAAGGAAATAATTATTTCAAAACCCTTTTTCTTTCAAAAATATTTTTCTTTTTACAACGGAAACGAAAGCTTGAAAACACATTTGAGAACGTTTTAAAAAGTATAGTTTAAAAAACTTTCGCAAAAAGTGGTAATCTCAAACACATTTCAAAACACATTTGTGAACCTGCAGAAAAACTAGCTGCGAATGTTGGGTAAGAATACCCTGAAACTTATCAATTTCTCTAAATACAGAAAGCTTTTTGAAAAGAAAAAGATTTTTAATAGAAAAAAGAAAGAAAGAATACTACCTGTTAAGCCAGAGTGTAACGGGGAAAATAAAAAATTCCACCACAGTGTCAAAAACACAGAACTATTAAACGTTTCGTGAAAAATATTAAAATAAAATAAACAACTGTGAAAATACAAATAAATGATCCAATGGTATCACAGAAAAAAAATTAAATGAAACTAATGAAATCAAAGGATATTTTAAAATCAAAATAACCAATGGAAGCAAAGAAAAAAAATTTCGAATGAACCCATGAAATCAAACGACTTTAACGGATTTTGGAAGAACTTTCTAGAATATTCAAAATGAAAATTGAAAGTTATCGTTTGTACAAAATCTTTTTCAATTTTCCAAGCGATTCTGTCTGGGAACCGGGTTTATGACGTTTTTAATCACTCTGTACCGTGATTATCCTGATTCTTGGAAAGTTAAATCAAGTAAATGAATATTTAAACAAAAACAAAAGTTACGCTTTGCAAAAAAACGGTTGATGTGTTAAAACGATACAATCCAATTTATAGTTGGGAAAAATTAAAACGGGAAATTAATGCCTTGCGTACGATTCAGTATCTCGCAGAAAGTTTAGTAAATGTTTATGAGTAAAGCGGCTGTCAAATGTCTCAGTTTGGGGAGTGGTGTGCGAATTCATGTGTCGACTTTGTCACCTCATCGAGATTCAAAATGACGCGCCAATGTCCAGTTATGTTGTTCCAGTGCGACGTTAATTCGTCTTCCTAACCTAATGTCTCATTTTCCTGCCTTTGTAAGACTGTCGCGTAGGTGAGTGCTGGTGCACATTAAATCTGTCGTGGTTTCAAATGTCCTCACCTTTGACGTGGTGGTGGAAGTTTGGATGCTCAGGTGTCGACATCGTCATCTGACCGTTGTGACGTCTGCCGTTGTGACTGAACAAGGTGACAAACATCCTGCCACGTTGAGCGTGGTTAAAACTGGAACCCTATTACGAGGCTAAGTGAAGAAACATATTTCATACAATACTAAAAATAGATTTCTCTCAGCACCTCTATGGGATAACATAGTGTAAAGTGGGACCCTTCAGCGAGCCTAGGAAAGACATCTCATGACTATAGACAGGTGTCATCGGCGTCGGGGAAACGATTAAAGGCTGAAAGCTCTCAAAAAAAGATGATCGTTTGAAAATTGATGAGACAACAACGTTTTGTTCTGGCTCTCATCCTGGGAAACTATTTGCGCTAGAACTTCTACCAGAGTTCGTATTATTGAACACTTTTCTCAGCTATCCCACCCTGGGATGAGATTTAATGTGATTTGACCAACGTCATTGCAGCCGAAGTGTGATCAATTAAGCTTTGTACATAAATGTAAATAAAAACTCATTAGTCTAAGAGTTTTGGTTAAATAATTTAGTGCCAAACGCTACACCGTGGTTGAAAATGACTATATGTACTACTACCTCTTCCGTCCTTATGAAGTTTGTCTTTGTTTGGTGCTTTGGTGAAGAGACGTCCCTGTCGGAGGATTGACGCGCGACAGCGATCTCAGAGACAACCTCTTGTCACGAAGACACCGTTTCCTCATTTAAACCACCCGGTTTTTTTTTATCACCATGGCGACGGATTGTAAACTCTGCAAAGAACGCAATCGGAAGAATAAAATAAGAACAGAAAGGAACACGAAAATCCTGGACATTCGAAAAGAAAAGACAAAGCGACGGAATCCTCGAGGAATTGTTTCAATCGAATGGCCGATTCCATTGTGTGGGAAAGGGGACGAAGTGCAATTAGAGGAGTGGGGGGTGGGAGTGGTATCCACGATATTGGGGTCCTGTTCTTTATGTGTTTTAGTTCAGGTTTTATGTTTTTTTTATGCTCTAGAGTCGGATTCGATGTCTTAAGAAGACAAGGATCTCTTTTGAATAGTTTTTTTTTATGTGGAAGACTGTCGGTTGGTGTAGTATTTACTGGATCCCTAGGTGAAAATCCATGTCTTCCTAAAAGTGTGGGCCGTTGTGGCCCGATTGGAAAAGTAACGGATTAACAACCGGAGAGTTTCAAGTTCGAAACTCGATCCAACCAAAGACTTTCGTATACGTGTGATCTGGTGCAATGTAAATCTGTCGTGTCCTCACGTTGGCGTGGTGTGGAAGTTTGGAGAGTAAAGGGCAAGTTCAAGTGTTCATCTCTTCATCTGACCACCATTATCCTCGGAACTTTCCCGATGGAATTGATTCCAGACCGTCACTAATAGCCCGTTGTG
This sequence comes from Metellina segmentata, assembly GCA_947359465.1. NCBI lineage: Eukaryota > Metazoa > Arthropoda > Arachnida > Araneae > Tetragnathidae > Metellina > Metellina segmentata. The sequence continues at coordinate 2,701,116 of OX375879.1, forward strand.
AAGCTCATGTGTGACGTTAATTCGAGTACCTACCTAAAAAAAAGCGAATAATGTTTTTTACGTCAACGCAATAGGAACAAAAGAGGGACTGAATTTTAGTTCACCTTTGGTGAATTTACAAAATAATGTTGCCATAATTTTAAAAACATGAGCTTCTGAAACTATTTTGCTTAAAAAGATGTCTCTAGTCGTCAAGGTTCAATAATAGCTAATATTCGCCTCTATAGGCCCGATGCACACATTCGGTTTTTCAACATGCGGCCCTGCGGCAACGCAAGTGCGGTCTGAGATGCATTCGATTCAATAGAGTGGTGCACACATACCTCCAGCGCCGCTGCGGCGACGTACATCCAACTTTCGTGCAATTTATACCGCAGCTCCCCACGGCGCACAGTGTGTGATTTTCGATTCATTCCAGGTGAACAAAATTCAGTTTTCTTAATGTCACAGATTGTTAAAAATACATCATATCTTAAAAGTAGCACGTCCCCTCAGCAAGACCACGGTTTTATTTGTCTGAATAATTCCTCCCAACAAGGAAGTACAGGGGTCCAAAGTCGAGCTTTCTGAGTTGGCTGCAAAACCAATCTGGTGAATGCGTATTAGTACTTTGAGGAAAACTGAAAAATCTAGCTCCTATATTTTCTTTAGCGCTATTTGGTGGATACTATCATTAACTTCTGTTCATCGAGGCACGTGCTTTTAGTTTCTTGGGTACTATTTCATAAATATGCAAGATCCTTTTTAATTTATAGCTCATTATTGTCTTACGCAACTGCTGATTTCAAATTTCAACTAGACTTTTAACATATTATACCACCGTATGCCTCTAAATTATTACATATGCATTATAGCCTGACTCATTTGACCGTGCGCAGAACAAAAAATTACTTGCGGAAATCTGCGGAACTGATAAATAGTGCTTAAATTTCAGAATGGCTGGAAGTTTTTCGTCAGTCGATTTTTGACATTTGGTTGATAAATTCGAAGCAAACGAAAATCGATGCTATTTTAACTTATATTTCTTTAGAAATGGTTCAATATTTGTTACAAAATACTGTTTTAAATATTGTTAAAGCGAATATTTTCGAATTTCCCGTCAAAGAATTGAGAAAACGAGGAGTAAAATGAACGGGTACAAAAAACTATTCCTCAGAAATAATTCTTCTTGACTTCAAGTGAATCTTACCTTTTCTTACATTGATTCATGATCTGCCAAGTAATTTACAAGGAAGTTTGAAAAATAAGTCTAGAAGGCCTCAAAAGGATTTTTATTCCTGTAGTTCCAAGGTATAGAAAACGAAACTCGTAACCTTGTAGACACCATTTGTCAAAAAGAATTGTCAATGACCACTGAAGTAAAAGTCGAAAGTCAGGTGTACGATATTCTACTTCAAATCGTCAGAGAGCTCTTTACTGATTTTCTGGAAGAGGTACAATTATGAAAACGATCCGTGTCTTAGTAAAACGTCAGTAAAATTATCTGAAAATTATGTGCATGTGCATGGGCTAAGAGTTATCTTTCTATGCACCAATATAAAAATACCTAAACAACATAAAGAACATTAACTCTAACCGTTTGACACAAAAATGAGCTAAGCGGTTGTTACTCTTCTAGGATGATTATCACGGTAGTGAGCTTTACCACAGCTCACTACTAGTCACTTATCCTCTGTTAAACGGTTACGTACAATTTATGAACAATCCTTCATACTTATTCTGTCGAAAAATAATATCAGAAATACAATTATATAATGAGGGGCTGTGATGGCGCTGAACACTTTAAAGCAATTTTTTTCAGAAAAATATCACTAAACAATGTGTTTAGTATGTCTATAGTACCTTTGCTGTACTAATGAGGGTAACAATATTATTTATCAAAATCTCAACTAGACCTTGTCGTTCCATCAAATTTTTTTTTGCCAAATAATTAGAGATTTAACTTTAAGGGAAGTTAATTTGCCATGGGAATATTATTTCACTTCTTGTATTCTTCCAATTGGTAATTGGTCCGCTTCGTAAAAGCGCAAGACAAGGAATAAACACAATAGGCAATAATAGAAATATTGTCTATAAAAATGTCAAGAACTGATATGAATAGATTAGTCATTACCTCAGATCCACTAATAGTAAGGTTACAAGCAAGGTCTAAAACTAAACGCAGCCAAATGTTTCCAAAAAAGTTGAATTTTTTTAAGAACTTTGTCAGTTGAGATTCCAAATATATAATTTTGTAATATTTTTCAGATATTTTCCCCTTTAGTTAGTGAATTATTCTTTATTTTTAAATGGAACTTTTATGGATATACCTGACCATTGTTCAGGTGTATATTAATATGGAATTGCGAAATATACGGTTAAAAATTGATCGAAGTATATTTAATATATGGAGCAAATGTTGACAAATTTCTTAAAATTTAGCATATTTCTGTTTCCAAATAGTAACTAAAAACGTTATATATACACCAAATCAGTATTTTATCACTTACAGCCTCTTATAATCACGCGAAACCCGTGTATTTTTGATGTAATAATTTTGTCCACCTAGATTGCGAAAATGGCATACTGTGCGGCACCGTAATTCACCGCACACGCTTCTCCGGTCTCAAGTACCTTGTTTTCATAAATAAATGGAATATAAATAATTAATAAATGGCTGTATCCAGTAAAATGTCTGTTTTGTTTAAAAAAATATTTTTTGTACACCAAGTAAGCGAAATAATTACGTTTTCTTCGATAGATATCCATCGCGAAATGAGTACTTGCGTCGGTTATGTGTGCGTAGTTGGGCTTCGACTCCTCACATTGAAAAATCGGATGTGTGCACCGGGCCTTAGTCGCCAGTGGCAGACCCACAGTACTTAAGCTTCGGTTTCCTTAGAAAGTGGAGCCGTTATCTAACAGCCGTGATACGTCATGATCATAACTAGACGAAAGTCTAAACAAGAGTCCAGAGGTGTCAACTTAGACGGACATAATACGTTGGAGAATGGGCAACACAGACGGCTGTCGTGGTTTATTTTATTCGAGAAACAAAACAAAGTGGTTTTTTATTCTCTAGTTCAAAGTTTCTAACTTCGGGATCGTTGAAGATAAGAGTGAAAATTTCAACAAATTTCAAATCAGCGTAAATTTCTACGCCAGATTGATATCAAAAACAGCTTTATTATTGAATGATTTACCATTTGATAATTTAATTATTAATTAAATAATTAATTATTAATTAATAATCTAGTATCATATTTTCCGCAGATTTTAAATCCGTTGAAATTTTTATTCTGTGTTTAACGATCCCGATTTTACAAAAACGAATTAATCAATGGCAGTCAAAAATGTTTATTTATTTTGCTCCTCTTCGCTCGAATCGTTTGGCACAGGAAATGAAATCTTGCCGCTACATGAGAAAAAACGTTCCCCGACTGTTTGAGACCGCTATGACTATAGTCATGGAAATGGCGGCTCCGATTATTTTCGTTACGTTCACAAACAACGCTCTCTAGGAAACCAACACCATGTGTTAGTATAAACAACATTTTAGTGACGCCACCCACCGCTACGTCACGGCTACGTTTTCTTAGGAAACCCAAGCTTTAGAGACATGAGCATTGAACCGGGCATTTATTAGTTTCCAAGAATTTAAATTTCTCGACCCGTTTCCTCATCGATATTTTTAGGGTTGGGGTACATCCCAAAATGTCCGAGGCATACCGAACACAAACGAATCCCGTGAGGAAGTTTCGGATATCCTCCGTTTGCCTGTTGACACATTAAGAGGACATTTGCATGCGAAAGAAGGATAAAACAGTCCTCCCTGCACGTGACTTCATTTCCATGATCACCCACATTACCGCTTGTTTGTGGTCACACCCACGCACACAGAAAGGCGCCTGGGGTCATGAGTGACACGCGCTGTGCCTCGTTCCATTCGGACTTCCGCCCGCATTCATCCCAGAGTGCGGCTTGACGGGAATGAGACAAAGGCCGAATTAGACTGGAAATGCGTGACTCTTCAAATGGCAGCGCTGTCTTTTTCGCGAGGTAATGAAATCCGGGTTTTCGGACACAAGAATGACACTCCTCCTGTCATTAATAGCGGAACTGAATGCGGTGGGATGTTAGAGTCCTTTATTCGAAATGCGGCAGGGTGTTTCGAAATTTTACGGTGCTGTGGTTTGTCCACCCTTTTTTACAGGCCAGATTCCGATGCCAAATTTCGTTCAAAACAGTTTTTCCCAGTTTTTCGCAGCTGGTTGAGCGGTGGATAGGTAATTTTTAATTAACGTCGTACTAGAGCAACACAACGGGCTATTGACGACGGTCCGGGAGCAATCCCCTAAGGAAAAGATCCGAGGACAACACCACGTTATTTTGAACCACGGTCAAATAACGAGGTAACACCTGAGCTGAAACCCACTCTCCAAACTTCCACACCCACCCAACGTGAGGACTTTCTGCTACGACGGATTTAAGGTGCACCAGCCATCACTTTACCATACTACACCATACGCTTACTAACATCCATGTACTGACCCGGATTCGAACCAGGAACCTTCCGATCTTGAGGCTAACACCTTAACCACCAGACGGTGGAAGAGCAACCGCAGTGTGGCGAGTTCGCACTGGGTTGGACCTTAGACAGTCGTATAGGTGGGGGCTGGTACACGTTAAATCTGTCGGGGCTTCGAACGTCTCACATTGGCGTGGAGTAGAAGTTTGAAGAGTGAGGTTGTTGACCTCGTTTGGAGAGTCCAGCTCTGATGTTGACCTCGTCAGCTGACTGCTTCAAAAGGATGACTCGTTGCCCTCGGAACTTTCCCTTCGGGATGGATCCCGGTCCGCGCCCGATAGTCCGCTGTGTTGGTCCAGTGCGACTTTAATACATTAGTTGCCTCTTCGCAAGTAATAATTTGTCTTGTTTTGTAATAGTCAGTATCGGCTATATGGTCACCCGCTTATAAGGTCATCCCGCTTATAGGGTCAGTTTTCTAAAGTCCCGTCTAACTTAATAGGAAACATACGTTAAATCGCACCGCTTATACAGAGGCTGTTCACACATTTTTAGACAATGTATATTGTATTCACAAAACTAAATTACATAAAATTCTTGTGTTTTAAATGTTCTATTTGATAGCCCTTATTCTGAACTATCTTTCGACACCGTAATTTCTAGGATAATAATGCCTTTTGAAGTGTCAGAATAGGTATTCTATCCCATTCCTCCTGAACAGCTTTCCAGAGTCCTGTAAGGGCGCCTTCACACGAAGGAGATCGATCGCTCAGACCGGTCTGAAGGCGACGGAACTTACATAGAAACCATAGGAGCACTTCACACGAGAAGACTATCAGGAGACCGGTAGAGAGACTGAAAAATAGTCGCCCAGGAAGTTCAGTCGTCGGCGACTTTTTTTGTTTGAAGAAGACAGATGTTACATTGCGTCATTCACACGAGAGAGACTATCGTCTGTCGATTTTTGATTCCTAGCGATATCACCTGCCGATCTGGATTTGTTTTCCTTGTTTCTTTGAATTATATTTTTCTAGTAATGGAAAGTTTAGGTATTGATAAGTCAATTACTGCTTTGCAAATGCAGTTTGCATTGTGGGACAAAACTCACGAAGATTATGGGAACAAAATAAAAAAAGAAAACGTATGGAGAGCGGCGATGGTGTGTATTTATGGCGAATAAATGCAAGAATTGTGATAAACAAAAGAAAAATGTGCTTAATAAGTTTCTTTATTTTTTCTTACAATAATTTAGCATTAATTTATGTTGACAAGCTATAGTAAAAATACGTGGTATAAAAAAAGTGAATGACAAAACGATAGCTTGATAATATTTTAAATAAGTTATATTAATTTCTTATAGTAATTTAACATAAATTTATGTTAATAAACTAAGAGTAAGAATACATAAATAAGCTGTTGCATTATTTTATTATATTTTCATATACTGCCTTGGAAAATCGCCTTCACTTACAAAATACTGACCGAAATTATCTCGAAGAGCTGTTGGCTCAGGTCCAGTCTAACCATTATAAACATTATTATCATCGTTTTCCATCAAACCGGTGTGCGTTAAGGTGTCTTCGTGCGAATAACCATACCTCCTTCGTATGAAATTATGCAAGATTACACATGAGTCATCTTCCAGTTCCCGATACAGAACATGGTATAAACCTTTCTGCACACGAAATTTATTGATAGGGTGTACCCAATACTTCCTTTCGACATTTTTGTTTTTCTTATGATTAAAATATCATACTGCAAGCATTTCCAGGTCATTCATTCTGAAAGCAGGCAGGATTCCAAAGGACGTAAAACTCGTGACGCCATTGCCCATATTCGTATTGCAAAAATTCAAAAGTTACAATTGAAAATTTATTTATTTAAAGAAAATTAAATGTAAGGTATCTATCTCGATAATCTTCGTGAGTTTTGTCCCACAATGCAGGCTGCATTTGCAAAGCAGTAATTGACTTATCAATACCTAAACTTTCCATTACTAGAAAAATATAATACAAAGAAACAAGGAAAACAAATCCAGATCGGCAGGTGATATCGCTAGGAATCAAAAATCGACAGACGATAGTCTCTCTCGTGTGAATGACGCAATACCTCGCAATGTAACATCTGTCTTCTTCAAACAAAAAAAGTCGCCGACGACTGAACTTCCTGGGCGACTATTTTTTAGTCTCTCTACCGGTCTCCTGATAGTCTTCTCGTGTGAAGTGCTCCTATGGTTTCTATGTAAGTTCCGTCGCCTTCAGACCGGTCTGAGCGATCGATCTCCTTCGTGTGAAGGCGCCCTAAGGGTTGTGGGACGACGTTTGGATAATGCAGATTTTAAAAGTCCGAAAGCACAACAATCCATAGGTGATACATCGGGAGATTTAGTAGGGATACCAGTGAATGGTATGGCCTTGATACTGGTTTTTTGTTCCATTTCTTTTAGGAAATTTACAGTGGATTTTGATGTGTGACTACTAGCTTTGTATTGATGAAGTTCCACAGATTGATAGCACTGTGGGTAAAGCGATGGTATTTCATTCAGAAAAATTGGCGATAAAATATGTTCCTGATAGTATTTGGAGTTAATATTGACATTTTTTTTCCACTCTCTTTATTTTTAACTTGCCATTATATGAAAAACCAGCAACAATCATGAATCCATTAGAAAAACTTTCTTTCGATTCTGTGAACCATGTACTTAAATTTTTTTCTCCCCTTTTACGATAATAAATGGCTCTTTTTTTGCTGCAATCGTTTAAATACACCCATGATTAAGTGTTTCTCATATAGAATTCGGTAGCGTGTCCTGCGTTCAGCGATATGCTTTGGGGAAAGACGATGCACATTGCTTTTTTTCGCTTTCTTAAGATTTAAATCAACGTTTATCTTTTTGTTTTCAGTGGACATCGAGCATTTTTATGATTTTGCAACTGTCCTTTGACTAGGCGGATTTTCTTTTAACATTAAACAACGTGCCTTTGCAATAGTAGAAGATGTCCGTTTCTTCCTTGGATACTTGTTTGGAATTTTTGTCCCACTTGAGGCTCCAATTTGACGTTATTTTCCTTTCTTGTTGACGATATTACCTATCGACACTTTAAATATCACAAAACCATGACTCTCACATCGTTTTTGGATAACGGAATATGAATATTTCTCTTCGGAAAGAGCATAAATATAGCCTTTGAACCATTTCTTCGTTAAAAACGCCATTTTGAATAAAAACAAACCTCTCAAGCCGCATACGATAATTTTGACTTTTAAAAACATAATACAACTGCAATAATTTCTTTTGCAGCAAACGATTTTTTATTACCGCTAACCAAAATCGTCTAAAAAATGTGCGAACAGCCTCTGTATAGTCATTTTATTTCCTTGGTTATCGGTTATAGGGCCTGTTTTTTTTTTATCTTTTCAATGAGGTTATTGGTTCTTTTTTTGTTGTTGTTGAAAAATTGTAATTGTTGTAACATTTGTTGAGGCGGGGGCAACACAGAGAATGACCAGAAAACAAAAAAAGTCTTTTCGATCACGGAAAGGACCTGAATTTACTCCTTAACTTCCCCATTTCTCTTTTGCGTTGAATCATCGTCGGCGTTACCCACCCACTCAATTATCTTCCTTTCCAAGCACAACAGGTGGACATATGTTTGTTTATTGGTGGAAGTTATCTCTCCCTGTTTGAAAAGTACGTTGAAATTGAGACGAAAAGAGTTTAGGAAAATTTTAATTCATTTGGATTATATGTGAGGAATAAGAACGTTCGCTGTTTATGCTTTTGCCATTCCAAAGAAACACAATAAGAATTAAATTCCATTAAATTCATTTTTAAATGTTCTAGATTGAATTTTTAATTTCGCCGCGACACAAAAATTACAAAAAATTCGGTGCTGTTGTTAGAGCCGTAGTTTTGTCAGGACTGTGATAACGAACAACAGAAAAACAAACACTTCCTTTTATAATAGTAGAGATTATGGTAGAAAAAATTAGTAGAGAATAGTTAGCATTGAATATGGATGCACATACGTATGCGTAATATACTAGATTGGTAAGTTTAGCTGATAAATTTCACAAAACAAATATTGCATACTTATTGCTGTAGTTTTTACTTCGCGAATTAATTTTTTTTTAATGTTATTAATTTTAATCATTCGTTGATGAGCACTGTATTCTGATAGGTGAATATAACATTGCCATTATTAAATAGCGTAGTATTATTCCGCATATATAGTCACGCCGCTTATACGGTCTGATTTTTCTGGACCGCTGAGCTGACCCTATAAATGATACTGATTGCTTGAATCTTCATTCCCCTTTGTTGGTTTTCTATGGCGCAAGACAGACAACATCAAGTAATTTAGTAAGTCTGACGCAGAAGGGAGAATTACACCCTGGGAGGAATGCACCTGTTCGAACATGTGCCCCCCTACCACTTCCGGGTTGCTAACGCAGTAACAGGTTGCAGAGGATCTACACACTAGAAATCCTGAAAATCCAACAGAGTCTAAATTTCTTTAAAACTTCAAAATATTCTTCACTTTCTTAGCTGTCAAACGATGTCAAGATCTTGAAAATATTCGAAATAGTGTTCTAGTTACAAGGGTTTACGTTAGGTACTGTCAACATGAACAGACGTGTTTCCAAAACTTTAAACTCAATTTCTGAATAAACAATCTTTTGCAATAGGATTCTTTGTTCAAACAGTGATAACTCGACAATAAATTATTCTATTAAAATCATTTTTGTATCATAATCTACATAATACAGCGGTTGTTTTGACCCTCAATCATGGTTATTAGTTTAGAAATAAATTTTTAATGGAGTTTTAAATCAATTTCCAGAAAAATCGTGATTTTTTTTAATGCATTCTTGGAGAAAAAAGTTGTAACAGAAAACTTTTTCTCTCAAGAAACTCGATCGAGGGTCAAAACATGAAAAATAATAATGGAAATGATTTCCAACTAGAATTGTCTTTCAAGACAATTTAGAATTTGAGATATCACTGTTAAAAAAACATGCTCATTCGCTCATTATATCTTAATTAGCTAATTAATAATTAGTTGAATATGATTTTTTCTCACTGAAATAGTCTTAAGCATAAACCAATGGCCTAATGTGAAAAAACTGGATTTTAAAGATGAAATTAAAAAATAAACTTCTAGTGTGTACGAACACCTTTAAAATTTCTATAAAAAATTATTTCGTTGTAAATCGGAACATTTTGTGGTTTAGTTATGTATTTTGCATCTGAGAGCAACAAAATTGTTATTAAACAGTGTTTTTTAAGATGAGACATGTTCTAACTATTCGAAAAAATTAAGCTTCTTATGCCACTGCTCAGATGGCTGTGACAGTCCGCGCTTTCACGCTTTGTTATGGATGACGCAAACCCGAACTGTCACAGCGTCTGAATAGGAGGAGGGTTGTGTACGGACGAGTTCATTACCACTCGGAGGATGTGGGGAAGGAGATCCGTTGGTGTGCACTCGTGCGTGACCCGGGGAGCTCTGCGAAGCGCGACCATTTTCCATTCTTTGCGCAGATTAGGCAGCATTGTGGCGATAATTGTGTTCACCGCCCTGGCCTATCGGCGGCTCGCATCTTCCGATTCCATTCCGCATTGCGAGTCTGTCGATCACTCTGGGATAGTCCGAGACGTCTAATTGGACTTTGTGTGGTGGAAGGTGACCACCAAACCATGTCAACCAGCTGGTCAAAGACCGACCGCGTTCGTGGGGTATAGTAAATGTTAAATCTGTCATAGCCTCTAATGTCCTCTGAGATGGAAGTATGTAGGTAGTTAATTAATATCACTCTGGAGACGAACACAAATGGTCATTGATCTACGACGTTCCTGCATCCATTCCGACTGCGTTAGATTGCTTCGCCGGTACAGGTACAGTCTACGTTTATGTGCGGTAGCAACGGTCTTGGCGATTTTTTTGCCGAACTTCTAAAGTCGCCAAGGAAAGAATTATTTTAATACTCTTTTTCTTTAAAAAATATTTTTCTTTTTACAACGAAAAATGAAAACTTGAAGACACATTTGAGAACGTTTTGAAAAGTATATCTTTCAAAAACTTTCGCAAAAAGTAGTAAGCTTAAACACATTTCAAAACACTTTTGTGAACCAGCAGAAAAACTAAGCTGCGAATGTTAGGTAAGAATACCCTGAAACTTATCAATTACACTAAATACAGAAGGCTTTTTGAAAATAAAAAGATTTCTAAAAGAAAAAAAAGCAAGAAATAATACCTGATACGTCAGAAATGTTCCGGGAAAAATAATAAAATATGAAAATTTCACAAATGGCAAAAACACAAAACTCTTAAACGTTTCGTGAAAAGTATTATAATAAAATAAAAATTCCACAACTGCAAATACAAATAAATGATCCAATGGTATCACAGAAAAAAAATTAAATGAAACTAATGAAATCAAATGATATTTTAAAATCAAAATAACCAATGGAAGCAAAGAAAAAAATTTCAAATGAACCCATGAAATCAAACGACTTTAACGGATTTTGGAAGAACTTTCTAGAATATTCAAAATGAAAATTGAAAGTGACCGCTTGCCGAGGTTGCCATCAAAACCACACTAATCGTAAAGACAGATGGATTGCCTTAATCTACCGTAACTCGCTACTAGAAGTGCGCCCAATAAAATCGCCAAGTCCGTTGCCACCGCTCATAAACTTAGAGTATAGCTGTACCGCTTCGCCTTTCTAAAGCGAGGGCCGACCCACCGCTTTGGTGGTTAAGGTGTTAGCCTCTAGATCGGAAGGTTACTGGTTCAAATCCGGGTTAGTGCATAGTATGTTTATAAACATATGGTGTAGAAGCGGCTGGTGAACCTTCAATCTGTCGTGGCCGAAAGTCCATAGGTTGGCGTGGAAGTTTGGAGAGTGGGGTGCCGGCTCAGGGGTTGTCATCTGACAGTGGTTCAAAATTACGTGGTGTTAATCTCGGATATTTCCTTTGGGATTGATTCCGGTCCATCGTCAATAGCTCGTTGTGTTGCCGACGTTAATTAAGAATTACTACTTACTAGGGCAACTTTTTTGTTGCAGTAAAAATGGAAAATTTGCATTTATCATTCCCTAAAGTTGCATTTATTTTTGATACACTAAAAACTAAAATAAATTATTAGTAAAAAATGAAAAATTTATGTGTACATTATTAAATACAGAAGAACGTTGATGTCATTGAATGGTCTATCCATGGTCAGTAATTTCTTTAACATTGAAAAACTGCGCTCGACAGAGACTGATGTTGCCTGACATTGTTGCATAGGACTTTTTCTGCAGTTATGAAACAAGTGTACCACTCAAGTAACTTGGAGCAATCGCGGATAAAGCACCTTGAGTATGTTTCCAACAGCAGTATTTTTAATATCGGATAGCAGAAGCGCAAAATCCTTCCGCTCAACATTCAGAGATTTTAAAACGTCATCTACAATGAAACAACATATTGATGATCGAAACTCGCCTCGCAAACTCTGCTGTCGATTACGCAAGTTTCCTCTGGATTATCATGTGTGCCAACCAATGTGTTAAAAGTACTTCTTGCTATTGATTTCACTTTCGTCTGTTAGGACGAATACCTTCTTTCCATAAGCTTCTTGTTTGATCCGCAATACTTCGGCGTTCGCAAGATAAGACACACGTGATTGAAGGGTTGATTCAGAGGGCAAAGAATGAAATAGTAATTTCATATTAATTAATTTTAAGCTGAATTGTAAAAAGTTGCAATTTGGCAAAAAATTGCTTTTGTACAAAAAGTTGCATTTATGTAGAAAGTTGTATTTATGTTGCGGTTATAACTCACTTACAATACACCCCATGAAGGAGAAATTTTGTATTTAGTACTTTACATAAAGCGTAGAACGTGTGGAAAAAAGTTGCATTTGTTGCAAAAAGTTGCCCTAGTAATTACTATCATTAATATTCGTGCATCTTGGTTCTTCAAGTGGCATTGTATTACAAAGTTGCCGAAACAATGCAATACGTGAATTTTAGACGGTTTTTTTTGTTAAAATTGTGTGTAATTGGCGTTGATTGCCTACTCGTTAGTAAAACTGACCAAGTCCTGATGGTCGAAACAGTTCGTCGATACCACTTGCTCGGTGAATACTTTAAAAAATTACTCGCATTATTTGTGAGCGTTTATTGAGAAATGCTTGTCTTCGAATGCTGTGGAAGTGATTCATTTCCTTTTGTCCAGAGCGTCGGAAACAACCCCATTTTGTGTAACTTCTTTCGCTGCGTAATGTCATACGATTGTTGAAACTATATTCTATTGTTCTTATTTTGGAGACATCCGCCCATTTCGAACGTTATCTGGCAATTATCTGGATCAGCAGCTGTAAATCTTTGCTGCCTCAAACACTTGATTACTTCTCATGCGTTTCCAGATAAGAGTTGAAAACAATATTACCTCCGCATTTCCTCGAATAATTTCCTTTGTTTCGCTTTCCCTTTGTGTCAGGTGTCACAGGTTTCTTACAAGGGTAGGTCAGGTGACACAATTTAGCTACTGAAATTGAAGAAATCGTGATGATCGGTTTCTGATCTGGTGAATTGGTAGACTGAAAAGATATCTTTGTTAAGAAATGAGGTCTCAGTATCTTCTAAATAGGATATGCAGAGCAGGTTCGATCTAATTTAATCCTTCGTGACTACTGGGGCTCAGTGGGTATGTCCACTGCTAGGAACCTGCGAGTTGTAGGCGGCGCAGGTTCGATTCCTTCTTGTGTGTATTTATCTCTTCCGTGCTAGTAAATCTTTCCTCATGTGTTTTATTTGATATAGTCTGTCTCGTGTTTGAGTCGTCAGTTATCCGTTGTGTTGCTCCAGTACGACGTTAATTAAAATACCTACCTACCGTCTTGTGTTTGTTTGGCCCAGCTTGGTCAAATATGACCAATAAACAAAATGTCACCAATAAACTTCAAAACAACCATCCAACTATTTGTTGAATAGGTTATGGGTTTGAATCTCGAGACTAGTCAACATTTTCTTCTCACTTTTAGAAGCAACTCAAATTGAAATGCTCAATCTCCTCATATTTTGCATACCCTTCATCTGAGTTAGCGCTCTGTCCCTGGGTTCGAATCCTGGATGTTTGGCTCGGAATCCTCTTTAAACCACAGGTCGAGGTCAATTAGATGACCTTCGAGCGTCCGACCGAAGACTCGGTGATGAATGCGAAGAAGAGCAATCCACATCGCAATAAATTTCCCACTTTTCCCATTTTATATATGGAGTGTGTCCCGGAATGGGGAGCAAATCCTCTCCCGGAAAATGGAGATTCCGGAACGGGTCGTAAATTATGGACACTCTTCGGGAAAACCGGGCTAAGGCATCGTCGTGTGTCGGGGCTGAGAGCAGGGACGGACAGACTTGTTAAGACCGAGGGGCCACATAGACACTGTGACTTATGGGAGAGTCGCTAAAAAAACATCAAGTTATCTATTATATAATAGTTATATTTATCTACATTTATTATTTTTTTCTTATATTTATAGAGATATTTTGTTATTATTGATATTTATTTATTATTTATATTCATAGATATTTATAATATTGGATATCTATTATTTATATTCATAGATATTTATAATATTGAATATCTATTATTTATATATATATATATATATATATAAAGTTTTATTTATAGATATTTATTTATTATTCATATTTAAGGATATTTATTATTTACATTTATGGATACGTATTATTTATATTTATGGATAGTTATTTTTCATATTTATGGATGTTTATTTTTTCATATTCATGGATATTTATATCTTTTTTGTATTATTTTATTTATTTTTAGTATTTATTATTTATATTTATTATTTATATTTATTATTTATATTTATTATTTATATGATTTATTATCCATTTAACAATTGTTTTTACACTGGGTGGTTCTATTTTTCAGTCGATAAGCGTAGGATTAATCCTATTTTCACAAATACGACCGCAATTTCAACCCGATATCACTCATCGTCCAAAAATGAAGTGTTGAGGTCAAAGCACACAGAAAAGACGAATCTACAAAGAACACATTTGTTTAATTCACTAGACAAGCACATACACCACAGACAGAAGCGAGATTAAAAACTCTTTTCGCCTTCCTATCTTCCTATCATTGCGCCGCCACCTGCATTAAACATAGACAAAACATTCTGGAGGCTATCGCTGACTGGTAAAAGGAAATGTATTCTACACAAATGAAAGGCCTTATTTCTGACACCTATACTATTATCCATCGTCAAGCGGTTTCCATTTTTCGCTTTGTTAATATTTATTACTGAAGAAGTTTGTTCACAAATTCTCATATATGTTGACTCAAAGTGGTTTACGAATTTTAATGCTTTATTCCAGCAACGTGTGACTTGTTTAAGTTAAAAGAGCGCATGAGGCCCGCAGACTGAACATCTCTTTGTAGAGAGAAAACAACTTTGTGTCATTTGCTGAGTCCAATAACAAGAGGGGGGTTTGAGAAGATACCGATGACTTCAGGGTTTGAGCTTAATGGATTTGCGATCTTGTGTGGTTTGTAATCTATACGGATGGGTGGGTTTGTGTGTGTGTGGTGGGTGGTTTAGCCAAGGTGTGTCAAACACAAGATACGAAAACCAAAAGATGGCTTGGGTTTCCCTTAGAGCAGAAACACTTGGAAAATTCTATTCCTCGGGTCCTTGGAATAGAACCCTTTAAAAAAATTCCATACTTCATTTTATTGTAGTAAAAAAAAATTTCGGAACGGACGAATCAATTGCGAATTGACATAACTAATAACAATTTTGTAAAAGTAAATCATATATTGTGAAGGAGAAAATTAAAAGGTGCCTTTTAATCATGAAAGAGGGAAAAATAAATCTGATAATTTGTTTTGGAAAGATTCCATTGCTCAAATGGGACCGCACCTTAGAATAGAACCCTTTGGAAAGATTCTATTGCTGATTTCCTTGTAATAGAACCTATTGGAAACATTCTATTGATTATTTCCTTAGAAACAATCCTTTGAAAACATTCTAATCTCAGTGAAATTGCCACTACTGGCCAAGTCTCGAAACGGTGGATTTTATTTTCTTACAAACTTTTGCTATAAATCAAAAAACAGATGATTGATTTATGGATCATGTGCAGTGGTTAAACGGAGAAAGTTTAAAACTACGGAGACAATAGAAAAATTACAACAGAAAAACTGTTTCTCCCCCCCGTTAGTGTTAAATAACAATCTAACAAACTCAACCGGACCTTGCACGAAGGAAAAAAAATGTTGCTTCACTCCTTTCGTTGGTGCACACCAAACAATAATCCAGTCCAACCCCCAATTCGCTCGATATTATCCCAATTGTTCGGTATTTATTCCACGCAAAAAAAAAGCTTCTTTCCTGCGAAGAGCAAAATTTTGTTTGTTACCGTGTAATTATCCTTTGCAAGAGCGGAACCCTTTTGCCACCTCTGCTGCAAACGATGAGGGGGTGGAATGAATTTGAAAACATTATATTGCATAATTTCCTTAGAATAGAAATATTTGGAAACATTCCATTGCTCATTTCCTTCGAATACAATCCTTTGAGGAAATTCTATTTCTATTTTTTTAGAATATAACCTTTTTGGAAGATTCTATCACTTGTTTATAAGAACAAAAGTCTTTTAGGAAAATTCTATTGCTCATTTCCTTGGAACACAATCCTTTGGAAAGATTCTATAAAGTAATTGTTGCTCTACTTTTTCGTTGGTGCCTATCAAATGATTATCCAGTCAACCCCCCCCCATTTCCCTCGAAAATCTCCCAATTTTTTCCCTACTCACTCCACACAAAAAAGCTTCTATTCCACCCCACAGAGAACCAAATTTTGTTTGTGTAGCCGAGTGATTATCGTTTGCAAGAGCGGAGCCCCCATTTGCGACCTCTGTTGCAAACGATATGCTGGGGTGGGTGGAATAGAAGGTGTGTGCGTTGCCAGAGATGGGTCACATGGAACGGCGCCAAAACGACCGTATTATCGATCGTTTGACGTGGGTGACGTCAGCGTTCCATTGTGGAACGAGGGAACCCGCGTGCTCCGCCCCTCAGATCGCATCTGCTGACTATAAAAGCATCTGTTGAGGGGTCTCTGTGGGGAGGGGGCGTTCTTTTTGCTCTTTCAATGAAGCTTTCAGGTCAACCCTCGCCTTTGGAAAACCCCTTTCCGTTTTTCAAAAGATGCACATTTTGAAAATGAAGGCTTTTGTAATTTTGTGAGGAAAATTGGAGATTGTATCTCTGCGTTATGAACAGATTGGTTCCGTTTGTTTTCAGGTTAACCATCGTGGCTCAGTATGCCCACTGCACTAGCAACCTTCGAGCTGTGGGCCAACGTAACCCAGTTACAAGAGAACGAATTAGAAACTGGAGGCTTGAGAGTTCTCGATCCAGACTAAGACCGTCGTGTACACGGTGACTGGTGCACGTTCAATCTGTCGTGGCATCAAATGTCAAAACCAAATGTTTAAAGAGTGGTGTTCACCTCGTCATTTGATCGTGGTTCAAAATTATGTGGTTGTTCCTCGGATTGCTTGGAGAGCGAGATGCCAGTTCAGATGTTGGATCTTTCATTTGTGGACTAATCAAGGACCGCTGACAATAGCCCGGTGTGTTGCTCCAGTGCCACGTAACTTAACTACTTACCCACCTTTAAAAGTGGGTGAAGCATCCGTGGTTGCTCAGTTGGAAGAGCGACGGATTAACAATTAGGAGGTTGCGATTGAAACTAGTTCCAACCATCGTGTATGAGAAGGCTGGTGCAACTCAAATCTGTCGTGGCCTCAAATGTTGTCACTATGTGTATGCCCACCACTAGTCACTGTCTGTATTGTGTTTGGAGAAGCTTGTTCCATGAAACCACTTTGCAACCTGTAATTTAAACCAATTTTGACCTTTCTGACAATAATCTTTCCAAAGGCTTTTATTCCAAGGAAATGAAGGATTCATTTCCAAAGGATTCTATTCAAATGAAAATAACAATCGAACGTTTCCAAATGGTTCTATTATAAAGATATTCTGATGAAATGAGCAATGGAATTATTCAAAAAAGGGGTTCTATTCTGAGGAAATAAAGAATGGAAACTTTCCAGACGATCCATGGTTGCCCTGTTAGAAGATCAACGGATTAACAATTGGAAAGTTGCGATTGAAACTAGGTCCAACCAAAGATCATCGTGTATGAGAAGGCTGGTGCAACTCAAATCTGTCGTGGCCTCAAATGTTGTCACGTTGGCATGGTGTGGACAGTTGGAGAGTTTAGGTATTGATCTTATCTGACAGTGGTTCAAAGTGACGTGGTGTTGTCTTCGGATCTTTCCCTTCGGGTTTGATCCCGATGTATTGCTCCAGTGCGACTATCAACTTTTACGTGCCTTCTTCCTATATTATTCTACTCTCCAGTTAATCTTTCTATTTTCGCGATATTTTTTACTTGACGTTATCTCGTGTTTGGTGGTTGAGTGTGGCCAAGCATGGCACTTGTGCAACAAAAGCAGCACAACATCCCACGAACACTCAAAGGGAGAGAAACCTGTTCAAAGCAAAACAAAACGCTTCCGTCAGAAGAGAGCCCTCGCAAAGAACCATTAACACCTTAACGAAGAGGAATCGCCCGTTGCAGTCGTAATGGTGTTGCCATTCCGGCTCTGATAAAAAGTCATAGTTTCGGTCCGATATAATTGCTTTATCGCCCTCCGTACGTCACGTGGGGACGCGATGCCGAATCGTTCCACTAATTAGGTTCCTGGAGCTTTAAGGACCGTTCTATGTAATGAGCTATTCCGTAATGGGGTTATTCTGGCCCCACTTTTTCACGCGGATCGGCTGCGAATGCGATTTGGATTTGAATCGGGGCTGCATCCACTGCAGGGGCTTGAAATTACAATTCGTTTTATGGGGTTTTATTCTTGCTCTGAGAAGATCTTTTAAACCACTGCTAGGTTGCCGAGTTGTGTGGTATTATTTTAACCCCCTTAAGCACTCAATGACTAAACAACTACTCTTTATTGGCTGAAGGAATTCGTGTATTCTTTCAAGGCTTGGTTAATAGCATACTGATTCTTTCCTTGGAGTTGAATTCTGTGGAAGACTTCTGTTGCTGAATCAATTCCTTTTAGGAAGATTCCATTGCAGATTTACGTGAAATTGAACCATTTGAAATTATTCTTTTGTTTATTTCGTAATAGAACAATTTGGAACATTCTATGATGACTCATTTTCTTCGAACAGGATCCGTTGGAAACGTTCTATTGTTCTTTTTCATAGAATAAAATCCGGTTCAAAGATTCCATCGCTCAATTCCCTGAATAGAATCATTTGGAAAGTTGCCCTTGTTTATTTCCTCAGAATAGTATTTTAGGTTCCAATAGTTTGGTATAAGGATTCTGTTGGCGTTGCCTTAGAATTAAATCCTTTTTGGAACTATTCCATTACTCATTTCCTAGTAATAGAATCCATTTTGGTATATTCTATTGCTCATTTTCTTGGAATAGAATCTTTTGGAATGATTCAATCAGAAAAAAAAGACCATTTACAAATATTCCATTGTTCAATTTCCTTTGATTCGAATCCTTAAGAAACATTCAATTGATCAAGGTCAAAAGGGTCAGACAGAAGTCTTTCTGGGAAGACTACAGGTTGAAAGGGGAAACTGTGGGTGTGAGCCTCACAAGAATTATGAGCCGTTTGTTAATTAACCCGATAATCTCTATACAAATAAGAACGTTTTTGTACATTGAGTATTTTCTACCCCCTTTTCTATCCGTTTTGGCCCCTTCAGTTGCAAAATCCGCCTCTTGCGCGTTTGGTGTTTGTCTGTGTCCATCTGTCTGTATGTGTGTGCCCCCATGTTGAATATATTATTTTCATGAAACTTTGCTTACTGTGAGTACTTACATTCATTTCATGACTGAACTTGGTTGCGTTAGTCTGTCTAGGAACAAGTATTTTTCTTAGCATCTCACTTTTTTGAGTGCATTACTAAATATGAAAAACCTTATCCTAATACGAAACTGATAAAGGAAACTGAATTCATCAGTAAATTTTTGTTTGACATAAGCACATAATAAATCATTTTACCTATTAATTTTATTACATTCTGAAATTTTCAAAGTAGCTTGGAAACGATAAAACAGATCATTGACGATCCTCTGTTGTGGGTAGGGAAAGCAGCGCATTTTGATTCCTGGGTACGACAGGTAAAAGGGTCTCTTGGGACAACTGCAGGCCATTTTGAATTCGATCGCCAATATGGCAGAGTTGAAGTTGGGTGAACGATCCAAAATAAATATGAATTAAATCCTTGAAGCAGTAGAATTGATTTCTAAACAGTGTGTGTATAAAGTATACTGAAGTAAGACGAAAAACCACTTCGAAATCTTACTTTAGGTGGGCAAAAATAGAAACATACGACTTATGTGTTCAAGTCACCCCCTTCAAACTACACGAGTGGCTGACGGCATCCTAGCCTAGTGTTACCCACCTGTTCAAACAAAATTCCCTTCTATTGTTTACAGCGACTGTCACCAGATGCGACTGCACCTTAGGTGCAACAGTCTCTCCTACTGCTGGAAAAGCAATTATTTTTCCAAAAATTATCTTTTTATGGAATTTTAAGTTTGGTAATTATTGATTGATTTATTTCGAATCACATTTTTGTTCTCAACGAAGTATAAAACGATTTCCGAACAGTTGAGACGGATGATATCTTTTAACGAAAAGGGACGAAACGGAAACTCGTGTTGGTTGTTCACGTGCAATGATATTTTCTGGCTCTTTCGCTCGGAATTAATTTTGCAAGTCTTTATTTTGCCCACATTTTAGTTGCAAGTTGTAGCAACTGTGCGAGACCAAGAGATAATAAAAGAATCACGAATCAATAACTAACTATTTTCCTTTTTTATTACAGACAGCTTTTATATTTTTTTTCGCTGTTTTCTTTTGTTTTCTGTTTTAAATTTTTTATTTTAATTGCATTTCCTTTTCATCACACGCAAACTCACGACGAGTAAGGTCGTAAGGTAAGTCGTATTGAAGTAAATTTTAAGTGTAATTTTGCTGTTATTGAAATAAAAACGTTCAAAAATTCCAAAGTAGAAATTTTGAAGTACTAAGATTCTTTAACATAAGGACAGAAGATTAAGGTGGATTGTTTTAAGAGTTCAAGCTATATTTAAGCAACTTATTATATACTTGTGATAAAAATGTATTGAAAACAATGATTTTCTTTTAAAAAAATATGTCAAATTGATTTGACATATTAAATCTCATTTAATAATGGTAAAGGTTACTTTTGTAGGTCTGTACTGAAGACATTCAGTTTTGAAAAAGAAATAGTTGTACTTTTATTATCAGACGTGCCACAAAATGTAATTTTCATGGAAAATTATATTTGCTTCAAACAAACTTTGTGGTGATTATCTTATCAAATTATTTCGTCATCCTTCCTTTAAAGATGTCGAAATTCGATATAGGATGCAAGGGTGCCCCAGTGAAAAAACATTGTTTTATTGAATGAATGCGAGAGCAATAGCCGTAGATTCGTCATTTTTAAGGATTAAGTTAAAGCGTGAAAAGAACTTAAGAAAGCAAATTCCCCTCCAAATCGTCTTTTGTAGCAAAAACCTTAGTATAACCTCTCGTCTTTTTGTTGCTTTGCCCTCCAGCAAGTGTCTGGTGTATGTGAAATGTATTACATGCATATGTAGGATCTGTGTCCAAAGTTTTACAGATCGAGAAAAGGTGTTAAAATATTATTTATTCTACGAAAGACTTGTGATTATATATTCTGATCTTATTCAATACTAGTAAGGTCAAGTAATTTTGCTAGTAGAAAATAATATCAGCAAACAGACATGATATTAATGTATTTACAACTTCAATGATGCTTCCGTGCAAAAATAAAACTATCACTTAAAATTAAAAAAAAAACTCGTTCAACTTTCTTGTTCTTTCTTTTTTGAGATATAAGTTGAATTTCTTCCACGGCGTGGACATATATCCCGACGAGATTTTAGATATATCCTCCTCGAGGTATCTTGGCAAGACTAGCAGTCAGAAAAACAGATTAAATGGACGCGATATATCGAGGAAACCACTCGAAGAATTGAAGGAGCAAAGTTTTAAACACTGATTCGAAAGATTTTCTAATCTTGAGCTGAAACAGCAGATATCTCCCATACAGACTACTATCTTGATTTTGCCATAAGCTAGACTGATCATATCTTGATGAACGAGATATCTCGTCTTCAGAAGACACACACTGACCCTATCCCGATCCTCAAAGTATGGGCTATATCTAAATAACGAGATATCTCGTCATTAGCCAATATGAGACGCGATGTCTTCTCGAAACTATTTGGAGTGTTTAGAATATTGACTTGAAGTGAGATCGAATCTCCAGAGGAGACAGCAGACTCAGACTTCTCTTCCAGATTGCATATTTATCTCGGTGCATCTTCCACTCCTGATCCCCCATTCCCACCCCGAAGAACAAACTAAAAAGAGATTCCTCGAAACTACTCTCTTCAGTTTCGTCGAATTCTTCCAATTCCATAATGGCCGAGTCGTTCTGAAATCGAAACGACGGCACGAGCTTTCTCCGAACCCGAGAGATGAAGAGATCCCGAATAGCATCCTCATCCAGGATGAACTGGTGGATGCTCTCCGGCATCCGGGTCCCATCATCCCAGGCTCCTCCCTCCTCTTCCCTCCGCCGCGTAGTAGTAGTCGTAGTAGGAGTAGTAAAAGTAGGAGTATGCTCCGGACTGCTTTTCTTCGATTGTCTGAGGCTTGTGGGGAGGGGGTCGTCTGCAAATTGAGAAGGGGAGGTGATGGGTTGGGGATGGCGTTCTTTGTTTTGGGTTTATTTGGCGGAGGATGGGGATGCAAATGGAACGGAATTTTGGGGTGATGACGATGTGCCGAATGGTTTGGTTGAAAGGAATTATGTTTTCATGTAAATTGTGCAAAAAGAATTGGGATTAAAAGCGAACAGATTAGGAACTAATTGAGATTAAATGAACAGCTTAACTACTTTGGATTAAATGAACAACTTGAGAGACTAGTCTGGTTAAAAATGAACTAATTGGACAGTGGTTGAATTAGAACTGATTGCACTGTTTGGGAAGAAATTGAACTGATTGACTAGTTTGGATGAAATCGAACAGATTGATTAGTTTGGAATGAATGAACGGATCGATTATTTTGATTTAAATGGGTTGATCGTAAAGTTCGATGAAATGGAACTGTTTGAAAATTTTGATTGAGATAGAATTGATTGAACTGACTGGATGAAATAGAACTGTTTGAATAGCTTAAATGAAGTAGAATTGTTGACAAATTGGAGGAAATAAAACTGTATGAAGACAGTTTTTTAAAGGAAATAAAACTGTTTGTTCATTTTGGATGAAGAACTGATTGGACAATTAGGACGAAAAAGAACTAATTGGACAGTTTGGATGAAATAGAACTGATTGAACAATTTGGTTGAAAAAGAACTGATTGGAGAGTTTGCATTTTATAGAATTGATTGGACAGCTTGGGTTAAATCGAACTGCTTGATCAGTTTGTATGAAATGGAACTGAATATGAATTATAATGGAATGAACGGCTTGACTAGTTTGGATTCACCATCCTCGTGGTTGTGGGGTGACAGCTCAAGTGTTGACCTTGGCATCTGACCGTCATGACGAGGCGATGACCTTGGATCTTTCCTTTGGGGTTCCATCCCGATACTTGGGCGTTACGTTGCTCCAGTGCGACGTTCATTCACTACTTACCTCCTGGTGATTGTGTCGACTCTTTATGAACGAGATAACCACTGTGAGGGTTGAAGGAGCATCTTGATCAGTTTGGATTGAAGAGTGTGGATGAAACAGTACAATTAGGACTGATTTCCTTCAATTGGTCTGTCTTCTCGAATTGTGAGAGCGGATGAGCTTTGGTAGCTTTCTGTGGAGTCATCATGGAGTATGGGACCATTGCGCTAGCAACCTGCGAGTTGTAGGCGCACAAGTTCGATGCTTCCCTAGGTGTATTTCTCTTTTCTTTGTCAGCAAAACTTTCCTTATTTATATTTATGTGTGTGTACTTGATGCCCGTCTTTATGTTTGGCGCATCGTGGTCAAATATGGCCAGTGCGCCATAAAATCCCTTTCCATAGTCTTCTGGGTTTCTTCGGAGGTGATGGAATGCGGGTTTCGGAGTGAAGTGTTGAATAGTTTGGATGAAATGTTTTTATGTAGTAAATTGCGAACGAATTTTGGGTAGAAAATGAGCAGCTTGACTAGTTTGGGTGAAATAGAACAGATTGAACAGTTTGGAAAATATGAAACTGATTGTTAGTTTTGACCTGAAATAGAACTAATAGACCTGTTTAGATGGAATAGAACTGATCGTACATTTTGGATCTTATAAGACACTTTGGATTGAATAGAACTGATAGAACAGTTTGAATGAAATAGATGTGATACAGCAGTTCGAATGAAATAGAACTGATAGAACTGTTTAAATGAGATAGAACTGATTGAACAGTTTGGATGCTATAGGAAAGTTTGGATGCTATAAGACAGTTTGGATTGAATAGAACTGACACAACAGTTTGAATGAAATAGAACTGATACAACAGTTTAAATGAAATAGAACTTATTGACTAGTTTGGATCAAATAAATAGATCGACTAATTTCTAGTTAGTTACCCACCTGGTGGTTGTTTCGACGCGGTATATCGTCAGTAGCAAAACTGACCAGATCTTGATCTCGTCAAGATCTGGTAATAATCGGCTCAAGGCAATCGGCTAAATCTCAAGATAAAAATCGGCACTATCCTGATGACGAAACATCCGGTCATTCGCGAAATCAGCATTGCCTGGATGGACTAGAATATATCTACGAAACCAGTGAATATATCTACGATCCAGGGGGGGGTGAACAACCGTTTAAAACCTGTCGACCTTAATGAGAGGTAATAGGTTCACGCCCCGATACCAAACACATACGGGATAAAAAGAGGCATAATGGGAAAATAAAGTCAACGCTGACAAAATTAACGGTCTGGAAATGTTCGCCACCACACTTTCCTCAGAAAGAAGGTCAAACAAATCGTTCCTTCCGTCCCAGCTTGCGGCCGCAAACACATGTCGACTGATAAAACGCACCGGTGCAAAGTGATTTGCATAAACACGCTCGAGTGATCCTTGCACCGTAAGGGTCGGGAGAACATGTCGCTCAAATGATCCCATGCCGATTGCTATAACAAGTTTCGACGTTTGTTTCTTGAGAGGCAGTCTTCTGGAGTACATCGGGACGCGATAGGAAGAGTAACGGATTAGCAACATGTGGGTTGCGAATCCGACCAAAGACCGGCCGTGTACAAAGGGGGCCCTCAGTGTCACCAGGCCTTTTGTGACTGAGAAACTTACGCCTCTCCAAACCCCCGCTCTTCTGGGCACTAGGTAAATCGGTAGGTATTTTCGAGAAGTAGAGTGATGATGCGTTTACTGTTGGCTTGAGAAGGTCTATTGCTGGAGGGTCGTGCTGTATACTGTGAGGTACTTGTATCAATGCCGGATTAGGCAAAGCATCTTAGCCCAAAGATGTATGCGCTGCGGCTCAGTGGGTGGAGGCAGACGCACATTGTTATTTTGAAGGGACCCGAACAAATAATTAACCGTCCTATGGGATGAGAATGAAGAAATCTTCGGGTTATGGAGCGAGTCTCCCAGGACAATTGTCCTCCGACACGACCACATTCACATCCTGGCCTTGCCAATCATGGCGGGTCTGTTCTCTGTTTTCATACTCCGGGACCTTCCCTGCTCTTGTGGTCCTTATAGGAGTGACGCGGAGGGAAATGCGCCCCCAAATAACTGGAACTGGAAAGGGGCACGATCAATCTGACGTGGCCTAAAATATTCTCGCTTTGGCATGAGGTGGAAGCTTGGAGATGTGTGCTGTTCTTGTCACCTGAGTCCGGTTCAAAATGACGAGGCGTTCTGGTATTTTCCCCATCCAGATTGTTCCCGGACCATCGCTAATAGCCAATTGAGTTCCTCCACTGCGACGTTAAATAACTACCTCCCTCGATGAAATAACATAACTCTACTTTTATCAGCACCGTAGTCCACAGTAGTCCGTAGTAGTATGTAGTCCACATCAGTCTGTAGTCCACTTTAAGAAGATCTTGTTGTTGGGTCAGCTGTTGTCTCGTCATGCGATCGCGTTCAAAATGACGAAGAGTCGTCCTCGGATCTTTCCCTTTTGGATGGATACCGGACCTTCACTTTCGGCCGTTTCTTTGCTACGTGGTGTTGTCTTCGGATCTTGTGGTTAGAGCAACTTGACTCAATATTGCAGGTTTATTTTAAGGTTTTATGTTAGAAAAACCCTATTTGGCAATTCTGCGCCAGAAACAAGACCTACGTTGTTGTTACTATTTCTTCACTGACTAGCGGCAGCTAGACAGCATCCATGAGTTCCCACACCCTCAAAAAGTCAAGCACCTGCAAAGGATCCGTCTCAAAAAACTCTGGAGAGCTGGAGAGGATGTTGCTCTGGAGATGCACTCTGCTCACCACATTCAGAGCACAACGGAAACTCCTTTACACCATGGTTGTAAAAACAGATCCGCAAGTGACCACTAGCAAATGTAGACAATACCTACGGGTCGGCTCTATCATAAGAGAGGCCAATGGATCCCCTGGACTGTCGCGCTGATACCATCCATGGGGTGGGGGGGACCCTACACACCTTTAAGTCCTTGATTTTCCAGAGGGAGAAAAGTTCGTCAAAACACAAGAGACACAGGTAACCCTCGTAAAGAACGGTTCTTTTATAATACGGATTCTCTATAACACGGTACCAAAATTACGGTATCCCTCATGTAATACGCCGAGGTTCTACACATTACACGGTTTACAATAACAAAGAATCTATATAAATAAGAATGTGGAGTGTTTGTTTGTATACATTGAATATTTTTGACCTATTTCTAGTTTTCTATTCGTTTGGATCCTTTTGATGCCAAATCCGCCTCTTGCACGTATGTCTGGTCTGTTTGTCGGGTCTGTTCATTCGTCAGTCTGTTCGTCTGTCTTGTCTGTTGTTCGTCTGTCTTGTCTGTTCGTCTGCTGTCTGTTCGTCTGTCTTATCTGTCTGGTTTGATCTATTCGTCTGTCTTGTCTGTTCGCCTGTCTTGTCTGTTCATCTGTGTCTGTATGTGTGTATCCTATAATACGATTCCCATATACTATCACAGTACACATTATAAACATTTGTGGGAATTGTAAGTATTGTATAACACTATTCCCACATATCACAGTACGTAATATAAAAATGTGTGGGAATTGTAAGTATCGTATAACACGATTCCCATATATCACAGTACGCAATATAAAAATGTGCGGAATCGTAAGTATCGTATAACACGATTCCCATATATCACAGTACGCAATAAAAAATGTGTGGGAATTGTAAGTATCGTATAACACGGATTCTCTTTTGGATTGCACCAATTAACCGTGCTATACGAGGGTTACCTGTATAACATCAATTAATGCACATACGAAGAAAGTTTCACTGACGTAAAACAGGGAAATACACCCAGGGAGGAATATAATTTGATCCGCCTACAACTCGCAGGTTGCTAGGTCAGTGGGCTACGACCCAATAGGGTCCGTACGCCATAAACCGCCAAAACAATATAGCAATCCCCGACACTTAAACACGTGTTATTTACATCCAAAGCAATCTGGAATTCAAGTAACAACGCGCTTTCCGATTGGACCAAAGGTCAAACTGAAGCATTTGGCGTTAGAAAAGGTGTGTCAGAGAGCGATTGAATTTTTTTCAGTTCGAAGTTCTCAGCCAATCGATTTACAATTCACCCTCTCGAAAGCGTTCATTGAGATCGCAAACGACCAAGTGGGGGTGGGGGAGAGGGAGGCTTGTTCCGAGAGAGAAACTCGGTAACGAATACTAATTAGAACGATTTGGTTCGTGAATTGAGCCGGATCGTTCTGCTACGGGAGTGCGGATTATTTTTGAAGAGTTTTTTTTTTGCGCTTGCTATTTTGGTTGTATTCGTGAAGAGAGCGGATCGTTAAATGAGATTTGATTTGCGATTAACGGAATAGCATGATGGGATGCTTTGGGGTTTTACGGCGCAGGGGCAGTGTTGCGCCAAGATGCGTCAAACACAAGAAAAAGTCACGTAAAAAGTGAGAAAGGTTATGGTAATTTTAGTTAACGTTGTACTAGAGCAACACATTGGGCTATTGACGACGTTCCGGGATCTGTCCCTTAAGGGAAAGATCCGAGGACAACACCTCGTAATTTTGAACCACGGTCAGATGACGAAGCAACACCTGAGCTGGCACCCCACTCTCCAAACTTCCACACCAACCCAACGTGAGGACTTTCGACCACGACCGATTTAAGGTGACCAGCCGCCTCTTCACCATACACTTACAAACATCCATGCCCGGACCCGGATTCGAACAAGGAACCTTCGGATACAGAGGCTAACACCTTAGCCACTACATCGGTTGGTCGGCCAAGTGCGAAAGGAAAAAAAGGGATTGGGAAACAAAGTCATGTGTGGTATGAAATCAGAAAATGGATACAATCTCTTTTTCTCGAATAAACAGTTACGATGCGGCGCTAAGATTTTTTCAATCGTCTCCAGGAACGGCTCTTTCGTCTAAATGTCCGACCCCCTTACCTAATTGCCCAACTTGAGTGATAGAGCCTTGAGTGGCATTGACGACTGACGCTTTCCTTTCATAGTATTGTGTGGCGTATCATTTGGCGTGAGCATATATCACCGGAGCGACCTTCTGCTTCTCCCCCAAAGCGCTTACACCTCATGGTCGACAGGGTGGGGTGCCGAACAAAAGGAACAAAAGGTCGCCGACTAACCGGTTAAGGTGTTAGCCTCTAGATAGGAAGGTTCCTGGTTTCGAATCCCGGTCCGGGCATGGATGTCTGTAAGCATATGGTGTAGAGGCGCTGGTGCATCTTAAATCTGTCGTGGCCAAAAGTCCTCACGTTGGGTTGGCGTGGAAGTTTGGAGAGTGGGGTGCCAGCTCAGGTGTTGCTTCGTAGTCTGACCGTGGTTCAAAATTACGAGGTGTTGTCCTCGGATCTTTCCCTTAAGGGACTGATCCCGGACCGTCGTCAATAGCCCGTTGTGTTGCTCTAGTACGACGTTAACTAAAATTACCATTACCCTTTAGAAGGTCAGTCGCTGACAGCTGGTCAATGGTGATGGATGCAAGCGGTCAAAAGAGAGATAACATCCACCGGACACAGATCTATACCCTGCCTCTGGTGTAAACGAAATGGAAGTGGTAACAAGTGTCTACCTGCCACAGAGTATAGGTTAATGTGTTCATTTCTGAATCCGTTTTGGCGATGTCGATTATTTTATCGCTGTGAAGCTGTTCTCCTGGACGGTAATCGATGTTTTGAAGACCAGCTGCTATTACAGGATGAATATAGGTTGAAGCGAGTTGAGCCCAAACAGGTGTTAAAATATATGCGTTCTGATTCTGTGAAAACCTCATGCCTTAAACCTTCCAAGTGGTTTGAACGAGATATCTCGTCCATCAAAATGTGACCCATTTTGCTTAGGACGACTTATCTCGTCCTTAAACTGCCCCTATTTGATTTTGACTAGGTCAAGATCTGGCCAGTTTCATCCTAATGATGAGATACGTCGTCATGACAACCTTCAAGAGGTATAAAAATGTCCCGTTCTCAGTTTGGATAGTGTGGTGGTGGTTTTTCTATCCTCGAATTAGCTTTGTTTCAATTTTTTGAGGGATGAGTTTGATTTCTACCAGAGCATTTGCATCCGTAAGCTTTATTGGGGTCTGTTATGCATTTAATTAGCCGGCTTCCTCTACCAATGGGTCTGCAGCTTTATTTCTAGCAATGTCCAGATGTGTGCGAATTAGTGATACGACATCGACAGCAAAACATCGATGTTCAAAATTAAAACATCGATGCTGATAATGCATAGCCCACAAAGTATCGATGTTTTTAAAATTCAGTGTATTTAAACTTTTTTCCCCATTTCTTCAAACTGGTTTAGCAACTAGTGATGCGACATCGTCTCGAATACATCTATGTTTTTTATAAAACATCAATGTTTTGAAAATATCGACATCTATGTTGCATCCCTACTTTTCAGACCCTTCACCCTTGGTCACTTGTGTCTAAAAGTATGTTTAATGAGCTGATTATGAAAATTATGCTACTTGGGTTTTTTTTTACATTTTTGTAACGGTACTTTTTTATTTAAAAATACAACATCGACAAGTATAAACATCGATGTTACAAAAACATCGACATCGATGTCGCTCTGCCAGTGATTGATCCTCGTCAATAGCCCGTTGTGTTGCTCTTGTACGACGTTAACTAAAAATGACCAATTACCGCTACTCTGCCACCGTGACATATTATTTTAACGATTGAGATCTACCCTCCTAGGACTAGGTTTTAATCATAGAAGCTAAAAGCAGTTGCGGTTTGGAGTTATTTGCGGTTTGTTTCAACAGTCGCGGAAGGATCTTTTTACAGTCATGGGAACTAAAAGGTGCGTTCTCTAAAAGTCAGTCTCTCAGGGTCAGTTCATCAAATACTCCCAACGAAACTTCGCCCTCTTCAGATCCCTTAGGTGTGTCGGTCTTCACGGACCCAAGGGATCTTTTCTTTTCCCACGGGGCTTACTATCTTTAGTAAATTTCTATTGAAAAAAAGCTACAGCTTTGAAATAGACTTTTTTGTGGTAACGCTTTGGCTCGATTTTTGGCGTGCTTTTTATCGTGAGTTCTTGCTGGGAAAGGCAACCCAGCTTTAATAGGATTGTGGCAAACTTAGTGTTATTTGAACATATTATTACAAGGTGGTAACATAACCTGAAAAACCGGGATGTTGGGGAATTCTCAGGGAACTTTTTAATTTTGGAAAGATCGGAAATCTTAGGAAACTTTTTAATTCCGGGAAAATTTCCAAATTTCGTCAGAAACCAGGGAAATTTTGATAACTTAAAGCGGCAACTGTTATCATTTTTCCTATTTAGAGATGAGCGATTACGAGTACTTTTGAGAATCGAATTGATCGTATTCGTCGAAATTGTAATTCGAATAAAGAACACTGGTGTCGTAATATTTGAGCACCGCGTAAACCGCCGTGAGACTGGCGATATTACTTGTGATATACAATTTTAAATTTGTTGCTAATAATGTTTTTTCACTGCATTCAATTTTTATTTTTTGCTTGCAATGAAATTTTTGTAGAATTTTTTACGTATTATTTCATTTGATTTCGAGATATGTAAATAAGTTCACTGTCAAAATATTTTGTATTTCTTCTCTCTGGTTTTTCTATTGCTATTGTAAGAGTTCTAACCCTTACAATAACAATTGAATTATCTGAAGAGAAAAATATATATATTTGTGGAGAATCATCCTTTCACCCCATCTGACCCTAAATATTTAAAAATAATGTGTGAATATACTGTACTAGACACTGCGTGGCTAGCCCGGCGTTGCACGCGTTGTAAGGTATTAAGCTGGTTCAAAATTTTCCGCACATTTCAAATCCCTTGAAGATATATTCAATTAAAAAATTATTTATTAAAAGAAAATCTTATTTTTAGGTGTCAATCGAAACTGAAATTTTCCGCAGATTTCAAATCCTTTGACATTTTTACTCTATCCTTAACCGTCTAGGAGATAGAAAAAAGAACTTTGACTTCCGTTAAAAAATTTATCGTCTGGCTTGGAAATCAATCGAGGCAAATCAAAGCGGAAATGAAAAAAAATAATTTTCTCCACGTTTTGCGGATGAAAAAACTTGGCATGATTCCAAACCCTGACTGCAAGGTCGCATGAGCAGAAAAAGTTATCCGCATTTGAAAAACCAATGGAGAATAAAACTATGAAATTCATTTAAAAATGTTCTAGATTGAATTTTAAAATTCGCCACGACAAAAAATTGGAAATAATTCGGACTACCTGTGTGCCAAATCTCATTGCTGTAAGTGCCATAGCATTGTCAGGATTTTGCGGCCCTAAACAAACAAACACTTCATTTTATAATATTAGAGATTACGATACCAATCACGGATCATAACATTTATTAAGGAAATTGTAAAATCAGGGAAATTTTTGTGTTACACTGTCAGGGAAATATCAGGGAACTTTTTTGTGAGGATTTTGTTGCCACCCTATATTAATTTTTGTAAATCATTATCTTTTTTTTATTTGCCAACTCCAATTTGCTTGAATTGATGCGATCTTTTCTAACATTCTTATTACATATCCTGCCTATATTTTACTTGGACAAACCAGCAATATTGCAGAAAGAATAAATATTTTTTCTTTAAAGTAATCTTTTCCCTTTTTGGTTTGAGTCATCAGTTCTGCGGACTTTTTCTTCTGATCACAAAATTATTTTCGTTACAATTTTAACTATTTTCCCCTAAACCTAAATCATTGTTTTATTCTAAGAAATTCTACCTTGTGGCACATGAAAAACACTCCCAAAACGTTACCACACAAAAAACTGTATTAAAGGTTACGATTTTTTTTAAATTAATTTTTACTACACATCCACATGAATCATTTCACAAAATAAAGATTCGTTTCTGCAATCGGGTCAACTTCTATCATTGATCAAGTGAAAAAAAAAACATAATTTATGAAATATTTTTTTTATAATATTCCGCAAGTACTGCAGAGAGAGCTCAAACAAAATTTTATGTTCCCAGGATGTTCTAACATGTTCTTACACAATTCTACCCATTTGGGCGTCATCAAAACGGCACAAAGAAAAGGAAAGGATATAAAATAAGAGAATTTCCGGATTTTGTGATGGGCATCTAATACCGTGATAACCTCATTTGTGTCACGGATTACAGTTAATCGAGGATGGGAGAGAAAATCGTTTGGAGCAGGAAATAATACACGGAATCGTCATTCCTTTATTTCGCGTTATTTGTTCTGTTAGTTTGACCAAAATCTTCTTTTGTGACGAAGGGTTTGTTCACCTTTCAGCCACTGCACAGTCTCCGAGCGCGGACTGTCGTGCCCCAGTGGGTATGTCCACTGCGCTTGCGGTTAAAGTAGTTCTAACTTTTTTGAACTAGTAGCTAGCCCGGCGTTGCCCGTACCAGTTGCTATTGTGGGGTTATTGGTTTGCGTCGCTCACCAAATGGGAATTCGTCACCTACTAGATAAAGGCCATAACGGATTCCCATTTGGTTTGCGAATTTGTAGCCTATTGGATGACAGCCATAACGGAATCGCCGTGACATTTCTTTTCGTGGAGGTCACATTAAACGTGACGTTGGTTTGCTTCTCAAACGAAAAAAATAAAATATTTGATTGATAAATTATTTATTAGAAGAAAAT
Source organism: Metellina segmentata (assembly GCA_947359465.1). Taxonomy (NCBI): domain Eukaryota; kingdom Metazoa; phylum Arthropoda; class Arachnida; order Araneae; family Tetragnathidae; genus Metellina; species Metellina segmentata. Next base: position 2,734,091 of record OX375879.1, read on the forward strand.
AAACCGTATAAGGTAGTAATCTGGTGTAATATTTTTCGCATATTTCAAATCCGTTAACATTTTGACTCTATTTTTAACGATCGCTGAGATATAAAAAAGCACTGAAGAACCCCAGTAATAACTAATCATTTCTTTTGTTTCACTCGAATCCGTTGCTCAGGAAATCCAAGTAAAGGAATCTCGAATGAAACGAAGGTCATTCGAATCTGTTCGCTCCCATTCGTGACGGAAGGTGAAAAAACTTGGCATGGTTCCAAAGGCTGACGTCCATAGTGACGCGAGGGAGAAAAGTCTAAATTTTGATGCATCTTCATTTCCCGAAAGAAGGAAGATGAAAAAAACTATTGAATTCGTTTAAAAATGTTCTAGATTGAATTTTAAAATTCGCCGCGACCCAAAAATTGCTAAAAATTCGGACTACCTGTGTTCCAAATAACCATTACTGTAAGTGCCATAGATTCGTCAGGACTTTGCGGCCAAGAAACAAACACTTACTTTTATAATAGTAAAGATAATTTGGTAGTCTCACACTATTAGCTACCTTCGAGTTGTCGGGCGCTCAGGTCCGATTCTTGTCAGATGCATTCCTATCTTCTGTGTCAGTAAAATGTTTGCGTCTGAATGTTTGTTACTTGATATTGTATATGCATTGTGTCTGGCGCAGTACTGCCAAATAAGCCATAAAACCCCAAAACCAACGAACCTATTGCAAAACAGTTCTTTAGAAATAATTGGAAACATGTCTGTTCGAGGTGACAGCACCTAGCGAAAAACTAGCACCTAGAGTAAAGTATTCCGAATAATTAGAAAATCTTGGTATCTTTTTGGAATCTAAAGTGTGAATACTTCGAAGCAATAAAAAGAAACATACACTGAGGTGTAATAATATAAATATGATCACATAAAAATATAAATGCAAATACAAATATTACAATCCAATTTTGAAACAATTTTCCCAACAATAAGTATTCGGATTTTTCCATTTGGGACCGACCAACTGGTCTGGTGGTTAAGGTGTTAGCGTCTATATCGGAAGATTCCTTGGATGTTCGTAAAACGTATGGTGTAGAGGCGGCTGGTGCACCTTAAATCTGTCGTGGTCGAAAGTCCTCATGTTGGGTGGGTGTGGAAGTTTGGAGAGTGGGGTGCCAGCTCAGGTGTTGCTTCTTCGTCTGACCGTGGTTCAAAATGACGAGGTGTTGTCCTCGGATCTTTTCCTTAAGGGATTGATCCCTTAAGGAAAGTCCGTTGTGTTGCTCTAGTACGACGTTAACTGAAAATTACTAATTACCAATTGTACTGTAATTGCTTAGATGAAAAGTTTTATCTGTTAACTAACCGTATTGGGCTCGGTAGCCCAGTTGGCAGAGCGATGGAATAGCAACCGGGAAGTTGCGCGTTTGAAACTAGGTATAACCAATTTCCAAAGTGTTCACGAGGGCTGGTGGACGTTAAATATGTACCACGTTATGTATGACGCTAAGTATGTATTGTCGTCCTGGAAGTAACACTCGTCCATTCCATAAAATTACCAGAGCGTAGGAAGAACCCGATTGTCCCAAATGTTCATTTGAACAGGTTCAACATGCAAAGGTCCTATTGTAGGGTAGTTGTATCTCCTCACGTTGGCGTGGTGTAGAAGTTCGGAGAGTGAGGTTCCACCTCAGGTGTTGATCTCGTGACCTGAACGCTGTTCAATAGGACGATGCGTTATCCTCGGATCTTTCTCGGATGGGCCACCTCCAATAGCCCGTTGTGTTGCTCCAGTGCGACGTTCAGTAACTACCTTCCCACAACTAACAGAAACAACAAAAACCAGCGCGTTCATAAAATTTCTTAGGAAATAGTTGGCAGGTGGATGGTTGCTGACCCCGAGTCAATGTGGGGTCGACCCCTCTGGTTCGGGTCGTCTGAGCGCGAGACTCATTAATTAGATCGTGTTTCTTGAAACGCGGCTCTCTGAAGGCCCATCCGAAGAAAGCCCGCTTCCATTTTTCAGGATTAGTGGCAACAGTGAGCGGAAGAGTTAATTAAATACTCGCCTTTTCAAGGAGTTGGGATGAGGAGCAACGGACAGACAGTTCCGGATTCCTCTCTCCATGTAACGAGTCACTTTCGCCTTTTGAGACTCGGATTTTAATTTCGGTCCCATCTCGCTTTTCGGTTCCAATTCCAAGACCAAAACATGGCATCAATTTATTGTTTTAATGATGCTTGTATTGTTTACAGGCAGGTGTACATGCAATTTAGGTGTGGGATGAACGAAAATTCGAAGGAAAGATTTTACAGAGCTCAACAATTCGAGTTTCCATAGCCCGTTTTGTTTCTCTAGTGCGAGGTAATTTAATTACCGCATTAGCTTCGAGTATCTTGCGATATCTATTGGTTGAAAGAATCCTTTGAACCTTTAGGTCCGGTGCATACATCCGATTTTTCAACGTGCGGCACCGAAGCCCAACTATGCACACATAACCGTGAAATGACGCAAGTACTCATTTCGCGCCATTGCGATGAATATTCTATGGAAGAAAACGTGTTTATTTCGTTCACTTGGTGTAAAAAAAAAGTATATTTTGGAAACAAAATAGACGTTACTGGATACAATCATTTATTAATTTTTATTTATATTCCATTTATTTATGAAAACACTTTGGTTTAGACCGGAGAAGCGTGTGCGGCAAACTATGGCGCCATGAGGAACTGCGGTACAAATTGTGCGCAAGTTGGACGTGCGTCGCCGCAGCGGCGCCGGAGGCATGTGTGCACTACTTCAATGGATCTAATGGATCTCAGACCGCACTTGCTTTACGGCAGCGGCGCCGCACGTTGAAATACCGGATGAGTGTACCGAGCCTTGGAACGATTCTTTCGTTCATTTCTTTTAGAATAGAATCCTTTGAAATGATTCTTTCGCGTTCATTTCTTTTAGAATAGAATCCTTTAAAATTATTCTTTCGTTCAGTTCTTTTGGAATAGAATCCTTTGAAATGATTCTTTCGTTCCTTTCCTTCCAATGGGTTCGTTTGTAATGATTCTAATGATCCTTTCCTTGGAATAGAATTCTTTGGAAAGATTCTGTAGCGCATTTCCTTTTCGTCTGTAATGGCCTCAAATGTCCTTGGCGAGGTGTGAAGGTTTGTAGAACGGGGTGCCAGCTAATGCAGTTCAAGATGACGCAGTTTTGTGAAGGGGCCTTTTCCCGATCTACAACTCCACAACTCAGCATAAGGTTTAGAGCTTGAACAATGGAGGCGGGGATGACTTCTTCCAGCAACAGGTGGCCCAGCAGAGAAACGCACGGGGAAGGAGATCGGCACTTACAAAAAATTACTTTCTACATTGCTACAGCAATAGATTTGATACATTATCCAAAGAGGATGAGATTAAGAGCGAAATACTGTTAGATATTTAAAGTTGACGTTTACATAATAAGTCAGTTTATATATATAATGAACATTTGAAACATCCAATTTGGGTATTACAGAAATAATATCAAGAGAACACAGAATAAAGAAAAGTATATATAAAGATGAACAACAGGAGAACACATTTCAGAAAAATAATTTAGATACACGCACAAGTTATAAAATGTGTGGATACATATTCCAGAAATATACATCGCGTCGGTGGATAAACGAAAGAACAAGAGACATAGTAGTACCATTGGGATGAGACACGGAGAATATAACCGTGAAGAAGAGAAGCATGTATATATATAAAACGATTCGGTGAATATACAAATTTAGAAAGTATAGGTGAATGTTTTTCCCAGTGTTATCAGAGATTGACTGAATAGAAGCTGTGACAGAGGAAAGGTATAGTAGCATACCTCCTGACCAGCTATGTCCGCAGCCATCTCAGTACATTAGTTAACTCTACTAAGGCCTGCGGGTTGTTATAGATGTTAGTGATATGGGATCAAACAGAGAACGGGAAGTCAAGACAGGAACAACTTTATTATTTAAAAGGGACTTGGGACAATGAACAGTTAACACAAAGAGGAAGAAATTCGATATAACATACATAAGAACACGCCATCGCATTTAGTTGTAGCTCTTACTTCCGCGGCGTCCATATACTGTCTGATATATACAGATCCATACAGACTTAAGATTAGTCGCAGGCTTAGTTAAGTGAAATAAAGAGGTTCAAGGAAAAGGATCCCTTATGGGGAATGGATCCTTGACCGTCGCCAATAGCCCGCTGTATTGCGCAGCGATAATTGACTACCTGTCGAAATAAAATCCGGTCCTTCTTCTGTCCCCGATTAATCCGTCTCAAACCAGAGGAGCGGGACCTCGGTCTATTCCCGGATTTCCCCAAGACGTCCCCCCGCCAATCGATGCATCCCCCCGCAGCCGATTCGTCTTCATCTGGAGACGCGGTGCATTGTGGGCTGCAGCGACAGGCCGCTTGTCACTCCCCCACTCTACCGATGAATCATCGATTCTCCGGCCGGGATGGAAGATCCCGACACTCATTCCCTCAGGAATTAGCACCCTCCCGCACCGCGGGGGCTTGGCCTTTTTCCTGGTGTTTGGCGAAGTTTGTCCGTCCCTTGCGCCGTAACACCCCCAACAAAACAACCCTTCTTTCGTGGTGGGCTGTTCGGAGGAGGGTTTCATCGAGAACTTCCAAGTCCATATTTGAAACGGTGTGGTAATTTGGGGCACCACAATAACACAAATGGAAAGGGACTAAGTTTCTGTTTTAAGTAATTTATTACACTTAAAAGGATTTCAATACAATACAATAGGACCACTATTTACTGATGTATTTACAACAAACAATCACTTCACGATTGCTCATTGAGAAACAGTAAGTTTCTCTTCTCAGTTTATATTTTTGTTTCCTCAAGGTTTGACTTCCCCGTGTCACTGTCTCGAGAGCTATCTCGTCCACCACCTTCCTCTATGGATTCTATCGCTCTAGTCCTTTGCCTTCCTTTACGGTGCATCAACTTCGCTCCTGGAATCCCCGTCGTTTCTTTTGCCAACTGACACATCCCACACTCAAGAGATGTCAAATCTCCACACGTGCGAAAGGGTCGTGAAACCGTTAGCCGGCGGTCTGTCACAAACACCAGGTGTCAGGTGGAAATCGGGGTGCACAAGAGTCGGACGCCGACCCTGAGTTATTAGCACACGTGGTTGTCGCCTCCATTCTCGTGGAAACGTTTCTCTTTGCAGCCGCCACGATCCCGCAACGGGTAATAAGCTTGTGGTGATGGATGATAAGCTAACGGGTTATAAGCTTTTTTAAGAACCCCCTCATCAACCACCTGGTGGTTGTCTCCACGAAGCATCTCGAAATGAGGGAAAAACTGATCTTGATGGACGAGATATCTCACCAAGACCATCAGAGGTTAATATGTTACGCTCCTTCATGTTAGTTAGTTGTTTTCGTCGTAGACTGGGTCAAGTCTCTTTTCGATGGGTACGGCATAGTCCCGAGGCAATGAAGTGGTCTTTTCCCATGTGTTTACCTCTGAATGATCTATCCTTTTATTTTACGCCGACCCACCAGTCTGGTGGTTAAGGTGTTAGCCTCTAGATCGGAAGGATCCTTGTTCGAATCCGGGTCAGTGCATAGAGGTTTGTAAGGGTACGGTGTAGAGGCGGATGGTGCAGTTTAAATCTGTCGTGGCCGAAACTCCTCTCGTTGGATGGGTGTGGAATTTTGGAGAGTGGGGTGCCAGCTCAGGTGACCGTGGTTCAAAATGACTTGGTGTTGTCCTCTGATCTTTCCCTTAGGAGACTGATCCCTGATTGTCCTTGATAGTTACAATGTTAATTAAAATTCCCCATGTGTTAACCTCATTCTTCCTTTTATCTTACCTTTTTCCCTACTTCATTGTTGTGTTCGTCGCCATAAAACCATCCAACCAACGCCTGGATTTGCAGGGACACGTTAGTCCAGTTGGTAGAGTAGCGGATTAGCAATCGCAGAGTTGAGAGTTCCGGGACAATTCAAAGACCGTCATGTACAAGGTGGCTGGTGAATCTGTTTTTTAAATCTGTCGTATACTCAAATCCCCTCAGGTTGGTGTGTGCGGACGTAAGAACTCGCGTTGCTCCAATGATTTCCATTCCTATAGGGTGCAACTGAAGCCGCCGTGGCTCAGTTGATCCTCTGCGATTGCAACCTGCGATGTGTTTGACAGTAAAGATTTGATTCCTGTATCTTACCCTGGGTGGATTTCCCACTTCCGCGTCAACAAAACTGTCCTTGCCCATTCCATCATTTTCGCATGGTATGGACAGTGGGGTCGTTTGACTGTGGTTTCAAATGAGTCTTCGTAACCACGGAATTCACTCATTGAATGATTTATTTAAGAGTTTGACCATTGCAAAGGGAGGAAGTGAATAAGGTCCACCTCTGGCCTGGATGTATCACCCGGCGTGGCATAGAATGAAAAAAATATCCCGGATGGTGTCCTGCGAAATTTCTTGCCGTTACCACTGTCGGGTTAAATGAGGTATGGGCAACCTCTTTGGAAAGTTGCGGGCTAAACTTTCGGATATTAATAAGTCGGATAAGTCGCCGTAGATAATAGGTAGTTGTGAAAAAGTAATAATGATAAGGTTTATTTTATTTTATATATTTATAAAGTAGAATGGTAAAGTTACATGAACAGAATAATATTGTATTTATTAAGCATTTATTTACAAACACCAGAAATGAATGAGAAGTTTGAGCATGAACTGGAGAAACAAGATAATCAATGTTGGGATCAATCCCTCTAATACACAGGCGCAGAGTGTTTTCCAAAATTTTTATCAGTAGGCCTGGTTTGATACTTCGATTTAGTTTTCTTCATGGAAAAGAATTATTCACATTTACAAGAACTTCCAAATGCTCAAATAATTTTTCTTGCAAATGCTCTCAGCCGTGGGTACTTTTCTTCGGCAAGGTATGCTCTGTAGAAATCACTTCGCTCCACGTCTTCAAATTTTGAGTTCAAATGTATATCTTCCTGACGCTTGATCAGCTCCATTTGCAGGTGTGTCTTCTCTACGTAACTTTTCATCGGAGTAGCAAAAAGGTTAAAGCAGCTGTCCATGTTTACAAAGTCTGATGTTCCCCTCTCACTCTCTTGTTTTCGAGAATGTTTACTTTTTTTTTTCTCAAGCGCGTTTTTAAAATGTTCCGCGGGCCGTTCAAAAAGATCAGATCAGATCATTTTCTTAAAATCATACCAATTATGAAATTAGAGATGACTAATATCTCATCTGCTTTCGTCTGCTACCGGCTTTCACTAGAAACTTCGTACCGAGTCCACGTGAAGGTATCACGTACTATTTAAGGCGTCACACAATGACGTCATAGACGACAGTTTGAAACCAACGAATCAGCCGGCTTAAAATTTCCCTATGTCTTCTACCCCAGTAAAGGTTGGTACTATGCAGCCTGGCACCACTGTAATTCTGCACCTTCTAAGTGCGTTGATTTTTTTGTAACAGGGTGTATGAGTAGGCTAGGGATTGCTATTAGACCAAGAGATAGGACACGTTTTATTTACCCGAGTTTACCATAAACTTTGTTGTATGCTTAAGAATACTCAAAACCCACAGTCTTCAAAAAGGTATTTCTTAAGGTTGGCGAGTGGTGGGGGGCCGAGAAATGACGTCATCAATATGGCTGCCGCGCAAACGTGTGACACTTTACTTAAACGAACCTAGCTCCTCAACGAAGCATCGTAGAGCATTGTATTATTTTTAATTGCTCGTAATTAAATAACCATTGTTTTATGTAATAACAATATAGGTCCTAAGTGTAATAGTTTTCCTGATATTTAGCCCCAAACACACATTTTACGAGTTTTTCTGTTTCATAGTGAATGTTGAAAGCCCAACAACTCTTAAACCGATAAGACTATAAAAAATAGGCAAGATTTAAAATGTTTGCTAAGACTGTGGGAATTAAAAAAAATACCATAAACATGGCTATGGATGCATTACGAGATAGTAAATAGCGGTTATTGTCTTACACTTGAAGCCAAGAACTGCTTGACCAGCCCGCTGTGGCGGGGATCTTGAGAGTTAACACTGACCTCTCTGATGTATTAGTATGGAGTTATAATGTATTATAATCACAAACAAAGACTAAATAACAAATGTTTATGTATATTGTGTCTATTGTATTGTAAGTGTTCATAGTAGTACCTATGGATTTAAAATATGTTTTAATAATTACTCTATTGTAATATTTACCAGATAATTAACTAATGCTAAATCTTAATGTAGTAAGTATAAATGATACGGAAGATCACATGATATCTAGATAAGTGTTTGAATAGAGAAAGAACATTTTTAAGAGGAAATGTCCTCCGAGCAGTGATTAGGAGCGCGCATTGCCCGATGATCTTAATTATTTCAATATAAAATGGAAGGATCGTTTCGTTTTCCAGTTCAAAGATCCCTACTGTGTAATTGGCCATGTGAATTTATAACCACACAGGTGCAAAGATGTTACTCATTCGTAACAAACAGATTGTAAATTAGAATTAAATCTAAAAGCTGTACTAATGATTAGTACATTTGAAGACCAAGTATGAACCATTATAGTCATTGAAGTTAATCAACAAAGTTATACTTTATCAGTATCGAAAAATATACTAGGAACCTAAAATGATTTATCCTCACAAATACGGTGTCATTATCCCGTATTTTTTCAAACCTATTCTATTAATTCAAGTGCGTTTGTCCTCTTATATACGCCCTGGTTTGTACCATAGCTGGAGTCTGTTCTCAGCAAGTTCAATTTCACTTTCTCACTATTGGATGTTTCTCTTTTTAACAGTTCGAGTTTATTGGTTGTACATTATTTATTGCGGGTTAAAAGGTAAGCTTAACTTACTTTAATATATTTCATACTACTATTTAAATAGTCTATTTGAAGGCATTGTTTTTCCATACATCGTTGACGATTAAATCTGCTCACATATAAAAATGTTATATGCCAATATTATTTTCAAATTTATATGTCTATTCATGTGAATTTAGGTGAATAATGATACTGGGGAAACATTGCACTTCTAAATTTAAGATAAAGGATAGGTGGCTATTCTATCTAATAAATATATAGTGACTTTTTTTTTTCAATCTAAGAAAATTTAAAATTGTTGCACTGGCAATATTAATAAGTTTTACCGAAATTTGTCGAATCGAAAGAAACATTCTGTGTCTGTAATATACTAGGAAAATATTGCAAAAAGAAATTTTTATCTTGATAAGGGTAATAATCTGCTTAAAAATTTTAATTTTCTATGGATGGATGCGTGATTAATATTACAGCTTTTGCCAACTTTGATTCAGCTAGGGCTAGGTCGATGAAAACTAGATCATTACGGAGTAAAATAGTAACAAGTTTGGAAGAAGGCAGTGGTGTATCCAGGAAACCAGACTCTAAACAGGACCTTCAAGAAAGTCGGATCGAAAAAGACAACAAATATGTTGAGTGTGTAATATCTTCACTCAAGAGCTTTTCAGATCCTTTTGAAGAAATGGACAGAGAAACTTCTTTTAGAAACATATCCAATGGGCATGTTGTGGACAATAAAGTAAGTAAAGATCTACTTAGTGCATACTTCAAAGGCACAGAGGCCTTTGAAAATTTTAAGACGTTGAATGTTAGTGTCGTTAAATGCACGCGTGATCTTTTTGCAAAACCAATATTGCCTCTGAACAGAAGTGTGATATGAGGGATGTTTTGGCCTATCCTCTTACCCCAGTTCCCCTAGCTCTTGGACAGATAGATGGCTCACTGAATAAAACATGCAAATCAAAACTGATGCATAGGTTGGAAGAGCTTCAAAAAGAAGATATCGTATCTGCTCCACTTACTGTGGACACAATAGTCTTTGATGCTATGTTCATTATGCACACAATTAAATTCCCAGATAACTATGGAGCTCTTGCCAACAACATTATGGGATTAATCTGTAAAGGAGAATCCAGAGAAATTCACTTAGTGTTTGACGTCTATGGCATTCCAACTATCAATGATACGGAAATGACATATGTAATGTTAAAACACTAGTGACTGAAATAAAAGTGTTTGGACCTGAACAAAAACTCCAAAAAAGTCTTCAGTGGCTCTAAGAAACTTAGGCTCTAAGAATTGAATCGTTCAAGACATCTTTAACAAAGTTTCTATGCAAAGAATGGAGATCTTCCAAATATCGTCACTTGCTAGGCAATAAAAAGTTATATGTTGCTGTAGAACAGACTTGTTACATGTACTCATGGATAGGCACCAACATGAACGTAAATGAGGCAAAAGAACTTGCCTGCCAACACAATGAAGCAGTTACGAGGATAATTTGATATATTACACACACGGCTCGAAATGATGACGAAAAAAATGTTTTGGTGCGATCAAACGATTAAGATATCTCAGTCTTAATGGTCTATCACCAAAATAATTTAAAGAATGAACACTTGTGGTTTGAGTGTGGTGTATCTTCAAACAACTCTAAAAGATATATTAACGTCTCAAAAATAGCAAATGAAATAGGAAGTGAAATAGCTGACGGCCTGCCAGGCTTTCACGCCTTGACTGGTTCAGATAGTACTGCTGTTTTTACCACACAAGGTAAAATAAAACATTTTAATATTCTCACAAAAAGCATAGCTCATCAAAAAAATCTGGCTAAATTAGGAGAATCCGTCTTGGTGGATGAATCCTTGCTGATTGGTGTAGAGACATTTGTGTGTGGTATGTATCAGAAGTGCGATACAGTATTTTTAAAACAAGCTCTGCTAACAAGTAAACCGTTGACAAAACTTAGGCCTGTTGATCCTACTCTTCCTCCTTCAAAAGCAGCTTTGAAACAAAAAGTTAAGCGAAGCAATGCTGTATCATGGATGTGGAAGCGTGTAAACATCTGTAATCTTCTGTAAAACATTGACCCAACCTGTCATGGATGGAACTTAGGAAATACCAGGTTAAGTGGTATGAAGAGCCTATGCCACCTGGCATTATTCCGCCTGAAAATGACGATACTTATGCACAGGATCAAGTTGCTTTAAAAAGCAGTGATAGTGACACAGACTCCGATGATGAGTTATAAGGACAGAAGATTAAAAAAACTACTTAAACAAGAATGCAAGTGCTAATTTTAATTTTTTTTGTTTTGTTTAAAGCATTTTTTCAAATTTGACATCTATTGTAAGATTTAGCATTAGTTTTAGAATTAGTTAATTAGCAGATAAATAAAACGTTAGAGTAATTATAAAAACATATTTTAGAGGTCCATAAGTACAACTGTGAAGACACGCACAATACAATCGACGAAATATACATAAAAACTATTTATTTTATTTGCTTGTTATTTAGTCTTTGTTTGGGATACATTACAACTCCATACTAATACATCAGAGAGGTCAGTGTTAACTCTCAAGATCCCCGCCACAGCGGGCTGGTCAAGCAGTTCTTGGCTTCAAGTGTAAGACAATAACCGCCATTTACTATCTCGTAATGCATCCATAGCCATGTTTATGGTATTTTTTAAATCCCCACAGTCTTAGCAAACATTTTAAATCTTGCCTATTTTTTATAGTCTTATCGGTTTAAGAGTTGTTGGGCTTTCAACATTCACTATGAAACAGAAAAGCTCGTAAAATGTACGTTTGGGGCTAAATATCAGGAAAACTATTACACTTACGACCTATATTGTTATTACATAAAACAATGGTTATTTAATTACGAGTAATTTAAAAAAAAGTACAATGCTCTACGACGCTTCGTTGAGGAGCTAGGTTTGTTTAAGTAAAGTGTCACACGTTTGCGCGGCAGCCATATTGATGACGTCATTACTCGGCCCCCCACCACTCGCCAACATTAAGAAATACCTTTTTGAAAACAGTGGGTTATGGGTATTTTTAAGCACACAACAAAGCTTATGGTAAATTTGGGGTAAATAAAAGTGGTCTCTCTCTTGGTCTATATTGAGAGGAACTTCTAAAGGTGTGACTAGTTGTCACGTGTCGGCTCCGTGAAAAACTGACCCAACAGTAAGAAACGAGTCCTTTCTTCTCCGAAGCACTCAAAACGTCTCCAGCACTGCAACACTCAACATCCCAAAAGCATTTCTTCAAAGAAAACAAATCTCCCAAAGTGCTCTCATATCGCCTGCACAGCTCGTAACTCATCGCTGGTAATCATCCTCCACCGTATATCACTCGCCGGAATCGTTTGGAGGGGGGCGAGCACCTGCGAAGCATCGTCTGCGCGTTAACGGCTGGAGCGCGGTCCACGTCGGGACCGCACGGGGCGAGAGGCACTTCATTTGGAACCTCCAGAGCGCAGGAGTTTTCGAGAAAAATCGCTTTCTTTACGACTCCGAGCTGCTGAGAGATGAAGTGTCGGTGGCGTGCCGCGGGAGGGTGTTGTTTTCTTTTCGATAACGGCCTGGTGACCTTTCGCGCAACCCCATCTGCTCTAAAACATCGCTACGAATAGAAATTTTTAGCTGCTTGCTGTGCAAAGGTTACGAAAAGAAATCGGTAGGTTCTGTGACGAGGACAAAAAATATTTTGACGCGAAACCTCGGGACTAATGCTGGATTGGGGATGAATGAAGCAGATTTACGACATTGACAGCAAAACATCGATGTTCAATATTAAAACATCGATGTTAATAATACATCGCCCAAAAAACAATCAATGTTTTCAAACTTAGTTGCAGATTATTTTTAAAATTTTTACAATGGTACTTTTTTTATTCTAAAATAAAATATCGGTAATGTTAAAACATCGATGTTGAACAAACATCGGCTTTAATAAATCGGTGTTTTTTAATAAAACATCGATGTTGAATAAACATTGGTTTTTAATAAATCGATGTTTTTTTTATAAAACATCTATGTTGAACAAACATTAGCTTTAAAAATCGATGTTTTTATAAAACATCGATGTTGAACAAACATTGGCTTTAATAAATCTATGTTTTTTTATAAAACATCGATGACGCATCTCTACTTTCAGACCCTTACCCCTTGACCACTTTGATCGAAAAGTATGTTTAATTTACTGACAGTAAAAATTATGTTACTTTGTTTTCTAAAAAAAATTTGTTACTTTTTTCATTTAAAAATAAAATATCGACAACGTAAAAACATCGACACGTATAAACATCGATGTTAAAAAAACATAGCAGGTAAATTAATTTAAGGTTTTTATAAAACATCTATGGTTTGAAAACATCGACATCGATTTTGCATCCCTAAAATGAAGCAGTGAATATTCAACAATTGACAGTTGAAACGATTGTAAAAAGGCAGTTTAACATTAAAATTGAAGAATAATGCGATTGATTAAAGCATGACTTCAGCGTAGTTCAGTCCTCAATCCACGCAATGCAAAGTGACATGAAGGCATGTAAAATTTCGACGTGCTGCGGTGTTGTCATCGCGGATGTACCGTCATGTGTGTGGGGGCTGGTGCACGTTAAATACACAGTGACCTCAAATGTCCTCACGATGGCGTGGAATTTCGAAGAGTGGGGTGTCAGCTCAGGTGTTGACCTCACCATCTGAAGGTGGTTCAAATTGACGAGGGATCGGACCTTTCTTTTCCAGATAGATCCTGGATCATGCAATCGCCAATTGTATTTCTGCAGTGCGAAGTTAAATAATCATCGCCATCGATAAAATAACATTAAATCCACTCTTATCAACATCATAGTCTACAGTTGATGTTCTGTAGAAGATCTTGTTGTTGCTGCAAGTGCTGTCTCGTCAGGTGAGTGCATTCAAACTTACGTGGGGTCGTCCTCGGAACTTTCCCTTCGGGATGGATCCAAGACCTTCGCCAATCGCCCGTTGTGTGTCCGCTCCTGAGTGACGTTAATTCAACGTCAAACTATCCAATGTTGACATGTTAGAACAAACACTACCCTATGTTAATGGTCCGGACAGCAAGATGGGATGGTATAAGGGAAAGAATACATGCTTTAATAGGGTCCCCCACTTGCTGCAATGACACCAGCAACCCTTCTAGGCATACTTTCAACAAGGTTTTGATACACAGCTATGAGTATGTGTGTCTATTCCTACTGCAAGAATGTCGCCAGCTCAACTGTCGATTTCGGAAGCGGTTCCCTGGTCCGCAAGCGTCGCTCGAACGCGTCCCACATATGTTCTACGGGGTTTAGGTTGGGACTGAGCAGGCCAGAGAAGACGTTTAACATCCATATATCGATACCACTGCTTGACAGAGGCTACAACAAGGGACACGGAGCATTGTCGTCCTGAAAGTAACATTCGCCCATTCCATAAAATTGCTAAAGCGTAGGAAGAACCTGATGGTCCATAATGTTTATGCAGGCGTCGGCGTTCCATTGACCAGGAACAACATCCAAAGGGCCCAGGCCATAGCACGAACCCCCTCCCAAGCAAGTAGTTAGATTTTATGCTAATCCGCTGGGGTCAGGTCCATTATTGTAAGGGTAGTGTATATCCTTTTTTCATATCCTTTTTTCGTTCCTTGTTTGTGTATACATATTTTAGACTCCTTTTTTATTATTTTATACCGGACTGTCATCAATAGCCCGTTGTGTTGCTCCTGAACGACGTTATTTAAAATATCTACCAACCAAACATTTTATTATATTTTTAGACCACATCTCCTTTAGGAGCGTACGGGCCTCGCGGTTTCGATGTATTCTGGTGATCTTTGCTTTTCTCGTGGGGTTTACTGCCTCCGATAAACGCGGGAATCAGGCTCCCGGAGTATCCAAGCGATCCTTTCCCGCTCTTATTCCATTACTTAGTTCCCCAATCCCTTTGTTCCCTTTCACGACAATCTTTACTTGACGTTGTTTGGTGTTTGGTGCAGCTTCACCAAATATGGTCCTTGCACCAAAACAAAATCCTCCAGTTGTGTTTGTTTCGACGAGATATATCGCCATTAACAAAAGTGACAGATCTGTAAGGACGAGATTTCTCGTCTCCAGAAGAAAACCGACACGACCTATTTCTCGTCATCATTAAAAAATCGGCAAAATGGGTCGGAAATTTACGAGATATCATCGTAACCACTTGGAGGGTTGAATCGCAATCTACCACGTTCTGACTGGGTTCGCTAATCGGTTGTCTGGTTGGAAAGAGTAACGAATTAGCAACCAGAGAATTGCGAATACTATCCTTGCATTGGCATGGCATGGAAGTTTGGTGAGTGGGATGCCAGCTGAGATGTGATTTCGCCATCTGACCGTAGTTCAAAATGACGAGGTGTGGTCCTCGGATCTTTCCATTTGGGTTTGATTCCGGACCGTCGCCAATGGTCCGTTGTGCTGCTCCAGTGTGACGTTAATTCAACTACCTACGTACGTTTCACTTCTCAGCTTTTGACAGCGCTCCATCGCCTCGTGGCTATTCTGACGTACAAAAGAATCCATTTCATAAACGTCGATTAACGCCCTCAAAAGAAGTAGCGAATGGCATCGTTCTTCGAATGAAAAGGGATTCCCTGTCCCTCAAGAAAAGTTCGACTCGCGACAGTGTGGAAATTAAAATGGCCCCCATCCATCACCCACGACACCCGAGTCATTAAAGCATTGAAAAGGGAAGAATTCAGGACACTTTCCACTGGACAGGCCGGCTCACTCTTGCCCCGAATAAATACGACTCCTTTGTCGCCATCGAAATTCAATATCCCCCGTCTTGTTGCCAGAACCATGCCCATAAACGCGGAGGCATTACTCAGAAAATGATTGAGGATGGCTTTTCTTATTTCGCAGAAGGGCTCCTCTGTCCAACGAGACGCTCACAATTGGCAGACGATAATTTACATTTTTTTTGTTCGGTTACTAGTAGAATGACCCGGCGTTACTCGGGTTGTATGGGTTCACCCTCGTCTCGTTTCGTTAATAAATTGTCATTCCTATTCATCCAATGCGACAACTACCATAAAGGTACACAATAGTGAAATACACAATTCCACAAATCGCTCACTCCTTTCAACAACGTCATATCTAAAAATAACGTTGATTTTTCTAGGAGAGTGATTTAAAAGTTTAAAAGTAGATTGAAATGTATCTATACTGTTAAAAAAGGAAGTGTTTGTTTCTTGTCCGCAAAGTCCTGGCGAATCTATGGCACTTACACTCATGGGATTTGGCACATAGGTAGTCCGAATTTTTTTCAATTTTTGGGTCGAGGCGAATTTTAAAATTCAGTCCAGAACATTTTTTTAAGGAATTTAATAATTTTTTCAACGTTCTTTCTTTTGGGAAATGAAGAAGCGTCAAAATTTAGACTTTCTACCTTACCTCACTATTTACGCCAACCTTTTGAACCATGCCATATTTTCACCTTCCGTATCGAATGGGAGCGAACGTATTCGAATGACCTTCGTTTCATTCGAGATTCATTCATTTTGATTTCCTAAGAAACGAATTCGAGTGAAACAAAAGGAATTTTTTAAGTTATCACTTGCGTTCTTTAGTGATTTTTTCTGTCTCGGCGATCGTTAAAGATAAATTACAAATGTTAACGGGTTTGAAATCTGCGGAAAATTTTACACCAGATAGGTACCTTATAGGTTTCATTTTCTTTTAATAATGATTTATCAATTAAATATTTATATCTTTTGGTTTGCGTAGCAAGCCAACACCACGGGAAACTCCGTTATGGCTGTTGTCCAAGAGGCTACAAATTCGCAAACCAAATGGGAATCCGTGATGGTTGCTATCCTATAGGCTACGAATTCCATTTGGTTTGCGAAGCAAACCAATAACCCCACAAAAGCAACTGGCACGGGCAACGCCGGGCTTGCCACGCAGTGGCCAGTTAAAAATAAATATTACTTCTGCTCTCTGACGGCTAAATATTGAGAGTTGAGATATGACGATCTTACAGGGATATTATACTTTTTAAGGTATTCTGGAAGCAGGCATAACTAAAAATTGGCGATTTTTTAGATATGACGTTATTGAAAGGAGTGAGCGACATGTAAGTGTCACTGTCGACCTTCTAATCTGATTGGATGAAAAGACGAGATGTCCGATCTTTCCTTTCGGGATGGAGCCCAGACCATCGATAGCACGCTGTGTTGCTCCAGTGCGACGTTTAATAACTACCTACAACAATTTAGAAATGCATTGTTTTATACTTTGAGAAGAAAAGTGTCTTTTCTTGTTTTAGTCCATCCAATTTTTTGTTTGTACTTTTATTGACATATTCATTTTTGTTTTTGAATGTATTTTAAATAGAATTTTCTCTTTCTCTTTAGGTAAGCTCTCGATCTCTATGGATAATTCTTATGGATTATATCTTGTCATTTCATACTATCTACGTTTAAGGTAAGCGCCTGAATCGTATTTTTAATCTCTACGTCTCAGTAGAGCGCACGTATATTCAAAATAAAGTGTTGATTACTCATTCGATTGATTATGATAATCGGAAAAATAATGATTGGGACATAGTTGTCATGGAAACAGATGTAATAAAACATAAATGCGTATAATAGTCAGTTTTCTGTCACCTGTGCACGAATAGGAAGTATTGCTGTTGAAAATTTGTATGCAAATTGTAGTTAATTGGCAAATAGTAAATATATGCAAATAGTTAATGAGCAAATATGCAAATAGTTAATGAGCAAATATGCAAATGGTTAATGGGGAAATAGTAAATACTATATGCAAATAGGGGCATAGTGAATTTATGCAAACAGTAAATGTGCAAAAAGAAGTATATGAAATAGTGAATCCATACATTTAAATAGCAAATAGTTGTGTCCATTTCTGAGTCACCGTGTGTATTTTGCACAGCATTGGTTATATCGATTACCATATACAGTGTGCTTCAGTGAACCGTTTCAGAACTTCTAAGAGGGGTAGGGTACATCCTGACGAACCAAAATCATATACCAATGGGCAGTCAGAAATGCTTTCCTGACGCGGTAGATGACGTTGTGCGAAAATCCCGAGCTTTCGTGTAGGGAATCTTCATTTCGCACAAGAACGCCAAGTTAGTAGGATGGATGATTACACGATCGCAGAGTTAGCCGATATGCATTTGGCGTACGGGGCTGCAAATTGTAGTGGGCCAGCCGCACAGCGTTTGTACGCGGAACGATATCCGACGAGGCGTATCCCCAGTCATAATTTCTTTGCAAGACTGCACCAGAGGTTAGCTGAGACAGGTTCATTAGAAAGAGCTGACAGGGACAGGGTAAGAACAGCACGGACTGCAGACGTCGAACAGAATGTGCTGCAGCATGTACAGGGGAATCCAAGAACGTGTACACGAAGTGTAGCAAACGCAGTCGGGGTTTCCCATTGCAGCGTCTGGAGGATTCTCCGAGAAGAAGACATGCATCCGTTTCACGTGCAGCGTGTCCAGACACAGCAACCGGAGGATTATGCACCTCGTATTGCTTTCGCACAGTGGTACTTTGGAAAATGTGCTACAAATCCCCTTTTTCCTGCTGAAGTGTTGTTTTCCGATGAGGCATCCTTCACAAGGGAAGGAATTTTCAACACGCATAACGACCATATCTGGGCGGTCGAGAACCCGCATGCAATACGACGTCGTGCAGCACAGATTCGATTTTCGGTCAATGTATGGGCCGGTATTATGGGAGATCACCTCATCGGACCTTACCTGTGACTTACCTCTTTCTGCAGCAAGTATTGCCACAACTTTTGAGAGATGAACAGATTTCTGCATCGACGCAACAGACAATGTGGTTCCAACACGATGGAGCCCCTGCCCATTATAGCGGAGATGTTCATAACTACCTGGATGTCACATTTGGTCAGCAGTGGATCGGACGTGGTGGTCCCGTGCGTTGGCCTGCTCGGTCACCCGACCTATCATGTCTTGATTTTTATTTCTGGGGTCATCTGAAATCGCTAGTTTATGACACCCCTGTTGACAATGTTGAGGAGCTGGTTGCAAGAATTGCAGTAGCTGCCGGAGAAATTCGAGATATGCCTGGAGTATTCCAGAATGTTCGGATGTCCATGCGTCGGAGATATGAGGCGTGCATTGTAGCCCGTGAAAGAAACTTCGAACACTTATTTTAATCCATGTACCTTTTGCTTCTTTTCATGTATTATTAAAACGATTTCTCACTTACGGTCTCTTTTCTTTACGGTGCTTCTGTGTACAACACCGCTTCAGGAAAGCATTTCCGACCCCACATTGCTATATGATTTCGAGTTGTCAGGATGTACCCTACCCCTCTTAGAAGTTCTGAAACGGTTCACTGAAACACCCTGTATATAAAACGCTTATGCGTGGCGGAAAAATGTTTATTTCTTTCTTGCTGTTGGCAACAGTCCATTTTGTACGTTGTTTACGAATCTCAACTCTGGCATCGAGTATTTCGCTGTGTTGTTGAGCTACTCGCTTACGCATTTTAGGGACATTCGTTATTCAAAATTACTTTTTTGCGATCTGTTGAATAGAATTTGCGTAGATGAGAGCAGCGTGCTAGAGAATCCCTTGATGAAAGATTTCAACGAAGATCGGCCAGAAATACTGACAACAGGCTTAAGCGAGCAACAAATGGCTAACAGGGTGAATTCCGAAGTCGAAACGAACGTTTCCGAGTATTATAGGTTAGATTAGGAATGATTTCACATCGGAGAAAGGTTTTCGCTTGCTCACTGCTCCCATAGAATGACAAAAGTTACGTACTCTTTGCAACGTGTAAATATTATAGGTTAGATTTTTTTTGGCACCGTGTTTGTACATACTATATTATCCCAGATATATTTTTACTGCAAATGAATTCATTTAATGATGCTATTCTTTCTGTGATGGTGATAAAGCTAGACTAAAATATTTTAGTGGCCGATGAGGCGAGCGAAGCGAGCTCGGATCGCGAAGCAATCCGTTGGAACGGTGTAAACGGTTCCGGGGGTTGGCTAGCGGTAGCTCCCCAATTTTTATTGTAAAGCTCAAGGGTGGTAATCGATAGTTTCAAGAGCAGCTAGTATAGGCAGGGCAGGTGAATTTGTATTTAGGTTGTTGCAATGACCCAGACAGTTGCAATGTCTGTACGTTCTGGTTCCATCACTATACATTTTTGTGCCTTCAGCATGTCCTGTCAGTCGATGGTAGGTAGTGGAGGTTTTTCTATCGGAGTTAATGTCGTAAATGTTCTGACACGTTTCCCAAAAAAGAGTCAAATAGCATATAGGAAGTGATACTGTGATACTAAAGCGTGGATTACAATAACTCCAAATTCATGAGTCAAATATCTTTTATTTCAAGGTGAAAAAAAGATTTAACGTATTCAAAATGTTCCATGGTATGCAAAAACTATTATAAATAGCACAAAAAAGAACCGCTCTAAAGTATGAAATAAAATTTCTAACGCATGAATTCTTTTTCAAAAAAATAGTACTCCAATTTTCAATGAAATCTTCTAACATTTGTTCCTCACTGCATTCCAATTAAAACGCAGACGATAAATCACCCCCGCACCCTTCCGTCTGGTCGGAAGTGCATCCTCGCGCTATCCGGAATATGCAAACGATCCAACAAACTCGTCCACTGCGGCTCTCAGACGACGTAATTATGACCGCAGCACTTAGCCACTGTGGTCTGTTATCGTCCGCCACCCCTCCCTGCAAACGATACGCATTCTTTCCACCCCTCGCGCCACCCCTTAATTGCGCCTAATGGGAAATCGATACGCGCTGCCGGATTGAATCTATATTAAGGGGGGGTCGGGGGTCAGGCTCTGGGGGAATTCCAGACGATATCAGTTCCTTATCGTCTGACCCACATCTTCGCTCCGCGCGTGCACCATCCCCTGACGATTTCCTCTCGGGGAGGTCAAATAGTTTTAGAATTGAAAATATCTTCCCCGGATAAAAATCTAAATTTTGATTGGGGATTTCGAGTTGGCAGTGAAAGTGGGGAGTGTTCTTTCACTTCGCTTCGTGGTGCATTGTTAACTGTTGTCTCAACCCGGTCTGTTTGAAAATATATATATTTTGGTGTCGGTAGCAAATTAAAGTAGCACTGGAGCATTACAACGGGTTATTTTGCTAGTTTGATCAATCCTGAAGAGAAAGATTCCGGGAGTATGCCTCGTCATATTGAACCACGGTCAGATGACGAGGTCAACACTTTAACACACACTCCAAATTTCCACACCACGCCAGCGTGAGAACATTTCAGGCCAAGGCAGATTAAACATGCAACAACCCCCACTTATACAATGGTCTTTGGTTGGATCGAGTCTCGAACTCGCAACCCTCCGGTCGCTAATCAGTTTCTCTTCCAACTTGGTTAACGCATATCCGATTTTGCATGCGTTTCGGCGATAATCCACTTAGAAGAGTTACGGATTAGCAATCGGAGGGTGGCGAGTTCGAGACTAGATCCAACCAAAGACTGCGTTCAACCTGTCGTGTCTTCAAATGTGGAAGTTTGGAGAGTAGGAGTGCCACCTTAGGTGTTGACCTCGTCATCTGACAGTGATTTAAAACGGCGAAGCTTTGTCCTCGGATCTTTCTTTTCGCACCGTCGTCTATAGACCGTTGTGTTGCTCCAGTGCGACGTTAATTGACTACCTACCATTGCGTACTATAGTTTCGTGCAGAGGGGGGAGTTGGTTTGAACGGTTAAAGAACGTTTTGCGAGATGTGACTGTTGCACTCATACTTAGTCTAGGCTAGTCTACGAATAGGGAATGATACTCTTTCACATTAGAAGGTGTCGAGGAAAATTTCATTGACTTGGAGGTCTACATGCCAGTAGTCTACATGCCAAAAAAAACATGCCAATAATGGACGAGATATGTCGTCATTAGATTAAAAATGACCAGGTCTTGATGGACGAGATATGTCGTCATTAGATTAAAAATGACCATGTCTTGATGGACGAGATATGTCGTCATTAGATTAAAAATGACCATGTCTTGATGGACGATATATGTCGTCATTAGATTAAAAATGATCAGGTCTTGATGGACGAGATATGTCGTCATTAGATTAAAAATGACCAGGTCTTGATGGACGAGATATGTCGTCATTAGATTAAAAATGACAGTGTCTTGATGGACGAGATATGTCGTCATTGGATAAAAAATGACCAGGTCTTGATGGACGAGATATCTCGTTGAGAAGATCACTTAGAGCAGGGGTTCCCAACCTTTTAATAACTGTGTACCACTTGAAATTTTTAGAAATTTTTGGCGCATCACCAGTTCTATATTTTTTTTAGAAACATATCTAATGTCAGAAAAGTGCCAATGGCTTGTTTTATTTTAATTAAAATACCAAGAAAGCTTCATATTTTATGATTAATGCACTTGTATTTCGTATTAATGATGTTTTAATAAGGAAAAAAATAAAACGATTATTGAAAACTACAGTTTTATTTTTATCATAGGTTTAAAAACAAATAATTTTAAATAATTAGTACAAACTAAGCAAACAAAGATTAATGCAATCAAAAATCAATTTTTGTGCGAAACATGTTGCTTGTCCGTTATTAAAATATCAATATCAGGAGCAAAGGAGCTTAACTTCACTCTTAAGTCCTCTTCAACACTTAACCTGTTTCTATATTTATTTTTTTATACATACAAAAGTTCAGAAAAACCACTCTTACACAAGTAACTAGTAACAAATGGCATAAGAAATAGCACAACGTGGTTGTACATACTAAAAAATCGAACAAACTTCGTAGAATATTTGGGTCGCTCGTATCATCCTTGCTTACCACCTGAAACGTTGCCGCGTACCACCGGTTGGAAATCCCTGACTTAGAGGGTTATTTGCTTTGCGTTCCGTTTATTCCTCAAAACTTGCTTAAATTATAAGAAAGGAATACCTTTGTTTTCGTAACCCTGTATTCCGTCCTACCCTTTCTAAAATCTTTCCTGTTTTATTTCATGGAAGCCATTTGTTTTTGCTTCGTAGAGATCATTTTCGGTCTCCTGCCTCATCCATCAAAGGTTTTGACGTGATCAGCAACTCGCGTCTCTCCAGCTCCCTAACTAACATTTCAGCTAGAGCAGTTACACGGAAAACAACGCTGTATTCAAAAATCGGGAAATGCATCGCTTGGTTCTTGATCTGTTTTTCGTCCTGGATGAAACGCCAAATCCGTTTCTGAAAATCCAACGGAGTTCTGTGATGATATTCGCAGATTATTCGCTCCTTATGTTCAGGAAATTTAGAATTTGTTTTTATTTATTCAAGTATAAACAAGATTCGAAGTATTTTCTTGTGTGAAACTTTTTTAGTATGCCCGTGGAATAAGGTATTATTCTGGTGTAAAATTTTCCACAGATTTCAAATCCGTTGAAATTTCTAATCTATCCTTAACGGTTTTATAAGTCGCGGTTACAAGTTTAAGCTGTAAACAACTTTATACCAGCGAGAGACATTCGGTGAAAGCTGTGATTTTCTTAGAAATCTTTCTCTTCTCTTTATATACACTGACGACTTTATTTTTAGAACAAGCTCCATCATCCCACATACTGCTGAATACCAAATACTAAGAAAGAAATGTGTTTCCTTCAAAACAAATACATCACGAATACCGTTAAATTCTAATTGGCTAATCTCTCATGAGGATGATGAAATTCTAAAACATCGTATACTAGGTGGAAAAGTCCCACGTGTAAAACATTCATAGGATTACTAAGTACAAGACTATATAATCCGGAAATTCGTAATTTTTACCGAAAATGACCATTTACGGGATATTCGTAATCAGTCCAAAACTCAATGGATATCTGTAGACGCCTTAGTATAAGCTTTCGTAGTGTCTCATACATATATACGAGAATATAAAATGCATTATATGCATGATATGGTCATGGATACATATTTGCGCCCGAAGTCAATTGTAGAAGCTATGATTAAGGGAACCGAGTACAAATAATCCTTTAAAAAATGGACTTTTTAATTTTACTTTTAAACGATAGATGGTGATCTTCTGATTCCAGTGATATGAGTTTTATGGTTTGAAATATTTAAAAGGTCTTGAAAAAGTCAACAAACAAAAGTACACAAAAAATGCCACACCCACTGTTGTCAAAATTTATAAACGTTGTAATTTATTTATATAAACTACTTTTAAAGTTACTTATAATATTTTTGGTAGACTTGTTGAGCAGTTTTCCGATGTTTCCAATGTTTAACTGCTATTTTCTCAAAATATGATTTTACCACACTGAGGTACATTTTTCTGAAATTGTACTCAATTTACAAGCTCGAAATGTTCGTATATCATATTGAGACAATAAACCTCACATTTTAATGAAAAATAAAACATAAAAAAATTTTAGAACCTTTTTAATAGATAAAAAAGACATGTTTTATAGCCGTATAAAATAAACTCGTTCCAAATTACAAAATAAATTTAAGATTAATTTAATTTGAGTTACTACTATCATTTAAATAATTTATGAACTCTGTATAAAATCTCAAAATTCTATGTGCAGTACTTTTTTGTAAAAGTGTACCTATGCATGAGACTATTATCAAATTTTGGGTTTTGAGTTGTTTAAAATATAGAGCTAAAACATAAATAATAATACACCAAACTATAACTTTTTTCTGTCGATAAAAAATGCTGTTTTACTGAATCTCTACTATTATAAAAGGAAGTGTTTGTTTGTCTGTTTTTCTGTTTCTTGCCGCAAAATCCTGACGATCTATGGCACTTACAGCAATGAGATTTGGCACAGAGGTAGTCCAAATTTTTTTAAATTTTTGGTTCGCGGCGAAATTTTAAAATTTAATCTAGAAGATTTGTAAATGAATTTAATAGTTTATTCTCTACGTGGTTCTTCGTCCGGAGGAAAGAAGAATAGCCCCAATCTTGACTTTTCTCCCCACGTGACCTTGGAACCATGCCATGTTCTTTTCATCGCTTCAGAGAAGCTCAGAAAATTATTTTTTTTCGTTTCCGCTTTTATTTTGCACGCGGAGAAAATTATTTGTTTCGTTTCCGCTCTGCTTTTGCGCGGAAAAATGTTTCTCCGGCCAGACGATAAATCTTTTAACTATAGCCACACTTTTTTTTCTATCTCCTAGACCGTTAAATATGAGTAAAAATGTCAACGGATTTGAAATATGCTGAAAATTTTAGTTTAGATTGATACCTAAAAATATGATTTTCTTTAAATAAATAATTTTTAAATTGAATATATCTTTAACGGATTTGAAATCTGCGGAAAATTTTGCACCAGATTAATACCTTACACCACGGGCACGGTCAACGCCGTGCAAGCCACGCAGTGGCTAGTACTTAATAAGTGTGATGTTAAAAAATTAAACGGGTATCTTAAAAATTTATAATATTACAGCAGTTGACGTGGTTAGTTTAGAAAAGTTATTTTCCGAATTACTCTTGTAATACAAAAAAAAAAGAACCACAATCGAGACTGAAACCTAAAGAGCACTGGACATCAATCTCTCGATTCATTTCCTGTGTATCTACGATTGAGTACTCACAACACGTGGACTCATTTTTCAGAGTGGTTTGCAAACGATTCGAAAACTTCCCATCTCAGGGTTCTGAAGGTACCGCTCCTGCGTGATTGTTCTACCTGAGCAAACGATAAATGGGTGATTACCACAAATGAACGAAATCCATCCAATGACCTCGTCGCAAACAATACCGGTGGACCGCGCAATTAAGTGGAGTCTTTGTCGGCGATCCCTTTGATCAGGTGCTTCTCCTCCCGACTCATCCACCCCTGGAATCGAACTTTCTACAACTCTCAGGTTGCTAGTACAGTGGGTACAATTTAGTGGGCCGAGTGGTGTGTCGAAAAACGACAACACAGCCAAAATGCAAATAAAATAGCTGTTATTTTGAATGTAAGTTTTGCAAACAAACAATCGAAACGAAGAACTTATCTATTAAATAATCGAATCGTTTTACAAACAAACAATCGAATCGTTTTGCAAACAAATAATCGAATCGTTTCGCAAACAAATAATCGAATCGTTTTGCAAACAAATAATTGAATCGAATTTCCTACAATTCCCAGGTTGCTAGTACAGTGGATAGCAATAGCTGTTTATTCTGAATGTAAGTTATGCAAACAAATAATCAGGGTCGATTCACTTTTGTAGCTTGAGGGCACCGCCTCAAGTGTACCCTCGTCACCTGAACGTGGTTCAAAATGACGAGGTATTATCCTCAGACCTTTCCCTTCGGAGATCGATCCCGTCTGCAATGGACCGTTCTGTTGTTCTAGTGTGACGTTTCTCAAACTACCTACGTTTTCCTCCTCCAGTTCTATGAGGGAACTAATGAATTACAGTGGGCCCTTAAAAACTATCTGAACGGGAAGGATGCGTGGATTCTGTCTGATCCATCTAGAATATTCCACCTAGGATATTCCATGTAGAACATTCCACCTAGAATATTCCATGCAGAACATTCCACTTAGAATATTCCCTCCAGAACATTCCATGCAAAATTGAATTATGTGAAAAATAAACAGATTACAACTGGCTAAGAGGATGGGATGAAGCAGAGGCGGATTAAGCGGTACGCGGACTAAGCGACCGCGTAGGGCCCAGGAATACGATGGGGCCCCGAAGTCTTAAAATGTCTTTTCATTAGTATTCGGGAAAGATGTGACAGCGTCTTTACAATATGCTTCTTTAAGTGCAGTGAAAAGAGTTTTTAATACAAGAGGATCAGCAAGAGCAGATGCTGTATTAGCTATAAAACTTGATTTCACCCATAGAAAAGAGGCTTTAATTGGAAATTGGATAAAAAATTATAAAAATATATAATTTACAAAAATGACATTTGTTTGTACTTTTGAAGAGGAATTTGACAATTTTGGAATATTTCTAAAAAAAAGGGGAGGGGGAACTTGGACATCATAAAAACTACACCAGACAGCTATCGAGCCTTCAAAGAAATGTTTTGCACATTTGGGACTGTTGAAACATTATTTAATTTTTTTTTTAACAATTCCCTTATCTAATGTGTCAGGAGAACGATCGTTTTTTTTGTTTTAAAGAGTGTAAAAAATTAATAAAGGAGTACTATGGGAAAAGAAAGATTAATTTATCTGGCCATTCTGCATATAAAACAAAACATTTAAAAACGAATTTATAATGCCAAAAAAATTGAAGAATTCGAAAAAATAAAGCAAGACAGAAATTCATGTAAAAAATATGTTTTTTTTTAATAAATTTATTTAATGTGTTATGGTAGGAATTTTTTCTTTTCTTTTTGCTGATAACTTAATACGAGTTTTCTTGAAACTTTTTTCTAACTTGAGTTTGAGGCCCCCAAAAATTTCACTGCTTGGGGCCCCCACTTGATTTGATCCGCCACTGGGATGAAGGCTTCCGAATTACTTTTTAAATTATTACGATTAAACAGGGTGCAATGTCCATACCGCGCCAGACACAAGACATACAACGTCCCTAATAGTACACACACAATGAAAGGTTTTACTGACACAGAAAAGGGTAGAAATGCATCTGACAGGAATCGAACCTTCGCCCAGCCCTCAGCGGGCACAGCTCGGGAAACTCGAACCGAAAGCAGGGACGGCAAATTTCCGAATGACTGAAATCGGTTCATGCGCGTTTATAACTGAGAATTCACACGACGCGGATTCAATTTCCAATCAGCAGTCTGCAAACGATTCGTAAATGTCCCATCACACCGCTCCTGCGTGACCGCCCTACCTGCCGCAGACGATAATCGGGCGATTACCACGAGTGAAAAAAATCCCTTCAATGACCTCTGCTCAAACAATGGGAGCGGAGCGCACAATTAAGGGGCGCTTTTGTCGGCCATCCCTTTGAGCAGTGGTTTCTGTGACTCACCCACCCCATGGGAAGACCCGTTCTAAGAAGATTCGGGAAGGGTGGTGAGAACGAATTTGTGTCGAGAGGGTCGGAGTGTGTCCAGCGTGGGAAGCGGTCGAACGTTTTCGTGACAGTTCTGGCGTCATTTTGGGACCGCGGAAGGCCGGTTGGATTAGCGACCGAGAAGTGACGAGATCGAAACATCGTTCAGCCAAACACCGTAATGTAAAAGGGGGCTGGTGCATGTTAAAATCTGTCTTGAACTCTTCTCACCTTGGCGTGTTGTTGAAGTTTAGAGTGTGGGGTACCAGCTCGTGTTATATTTCGCCAGTTTAAACTGTCGTGTTAAATTTACAATCTCTTATATTTTGCTTCTTCGGATTTTGTTCCCTGACCCACCAGTCTGGTGGTTAAGGTGTTAGCCTCTAGATCGGAAGGTTCATGGTCAGTGCATGGATGTTTGTAACCGAATGAGTAGAGGCGGCTGGTGCACCTTAAATCTGTCGTGGTCGATAGTCCTCATGTTGGATTGGTGTGGAAGTTTGGAGAGTGAGGTGCGAGCTCAGGCGTTGCCTCGTCACCTGACTTTGGTTCAAAATGATGTGGTGTTGTCCTTGGATCTTTCCCTTAGGTGAATGATCCCGGACCGTCGTCAATAGCCCGCTGTATTGCTCTAGTACGACGGTAACTCAAAAAATTAACAAAATTACCAAGACCACCACCAATAGCCCGTTGTGTTGCTCCAGTGTCGACGTTAATTAAATACCTACCTTATATTTTTCTTACGAAAACATTATTTTATAGTTTGTTTACCATAATATCCTCTTCACTAGCTCCTGACGATGGCTTGGTGTGGAGGTTTGGAGAGTGGGATGCCAACTCGGGTATTGACCGCAGTTCAAAATGAAATCCCACGATCTTATCCTTCGCGATTGATAATGTACTTCGATAAAAGCCCGTTGTATTTATTGCTCCAGTGCGACGTTAATTCAATTACCTACCGTTTATGAATTGATGGGAAATGTGTGTTACAAGACGGGGTCTTCTGTTAGATGTCAAATCAGTTTGGCTTCCGTTTGGCTCTCCCAGTCTTCCTCTGACGCGGGACCAAACTCTTTTATTTGCTTTCCGTGATTGCCCACTTCCGATCCTATTACGCAACCGTTTGCATCTCATTAACGAATGGGGGGTCGAGGCCCTTTAATTCGAACGGGAAATGGCCCCTAACAACCTTCCCCGCGAATGAGTGACGCATCACCCCCAGCACACGATTTGGGTGAGGAGTTGGTGCAACTGGGGGGTGGGTGTAACGCTGTCTACGAATATTTATTTTTGGCGTTAGCACTTGAAACAGCGTGGATTCTATTTCTGTCACGTTCGATTCCACCATATTTCTATCTTGTTTCAGGAAAACTTTCATTGTGCTGCAGTGAAACTTTGATTAACCGTCAGGGTCGGAACCATGATGGTTAGGGAATATAGACGGATAACAGGCAAACCGTAACCCACCCCCATCCATTGCATACGAACGAATGATAAAAAATGCACGTTTATGAACTGGAAATACACATATATTTTATTTTATAGAAACAAACAATATACAATTTTAATAATTAAGTACAGTATAGTACAAAGTGTTACATGAACGTACGCTCTACGTATTCAAATTTTAAAATAGTCGGTTCACTTCTTTATTTCTTCGGAATACTTTTTTTCTTTCCTCCCTTTCTTTTTACCTTTTTTGCGTTTTATTCCTCCCTCAGTGTGTTTGT
This sequence comes from Metellina segmentata, assembly GCA_947359465.1. Taxonomy (NCBI): domain Eukaryota; kingdom Metazoa; phylum Arthropoda; class Arachnida; order Araneae; family Tetragnathidae; genus Metellina; species Metellina segmentata. The sequence goes on from OX375879.1 coordinate 2,763,637, forward strand.
TTTTCGCAGCTTGGCTATATATGGCACTGGTGTCATAAAACCGCGAAAACAACCAACCCTATTACGCCAGTATGAGGACATTCGAAGCTACGACAGATGGAACCAAGTACGAAGTACAGGATGGTTTTGGGTTGAATCGAGTTTAAACTCGCAACCCTACGGTTGCTAAATCGCACCCATGAGAAACGAGGAACTAATCAATTCGGTAACGAAATAAGTCGGACGCAATCTCTTAACGACGTGAAAAGTCGCCAAACCACGAATTGTCGCCAAACTTATAGCTACTAAGCTCGTGGAACGCGGCAAGGTGAAAATCGCTTGGCTTCGCGAGTGTTTGAGAAATTTCCCGTTGGATCGAATAAGAATTATTTTCCACTAAGCCTAAAATGTTTTTTTTCCTAATAAATTCTCTAGAAATATAAAAACACGCCCAAAACTTTTTTTTTCGAAAACATTTTAATTGACGTCATAAAGAAACACGCCAAATGCGTTGCTTTTTCGAAGAATTCTTCCTCGACTACATTAAAAGCACGCCGAAAAGTAAAAAAAAAAATTCTTTCTTGGCGACATAAACAACTACAACAAAAACGCACATAAAATGTACTTCCTTTTCTCGTGTCGAACAAGAATTATTTTCCGCTGAGCCTAAAACGGTGTCCTTCAATAAATTCTTCCTTGGTCATATAAAAAACACGCGAAAAAGATTGTCGAATAACTTTTACCTTGGATACACAAAAGCACGCCAATAGCTGTGTTCTTGATATTCTCCTTGGCGACATAAAGAATGCGCCAAAGGTAATTAAGAAAAAGTCTGCTCTCAAGTCAACAATCATAGAATTGAAAAGAGCCCCCTTAGTTTATTTTGCGAAAGGTCCCTCCAGAGAAAAGAGAAATGGAAACGATATCTCGTTGCGACAAGAATGCACAACCTCCCCCTGTTGTCGCATGTGTTACCTCCCCCACCCCCGTAAAGAACGCAACACCTTTCCTCCGACCCCCCCACCCGTGAACCCCCATTCCAACCGGGAAGCGAGGAGGAGGGAAGCTCGTGAAACTTTTGAAAGATGCGACAGATGGTGCAGAAGTGAAAGTTTCAGCCCCATTTGACTGACTGCAGTGCTTCGCTGACAGAGGCTGGAGCGGGCTTGTTACCAACAGGTAACGGTTACGATAGCAGATTGGATAGGATTCATTGTTAGGTGTGTGTTAACCCATCGTTCGGTTCTCATTTAGTGAAGGGCAGCCCGATTCGAAGAGTAACGGATTGGCGATCGGAGGGTGGAGAGTCCGAAATTGGTTCGAGCATAGGTTCTACCTGGTTGGTACATGCTAAATCTGCTGCGCCCTCACTCTGCCAGGGCGTGGAGAGTATAGCGCGCCATCTCAGGTGTTCACGTCAGCTGGCCCTAGGTCAAAATTGCCTTGGATCTTGTGGATGTATTCCGGACCTTCACCAATAGCCCGATATGTTCCTCCAGTACGACGTAAATTAACTACCTACCTATTAATTCTATGAGGAAGACGCGAAAGGTAGTGCAAAAGTGAAAGTTTCAGCCCCATTTGACTCTGAAAAGACTGCAGTGTTCCAATGGCTGAGTGATCTTGTTACCTGTTACCGTATAGGCTGAGGGGTCTTGTTACCTGTTACCCATCGGTAACAAAACTGTTACTCTAGTACAAAACAGGGATGCGCAGACTTATCAAGACCATGGGTCACATAGATCCACTGTGACTTATGAGAGTTCAAAGAGCCATGAAAGTTATCTATTATATATTATTTATATTTTGTATTGTTCCAAAAAAGAAAGATAATAAGAAGGAAATAAAGAATTGAATATGCTGCTTCAGATTTAACGTGCATCAGTCCCCTGTTTTTCGCTGGACTGAGTGTCGAACTCAACTTCTAATTGGGCTGCAGCGGTGAGTTGATAAAAAGTAAATATAGAATTTATTTTGATGTGGGACATTGCCATTGGTTTAGCAATTGTTTTAATATTGGGTTCGAGTAGCCAAGCGCAGAATGGGTTCTGAATTTTTATGTGTCAAGCGGTTCTTGTTTATCTATTTGTTAATATTCATGATTGAAAAATTTCATTCACACATGTACACTACCTTACAATAATGAACATATTTTCACAAAGTTTCGATACACAGCTATGGGTATTTGTGTCCATTCCTGCTGCAAGAATGTCGGCAGCTCAGCAGTTGATTTCGGATGTGGTCCGTAAGCGTGACTCTAACGCGTCCCACACATATTCTATGGCGTTTAGGTTGGGACTCTGAGCAGGCCAGGGAAGACGTTTTACATCCATATCTCGATACCACTGCTCGACAGAGGCTGTGACTTGAAACAGAGCGTTGTCATCCTGGAAGTAACATTCGTCCATTCCATAAAATGGTCAGAGCGTAGGAAGAACCTGATAGTCTATAATGTTCATGCAGGCGCCGGCGTTCAATTTGATCGGGAACAACATGCAAAGGTCCCAGGCCATCCCACGAAAAACACCCCCAAACAAGTAGTCGGATTTCATGCAAAACCGCTGGCATCCGGTTCATTATTGTAGGGTAGTGTATATTGACCCACTATGGCTTGTGCATTTTATTGCATTATTTAGCAATTACCTACCGTGTGAAACGGTGAGACGGAAGACCGCGTGAGGCCCGCGGGGCTATACAACCCTGGTATAACGGATTTTCTGGGGGTTCATGTTCTTGTTCCATTGTTCTGTAGAGGAGGTGTTCCAAATATATCCTACGCTAACAACTTCTCTGTATCCGATCCTCCTGGGTTGAGACATCAAGCTGGAAACTAAATGAATATCACTAGGAACTATTCTAATGTGGTTTCTAGAGATCCTACAGCTTCTTTACTTATGACAGGTTTACGTTATGTAGTGAAACTTGAAAAAGTTTCCCAAGAGAATTTTCAAGAGTGGGTTCCTAATATCACCTGTTCCTATTACCATCCACCAGGCGAAATGAGGAGCTACTATTGAATACGAGTTGCTAGTAGAGCATACCTACCTACCTTTAGTAATGAATGTACTTTCGAGTAATATAAACGAAACTAGGGGGCCCGCCCCCTGCTCGCCAAACCCCGGAGAATTGCTATGTTGGTTGCACGGTTTGGCGTATCTCGGCCAAACCTGCTCACGAAACCCCCAAGCAACCAAACCTCAGCGTGACACAAAAGACGCGTTTTTTTTTAGTTTTCGATCCTATCCCCGATCTTCATCGAAAGCATCGATTCCGTCGTATAATAGGCCCACACATCTCAGCCACAAAAGGTGAAGCCCCGTTTCCATGGCGACCGGCCTCGAAGAATGCGCGGTCCAATGGGCGATCGATGACGCCGGTCACGTGATCCGGGATTGTTTATTTCTCAATCTCCGCTGCCGAACTCAACAATCCTTCTTTTAATTAAACGCCGCCAATTAATTTGCTCCGGAGGAAGGTGTTCAAAAGCTGTTCTTGGAAAGGTTCGGCAAGTGTTCGATGCAGGGGGTGTCTTTGTGAGGGGGTGTCGGCAAGAGCAGTGATTTCTTAGTCGGTAGTTGGAGCTTTTGGTGTGAGTCAGAAGACGCTGGAGAGTTTTAAGTGGCTTGTTTTGATAACAGAATAAATTTGTCTACTTATAAAACGAGGGTTTGATTAAGTTTCGCAGATTTCTATAAGACGGTGACGTAATTAAATTGCGCTAGAAAATTGCGAGTAGTAGGCGGGGCATGTTCGATTCATCCCTGGGTGTATTTCTCGCTTCTGTGTCAGTCAAACATTTTTCGTGTGTATATCTGAAGTTGACGCTCTTCTCTTGTTTCTGACGCAGCATGGCCAAAAACGACATAAACAACCATACAACCCAATTAATTTGGTGACGTCATAGGCTGGCAAGTGTCGAACTATCCAATTGTCAACCGCATGCTACACTTAATATGCGTTCCACTGACTTTAGAAGAGAACATTGCAGCAGCTTTTTTCAGCAAAAATGTAAATTATTGTAAATTATCCGTGTAGTTATAAAACATTAAAAGAAGTCGACAACCTCTCAATTCCACAGACGTGACCTCATGCGATTTCTTGATTGCAAATTTTCCTTGGATCTTTCCCTTCGGATGGATCCCTCCAATAACCCGTTCTGTCGCTCCAGTGCGATCTTAATTGACTACCTACCTCTTTGAGTGTAGCGACAAAAAAGGAAATTAGTTATCTACACATTCCTTGTACTGACGTTTACATAGTGTGGAAGTTTGCAGTCCGTGGTTGGATGTTGCCTCGTCATCTGAGCGTGGTTCAAAATTACGCGGTATTGTCCTCGGATCAATCCCTTTGGGATTAATCCCGGACCGTCACTAATACCCCGTTGTGTTGCTCTAGAGCAGGGATGGCGAACCTATGACCCGTGGGTCAGACACTGACCCACGAAGACTTTTTAAATGACCCACGCGTTGATTTTTAAACTTATCACCATCATTTCTTCATATACATAAAGAATTTTAATTATTTTTCGAACCCCTCTTTTAAAAAATATGAAGAAAATACAAGTGTTAATAAAAATCTAAATAATGAAAACAAAATGCAGAAATGATTTTGTATAATTCTGTTTTAAGATTTATATGAGTATATTAGGATATTTATGACGAAACTCGACATCTTTACTAGGAATTTGGAATTTATTACTCAATTACAAAAATATTTTCAAAACACAATAACAATGGAAAATATGAATTGACTGAAATGCGTTGAAGTAATGAATACTGAATATGAATCTAATATTAAGAAATGATCTGACAAAAAACAATAGGTTTCTCATTAAATATACTTTAACTGTACATACACATACCTGTAACTATGTAATCTATAAAAATATAATATTTCATATGTTTATGTTGTTTTCTTTTCCTTTTATTAAAACCTCAGTGTAGGGGGGGCTGGGCATGATTTCTTTCCTTTTACATCGATTTTTTGCTTTTCACTTTCAAAAGTAAATGTTGTAAATCAAAAAGGAATCGCTAACTTTTTAAAGGATTAAAAAATTGAGAACCAAAAGAAGTAGTTTTTTAACATGCTCCCTTCCTTTTTTCCAAGTGACCTACGAGCTAGTACTAAATATATAATGAACAAAATTTGACCCACTTCTGAAAAAGGTTCGCCGTCCCTGCTCTAGAGTGACGTTAATTACAATACGTCACCTACCTTATACTGACTCTTAATAATTGTTTTTCCCTTTGGGCATGATCCCCTATAGTCTCCCATAGCCCTCCAGTTGGACGTTACCTACCGACAGACCAGATAAAAAAATTATAAACTCTCTGGACTATGTGTACTTCTTTAATGGAGACTAAAGAAACAAAATCGATTTTTTTCCCAAAAAACGGTCTGTTTATATATAACTTGCATTTTACCATACCTATCAGCTTTCAGGGGTACATCTTTAGGTCTAAACGGGCATCACAACCTCGATTTACCCAAGAGATATTTCATTTTAAACCTCGCCTACTCGTCAGCTTTTTACTTTTTCTACATTCCTCAACATTCATTTACTTTTTCTGTATCGTCTGTCTTGTGTTCGGCCAAACAATATGCACCAGTAAACTGCAAAACAACCAACCGTATGGAGGTTTGTAGAATTGTGTGCCAGCTCAGGTGTTCTCGCCATCCGACCGTGGTTCTAAATGATGCGTCGTCGTCCTCGGATTTTTCCCTTTTGGATTGATCCGGATCGTCACCAAAAAACCATTATGCTGCTACAGGTGGACGTAAATTCAAAAACTTCCAAAGAGGAAAATTATGGGCGCAAGTCTGACAGATAAAACCATGAAACTCGATTCAACCGAAGACCGTCGCGTGCATGGGGTCTGGTGCACGTTAAATGTATCGTGGCCTCCAATCTCCTCACGTTTTCGGGGTTTAGAGAGAAGAGTCAGCTCAGGTGTTGAACTCAAGACCATCAACATTCAAACCTTTCAAAATGACGCGATGTTGTCCTCGGATCCTCTCCCCCGAATCCGGGTCAGTGCATGGATGTTTGTAAGCGTATGGTGTAGAAGCGGCTGGTGCACCTTCAATCCGTCGTGGCCGAAAGTCCTCACGTTGGTGTGGTGTGTAAGTTTGAAGAGTGGGGTGCCAGCTCGGGTTTTGCCTCCTCATCTGTCCGTGGTTCAAAATGACGTGGTGTTGTCCTCGGATTCTCGATCCTGGACCGTCATCCATGGCCCGCCGTGTTTCCTCAGTGCGACCTCCGTGCAACCACTGTGCGCGGATGGGGTTGATCTGCGAGCGATGCGGAAGAGCTTAGGAAGAGAAGAGTGATGGAGCTGTCATTCTCTAAGCAGTTGACAAACGACCCTGCGAAGACGGAACACACTTTTATGGAATCTTCCGACACTCGCACAAGTTCGGTTTTTTTTCCTCGTCTGTCTGATTATTTATTTCCTCTACATTTGTATTTGCAGATGATGGGGAAAAAATGGTTTCCGACACGTCGACGATAAGCCGTGAGAAATGGAAGGAAAAAACACATTAAAAAGTGATGGATATGTGCAGGGAGAGGGACACAAAATGTGTTTTTGTCGAGTGTTTTTGTCGAGAGTTTTTCGTTGATGTTGATGTTCAATGGGATGCCGTTCCGCCCATAGGCATACGGTATATTTAGGGTTGCGACAGCAACCCCACCCAACTGTGGCTTATTGAAAGACTAGCCACCGCGTGGCTAGCACGGCCTTCGCAAAGCAACACCACGGTTGACACCGTGGTGATGGCAATTTTAGTTAACGTCGTACTAGAGCAACACAACGGGCTATTGACGACGGCCCGGGATCAGTCAATTAAGGGAAAGATTCGAGGACAACACTTCAATTTTTAATCACGGTCAGATGACGAAGCAACACCTGAGCTGGCACCCCACTCTCCAAACTTCCACGCCAACCCAACGTGAGGACTTTCGGCCACGACAGATTTAAGGTGCACCAGCCGCCTCTACACCATACGTTTACAAACATCCATGCCTGGACCCGGATTCGAACCAGGAACCTTCCGATGTAGAGTTTAACACCGTGATATAATGTATTTATTCTGGTGTAAAATTTTTCACAGATTTCAAATCCGTTGAAATTTTTAATCATCTATCTTTAAGGAATCCGTTTTTACGAAAATGAACTAAACAATGCCTCCCAAAATATTTATTTTTTGCTCTCCACTAAAAGAGGCAGGAAATGTAATCTGTTTTTTTTTTTTTTTTAAACGTGAAGGGCACAAAATGCAATCTGTTTTTTTTTTTTTTTGGAAAGGAAAAGTTACCGTGACGTCACAATCTTGTGCGAAAATATAAAAGATATATTCAATTTAAAAGTTATTTATATAAAGAAAAATTATATTTTTTATGTGTGGATCTAAAATGAAATTTTCCGCAGATTTCAAATCCGCTGAAATTTTTACTTATCTTTAACGGTCTAGGCGATAGAAAAAGAACTAATTGACTCCAGTTAAAAGATTTTTTTTATCGTCTGACAGAAAAATTATTCATCCGCGCGCCGGAAACGAAAACAATAAATTTAGAATCTGTGATCTCTTCCATGCTGTAGCATTCAATAATGATTAAATTTCATTTAATTCATTTTGAAATGTTCTAGATTGAATTTTAACATTCGCCGCGACCCAAAAATTGCAAAAAATTCGGACTACCTGTGTGTCAAATCTCATTGTTGTAAGTGCCATGGAATCGTCAGGATTTTGCGTCAAACAGACAAACAAACAAACAGAAAACAAACACTTCCTTTTATAATAGTAGAGTCGACAAAAACTTACATTTTTAGCACAAAAGAGTACTAGCTGTACTCTATAAGGTGCCGTTATTTTTACCGTTTTTCGACCGCTTTTTAAGTTTAATCTCAGAGTTTAAGGTCCAAGCCCACTGGTCAAGTCTAACGTCTCAGTTTATAGGCCAGATCGTCATATCTCTTCCATTTTCTTTACCCGGTTGTCCAGGATTCCTTTCATTATGTTTTTTAATTCCTTCTCTAGTTCTTTTGTCAGTGAGCAGTAATTTTTTTTGTTAGACCGTTTATATTGTTACCGGGAAAAAACTTCACTCTAATGTCGTCCCACTGTCCGCATCAGTAGATTATGTGTTCCGCCGATTCCTCCTCACATCTGCATTTACACTTATTTTGTTCAAAACATCTGTGCTGATACTCTCCCGGCCCCGTAATCAATTGGTTAATTTCAAATGAGCCCTGGAGTCTCTTAATTGAGACTCTGTCGTATAAATTATACACCAGGGTTTTCATAACCTTTTCATAACTGCGTACCACTTGAAATTTTTAGAAATTTTTGGCTTACCACTAGTTCTATATATTTTTTAGAAACATCTATCGAATGTCAGAAAAGTGCCCAATGGCTTGTTCTATTTGAATGAAAATACTAAGAAAGCTTCAGATTTTATGATGAATGCACTTGTGTTTCATATTAATGATGTTTTAATAAAAGAAAAAAGAAAACGATTATTGAAAATTATAATTTTATTTTTTATTCACAGGTCTAAAAACAACTCATTTTAAATAATTAGTACAAACTAAGCAAACAAAGATTAACATAATCAAAAATAAATTTTTAGTGCGAAACGTGTTGTTTGTCTTTTATTAAAATATGAATATCAGGAGAAATGGAGATTAACTTCACTCTTAAGTCCTCTTCAACACTTACTCTGTTTCTATATTTATTTTTTCTATACAAAAGTTCAGAAAAACCACTCTCACACAAGTAACTAGTAACAAATGGCATAAGAAATAGCATAACGTGGTTGTACATACTAAAAAATCGAACACACTTCGTAGAATATTTGGGTCGCTCGTATCATCCTTGCGTACGACCTGAAACGTTGGCGCGTACCACCGTTTGGGAATCCCTGTATACACCATTCTTCCCTTAGTTGAGTTGTCCCGGCGCGACTGACATTCCTTTATCTGTTCGTCCTTCAAGAGTCCCTTGATGTTTTATCAATGTAAAAGAGCTGTTCGTGGAACAGGGTCGTTAAGAGCAAGTGTTGGATCGATGCAAAAGTTCGTCCCTTGTTTGGAGCAAGATGGCATTGCATCGCAAAACCGAAGTGCGGTACAAAGTCCCAAATCCGGAATCCTCCGGACCTCGGCCATTCCGAATTACGGATTATTTGCATTTGTTGTCAAAAAAAAACCCAATCTAACCTCCTCCTGGAGCGAATATTGCTTTTGCAATAGTAAAATAGCAATAATCTCTATTATTATAAAGGAAGTGCTTGTTTTCTTGCCCGCAAAGTCCTGACGAATCTATGGCACTTACAGTAATGGGATGTGGCACATAGGTAGTCCGATTTGTATGCAATTTTTGGGTCGCGGCGAATTTTAAAATTCATTCTTGAACATTTTAAAATTAATTTGATAGTTTTTTCACCGTTCTTTCTTTTTTCGGGAAGTGAAGACTCATAAAATATATACTTTCCCCCCCCCCCACGTCACTATTGACGTCAACCTTTGGAACCATGCCATTTATTTTTTACCTTCCGTCTCGAATGGGAGCAAACAGATTCGAATGACCTTCGTTTGATTCGAGAATCATTCATTTTCATTTCCCGAGAAACGGATTCGAGTGAAACAAAAGAAATTATTAAATTTATCACTGGCGTTTTTCAGTCTTTTTTTATATCATTAAAGATAGAATTAAAAATTTTAACGGATTTGAAGCCAACGCCACGGACAATGCCGTTATGGCTGTTATCCAATAGGCTACAAATTCGCAATACAAATGGGAATCCGTTATGGCTGTTATCCAATACGCTGTAAATTCCCATTTGGTTTGCGTAGCAAACCAGTAACCTCACAAAAGCAACTGGCACGGGCAAGTCCGGGCTTGCCACGTAGTGACTAGTTAGGAATAATTTTTAAAAAAGGGAAAAAAAAAACTTTTTTAATACAATGCAACAAATTTTACTTCCAAATCTTCAAATTTTTCGGTTTGGTATTTACTTTGAACATTTCCGTTTTTTGCGCTGTTTTATCCATTAAGTCCAGGTTTAACTCCTAGTTCTTTAAAAATTGTCGGGAAGATGTAAAAAGTGAGAGAAACAAAACAAAACAAAAACACCGGTAAGCAAAGCGTCCGGAATTTGGACAATTCTGGACTTCGGACGTCCGGATTTGGGACTTGTACTGTGTTAGGGTAAAACGCGTGTAAGTTTTGATGTTCGAAAATAGAAATATCAGCGAGTACTGGGGGAAACAAAATTGCGTTATAATAAAAATTGCGTGCTTGGTTGTGTTTTGGGGGCATTCAAAATGGCAGAAATATGTTGTGTGGTATGAGGGTGCAGTTGACGATTCCACGTGCCGCATGGGGCTTAGGAAGTTTTGTCACCTGCATCGGTTCTTGAGTACAAAACCTCCGAAAAGCGCGGAACATTGCAGCTAGCAATGAATAATTTGATAATTTTTTAAAATAACGTCGCACTAGAGCAACACAACGGGCTATGGACGACGCTCCGGGATCAATCCCTTAAGAGAAAGATCCGAGGATAACACCACGTCATTTTAAACCACGGTCAGATGAGGAGGCAACATTTGAGCTGGCACCCCACTGTCCAAACTTCCACACCAACCCAACGTGAGAACTTTCGGCTACGAGAGATTTTAAAGTGCACCAGCCGCCTCGATTACAAACATCCATGAGCTGACCCGGATTCGAACCAGGAACCTTCCGATCTAGAGGCTAACACCTTAACCAACAGATCGGTGCAGCTGCCGGAGAGATGGTGAAAGGTCATTAAACAGATCGGCTATTATTGATTCAATGTAATTTTTAGTAAATAAAATAATTTTCTTACAGTTTTTGTCTGAACAACGGGATGAACTTCTGTATTAACCAAGCAGATTCCCTGACTCATGAGGGAACACCACAAAAAAAAAAAAAAACGTGGTCGCGGTAGCCCAGTTGGAAGAGTAGCGGATTCGAAATCGGAGGGTTGCGAGTTCAAAACTCAGTCCCACTAAAGACCGTTATGTACAAGGGAGCTAGTGCGCGTTAAATCTGTTCGTTATATTTGTGTTGTAACACTCTAAAGGCAGCTTCTCTGATCAAGCTGACGTATTCACGAATTCCTTAATTGGAGATCATAAAACTCCTTTCAAGTGATCCACTGTCCATAACTAACCCTAGAAGTACTATTACAGCACTCCATTTGACATTACATCGGTCATGAAGTCCTGGGCACTTGACATAAACTCTTTATCTAACGTTACTCTGACATTACGATCTCCTAAATATCAAGCCCCTTGAGAGCATTCAAAATTCCATCGATGTGGTTTTCAGCTGAAAGGGGCCTGAAAGACGCTATAAATTGCCAGAGACCTGAGAGAGCGAGAACGTGCTCGCTAACCTTTGCCGAACCCTTCTTGTCTTAAAATATATGTAATTGTGTGAACATATCTGTAAGCCCAAAGATCTTGTTGTTTTACGTTACCATTTCATGATGTCATCACTCCATTTCATCGGGTAGAGCATGGTGTGGAACTTTGGAGAGTGGAGTGTTATATTCGCCATCTGACCTTGCTTCAAAACGATGAGGTGCTGTCCTTGGATCTTTCCCTTCGGGATGGATCCTGGACCTCCCCCAATGTTGAGTTGCTATCTCGTCCGTCAAAATCTGACCCATTTTGCTGATGATGCCCAATTTTTTAAGAAGATGTGTTCAGTTTTGTTATAGTGACACCTCGTCTTTTAGAATGTGGTCAGTTGTGTTCTATTAACTCGTCGTAACTTAAGAACGGGCTGGTTTTCGAATGACGAGAAAACTCGTCGAAGCAGTCGCCAGGAGGGTTAGTGGAGTACAAACGACTCTTTATGAATTCAAAGCTAACTAGAGTATCGTTTGCACCTGCCATTCGCGAGAAGTCAACAACGACGTCACGGCATGACGTCAGAGCGGGAGGGGGGGGGGCAGACAAGGCCGAACGAAATGTCTCCTCGGGAAAAAGCGACAGGCCTACTCTTCTTAATCATCTTCATTAGGTGACGCCTCCCTATCTGTGGCCGACCCCACAACACACAAGAATCGTCTGTCAGACGATTTCTTCTGCAGTGGTGGGATAACCTGCTTTTCTGCGCTCCGATGTGGATTACTGTGTTTGTGTGATGACGGTTGCGTATCGTCTGCTCTGTTTCTCTTGACGGTTGTTCGAATGTGTTGCGTTCCTCTTTGATTTTTTACAACTGTTTGGGTATGTTCTGTAACTAGTTAGTTTCGTGTTAAGAAGGGCTTGTGTTTGTGAAGGGGTTGCGTATACTTTGCTCTGTTTCTGTGACGGTTGTTCGGCATTACAATTCAGGGGTCTTACGATAGTATGTTCTATGAATTGTTCATTTCTTATCGCAAAGGGTTGTTTGAAAGTTTTGATCGGTTTGTGTTCATTTACGTATACCGTGAGAATTTTTTTTTGAAAGAAGTTAGGTAATGAAATTAGGTAATGATAGTTAATTAACGTCACACTGGAGCAGCATAACGGGCAATTGGCGACCGTTTGTGATCCACCCCGAAGGTCCCCACTGGCAGATGAGAAGTGAAATTGTGAGAAAATCTAATTGTTAGAATTTTGCGGAGTTTAGTAGTTTTGTGTGTGATGGGGTTGTTTATCGTTTGCTCTGTTTCTGGGATGATTCAACGTTCGAATCCTTGGAATCTTCGAAAAAGTGTTGAGTGTTGTGTTCCCCTTTGCTTTTTGAGGACAGTTTGGGGGTATGTTCTGTCTTGTTCTTTTAATGTTGATAATTTTTTGGAACGTTTTTATCGTTTGCGTTCATGAGTGTTGAGTGTTGTGTGTTGTGTTCCCTCCCCTTTGCTTTTTGAGGACAGTTTGGGGGTATGTTCTGTCTTGTTCTTTTAATGTTGATAATTTTTTGGAACGTTTTTATCGCTTGCGTTCATGAGTGTTAACTGCGAAGTTTTTTTGAAAGGAAATAAATTGGAATTAAACGGATCGTTCGATTTTTGTGGAAATTAGTAGTTTACACTGGTGCCATTTTTATTCGATTATTTTTTGTTTACTTCCGATCGCAACGAGCTATGGTTCAAAATTACGAGAGGTGTTGTCCCCGTTCTTTCTCTTAAGGGATTGATCCCGGACCGTCGTCAATAGCCCGTTGTGTTGCTCTAGTATGACGTTAACTAATAATTACCAATTATTACCTATTAGTATCTTTTATATATTGCACATTAAAACTGTCGTGGCCTAAAATGTCTCACGTTGGCATGGTATGGAAGTTTATTGTGGGGTGACAGCTCTGGTGTTAACCTCGTCATCTGATCGTGGTTCCGAATGAGCTGTTGTCCTGGGATCTTTCCCTTCGCGATGGATCCCGGACAGCCGCGAATTGTCCGTTGAGTTGCTCCAGTGTGACGTTAATCCCTTCCTACTCTCATTAAATCGATGCCACACTGGACAACCGCTGTGTTTGTCTCTTGAACCTCTAACTGCGACCGTAATTTATTCCCGGAATTCGAAATACCCCCCGAATATTCTAACGCCATTCGAAAAGAATAGATTCTCGGTTGCTTTCCTGAGAGAGATTCGAGGTCTGTTTTTCCGATCCCGGACTTTGAATAATGCATTTCGGGAATCCGGGAAAAAAGGAATTCCGGGGATCAAGGATTTGCATTCTCTTGTAAAACGTCAGATCCGTTATTCGAGCAAACTCACCAAACGCGCCGTTCGAAGCTCCCTTTTGGTTTTCCGGAAATCTCTTCCGGATGGAAAATAGAGAATGTTTATGGAAAGGTGACATATCTGGAGTCCAAATCCACTCCTTCCCTTTTGAAAATGACTCGTGCCCACTGCACTAGCAACCTCCGAGTTGTAGGTGGCGCAGGTTCAATTCTTCCCTGGAAGCATTTCTCTCTTTTCGCGTCGGTAAAAACTTTGCGTGTGAGTGTCTATTAATTGACAGGGTATGCCTTGCCTGTAATGCATTATATGGCTCCTTGCGCCATAAAGCCCAATCGCAACTAATCTTTCTTGCGAGTAATGGGTAAGGACGTTAATTCCGTAGGCTCTGGTGCCCTGTGGGGCACATTACCTTAAGGTGTGTACGGGCTTCATGAACCCAAGATATTTTCGTGATCTTTTCTTTTCACATGGGATTTACTGTCTTTATTAAAGATGAGGGTCTCGACTCCTCAGGATTCCTAAATGATCTTTCTCTGCTTTCTTCTCTCCATGATTTCTGTTCACAATTATTGACATTGTCTGCTGTTTGGCGCAGTTTGGCCACATGTCGCCCCTGCGCAATGGAACCCCAAAACCACGAACTATAGATTCGAAGTTTTTATCTGGGCAAATTGATTTCTACTTTGTAAATCTCTTACTAGATAATATCCTAATTTGAGAATCAACAGTGTTTTACATTTTTGCAGTTATAAATTGGGAAACAAATATATTTACCTCCAACGACAGCTGAAGACAGAATGACGATAGGCTTGAAAAGTTCTTGGGAAAGAACACGTACCAGGATATAAGGGCATGAATCATTAATCTCAACCACGTTGATACTTCTTGTGGAAGTTCTACGAAACATTCATGGATGAATATGCAACGACATGAATGGAACAAATCTCCGCTCAGGATGGAATGAAGTTGACGTGATATGATAGTTCATACAAAACAATTCATGTAGAATTGTCGATACAACCATTTCGCGTACAGTTCGAAATGTCTTCCAATCTGTGCGAAGTCATTTGGAAAGTGTCACTGTTGGTGTTAGTCTTGAGACTGGGATGTGTGGTGGGGTTCGCTTCGAACTTGACCGTTGGTCAAGACGAACCTCTTCTGTGTCCCCACGTGGACTGCGACAGCGAACAGTGCGAGCATCTCGAACGTTCTGGACTGTGCGGGGAGGTGCATAAAGGAACGTTGGAACTCAACGTGCAGAACTGTGGTTGCTGTTATCTATGCTCCAATAGGAAAATAGGTGAGAGCTATTTTTGATATGTTTTTTGAGCGTTGCTATCCATGTACGAGTGTGATTGCATTCCTAATTTATTTGTTTTTTGTTCCCTATTGCATTTTCTATTTGTGCAGAACGATTTGAGTGTGATACAACCCGAAAAGGCCATACATGACTGTCTGGAACATGTTCCAAACGGTACCATAAATTTTCAATAACAGATGTTTGAAAGATGGAAAGGTTTTTCAATGGCATGGGAGGTTATATAGTAACTAACACTCTAAAACACAATCTTTATGCTTGAGGAAAATAAATGTCGCTTTCTATCCTGATTATACCAAGCATTTTCTGCAACCTCTTTCTTTCACACTATCTACAAGCTGCTCCATATTTATTTTCATTAAATCGAGTAGCCTACGATAAATGCAATATAGCCTATGAATATAATACCCTGCCTCCAGACTCCGTTTGTTTCAGTTGATTTCAAATACTTAGTCTATCTCTTAGTTGAGATACTTTTCCTGATAGATCCGGAGAAGATAAATGTGCCTCGTAATCGAAAAAAAAAAACGTTACAGAATGAAATAAATCGTTTTGACATGTATACGTCTTTAAATTAACCACCTTCTAACCCTTTTAGGAACAGAAAGGGTTAAAGTAGTTTACTTTTTGTACAGTGAAGAGTAGTATGGAGGTCACTATACCGCCTTTTCCAAGATGGCCGCCGTGTGATAAGGGGCTGGGGTTTTTGATAAGGAGTTGGGAATCACATCTGATAAGGAATTGAAGGGGTTGACGTTTGTTTACTTTTTTCGTAGGTGAGATAACATCATTATGTTGATATATTGGTGCTATGTTACCAAGGTAATGACTGGTAGTGCCATCTTCTAAAACGGGTGACTAAGAAATAATTGTACTAATAAGATAACAGAGTTAAACACTGACGTGACAAAATACATACTACCAAGGATGAAACGTCTAGAAGTCTCTGGAACTAAGGATTGTTTAGCATGTGTGTATGGTTAATTAAGATAACAGAAGGAACGGACTTATACACGGAGTATACGATAAATGTGACTTAAAGGAAAGATTAGTTTAAACTACCGAAGTACAAGTGTTGTGGTATCTGAAAAATGTTTGGGGGAAACGAAAGAACTATTTGTGCTGTTTTGATGACCAACACTAATGAGTCACACATGATATCTTTGAACTGAAACTTTCTATAAGGGTTCTATATTTGAAAATGAAACGAAGGGGTCAATACGGATTTTACAGATAACAGTTTCAAGCATACAATGGATATGGAGTGATGTTTGAGATCGGGAAGGAGTAAGCATACGATTCTTATTGGTTTGTTATAGTGGGCACGTACTGAGATTATAGAACAAGACACGTGACTCAAAAGTGATATAAAAGGTCAGTGTAAAACTATAAAAGCCAATATACGGTGCGAGACTTGACCATACGTTCAAGAGAACTATGGTTGCCTAGTTATGCTGGTGATTCTTGTTAGTTTATGTTAAGGGTGTAAAATGAATTCGAGTGACCAAGGCGAGGTATCCAGAGTGTTTGCTGAACACCCCAATGACGATGAAGAAATGGACGAGATCAACGAACTGGAAAAGGAAGCTCATGTAAGTATTATTATTTTTATAATACTCTCTGGAATTATGTGTAAGGAATTATTAATTTTAAGAATACTTTTAAGTTCTACAGCAAATTCATTTGTTTTTAGGAAGAGGATGAGATATTGCAACTGTTTTCCGATTATCCTATGACAGAAAAGGAGCTTGAATGGGTTAAAGAAATTGAAAGTGACCCACTTGTAAGTGTAACTAATTACGCACCTATTTGTACAGTATTTTTGTAATTTTATGTTTATTTCAAAGTTAAGGTTTAACACATGTCTGATACCTTTTTTTAATTGCAGATTTATAATTTTGAAAATCAAATTGGAGGTGGAAATGACGGGGTAATTATAGAATACTTTTTTGTGTAACGTATTAATTAAACTATTAACATCATCTTATTCATACTTTTTATTATTATTAGATTGATATGCCTTACACATTAAGAGAGTGTAGGAGAAGGATCAACACTCGTTTTCAAACTGAGGAACGAACTTTTACCGCCCATATTAATGCCGAGCAAATCCCCCACCATTACAGAGGAAGTGTCATCAATACTGCCTTGACGTTCTTGCAAATGCTCATAACAGCACTTATTGCGGAAACAACTCTAAACATGACAGAGAACGATTTTATAAGGTACTACTGGGTATCCAAATAGATGTGTTAGAAGTATTAACATATTTCCTTTGGTCTTATGAATGTTATTTATTTACAGATTCTGCTTTTTTTCGGATAACTTGGATCGACCGATTTCAACATGTTTGAAAAAGATTCGGGATATTTCGGTGGAGTTCATTCTTTCAACGATAATGAAAGTCTTACAGGTAACATTACATGAAATTTGTTTCAAGAATATAACTTTTAACTTGTATGGCATTTTTTCTTAATTTTTATTTTATATTTTAGAGCAAAGACAACATTCCACTTGACGACCGGAGCTTTCGAATTGATGTTATTACAGTACGAAATCCACAAGGAGGTGGAAGGCGACGCCTTTTAGATGTTGCTTCCAATCGTCTACAGAAACGCTGCATCGTGAGCATACCCAGAGACGATAAAGGACTTTGTTGCGCACGTGCGATTGTTGTTGGCATGGCCTACCAAGAGAAACAACCAAACTATAGTTATATAGCTGACGGTAGGAAACCTCTTCAAAAGAAGATGTCTGAGGATCTACATAGAAAAGCTGGTGTGCCCCTGGGACCATGTGGCTATACAGAAATTAGAAAATTTGAGGATTACCTAAACGCACAGATTCATGTGATTTCTTCAGACAACTTGAATAAGGTATATTCTTGTTTTATTATTTAAAGGAAATTGTTTTATAAGTTAGAGAATTATAAATTAGAAAAACCTAAAACTGGCTTTTTAACTAAATGTTTCAGGTTGCTTATAAAGGACCCCTACGACCATCTCGTCCTCAACTATTTCTTTATTTCAACGATAATCATTTTGATCTCATTAAGTCTATGACAGGTTTCCATGCCTCTGTCTACTACTGTTCTGATTGTGACAAAGCGTACAATGATATCCACAAACACAGATGTGATTTTTTATGTCATACATGCTATTCACGGGAGTGCACAGAAGGTGTATATAAGATGTGCTCGGACTGTAATCGCTCATGTAGGTCTGATGAATGTTTTTCAAGGCATAAATCATTAATTAACAAAAAGAATAGTTACTGCCAGCAATTTTATGTATGCCCCATTTGTAAAAAAATTTTTAAATCGAAAGATCGACCGCGTCATTTACATAAATGTGGGGAGATACGCTGCAATAACTGCAACACATTTTCATTTATTGAACATTCATGCTTCCTTAAGAAAACCACGGCCAAATGCTTTAATGAAAAACTAATATTTTTTGATTTTGAGACGGACCAAAGTGATTCGGAACATAAAGTGAATTTTGCCGTCGCCATGTATGCGGATGGTACAGAATTTGTGTTTAAGGGATATGAAGCTCTCAACCAGTTTTGCGCATTTTTATTTTCTTCACAACATAAAGAGTACACTGCAATTGCCCATAACATGAGAGGCTTTGATGGACAATTTGTTTTAGCATATTTATTGCAACAAGGTTTAACCCCTAACATTATTCCGAATGGCTCTAAAATAATGCAAATAGAACTATCCTCTTTTAAAATAAGAGTCATTGACTCTTTTAACTTTTTACCTATGGCTCTTTCCAAATTCCCCAAAACGTTTGGCGTAGTAGAATTAGCTAAAGGTTACTTCCCCCATTTATTTAATTCCCCTAACAATCAAACCTATGTAGGCGATTTACCCGATGCATCATTTTACACACCCAATTCGATGCTTGCTGCTGACCGGGAAAAATTTTATGCGTGGTATGAGAAGAGGAAGAGGGCGAATTTTAACTTCCAAGATGAAATGTTAAAGTACTGTAGGCAAGTATTCTTGTTTGAAATAGTTTTTACTACTTGCGGCTGTTTATAGTAGTTTGCTTACATATATTTTTTTATATTGTTTAGATCGGATGTTGATATTTTACGGCGTTGCTGTCTGCAATTCAGGACAGAATTTTTAAGTGTGACCGGAGTTGACCCCTTTCAGCATGTAACCATATCCAGCGCTTGCATGGCCACGTACCGATCCCGTTTCATATCTAATGGAACAATAGCATATATACCAAGAAATGAGGGTGTAAACAGTACGCGGTACAGCGTAACGTCCATACAGTGGTTGGATTTTTTAATCCATCAGCACGGTACACCTATTCTACATGCAGGCAATGGTCTTGGTGAGAGGAAGGTAGGAGGCATTTCTGTGGATGGTTTTTGCGAAGAAACCAATACCGTGTACCAGTTTCAAGGTGAGTTAAGAAAACGGTCAAACGAGTTATGAAAGGCAGTTTTTTTTTTAATGCAGAACTAATAAAAAAATCTTTTATTTACATTTAGGATGCTTTTTTCATGGTTGCTCACAGTGTTATACGGACCAGGATATTGTAAACCCAGTGAATGGTCATTACATGTGGGAATTACGAAGAAAAACTGAAAGCACAGAGCAAAAATTGAGGTCTCTGGGGTACCAGTATATTGAAATGTGGGAACACGAATTCACCACTTTGAAAACAACCAACCAAGAATTGAAAGCCTTTTTAGTAACACACGACGTGGTGGAGCGTCTAAACCCCAGAGATTCGTTCTTTGGGGGCAGAACAAACGCTGTTCGCCTTTACTATGAAGGAGAGGCTAAGTATATAGACTTCACTAGCCTTTACCCCTATGTAAACAAGTACTGTCGGTAAGACCCTATTTTACACTAGACAATTTTGTAAAATTATTTTTGGAAACACTTGAAACAAAAAACTTTTTTTTTGTCTTCTAGATACCCTATTAAACATCATGAAGTTATTACATCGGATTTTGGGCCTCTGAGTGATTACTTTGGAATTATTAAGTGCCGAATTTTACCCCCCAGAAAATTATACTTTCCTGTGTTACCATACAGGTGATTTAATTTGTTCTTCTATTTTAACAATTTATTATTATATTTTAATGATACACCTTTAAAAAAAATCTTTTTCAACACAGATCAAACAACAAACTGATGTTTCCTTTATGCAAGACCTGCGTTGAAACCTTTCAACAGTCAGAATGTCTACATGACAGTAGCGAACGCAGTTTTGTAGGAACATGGGTTACAGAAGAGGTGAAAAAAGCACTCCAGAAAGGATACCAAGTTCTCAAAATTTATGAGGTTGTTAATTTTTTTTAAATGTTTAGTAAGTTAAATACATTGCAAATTTTATAGTACAAGTACATTATTAACTTTTTTCTTTTAGATATACCACTTTAAAGAAAGTCAGACAGGTCTCTTTTCTGACTATATTGACACGTTTCTAAAACTTAAGCAAGAATCGTCTGGATGGCCTGTTAACTGCTCTTCTGCTGAGCAAAAAGAAGCTTATGTAAGAAACTACAAAGATCAAGAGGGAATTACTTTAGACCCTACTAAAATAGGATTAAATGCAGGAAAACGTCAAGTTGCCAAACTTTGTCTGAATAGGTAAGGGGAGGACGACGTGATTATGTGTGTGTATCTTTTCAGTTTTTTATTTATGCATATATTTAATAATATTAATTGTGTCATTTTATAGTTTCTGGGGTCGATGGGGGATGTCGGAAAATAAAGTACAGCTTCGCTACATCACTAAACTGGCTGATTTGAACCAAATGATAGCTGATTCAACTATAGAGGTAATACTATTTTTATAATCTTTACAGGGAGAAAAGAAGAACAAAGAAATGTTTAATAATAATACAGCGAACATTTTTTTACAAGTGAAATATATTTTGCAAACCCTTTTCCTATACATTACAGGTTAAGGATCTCTATCTTCCAACAGAGAATGTAGCAGCTGTACAATACGTGTACAAGGAGGAATTTGTTACGCCTTCCAGCAGCACCAACATATTTCTAGCTACGTTCACAACTGCATGGGCCCGTCTGAAACTCTACGACGAACTGGAAAAGTTAGGCAAAGACGTACTCTACTTTGACACTGACAGGTAATTATTTGTTCATGGGGTTATGTGTATAGATTTTATTTGTTAAACAGCGAATAACAAGGTTTTTTTTTGCATTTTTAGTATCATATACGCTTCTAATGGATCGAATGACCCTCCTTTGGGCTCATTTTTGGGAGAATTCACAGACGAATTAGATGGCAAATCTATTAATGTTTTTGTTTCTGGTAAGTTTATTTTTATTAAATCTGGGATGGGGGAGGGATTTTATACACCTAAGGAAGTTAATTACAATAAATACTTATACTATTGCCTTTATTTTTTAGGAGGAGCAAAGAATTATGCCTATGAAAAAAACGACGGAACCAGGTGTTGTAAGATTAGAGGTTTTAGCTTAAATTATAAAAATTCAGAAATTTTAAATTTTGAATCAATGAAAGAGCTTGTACAAGATCTGGATATGAACACCACTCTTTCTGTCCACAATCCTTCAAAAATTACTAGAGACGCAAAAAGACGTAAAGTTGTCAATCGATACGAAGAAAAGAAATATAAACTTGTCTATGACAAAAGGGTCGTCAAAGAAGATTACTGTACTCTTCCATATGGATACTAAATGAGAATGATATTTTTGTACATTTTTTTGTATTTATTTTGATTATGTATAGATATTTATTTATAATTTGCAAATTCAGTTTAGTATTTTTAGGATAGAGGAATTTTTAAATGTCTTAGAAAGAAGTTACTAATTGTTTTTAAAAATATGTGTGTAAATGTACTCTGTAATGCAAGAAAGCTTGAAATAAATATTCATTTTGAGATTAGTTGCTTTTATTTTCCAACTTATTTTTTGTATTTTTAAACCTAGAAACAAAAAAAATAAGTAACAGCCTAGAAAGATAACACCAAGATAGAAAGAAAATGAATAATAAAAAAACATTTTAACATACCTTTTCTTATTATTTTTTAAAAACATTTCGATAAAAAAATTTGCAATTGCTCAAATTTTTTGCAGTTAATTTTTTTTACTGTTAAATCTTTTTTTTTGTTACAGCATTATTTGTTTTACAGCGTAATTTTTTTAAACACTTAACTTTATTGCTACTGTTTAACTTTTTTATTGCTTCGTAATCTTTTTTTTTTACAGCTTAACTTTTTCTTTAAACTGTTAAACTCTTTTTGCTACTGGTTTACTTTTTCTTTACTGCGTAACTTTTTTTTTACTGCTTAATTTTTCTTCTACTGTTTAACTTTTCTTCTACTCTTTAACATTTTTTTTGTTTAACTTTTATCGATCATAAAAATAGATGTATTATTAATTTCCTTTCTTCAGAAATCAAAATATATTTTTTCTAAGTTTTGAGTTATGAACCAAAGGAAATATGTAATCATAGACGCAAAGACATACATATTAATAATATTTTTATTTAAAACCCTTATATATTGAAATCCAGGAATTCTTTTTTGGCAAACATTTTTTGTTACATTCTTCTTTAGATGCATTTGAAGAACATGTTCTTTACACCAGATAACAAAAATTGATTAAATATATATTTACTAGGTAATTTCATTTCTTTTACAGCACTCATAAACACATTAGTTCCTAAATGAATTTTCATTTTTATTTCTTAACCTGTGATCAATCATTAATGGAATAATTTTGTTACTCTAAATTATAACACCTCCTTGAGACCGCCTTAATATATTTTGAATACTCTTCAAAATTTTTGTCTGTTTATTGGTACACATTCCAAAAAGAGTACCAATTAAACAGACAAAAATTTTGAAGAGTATTCAAAATATATTAAGGCGGTCTCAAGGAGGTGTTATAATTTAGAGTAACAAAATTATTCCATTAATGATTGATCACAGGTTAAGAAATAAAAATGAAAATTCATTTAGGAACTAATGTGTTTATGAGTGCTGTAAAAGAAATGAAATTACCTAGTAAATATATATTTAATCAATTTTTGTTATCTGGTGTAAAGAACATGTTCTTCAAATGCATCTAAAGAAGAATGTAACAAAAAATGTTTGCCAAAAAAGAATTCCTGGATTTCAATATATAAGGGTTTTAAATAAAAATATTATTAATATGTATGTCTTTGCGTCTATGATTACATATTTCCTTTGGTTCATAACTCAAAACTTAGAAAAAATATATTTTGATTTCTGAAGAAAGGAAATTAATAATACATCTATTTTTATGATCGATAAAAGTTAAACAAAAAAAATGTTAAAGAGTAGAAGAAAAGTTAAACAGTAGAAGAAAAATTAAGCAGTAAAAAAAAAGTTACGCAGTAAAGAAAAAGTAAACCAGTAGCAAAAAGAGTTTAACAGTTTAAAGAAAAAGTTAAGCTGTAAAAAAAAAGATTACGAAGCAATAAAAAAGTTAAACAGTAGCAATAAAGTTAAGTGTTTAAAAAAATTACGCTGTAAAACAAATAATGCTGTAACAAAAAAAAAGATTTAACAGTAAAAAAAATTAACTGCAAAAAATTTGAGCAATTGCAAATTTTTTTATCGAAATGTTTTTAAAAAATAATAAGAAAAGGTATGTTAAAATGTTTTTTTATTATTCATTTTCTTTCTATCTTGGTGTTATCTTTCTAGGCTGTTACTTATTTTTTTTGTTTCTAGGTTTAAAAATACAAAAAATAAGTTGGAAAATAAAAGCAACTAATCTCAAAATGAATATTTATTTCAAGCTTTCTTGCATTACAGAGTACATTTACACACATATTTTTAAAAACAATTAGTAACTTCTTTCTAAGACATTTAAAAATTCCTCTATCCTAAAAATACTAAACTGAATTTGCAAATTATAAATAAATATCTATACATAATCAAAATAAATACAAAAAAAATGTACAAAAATATCATTCTCATTTAGTATCCATATGGAAGAGTACAGTAATCTTCTTTGACGACCCTTTTGTCATAGACAAGTTTATATTTCTTTTCTTCGTATCGATTGACAACTTTACGTCTTTTTGCGTCTCTAGTAATTTTTGAAGGATTGTGGACAGAAAGAGTGGTGTTCATATCCAGATCTTGTACAAGCTCTTTCATTGATTCAAAATTTAAAATTTCTGAATTTTTATAATTTAAGCTAAAACCTCTAATCTTACAACACCTGGTTCCGTCGTTTTTTTCATAGGCATAATTCTTTGCTCCTCCTAAAAAATAAAGGCAATAGTATAAGTATTTATTGTAATTAACTTCCTTAGGTGTATAAAATCCCTCCCCCATCCCAGATTTAATAAAAATAAACTTACCAGAAACAAAAACATTAATAGATTTGCCATCTAATTCGTCTGTGAATTCTCCCAAAAATGAGCCCAAAGGAGGGTCATTCGATCCATTAGAAGCGTATATGATACTAAAAATGCAAAAAAAAAACCTTGTTATTCGCTGTTTAACAAATAAAATCTATACACATAACCCCATGAACAAATAATTACCTGTCAGTGTCAAAGTAGAGTACGTCTTTGCCTAACTTTTCCAGTTCGTCGTAGAGTTTCAGACGGGCCCATGCAGTTGTGAACGTAGCTAGAAATATGTTGGTGCTGCTGGAAGGCGTAACAAATTCCTCCTTGTACACGTATTGTACAGCTGCTACATTCTCTGTTGGAAGATAGAGATCCTTAACCTGTAATGTATAGGAAAAGGGTTTGCAAAATATATTTCACTTGTAAAAAAATGTTCGCTGTATTATTATTAAACATTTCTTTGTTCTTCTTTTCTCCCTGTAAAGATTATAAAAATAGTATTACCTCTATAGTTGAATCAGCTATCATTTGGTTCAAATCAGCCAGTTTAGTGATGTAGCGAAGCTGTACTTTATTTTCCGACATCCCCCATCGACCCCAGAAACTATAAAATGACACAATTAATATTATTAAATATATGCATAAATAAAAAACTGAAAAGATACACACACATAATCACGTCGTCCTCCCCTTACCTATTCAGACAAAGTTTGGCAACTTGACGTTTTCCTGCATTTAATCCTATTTTAGTAGGGTCTAAAGTAATTCCCTCTTGATCTTTGTAGTTTCTTACATAAGCTTCTTTTTGCTCAGCAGAAGAGCAGTTAACAGGCCATCCAGACGATTCTTGCTTAAGTTTTAGAAACGTGTCAATATAGTCAGAAAAGAGACCTGTCTGACTTTCTTTAAAGTGGTATATCTAAAAGAAAAAAGTTAATAATGTACTTGTACTATAAAATTTGCAATGTATTTAACTTACTAAACATTTAAAAAAAATTAACAACCTCATAAATTTTGAGAACTTGGTATCCTTTCTGGAGTGCTTTTTTCACCTCTTCTGTAACCCATGTTCCTACAAAACTGCGTTCGCTACTGTCATGTAGACATTCTGACTGTTGAAAGGTTTCAACGCAGGTCTTGCATAAAGGAAACATCAGTTTGTTGTTTGATCTGTGTTGAAAAAGATTTTTTTTAAAGGTGTATCATTAAAATATAATAATAAATTGTTAAAATAGAAGAACAAATTAAATCACCTGTATGGTAACACAGGAAAGTATAATTTTCTGGGGGGTAAAATTCGGCACTTAATAATTCCAAAGTAATCACTCAGAGGCCCAAAATCCGATGTAATAACTTCATGATGTTTAATAGGGTATCTAGAAGACAAAAAAAAAGTTTTTTGTTTCAAGTGTTTCCAAAAATAATTTTACAAAATTGTCTAGTGTAAAATAGGGTCTTACCGACAGTACTTGTTTACATAGGGGTAAAGGCTAGTGAAGTCTATATACTTAGCCTCTCCTTCATAGTAAAGGCGAACAGCGTTTGTTCTGCCCCCAAAGAACGAATCTCTGGGGTTTAGACGCTCCACCACGTCGTGTGTTACTAAAAAGGCTTTCAATTCTTGGTTGGTTGTTTTCAAAGTGGTGAATTCGTGTTCCCACATTTCAATATACTGGTACCCCAGAGACCTCAATTTTTGCTCTGTGCTTTCAGTTTTTCTTCGTAATTCCCACATGTAATGACCATTCACTGGGTTTACAATATCCTGGTCCGTATAACACTGTGAGCAACCATGAAAAAAGCATCCTAAATGTAAATAAAAGATTTTTTTATTAGTTCTGCATTAAAAAAAAAACTGCCTTTCATAACTCGTTTGACCGTTTTCTTAACTCACCTTGAAACTGGTACACGGTATTGGTTTCTTCGCAAAAACCATCCACAGAAATGCCTCCTACCTTCCTCTCACCAAGACCATTGCCTGCATGTAGAATAGGTGTACCGTGCTGATGGATTAAAAAATCCAACCACTGTATGGACGTTACGCTGTACCGCGTACTGTTTACACCCTCATTTCTTGGTATATATGCTATTGTTCCATTAGATATGAAACGGGATCGGTACGTGGCCATGCAAGCGCTGGATATGGTTACATGCTGAAAGGGGTCAACTCCGGTCACACTTAAAAATTCTGTCCTGAATTGCAGACAGCAACGCCGTAAAATATCAACATCCGATCTAAACAATATAAAAAAATATATGTAAGCAAACTACTATAAACAGCCGCAAGTAGTAAAAACTATTTCAAACAAGAATACTTGCCTACAGTACTTTAACATTTCATCTTGGAAGTTAAAATTCGCCCTCTTCCTCTTCTCATACCACGCATAAAATTTTTCCCGGTCAGCAGCAAGCATCGAATTGGGTGTGTAAAATGATGCATCGGGTAAATCGCCTACATAGGTTTGATTGTTAGGGGAATTAAATAAATGGGGGAAGTAACCTTTAGCTAATTCTACTACGCCAAACGTTTTGGGGAATTTGGAAAGAGCCATAGGTAAAAAGTTAAAAGAGTCAATGACTCTTATTTTAAAAGAGGATAGTTCTATTTGCATTATTTTAGAGCCATTCGGAATAATGTTAGGGGTTAAACCTTGTTGCAATAAATATGCTAAAACAAATTGTCCATCAAAGCCTCTCATGTTATGGGCAATTGCAGTGTACTCTTTATGTTGTGAAGAAAATAAAAATGCGCAAAACTGGTTGAGAGCTTCATATCCCTTAAACACAAATTCTGTACCATCCGCATACATGGCGACGGCAAAATTCACTTTATGTTCCGAATCACTTTGGTCCGTCTCAAAATCAAAAAATATTAGTTTTTCATTAAAGCATTTGGCCGTGGTTTTCTTAAGGAAGCATGAATGTTCAATAAATGAAAATGTGTTGCAGTTATTGCAGCGTATCTCCCCACATTTATGTAAATGACGCGGTCGATCTTTCGATTTAAAAATTTTTTTACAAATGGGGCATACATAAAATTGCTGGCAGTAACTATTCTTTTTGTTAATTAATGATTTATGCCTTGAAAAACATTCATCAGACCTACATGAGCGATTACAGTCCGAGCACATCTTATATACACCTTCTGTGCACTCCCGTGAATAGCATGTATGACATAAAAAATCACATCTGTGTTTGTGGATATCATTGTACGCTTTGTCACAATCAGAACAGTAGTAGACAGAGGCATGGAAACCTGTCATAGACTTAATGAGATCAAAATGATTATCGTTGAAATAAAGAAATAGTTGAGGACGAGATGGTCGTAGGGGTCCTTTATAAGCAACCTGAAACATTTAGTTAAAAAGCCAGTTTTAGGTTTTTCTAATTTATAATTCTCTAACTTATAAAACAATTTCCTTTAAATAATAAAACAAGAATATACCTTATTCAAGTTGTCTGAAGAAATCACATGAATCTGTGCGTTTAGGTAATCCTCAAATTTTCTAATTTCTGTATAGCCACATGGTCCCAGGGGCACACCAGCTTTTCTATGTAGATCCTCAGACATCTTCTTTTGAAGAGGTTTCCTACCGTCAGCTATATAACTATAGTTTGGTTGTTTCTCTTGGTAGGCCATGCCAACAACAATCGCACGTGCGCAACAAAGTCCTTTATCGTCTCTGGGTATGCTCACGATGCAGCGTTTCTGTAGACGATTGGAAGCAACATCTAAAAGGCGTCGCCTTCCACCTCCTTGTGGATTTCGTACTGTAATAACATCAATTCGAAAGCTCCGGTCGTCAAGTGGAATGTTGTCTTTGCTCTAAAATATAAAATAAAAATTAAGAAAAAATGCCATACAAGTTAAAAGTTATATTCTTGAAACAAATTTCATGTAATGTTACCTGTAAGACTTTCATTATCGTTGAAAGAATGAACTCCACCGAAATATCCCGAATCTTTTTCAAACATGTTGAAATCGGTCGATCCAAGTTATCCGAAAAAAAGCAGAATCTGTAAATAAATAACATTCATAAGACCAAAGGAAATATGTTAATACTTCTAACACATCTATTTGGATACCCAGTAGTACCTTATAAAATCGTTCTCTGTCATGTTTAGAGTTGTTTCCGCAATAAGTGCTGTTATGAGCATTTGCAAGAACGTCAAGGCAGTATTGATGACACTTCCTCTGTAATGGTGGGGGATTTGCTCGGCATTAATATGGGCGGTAAAAGTTCGTTCCTCAGTTTGAAAACGAGTGTTGATCCTTCTCCTACACTCTCTTAATGTGTAAGGCATATCAATCTAATAATAATAAAAAGTATGAATAAGATGATGTTAATAGTTTAATTAATACGTTACACAAAAAAGTATTCTATAATTACCCCGTCATTTCCACCTCCAATTTGATTTTCAAAATTATAAATCTGCAATTAAAAAAAGGTATCAGACATGTGTTAAACCTTAACTTTGAAATAAACATAAAATTACAAAAATACTGTACAAATAGGTGCGTAATTAGTTACACTTACAAGTGGGTCACTTTCAATTTCTTTAACCCATTCAAGCTCCTTTTCTGTCATAGGATAATCGGAAAACAGTTGCAATATCTCATCCTCTTCCTAAAAACAAATGAATTTGCTGTAGAACTTAAAAGTATTCTTAAAATTAATAATTCCTTACACATAATTCCAGAGAGTATTATAAAAATAATAATACTTACATGAGCTTCCTTTTCCAGTTCGTTGATCTCGTCCATTTCTTCATCGTCATTGGGGTGTTCAGCAAACACTCTGGATACCTCGCCTTGGTCACTCGAATTCATTTTACACCCTTAACATAAACTAACAAGAATCACCAGCATAACTAGGCAACCATAGTTCTCTTGAACGTATGGTCAAGTCTCGCACCGTATATTGGCTTTTATAGTTTTACACTGACCTTTTATATCACTTTTGAGTCACGTGTCTTGTTCTATAATCTCAGTACGTGCCCACTATAACAAACCAATAAGAATCGTATGCTTACTCCTTCCCGATCTCAAACATCACTCCATATCCATTGTATGCTTGAAACTGTTATCTGTAAAATCCGTATTGACCCCTTCGTTTCATTTTCAAATATAGAACCCTTATAGAAAGTTTCAGTTCAAAGATATCATGTGTGACTCATTAGTGTTGGTCATCAAAACAGCACAAATAGTTCTTTCGTTTCCCCCAAACATTTTTCAGATACCACAACACTTGTACTTCGGTAGTTTAAACTAATCTTTCCTTTAAGTCACATTTATCGTATACTCCGTGTATAAGTCCGTTCCTTCTGTTATCTTAATTAACCATACACACATGCTAAACAATCCTTAGTTCCAGAGACTTCTAGACGTTTCATCCTTGGTAGTATGTATTTTGTCACGTCAGTGTTTAACTCTGTTATCTTATTAGTACAATTATTTCTTAGTCACCCGTTTTAGAAGATGGCACTACCAGTCATTACCTTGGTAACATAGCACCAATATATCAACATAATGATGTTATCTCACCTACGAAAAAAGTAAACAAACGTCAACCCCTTCAATTCCTTATCAGATGTGATTCCCAACTCCTTATCAAAAACCCCAGCCCCTTATCACACGGCGGCCATCTTGGAAAAGGCGGTATAGTGACCTCCATACTACTGTGAAGTTTATACAAAAAATTATTTCCTCCATATTTGGCTTAGAGTGGAACATACAGTGAATCTACCTGGAAAACCAACTCCTCAGCAATTGATGAATTGATACAATATTTCTAAAAAAAGCCTGAATTCAAAATTTTTCGTACTTTTGAAAATTGACTTGTCGAAGAAAATTGAGTTCTCCCCCCCCCCTTTTTTTTTTTACTAATAGTGGACGGAAATTAATATGTTTCAAACTTTTCTTTAGATAAATTTTTACAATGGACGCCAATTTGTTGTTTCAAGCCGTGGCAGCCAGGATAGAAAACATCACAATATGTGATTAGAAGATTGTAATAAAAACTATTAAATAATTTTTTTTAATTATAAATTTAAAATTATTTGTGATATGTAATCAGGAAATTTTCCGAATCCAAACGGGCAATTTTTAAACCTGCCGCGGGAGACTTTTTTTTTCTGCCATTTTCAAGCTTGGCGATGAAGGGAATCTTTTTTAGCAAAATCGCTTCAGTTCCTATTTTAAAAATTTTGGTGACTTTTTTTGAAAAGATACCAAACGTCAACGAAAATTTCGTCCTTTTTTTTAGCACTTTTTTTACTTTTTAGCCAATTTATTTTATCTATGAGCAACTAAAATAGGCTTTAAGAGGAGACATTTTTAGCAACCATTTCACAAGTGCTTAGGATATTCTCGCCCCGCGACAGAGCTGTGAACTAGAGATGCTGCATTGATGTCGATGTTTTCAAAACACATCGACATTTTAATTTACCATTGATTTATTGGAGTCGATGTTTTTACGCTGTCGATGTATTATTTTTAAATGATAAAGTACCATAGTAAAAATTTAAAAAAAAAATTGTGTGCAACTAAGTAATTTATCAGTGATAGCGACATTCGCCCCATCAGATAAAGTTATTTCCCAAACTGGTGGGATTTTGAGTGAAAAAAAGAAGTCTACTTAAGGGGGTCCTGGACACATTGAAATTTTTTTTTTATTAATTAATTTAGAATTTTGAATTTTTTTGTACTGATTACCCATCTAACTAATAAGCGAAATCACAACACAAAATTTTTCCAAAAGTTCTTTAAAAATTTTAAATTAAGATTTTTTGAAAAAAAGAGGGGTCATTTTAAATTGCTAAGGCTCAAAATATTCTTGATCCATTTTCAAAATTCTTGCAGTAAATTATTCACAAATTTATTAACTTTAATTTTAATTAAGCAATTTAAAAAATATTAATTTAATAAAAAATAAAAAATATTTGAATGAAAATTTTTGAAAATTTTAAGGTACGTTTTTTTTTTAAAGTCATATTTTTAAAAGTAAACATTTGTTTCAAATTTGCTGAATCAAAATTAAAGTATAATATTTGAAAAAGATATATTCCAAATTTCAACCCTTAAACTTTATCGGTTTTCGACTTATAGCAATTTAAATACAGGAAATCTTGAAAAAATGTATCATTTAGAAAAACGCATTTAAAGTTTTAAGTCCAGATGTTGTTGCCATGACAACAACTGTCAAGAGTGTTAGATTTTCAAAACAACGCACCACAAAAAATTATTATATCTCTAGTTCTAATTAAGATAGAAACATGATTTAGACGTCATTTTAAGCAGAAAAACACAGAGAATTTCTTAAAATAATAAAAAAAAATTTCGAAAGTTTGACTATTTTTGTGTCCCGGACCCCCTTAAGTTGGAGAAGGTTAACAAACTTATTTTTTTATAAACTTATAATAACAAATAGTGAGGTATATAATAATTATAGTTCCCAATATTTTTTATTTACAGTAAATAAAAAATA
Source organism: Metellina segmentata (assembly GCA_947359465.1). Classification (NCBI taxonomy): domain Eukaryota; kingdom Metazoa; phylum Arthropoda; class Arachnida; order Araneae; family Tetragnathidae; genus Metellina; species Metellina segmentata. Next base: position 2,795,489 of record OX375879.1, read on the forward strand.
AAAGTTTACTTTCCCCATAGGGGGGTTGATAAATAATTAATAATAACTAACAGTTATTTGTATGTACCTACGTACTTATAGTTAGTAGTACCTATTTCAAATTGTTGTAAACATAATTTTTTTTGTTGATCAATTTGAAAATAAAAGATGTGTTAGTTGTTCATATTAATTTTTTTGACTTTGTTAAAAAATATTAGTTATACATTAATAAACTCGGCAAGTGACAAATTAAATCTTTTCTACCCCGGGCTAAGATTAATTTTAGAGGCTACTGAATCAGCTTTAAAAAAAATGGGAAAAAGTTTAAATACTCTGATGTTTAAAAACATCGATGGTTTTTAGGCGATGTATTGTTAACATCGATATTTTAATATTGAACAGCGATATTTTGTTGTCGGCTTCTAGGCTGAATGTAATTGTAAAATAAGCCGAACTTGGCACTCTCTGTATTCAGAGATGGGCGTGTATTCGTATAGGAATGAAAAAGTCTGTGGAACAGATAAACGCCGTTTGCGAGTCGTTGGGGTCATAACTGCACATTCCCGCCGGCGTTAAAGAGTTGACGTTAATGACTGCGCTGAGTCACGCTTCATAAAGAGCATTTCTCCCTCTGCTCCTGCATTTGTCCGTCCGTCTCCTCTGTTCTGGTTTGCATTCCTCTCTTCACATTCCGCCAGGAAATTCGTCCAGCCCAAGACCGTCGTGTTCACGGGGGCTGGCGGGCGTTCAATCTGTCTTGACGTCAAATGTCCTCACGTGTTGAAGTTTGGTGAGTGGAGTGTCAGCTACCTCTTCATCTGAATCAAAATGATGAGGTGTTGTTCTTGGATCTTTCCCTTCCTGATGGATCCCGCGCGTCGCCAATTGCCCATTGTGTTGCTTCAGTGCGAGGTTAATTAACTACCTGCCTCAACCTCCAATCAAGACAACACTATCATGGTCTTAACTTTAAGTGCAGACGTACTGCAGAAAAGTCCTAAGGCCCGGTGCACACATCCGAATTTTTAACCGTACACCGAAGCCCAATTATGCACACATAACCGTTATATGAGGAAAGTACTCATTTCGCGCCATTTGCGAAACATATTCTATCGAAGAAAACGTGTTAATTTCGCTTACTTGGTGTAAAAAAAAGTATATTTTCAAACGAAATAGACGTTACTCGATACAACAACAATAATTTTTATTTATATTCCATTTATTTATGAAAACAAGGTACTTCAGACCGCAGAAGCGTGTGGGGCGCCGTGGGGAACTGCGGTACATATTGCACTCAAATTGGACGTGCGTCGCCGCAGCGGCGCAAGAGGTTTGTGTGCACTACTCCATTGGATCTAATGTATCTCAGACCGCACTGGCATTTCCGCAGCGGCGCCGCACGTTGAGAAAACGGGTGCGTGCGTCGGGCCCAATGGCCGACTCCCGTTGGCTTGTTGTGGAATTATGGAGAGTTGGGTGCCAGCTCAGGTGTTGCCTCGTCATCTGACCGTGGTTCAAAATGACTTGGTGTTGTCCACCGATCCTTCATCCACTTGTCCACTTGAGGGATTGATCCCGGACCGTCGTCAAAGCCCATTGTGTTGCTCCAGTACGAAGTTAATGAAATACCTATCTACCTAATGACCGACATCTTCTAGTCGGAGTTCTCATTTTCTCGTGTGGTCGGCGTACCGCGTTTTTTAATCGTTTCTGATGATGGACAAATTATAGTATTTGAGACGGCGTTTATGTGTGTTTATGTTTCGGCCTCTTTCGATTGGAGACCACACGTAATAAGGGATGGGCTTTTTAAGCCGACTGCTAATTTGCCTCACTACTTGTGGGGGGCATTTCGACTGTGTGCCTCCACTGTCTGGGGAGGGAATTCGTATTCGCAGGCAGCTTATACAGGTTCATTACATGCCCAAAATGGAGTGCATGTTTTTGTTTGGGCAGCTCTGGGGATTCTCGGTAGTCGTCCAGAATTATAACTTAAAATCAACCGTTTTTTTCTGTTGTACGTTATACAAAATTCATAACCCTGTAGTATTTACATTAAAATAAGATGCGAATAGCGTCTTTATGCAGCATGGTTACCGAGCTCGGAGGGAGATTGAAGAACTTAGCCGGGCAACTTCCTGTGGCAGGAGGGTCGCGGAAGCCAGGTTGGAAGCGGTACGGTTTAGCAACCGGAGTGTTACGAGTTCGAATCCAACCGAAGACCGTCGTGTACGACTGATGCGCGTTCAATCTGTCGTGGCTTCACATGTTCTCACGTTGGCTTGGTTGGAAGTTTGGAAGCCTGTTCATGTGTGACCTTGTCATCTGACCGTGATTCGACATTACGGAGTGTCGTCCTCGGATCTTTCCCTTCGTATTTTGATTCCGTACCGTCTCCAGTATCCCGTTGTGATGCTCCAGCGCGACGTTGATTAAATACCTACCTATCTTGTGGTATGAAAAATTATACTTAACAAAGTCGGTGGTTGCCAAACAATTTTTCAATATCTGTCTATGTGAGTTAAAATGGTAAAAAAATGTGAGTCATGCATGATGATGTGAAGATAGTGACCTTTTGAACTGTGACCGCTAATTGGGAACAATGGGGCTTTAGTGGTTTCTTCTTTCAATTATCTAATTTTTTTGTCCTCGGATTCATCGTCTCGTGGTTCGAAAACCATCCTCCGAAAACAGAATTCGAATTTCGAGAACTCGCTCGGTCATAGTGAAACAGTCAATTTCGATGCGGGGCATTTAGGGTTTGTTTTTGTTTCAAACGTTCGTAGTATTCTTATTTTATAATGTTACTAACAGAATTACCGGCGTTATTCGGGTTGAATTGGTTAAATGTTGATTGCAAAGTGATCAGAACTAATCACTTTTCAGTGTACGGAAAATGACTATTTAACACCGATTTAACTTTTTCATAGCTTCTAAAATGTACTTCGGACGCAAATATGTATACGTTATATACCCTTCCATAGAATACATTTCATATTCATCTTACTTCTGCTGTAAGACACTACAAAAGGTTCTTCTAAGGTGTCCTTTTCAGTAGTCGAATTAGAAATGTTTTGGAACTACAACGTATGACTACCCATTCTAATTCAATATATCCTATCTTATTTTAACCGATCATTTTAAAATAAGAAGTTACAAACCTTACTTAAAAAGGTTTTCTACTGTATATTTTATTTATTTTTAGGAAACAAAAATTCTACGGACCATTACGTATTCAACCAGACTTAAGGAAAACACGGTGTAAATATGCATATAAAAAAAAGATTTAGTAATATTCTTCAGAAAATAAATATTTCATTAAAATAAAATTTCTAAATTATATATCTGTGCTATGTGAAGTACTAGAACACATGAATACATACGGAAACAAATTCCGATTGTTAAAACAATAATACAGAATTCTGAAAAACGAAAGGTATGAGCAAGCGTGTCGAATTTCGAATTTTTGAGTGTGTTCTGGATTAGAGAAATTCGAAAAAAGACGTTTGAAAATGTTGATAGACTATAATAAAAATTTGGTGTTGATTGGTCTAACTAAATTGATTGGTCTAGAACTAAAGACAGACAGACGATGGTCATTTTTAACATTTAGAGAAATTCTATAAACATCGATGTTACAAAAACATCGACATCGATGTTGCATCTCTAGTTGACAAGCGTCTTGTTTACTTGTCCAATTGTAATTACGTAATAGTAAAAGAAAAAGTTAACGATAAAAAGAAGGGGTCGACGTTCGAAGAAGTTTGGCGACCCCTGATATAAAACATTCCAACTGGAACATTTCTTGTATAATTAAAATGTACCTGTTAAAAATAAGACTACAGCACAAGGGATTTCGAATTCCATCATCGAAACAATTAAGAAAATGGCGCCATCCGAATTCATTGCCCTACGCTCGTCAAAACATCGAAGATAAAAGCAACTCCAATAGCAGTTGGACCTAAGATCCCAAAATGCCAAACACTCGAACCAAATAAATTGGAATGCGTTTTCAAGCAATTCCGAAATAATTGTGTCGTCTTTCTTCGAATGAGCGAAAAGGAACAACAATCGCAAAAAGAACGATGCACATGCAGATGAAATCGGAAACTCGAATGGAACAATTCAAAAAGCTCCTTTTCACGTCCTGGGACAAAAAAAAAGTGTCTCTTCTTTTTTGAAAAAGTCCAAATGAGAGTTTGATGGACTTAAGGGAAGGAGTGAGATAGGAGAGTCGTTTTTTCGGGAGGCTGACCCAATTTCCTGTTGTGCTTGCTCCGCCATGCGGCAAAATCGCCGCATTCAACGAAATGAGTAATTAAGACGAGTCGAGGAGTTCATTTGTCACTTTTGTCGAGCGCCCGCTGGACCGAAGAGGCGTGGGAAAAAAGAATGAGGGCGGAGGATGTGGAAAAATTAGAAATGCAAGATCCCTCTTCTATTCCGAGAAGGGAAATGAAAAGACGAAATGTTTTAGTCGAGGGAGTAGGAACATTAAAACGAAAGAAAATCCTTTTCCCGGAAATTCTTCCGTTTGGAGTGGAGTTTAGCAAAATTAGTCAGATCTCTTTATCTCGTCAGTAGCAAAATTAGTCAGATCTTGATGCACGAGATATCTCGTCGGAACCTCTTGGAAGGATAATTTATACAAGGGGTGCTCGAATGAAAAGGTACGAAACGTCGTAACAACGTAACCGTTAACATATTTGTCTATGCCGCTATGGGTGAACGTAGCGAGACATCTAGAGATGCGATTGGAATCTCCGGCGTGGATCGGAGCATGCGCGGGCGCCCGTTTGCGCAGGAGCGAGCAGAGGCTCTTATAAAGAGAGCCGTCCAAATGACGAGGCAGTGCGTGTGAGGACAGGATGGCGTTCACATTGCAAAATTCGAAGATTGAGGAGCAGCGAGGCGTTACCCGATTTCTGACAAGAACAAAAGACTGGGGCTGCTCACGGAGGGTGTGGTTCTGCTCCATGATAACGCGCGTCCACGTGTCTCCAGGGTAACACACATGGAACTGGCCAAGTTCAAGTGGGAGCAACTTGACCATCCACCCTACAGCCCGGGCATGTCGCCCTGCGATTTCCATGTGTTTGGTCCCCTGAAAAAACATCTGAAAGGGAAGCGCTTCAACTCGGACGACGAACTCAAGGACGCTGTGAAGGACTGGGTCTCGTCACGGCCACAGGAATTCTGGAAACCAGAAATCCTTCGGCTTGTTAATCAATGGGATCGTTGTGCTCAGGTCTCTGGTGTATACATTGAATAAAGTTTTCATTTATACCCACAGTGTCGTTTCGTACCTTTTCATTTGAACAACCCTTGTATAAACTAAGTATGAATGTCGATTGATTTCGTTGAGTCATAAAATTGTAAATACGTATTTGAAAATGATATACACATTTTTTTTTTAAAGACATGTTATATAGTATGGAGAGATTACAACTTTTCGAATTTAATCTTCGGTTAGAATAGAAGCCATCTGTTTCGATTCTGTGGAAAAAGACACAAATAAAAATCTCCAGATAAATATATCCGGCAGAGAGAAATAACAGCTCCATTTACGTAGCCTGTGAAAAGGAATTCTCGGAAACTTTGTAATTGAATGTACAGATTTGAAGTAGATATAAAAGCAAATGTGTTTTCGCAACACGTGTCCCGTTCCCGTAAGTGATGTAGTTGGATCAATCCGGTGACAGTTTGCAGAAAGGTATGAATGTTTTTCGGATGCCGCCTATCGATGACTGTTTCATCGAAATCGATTGAGTTGAGGAGACATGCTGCTGACAGCTGCTGTGCTATCGTTTCGGGACGCACTCCGAGTTTTATTTTTCTCCTTCCTCTGTTCTGGAGCAGAAGCGGATTTGGAACGGGAATTGAACTTTCGAATAGAATTCGCGAGGTTAAATGTTTTCTTGTTTTATATCGTTTCGATACAAATGTGCTTCAAAACTCCCGAGAATATTTTTCGCAGAAAAATGTTTTGCCTATAGTTGAAATAAAACGTTACGGAGTCTAAGATCTTGTCTAACATTGGGGGGGGGGGGCGGTAGCCCCCTTTTGAAAACTAAGATCAACTCATTTGAGCTTTACGAGTACTTTTTCTCAATTTCTGTGAAAATTATAAAATTACAGGCACGATTCATAAACATTTAATATGCACAATAAATCGCAAAAAAAAAAAAATCTCTTTTCAACATTACCTCGATTATTACAAAATCGATTCAGTTTCATGAAATATCCCTGTGACAACTTAGCCACAGATCTTGTGATAATCCCCAGGAAAGGGAATTTGAAAAGCGCATCTTCCCTAACCGATGGAGAATCCGTTGGAATGGACCTATCCATTCCCTTTGTTTCATTGTCATCGTGTTAGTGTCCTGTGTTTCTTAATAAATGTTTCTTAATAGATGTTAAAATAGAACTGAAATTGGTGTGAAGCATGATTTGAACATGCAACCTTATGATGTGCGAACTTGGGACTCGATGTAATAGTTATTACATCACAATCCCAGTCCTTTTTTTAGTTTCACAAAATATTCCAGAAAAATGCATAAGCTATTTCATATGGAAGCGTCTTTCCCGAATCTTCATCGGTGAGTTTCTACTAAATTCGGATCAATCGATTAAATGAACCGTTATGCAGTCCTTGACGAGGCTTTTCCTTGTCCGGAATTAAGACCGTCGTCAATAGCCCGTTGTGTTGCTCCAGTACGACGTGAAATAAAATACCTACATGTTTTGATTCATCTACCAACACGTATAACTAAAATGTGAAGTAATTGGTAATTTCTATACTCGAGGAACACAACGGGCTATTGACGACGGTCCGGGATCAAACCCCTATGGGAAAGATGATACTCTCTAAAACTCCACACCCCACCAACGTGAGGCTATTCGAGGCCGCGACAGATTTAAAGTACACCAGCCTCCTGTGAACACGGCGGTCTTTGGATGGACTCGAACTCGCAACCCTTCGGTTGCTTGTCCGTTCCTCTTCCAATCGGGATACCTCGGCCCAAATATTCATAACAAGTTGAATGAATAGGTGAAATGAGTACAAGACAGGGCATGGGTGTAGGACCGGTTTATTGGTTAAATATTTCAAATATTGAGCTTTATTTAATACCATGAGCCCCCTCCAAAAGGCAAGTGTTTCTGTTTCATCCGAGCAATGACTGTTGACTTCTTTGGATGTTATTTGGAGAAGGTGGTGTGCTTCACGGAAGGACACCCACAGCACGCGACTGCCGAATCCAGGAATGTTCACCTTGTCTTCTGGACAAGCGACGAGTCGCGCGCTGTGGAGTTACTTCAAAGTCAGCTCATGGCCGTGGTCGACCGGAGAAGACATCTATTGTCAAGTCTCTTCGCAAAGTCTGAAGAATGAGTCTTCCGATGAAAAACAATTATAAAACAAGTCTTTTAAAATCAAGAGTTGGATGATTTGGAGAAGGTGGTTTAGTTCACGGATGGACCGTGGCACCCACAGCACGCGACTGCCGAATCCAGGAATGTTCACCTTGTCTTATGGACAAGCGACGAGTCGCGCGCTGTGGAGTTACTTCAAAGTCAGCTCATGGCCGTGGTCGACCGGAGAAGACATCTATTGTCAAGTCTCTTCGCAAAGTCTGAAGAATGAGTCTTCCGATGAAAAACAATTATAAAACAAGTCTTTTAAAATCAAGAGTTGGATGATTTGGAGAAGGTGGTTTAGTTCACGGATGGACCGTGGCACCCACAGCACGCGACTGCCGAATCCAGGAATGTTCACCTTGTCTTCTGGACAAGCGACGAGTCGCGCGCTGTGGAGTTACTTCAAAGTCAGCTCATGGCCGTGGTCGACCGGAGAAGACATCTATTGTCAAGTCTCTTCGCAAAGTCTGAAGAATGAGTCTTCCGATGAAAAACAATTATAAAACAAGTCTTTTAAAATCAAGAGGATGATTTGGAGAAGGTGGTTTAGTTCACGGATGGACCGTGGCACCCACAGCACGCGACTGCCGAATCCAGGAATGTTCACCTTGTCTTCTGGACAAGCGACGAGTCGCGCGCTGTGGAACTACTTCAAAGTCAGCTCATGGCCGTGGTCGACCGGAGAAGACATCTATTATCAAGTCTTTTCGCAACGTCGCCAGAATGAGTCTTCCGATGAAAACAATCGTAAAACAAGTCATTTAAAAGTCGAAGGTGAAGCCAATCAATATCGAAGAGACGAGGAAATTGCAAATCGGCCAAGTCGGATGGAGTCGTTGTGGTTTTCTGGGTGCTGCTCACGGACGACAACAACCTGCACGGACGTCTCTAACATTCTCTTCTGAAAGGTTAAGTGAATAAGTCGATAGAAAATAAACTGTATTAAATGGTTCATGCAGAAGTACATCCCGTTTTTCTCAAATATTAAAAAGAATTATTATTTTTGAGTAAAAAGGGCATTTTATCAGTAATACGTGACGTTCTGTGTGTGTGTTGGATTCCCCCTCTTAAACTCTCCGTTATCATCCCGCACACTTACAAGTTCCTCGTCATCTGACCGTCGTTAAATTTACGTTCTCCTCGGATATTTCCCTTAGGTGATTGATACCGCATCGTCGTCAATAGCCCGTTGTGTTGCTCTAGTACGAGAATAATTCATTAGACTAAATACTTGGGGTAATTAAAAATTACCAATTACTTCGAACTTGATAGTGAATAGTATTTTTTAATTAACGTCCTACACTGGAATCACACAACGGCCTATTAACGACGGGCCATGATCAATCACCGAAGGGAAAGATCTGAGGAAAACCTCACGTAATTTTGAACCACAATCAGATGACGAGGAACCAACTGAGATGGCACCATACCTATCATAACTTCCACACCACACCAACGTGAGAGAAATTTTCAGGCCCTCTATGTCAAAGCCAATAATTTCAAAAGATTTCCAGCACATCAGTGGCATACCTGTTCTTTCTTGACATCACACAGGAAGGAATCCTACTTGAGGTGTTCTTCCTGATGCCGGATTTGCCTATGCAAATCCTTGAGGCTGGCTCATACAGATGATTGACATCTCTTCTTATGGCGTCACCCTGTTTGTCATCAAGAATCTCTTCCACTTTATCCACCTTAGAAACTGTTTGTTTCGATATCAAAGTGGCACTGTAAATAAAATAGTTATTTTTACATTTAGAATAAGAAATAGTACACACATTTGCATTATTGGGCGTGAATTACATTTTTGCACTGAAATCTATTTGGATAATGAGACAATGTCTACTCAATATTAGTTTGGATAGATTTGGTATGTTTTCTTTATAACGTCACACTGGAGCACCACATTAGCTGATAGTGACGATCCAGTGATACCCGAAAGGAAAGATCCAAGGACCAATAAAGGTAATTCAGAACCACGGTAACATGTCCAAGTTCTCAACTTGCACCCTACTCTAAATTTTTACACCTCGTCAACTTTAGAGAAATTTTGAGGCCCTCTATGTCAAAGACCATAATTTAGAAAGATATCCAGTACATCAGTGGCATACCTGTTCTTTCTTGACATCACACAGCAAGGAATCCTACTTGAGGTGTTCTTCCTGATGTCGGATTTGCCTATGCCAATCCTTGAGGCTGGCCCATACAGATGATTGACATCTCTTCTAATGGCGTCACCCTGTTTGTCACCAAGAATCTCTTCCACTTTATCCACCTTAGAAACTGTTTGTTTCGATCTTAAAGTGGCACTGTAAATAAAATAGTTATTTTTACATTTAGAATAAGAAATAGTACACACATTTGGATTATTGGGCGTGAATTGCATTTTTGCACAGAAATGTATTTGGATAATGGGACAATGTTTACTCAATATTAGTTTGGATAGATTTGGTATGTTTTCTTTAACGTCACACTGGAGAACCACATTAGCTGATGGTGACGATCCAGTGATACCACGAAAGGAAAGATCCAAGGACCGATAAAGGTAATTCAGAACCACGGTAACATGTCCAAGTTCTCAACTTGCACCCTACTCTAAATTTTTACACCTCGTCAACTTTAGAGAAATTTTGAGGCCCTCTATGTCAAAGACCATAATTTAGAAAGATATCCAGTACATCAGTGGCATACCTGTTCTTTCTTGACATCACACAGCAAGGAATCCTACTTGAGGTGTTCTTCCTGATGTCGGATTTGCCTATGCCAATCCTTGAGGCTGGCCCATACAGATTATTGACACCTTTTCTAATTTCTTTACCCTGTTTGTCATCCGAAGTCTCTTCCACTTTATCCAATATAAAAACTCTTTGTTTCGATCTGAAATTGGCATAGTAAATAAAAGTTATTTTTACATTTAGAATAAGAAATAGTACACACATTTTACATTATAAGGCGTGAATTACATTTTTGCACAGAAATGTATTTGGATAATGGGACAATGTTTACTCAATATTAGTTTGGATAGATTTGGTATGTTTTCTTTAACGTCACACTGGAGCACCACATTAGCTAATGGTGACGATCCAGTGATACCCCGAAAGGAAAGATCCGAGGACCAAAAAACATAATTCACAACCACTGTGAAATGTGAAGTTCTCAACTTGCACAACACTCTCTAAATTGTTGCACCTAGCCAACTTTGCTGATATTTTGAGGCCCTTTATGTTAAAGAAAAAATAATTTAGAAAGATTTCCAGTCAAACAACGGCATACCTTTTATTTTTTAACATCATGTTATGTAGTACCATCATTTCATTTATAAATGAAAAAGGAATCCCATTTGGAAAATGCTTCCTGTTTTCAGATTTCACTATGTCAAGGTTTTGTGAGGCAGGCCGATACAGATGGGGGACATCTTTTCGGACAGCGTTATCCAACATAGGTACTCCTGGTTTTGATATAAACTTGGCACTGTAACAAAAGTATTTATTTATATTTAGAATAAGAAATAGTACACACATTTTACATTATTGGGCGTGAATTACATTTTTACACACAGAAATGTATTTGGGCAACGGACATTGTTTATTCAATATTAGTTTTGTTAGATTTGTTGCACTTTCTTTAACATCACACTATAGCACCACGCGAGCTGATGGTGACGGTACGGTGCGACCCCGAAGGGAAAGATTATAGGACAACAACACGTAATTCAGGTCCATGGTAAGAAGACGAAATCACATCTCAGCTTGCTCGCCACTGACCAAATTACACTACGCCATCGTGAGAAATTGTGAGGATGTCAAAGTTAATACTTTAGAAGGATTTCCTGTCTATCAATGGCATACCTGTCATTTTTTACCACCATTAAGGAAGGAATCCCACTTGAGACGTTCTTCCTCTTGGCGACTTTAGAAGTTCGCCAAAGACGTTGCCATCGCTTTAAACGTAGACTGGAGCTGTACCGAACATTCTAGAATATTCAATACGAAAATCTGAAAATTTTCGGCTAGCTGAGGTTGCTATAAAACGGTAAATCACTAATAAAGGCAGGTTGTCTTCACTTGCCATAACTCGCTACAAAATGTGCGCCAAAAAATGCACCAAGTACAACGCTAACCATAAAAGCTGTACCAAAAGATGACGTGTGTCGATTTAAGTGTTATAGTTTATTATTCATTTGCCATAAAAAATTTATGACATGAAATAATATATATATATATATATATATATATATATAATATATTATTTCATGTCATACATTTTTATCATTTTTTCATGTCATACAAATACGTAACTTAATGAAAGATCAAAATAAAAATAAAAAACATGCGTATTCAACCCCAGAAACAGTGTGTTATATTTTAATATATATATATATATATATATATATATATATATATATATAAAAACATTATATATATATATATATATATATAAAAACATTATATATATATATATATATATAAACATTATATATATATATATATATATATATATATATATATATATATATATATATATATATATATATATATAAACATTATATACATAAACTTTTTTCCGCAGCGAAAGCGTTTTTTTATAATTATAATATTATGAAACTTACATTTGTTCACCAAACCACTTCAGTAGTCGTGAGAACATGTTCATTTTTCAATCTTCAAAAACTCCGATGTAAAAACTAAACGTTCGCAGTTTTTTAAGCGCAGTGAATATCACACAGTGATGCTAATAGCTTCGCATAAAATTCACAAATGAGACGAAATAAAGTGTGCCAGCACTGTTGTAACTGAACATTTCTTTGTTGGAAACGCAACAATTGAAAGAAAGTTATCGGGAAAATAAAATTTGATTGTTGATGCTTACAATGGTTCACATTGTTAAAAGGAAACTATCATTGTTAAAACAAAAGTGTTTTCTTTGTTCCGTTTACTTAAGAAAAGATGATTGAGGGGTTTATGAGAAAAGTGGTGCAAGTAACAAATTGAAAAGCTTTGAGACAAATGCAATTAGCAGCATCATATTGGGTAGGTATTTTAATTAACGTCATACAGGAGCAAAATAATGGGCCATTAACGACGGTCCGGAATCAATCCCCCGAGGGAAAGATCCGAGGACAACACGTAATCTTGAGCCACGGTCAGATGACGAGGAAATACCTGAGCTGGCACTCCAAACTTCCACATTCAACCCAACGTGACGACTTTCGGCCCCGACAGATTGAAGGTGGTCCAGCCGCCTCTACACCATACGCTTACAAACATCCATGCACTAACCTAGATTGGAACCAGAAACCTTCCGATCCAGAAGCTAACACCTTAACCGCTAGACCGGCAACTTAAAAAGCAGCATGGCAAGTAAAACAAAGTTATTTCATACTGTTGCTTCAAGTTAAGCTAAAACAAATGGACATTTTACACAGCTAGGCTGTCTTTGGTTGTTGGGAACATTTAAGGTTGTCCTGGAATATCAGCCTTTTTGCTTTAATCTGCGAAAGACCCTCAGCGGATCTTTCCTCCACTGAAGAGCTCCGGTCAATCAAAGTCCTGCCCACATAGTCCTCCGAGTATAGGCACCTATCTGCAAGTGCACCTAGGTAATTGAAAGACAAGGCGTCAGTATAAGCCACGTTTACACCGGAGTGCCTATACATTTCTCTCCCTTTTTGTGGCGAGGACGTTTTACGCTCCCCTCTGCTGACCCCTTTTCGTCCCTTTTTTTCGACTGGTGTAAACGCTTTGTGGACTTTATCGGCAACCCTCCGAGCACACTCTTCTTTCCCCTTTGTTGAGAAGAGGGATCACTTTTCATCGAGATGTCGAGTTCTTCACCCATTTCACTCCAGGCATTGTTCTTTTTGTTTTTGTCTTTGTACTCGGGTGTACCCAGAGGAGGACAGGCCTCTCTCTAAATAGTTCTATTAATGTTATGACCAGCTCTTTCGTCCACGCTATTTGAATCGAATAGGTCACTCACTGGCAGTTTGGCGGGAGATGGGGTCGAAGCAAGTGATGAGGGCAAAACATCACAGAGAGCGAACAAGACAAAAGACGTGCGTGAGCGACCACGGGGGCCGACGGACAGAGGGTTAGCGGTTAGTGTCAAGCAAACGTTTCGGATAAATCTCCCCCAAAGTTGCAATCCTTTGATCTTCACCGACTCCTGGTGGAAAACAAATTTGGCTCTGCAAACTCTTCATATCGCAACACCAACTCAAGATCCAATGAATTTCTCGGAATAGCTTCGATGATTGGAGATTTGCAAATCCGGTGTAAACGCGTCGTAATAGTTCCACGCTTCTTGGGTGAAGGGAAAGTGATAGGTAGTTATTTAAATAACGTCGCACTGGAGGAACAGTGGGGCTATTGGCAACGGTCTGGGTGTCGTTTGCTCACTCCTATGTATGCAGCACAGGGACTTCTACCAAAGTAGAGGCTAAAAAAGAACTATATTGCCCCTTTCTTTGTATTGAGAACAAAGAACCGTGTCTCGTATTTATGTTTTTATAACTCGGCCTTTTTTAAATTGAAAATTTGACTTTGGGACTATTTTTCTTCCTTGGCTGGCTGTTTAATTGAGTATTTAATCTTGATTTTGGAGCAGCCGCTAACGGACTTTGTGCCACAAAACCTGCCTTGCCCCAACGAAGACAGAAGAGTAGAGACAGACATTGGGACTGGGTTAGGAGCAATGGTGAGTGACCTGAACGTCAACTCTGGACGCTAGCCAGGGGTGGACATCAGAAATACAGATTCAGCCACCTTTGGAACGCACCGACCTTTTACCACTGTTTCGGCAGAATTTCGGGTGAAGCTGGGGCCGTGGTAGCTTGGTTGGAAGAGTATCGAATTAGAAAGGGAGAGTTGCGTGTTTGAATTCAACCAGGCGTGCATAAAAGGGGTTGGTGCGCGTTAAATCTGTCATGGCCTCAAATGTCTCAAGTGGGTTTTGCGTGGAAGTTTGGAGTGTGGGGTGCCAGTTCTGGTGTGGCATCATCAAACCGTGGTTCAAACTACGTGTTATCCTCGGATCTTTCCTTTCGGGGGAAATGCACTATAAAACCTAAAATCAAGCAAACAATCCTCTCTGGTTGTAATTTTCTTGTCTCCGGACACAAGCAAATAATAGTCATACATTGCCCTACAATAATGGACCACTGAATTTACATAAAATCCGACTACTTGTTTAGGGGTGCTTGTCATGGTATGGCCTGAGACCTTTGCATGTTGTTCCTGGCCAATTGAACGCCGACGCCTCCATGAACATTTTGGACTATCAGGTACTTCTTACGCTCTGCCAATTGTACGAAATGGACGAATGTTACTTCCAGGAAGACAACGCTCCGTGTCACGTTACAGCCTCTGTCAAGCAGTGGTATTGAGACATGGATGTAAAACGTCTTCCCTGGCCTGCTCAGAGTCCCGACCTAAACCCCATAGAACATGTGTGGGACGAGTTGGAGCTACGCTTACGGAACAGGGAACCCCGACAGCTGAGCAGGCGACATTCTTGCAGCAGGAATGGATACAAATGCCCATAGCTGTATATAGTATCAAAACCTTGTTTAAAGTATACCTAGAAGGGTTGTGGTATGTGTACACGTGGGGGACCATCTCCCTATTAAAGCATGTATTATTTCCCTTATACAATCACATCTTGCGATCCATTATGTACCATGAAAGTTTTACCCACGCAGAAGAGAGCCGACCAACCGGTATAGTGGTTAAGGTGTTAGCCTCTAGATCCGAAGGTTCCTGGTTCGAATCCGGGTCCGGGCATGGATGTTTGTCAGCGTGTGGTGTAGAGGCGGCTGGACCACCTTAAATCTGTCGTGACTGAAAGTTCTCTCGTTGGGTGGGTGTGGAAGTTTGGAGAGTGGGGTGCCTGCTCAGGTGTTGCTTCGTCATCTGACCTTGGTTCAAAATTACGAGGTGTTGTCCTCGGATCTTTCCCTTAAGGGACTGATCCCGGTCCGTCGTCAATAGCCCGTTGAGTTGCTCTTGTTCGAAGTTAACTAAAATTACCATTACCATTACTCCCGCAGAATAGAAAAATGCATGGAATGCTCCTGACAGGAATGAAACCTGCGCAGCCTACAACTCGAAGATTGCTAGCGCGGTGGGTATACCCATTGAGCCATGACGCATTGTATTTGGTTGGGGCAAATATGGCCCTTGCGACGTAGGCGGGCCGAAACAACCAACCGTTTATTTGCATCCGGGTCTCGGAGATGGGATTTGAGACTTCACATCACACTCTAATGGCGACACGGAGAGAAAGATATTTCCGAACCTCTCTCCTGCCCGAAGATCGAAGCGAAGTGAAGAGGGTGGAGGCAATCGATACGGGACGTATTCAGAAATTGAGGAATCCAGGAGTCTAAGCTGTTTTGAAATGAGATTTCTTTTTCTGTCTTTTTTTCTTTTTCTGTTATGGATCTGCAGGGAAGAGATGCCATCTTCTCGGAAGCTTCAGGCTCTTCCTTATTTGTTTAAACGATGCAGCGGATAGATGCCAATTGGAAAATAACCTTTCGCTTTCGGAGTGTGCTTGATGCTTTGGGGATTATTGGAAATGTGTGCACGGGGTTTAGGATAGAAGTGGTAGGTAGTTGGTTTGAATGCGCTGGAGCGACAGGACGGGATACTGGCGAAGGGAAAGATCCGAGGAGGACACCACGTCTTTTTGAACCACAGCTGGGCGACTAGGTGAACATCTGCGCTGTTACCCCACTCTCCGAACTTCAGCGCCAGGACATTTGAGGCGTGCTGATTCAACGTGCACCAGCCTCATCGTCGGTCTTCGGATAGATCGAGACCTCTACACTACCGCCGACCAACCGGTATAGTGGTTAAGGTCTTAACCTCTAGATAGGAAGATTCCTGGTTCGAATCCGGGTCCGGGAATGTATTTTTGGAAGCGTATGGTGTAGAAGCGGCTGGCACGCCTTAAATCTGTCGTGGCCGAAAGTCCTCACGTTGGTTTGGCGTGGAAGTTTGGAGAGTGCGGTGCCAGCGTGTTTTTTCGTCATCTGACCGTGGTTCAAAATGACGAGGTGTTGTCCTTGGATCCCGTTGTGTTGCTCAATAGCCCCTTGTGTTGCTCAAGTGCGACGGTAATCAACTACCTACGAAGCAAACAATAGAAACCAATATTTGTGGAAATAGGATTGAATATTTATAAATGCAGCACAGATAAGAGAAGGACCTTTCTCCAAAGGTTGTATTGCGACTTTATCGTGAAACATCGGTTCTATCTGCTGAGGGACCTGTTGAGCTTGTAACGACCCTCGAATGGGACTGTTGAAAACGTTTGGGTTGGATTGGATATATTATGGCAGAAATACACACTCGGAGAGGAATTGTAACCGCACCTCCACCAACTCGCAGCCTGAAAGTGAAGTGGGCATTCCCACTGAGCAACAGTGGTCACAGTTAATTACGGGCCGTGTCTCGGGATGAAAATAAAATTAATATATTCAGGTAGGTGGGTTGTTTATTAACGTAGCAACTAATGAACACAACGGGCTAACGACACCGATGGGAAAGATTCGAAGCATTTCTCATGCATACCTCGTCATTGTGCACCACGGTCAGATGACGAGATCAACACCCGGGCTGCCACCCCCACTCTCCATTCCCCACCACGACAATGCAAGGACATATGATGCCATGGCAGATTTAAGGTGCACCAGCCGCCTCTACACCATACGCTTACAAACATCCATGCACTGACCCGGATTCGAACCAGGAACCTTCCGATCTAGAAGCTAACACCTTTACCACCAGACCGGTGGTTCGGCCCTAATGGATGGATGTAAACAGGTTTGATAAACCTCCCTGAGGACTCCTCTAACTTTGCTACCACGGGCGCAGATGACACAGAAGAGAGGAAAGCAGCTAGGGGTTTAGAGAGTGGGGTGCCAGCTCGGGTGTTGCTTCGTCAATCTGACCATGGTTCAAAATTACGAGGTGTAGTCCTCGGATTTAGGGGATTGATCCCGAACCGTCGTCAATACCCCGTTGTGTTGCTCTGATACGACGTTAATTAAAATTACCAATTACCACAGGGAATCGAACTTGGGCCACCTGAAACCACCGTTGCATACGAGATCCCGTTTGTATGGCAACTCCATAAACAATGCATCATTAATTGGTGTGTGCAGGCGATCCGATACCGAAGACATAAAGCAGGGAGATAAAAATTAAGCCCTCAAAGGAGCACCTAATGGCTGGATCCTCCCCTCGGAAGATAAAGAGGGTTGATGGAGCAAGAAATCCCGCGTCCCTCTTTCCCAAGAAAAACAGATCGATCTCTCGGTGGCAACAGCTCCCTCTTCGATCGATTCCATCCCTCTGAACCGTCTTCAATTTCCGATCGGAAATGCCGCATTTCCGCGTGTTTTCGGGTCGCACTTACCCCGAGGATCTGATTCTCGGACAGGTGGTTGAACTCGTCAATGTCGGGTGGACATATGCGGATCTGTGTGCAAAAACGGGACCATAGTCGGTGGGGTAGCGAACTGGTAATCGGAAGGTTGCTAGGTCGAAACTTGATCCAGCAAACAGCTATACACCAAAGACCGTCGTGTATGTGGGGGTTGGTGCGTATTCAATCTGTCGTGGTCTCAAATATTGTCGTGGTGTGGCAGTTAGTTAATGAACGTCGTATTGGATCAACGCCACGTGCAATCTCCTTGGATCTACACCGTTAGGAGAGATCCGAGGACAACACCTCGTTACTTTGAACCTCGGCCAGATGACGAGATCAACACCTGAAGTTCCCCAACGTAGACGACGGTCTTTGGTCGGATCTCGAGTTTCGAACTCGCATCCCTTCGGTTGCCAGTTCTACTTGTGTACGATTCATACTATTTTCACGCTACCGTTTTGGACCGACGACACCACAGGAGTTTAGTTTCCATTTGAGTCCAATCACCTTTTTGTAAAAAGTAATACATGAAGAAATGTAATTATTTCAATAATTTTCGGGACTATGTATCTGACTTATGTTTGTATTTGACTATGTTTGGGACTAATGACGTCTTTGAGGTCATCCATAAATTTTTATACTGCTCCTTCTAGTAATTCTTACACATATTATAGAATAATAAGGACGCTGCCGTCACAACAACGCCAACTTGTGTATATACACAATAAAAGTTTTACTCTCACAAGAGCCGACCAACCAACGTAGTTGTTAAGGTGTTAACCTCTATATCGGATGGTTCCTGGTTCGAATCCGGGTCCGGGTATGGATGTTTGTAAAGGGGGCATATAAATATGAACACGCACGCACATACATGTATATACAGTAGAACTCCAATTATCCGAATCAATTGGGACCGGACCCCATTCGGATAATCAAAAATTCGGATAATTGGATTGTTTCCGAAAAAAGGGTCTAGTATGTATTTTAATTAATGACTTATGTATGTTGAAAATGGGAGAAAAAAGAACTATTTTTAAACAAAAAGAGCTTTTAATTAATAAAATGAAAAGACACTTTTACATGTTAAGCGTACTTACAAGTGCTATACATAAGTACAGTATGTACGTACCGTACTGTAAATGAAAGTCATTGCTTGCTAAACATCTCGGTCAAAGTAAGCTGTTTGACTGTCTTCATCCGTTTTCGGGAAACCAAGTCGCGTATCCGCTTGATAATGAGAAGTTGCATGGGGTCACACTCGGGCTCCATCCACTTCAACGCAGTTTCTAAGCCGGCAAATGCTTCACTAACAGATGGTCCCGTGTCTGTTTCAACTTCGACAGTAAGGTCATCTTCTTCAACGACACTTTCTTCTCTCAAACTTTCAATAAGTTCATCATCGTTTAGAATTTGAAACCCAGAATCATTAATTTACGAATCGCAATACCTTTCCGTCTTAATTTTTTTTCTGAAATTCTGAAAGCGATTCGGATAATCAGCGATTCGGATAGTCGGAGTTCGGATAATTGGAGTTCTACTGTATATATATACGAAATCCACAAGCCAGGGTGTTAACAGCCCTCTTGCCCCTTCCTCCAGGCACCCATGGGGTATACTCAAAGGACCGGGGAATATGTTCGAATTAATGGAAGTTCTTAATTATCGAGAGAAAAAAGCCTAGATTAATTTTATGTTTCAGAAAAGGAGAATTGTGGAACTTTGAAGCAACTTCGACCTAAGCACAAATTTGTGTTCACAAGGTTCTTGTTATTGGGAGTTTATTGTATTGTGTCACACACACACACACACACACACACACATCCGCGCGCGCGCGCGCGGAAAGTTCGCGTTTTCAAATCGAAGCCATCTTTGTTATTATTACGGTCTTTTCTGCTTAAACTGTGTGATTATTGCATGTGTTGTGGCATAATTTTTGTTTCACTGCAGTGCTAAGAATGGAGAACCAAGAAGTTCATTTTCGTCATATTATGCTCTCTTATTTTAAGGTATTTATTGCTAGTCAGACTGCTCGTAAAATGTGTGCTGTGTATGGACATAGTGCTGTTTCGGAGGCCAGAGTTCGAAGGTGGTTTGTTAAATTTAATTGTAGAAATTTCAGCCTCGAAGAGGATGCCCGCTCTGGACTACCCTCCTCTGTAAACGAGGACCTATTAAAAGATGCTATAGCTGAAAATACACGTTACACAGTTCAGGAACAATCACGCAGTCTAAATATTCCAAAAAGTACACTTCATGATCATCTGAAGAAGATTGTATATGCAAGCCGCTACTATGTATGGGTACCCCATACTTTAATACAACAGAGACTGTCAAACAGCACCTCCAGAACTTCTTTATAAATAAGCCTAATGATTTATTTAAAATAGGAATTTTCCAGCTGCCAAAAAGAAGGCAAAAAGTCAAAGAACAAAATGGGGTTTATTGGGATTCAATTCAACTTTTTTATGTTTTTGTACTGCTTCGTTGGTATTTATCTTAAAAAAACGCGCACAACTTTCCGGATGACCCAATGTTTGTGCGAAGCAAAATATGCAGACTAGCATCGAATGATATTCAAATTTTAAAAAGATCACTCTATTAATATTTAATATGTTATAAAATAATTACAGGAAATGTTAAGATAAAAGTATTTAAACACGTATAAAGTAGGATGTGATTTTTTTAAAACAAATTTTAAGGCCTACCTCTATCATATTCATTAAAATAGTTTACAAACTGCTTGTCTCTGTGTCTCTTTTTATAGCGCATACTCATGATCTATTGTCTACTGAAGAACAATGGTTGGCCAACCAAAAATGCACAAATTTTTTTCCGGTTGAAATTGTTTTATAGGTGGTCTATTTGCATTAATAAACATTTGAAATCAATAAAGATTATCTCAAATCTGTTAGCCGACCAACCGGTATAGTGGTTAAGGTGTTAGCCTCTATATCGGAAGGTTCCTGGTTCGAATCCGGGTACGGGCATGGATGTTTGTAAGCGTATGGTGTAGAGGCGGCTGGTGCACCTTAAATCTGTCGTGGCCGAAAGTCCTCACGTTGGGTTGGCGTGGAAGTTTGGAGAGTGGGGTGCCTGCTCAGGTGTTGCTTCGTCATCTGACCGTGGTTCAAAATGACGAGGTGTTGTCCTCGGATCTTTCCCTCAAGGGACTGATCCCGGACCGTCGTCAATAGCCCGTTGTGCAGCTCTAGTACCCGACGTTAACTAAAAATTACCAAATTACTCAAATCTGTTACACTGTTATTCATTGTACTAAACCCGCGCTCGCATCGGCCGTTGAATATGGTAATATGTATTTCAATTGTGCTTAAAAGAGGCTTTATTTTTTCTGGAGCAACTTCGGCGTTTTCATGGGTCCCTCAAAACGTGAATAGGGCACATTTCATTTGTATCAAAACGTCGACAGATCCTTTTCACCTCCTTTTCTCTATGGCGAATATCTCCTGTATTTATATTTTCTGTATCACACAAACATGGATATATCCTTCAAAAGTTGTCAATTTTCTTCATTAACATCAGAACAAAGTCTGGATTTTTCTCATTCTATCGACACTACTTTGAAGTAATAGCTTATGATGAATAGGTACGATTTTGGAATTATGTACCAAGGTGATATCTTGAAATAGAAACTTTTCTTTTCCTTCCACAGCTATCTGCGTTTCACGTGATTTTTCGCGCGTTGTTTTTTTTCTAGGAAAAGCAAAGCGCGTACGTAGTCTTTAAGAAAAAGCAGAGGGTATACGGAATTTGCTGCCTCCAACAGGTTGCTCTTCCAACTCCTGCGTCTCCAGTAGCACAATAAGAAGTAACCGCACGTTCAAGGAGTCTTCTGTGCTATTCAGACCCCCTTCTGCGTAAGTCCCAACGCGTGATTGTTCCTGAGCGAAATCGGATCGGTTTGTAGAAATGGCGTTCACGGAATCGTGCGTCTGATGTTTCACTTAAAGGTCACTCTCTCAGTGGTGAGCATCATCGGAGGAGATATTAATCTCTGGTGACTTGGGGAAGGACACTTTTGAGATTTGAATCTCGAATCGCAATTTGCCCTAGCAATTGAGTACAATTTTGAAGTAATTATTCGATTGTTAAATTAAGGGGGTTCGAGATTCTAAAATCTAAATTTTAATCTTAATTTTTTGTTATACATTGTATTTTGCACAAATAATACCTATTTTATATTTTCAGAACTTAAAATTTTTTTTTTAACCAAAATTTTAGTGTCAAAATTTTGACGTTGGGCACAACATTGTTATATCTTGAAATATTTTATAGCAAATCACTTCATTTTTGCATTAATTAACTTCTTCGAAATTTTGAAAATATTTTTTCAAAAACTACATAAAACCCATAGTACACAAAGTTCGAAAAATATATTTGAAAAGTAAACGTAGAAAACTGCGCTCATTTGTGACGAGTAGTTTTTAATTTACATCCATTTTTCACTATTGGAATCCCATTTAAACACTAAAGAAGAAAAAGAGCGTTTAAAATTATGAAGGCTCGTTTGATTTTCAGCTGGTCACGTTTATAAAAAGCTGAATACTACCGGTTTTCACTGTTGATAGAAAAAAAATTTAGGTGTCATTTTATTCAGAAATATTTATATTATTTTTTTAAATAATAAAACAAAAAATGTGACTTTATTTTTTCATAATTTGAGTCCTCCTCCTTCTTTACTAACTGTCACACTTAGTTGCGCGGTTATTTTTTAAATTTTTACAATGGCACTTTTTTTATTCAAAAATAAAACATCGACAACGTAAAAACATCGATAATGTAAAAACATCGATGTTAAACAAACATCGACTCCAATAAATCGATGGTAAATAAATGGATATTTTGAAAACATCGAAATCGATGTCGTATCCCCTACAAGCAAGCGAAACGATCGAAGGATTCGAGATTGAAACCATTCGACATCTCTCCCATTAAAAGCCCTTGATTGGTTGGATGCGATGTTGTCAAGAGACATGCGATGTTGTCATCTGCTGCCATCTGTCGCGAGAGCTCCGTCAAAGGGTTCCTTTATTCTCGAATGGCGGGAACACTTCGCTTGGAACTCTCCAGCGGAAATGTAGGGATGGCACCTTGTGTTCTTCTATTCCAATGTTTGTAACGGATTGTGTATTTGAATGGAGAGTAACGGATTAGCAACCAGAGGGTTTCGAGTTCAAATTCAACCAAAGGACCGTCGTGTGCACGGGGGTTGGTGTAAGTTCAATCTGTCGCGGCCTTAATGTCCAAACGTTGGCGGGATGTGGACATTTGGAGGGTAGAGTGCATTCGGGTGTTGACCTTGTCATCTGACTATGATTGAAAGCGACGAGAGATGTCCTTTTGGGATGGATCCCGGACCGTCGCCAATAGTCCGTTGTGTTACAACAGCGTGACGTTAATTCAACTACCTTTTACATACCCGTTTACTAAAATTACCATTACCATACCAGTTTACGGTAATCCTTGTGTCGGCGTTGTAGAAATGTTGGTTGTCGCAACTTATTGTGACCCTTTCGACAAGTAAAAATATTGTTTACAAATGTACGACTGTTAAAAAGATTGTGTCAATTGCTAAAAATAGTGTCGCCAATTACGACTGTTAAAATAGTGTTTACTAAATTACGATTATAAAAAATATTGTTTACTAAATCACGCTAATTAAAATATTGCTTACTAAATTACGACTTTTAAAAATGTTGTTTACTAAATTACAACTTTTAAAATACTGTTTACTAAATTACGATTTAAAAATATTGTTTACTAAATTACGACCATTAAAATATTGCTTACTAAATTGCGATTTTTAAAAAAGTGTACTAAATTACGACTCTTAAAATTTTGTTTAGTATATTACGACTATTAAAAAAATATTGTTTTCTAAATTACGACGGTTAAAATATTGTTTTCTAAATTACGACTACTAAAAATATTGCTTACTAAATTACGACTACTAAAATATTGCTTACTAAATTTAGATTTTTAAAACATTGTTTACTAAATTACAACTGTTAAAACTTTGTTTATTAAATTACGACTAATAAAAAATATATTGGTCACTAAATTACGACAGTTAAAAATCCTGTTCATTTAGCAACACTGACCAGATCTTAATGGAGATTTATCTCGTCATTATAAGCTAACCATCATAAAAAAAGTCGTCAGTATCTTGATGACGCGTTACGTCGTCATGAGCAAAATGGGTCAGATATGTCGCGCATCGAAACGGTTCAGAGAGTTAAACAAAATCCCCAAATTGGAAACTGCGCGGTCTCTTGTATCGATAACTCGCAACCTCAGAATACCAAATTAAGCAAGGGGCGCATACGTGTTCCAATACCCACTCCCATTTCCTCACACAAGCCGGTCGAAAGCTCGGGGTGGCTCTAGTGCACCGCCCCTGCCTGTGTGGGCGCTGGAACAGCCCCGCGGTTCCAATGGGAATTGGAAATCAATTAAACGGTGAAAGACAGAAGCAGAGTGCACTTTCATGTGCAGGTATCGATCGATCGATTTCTTCCGCTTCGATCCATCCCCTGTCCTAAGGTCGGTGGTTCTCTCAACTCTTCCAATACCCCCATTTGTATGCTTCATCGCAGCCTCAGATCTGCGTGAGAATCCGCAAGCTCACTGCGCTAGCAACATGCGAGTTGTATGCGACACATGTGCATTCCTCAATGGGTGTATTTCTCTCTTCTGAGTCATCAAAACCTTCATTGTGTGTATTTCTATTACTTGATGATGTCTGTCTTGTGTCGGGCGCAGTATGCCCCCCCCCCCCAATCAAACAGGTCTAGGGAAGTGTTCTTGAGGTTCGGGTTTAAAGTTTGTGTAATTATATCTCGGGGGGGGGATCAGCTTCAGACTGATCACCTAAGAACGTATTTAGAGGACACACACAAAAAAATGTTAGTGGTTTACTAAAAACTAGACACTGCGTGGCCAGCACGGCGTTTGAGATTCATTGAATATCATCAGAAAATCAACGACTATTAAAATATTGCTTACTAAATTGCGATTTTTAAAATAGTGTACTAAATTACGACTCTTAAAAATTTGTTTAGAATATTACGACTATAAAAAAAATATTGTTTTCTAAATTACGACGGTTAAAATATTTTTTACTACATTACGACTACTAAAAATATTACTATAAATTATACGACTCGTAAGTTGATTATCCTAAGAGTCTAAGAAAAACGAACTTTTTCTCACCTTGCATGATGTATATATTTATTTATAATGTAACCTAGTATACTGATTTAATGTATATACTGTATAGATGTAAGGATGTATATTTGTAATGCGCTCTAACATTCTGGGTAGACATGTCACCTTGGTGGCAAGCTCTACTCATCCAACCACACTTATTTAAACTAGTACAGTGTCTCACGACACTAGGCACGGGAGTGTGCGTTAGTGTTAGTTTGTTAGAGACAGTTCTTTTCGTGGGGGTCAGATGTGACCACTGCTCGATGACGCTCGCCAATCCCCGGTGATTGCTACGTATTCCCATTTGGCAAACAATTCCCTTCGCAAACAAACTCCACGGGCGACGCCGTGGTGGCCTCGAAGTGGCTATTATCAACAACGTAAATCAAAACACGCTAGAATCGAAAAATTGGCATGGTTTCAAAGGCCAAGGTGAACTATGGCATGGTTCCAAAGGCCAAGGAGGCATGGAACCAAAGAACGCCTGTGACGTCAGTGGTCGAAAATCGGAAAATCCTCTCCTTCTTCAAGGGCTTCACATTCCGGAGAGAAGAACGAAAGGTGAAAAAAACTAACAAATTAGTTTTAAAATGTTCTAGGCCAAGGAGGCATGGAACCAAAGAACGCCTGTGACGTCAGTGGTCGAAAATCGGAAAATCCTCTCCTTCTTCAAGGGCTTCACATTCCGGAGAGAAGAACGAAAGGTGAAAAAAACTAACAAATTAGTTTTAAAATGTTCTAGGTTAAATTTTAAAATTCCGGCGCTACACAAAAATCGCAAATCATTAGGACTACCTGTGTGCGAAATTTTCATTCTTGTAAGTGCCACAGATTCATTCGTCAGGTCACTGATCACAGAGACACAAACACTTTCTTTTATAATAGTAGAGATAAATTCTGAAGTTGGAAGCTTCGTGATGATTTATTCTTCCATGTTGAGCACTCTTGTTGGTTTCCGAGCGGCAGCTCGTTTAGAAGAGCAGCGGATTAGCAATAGAAAGGTTGCGAGTTCGAATCCAACAATAGACCGTTGTGTACAAAGGGGGCTGGTGCACGTCAAATCTGGCAATTCCACAAATATAATCACGGTGGAGTGGTGTGGAAGAGTAGATACCAGCTCACAACGTCATTTAGCCGTTGTTCAAAATGACAATATGTTGTCTTCAGATCGTTCCCTTCGCGAGGGATCCCGTACGGTCTCCTTCGATAGCCCGTTGTATTGCTCCAGTGTGACGTTAATTCAACTATCTACCTGATAGCAGAAGCTGCAAAGTCAGCGTACGACGCTACCGGTCGCAAAAGATGTTCCTTACCGGCTTTTTCTTTGAGCAAAGGGGGGTCGAGGACGGAAAATACACCTACCCCTTCAAATTCCTTCCTCTCGTAAGTTACCGATCAAACAGACGGGTGTGTTTCTTCACGCGCAACTGTGTTCCATAAATATCACGCCCAATTCTCTCCAGCCCCCAAGGGGGTAGAAACATCCCCCCTAGGAAACTCGATCCCCTCCGCTTAGAACTGACTCAGTGATGAATGAACTTGCAGACGACTTTTTTTTTATGAATATAAATACACGTGCATATAAATCCCCAACGGATAATTCATTCTTTTCCCCTGAACTTTTTCGTTCCACCCACCCTTGGATTGTTCCCTTTCGGAGTGCGAGAGTCGTTCCCGAATCGCTTGCAACTTCCCTTCCCTCCAGCATAGGGGTATTATGAAAAAATTGTAAATGACAAAAAGTGAAAAGTTCTAAATCGGGATGCACCCTCTCCCTTTCGATGGGGTAGGGCGGAACAAAAAATGGAAAGGAACGCGTGCGGCACGTGCGGACTATTTTTTGCAACTCAACTCCGTGATGGAAAAGGAAAGGGGGAGGGGATGGAATAGGAACGGAACGCTAGGAATCGGAAATTGTTCTGATGAATTCTCTTCGCTTCGCTCTTGTTGCCAGTTTTCGGAGTGCATCTATCATAATCCCCGCGCTGTGGATTATCGTTTGCAGCTGGGGATGCGATGGTTTTTGTGCAAACGATATTGATTCCGACGGGGGCTTTTTGTTTTATCAGAGTATAATGATTATGGGGAAGAAGAGACGGAGAGACTTTATTTTTCGTTTAAGAACTGGGGTGGGGGTTGGTCCGACGAAGATCGTCTGCAATCTCGTGTAGTGAGGTTCGTTTTGATTAGGGGAGGGGTGTTTCCTTTTGAATGAATTGAGAGCAGGTGGTTATCGCGCGCTTGGGGTGTTGGAGAGGTACGATCGGGATGGGTTCGATTTCTGAGGCGCGCGATCAGCTGTTGAGACAGGCGAGAGTTAAATAATGGAATAATTATTGGGTCTTGGCAGCCAGCCAAGGTCTCGAGAACGGGAGGGGTTGTGAGGTGGTTTGTTTTGACACTGAAGAGATTGAATCGGATCGACAGACGGACTCGTTTTCATGGGCAGAAAATTCATTAGTATTGCACTGGAGCAACACAACGGTCTTTGGTTGGACCGAGTTTCGAACTCGCAAACCTCTGTTTGCTAATTCGTTACTCTTCCAACCGGGTTACCGCAGCCCAGTGTTCGAAGGGAGATATTCTAACGTAACGTTGAATTTATCAAAATTTCATGACGTTCTTTCAATTTGTTTCCTGATTTGCAATTAATAGTACTTCCATTCTGATTATCATGATGGCAATCATGTTGTCGCATAAGTAGAACAATTTCCAAAATTGCAATTACAGTAGAAACAGCGGATACAAAAAAAAAACATAATGTATAGTAATTGTATACAAATTTATAGAACTAGGGAGCTCTGCCCCCTGCTCGCTTACGCTCGCCAACCACTGGGATTGCTTCTCAAACGAACACTCCTTTCGAGTAGTTAATCTCCTGCGACGGCAAAACTATCTTAATGATTTGTATATGACCTGATTTGACTTTCCGGTCTATGACGTTGCCTGCTCGCCAACTCCCGGTGATCGGCTGATTGCTCCGCAATCCCATTTGGTTTGCTTCGCAAGGAAACACTCCTTTCGTAAGTTATTTTGCTTTTTTTTCTCACTTTAACACTTAATGCTCCCTAAACTAATAGCCGTATCAGTAAAAAACCTTTTTTACCTTGTTCCCTGTACAATTTTGAAGAAACCATGTTAATCTCGTAATTTTCTGATCCGTATTTTCATCCCAAATTTCGTGGCGAAAAAATGTTCCCCAAAAGTTGCAGTCCTTTCATCTTTCGACTCCTGATGGAAAACAAAATTGGAGTTGCAAACTCGCTTAATTTCCACCCCGACACGAGATCTTGACGATCCAATGAGTGCCGTTTCTCGGAATATCTTCGATGTTTGAAGGGGGACGCGTTTGCAACTCCGGTGTAAACGTGGCTTAACAAAGCAAGAAACAGGAACCTCTCAATGAATGGTAATTCAGAATCCGTTTTTCGGCCGGTTACTACGAAAATCGAACCCAATATTAAAACAATTGTCAGATCGAGGCGATGTCACGTATCAAATGAAATTATTCATTTACTTTTAATCCTCGTTCTTTTTTGTAACTACAAAATACAAATAAAATAAATAATTTGTGATAGATAACTTTCATGTGTTACTTGGGCCTCCCATAAGTGAATCTATGTAGCCCTTGGTCATAACATGTCTGTCCATCCTTGCCCTACATAAAAGTAGTCCACAAATAAAAACTTGCGCTTCACAACTTGTAGAATACAGAACAACTCGAAGAGAGGTTTTTAGGGGTGGAGCGAATGATGGAGGGATAGATGAAAGGTGGATTAGTTGGGATTTTGTGGACGAAGAAAGCGTTTCTTAATGGACTCTCCCGGTAATCCTCTTGAGTGCTTTTTCCCCCTTCTGAGTTTCAGTCTTTCCAAAACCCGCGTTTCGCCATTTTGTTTTGCCTTGGTGTCGAATGTGCCGCTTAATAACCAATCCTCAAGGAAAGATCGAGGACAAAACCTCATCATTTTGATCAACGGTCAGATGACTCCACTCTCAGAACGTCCAAGCAACGCTTACTTGAGGACATTTTAGACCACGACAGATTTAACGTACACCAGCCCCATTGTACACGACGGTATTTGGCTTGACCTAGTTCAGAACTCTCAACTCCCCTCCCCGGTTGCTAATCCCTTACTTCTGCAACTGGCAACCGCGGCCGGAAAGAACCGAGGTCAACACCTCGTCATTTTGAGCCACGTTCAGATGACGAAAGCACCCGATTGGTTAAGCTGTCCGAAAAATACTCGAAACACACCAGACACCTGCATTCTTTGTCAGCTGACCCGTGAAATCGTGTCCCATCCTGTTGTCCGAACCTTTCCATTCAGCACGAAACCTCACAACAGTGAAACGGAGAATCGTACAGTGAGTCACGAACCGTGAACACCACAAGCAAACAGAATACAACATCAAAAAACACAAAAACCGAAAACAAGCTTACTAATTATATCAGTCAAACTTCCCATTCGAAAGTTCGCAATTTGAAAACTTTTTCAAATAAACTGCAACGATAGGATTTAACATTTAGGTAAAACGAGCAAGACCGTGTATCCAAAAACTAATTAGGTAATGAATTAAATTTGGAAAATTTGGAACCAGTCTTTCGGAGCAGAAAATCGAAGAAACAGTCAGCTGAAAAACTGGAGCATTCCGGTAAAGTTTGGGTAAAAAGGAGTTGGAAAATAAATTAGATACGATTTGTGTTCAGCGGATGAACTAATTAAGATATTACCATCATAACAAGCATTAAAATAAGTTATTTAATGAGTAATAATTACTTCCAGGGAAGAAACTTTTAAAATTCGTTTTCTATTTGCTTTCTAAAGCTAACGTGATTTAAATAACGAATTGTTTAATTATTGGAGTGGAAGAACTCGAGAATTAAATTTCTATACAGATCGATTCTCTTTGGAATCGAATCGAAGTCTAGTAGAATCAAATGAAAAGTATCGATAAAATTGTAGTTGAATAACATCGTTGTTACAGCCAGAATAAAATTAATTTATAGTTCTCGAGCAGGGTTGCCGACATTCTTATGAGGCTACCAGTTTGTAGTTCTTTCGATTGCAGACTGTGTTAAATTTTAGTACATCTCCGAAAAAACAGAGGGGGTAGCCCGCTTGGAAGAGTAACGGATTAGCATCCGGAAGGTTGCGACTTCGAAACTCAGGTTGCCGTGGTGTAGAAGTGTGGAGTGTCATCTCAGGCGTTAACCTCGTCATTTGGTTAAAAATGACGGTATTCTCGGATCTTTCCCTTGGAGATTAATAATAGATTATCCCAAATGGCCCGTTATGTTTTCTCCAATGCGACGTTAATTCAACTAGTCCCTAGTCCAAAGACCGTCGTGTCGAGGGCACGACAGAAGACATACAGCATCAAGTAATGGACATACACAAGAGACAAAAAAAAAGCCTTACTGACACATAAGATAGAAACACACCCAAGGATCTGTCCGAACTCGACTACAAGTCGCCGGTTACTAGCGCAATGGCCATACCCATTGAGTCGCAGTCCATACCTATTGAGGCTCAGTGGCCATACCCATTGAGGCTCAGTTGCCATACCCATTGAGGCTCAGTTGCCATACCCATTGAGGCGCAGTGGCCATACCCATTGAGGGGCAGTGACCATACCCATTGAGGGGCAGTGGCCATATCCATTGAGGCGTAGGGGCCATACCCATTGAGGGGCAGTGGCCATATCCATTGAGGCGTAGGGGCCATACCCATTGAGGGGCAGTGGCCATACCCATTGAGCCACGACGGCTTCGATTTTTTCTACAGAAACATAGCGTTAATGTCACCAGTCCCTGGTTTTTAAGTAAACCTCCCCTCCATAAAGCGACTGGAACTTTCTTTTATCTCGTCGCATGCTCGAACCGTTCGAAAGCTTCCTAGCTGTTCGAATTCCGAACAGCCGAAGCGAACGTTCTTTCGGCGGGGTTGCTTTTAATCGCTGTCTCCAGAAGAAAATCCCCCGGGAAGTAATCTCCGGGTACGCTCTAAATAAAGAGTCGCCCCCAGGGAATGCGATAGAGGTTTTTCTTTCTCCCGGAATCGGGAGACGAAAGTATTTGTTGAAAGAATCTGGCAGCAGGTTTGGGCGTTGTTGGTGATCTATGCCTGCTTCAGATAAACCCTGGAACGTGACGTTTCAGAAGACGTGTGGAATTATAGAATGCGGAACGTTATACGGTGGGGGAATGGTGGGTGGAGACTTTTTTGTTCAGAACAACCCCCACTCGTTTCTTGAAGGGTAGGGTGTGGGGATCTTCGAATTATGTGCTATGCGTGAGCGATCTGTGGGTAAATATTTGTGGCTCGGTTGTGGGATTTTTTGGGGGTTAAAAAAGTTGCGTGTACATTCCCCCCCCCAAGGCTCGACAATTGCTGCTGATTGGCTGACATTCGTTAACCTTCCAAGTGGTTTTGACGAGATATCTCGTTTTTTACACATTTGTCTCGTGACGATATGTATCGTCAAACTTAGCCGCTCTTGATATCATCATCATAAAATTATCGTGTTGACGTATATCTCGTTATTATCAAAATGGATCATATTTTGAAGGAGTCCTTAGGATTATATCTCCAACAGGTGTACACAGGTTTCACTCTTTACCCATGAGTTTTACAATCTTTGATGAAAATGGGGGGTCACGGTTCTGGGATACCCAAGTGATCTTTCTCTGCTCTGTCCACTGCACTAACAGCTTTCGAGCTGTAAACGGCGCATTTATGATTTTTCCCTGGGTGCATTTCTCTGTTCAGTGTGAGTAAACTTTCATTGTTGTCTGTATGTATATTACTTGCTATTATTTTTCTTGTGTCTGGCACAACTTCACCCAATGTCTGCGCCATAACTCCCTGATCAACAACCAACCAATTGACGAGATATCTCCCCATAAGCAATATTGCCCATCTATGGATAGACAAGATGTTTCGTCATTTGCAAAATCAGTCAGATCTGGATACCTCATTGAAAGAGTTGATCCATATTGAAACTGGTTCCAATGACGTTAAATTGTGTCTTGCAGACCCATCTGAAAGCAAGATTCATATAGCTGTAGGAACAACAAATCAACTAACACCAACACACCCTATAACTGCAGGCTTGCGTATACGGCTCTATATAAGTTGAGTTTGATATATTGTTCTTAACCCTCCTGATGGTGGTATCGATGAGATACACTACCCTACAATAATGGACCGGACAGCAAGCTGTGATGGTATAAGGGAAATAATAGATGATTTAATAAGGGGATGTACTGCAATTAACACAACCAACCCTTCTGATGATACTTTCAACAAGGTTTCGATACACAGCTATGGGTATTTGTGTCCATTCCTGCTGCAAGAATGTCGCCAGCTCAGTTGTCGATTTCGGACGGTGTTCCCTGGTCCGTAAGCGTCGCTTTAACACGTCCCACCAATGTTCTGTGGGGTTTAGATCAGGACTCTGAGCAGGCCAGGGAAAACGTTTTACATCCATATCTCGGTACCACTGCTCGACAGAGGCTGCACCGTGACACGGAGCGTTGTCGTTATGGAAGTAATATTCGTCCATTCCATAAAATTGTCAGAGCGTAGGAAGAACCTCATTATCCATAATGTTCATGCAGGGGTCGGCGTTCCATTGACCGGGAACAACATACAAAGGTCTCAGGTCATACCACGACACCCAAACAAGTAGTCGGATTTTATGCAAATCAGCTGGCGTCCGGTCCATTATCGTAGGTTAGTGTGTATCTGGTCATCAGCCAAGTTGACAAGATCTGTGTGAACGACAAATCTCATCGCAAGCACTTTGAGGGTTCAAGAGCAGGAAGTTGCGGCTTTTGATTTGCACGTGTCACCGTCTTTTCGCTCTAATCCAATCAGCTCTCCTTCATTGCGCTAAGCAGCAGACCTAAGCCTAGTCGCAAATCCTCCTAATTGCCTACCTCAATTAATACTCCCTCCCCCCAAAAAGAGCACGTGGCAGCCGGTGAACCCACCTGTCCCCCCTCCCTCTCGTAATAAACCAGTCGTATCTCTTCTACCCCCTCTTATAAATCTTTTTTCCTTCTCTCTGAATATCGCGGATTGCCTCGAGCTATCTCTGCACGCGACCGGTACATACAACGCTCAGATTAGTCTCAGCCAATCAGAAGCGGAGTTGAGGGGGAGATAATTTCATTTGGGTGGGGTGGTTGGAGTTTTTTCTTTTCGCGGCATTCCTTCGGAATATTTTTCCCTTCGGCTTCTTTTTCCTTTATCAGATCCCGTGTTGTCTGAGGACCAGTTGGGAGAGCAACCGGAGGGTCCAGCCAAAGACCATCGTGTTCGCACATTCAATCTGTCGTGGCCACAAATAGCCTCACGTTGGCGTGGTGTGGAAATTTGATGTGGTTTCAAAATGATGAGACGTTGTCAACGGATCCTTCTGTTCGGGAATAGTAAATCCACTGCGCTAACAACTAGGGATGCGACATCGACAGCAAAACATCGATGTTCAAAATTAAAACATCGTCCAAAACCTATCGATGTTTTTAAACATTAGTGTATTTAAACTTTTTTTTCTCCCATTTCTTAAAACTGGTTTAGCTACCACAAACATTAATGTTCGATTAGAGGGGGGTGAAGATTTAATTTGCCCTTTGCCGTGATTATTAATTTATAACTAAGACTTTATTTTTTAGCTGTCAATACAAAGTAAAAAATAAATAATTAAGAACAATTAACAAAAATCTTTTGTTTTCAAATTGAATAATATAAAAGAAAATAATATTTACAAAATTTGACATAGGTACTTCTTGCTATAAATATAATTCGGTAGGTACATAACACAATAATTATTGTTAGTTAGAAAATTTATCAATTTATGGGGGCAAACCAATAATTTATTTTTTATTTATTATAAAAATATTGCGATCTATAATTTTTGTATGCCCCAATATTTGTTTTTTACAGTTTGTAAAAACATAAGTTTGTTAATTTTCTATACCTTAAGCCGACTTCCTTTTTCACTCACTATCCCACCATTTAGGGATAAAACTCCTTTTGATGGGACAGATGTCGCCCTCACTGACAAATACTTAGTAAAACGGTTATTTTTCTTCATTTTTACTAGGGTACTTTTTTCATTCAAAAATAAAACATCGACAGCGTAAAAATATTGATGTTAAAAACAAACACCGGCTCCAATAAATCGATGGTTATTTTATCGATGTTCCGAAAACATCGATGTCGAATCCCTACTTTCCAGACCCTTCACCCTTGATCACCACTTTGGTCTAAAAGTATGTTCAATTTACTGATTATAAAAATTATGCTATTTGGTTATTTTTTAAAATTTTTACACGTACACGTAATGGAGTACACGTAATGGACAACGTAAAAACATTCACAAGTGTAAGCATAGATGTTAAAAAAACATCTGCTCCAATCTATCGATGATAAATACATCGATGTTTTGAAAACATCGACATCGATGTTGCATTCCTTCTTGCAACCTTTCCATTTGTAGGCGGCGCAGATTCGATTCCTGTCGAGTGCATTGATTCTTCAGAGGGCGGACCGTCGTCTATAGCCTATCGTAGTCTGGTTTGTCCTAGTACTGGTCTGATTTTAAGGACGCATTCAAGAGTCAAAAATTGTCCAGTTCTTTGAAACCTTAATAATTAGTGTTCGGGGCTAATTAATTAGGCAGAAAAATAACTGCGCCTTGATGATTTCATAATTCAGTCCAATAATTGGATACGCCTGACTAGGCACTCAAACTCGTGGAATGACTGGTAGTTAATTAAGATTGATTATAATAACTAATTATCCCCTTCGTTGCTCATTCCAATAATTTAATTCTACTACGGAAGCAAAAAAAAAAAATCCCAGCGGGAGAAATACTGAAAAATTGAACTTAATTGAATTTATAGCGTTATCGGAGGAAATTGTATTGAATAAAAATTGAATATTAGTCGAGCTGTTTTGAGTTCCAAATTGTTAGAGTTCTGATTCCAGAGGTACTGTATAACTTTTCTGTAGTACAACAAATTTATGTTAGAAAAAAATGGTGTTTTTTTTTAGAATATCATATTTTGTAAACAATCCCTTCTGCTAGGACACATGTCCTTTTTGATGCGAGCGAACCAATGAGGATTGCAAAGCAATCTTCCATGGTTTATCGAGCGTTTGCGAGCATTGGCAGACCACTAGTATCAAGTAAAAGACATAACGCGCGCACAATAAAAGTTTAGTGATACAGAAGAGAGAAATTCATCCGGGGAGGAATGCACCTACAGGAATCGAACCGCTTGTTTGCTAGCCCAAAAAAAAAGGGCACATACCAGCCACGACGACCGTTAACCTATCGTCATATCAATTAGCATAACTCGTAACTCTTATACATTAACAGGCCGACCAAATGGTATAGTGTTTAAGGTGTTAGCCTTTAGATCGGAAGATTCCTGGTTCGAATCCGGGTCTTGGCATGGATGCTTGTATGCGTATGGTGTAGAGGCGGCTGGTGCACCTCAAATCTGTCGTCCGAAAGTACCCACGTTGGGTTGGTGTGGAAGTTTGGAGAGTGGGGTGCCAGCTCAGGTGTTGCCTCGTCATCTGACCGTGGTTCAAAATTACGTGGCGATACACCGAGGCTGTGGCGGTGGTAACTAGTTGAATATATTAACAGTGAAGTTACGAGTTATGCTAATTAGCATGACGATAGAAAGATGGTTATGTAAATAAAAAACGCAACAAGCAGATAGTTTTTTCTAACTGCTGCTTTATACAGGAATGAGATGTCAAGTGGGTAGGAGTTAATTAACGTCCCACTGGAGCAACACAACTATTGGTGACGGTCTGGGATCCATCCTGAAGGGAAGGACCGAGGACAACGCTTGGTTGTTTTGAGCCAGATGCCGAGAACACCTGAATTGACACCCCACTCATCAGACTTCCACACGACGCCAACGTGAGGACATTTGGACGGGTTAAAATTACAGTGCTGTGTAAACCACTTTTGAGAAAAAAAAGACTTAGACTCAGAAACCAGATCCAGATAATACAATCTGTTAATGTAAAACGAAGTAAGTCAGAGCTTCATTCATAATATTCATTTCTCTCGCTATAATGATAACATTACAACACTTTAGTTCCTCAATTTATTACAGTACCTTTTGCGTTATGTTAATTCTGGAAAGCAAAGAAAGAAGATTATGACAACTTCACGATCTTTTGAATCTCATTTATTTTTGTAAATCATTATCTTTTTTTATTTTCGCACATTCTCATTGTTTGTTTTTATCAAAGACAAATAAATATCTCTTTCGCATATTCCTTCCTGAAATGTGGCTTCCAAAGGGGGTGCAAGCTGGCCACCCTTGTTATATAGTCTAGTTCCATCAGACTTGATAGCTCGTTATGTTGCTCTAGTACGACATTAATTAGAAATACCAAAAAAAAATACCATTACTTCCAAAAGAGTTTTTTCACTGATGATACTACTAAAATAGTAGTATGGTAACAACATCGTGCTATGTGGAATTTTAAAAATTATTTTCGTAAATTTTTTAATTATCTTCCGCTAAGCCTAAAACGGTGTTATTCTAAAAATTCACGCCAAAAGCGTTGGCACAAAGAGTCTTTCTATCAAACCTGTTCCCTAATCCGTTGCTTTTCCTGTTTACTTCGGCCCAAATCGACCCCCAGACATCAGTTAAACAAAACATTATCACCGTCTGTGAAGTTTCAACGAAATTTCTTTGCACTAAAATGTTTATACCAAAAAGTGCGTGCATTTCTATTTTTTTTTTCAGCTAATGTTCCTATTTTGAGTTTTCAATGAAGGCTCGTGCTGGATATTTTCGATAAGACTTTTTACTGAACGAAAATATCCAAAAGAACTGGTCATTAGCGTGTACTCACAAACGGAGACTGAGAAATATATCGTGTCTAGGGACAGTCGTCTACTTCCGGCGTTTGAGATATCTCGTTTTTATTGCCACGTGGGGAATGAAAACTTTGTCTAGACTAGGTCTGACTCTCACCGAAGGATAAGCTGAAATCGTAAATCAGTCTGGTAAAGCTTTTTCAAAGCTTCAAAAGTTCGAGGCATTTTAAGTATGCTCGGAATTTAAATGTAGACCTCCAAGGAATCAAAAAATATTTTCGAGTACGTGTTTGTATTAGTGATGCGACATCGACAGCAAAATATCGATGTTCAAAATTAAAACACTGATGTTCATAATACATCGCCCCACACACACACAAAACCATCAATCTTTATAATACATTTCCCCAAAACCATCGATTGTTTATAATGTTTATAATACTTGTTTAAAAAAAACCATTTCTTGAAACTGGTTTAGCAACTAGTGATGCGACATCGGCTCTAAGACATCGATATTTTTTTATAAAACATCGATGTTTTGAAAACATCGACATCGATGTCACATCACTACTTTTCAGACCCTTCACCCTTGGCCACTTGGGTCTAAAAGTCTAAAAGTATGTTTAACTTGCTGATTATAAAAATTATGCTACTTAGTTTTTTTTTAATTTTTATAACGGAACTTTTTTCATTTAAAACTAAAACATCGATAACGTAAAAACATCGACACGTATAAACATCGATGTTGCAAAAAGATCGACTCCAATACATCGATGTTAAACACCTCGATGTTTTTTATAAATATCAACATCGATGTCGCATCCCCAATTTGTATCACAGATTGATGGGAGCTGGAGCACGTTAAATCTGTCGTTGCCTCCAATGTACTCTCGTTGGCGTGGTGTGGAAGTGTGAAGTGCCAGCTCAGGTGTAACCTCGGCTCTGACCGTTTAAAATTTTGAGGTGTTGACCTCGCATCTTTCCCTTCGTTATGGATCTCGGACCATAACTAATTTTTCGTAGTGTTGCTCCAGTTCAACGTTAATTACTGTTTCCATTTCCTCTTTTTTCCCCACGCGAAATTTTTCTACTCGTAGTTTTCTTGAGTTCGGCACAGCTTGACCAAACAGTGTGTATACGCGATAATACCCCAAAACAATCGAGCTCATATCCATCAACAATCTACATCTTTCAGGACACAAATCACTCTTTTTTTCCAAAACCTTAACTCCTCTTTTTACAAAAGCAAAATGAGCGAATGATCAAAATCAAATGACGCAACAAAACCCGCTCCACATCAGGAAGGGAAAGATCCGTGGACACGTCATTTTGAACCACGGCTAGATGACGAGGTCGATATCCGAGCTGGCACTAGAGATGCGACATTGATGTTATCAAGACATCGATGTTTTTAACATCGATGTATTGGAGTCGATATTTTTGTAACATCGATGTTTATACTTGTCGATGTTTTTACGCTGTCGATGTTTTATTTTTAAATGAAAAAAGTACCGTTATAAATATTTTAAAAATAACTAAGTAGCATAATTTTTATAATCAGCAAATTGAACATACTTTTAGACACAAGTGGCCAAGGTGCCTGAAAGGTGTGGCCAAGGTGCCTGACAAAGTGCCTGAAAAGTAGGGATGCGATATTGATGTCGATGTTTTCAAAACATTGAGGTATTGGAGCCGATGTCGCATCACTAGTTGCTAAACCAGTTTTAAGAAATGGGGGAAAAAGTTTAAATACACTGAATTTTAAAAACATCAATAGTTTTAGTGCGATGTATTATCAACTTCGATGTTTTAATTTTGAACATCGATGTTTCCAAGCATCGATGTTTCGCTGTCGCATCACTTGCTGGCTCCCCATTCTCAAAATGTTCAAACCACGCCAACGGGAGGAGATCTGAGGCACGAAAGATTAAAGAACACCAGCCCCCGTGTACACGATAATCTTTGTTGGATTCTCGGAAAACATAATTTTCTGTCTTGATATATAGTAAGGGTGCACAACCTTTTTGGGAGAAGGGCCATTCGCACCGTTGATTGAGACATGGGGGACGCAAATAAAGTTACAGCACAGACACAATGAAAGTGCTACTACCCAATTATCTGCAGCTGTTATTACACTTAATATGTAT
Source organism: Metellina segmentata (assembly GCA_947359465.1). Lineage (NCBI taxonomy): Eukaryota > Metazoa > Arthropoda > Arachnida > Araneae > Tetragnathidae > Metellina > Metellina segmentata. Next base: position 2,834,566 of record OX375879.1, read on the forward strand.
CGGAAAAAAATAATCACTTATTTTTTTTAAGATTAAATTTACAAAAGTTTTTTCAAAAAATCTAGGAGCTCGTTACAGAGTTAAATGAAGGATATTGTGAATAGTTTAAAAAAAGAAGTTAACAAACATTTGCAATGATCAATCATTTAGAATTAATTTTAAGAATGTGTCTCAAGAACGTCAACCTTCAGCAAATTATTTTAGGTTATAAATTTAATTACAGTAATAGTACAATGAGCAATATAGATGAGTATCATGAATTTTAATGATATCAGTAAAATTAGAAATAAAAATTATAGCATCAAATATATTTAATATTAAAATTTCTAAAGCATAAACAAAATTATGTTACATTTTGCTAATGGGATGGCTGATACTGAGTTTTACAAACTAATTTAGGTATGTTAGGTTCAATACCGCTAGTAGAAACTCTTAAGACTGATTCTAAATGTTTGTCAGTCAATTTGCTTCTCAACTTAAATCCTCTTGGAAGTTTAGAGTCAAAATTAGTTTGCGAGCCGCAAATTGATGATTCGCGGGCCGCAGGTTGGGAACCTCTAATATATAGGATTTAATATTACCCGAAGATGTTTATTTTTGTATCAGAATACTAATATAATACTAATTTACTGTTCTCTGAATCGCTTATACTTTTTTACCAATATATCAGTTCCGATTTAGAGGTAACGGCTTGCATCGTCTGTAGGACCACATAAAATAAAATTTATTTTGAACACAATTTCGGATCCTTTTCCGTCTCAACAGATCATTCATTAACTATTCTCAACGAGACGGTCTGTGAAAACTCCACCCAAAGTCGGAATAGTTAGTCAATTAAGGAAGCGTCCCGCTGGAGCAACACAACGGGCTATTGGCGACGGTCTATGATTCACACCCCGAAGAGAAAGATCCAATGACAACACCTCGCCATTCCGAACCACTGTCAGACCACGAGGGCGATACCTGAGCTGGCACCCCACTCTCCAAACTTCTACGCCACGCCAACCTCTAGAACTTTCAAGTTCCACAATCGAAGTTCATTTTCTCTTTCGAAATCTCTAAAGAATCTTTTATATAGAAATTAAATTTCGTTTTTCTATGCAATTCTATGGAACTCTATAAATTTTTTTCACCTGAGCTGACTTTCCAAACTTCCATACCACTTCAACGTTCTCACGTTGGAGGCTACAACAGATTTAACGTGCACCCCCCCCCTCCCCGAATACTGGCTGGATCAAGTTTCGAACTCACAACTTTTTCATTGCTCTTCCATCTGGGCTACCTCGACCCCCTGAACCATTTTGGCTGGACAATAATTTTATGATGGAGCACCCGCACAGTTCAGTTCCTTAAAATTTGTTTATTTAGCAGAGTTGCCAAGTGCTCCGGAACTTCCGGAGTATCTCCGCTAAAGCATCGAAAATCCGCAACTCCGCGTAATCTTTGGTTCACTCCGGAAATCGCGTCAATGCAGGGAAAAGGGAAAATTTTTCCATTTTAAGAGAAATTGTGTATTAGAATTTTATTTCTATAATTTAAGGATAAAACCTTTCATGTATAAATGTAATTTTTATCCTTAAAACAGTACAAAGTCCAAAATGCTGAATCTTCCGGTCCTCGGCCATTCCGGTTTTCGGATTATTTGCATTTTTTGTCAAAAAAACCTTAATCTAACTTCCCTAGCGCGAATTTTGCGTTTGCAAAACTAAAATAGTAGCTATATAAATAGGAATAATATATAAATAGGAATAATATATAAATAGGAATACTATATAAATAGGAATAATATATAACTAGTAATAATGTATAAATAGGAATAATATATAAATAGGAATAATATATAAATAGGAATAATATATAAATAGGAATAATATATAAATAGGAATACTATATAAATAGAAATAATATATAACTAGGAATAATATACAAATAGGAATAATATATAAATAGGAATAATATATAAATAGGAAACAATGCAAGAAATTGTACTTGCAAATCTTCTAATTTGTCTGTGTGGAACATGACCTCTGAACATGTCCGTTATTTTGCGTTGCTTCATCCATTAGGTCCAGGTTTACCTCCTTGCTCTTTGAAAATTGTCAGAAAGATGGAAAAAAGTGAGAAAACAAAAACAACTCTGGTTAGCAAAACGTCCGAATTTTGGACAATTCCGGATTTTGGATGTCCACATTTGGGACTTAAAAGAAATTATGTGTGTTAATAAGGAATTTTATGACTGTTTTTAAAGAAAAATAAGCAAATATTTTATTTTTGTCCTTTTTTTCGTGGTGCTCCTGAAGCAGCCTCAAAACTCCTGAAATTTTATGAGAATGCTCCTGAAGCGGCTCAGAAAAGTTTGGCAACCCTGATTTAGGAATAATAAAAGGACTGCTACTTCTCAGTGGTTAGGTTTTGATCTAAAATGTTTGCACATTCCTTTTGAACATTCCTTCCTTAAATTTCATTCTATTCACGTGGACTCTGAAATTGAAGATTGGAATTTATCGTTAGACCCCCACAGTAAACATCGTCGATACAGTTTCTATATTATACCATCGTCGATATAGTTATACTATATCAACAATTTGTTTCTACACAATGACACAAATCCCTCTTTTTTTTCTAAAACGAAAACTGCCTTTGCAAAATCGAAAGTAAAATATCAAGAAAATTATCGAGATCAAATGACACAAAAACAAAAACTTTCCACATCAGAAACCCAAATCCGAGGTGGAGATTGCCAAGAACTGGTGTGTAGCGAGGAAGGCCGACGCTACCGCCACCTGTCGATCGATGGGCACATTACGGATGGGAGGAGCAACGACCTGGAAAAGGTCACGTGTTCCAATCACTGGCGTGTGTCGAGTCCTTACGCTCCGGAGTGATCTGAAAACGCACGCGCTGCTTCTGTTCTTTTCCACCCGGCATTTGTTTTTCCTTCGGAAGGAAAGGAGAGCATTTTTGGGTGAATTGGCGGTTTCTGGGTTTGTCTGCTCAGATGGGTTCTTCCCGATTGCACCATAGGTATTGACACGTTCTATTTTCGTTTGTTTACATTTCGAATGGTTGAATGAGAAGTTTGTGGGGGATGCGCCTCATCGTTTTGAGCCACGGTCTGATGACGAGGTCAATACCTGAGCTGGCACCCCACTCGCCAAACTTCCATACGACGCGAACTTGATGATATTTAATGTCACGACAGATCAAACGTGTCCCCTTGGATTTGCAAAACTTCTCTCCCTCCAAACATCGACGCTATTCCGAAAAACGACCTTCATTTTATCGTCAAGATCTCGGAGTCGGAGTGGCGATTTGGAGAGTTTGCAGAGCCAAGTTTGATTTGAGCCATGAGTCGGTAAAGATCAGAGGGATGCAACTTTTGGGGGAGATTTCTCCGAGACGATTGCTTGACACTAACCGCTCCCCTCTGCCCTTCGGCTCCCTCGTGGTCGCTCTCGCCGTCTTTTGTTCGCTTTTTGTGATATTTTGCCCTCGTCGCTTGCTTCGACCCCATCTCCCGCCAAACCGCCAGTAAGTGACCTATTCGATTCAAATGGCGTGGACGAAAGAGCTGGTAATAACATTGATAGAACTATTTAGAGAGAGGCCTGTCCTACTCTGGGACCCAACTACAAAGACCAAAATAAAAATAACAATGCCTGGAGTGAAATGGGTGATGAACTCGACGTCTCGATGAAAAGTGATCACTCTTCTCTTCAAAGGGGTGAGAAGAGTGCGCTCGGAGGGTTGCCTGTCCACAAAGCGTTCACACCGGTCGAAAAGGGGTCAGCATAGGGGAACGTCCTCGCCACAAAAAGGGAGAAATATGTATATGCAACTACGATGTAGACGCGGCTTAATCCGCTGCGCTTCCAACCAGGGGACGGCGGACAAGGTTGGAAAAAGATTACAAAAATAGCCAAACACGATCCACTGTTAAAATCACGTTACGTAAAAGTTACAGTTAACTGCCCGCCTCTGATGCGCGCATTTGGCTTTGCGAGTGCTTCAAGAACGCCCCCCTCGAAATGAAGCGAAGTGGCAACCTCATCAAACACGCACCCACTCGAAAAAAGCCAAAAACATCATTTGATTAGATGCCATCACACTCATATCTTATTTACATCTCATTGATCTCAGTCTGGTTGCCATGGCAGCAGACGCCGGATTCTGTTCCTCCAATCAGAAGGTTAAATAACATTATTTTCCATCTCCATTGGCTGCAGTTTTGACAGATTTAGTAAGTCTTGGAGGGTGTAATGAATGATCTGACGAGACTACTGTGGGTAGCCCGGTTGGACGAGAAGCGGATTAGCAACCGGAGGGTTGCGAGTACGAATCGAACCAAAGACCGTCCTGTACAAAGGGGTATGGTGCACGTTAAATCTGTCAGTCGTGACCTCCAATGTTCTCACGATGGAGTGTGTTGTGCCAGCTCAGGTGGAAAAATTTAGAGTTCCATAAAATTCTATAGAGAAATGACCGTGTTGTTCCTATAGAAAGAAAATTATAACGAGAAAAGGAAACAATAGAAATGTTTCTATAGAATTATATACAGAATTTCTATAGAATTATGTACAGAATTTTTCTATACAATTATATACAGAGTTTTTCTATACAATTATATACAGAATTTTTCTATACAATTATATACAGAATTTCTATAGAATTACATGCAGAATTTCTATAGAATTATATACAGAATTTTTCTATAGAATTTTTTTATAGAATTATATACAGAATTTTTCTATAGAATTATATACAGAATTTTTTTATAGAATTATATATATATACAGAATTTTTCTATAGAATTATATACAGAATTTTTCTATTGAATTATATGCAGAATTGCTATAGAATATACACAGAATTTCTATGCAATTATATAAAAAATTTCTATGCAGTTATATACAGAATTTCTATGCAATTGTATACAGAATTTCTATAGAATCATATACAGAATTTCTATAGAATTATATGCAGAATTTCTATAGAATTATATACAGAAAACGAACTCTGATTGTGGAACTTCAAAGTTCGTTACAGTTCTAGAAGGGTCTAGAGGTTGGCATGGTGTGAAAGTTTGGAGTGTGGGGTGCCAGCTCAGGTGTAAACCTTGGCGTGTGACCGTGGTTCGAAACGGCGAGGTGTTGTCCTTATATCCTTCAGGATAGGATCCCAGACCGTCGCCAATAGCCCAATGTGTTGTTCCAGTGGGACGCTAATTAATTAACTAACTATTCCGACATTGGCTGTAGGGTTTTCACAAATTAAGTCTTGTAGGAAATAATAATAAATGATATGTTGAGACGGTTAAAGATCTGAAATTCGGTTGAAAATCAATTTTATTCGATGTGGACTTGCAGAAATTGACAGCAGACGAATTGTATGGAAGCTTTACTTGCACACTAAATAGGAACTAAAAGAAAAAAACGCTATTTACAGAGAACAGAAAATTAGTATAAAAGCAAGTACTCGTTTCTTGATACATAAATAAACATCTGATGGTAATTGTTGAAAACAATACTTATTAGGAAAGGCAATTAATCTACCTTACCTTCTTTTTCACTTGTCTTGCTTCAACTTCTACTTTAACCCGGGTCGTTGAATGAGAATAACTTCTGTTTTATACTTTACAGCAATCTATACTCACAAATTAGCAATGAAAGCAAAAGGCCTTTTTATATTTACAAACTTAAAACATTTATTGCTATCATTAAATATTTACACAAGAATATGTACATGTTTAAGCATTATCATGTTGGCAAGCATCAGCTCTCGTGACATAACACAATCTGCCGCCAAAAGGAAGTTCAAAAACAAAGGTTAGTTTTCGCAGCAGTGCCGCCACCTACAGTCAGCAAAATAATTAAGTCTAGTTCGCAGTTGTTCGCGACAGTAATATTAAGTCCTCTACATATCGAGCAGAAAATCATAGTTTTTACAAAAACAAAACTTTTCAATCAATTAAAGATTTTTAGTTTCACGATTTTTCGAAAACGAAAAAGGTTTTGATTCGTTACAATATTCGTTGACAACCCTTACGAAAGATCTTTAGAATTCTATAAAAAAGTTTAAGAATAACTCTATAGACCATATTCTATAAGATGTTTTATAGAATGCGGTCTATAGAATCATGGTCATTTTTTTTTCTATAATCTCTAAAGTAACTTCTATACAAATATCTATAGAAAACATCTAGAAACATCGTTAGAATTCTATAGGTTCATGATTCTATCTTCTATCTTTTGTTTCACGACTTTAGTTTTTTATAGAACTTCTCCATAGAATTTTATACAAATACATTTCTATAGATTCAGAGCTCGTTTTCTCTAGAATTCCATAGAAAGGCAAAATAACTTCGCTATAGAAATGCTATATAACTTCTCTATAGAAAGGCTATATAACTTTTCTATAGAAATGTTATATAACTTCTCTATAGAAATTTTATAAAACTTCTCTGTAGAAATGCAATCGGAGAATTTATAGAATCCTATTTTGAAATACATTTATGTCGAATAAACTTGTTTTTCCTGTAGAAATCTATGGATTTTTGTTATAGAAACAAAATTTCGTTTCTCTAGAAAATTTTCCATGGAACTTTCATAAGGAAATTTTCATTCATGTGAAAAATATATGCTTTTAAGTTATCCACAACGCATCCTCTAATATTTGTAGAATCGGGATTCAACATTCCGAATTTGTTGTCACAATTTCTCACTGAGAAAGCATGTGAGAAATGGCAACAAAAACAAAAAAAAAACCCGTCTATTCACCCTGGTCATGCCATAAATCTTTTTTGTAAACACAAACAAAACAATAAGAATTTTCGCCGTGCCGTCTGGCATATCCGTCATCCTGTCGCATTCCCGTGCCACATTGGGTTCTATTCAAACGACTTTGTACCTGAATAATTCTATTGCGGAAATAAATTCCAGGAATAAATACTTTTGTAACACAACTGCAGAGATTGAATAAATATTTTTGTCAACTATGTGAATGCTAACGATCCGTTGAATTTACTGACGCCAAATATATCTTAGGATTCACGTTTTCTGCATTCCTTTGGGGATAAGGTATTTGTAGGACAATAAAAAATGTTCAACGTTCTTACGAATAATTTATAAAGAATTCTTTACAAATTTCTGTAGAATCTTATAGAAGTATGGCCCGTTCTTCTATAAGTTCATGAAGTAATCTCTAAAAATGTCCGTAAAAATCTCTAGAAGCTAATTTTTTTTTTTTTCACGATGTTTTGTCTATAGAACTTCTCTAGAAATATATTTCTATAGAATCAAAGCTCGATTGTTCTACATAAATCTAGTATTTTTTATCCGTATAGCTAAAGATTTCTATAGGTAAAAGTAACATTTCGTGTCTAAGCAGGGAAAAATTTGTATAAAGATTTCTATAGACAAAACCAGCTCTGATTCTATAAAAAATGTATATCAATTGAAATTTTTTGAAAGTTAGTCATGAAACACAAGAAATGAGCTTCCATTGGAAGGCTTTAGAGAATTTGTACGGATATTTTCTATGTAAATTTCTATGCTTTCTATATAGAGGTTACTTTTTAGAACTTGTAGTAAAACGGCCCATCTATATAAATAAGAATGGAGTGTTTGTTTGTACATTCAATATTTTCGACCCATTTCAAGTTTTCTATCCGTTTTGGACCCTTCTGATGCCGAATCCGTCTTTTTCTCGTTTGGTGTCTGTCTGTCTGTCTGTCCGTCTGTCTGTCTGTCTGTCTGTCCGTCTGTCTGTCTGTCTGTCTGTATGTTGTGCCCTATACACGTCCACGCGGTTTAAGATATTTTCATGAAAATTTGCATACAGTGAGTACTTATCTTGATTTAGTGAGTGGCATTGGTTGCGAAAGTCTGTCTGTCCGTCTTTCTGTTCTATGCTCGATTTTGTGTTTGTGTAGACATCATATGAATTGTATTCCAGATATTTGATTGCATTGTATTTTATTTTATACATTATCTATTAGTTTAGTGAATGCAATATTAAACATTTCTTTATTGTTATATTTAGTTGAGTTTCATACTAAAATACCTGAGTAAGTATACTTAAATCAACCATAATTTGGTAGTTTTGGAAAAATTGGAATGTCTATTGAATATTACGATTACTTCGATTGCTTTACCAATGCTGCGGAAAAAGTAATTATTCTTCAGATTTTTTTTTTTTTTTTATGGAATTTCATCTCTGATACTTCATTTATTTCGAGTCTTATTTTTATTATTTGCGCAATGAAAACGATTTCCGAATATTTGGGACAGACGCTATTTTTCAATGAAACGAGAATGAACAAGATCGCGCGAGCAGTGATATTTTTTCTGGTTCTTTCGCTCTGAATTAATTTCACAATTCTAAATTTTGTACACTTTTAGTTGTAAGTTGTGGCAACTGTGCGAGATCAAGAGATAAAATTGAATCTCAAATTAATATCTTTAGAACAATTTTTTGCGGCATCTTTTATTTTGTTTTACTTCGCTGTTTCCTGTTTTAAATATTTATTATTTTAATAAATGTGTTTTCCTTCTCATCACACGCAACAGCACCACAAAGTATTAGACTTAAAAATGTTAGGTAAGTCAGTATAAATTTTCAGTAAATTTTAAGTGTAGTTATGCCATTATTGAAAGAATAATGCCGTTATTTAAAGAATAATGCCGTTATTGAAAGAATAATGCCGTTATTTAAAGAATAATGCCGTTATTGAAAGAATAATGCCGTTATTTAAAGAATAATGCCGTTATTTAGAGAATAATGCCGTTATTTAAAGAATAATGCCGTTATTTAAAGAATAATGCCGTTATTGAAAGAATAATAATGTTTATTAATCCAAACTGGAACTTTTTCCAACATTAAAAAATTCGTTGTAATAATGACAGGAGAAGATTGCAAAATTTCACAATGTCGCATACCGGAGGCAAGAGTGCCACAAGTAAAAAAATATTGTTTTGTTGACTATGAGTGCGAGAGCACTCGCCGTAAATCGTAATTTCAATGAATTGAGTTGAACATGAAAAGAACTTAAGAAAGGGAATTCCAAATCTTCCTATAAATCGTCTTTTATAGTAGTAACCTTAGTATCACCTTTCGTCATTTTGTATCTTTGTCATACAGCAATTGTGCGATGTATTTGAAATGTATTACATGAATGGATATGCATGTGTAGGATTTGTGTCCAAAGTAAGTTGTAGAAAATATAAAGATGGTGAAAGATGTTAAAATAAATTTTTATTCTACAAAAAACTTAAGTCATTATATATTTTGATTATCTCTTCAATCAAGAGTAAACCAATTCAAACCGAGTAAGGTCGGGTATTTTGCTAGTAATTCTATAAGATTCAATAGAAATTTCTATAGAAATCTATAGAATTCTACATAAATTTGTATAGAATTCTACATAAATTTGTATAGAATTCTATTGAAATTTTTATAGAATTCTCTAGAGGTATTTATAGAATTCTATAAAAACTGTTTTTTGTCTAAATTTATATAATCCATTGAAATTTGTATCGAATTCTATAGAAATTTAAATAGAAGTCTATTAAATGTAGAGGTATTTATAGAATTCTATGCCTAGAGGTATTTATAGAATTATTTAAAAACTCTTTAAAATATTCTATAAAAATTTTTATTGAATTCTATAGAAATTTATATAGAAGTCTATTGCAATTTGTATCGAATTCTATAGCAATTTTTTTCGTAAAGGAAGATTGCTCCGTTATAAAAATTAAGGGCTATAAATTAGTTATATGTATACTATATTAACTTGTGTTAGAGGCTAAAATTCATAGCACCCATTTTGAGCAAGTTTGTTTTGTAAATGATTTTTTAATCTGTAACTAAAATATATTGTGGATAAGGTTAACAACCGCTTTTGATTATTTTATGTAACAGAATTTTATGATTTAGAAAAGACCCGACTTTGGCTAGACACGTTCTTTTGCATGCATATTAACTGCCATTGTTACCAAAAGAATGAAAAAATTGCATTTTCCTTCGATTACATCGATTGTTTGACGTTATTTGGAACCGCGAACGAACAATGAAGGCACAAAGAAAAAAATTCCGATGACGTTTACACGGAGGCATTGTCAACATTGTTATGATATCGAACACAAATAAGAACGAAAAAATTCTTTTTCCCTCATCTAAACACATTTATTTTTGAATTATTATCGTCCTTTTGTGTGTGTTTTGGCGTCCCTCGAGGCAAAAGATTGTTCGAATTCCACGGAATATAAGACGTCGCCATTTTTCTGCAGTTATCGTCAACTTTATTCCGATGTTCTTTTTCGAAAGACAGCGGCATGAATAAACACAATAAACGGCGACATTTTTCGGAAAGAATTGGAAAAACGTGTTCGAACGGAACAAAATGAAGGGTTTGCTTCTTCGATTTTGTTCTTTTCCGTTTATTCGAGTAGTCAATAGTCATAAAAGTGAGGGAAAATTCGATAATATGCGACTTGGAAAGTTTTTATGTGTTGAACAAAATGGAACCGAATAAATGTATTGGAACGTTTAGTTAGGACGGATGCAGATTTGTTAAGACCGAGGAGGCCACGTGATTCACCGAGACAAATGGAAGGATATTTCTCAGATATTATTTATATTAATTATTTAAATTTCATATTACAAAAATGGTAGGTAGTTAATTAACGTCGCACTGGAACAACACAACGGGATGTTGGAACGGTCCGGGATCAAATACGAAGGATAACATAACACCTCGTGATTTTGAACAACGGTCAGATAACGAGGTCAACAACTGAGTTGGCACCCCCTCTTCAAATTTTCACGTTAACGTGAGAACATTTGAAGCCACGACGTGCCCCAGACCCCTTTGTACACAACGGTCTATGCTTGGAATCGAATAGTGTTAAATATGTTTGGAAGCATTGATTTTAGTATTTTTGAATTGGTTAAGACCTTTCCTCAAAACTTGATATGCCGTAATAATCTTAATCTTTTGTAGTTTGTATTTTTATAGTTTTTGTTTCTAATCGTTTGTATTTTTAATTTAAACTATTTTTGGAATTTATGTATCAAATATGACTGCGATTCTCGTGAATTTCGGTTGCTGTAAAATCTGGTTTCTTCAAAGTTCTTGAGAATCGGAAAAATAAATTTGTTTGAAAAGATTAACTAGTATCTTTGAATTGGTTAAAACATGAAGAAATGAATGACCAGCGAATATTTGTAAGTTAATTTTAATTTATTCCAAATCGTCAGGTTACTCTGCAAAAACAAGGTAACACAATTTTATTTCTTTTTTGAGTTGTGCTCAATTTTACGCACATAATTGTGTGTAGTATGTTTTACGCAAACAAGATAACTGTTTTAAATTCGATATTTTTTATTGTTCAACTTTTTAAGAGAACTGCTTTCAGAAATTTTTAAGAAATGGAGTATGTATTTGATAGGTTACCCTTACGTAAACGGTTTATGGAGTCAAATATGAAACATTTTATAGTTATTTCCACAGAGAAGACGAGCTTTGATTCTAAAGAAATATATTTCCATAGAATTCTATTGAGAAGTTCTTGAAAAATTAAGTCGTGAAACAAAACAAATGAGCTTGTGTAGAATGTTATTAGATGTTTCTACGGACATTCTATCATTTTTATAGAATTTCCTTGATAGGACTTACAGAATAACGGGCCATAATTCTATAAGATTCTATAAACTCCATTTTCTATAAAAATATTTTTAGAGGATTCTATAAAAGTGTTTATAGAATTCTTTTGAAACATGAAGTGAGCTATGGAAATTTATATTTTACAATCTAAAAGAACTAGAATAAAACCGAAATTATTAAGTACGTTGTCTGTATGAAAACGTGCAATACATAATTCTTAATTTTATTTTGCCCGCTCTTTCACAAAGTAAAAAGTAGTCTCCCTTAATTTCACGGATGTTTACATAAAGCGCAGAACAATCTCCTTCAAACAGTCTTCGTAATAATTTCGCTCATGCAACTGATTCTTCTCCAATCGATATACGCCAGCGTCATCGATTTTTCCATCACAATCAACAACGCCGGTTGGGCGATATCTTGTGCTTGGCAGCTGGCGTTCTGCGAGCTCATCAGAATTTTCTTTTAAATCTCAACGAATTCGCGAGGACATTTTTTGTTTTGTTTTTATTTGGGAGATCTAACTTTTTAATTCTTTTACGAAACGGATTGTTAAGTGAGATTTAATCGTTTGAAACTGGAATTTTTAATTTTGATTTTTTTAGAGTAATTCTGTTTTTTTAATAATCTGCTCAAGGCGAAGTTATCCAATAAGTTCGGATTAAAAAATATCCAGTGCACTTACGTTTAAGATGAAGTCGTTTAAATGTCGCTTTGTAGCAAGTCGTCAATAGTATGTACGACGGAGCACAGAATCTTAAAAAATGTTTGCGTTCTGTGAAACAGATTTCCCAGACGGAAATATTGGGTCCCCCTCAACAATTTCGAAACTATTTTTTCCTCTTATTGAGGCATGAGGGGACTGGTGAACGTTAAATCTACCATGGCTTCAAACGTACTCACGTTGGCGCGGTATTGGAGTTAGGAAAGTGGAGTGGCAGCACTTATTTTACAACCTTGACGTCAAGGGGTATCTTGAAGCAAATTCGTCTCAAATGCTATCTTCAAATTCTTGGTATACCCAAGCAATCTTTTCCAGCCTTCCCCATTAAACAACGAACATTTTGTCGACTTTTTCAAAATTTACCAAAGATCAATAAAATTTTTTAGCAGAGCACGGAAAAATATTTTTTGGATTTTTCTTTTGGGAGAAAGTGTTCCTAAAGGACACCAATTTCAAATTTTTGTTGCCGAACCGTGGTAACCATGAGAAACCCAATGGGGAATTGGTTGCTGGATTGTCATGGAAACCATGTTAACTCTCCAATGAACGGTTTTCGACGAATTATCTCGGCAAATCTAAAAAAGTATTTAGTTTTTTAATTTTAAACTTTCTTGTGGCGATCTTCAATGACTCGTAAAATATAAATATGTGCTCGCAATAAAAATTACTACTAAAATGTGTGACGCTAATAGAAGACTTTTGCTATTTACAAATACGTGCTTCTAATGCTACTGTTTCACAGGTGCTTTGGCTGAGTGGTAGTTGAATTAATGACGCACTGTAGCAACACTACGAGCTATCGGCGGCAGTCCGGGATCCATCCCATATGGAAAAATCCGAGGACAACACCTCGTCATTTTGAATCACGGTCAGATGACGAGGTTGACCATTGAGCCAACACTTCCATACCACGTGAGGACTTGTGAGGCAGATTTAACGTGCATCAGCCCCAATGCACAAGATGGTCTTGTACTGGACCGACTATCCTACTCGCAACCCTCCGGTTGATAAGAGCCTCCAAGGCCACGTCTTTTGGTGTGCATCACATTCCCGTGTGATCCATTCTCCCTTCTGTTGCACCCTCGTTGTTGACTTGTGTTCGGCGCAGTGTGCGCCATTAAACCCCCAAACCGACCGGCTGATAATCCGCTACTCTTCCAACCAGGCTACCGCGGCACCCTTTGCCTGTGGCAGTCCTGGCAATGATACAAAAATACACTAACATAACAAATCCAGGCAACAAAAAGGTGCAGAATTTCATTGGTGCACTGCTCCATCTACTCGGAACGGCGCTGACTGGGGACGTATAGTCTTCTGTGACGAGTCCAACTGTCCTGACGATAACCACATTCGTTTCTGGAGACGTCCAAGGCAGCGTGGGGATCCTGCCCTTACTATTGCATGCCACACATACCCACAACAGGGCGTTAGAGTCTGGGGTGCCATCTTCTTCGATAGCCCTTTGAACAGAACAGCTATACATATGGGACATGCCCGTGGTGTAAGATATTAATCTGGTGTAAAATTTTCCGCAAATTTCAAATCGTTTAAACATATATTCAATAAAAAAAATTTTATTCATAAAAAATCATATTTTTAGGTATCAATCTAAACTGAAATTTTTCCGCAGATTTAAAATCCGTTGAAATTTGTACTCTATCTTTAACGGTCTAGGAGATAGAAAAAAGAACTGACTTCAGTTAAAAGATTTATTCGTCCGCGCAAAATCAAAGCGGAAATGAAAAAAATATTTTCTCCGCGTACTGCGGATGAAAAAAACTTGCCATGATTCTAAACTCTGACTGCAAGGTCACACGGGTAGAAAAAGTTATCCGCGCGCTTGAAAAATAAAGAATAAAACTATTAAATTCATTTTAAAATGTTCTAGATTGAATTTTAAAATTCGCCGCGCCCCAAAAATTGCAAATAATACGGACTACCTGTGTGCCAAACCTCATTGCTGTAAGTGCCATAGAATCGTCAGGATTTTGCGGCCCAAACAGACAAACAAACAAACACTTCCTTTTATAAATTAAGAGATTCTACAACCGGTTTCGTGACCGTTCCTTTTGCGACACCCCGAATTTCTTTTCAACAAGATAATGCCCGACCGCACGCGACATGTTATGAATGGTCTTCGAGTTTTCCCTACACTTCCTTGGCCAGTTAGGTCTCCTGATCTCTCCCATGGAGCACATTTGGAACGTTATGGCGAGGCTATTGCAACCAGCCCGGAATGTTGACCCTTTAGCCCGACAGTTGGAGACGGTCCGGGACAGGACACCAACTTTTTCCGTCTTTGCTACGCCGGGTGGCATACAACTAAACTTTACTCGAGTAGAAGACATGGGAAAATTTTAAGCCCGTTGATTCGTTGGTGTCTTATTGTCATCTATGACGTCACTCTAATGCAAATGCGCAGGGACGTGCCAACGTTTTGAATAGAGGGGGGGGGGCGAACATAGGCGTAACTAGGGTTGTTGAATGGGGAGAGGGTTTCTCCCGAAAAGAAGTACCCCTGTAAAAAGTGGGAGAAATAAATTAATTGTATTAATATTGATTAATTATTAATAATAAATTATAAGCAATTAATTAATTTATATAAAAAGATATTCGTCAATTAACACTTGATTTTTAAATAATCATATTTTTTCTTTATACAATATTTACTAAATGACTTTATGGTGATTTTAAAAACTTACAATACATTTAAATTAGAAATTAAAACGTCGATTTTTTCGTAAACCTTTCGATTTTTTTTTAACTTTTTAGATTTATATTTGATTTACTTGAATCACATGGGTAAAAGTTATCTCGATTCTGACCGCCTATGAGTGCTCATAATTTTTTAAAACAGAATCTATAGTTAAAAATTCGGTTTCAATGAAGCACAGTAGGCTATATTTAAAATAATTTAAAAAGTTAAAAACTAATAACAATAATTAAAATATAAAATGTATTTGAAAATTTGGTTTAAAAAAAGCACCAATTGACAATAATAAAAACTTCCATTTTTAATCGAAACATTTTCCTCTGACCTTTTACTCTGCATAATCTCGTATGAGTTCTTTAAAACACAATTTATTACAAAACTCATTTTCGATAGTTATAGTCAATCTACTTAGTCTATGTAGAGTTATTGTGGATCTGAAATAATTTTTGATGATTTTTAATTTGGAAAAACTTTTTTCACCACTTGCAACTTACATAGGCAAAGTTTTAAAATTCCGAGTGCAATATTAATATAAATATGATAGATAATAATAAACTTCTGCATAAAATTATTTTGAAAATTCCCCGTTTTTCGAGAATGGGGAAATGAGTAAATTTTCTATTAATTAAATTTTAAGGCTCATGTGTCGGTAGTTGGTAATTATTAGTTAATGTCGTACTTGAGCTACACAACGGGCTATTGACTACGGTCCGGAATTAATCCCTTAAGGAAAAGATCCGAGGACAACACCTCGTAATTTTGAACCACGGTCAGATGACGAAGCAACACCTGAGCTGGCACCCCACTCTCCAAACTTCCACACCAACCCAACGTGAGGACAACAGATTTAAGGTGCACCAGCCGCCACTACGCCATACGCTTACAAACAATCATGTTCGACCCGGATTCGAACTAGGAACCTTCCGATCTAGAGGCTAACACCTTAACCACTATACGGGTTGGTCGGCGACTCATATATCGGACGAAAGTTTGGAATATAATGGTTCAGGTAGCCAATTTATTAGATTTATAATTGCCTAACATTTATCAAAAATTAGTCGCAATTTTTACTGCTTAGCGACCGCAAATTTTGTTCATACTACTTATATGAAAATAAGAATGTTTTTGTTAACTACAACTTGGAATAGGTATTTTTATTGGAAACCCGTTTTTCAATAATTGAGTATTACCGTTGTTTTAAGTTAGAAATATTTAAGAATCTCTCTATATTAAAAAGAGTTACCAACGCCGCTCTCGCAGGATTGAAAAATGGTTTTTTTCACTCGATTCTCAAGATGGTTTGTCGATTGAGTATATAATATTATGAGATTAACATGGTTTATTCAAAATTGTGCAGGGAACAAAATGGAGATGGTTTTTTTACTGATGCGGCTATCAGTTTAGGGTGCATTAAGTGTTAAAGTAAAAAAAATGCGAAATCACTTACGACAGGAATGTTGGTTTGCGAAGCAACAAGTTTTAACAATGCACTGTTCTCACGTTTCCGTCACTTTATTACTTCACAAATTAAAGTGTTCACTTTCAAAACATTAAGCTCGGAACCTTACTCGTCAAGGAAATCCGTACAACTAAATAATCCATCGGGAAAAACTTCAGACCAGTTCACTTGCAGGCAGTTTTCTCGTATTTACTTCAAATAAGAAAGCCGACAATTTAAAAGATCCTATATTGTAAATCATTATAATAAGCAATGGCAGATTTGTTGCGATTTCCAGAATGCCCTTATCTTCAAACGACATTTCCGTCAGTTGGTCAGGCGCTTCTTGTCCAGTTTGGGACCTAGCGCAATAAAACCCTAACATACAATCCGTCAGTCGGTCATAAAAATAAATCGCTTTTCTCAAGACATGCCGTCAAAGACATGGTCGAGCCCTCCAATACATTTAAAGTATCCAGAGGTGAAACCACTATCAGCAATTTCTTCGAAAATGAGTTAATCATCTCGTAGCATTCAAGTGCGAGCACCACGTGCATTCGTTTTGGGGGTAGAACCACTTTAAAGCCGTAAAACAAAGTGATAAAGTATCGGTATGCTGGGCCACCTTTCTCCACATATTCAGAGGAAGAATTTATTTTTTGGTACTTTGGAACTTTGAAACAATTTTTTTTTTCAATTTTTGTTAAATATAAACTTTTACTACACAAATAAAATTTGTTTGAAGTTTCTTGATAAACTTTTCATACATTTACGTGTTAGGAAACTTTCAAATTCTTTATTTTCAAAATCTAATTTGTGTTTTTTGCCCCTTGAACCTTCATTTAATACCCTTTTCGGGGTATATATTGAAGCCCTCAGAATGCCCCTATCCGTGCTTTTCTCTCTCTTTCTCCCTCTCTTTCTATATATAGTATAAATATATATTAAGGGCGGGCTGCCAACTGTGTACTTCATAAAAAAAAGCGCCCACCCCGTGCATTTTTTTTACACAAAAAATGTCCAAAACTATCATATAAACAATTTTAAATAAATCCATTCAACAACGCGCTGGAGAAAAGTCATAAAACTTTCTGATAAAACCTTTGTAAGACGTTTTTTTTTATGTTTGTGGATATTGAGGCATTTGCGTGTGGAGATGTACGATGGAAATGACTGCGGTAATTGTTTTATTTTAATTAAATGATCTGCTGTAATTTGTCAATGTCGTCGAAGGGTCGCCCAACTTTCTTGAGTACATGCAGAGTGTTGACAATGTACGAAAACCTTCATGTCCTATAATTTTTTATTTGTTTTCATACATTATATTTTTTCTTTAACACTAATTTTTACGCCAAACCCTCGAAATCGGCTGCCCAGAGCAAATGCCAAGTTCGCACTCCTCTAGATCTGAGCCTGCATCTATTGACAGGAAATGAAATTAGAGCCAAAATTTGCTTTAACGGTACTTTTTAATGTTACTTTTGAAGTTAAAATGTTAATAATGTTCCTTGAAAATGCGTGTAGGGGACTAAATATAGCTTTCGCCCCAAATGACAGGAGGGACCAAATACCCACTTCCCCCCTGTTGGCACATGCCTGTTTGCCCTCCTCCTGATATGGCCCTGCATCTATTGACAGGAAATGAAATTAGTCCAAATTTGCTTTAACAGTACTTTTTAATGTTACTTTTGAAGTTAAAATTTTAATAATGTTCCCCGATAGTGTGTGTGTGTGTGTGTGTGGAGGGGCGAAATATGGCTTTCGCTCCTTCTCCTCAGTGACAGGAGTGACCAAATACCCCCTGCCCCTCTGTTGGCACATGCCTGTTTGCCCTCCTCCTGATATGGCCCTGCATCTATTGACAGGAAATGAAATTAGTCCAAATTTGCTTTAACAGTACTTTTTAATGTTACTTTTGAAGTTAAAATTTTAATAATGTTCCCCGATAGTGTGTGTGTGTGTGTGTGTGGAGGGGCGAAATATGGCTTTCGCTCCTTCTCCTCAGTGACAGGAGTGACCAAATACCCCCTGCCCCTCTGTTGGCAAGTGCCTGTTTGCCCTCCTCCTGATCTGAGCCTGCATGTATTGACAGGAAATGAAATTAGTCCACATTTGCTTTAACGGTACTTTTTCATGTTACTTTTGAAGTTAAAATTTTAATAATGTTCCCCGATAGTGTGTGTGTGTGTGTGTGGAGGGGCGAAATATGGCTTTCGCTCCTTCTCCTGAGTGACAGGAGTGACCAAATACCCACTGCCCCTCTGTGGGCAAGTGCCTGTTTGCCCTCCTCCTGATCTGAGCCTGCATGTATTGACAGGAAATGAAATTAGTCCACATTTGCTTTAACGGTACTTTTTCATGTTACTTTTGAAGTTAAAATTTTAATAATGTTCCCTGATAGTGTGTGTGTGGAGGGGCGAAATATGGCTTTCGCTCCTTCTCCTCAGTGACAGGAGTGACCAAATACCCCCTGCCCCTCTGTTGGCAAGTGCCTGTTTGCCCTCCTCCTGATCTGAGCCTGCATGTATTGACAGGAAATGAAATTAGTCCACATTTGCTTTAACGGTACTTTTTCATGTTACTTTTGAAGTTAAAATTTTAATAATGTTCCCCGATAGTGTGTGTGTGTGTGTGGAGGGGCGAAATATGGCTTTCGCTCCTTCTCCTCAGTGACAGGAGTGACCAAATACCCCCTGCCCCTCTGTTGGCAAGTGCCTGTTTGCCCTCCTCTTGATCTGAGCCTGCATGTATTGACAGGAAATGAAATTAGTCCACATTTGCTTTAACGGTACTTTTTCATGTTACTTTTGAAGTTAAAATTTTAATAATGTTCCCCGATAGTGTGTGTGTGTGTGGAGGGGCGAAATATGGCTTTCGCTCCTTCTCCTCAGTGACAGGAGTGACCAAATACCCCCTGCCCCTCTGTTGGCAAGTGCCTGTTTGCCCTCCTCCTGATCTGAGCCTGCATGTATTGACAGGAAATGAAATTAGTCCACATTTGCTTTAACGGTACTTTTTCATGTTACTTTTGAAGTTAAAATTTTAATAATGTTCCCTGATAGTGTGTGTGTGGAGGGGCGAAATATGGCTTTCGCTCCTTCTCCTCAGTGACAGGAGTGACCAAATACCCCCTGCCCCTCTGTTGGCAAGTGCCTGTTTGCCCTCCTCCTGATCTGAGCCTGCATGTATTGACAGGAAATGAAATTAGTCCACATTTGCTTTAACGGTACTTTTTCATGTTACTTTTGAAGTTAAAATTTTAATAATGTTCCCCGATAGTGTGTGTGTGTGTGTGTGGAGGGGCGAAATATGGCTTTCGCTCCTTCTCCTCAGTGACAGGAGTGACCAAATACCCCCTGCCCCTCTGTTGGTAAGTGCCTGTTTGCCCTCCTCCTGATCTGAGCCTGCATGTATTGACAGGAAATGAAATTAGTCCACATTTGCTTTAACGGTACTTTTTCATGTTACTTTTGAAGTTAAAATTTTAATAATGTTCCCCGATAGTGTGTGTGTGTGTGTGGAGGGGCGAAATATGGCTTTCGCTCCTTCTCCTCAGTAACAGGAGTGACCAAATACCCCCTGCCCCTCTGTTGGCAAGTGCCTGTTTGCCCTCCTCCTGATCTGAGCCTGCATGTATTGACAGGAAATGAAATTAGTCCACATTTGCTTTAACGGTACTTTTTCATGTTACTTTTGAAGTTAAAATTTTAATAATGTTCCCCGATAGTGTGTGTGTGTGTGTGGAGGGGCGAAATATGGCTTTCGCTCCTTCTCCTCAGTGACAGGAGTGACCAAATACCCCCTGCCCCTCTGTTGGCAAGTGCCTGTTTGCCCTCCTCCTGATCTGAGCCTGCATGTATTGACAGGAAATGAAATTAGTCCACATTTGCTTTAACGGTACTTTTTCATGTTACTTTTGAAGTTAAAATTTTAATAATGTTCCCCGATAGTGTGTGTGTGTGTGGAGGGGCGAAATATGGCTTTCGCTCCTTCTCCTCAGTGACAGGAGTGACCAAATACCCCCTGCCCCTCTGTTGGCAAGTGCCTGTTTGCCCTCCTCCTGATCTGAGCCTGCATGTATTGACAGGAAATGAAATTAGTCCACATTTGCTTTAACGGTACTTTTTCATGTTACTTTTGAAGTTAAAATTTTAATAATGTTCCCTGATAGTGTGTGTGTGGAGGGGCGAAATATGGCTTTCGCTCCTTCTCCTCAGTGACAGGAGTGACCAAATACCCCCTGCCCCTCTGTTGGCAAGTGCCTGTTTGCCTACCTCCTGATCTGAGCCTGCATGTATTGACAGGAAATGAAATTAGTCCACATTTGCTTTAACGGTACTTTTTCATGTTACTTTTGAAGTTAAAATTTTAATAATGTTCCCTGATAGTGTGTGTGTGGAGGGGCGAAATATGGCTTTCGCTCCTTCTCCTCAGTGACAGGAGTGACCAAATACCCCCTGCCCCTCTGTTGGCAAGTGCCTGTTTGCCCTCCTCCTGATCTGAGCCTGCATGTATTGACAGGAAATGAAATTAGTCCACATTTGCTTTAACGGTACTTTTTCATGTTACTATTGAAGTTAAAATTTTAATAATGTTCCCTGATAGTGTGTGTGTGGAGGGGCGAAATATGGCTTTCGCTCCTTCTCCTCAGTGACAGGAGTGACCAAATACCCCCTGCCCCTCTGTTGGCAAGTGCCTGTTTGCCCTCCTCCTGATCTGAGCCTGCATGTATTGACAGGAAATGAAATTAGTCCACATTTGCTTTAACGGTACTTTTTAATGTTACTTTTGAAGTTAAAATGTTAATAATGTTCCCTGATATTGTGGGTGTGGAGGGGCGAAATATAGCTTTCGCCCCTCCTCCTCAGGGACAGGAGGGGCCAACCCCCCCCCCCACCCCTGTTGGCACGTGCCTGCAAATGCGTGAGAAGTGGTATCAATATTTAATGGTTTTCACTTAGTAGTAAAATATAGTAAATAGTAGTATAATATTTAATGGTTCTCTTACTTATATAATGGTTTAATGCCACTGTTGGAGCGGGCGATTGCGAAATCGCTATTTGATGAGCTAAGTACTTTCGGTTCTGTGTTTATGGATTGCGCAATATTGTGTTGACAGTTGCAACCACTTCTACCGAAAACATAATACTTATAACAAGGAAAGCGATAGATTTGAGATGTGAAGCGTCAGCAACGGTTGGTGCCATGTAATTGTGATCGTAATAAATCTCTTGTGATTAAATGCAGTGTTAATTCCATTGTAGCTTCTACATGCACAATTTCAAAATACAGTCCAATTGCGATCTAAAGACCCCCGAGTCCTTGAACGAAACAGAAGGCACAAACAGGTCATAGATCACGGGGTGAGAAACCAACGAATCAGCGGGCTTAAACTTTTCCCATGTCTTCTACTCGAGTAAAGGTTGGTTACATGCCACCGGGTGACGCATCCATGCCAGAGGTGGACCAACGCCTTATTGACTTCTTCCCTTTATAACGGTCCAGCTCTGAAATCAATCATTCGATTGCTCTGAAATTTGAATCGTTTGTTTTTCTATGTATGTTCTTCCCCCCACCCCATTTGTATCGCAATCGGACCACTCCTGGGTGCGTGCATCTGTTTTTTTTTAGAGTATATCTTTCTCTCATTCTCCATATTCTAGTAAGCTGGAAGTAGTAATCCCTTCACGTTTCAATTAAAAGGAAAAATCCTATTCCGAACAAATAATTTTGACTCGAGTGCTTGGGGGGGGGGGAGAGAGTTATATGCGAGAATGGGATGCGGGAAAGCCTGCTATTTATGGAGCAATAAACCGATAAAGTTAATCACGAAGAAACATCGTATAAATACAATCGGAAAAGTGTTTCGCCCAGAAAGAGACAGCTCGGAAATTATGAAATGGTTCGAGAACACTTTTATATATGAAAAATCCCTGGCAACCCAAAAAAGGTAATAAACTTTAAAAGGGGGTGGGTCTGGTAATCTCAGTCTCTTCCAAATCGTCTGCTGCATTTTAATAGGAGGAGCACGCGTTCTTTTTTGTGTTCCGGAGTCGCGTTATTTGTATTCTATTGTTGCGCCTCCCCAACGATTTACGGAGTGCTTCCAGCAGAAAGAAAATGGGGCGTGTGTTTATAAGGGCGTCTATTAGGGAGATTCGGGGGTCGTTATGCTGGGGCTGCTCTTCCTTAGAGGTTTTTAACCTGGATCGGGGTTGTGCCGCTGATAAAGACACGGAGAGCTCCGTTTCAAATGCATTTTGGGATTTGGGTGTTTTTTTTGCATGATAGTGTCTGGAGAATGGGCGTATTTTTTGAATCTAAACGAAAATAACAATGAATCGGTACTGCTTTTCTACGTGAATTTCAATTCCGAGCATTCCACTAAAGGCATTTGGGTTTGATAAAGTTCTACAGGAATTTGAGATGCGTTCCGATGGAATTCTAAATGATTTTTAAATCTATTTCGGTTTTTCAGATATTTTATATTAAACTGTGGGTTGTCCTCCAGCTCTCTCCCTCTGCACATTTCTATGGAGTGGCGACAAAAATGTCGAAATCACCAAAGTGTGCTACTGTGTCACACGGACCGGTCAGATGAACCAATGGAAGGACGTCTTCTCCTTTCCTGTGCGGACCAATCAGATGGTGAATGCTCAGCCGGGTTTACACCGAATGTTGCAGACATTTGACTTCTATTTTTGTGTCGAAGACGTTTGTCGACGACTTTATGTTGCAGACACAACACTAGTGCGTTCCTGCAACTTTTGTCGACAACACAAATGGGGTGTGCACATTTAAGCCCAAAGAGCGAACAAAAGACGGCGTGAGCGACCACGGGGCGCCGAAGGGTAGGGGATAGCGGGAAATGTCTGCAATATCGAAAATGTAACCTAAATTTTTCGCCAAATGTTGCCAACAAATGTCGCAGACCTTTGATCCATACCGACTCCTGGTGGAAAATAAAATTCGTGTTGCAGACACGCCAAATATGTTGACGACAAAATGAGTGCCGTTTCTCGAAATGTCGTCCTAGGTCCAGCCAAAGACGGCCGTGTACACGAGGGCTGTTTTCGTTTAATCGGACGGGGCACCGTATGGTCGGGCACCTTCACGAGGCGTTGAAATTTGGAGAGTGGGTTGCCATACACACCTCAGGCGTTGACCTCGTCATCTGACTGTGGTTCAAAATTACAAGGGTTGTCCTCGGATCTTTCTCTTAAGAGACTGATCACGGACCGTCGTCAATAGCCCATTGTGTTGCTCTAGTACGACGTTAACTAAAAATTACCAATTCCCTTCCCTTCGCGGTTGATCTTGTACTATCGCCAATAGTGCGTTGTGTAGCTCTAGTGCGACGTTAACTCAACTACCTATCTAATTGCTGAGATCTTGATGGATGAGATATCTCGTTGAAATCACTTGGTGGGTTGAGGGGTGCTTCTGAGAGCGCAATGACTTCTGGTGCCAGTGGATCGGCTGCTTCACTGCCTATTTGTTAGTGTCCCTTACGCAACATTTCCATAGAGAATTCTATAAAAATTTCTATACAAAAAGTCGTTTAAAGAATCCAATAGAACCGTTATTCTATCTGCATTAAGTAACCTCTAGAGCAGGGATGGCGAACCTATGACCCGCGGGTCAGACACTGACCCACGCAGGCTTTTTAAATGACCCACCCGTTGATTTTCATAAACGTATCATCATCATTACATCATATACACTGCTGGCCACCGTAAATGCAACACCCCGAAGGAAGCATGCAAATAATATGAAATTTACAACATGCATTAGCGGAGGTGAGATATGCAAATGATTAGAATTTCAGCGCAGACGCACATCACGCGCGCCCGTGGCGCCACTTCAAAGCGCTATTTTAAAGCTTGGAGATTTCGACGATTTCAAGTACGGCAATGGTGTTTTTCTTGTGTTTAGACACCAAACCACAGCATAGTTTTAGTTTCCAGGGTTGAAATGTCCTGATATATTTCATGTTAAGAATTGAATTATCTAAATTTAAAGTGTATAAATAATAATTATCTAAAGAATCTTTCATTAATATATATTAATTAACTTTATACGCACTTTAGTGAGCAAGGTCTGAGAGACCCCTCCACACTAGTGTGGAGACGGTTTGTGACACAGCAGTTAAGGGTTAAAACTAATTTAAAAAATAAAATCAAACACTATAGCACCCAACCCTTTTTTTTTTATAAATGTCATGTGAAAAGTAATGTTCTCGCATGTACTTAAACTGCAATTTAAAATTGTGCCTTCAATTCTCCGCATTTCTTTGACAAATTTATGATCTTGAAAACACGATACTTAAAAGAATTGTACAGGGTGTCCTAAAAGTTCCTGTACTGACGATTCATGAATTTACTATACAAAATCAATAAACTTTAAAACAAATATTTTTATGTTTATGGTGAAAAGCACTAATAAACGAAAAAAATTTGGACTTACATTTATAATAAATGTTTAAAATTTCTGCAATTTTCTTGGGAGGCAAAGCTGAGTAGTTTACACATATTTTTAGAAACACCTTTCAAAATGCTGAGAGTGACTTCTTGTATCCTTTGAGTACTGGCAATTTTCAGATCACCTATTGTTTGGTGATTATCGTCATAAACTTTGTTCTTTAAATATCCCCACAGAAAAAAAGTCAGGAATGTACAGATCACGGAACGAGGTGGCCAATGCTTTCTTGAGATGAGTCGATAGCCAAAAAAATCTGGAAGCATGCCCATGGTGTCATAACTTGTATGGCAAGTTACAATGTCTTGTTGGAACCAAGAGTCTTGTTCATTCACTTCTAATAATGCAAAAAATTGTTGAATAAGTTGATATACTGTATCTGGGTTAATCTGAAATTAAGTGGAAATTTGAGTCACATGCATTTTTTTTTTAATGAATTTCATGTGTCAATTGATTTTTATACAATAGAAATAGATCTTAATTGAGGTATATTTTCATCAGATATCTTCAAGTGAATAAATATTTGCATATTTATACTTAAAAAAGTGAATTAAACATGGAAAATATCACCTCCGTGGCTGTTCCTAACCCTGTTTCTAGGTTAAGAAATATAGTTGAAACTTAAAAAGTATAAAAATTCCTTTATTTAATAGCTGTATTTAATATTAATAGTTTCATTGTTAATAGTTTTCATTTCATTGCACCAGAAATTATTATATTTTTCATTAAATTTAATGTTGAAAAATCAGTAAATTATTTTGTCCCTACTATTTTTGTCAGTTCTGCATAAAAAGTACATAACCTTTAAAAAGTCTACTAGAAGGAAGTACATGTCTGAAAGTGTAATTAAAAGAAGCTCTAATGAGCCATCTTTACTGTAAGATATCTTTGACTCAATAGCAAGTATGACTGTCTGTTTCTTATATTTGTACTCAGAAAATTCTTGAGTTCTTTTAACAATGTCACTGCCATGGCTTTTTTTAACTTAATATATTTTCATTTATTGCTGAACTTTTTTCAACACATAGTTAGAAAATGTACAAAACAATCTGGAAATCAATGCACATGGCTGGGATTGTTTTAAGTTAGGCATAAATGTGATCCAACCATTAAAATTTCACCTCCATGGAGGTGAGCAAATATTTCTTATCAGGAATTTGTACAATGATATGGTAAAATAGTGATTATAAATGGTTATTTATTAAAGTAAGAACAATCTTGGGTAAACAAATAAGCAGTCCAATTGTTTTTTCTCTAACCAGTACCGATTTAACCTGCCAATTGGATCTGATATGAACCTGTAGAATAAAGCCAACCAGCTTTATTTGATTTACAATGTTTGAACACTTGTAACTTTGGGTCTGATTATGTACGCTGATAAAATCTTTTAATTTTTCCTTAAAAATATGGCATTGAGTTGGGAGATAATTTAAGTATCCTCATGACTGAAATTCTCTTTGTTGTTTCTGACATGGTACCAGTTGGTATCATGTCAATCTGGCCTAGTTGGTACCATGTCTAAGAAATCTGATATAATCAAATTTAGGAAAGTCTGGAAGGAGTCTTAGCAAAAAAGAAATGGAATTAAAAATGATCTAGAACTTTCCGACATAAAAGAGGGCTCAGCAAAAAAAATGGGTTGAAAAGACAAGAAAATCTTGTTTGAAGAAAAAAAAATTAATATTCCACCAAACAGAGTGGAGTAGTTAACCCAGATGAAGCTGTTGGGTATTGCAACCTGATGTAAGAAACATGTGCATGTGAAAAACATGAAAATCTTTTGTCAACTTTTGAAAAATTTAAAAGCCTCAAAGTTCTTAATTACAATCATTTAGATCAGATGGTTAAATCTCTGCTGTCAGGATGTAGTAAAAAGTGAAGAATGTCTGGAAAGAAGTGCATTAACAAACACGTTGAGACAAATGATTTTGAAATTGTGATTACATGTGTTGAGCAATGGAAGAGGAAAGAAGTTTACAGTGAAATAAATAAAAGAAAGTCAGCTAAGAAAGTGGTTAAATCAAAAGTTGAAATAGAAGTCAAAGCGCTAGTTAATAAATTTAATGATATGCTTCGTTACTTCATGAAGCATGTTTGTAACATAGTCCCATCAATACAGGTCAATTTTCAACCTAAAGATAACCTTGGAACAGATGAGATACTGGTACATGTTGATTTGGGGAGATACAACGTGTGCATTTCAGAGATTCACATGACCAAATCACATTACATAGATAAATTGAAAATAGTGAAAAACTTAATGTTCTGCCATTCTGCTCATTGTCTGAATCTTTGCGACCCGACTCAAATGCATTTAATGAATATATAATTGTCAAAGTATTTGGTAGAAAGAGTGTTTGCTATTATGTGGCAAATGTCACTGAATGTTTTGAAGCTTCTTACCAGATCCGCTTCATGTCGAGATGACATGACACTAAAAACAAATTTGTTTCCTATGAAGAATGTGAAGCAACAGTTCAAGATGAGGTTATGGCCATTTTAAAACAACTGACAATGAATATTCATGAATAGTACATTTTTGATTAAATACCTGAAGACTATTTACATTGTGTTAGATGAAACTGAAACATCTCGTCACCTCCACGTTTTAAGGAAATAAAAAATTGGCTTTAATTTGCTTAAAATACTGTCTTGACCTGTTTCAGTTGCACAACTTCATTGCCCTAACATGACATAAATACTAAATAAATTCTAAAACTTTAATTTTATTTTTCAAAAAGTTTTGACTGTCAAATTTTTATTTAATTTCAAAATGATCCATATTTACTCGGTAATGCAACACTTGGATATTTATGTCGCTAAAATTATTTGCATTCAAAATAAGTTTAAAACAGCGCAATTCTCTGAATGCGTGATAAATTCATCTTGCAATGAAGAACAAAATGACGTGGAACTTTATTATCGAACAACTTGAGTGCAAAGAAAACGAAACGATAAAAATTAAAGAGCCGATAAAATTTAATAATTAAAAAAAAAACACCAACTTTTCAAAGTTGGAGTACGGGAACTTTTAGGACAACCTGTAGTTTTTAAAACAGAGATGGCAAGATTGAGCACCACAAGGGAATGTTACTCCGTGAACATTTCGATGCAAACTCCAGAGGACAACATAGGTTTTGATTAATTTTGTTTTGAAATTACAGAGTTCACATTTAAACACAGACATTACGGTAAGAATCTAATTTCTAAAAATTGACAAAAGGAGCATGAAAAGTAAGTAAAAGCTCACCTGATAATTAGAGTTGAAACTATTTGAGCACTCGTCGATCAAAAATGGCGCCCAAACAACATACGACCTGGTTGCCAACTGATGAATAACGAAAAGTTAAATAAAAGTCGAATCGCCCTTTTATTTACACGATGTTCAAAACCATAAAATAATTGCTGAAAAATAAGAGTAAGTGTAGAAAATAATCTTAAAATGATTTAAGAAAAGGGAAAGTTATCGTACGCAAAGCAATACCGTAATAACGAGAACTAGAATTTGAACTGACGGTTTTAAACCGTATATGGCTAGAGTGAAAAACGGTAAAAAACCGTTTTGTCAACAAAACAGCTTTAAACCGTCAAATATACTGGAAAAGTCCGTAAAAACAACGGATAATTTTTGCAGTGTGGTATGGGGCGGTATTGGATATCACTCTCGCACTCCTCTAGTACGCATTGACGGTACTTTAAACAGCCAGCGCTACATCTCCGAGGTGTTGGAGCCAGTTGTCCTTCCTTACCTTCAGGGCTTACCCACAGCCATATTAAAACAGGATAATAGGCGACCACACGTGGCACGCAATGTCCAAGGGTTCTTCGTCAATCGCCAGATCGAATTGCTTCCCTGCCGATAGAAAACATGTAGTCCATGGTTGCTCAACGATTGACCCAGATTACATCCCCAGCTGCCCCACCAGATCAACTTTGGCAACGTGTGGAAGCTGCTTGGTCTGCTGTACCCCAAGACACATCCAAAGTTTCTTTGAATCAATGCCGAGGCGTGTGACAACGATGATCTCCAACAATGGCGGCTACTCTGGCTACTGATTTTGGCAGGAACCACACTTCACAGAAGTCTATAAATTTAATCATTTGATATTTGGTCAACATGTTATCTACAAAATAAATTTTGTTGTGATATCTCTTCTCTTTCTTGGTGTTGCAATTTGGGTGGCCAGCAGTGTACATAAAGAATTTGAATTATTTTTCGAACCCCTTTTGAAAAATTTGAAGAAAATACAAGTTTTAATAAAGAATTTAAAAGTGTAAAAAAAAAGCATAAATGACTTTTGTAAAATGTTTTAGATTTATTGATTATACATAATGATGTTTTAAAAATTATATGAAGGCCAATTGAGTATAATATGTAAATTTATAAAATACCTCTTGGGAATGAACAGATGTGGTAAATCTATATAAATAAGAATGGAGTGTTTGTTTGTACATTCAATATTTTCGACCCATTTCAAGTTTTCTATCCGTTTTGGACCCTTCTGATGCCGAATCCGCCTTTTTCTCGTTTGGTGTCCGTCTGTCTGCATGTTGTGCCCTATACACGTCCACGCGGTTTAAGATATTTTCATGGAAATTTGCATACAGTGAGTACTTATCTTGATTTAGTGAGTGGAATTGGTTGCTAAAGTCTGTCTGTCCGTCTTTCTGTTCTATGCTCGATTTTGTGTTTGTGTAGGCATCACATGAATTGTATTCCAGATATTTGATTGCAATGTATTTTATTTTATACATTATCTATTAGTTTAGTGACTGCAATATTAAACATTTCTTTATTGTTATATTTAGATGAGTTTCATGCTAAAACACCTGAGTAAGTATACTTAAATCATCCAT
This sequence comes from Metellina segmentata, assembly GCA_947359465.1. Classification (NCBI taxonomy): domain Eukaryota; kingdom Metazoa; phylum Arthropoda; class Arachnida; order Araneae; family Tetragnathidae; genus Metellina; species Metellina segmentata. The sequence goes on from OX375879.1 coordinate 2,864,435, forward strand.
AATTTGGTAGTTTTGAAAAAATTGGAATGTCTATTGAATATTGCGATTACTTCGATTGCTTTACCAGTACTATACTGAAAAAGTAATTATTCTTCAAAAAATTATATTTTTTAATGGAATTTCAGCTCTGATACTTCATTTATTTCGAGTCTTATTTTTGTTCTTTGTGCAATGAAAACGATTTCGGAATATTTGAGACAGACGATATTTTTCAACGAAACGAGAATGAACAAGATCGTGTGAGCAGTGATATTTTCTGTTTCTTTCGATCTGAATTAATTTCACATTTCTAAATTTTGTGCTCTTTTAGTTGTAAGTTGTGGCAACTGTGCGAGATCAAGAGATAAATATGAATCACAAATTAATATCTTTAGAACAATTTTTCCGACATCTTTTATTTTGTTCTATTTCACTGTTTTAAATATTTATCATTTTAATAAATGTGTTTTCCTTCTCATCACACGCAACAGCACCACAAAGTATTAGACTTAAAAATGTTAGGTAAGTCAGTATAAATTTTCAGTAAATTTTAAGTGTAGTTATGCCATTATTGAAAGAATAATGCCGTTATTTAAAGAATAATGCCGTTATTGAAAGAATAATAATGTTTAAAAATCCAAACTAAAACTTTTTCCAACATTAAAAAATTCGTTGTAATAATGACAGGAGAAGATTGCAAAATTTCACAATGTCGCATACCGGAGGGAAGAGTGCCACAAGTAAAAAATATTGTTTTGTTGACTATGAGTGCGAGAGCACTCGCCGTAAATCGTAATTTTAATTAATTGAGTTGAACATGAAAAGAACTTAAGAAAAGGAATTCCAAATCTCCCTCAAAATCGTCTTTTATAATAGTAACCTTAGTATCACCTTTCGTCATCTTGTAGCTTTGTCATACAGCAATTGTGCGATGTATGTGAAATGTATTACATGAATGGATATGCATGTGTAGGATTTGTGTCAAAAGTAAGTTGTAGAAAATATAAAGATGGCGAAAGGTTTTAAAATAAATTTTTATTCTACAAAAAACGTAAGTCAGTATATATTTTGATTATCTCTTCAATCTAGAGTAAACCAATTCAAACCGAGTAAGGTCGGGTATTTTGCTAGTATTAATAATAAAAACATATTTATTCAGGCCCCGTATACATGAGGCGCGTAAAACGCGCGTTTGGCGAGGCTAGCGAGGTCAAGCTCTTCAAGGTCCCAAAGATAGTAACTTGAATTAGAGGAATAAAAAAACATAATAAACGACAATTTTCACAATTATCAAAGGAAGTTGAGTGCCAGTATTCAGGGATTTTGACATAAAACAATGTTCGATGACTAAGTTCAGGTTAAGTTCTTCATCGGTTTGAAGAAAATAAGCTCTTTTTGAATGAAAAAAAACCCCAGTAATTTTGAAATATAGATTAGTTAAATGTGACCCACGAGCTAGTACCTAAAAAAAGGATGAACAAAATTTGACTTACTTCCTTAAAAGGTTCGCCATCCCTGCTCTTGAGTCTAGAAATCTATATAAAATGTCTTTAGAAACCTCTATAAAATTCTATACCAGCTCATTTTTTTTGTTTCACAATTTTACTAATCTATAGAACTCTATTCAAAGTACTATAGAATATAGATATAGTTCTATGGCTGTGCTGCTAATGAAGAGACGAAAAAAAGGAATTAGGATGTTTTCCTTGCTCTCGAAATAGGCTTTTTAGGAATCTAAAATGAAAATAACAATTTCAAGTATACATTTTGGTTTGATACGTTTTGCATGAGTTTGAGATGTGTTCTGACATAGTACAAAATTCTAATGATTTTTAAATCTATTCCGGTTTTTCAAACCTTTTATATGCTCTCCGGGGCACATCTCTTCAGATGTGTACGGTCTTTACGGACCCGAGGTACTCTAGCGATCTTTTCCCATGGGGTTTACTGTCCTTAGCAAACCCGGGACCTCGTTACCTGGACACACACAAACAATCTCTTTCAAACCCTCTCTTCCCCCCTTCTCGACATGCAGGTGCTTTTCATTGAAAAGAGTACATTCCTGTTTCCTTAATAAGTGTCTTTCAAGGTTAACAGAACCACGTTGTCAAGTGTCTTTCAGCGTTGTTATTAACTGTATTTCGCGCGGAGTTAAGAGTGATGTATCACAAGTGTCTTTTTTCAGTCTTCTTAAGAGTGTCTCGTTAACAAGTGTCTCATTCAGTGTCAAGAGTGTCGTTAACAAGTGTCTTTGTCAGTGTTCTTGTCGTTAAAAAGTGTCTTTTTTTAGTGTTCGTAAGAGCGTCATTAACAAGTGTCTCATTCAGTGTCAAGAAAGTCGTTAACAAGTGTCTTTTTTAAGCGTTCTTAAGAGAGTCGTTGACTAGTGTCTCATTCAGTGCCAAAAGTGTCGAGTGCGACCACAAGTGTCTTTTACCAGTATTCTTAAGAGTCGTTAACAAGTGTCTTTTTTCAGAGTTCTAAAGAGTGTCGTTGACAAGTGTCTCATTCAGTGCCTAGAGTGTCGTTAACAAGTGTCTTTTTTAGTGCTGTTAAGAGTTGTTAACAAGCGTCTTTTTTCAGCATAAGAGTGCCTTTTTATCAGTGTTAAGAGGGTATTCAACAAATGTCTTTCATTTTCGTTAACAGGCGTTTTTCATAGTTAAGTCGTTAACACGTGTTTGTTTTCAGTGTCGTTAACAAGTGCATTTCTGTCTCGCTGGCATGCGTGTCTTTCAAGTGTCGTTAACGAGCGTCCTTTCTCTAACAGATCCCGAGCGTCAGCGCGTGATCATCCATCTGAAGGACGTGAACGACGAGAACCCCTACTTCATCAACCGACCGCTGCCAATGCAGGCTGTGGTGCAGCTCAACGCCCCTCCCGGCACCCCGGTCTTCAAGCTGCAGGCCAGGGACCCAGACACCGACCACAATATCCACTACTTCCTCGTCAGGGACAGAAGTGAGTACACATGTGTCTGCATACCATTTATTATCCATATCCCATCACTGACCACAGACCACTCATAATGAAAAATATGAAATTGCCCCTCTTCTTCAAAGTGCCTTATGTGTGCGATCTTTTACATTCCCGTGACAACTCTCCCATCAGATACACCTTAAACATGGCGCTGGTGCCATATAAAACTCAGAACCACAATTCCAATGCAAGTTTCTTCATATCATGCATTGTAAGGGACATTCAACTCTTGGAGCGATTTGGGGTTGGCGACACATTGTCACTTGTCAACAAAACGTCCCCTGCAATGCATCTAATTCAAATGATATCACATTAATATCCTCACACTGCTCCCGTTCGTTGTTTGTGCAAAACTGGATATGAAGACGTCTCCTTATGCAGTTTTCTTTATTTGAGTTTGCAGAGGACGTTTTCTCCCATCAAACGATACTTTTAAACTGCTCTTGTAAGAATAGTGCTAGAAAAAAAGGAGGTGGTTTGTCTTTTTTTTTCGGTAAACATAGGAATGTCCGGTTTTCTGGTAAACATAGGAATCGCGATCCCAGGATACACAAGCGATCTTTCTCATCTCTATTATTTCTTTTCACAATTACTTGACACTGTCTTCAGTTTCGCGTAGCTTGGCCAAATGATCCAACATCCTGAAATGGACCCAGAAGGAAAAGACTCCACTGTTTTCTTTATTGGACAACGCTACTACTACAGACCCTTTCTACTTAATGTTCGATTATTCGAATATGTTCTTTCGATATACTCGATAATGTTCTATTAATGTTTAATATTATTATTAAAGAATTAATAATGTAATTTCTACCTAATGGCCGGCCCAATCGGGTTATCAGAGGGAAGATAAATTGTCTGCTGGATCCTTACTAAGCCCCGCAACGTATAGGGGGTGGCCTTAAGGGGTCCGAGATTGCTCGTGTAAGGTGACTCTTCACCCTCCTAGTGGTTAGCACCCTTTCGCTTAGATCATTACAGTCTGCGAGGTCACAGAAGAAAATTAATTTCAGGGCTCTTGATATGTGTTCCCTTGAGACTTGGAGATAAGTCAATTATGCCTATTTGGTGTGAGGTCATCGACTTCGTGCCCCCTTGCAACTGTCTGTCCGGCGGACTTGAGCTGGATAGCGTGAGCTGGCTTCAAATGGCACGGGAACTTATAGCACGAGGACATACAGCCTGAGCAGAGTGAAGCGGTGCGGAGACAAAAGTCCATAGAGCACCATTCTTCAAACTGTTTTTGTCTAGTTATTAGTTACCCATTAACCACAGACTAGTCACTGGTGACAAGTACACGGCATGTAAGTGTGCTTGGTGAACTGTTCGAGGTGAACGAACAATTGGCGAACCCTTAACAAGTTGCTAAATTTTCACGAAGCAGTAACTGGAATTACGTGTTGAACAACTTCAGATCTGTAACTAATTATTCATCAGCCATTAATCATTTAACCCTCGGGGGCATATCTCTTATTAAGTGTACACAGACTTCACGGACCCGAGGAATCCTTTTTTCCAAAGGGTTTAACTGCCTCTAGTAAACAAAGGGTTCGCGAATCCAGGATCCCCATCTTTTCTTTTTACAATTACTCGATATTGTATGTCTGGTGTTTGACGCAACTTGACCAAATATGGCCCTTGCGCCACGAAACTAAAAACCAACCATCTTTTACAGCTTTCGGTGGGCCTACCCTTAGGGGTTTGGTGACTGTAACATTCTAAAGTCGGCTTCTCTGATCAAGCCGACCTAAAGCATATTCAAGAATTCCTTAATTGGAGATGATAAAATTATTTTCAAGTGATCAACTGTCCATAAGTCACCCTAGAAAAACTATTACAGCACTCCTTTTGACACTACATCGGTCATAAAGTTCTAGGCACTTGACATTAGCCCTCTTCATCTGCCGTGACACTGACATTACGATTTCCTAAATCGAAAGCCCCTTGGGAACACTCAAGACAGGTGGTTTTCAGCTGAAAGACGCTGAAATTGCCAGAGACCTGAGAGAGCGAGGACATACTCACCTCTGCCGAACCCTTCTTGTCCCTAAATATCTGTCATTTTGCTGTACATATCTTCAATGCGCTGTTGGATGTTAGAATAAATGTTGTTGGGGTGAAACCCAAAGATGTTGTTCTTTAACGATACCATTTCTTACTGTCCATTTCATCCGGTGCAGCGATTCTATTTTCACTTGGCAACAAAACTTCCCCTACGATACACTTCAGCCAGATGATATCATGGGTAGAATATCCTCACATCACATTCTCCATAATTCTAACTCATCCCACACATCTTTAGGCGTGTACGGGCTTCACGAACCCAAAGTACTCTAGTGATCTATTTTCCCCCATGGGGTTTACTGTCTTTAGTTAACAAGGGGATACCCAACAGGCATTTCTCTACTTTTTCTCTCCATCCCTTCTTTTCAGAGGAGCCGTTGTGTCTGAGGGTACGTCCATAGTGCACCCCTTCCAGCTTTATCGCGTCAGTTGAGCGGGGAGGAAAAGTAGCGAAAACTGTATTGGTGCGGTTCTAGTGCACCTGCTTCCACCTTCTACCTGCTTTAACCGGAGTGAATAATTAATTATTATCCCCGCTTGGCTCGCCCGTTTAGTTTGCTGTGTTATTCTGTTTTGTACTTCCACGCTCTTTGGTTGTTGGAACAAAATGGAAGCAAAACTATTTTAATTTCCAAGTGTTTCTAAGAAGTGTCATTTTGAACAAAAGATTGAAGGGCCATAGAAACCGCAACGTTGTGGACAAAGCATGCAAGGATATAGCTACAGAGATGGGTGTTGAAGACGTATGACTTGAAATTGCGGTTCCGAAAACAGTTCAACAACTAGTGAACGAGTTTGCTTTTGCATCTTTCTTGACGATTGATTTTTTTTTTATCGTCGTGTGTTATTATAGTCAATTTAAATTTCTTGTACGTGAAAACTTGATTTCAACAATGCCTAAATGTAAGTGCTCTTTTAATGTGTTAACTTATAAACTAAGTACCCGTTTATGAAACACGAAAGTAAATTTTAAGAAATCTCGCCAAGAATTTCAATCCTATTTAAAATCAACACCAAATATATACTTGAGCAAATTTGTTTTTCAGAAAATATAAGAGCACACAAATTATTTATTTTCATGTGTTCATTCCTGTTCTTTTCATTAATAAATAAAAACTATATAAAGAAATGTGTGTTTTCTTGAATAACCTAAGATTAGTAGATGTCCCGTTTTGAGGGGAAAATGAATGGTCACGTTAGGTATCGTATAACTTTCGTTGCGTGTATGTCCATTACTTGATGTGTCTGCCATTTAAGCAATAATGTGTCTGTCCCGTGCATGTCTGAGCGTGTTGTGTTTCCCACAGCCGGCGGTCGCTTCGAGGTGGACGAGCGTTCGGGCGAGGTGCGGACCCTGGGCAGCGACCCCTTCATGCTGGACAAAGAGTACGTGCTGTACGTTAAAGCGGAGGACCACAACGGGATGACGGAGGACAGACAGCACCAGTCGACGGGCGAGGAGCGACTGTCCATCATGGGGGGCAAGCGCCCGCCGCAGTTCTACATGCAGAAGTACGAGGCCACCATACCTGAGAACCAGAGGAAGGACTCAGAGTAAGATGCTTGCCTTTTATCTGTCTATCGGTTCAGGTTCTTACCGCTCGAAAAAGTTTCCGCTCAACCCTTCTGGGGGTACCTCGTTCATCAAAATCGGGTCAGTTTTTGTTAACGACGAGATGTCTAGTACATCAAGATCTCTGACGGCTAAGATAGCTAGCCTCGTCCATCAAAATCTGGTCATTTTTTTTGTTGACGATCAGTGTATCAAGATCTGACCCATTTTGCGAAGATAGTTAGTTGCATGAGATAATTAGTTCAAAATACTGCTGATTAATTAATGTATGACGAGATCAAGATTTGATCAGGTTTTTTTCTAAGGACCTGATATTTCGTCGATCAAGATTTGGTCAGTTTTGCAAAAGGCGACATAGAATACTTAGTTTAAACAACCACCAAGAAGAGTGAATAATCAATTTTCACCTTTTAAGATTTGACAGAGGAAAATACTATCCAAATCTATTACAATGTTCATAAGAAAGAATATTTTGAAATCGTTGTAGCGCAGTTTGGAGAGTGGGAAGCCAGCTCAGGTGTTAGCTCGTCATCTGACCGTGGTTCAAAACAACGAGGCATTATACTTGGATCTTTTCCTTGTAATTGATCCCGGACCGCCGCCAATGGCCCGTTGTGTTGCTCCAGTGCGACGTTAATTACCATTTCTCTCTAGCAGCCACTTCTTCCATGAATGCTACGGCTTGGCGCCAAAACTTCGAAATCGGCGTCCTTTTTTGGAAAGTTTTCTCCCTCAACCAAAATACGAAATACTTTTTATAGATAAAAAAAAGAACTGAATCTTCGATGACCTCTGAATTTTCAAAAAAGTCGTCAAAACTTTGAAAATAAAAGATGTTTCCAGTGGCCAAGGTCGATAAATATCATCAAAAAAATCACCCGTCGCAACCCTGCTTAAACTTTTGTGACTACGACTCTAGATATAACTGGCGCGATTCTCATAACTCTTTCAAGGCACAACTGTTGTACCGGTAGTAGTCTAAATTCTCTCTTGGCGCGATCAAGGTACAACTGCCGTATAGGCTGTAGTCTAAAGGTTAAATAAACTTCATTTCAACCATGTTGTTTTCTAAAAGTCAAAATGATGTAGGTAAGTTTGTTTTGAGATTTGCTTGTGTAGTCTGTAGCTGTTTCGGTTGTGGTCTTTTGCAGTATCATCGAGGTGAAGGCCAAGTCGTTTGCCGACCGCGAGATCCGGTACACGCTGCGGGCGCAAGGCAAGGGCGCCGGGACTTTTAACATCGGACCAACAACTGGAGTGGTGAAACTCGCCAAAGATTTGGACTACGAAGATCTCCGGCAGCCCAAGTCCTACTCTCTCATTGTGACGGCCACAGAGGACTCTGGAGGTTTCTCAACTTCAGTTGAGGTAACCCTTACCACGAATCCCTATACAATTCTATAAAAATTTATACACAATTCTATAAACATTTTTTATAAACAATTCTATAAACATTTTTTTATAAACATTTCTATACAATTCTATAAACATTTCTATACAATTCTATAACATTTCTATACAATTCTATAAACATTTCTAGACAGTTCTATAAACATACATATACACTTCTATAAACATTTCCATACAGTTCTATAAACATTTCTAAACAATTCCATAAACATTTCTATACAGTTCCATAAACATTTTTATACAATTCCATAAACATTTCTAAGCAATTCTATAAACACTTCTATACAATTCCATAAACATTTCTACACAATTCTATAAATATTTCTAAGCAATTCTATAAACATTTCTCATTTTGATGGCCACAGAGAACTCTGGAGGTTTCTCAACTTCAGTTGAGGTAACCCTTACCACGAATCCCTATACAATTCTATAAAAATTTATACACAATTCTATAAACATTTTTTATAAACAATTCTATAAACCTTTTTTTATAAACATTTCTTTTCAATTCTATAAACATTTCTATACAACTCCAAAAACATTTCTACACAATTCTATAAACATTTGTATACAATTCTATAAACATTTTATACAATTCTATAAACATTTTTATACAATTCTATACAATTATTATATTAAAACTTCTATCAATTAGATAAAACATTTCTATATATTCTATGAAAATTTCTATACAATTCTATAAAAATTTCTAAACTATTCTATACAATTCTATAAAAATTCAAAGATTCTATATAGTTCTATAGAACTATGGCTGATTTTCCTATACGCTCTATAACGGAAAATCTGTATAGAATACATCTAGAACTCAACAGAAACACAGTTATTTTGTTTCATGATTTTGCCTCTTTGTGTGTGTGTCTTTGTAGAAATACATTCTATAGCATCAGCTTGTTTACTCTAGAATTTTTTCTAGTTCTATCGAACACAGTTCGAGTTCTATAGAATATCTAAAATCCTCTATAGAATTGTACAGAACCTCATGTCTTTTTTTCACGATTACTTATCTATTGAAATACATTTGTTAGAATCAGCTTGCCTTTTTCTCTATAGACAAATCTATTATAAACAAAATAGCTATTAAAACAAAATATCGTTTCTCTATAGGATTCAATGGAACTTTATATAAAATTTTTGTAAGGGTTGGCACAGGTTTGATTTTTAGACTTTTTTGTGGCAATGCGTTTGACGTGTATTTTGTAGGGAGTTGTGGCAGCAAAGGCAACCCTGCTTTGTTTAGAATTATGGCAACTTCCCGAAATTAAAACATTTCATGACTTTTTCTCTTGAATATAACTTGTGCTGAGAGGAATTTAAAATGGTCATTTTTTTTTTTTTTAAGGATTCAGTTATGTGGATTGTTTTGTGTTTTTTTTCGTCTCATCGTTAATGTTCTACTTATTTTCTGTTAAGAAAAAAACTTTTGTTCTGAGATATTCTTTCTTGGCGACATAAAAAGCACACCAAAAGAGTTGCTACTAAAAAATCTATATACTATCAAAGTAGTACTGACCGTTTTTCTGGGAAGCTAGTGTGAGTGTGTCACTTATGTTAGAAAATAAGAACAAACGTCGTCAATGAGGCAAAAACGTTTCTTTGTTAGAAATTTTTTTTTATTCCTTGTGTCAGTTTGTGTCCAAGGTTTGTTGTGAATTAGTGAATTGACGTCATTCGACTTTCCATTGTTGCCAAAAGTGTGCGTCTTTCTGGGGGAGGTCGACAAAACATCGCCAAATAGACGATGAGTCGAATTAGTTCTTCGTTGGAAGCAGGGACTCACCCAGGATATCAAGCTGAAGGGACTACATTTTTATTGTAGGCTCTTTATTTACTGGGTGATTTTAAAGTTGACCAATTTCTTTGAAATACAGCATTGTTTAATTTGGAGTTTAGTTTACTACTAGTTTTAGAGGTTGTTACCTACAGACTAGTTACGTTTTAGAGTATTACCTAGACTAGATTCAGAGTATATTATCAATAGACTAATTGTGGAAAGTTTATTACACAGATTAGTTTGGAACTAAGAGACTAGTTTGGGAGTGTTCCCAAGCAACTATATTCAGAGTATTGTATATTACCTATGGCTAGTTTTGCAGTTTTACATAGACTAGTTTGGGAGTGTTTTGCATAGACTAGCATTAAAGTTCATTACATAGACAAAATTTTTGAGTATATCACATAGACTAGTTTGGAAGTGTTCAAGAGATTAGTTTCAAAGTGACTGCTTCAAGACTTTTGAAGTGAAGCTCTATTGAAGTGAAAAGGTTTCAATGTTTAAACAAACGATATTAAAATTTTAATTGATTGAATGTAACACCAGTAAATAAGAAATAAAGCACTTTTGTTAATCAGCTAAAAGCAATAAATAAATATCATTTGATTGTTTGTCTTTTCCTTTGGCATAGATCCATGGCCATCACCAATAGCTGACTGTATCACTCCATTGCGATGTTAATTAATTACCTGCCATATTAACATTGGTCGAGTCCAAAACTGTTAGTTGTCAAAAACCGTTCTACTTTTTGCCTTTAGGCCCTAGAAAGTGATGACGTTGGCTCAGACATTCTGGTCCAAATTCGAAATCGTGTTCTCATCCATTCAGAGAAATTCCACCATGTTTTCAACACTCTCAACATAATTGTCATCTGTATTAGTATTATACTCTCTTAAAATCACAGAAATCTTCATCAATCATAGTAACCACATCACCTTCAACCTCCTGCGAGTTGTAGGTAGTGCAAGGCCGATTCCTCCCTGGGTGCATTTCTCTCTTCTGTGTCAGTAATACTTTTATTGTGTGTATGTCAATTACTTGATTTTGTAAATCTTTCGTCTGGCGGAGCATGGCCAAATATGGCGTTGTGCCATAAAACCAATTAATTTCCACGTTAATAAAAGGCATCAATATAAATCTAATTTCATTTAGATTTTTTAACTAAGGCTAATTTCAATTAGATTTTAGAAATTTGATACTGATTTTATTGAAATGCAAATTGTGTTCCAGCTGACAATAAAAGTTACGGATGTGAACGATAATGCTCCGAGATTTGAGTTACCTGATTACCAAGCTCATAACGTTGATGAAGATGTTGCAGTTGGCACTTCTATTCTACAAGGTAAGTTCATAATATTTGTGTGTTATAAAGAGGGGACATTTAAGGAGAACTAGTGCCTCTGAAACTTTTTTGTATAGTTATGATATTCTTGGTGACAACGGTTTTTGTAACGAGATGTGGCAGGCAAAGGGAACCCTGCTTTATTAGGATTATGTCGCAACCACACAATTTTATAAATATATCTTATTAATTTTTGTAAATCATTATCTTTTTTTTAAATTTTGCCATGCCTAAATAATTTGTTTTCTGGAATTATGGTCTTTTATAACATATCTACCTTACCATCAATATAGGTTAACAGAGGGGGACATGTCTTTGGGGGTACTTTACTGTACATTTATTACAACAGATGGGGTTGTTTGTTATTGTTTGTTGTTTACATAATTTAGCCACATTCACATGACCACCAAGGACACCCTAACTACATCTGTCGAAGCTTGCACAAAAATACAAACTTCAGTGATCTTAAGTATAAAGATAGAGTTGTACTATCCTAAGTACCCGGAACAGAATGTTGGAAATGTCATCTTATCAGACCAAGAGACCAGGCACTGAGAAGTATACAACATTTTTGACGCTCGCCAAGTACATGAAATGTTATGCATATCAAGGATTAGCGCCAACAACTGTCATAGTGATACGCATGGCACTAACAATATCCTTTCTCCTCCGTGTTCACAACTCGAGTCCCTTTTCAACTCCAATTCTCCTTCTCTTCAGCCACTTGATTGTCCAAGGACAGCCCCCACCAACATCCCTCAGGGATCCAATGGTTGCTTAAGGCCAACTTTCCTCAGGGTGTTGAACCTCCAACAAACTAACCTTCAAATCTAAATATCTACCAACTTCTAAAAATTTATTGACCCAGTCTATTTCTTGTCCTCACATGAATTTCACATTGATGTGGAGTGAAAGTTTGGAGTGCCAATTCGGGTGTTGCCTCGTCATCTGACCATGGTTTAAAATGACGTGCTCTTGTCTATGGGTCCCTTGGGGAATTGATCCCGTCGTCAATAGCCGGTTGCGTTGCTCTAGTTCAACGTTAATTAAAATACCTACAAACCTCAAGCGAATTTTTAAACACATACACTGCTAAATGAAATTCGGTTTGCCTGTTGTGAGACGAGAGTGAGCTTTTTTAAGTTGTGTCCTACCACCAGAAGAATTAAACCTTGAATTTCGTGAAAGAACACCCCGAAACTTATCAACAACACTCGATACAGAGGACATAGTAAAATCGAAAATCATGATTTACGAAAATTAATAAGCGATTCAAATAAAGCAAGAAACGATACAACTTGATGTGACTACACTGCTAAAATACAAACTGAAGGTTTAATTCTTCAAATTCACAGGAAACTGAAATGAATTGGAAAAACTCAATACCACCAATGAAACCAAAAGACCAACCAATGAAAATTTTTTTTTTAATTATACTTTTTTATCATGAGTTGTAGAAAAACTAAAAGTATTGTTTTCAATTACCTTTATTACTATCTTTTTAAATTAAGAAAAATAATTATTATTTTTTTTAGCTAGCCTGAAACTTTTAAACAAAATCACAGATGATAAAATCTTCCATTTGACAGTTTGAAAATATTTTCATGTGAAAACACAATCGCATGAAATAAAACACACAAATAATGACCATGGAGAGAACCTTAGATTCAAAAAATTTATTTACCTTCATACAATGGGAAATTCCTATTTAATTTCACAGACCATAATAAACTGACAAACAAGGTACTGTCATTCATGAGTAGGAGCAATTTCATTTATCAACCATGCTGAAAAAATAAAAAAAATATTAAGAACTAGAATTGAAAAAGAAAGAAAATAGGTAATATAATTGAAGATGAAAATAACTTATTTTTTGGTTACCAGATAATCAATATACACATTGCAAATAATTAGAAATTAGATTTTCTAAAAGTTCACTAAAATTTATCACGAATCTAATATTTTAGGACAAATATGAAACAAAACAAATATTCTGCAATAAATGTTATTTCTTAATTTTTATTCATATTGTTTTTAAGAGCTTTTAATTATCTTTAATACTAGCATGTGGTAAACCATGTGTTTAAAAGTTGTTTTCACAATTTATAAGACTGATCTAAATTAAAAGCAAAATTTATGAACATAGTATATTAAATTCTTCTGTTCTGTCCCTTTATCTTTTACCATTAATTCTGCACCAAAAATAGTTCATGTTACATAAATGAGGCTATTTCAATTGCCATTTCTTAGAGCTGTAGGCAGTACGATTCCTTTCTTCTGTGTCAGTACACCTTTATGTGTGAGTCCATTACTTGACATTGTGTGTCACCATAAAATATGACTGTCTATTAACGGCTGTCGTTTCCATCCCCCAGTATCTGCAAGTGATATGGACCAGAATAAAAATGCAGAGATTGAATACTCCCTCGACAAAGAGGACTTCACCATTGACAACAAGGGTATCATATACTCAAACAAGCGTCTGGACGCGGACATCAACAACACGTACGTGCTGACCGTCCGGGCGACGGACCGGGGGGACCCGCCCCTGACTGGCACGGCCACTGTCCGCATCTACACAGAGAACAAGAACGACGAGCCTCCCAAGTTCAGCCAGGACGTGTACACGCCAAATGTGGACGAGAATGCCGGACCCAACACGCTCGTCACTACCGTAGTCGCCAGCGACAAGGACGGCGACAACATCTACTTTGGGTTCGTGGGGGGAGGTACAGTGTCTGGCATGTTCCAGATAGAGGAGAGAACGGGTAAGTTTGTTGCTCCAAGAGTCGAGCGTTTTCTGCACGACTCGCTTTTATTGTTTGTCATTTCAATGAAATATAATTATTTATATAAATTCCATTGCTGTTTCCTTCAGAATAGAAACATTTAGAAATATTCTTTTACCCGTTTCCTAAGAACAGAATCGTTTGGGAATATTCTAATGCTCCTTTCCTCAGAACATAATCATTTGGAATAATTACATTACGCCTTTCCTACTAACAGAATTGTTTGGAAATATTCTGTTACTCTTTTCCTTAGAACAGAATCGTTTGGAAATATTATTACTCCCTTCCTCAGAACTGAATAATTTGGAAAGATTCTCTTACTCTTTTCCCAAGAACAGAACCATTTGAAATAATTATATTATTCATTTCCTATGAACAGAATCGCTTGAAAAAATTCTATTACTCTTTTCCTAAGAACAGAATCATTTGGAAAGATTCTATAACGTCCTTAGAACACAATTGTTATAATTAAATAGTTTATATGTATACACTATAAAGGCAAAAGTACTTTGACATGGCATGTTTTTCAGAAAAAGTGCTTCATTATTCTATTTAATAATGGGTAGACCCTCCTTCTGCTAGTATTACAGCTGCAACACCTCGAGGCATACATTCCACAAGCTCTCTGTAGGTCTGGGCAGGAATAGCTCATCAGACCTCTTGCAAGGATGTGAGAACAGATTGTTGTGAAGACATGAGTGCATGATGATGTCGTACACATTGCTCCACTTCATCCCACAATTGCTCAATGGGATTGAGATCGAAGCTCTGAGCAGGCCAGTTAAGCAAATTCACCGCATTTTCTGGAAACCGATCCAGCACATGTTTTGCTGCATGAAATGTAGCTCGATCCTGTTGGAAACAAACATCATCGCCATAGTGTAGGCAAGGCGGAACAATACAGAACATCAAGCTACACATCAGCGTTTATGGTACCAGGTATATAAAGCAATGGGCCAAGTCCTTAACCAGGAAAAACAACCCACACTTTGAACAGGCCAGTCAAACAATAGCAATAAAGTTATTCTAATCAACAACGTAAACCAAAACATGCTTTTTTCAATTGAGGAGCTGTGGTGTCATAACTTGGCACAGTTCCAAAGGACGCAAAATTATTTGCTTTCTTCAATCGAGGAACTGTGACTCCGCAAGTTAATAAACGAGGTTGAGAAAACTAATAAATTAATTTTTAAATGTTCTAGATTAAATTTTAAAAGTCGGGCTTTGCACAAAATTAGGACAACCTCAAATTTCAGGACTAAGTGCTATAGATCGTCTGAAAACACACAGATACTTCCTCTTATAAAAGTAGAGATTACATGATATAAATGTAACTTTCATTTACACAACATGAAGTGACAACTTTTAACCATATGATTAATTCCTTTATTTCATTACCCGTCACAGGTGTGATCCGTCTCATCAGCGGCCACATCCAGCTGGACAAAGACAAGTATGAGCTTAACGTGACGGCCCGCGACGACGGAGCCTGTTGCAAAAACGGTGCCTTGACGACCCACACCAGCACAGCCCTGGTGGTGGTGTTCATTACGGACGTCAACGACAATAAGCCGCTCTTCGAGGAGTGCAGCACGTATGCGCCGCAGGTGGAGGAAGGTGCTCCCAGCGGTACGCAGGTCATCAAGGTAAGGTGGAATGGTCACAATAATGCTTTTGCATTCAGGGGGGCATCTCCTTTATTTGCAGCTTCACAGGGCTGAGGTACTCAAGTGATCTATTCTTTTCACATCGGGTTTACTGTCTTTAGTAAACCTTCCCCCTCTCCCTCCACTTTTAGTTTGGTTTCGCCAGTGTCTTGTCGTCACCGGTTGTTTTTATTTCTAATAATTTGTGTTGGCTGCCAGTGTGTAGCATAGCTAATTCTGTTTTCAAATTCGTTTAGGCCTGTTGGTGCATGAATTTGTGTCGTGATTTTTTTAAAAGCAGATAAATTTAACTCCTAGTATAATTGGTGAGTAAAATGAAAAAAAAGATTATTTGCAAACCTCTTTAGTGAAGATTTAAAATATAATAGTGTTTTAATGACAAAACGAAAGAATGATTCCATGATTAAAGATGTAAAGCGAATAAGAGTTTTCAAGAAAAAAGAAACATCTTGAGATTATCGAATAATTTAAAGGTATGATGTGTTGACTGTACATTCCTTTTGTTCCAGCAAAGATCTTATTTTCACTTTAACGAGTGCCTAGTTGGTAATGTGCATATTATGTAGGTAATTTGAGAAATGGAAACAATTTTTGGCGCTTTAACGGATCACCCTAGTTAATCTGAACATTACCTAGATAATCTGTAGAATAACTGGATTACTGCACTTTAGCCGGTAACAACATATATATATATATAATGTATATATATATATATATATATACATTAAAAAAAAATTTTCCCCTTATAACCACTCAGTGTTATTGAAATCGCACAATTTTACTTTTCAGGTAAAAGCAATAGATAATGACAAAGGACACAATGGTCAAGTACGGTACTCTATAGTCCAGCAACCCAATCAAAAAGGAACTAAATTTATAGTTGATGAAATCACAGGTGACATTCGTACAAACAAGGTAAGGAAAAGGACACAAACTTTGTTTTTATTATGATTTAAAAAAATTTGGATTTGTAATTTTCTACATACATATTCATTAAAATAAGTAACTTTTTATGCCATTAAGAAAGCTTTTACTTTACTACACATTTCAGTTTCTTAGCTTTTCTAATTGCAGGACTACCATAGGCAAAGCACCTGTGAAATAGTAGCATTAACTATATTAAAGATAGTAGTAAAAATCTCCTCTTAAACATTACTTTAATAGCAATTTTAGTAGGTCAGATACAAAATGAATCGGATAAAATGCAAAAGATGTTTTAAGTGTGAAACAGACATTGAAAATATTACCAAGATATTAAAATTTTATATTTGACAATTGCTATGGATTTCATTGTTTTTTTTCATGGTTGCAATGGTGGTTGTGGGGGACTTTATGGCCAAACTTTAAAATAGGCTTCCCTTTGATAATTTCCTCCAAAGAATAACCCGATGAACATCTTCCTGTTCGCTATTAGTTAAAGAAAATGAACTAAATTTTTATAAGTAGTAACAAAGTCTTGAACGTTACTTTAATTGCTCAGATACAAAATGAAGCGGCTAAAGCACTAAATGTGCTTATTTCGTATAAAACAGACATTGGTAGATCTTGTGAAGAAATTTATATTAAAAAAAATATTTATTTCTAATGTTTTACGACAATCAAGTAGCCACAGATTCTTACATTTTTTCCCCCATGGTTGCCATTGACTTGGTGGTGAAACTTTGAAATTGGCATCCCTTGGATAATTTTCTCTCTGAATTAGAAACTTGAATAGTAATTTTTCCTTCCACTATTAGTTGAAAAATGGACTAAAACTAAAAAAATCGTAGCAAAATTCTTAAGTGTTGTTTAGTTGGAATTGTACTTGCTCTGATAAAAAATGAATTGCCTTTAACATAAAATGTGCTAATTAAGTATCAAACAGGACATTGAAGATGAAGAAATTTAAATTTAAGAACTAAATATTTTCCTAATAAACTTTTCATGACAATTTAGAAACCACAGATTTCAATGTTTTTTTCATGGCGGCCAAACTTTGGAATTGGTATTCTTTGGAAAATTTTCTACTGAAAGAGAAACATAAAAAATATTTTTTCCTTCTATTAATTAAAAAAAAAAAGAGACTAAATTTTCAAAACAAAAGTTGCCAGAAGTCTCCAGATTCCAGTGTGTCCTTGATGAATGCAACAGCTTGACACCAAAACATCGGAATTGGTCATCCTTTGAAAAATTTTACCCTATAAAAACATCTAAAAAATATTTTCCCCTCCACATTAGTTGAAAAGAGACTAAATTTCTATTGCCCTTTAGTGATAAACTAAAAAAAGTTGCCAAAATTTTGAAAGTAAGAGCTCTTCAGACAATTCTGCTTCAAAACATATCTCAAGTTGCCACGGTTGAAAAACAGTAGCAAAAAGTAACCTGTGGTAGCCCTGTAATTGTAGCTTGTTATTTTAATATTTGAAATACTGTCTTTCAAAGAACTCCCTTACTTAAATTAATTAGTAGAACAATAATAAAGCAATACATGAATTAAATTTTTAAGCCAAACAATTGTAGAAAAGGAATAATTACCAAGATGCATGAACTCATTTTGAAGGAAACTATAAAACTTGATATTCTTCAATTCCTCACTGCATGCAATTTCTGCAATCAAAAGTAGTTATCAGAATAAAACATAAAAATATTTTATCACTTATGTAAATAGTATTACTTATCTGAAAAAAAATATATTATTCTTTGTATTTGAAAATGGAGGTCTGGTTAGAAAAAAAGCGGATTAGCAACCGAGGGTTTCGAGTTCAAAACTTGATCTAACCAAATAAGAAGTTGTGTAAGGGGCACATTAAATCTGCCGTGTTCCCAAACTTCCCCACATTGTCATGATGTGGGAGTTTGAAGAGTGGGGTGTCAGCTCAGGTGTTGACCTCGTCAGCTGATCCTGGTTCAAAATAACAAGGTTGTCCTCAGATCCCTTCTGGGATGGATCTCGGTCCATCGCCACCCATTGTGTTGCCTCAGTGCAACTTTAATTCAACTATATCCTACAATAATGGACCGGATGGCAAGATGTGATGGTATAAGGGAAAGAATATATGCTACTAGCAGAATTACTTGGCTTGGGTTGAATTAATAATATGTTGATTGAAAAGTCTTCAATTATTTCTCTCTATATTAAAAAAAAGTTACCGCCGCCGCCGCCGCCGAAGAATTGAAATTTTTGTTGTTTAGCTCCATTCTTAGACGGTTTCCCGAGAAAGTACTGATCGGAAAAATATGAAATTAACATGCTTTGTTCTTCATCGTATTCCCTGGATAATTATTAAGATTTTTTTCCGATGCAGCTATTAGTTTAGGTTTTATTAAGTGTTAAAGTTGAAGAAGTGAAATTTCTTCCGCGAGTGAGCAAAACACATTCAAAATTTCAGTCTTTAGTCGTGAGTTTTTTTTTAAGAGTACCTCTCAACGTAAATTTTTGCAGCTCGTCGAGTTTTTTTTGAAATTTAAATGTGGTTCTTGATAATATTTTTTTGAAATTCGGGAAAAATCGGGACATTTTTGTTACTTTTTTTTAAAACTGCCGTATCTATATCTAATTACTATTAGTTTTTAATTTTTAAAATATAGCAGTATACCTCAGAATATACTCTTTCTTACGGTACTATTATTTTTGAAATCGGTTAATAATTAAATTGGATGCGATCAAAAGTTCGTCATACAAAATTCGGAATCTTTGGATATTTTCGCTACTTATTGTTAAAACCGTTTTGTCTACGGCAAAAGCCATTATTTTTTAAATTTGAAAACATCACTGAATACATTACATTACACTCTTTCTTATGGTACAATTATTTTTCAAATTGGTTAATAAATAAAATCGATGCAAATAAAAGTGGGTCATACAATTTTCGGAACTTTCAGATCGTAACTTCCGATACAAAACTAAAATGGTCATATCTGTATAGTATTACTGTTAATTTTTAATTTTAAAAATATTGCAGTATACCTCAGAATATACTCTTTCTTACGGTACAATTATTTTTAAAATTGGTTCATAAATAAATTCGATGCAATCAAAAGTTGGTGACACAAATTTCGTATTTTTCAGTTCGCATAGCTGCTTCCGAAAGCAGTAGTGGGTTACACTTTTGACTATCGTGTTTGCCAGATATCAAATTTATCGTAGCAACAATTGCCATAAAAACGATTTCTTTTTATTTGGCGAGGAAAAAGGCTCGCTTTTTTCCCTCTGTTCTCAAGACAGTTTACCGACAAAGTACAGATCGTAAAGTTTGGATATTAACAATGTTTAGTTAAAATTGTACAGGGAACAAGATGCAGAAGATTTTTTACTGATGCGGCTATTAGTTTAGGGTGCATTAAGTGTTAAAGCAAAAAAAAGTTAAATCACTTGCGAAAGAAGTATTGGTTTGAGAAAGCAAACCAAACGGATTGCGTAGCAATCCCCGGGGTCGGCGAGCGTAAGCGAGACGCAGCGAAGCCCTCGCTGTGACGTCATGAACCGGAAAGTGAAATCAGCATAATACGAATTATTCAGATAGTTTCACTCTGTGAAAGTAATGTTGGTTTGCGAAGCAAACCAAATGGTATCTGTGACAGGAGTGTTGGTTTGCGAAGCAAACCAAATGGGATTGCGCAGCAATCCCCGGGGGTTGGCGAGCGTAAGCGAGCAGGGGGCGGAGCCCCCTAGTTTCATAAAAGAATGTTAGCATCATTTAAGTGTACGGGGAAAAACATTTATTAACAATTTAACTTCTCCGTCGCTTCTACAGTTTACTTCGGACGCAAATATGCATATATATGTTGTATCCAACCATATAATCCATTTCATATTCTTCACACTTCTGCTGAAATTGATTTTAAGTTTTCGAGTTCCCGTGCATATTCCCGTGCATTCAATTTCAGTAAAAATGACGAATTTTCGGTGGATTGTCTTGCACTTAGTTTTCCTATGAATATGTTTTCATTGCGCCATTTTTTCATCTAGTAAGCGATATTTTCGAATTTCATCATCAATATGAGAAGATAGTAAATTAAATTTTTACAGCATTCGTTACTAATTTAACTTGAAGCAAATGCACTTTTCCAGAAAATTCCATTCAGTGACATGTGTAATAATAGAGATTTTGTTTGAAGTACTATTCACCAGAGTAGACAAATTAAATCCAATCGATAACAATTTTTTAATAAACAAAAGGTTGATTTTACAGCGCTTTTACAAAAAGAAAATCACTTTCAATGAACGATTCACATGCATCTAAGTTGTGTAAGAACAGCTTCAATAAATAGAGCAATCAACCTCGACTTTCTGTCTCTTAAGACATAAAATTTCAATTTTTCAAAATTAGTGTGATATTATTCCAAGATCAACTAAGTCTTGTTAAAAATTCCCTTTCCTCCAACACACATACAGTTTTAAATTGAACCCTTATGGTACTTTTTAAGATCAGAAATTTGGTTCCTAAATGGAAAGCACGTATCTATTTAGAATGATAGATGTAGTTACTTGACTATGGCGTAAGCTTTCAATAACGCTCATGAAACACGAAAAACAAATGAAATTTAGTTTATTTAATCGTCTTTCAATGAAAAGCTAAACCAAAATTTTTAAATATATTTTGAACTACAAAGTATTTTGAAGTACAACCAGTTTTAAAAACGTAACCCATCTTATTTTAAAGTTATTTTTGAAATTTTTTATGTCATTTTAAAATAATAAATTCACACTTAAAAATATTTTGATTTGTAAATTTTTTTTTTACATACACACTATTACGTATTCAACCAAAGATTTAAAGAAAGTTGGTGGAAATATACATATACCACCATGAAATTACTCATGTCTAGTGATATTTTGCAGGAAATAAATAAATAAAATCAAACTCTTAAATAATATTTCTGGAAAAAGTAATATACCGGAACACATAAGCAAACAGAAACAAAATTCCAATACTTAAAAAAGGCAGAATTCTGTAAAAAAAAAATCTGTTCTAGTATGTTGAAGTCTGATTTCCTGAATATATTCTAAAGTAAAACAATTCAACAAAAAACTTGAACAATATTGATAAAGACAATGATTTATAAGCAAAAAGAACACATATTTATAATACTTGGGAATCCCCAAATGTGACCGCAACCATCTCGTTTTCAACTCAAATACCCAATAAAGCAACTATAAATCAAATTAAAAAATTAAACATTAATTCTGAGGTTGCCAGATACCGAGTAGCAAAATTACGCTTTTATAATCAATGAGTTGATCGTTTGGGCTTTTCGTGCTTCATAATAAAATTTAAGTAAATATAAAATTAAATGTTATAAATATTCTTTCTTCATCAATCAAATATTTATAAATATTATTTTCATCAGGGAAAGATGTTAAAATTCAGTTCAAACATGAATATTATAATTTAATTTATTTTAAGGAAATTGTTTTTCGATCAACACTGGTAAAGCAATCTGAGATGCGTATAGCAATCGTTTTATACTCAATGTTATTTCTATGGCGATTTCAAATTGCTTTTGGCTTAGGCTTTAGGTCAATTTTAGGCCTCTTAGGATTCAAATTTTTCAAAATCCTTTCTTAGTGCACCCCTACGATATAAGAAGAATCACCCTGCAAAATTTCAGCTTCCTAGGACTTGTAGTTCTTGAGATACAGTGATGAATCAGTGAGTGAGTGGTATTTGAATTTTATATATATAGATACTAGGGGTATGGTCCCCCATGTGCTGCAATGGCACTAGCAATCCTTCTGGGCATAATTTCAATAAGGTTTTGATACACAGCTATGGGTATTGGTGCCTGCTGCAAAAAATGTCACCAGCTAAGCTGTAGATTTTTGACGGGTTCCCTGGTTTGCAAGCGTCGCTCTAATGTGTTCCACACATGTCCTATGGGGTTTAGGTTGGGACTCTGAGCAGGATAGGGAAGACGTTTTACATCCATATCTCGATACCACTGCTTGACGGAGGCTGCAACATGATGTGAGCGTTGTCGTCCCGGAAGTAACATTCGTCCATTCCATAAAATTGCCAGAGCATAGGAAGAACCTGATGGTCCAAAATGTTCATGTAGGCGTCAGTATTCAATTGACCAGGAACAATGTGCAAAAGTCCCAGGCCATACAACGGAAAAAACAAACAAACAAGGAGTCATATTTTATGCAAATCCACTGACGTCTGGTCCACTATTGTAGGGTAGCGTACACCTACCTCATGCACAATGTTATTTATGTGTTGATTGAGTAAAAATTTGTCTCTGCAGTCTGTTTGATTCTCTTCCAGGTGTTTGACCGCGAGGGCGACGACGGGCGCTTTGTGAGCGTGACGGTCAAGGCGACGGACCGGGGCAACCCCCCTCTGGAGGGGGTGTGCTCGTTCAAGGTGGAAATCACGGACATCAACGACAACCCTCCCCTGTTTGACCGGCAGGAGTACCGTGAGAACGTGAAGCAGGACACGCCCAAGGGGACCAACATCCTGAGAGTCTCGGCTTCTGATGAGGATGCGGACAATAATGGTGCTATTGTCTATAACCTCACCGCACCTTACGACCCCACCGACCTGGACTACTTCGAGATCAACCCAGACTCGGGATGGATCAGCCTGAAGAAGGCGCTGGACGTACGTACTCGCCTACTTGGTGCTGTCATATGAATATTACGTAGCTTGTTGACACTTTAATTCTGCAAACTTGTCCAAGAAAGCCATGGTGTTACTCATAAACCATCATGTATGTGGTGTGCATGTAGACCGTCATGTATGTGGTATGCATGTAGACTGTTGTGTATGTGGTGTACAAGTAGACCATTGCATATGTGGTGTACCAGTAGACCATTCATATGTGGTGTACCAGTAGACCATTGCATATATGAGGTGTACTAGTAGACCATTGCATATGTGGTGTACCAGTAGACCATTCATATGTGGTGTACCAGTAGACCATTGCATATATGAGGTGTACTAGTAGACCATTGCATATGTGGTGTACATATAGACTCGGGCATACGTGGTGTTCACATAGACTGTCACACATGTATGTGGTGTTCACATAGACTGTCACACATGTATGTGGTGTGCATCTAGATCATTCTGTACATGTAGACCATTGTGTACCACTTATTCTTGAAATTTTGATTCTATGTACATGTGTCCATAAGCGTTCACACACACCTAAAGAGCACATCTTCTTTAGGTGTGTGAGGCCATCATGGTTTGGAGGGTATGCCTACTGTGCTAGCAAATGACAGTTGTACGCAGTGCAGGTTTGATCCTGTCAGGTTCTTTTTTTCCCAGGGTGTATTTCTGTATTCTGTGTCAGTAAAACTTCAAACGTTACTTGACATTGTATGCCTTGTATCTGGCGCAGCATACCCAGCATAAAACAATTGCGATTGTTCTGCAGGCATTTTGTCCGACTTTTGAAAACTGCAGTTAAATCAAAAACAGACATAAAACACAATTATCGGCTCAATATGCATAACATATTTATAATAAAACATCAAAGTTAGCTAATTTACTTTATTTAAAACCAAGGCATACTGTCAGAATTTGCAATTCTGTCGATCACTTTTGAAGTTAAATATTTTATCATTGACATAGAAGATATATAGATAAAGTGTTTGTGGTAATTGGGGAGGTATAGGGAGGTTGTTCTGTAGCTAGAAAAGAAAAACAGGTGTGGCAAGGAGCGTGTTTTGCACTGACAGATATATTACTTATGATTTTTTTTTTAATCGGCCAAAATTTTGACACAATTAAGGAAAAATTGTGCTGCAAAGACTTTGTTTGTTCTGCGATGTACCCCACAGTTTTAAGCACTTTCTGCTCCAGGGCAAACCAACCTTTATCTATGATGTTGCAATTTTGCTGTTATATCAGATCCAATATACCTAGTAAGATCTAATAATTAAAAATGTTTAAACTTGAAGATTGCATAGCACTGTATTAGCATCCCATGCACTGGATGTACATTATCTCTTCACTTATTTTATTATTCAATATCTACAAAATATTCTATAACTTATTCTTGACACTTTAATTCTATATTCTTCTTAATTCAGTAGGGGCATATCTCCTTTTGGAGTGCATGGGTTTCACGAACCTGAAGTAACTAGTTATGATTTTTCTTTTCCCATGGGTGTTTACTGTTTTTGTAAACATGGGAGTTGCATTTCAGGGATAACCAAGGGATCTTTTCCTGCTTTCATCCTTATTTCCAATCCCTCTTTTCCTTCAGTTAAGCATATTTTTGACTTAGTATTATGTTTGGCCCAGCTTGGCCAAATATGCCCTAGGGTCATAAAATCTCAAAACAACCAGTAGAGAAGTCATGCATATGGGGGCTGGTGCATGTAATAATCTGTCATGGCCTCAAATGTTCTTGTGTTGGTGTGGAATGGTGTGGCGACCTGAACATGGTTCGAAATGAAAATGTTGCCCTCAGATCTCTGCTTTTGGATGGATCCAGAACCATCCCCAATAGCCCATTGTTTTCCTCCAATGGAACCTCTCTAAATGGATATATGTAAACAGATGCAATAAAAGATTCAACCAGAGTGTTGAGAGTTCAAAACTCGATCCAACCAAAGATCATGGTGTTCGTGAGGCTGGTCCATGTTAAATCTGTCATGCCTTCATACTGGTGTGGATGTTTGGGGAGTGGGGTTCCATCTCAGATGTCGACCTCGTCATTCGACTGGTTCAAAATTATTTGTATCTTTCCCTTTGGGATTGTTCATGAACAGTCCCCAATAGCCTGTAGATTCAACTGCCTGCCTCCTGATATCGTTTTTATCTTTGCAGAGAGACCAGTACCACCTGCGTGCCATAGCTCTGGACAAGGGCATGCCTCAGCACCGGGCCACGGTGGAAGTGATCATTGACGTAGTGGACCGTGCCAACAACCCTCCCATTTGGGACCAGCCCGTTTACGGGCCCATTTTCATAAAGGAGAACTACATGGTGGGCCAAGTGGTGGCATCCATAAAGGCTCGGTAAGCACAACTTCAGATATCATTAAACTGACTGCACAACGTGATTTCTAACCTGTGAAACATTTAGGGCAAGACTGACATGTGCCCAAAATAAAATAGATCTAAGAAAACATAATATAAAAAATTGTGGGAAAAGTTTTTATCAAAATGGTTTACATAGATTCCTGTTTTATGGCCTAATTTTTAATTCTACACTTAATTATACATCATGCTTAAAATGAGGAGTAACTGTTGTCCTGTTTACAATTATGCTTATTACATTTTTATTACAGTACAAAGTCCCGAATGCGGACATCCGAAATTGTCCCAAATCCGGACGTTTTGCTAACTGACTTTTTTTTTTTATTACAACTTTCCAACAATCTTTAAAGAATAAGGAGTTAAACCTGGACCTAATGGATGAAACAACGCTAAATAACGGACATGTTCAGAGTAAATACCACACAGAAAATTAGAAGATTTAAAAATAAAAATTTGTTGCATTGTATTTTGCAAAGTTTTTTTTCCTTTTTTAAAAATTATTCCTCTTTATATATCTGCTAATTTACTATTGCAAACGCAAAATTCTCGTAGGTGGTTAGATTAAGGATTTTTTGACACAAAATGCAAATAATTTGAAATCCGGAAAAGTCAAAAATCTGGAATGACAGAGGTTTAGAGGATTCCGGATTTGGGACTTTGTACTGCATTTTAGCTGCTAGGTCCAATATCTCAATCTGTTAATCCCAATATTTCTTTCATTAATAAATAAGAAACCTACCAAAAAAGTCGTAATTTCTGACTTCATATACTTAAAATTTACAATTATTCTTTATTATTCCAAGAGGCAGAATAAGCATTTTTCTTTAATTGAATCCTACACTTCTTGAGAAAAGTCAACCTACTTCAAAACACTAAAATGGAAATATTTTTAATTCAGCTGATACTTTACACCAATTTGGCAACGATCAGGGCTGCGACGGGCGACTTTTGATATTACTTTTTAAACCTTGTCCACTAGGGGTGTCTTGGAGCAAAAACGTCCCAAAAGGTATTAATTTCAAAATTTTGGCAACTTTTGAAAAGTCACCAAAGGTCAGCTAAAATTTAATCTTCTTTCAGTAATAGCCAATAGAAAAAATATTTTTTTTTTGCAATTTTCTTGAAGGTAAATCTTTAGAGGAACAGCAATATTGATGTTTAGGTGCCATGTTGTGGCAACCATGAAAGGAATATTTTGGAATCTTTTGGCTAGATCGTCATGAAAAAGCTTAATAAGAAAATATGACGAATTTTGTTTTAAAATTTTAATTTTTTGGTATGATCTTCAACATGTTTTACATACTTAATTAGCATATTTGATGTTTTATGCTATTTTCTATCTGACTAATTAAAAGTGCTATTACTATAATGTTTAAGTTCTGGTACTTTTCACATTTGGTACTCTTAATAATTGATGCTATTATTTTGCAAGTGCTTTGCCATGCAATTAGAAAAGGTAAAAAATTCAAATATGAAGAAAAGTAAAAGCTTTCTTAATATCATAACAGTTATTTAGAAAAATTAATGGTATTTCACAAGTGCTTTGGAAGCCACTATTTTCACTCATTTCGAGTTTTGTTGTCATTTCTACTTAATTAACTGGAAGACTACCCATCAGCCTATGCTTTCTCAAATGAAAATTGATAGCAATAAAATATTTATTCTCTTTAATTTTAAGTTTCTTGACAAGATCACCAACGTCTGTTTCTTACTTTAATGAACACATTTTGTGTTTGAGCTGATTTATTTTGTGTCTGAGCAACTAAAATTACTTCTAGAAATAATTTTAAAAGGAGATTTCAGTTACTAATTTTTAAGATTTATACTACAAATGCAATTATTTCACAACTACTTTGTCTGTGTGGTAACCCTATCCTTGCAATACAAACATTACAAAATTGATTTTGAAAATTTTTGTTTCATTCCCAGGATTTTTGTTGGAAATATGGACATAATTAGTAATGAAATTCAGAACACAAATAATTTGTGCTCAAGTGGAGAGTTATGTGTTAGAATGGGATACAAGTGCAGTAAAGCCTGCTATTTATTGAGCAACAAACCAATAAAGCCAATTGCGAAGAAACTTGGAATAAATATGATCTGAAAAGTGTCCTGACTTTGTTATTTTATATATATTGCATTTGCTTCCCAGAAACGAACCACTAGTGAAATTCTGAGATATGCACACGATGGTTTCGGAACACTTGTTAATCATTCCATATGTTGCTTGACATGTTTCCAATGTTCATGAACATCACATTTTTGAGAATTAAACCCTTGAATAACCCTCTAGGTCTGGCATCCCAGACAACCCCACAGTATTCTACACCCTGATGAAGGGCAGCACAGAGCAGACAAACAAGAAAGACACTTTTTACCTCGACCAGAGGAACCTGAACGGGGACACTTGGGCCGACATCCAGGTCAACTACCCCCTCGACTACGAGAGGATACAGCAGTACAACTTGACCGTCAGAGTTGAGGTGAGTGCACTGCTTCTTCTATGTGGAGGATGCGTAATGTTTGTGTAAAACAACTAATGTTCCATGATGATGTTTGTGGTGTGCCAAAAAACAACACAGCCAAAATACAAAGGTAGTGAAAAACAAAATAACCATTCACCTTACATGAACATGTTTAAGATTGGTTTAGTAAATCAGTGATAACTGCAATACTTTTGAGATGAATGATATATACTTGTAAGAAATTTATATATTCATATTCAATATGACTTACCTCCAAGGAGTACATTCCAATGCACTGTTATATTTGAGTCACTGAAAAACTTTAAATCTCCTTGTCAATAAAAGCAGCATGGTTCATCTAGACATGTGCAGCCTTTTCAAATCACTCAATCCTTTTTCCTGTACAGAACATTCAGAGCTTTTACTGATGAGCAGGAGGATTTTCTGAGGGAGCAACTGCAAAAACCTAAGTGGTCAAAATCCAAATTGTACAAAACATTTATGCAAGCAGATTGCTTTTAAAAGAGGATAAAACTACACAATTTATAAATCGTTCTGATACATAGGCATCCTTTTGCCACCTCAATCAGGAGTGATCAGAGTCAAATTTACCTTTTAGATGAAAATTCACTCTTTGGATGTACACAATAGCAGTTTGATTGTATTAAAAAAGAGGTTGCAGCTGTGATATAAAGAGTTTGTGCTGCAAAACTTTTGGTGTGCTTATGTAGCCAAGGAAGATTTTCTTAGAAGGAAACACTGTTTAAGCTTAGTGGAAAATAGTTAAAACATTATGAAAAGAATTTCAAATTAGATAGCTAAATTCACACAACTGATTATTAAAATTACTACAAGCTAAGTGCAAGCTACCTACTAGGTAACTTTAATAAAAAACTACTTTTTCTGAATAATTGCTATAGAAGCTTGTCCAAGGAAAATAATTTTAGTTTTGTCCCAATGGAACCAGGTTATATAATATGACTGTTATAACTTAGCACATGAATTCAAAGTTATTTAGGCATGATAAAATAAGGTACTGATTCACAAAAATGAATAAGATTTAAAATAATCACAAGGTTTCCACAATCCTAAGAAATCGTTTTTGTGCCTGCACAACCTGCTACAATAAGCACACTAACAGCCATATTCACAAGTCTCAATTGCAGTGTTACATGAACTTATGCTCTATAAACGTACATACATATTCTAATTTCAAAATAGTCTAATTTTCTTTTGCTTTTTCGAGGCTCATGCTTTTTGAGCTGAACTGTTCTGTAAAAATGGACTGGCAATCAATGAAAGTTTCACTGTACTATGCAAGCATTAACTCTGAACTGAGAGTTAATCCACCCACTTCGTAGGATCAAAATGTAACACTGAAACTGGGGTTTGATCAACGGTTTAATTTGGACCTGTGAATACACCACATAAACTCTTTTGTTCATAGCCATACCAAAGCTAAAGGCTTTTTGATACTTCTTGGTAAACTCCTGTCACATTTTCTTAGCGACAAGAAACATATTTGTGGTGTTATCTATTTATGCTTCATAAGATTTATTTAAGAATGTGGCTAATGCACACTACGAAACACATTGCACCTTTCGCTTCTATTGTAATGTACACATGTGTCATTGCCATTATGAGGACTGCTTTAGATTTTAGGTACAGCTTTCATAGACTTTATTGTGGCAATTTTTTTGGCATGCTTCTTATGTCGTCAAGGAAGAATTTCAAAGGAAAATGCTTTAGGCTAAACAGAAATAATTAAAATATCAACAAAAAGAATTCTAAAAATAGAAAAAATCCAAACTGATTAATTCTTCTTTTACTAAAGTAACATATTTTATGTATAAATAAAAGATTTCATTAAAAGTTTAACATGAAATGAAATTTTTCTCATGTATTATCTCTGATTTAGATTGGTATTAAGACTAAAACAGCACATAAATAAGCAAACAATTAAAATCTTTGCTTAAAACATAATTTAATCATGTTCTACAAATTTGTATATAACTACCATACATAATTATGTTTCTAATTGTGGAAATTGATCTACTAATGTAGAGGTGCACAACCTGCAGCCCGCGAATCATTAATTTGTGGCCCGCAAACTAATTTTAATTAAACTTCCATGGCATTAAGAAGCAAATTGACTGACAAACATTAAGTGATATTTAATTGACTGATAAACATTTAACAACTTAAGAGTTTCTACTAGCAGTATTGAACCTAACATACCTAAATTAGTTAGTAAAACTTAGTATCAGCCATCCCATTAGCAAGGTGTAACATAATTATTGTTTATGGTTTAGAAATTTTAATATTAAATATATTTGATGCTGTAATTTTTATTTCTAATTTTACTGATATCATTAAAATTTCTGATACTTATCTTTATTGCTCATTGTACTACTACTGTAATTAAATTTATAACCTAAAATAATTTGCTGAAGTACATATGACGTTCTTGAGACACATTCTTAAAAGTAATTATGAATGATTGATCATTGCAAATGTTTGTAAACTTCTTTTTTTAAACTATTCACACTATCATTCATTTAGCTCTGTAACAAGCTCCTAGATTTTTTGAAAAATCATTTGTAAGTTTAATCTTAAAAAAAAAATAAGTGATTATTTTTACTATACATATTAAGTGTAATAACAGCGTTAGATAATTGGGTAGTAGCACTTTCACTGTGTCTGTGCTGCAACATCATTTGCAGCCCCCCATGTCTCAATCAACGGTGCGAGTGGCCCTTCTCCCAAAAAGGTTGTGCACCCCTATACTAATGCAAACAAAGATGATACATAATTACCATCATGATAATTTGGAAATTGTTCTACTAATGCAAACTAAGATGACATATAATTACCATCATGATAATTATGTTTGTATTATAAATCCAGTAAAATTGTAATTTATGAAAAGGAACTACTTTTTTTTTATGAAAGTAGTTTAGTAAAAATTGCATTTAGTTACTGCGAAATAATAAAAGCATTGATAGATGGCAGCACAAGTAAATGCAAATAATGTTTGTCTCTTTTAATGCTAAGAAATGTGATCACAGATAACCGAAAGGTTCCACTTTTTGGTTGTGCGCATGGAGACGGACACTTAAAAAATTCAACATTGATCAAGGAGAACTAGAAAATACAACAATCCACTTTTTTTTTTCACTGATATAAATTCTTCTAAATTCATCATTTCTTCCAATCATGGTTAGTTTGCACATGCCTACTAAATATAATTCTCTGATCATTCGAATATGTGCAGTAAAGTAAAATTCTCGTAAGCTGACCAGTTTGATAGATGGAAACATGGCTAACAGTTTGAAAGACTAGGAAACAATTATAAAACAGTTTAATTGATGTGACTTTATAAAGTTTTTGCTGCAAAGTAAAATAAACCTAGCAACACAAATTTTGAAGAAAAATACATAAGAATTAAAATAAATCAATAAATACTTACAGGAAATTATTTTCATTCCTGAAGGAATTTGACAGTTCAATGAGTTTTCGAACAATCACTAAGGGCCCTTTTCCAAAATACAGTTGAATCCCGTTAAATGACCAATCACCAGACCCAATAAAAAGTTCATTTTATCAATGGTTCCCTATATCCAATTTTGTTGACACTTTAAAATGTCTTAGCATTTGATGGTGGTTTAGTTAAAAATAATAATTGGGATAACACAATTTACAAAAAATTATTAATAAACAATTTTTATCGTGTATATTAGAAATAAAGAATTTAGTAGTTTTACTTGTCTTTTATTCCTTTTGGAGAAAAAAAAATCGTTACTTTGGATTGGTACATTTCAATTTTAAGAAGTTCATTAATTTTTTTATCGACGGGTGGGCAAAACAACTGGAAAGATTCCAGTTGTTTTGCCCACATTTTGCGTAGAAAAAAGTATTTGGAATGTTTGCAGTCGCTTTCAATTCAGAGATTGAATGTGCAGATGTTTCGTTTATGAAGAATCATTTTTGTCTGCAACCACATGGTTTTATTTTAAAGACGATGTCATCGTCACTAGGTCTATCCGTCCGAATTACCTCTAAGCCAAAAAGGTGTTTTTCTTTGAAATTCTTCCTTGGCAATAAAAAGTACGTCAAAAACACACAAAACATTTGGCCACAAGTCTTTGTATCAAAGCTGTACTGAAAAAGTCTAAATAATGAGAAAATTAAATGAAATAAAAAAAAAAAAAAAAAAAATAACAATGAATAATATCAATTGTAACTCAGTGAGAAGACTTCAATATGGAGAAGTTCAGTGACTATACCAACAACTTGGATCGAGCCAAGATTTATTTCCATATTGTCTTTACAATGGCCTCATCCCATTGATTGAATATGTTCTCTTTGTACTTCTGACAGTAAACAAACAGTGCTGGACACAAAACATTGATACAAATACAAAAAAAACACGTACATCAGAGCATAGGTGATTGGGATCTGAACCAGAGTTGCAAACACAATCGTGTAGTAATCTGCAGTGATCACAAGTAGCTCTGGGACAGTGTGACAAAGCATTTTCGTCAGCAGGGGTCCAGGACAAAGATCTCTACTATCAGTATCACCAGGGCAAATGTATGCTGGATACTGGGCAGTCTTGTGGTGAGGCAGTGAACACTTCAGCATAAGAGTCGGAGACACAGTCGTCAATGAAGTCAGTCTGAGCAAGAGTCATGTACACGATCAGGTAGGAAACTGAAGTTTAGATGCCGTTGGGAATTTTAACGACGGTATCAGTGACTAGGATTGAGCGCCAGCAGTGCATTCATTTACAAATTTTGTCATCGAGTCTACAATAGCCTCGTCTCATGGACCAAATGCATACTCGTTATGTTTCTGATGGTAAATAAACAGTGCTGGGCAGTTGGGCACAACGTTGATACAAAAAAAGACCCATGAACATAAGGGCGTAGGCAGTCAAAATCTGAACCAGAGCCAGGAACACAATCGCAAAGATCCAGAATCTTGTCTTGGAGCTTCTCCTTCAGCAACGGCACCAAGATGAAGATATTCACTACCAGTACCATCAGGGTAAAATTGTGCAGGATACTGGGTAGTCTCGAAGCCAAGCACACATCAGAGTTCAGCAACATGGTGGGGGCCATCGGCAGCATAGTCAAAATATGTGTGAGAACCACATACACAATCAGAAAGAAAACCAGTGAAAATAGCAACTTGGAGAACTTAAGCTAATGTACCAATCATTAGGAGTGAGCCAACAGGGTTAAGTACACATGAATTTCCTCATTGAGTCTTAACGATAGCCTCGTCCCATGGACCGAATATGTTCTCTTTGTACTTCTGACTATAAACGAACAGTGCTGGACACAAAACATTGATACAAAAACAAAGACCAGCAAACATCAGGGCGTAGGCGATCGAAATCTGAACCAGAGCTGCAAACACGATCAGGAAGAAACCCGCTGTGATTGCAAGCATTCCCGGCACAGTATCACAAAGCTTCTTCCTCAGCAAAGGCACCAAAACAAAGATCTCCACAGCCAGAACCACCAGGGCGAACGTGTGCTGGACACTGGGTAGTCTCGAAGCCAAGCACACAGCAGCGAACAATGCAGAGTTCAGCGATAAGGTTGAAGACACTATCGCCGCATCGGCACCATAGTCCTGAAACAACACATGAGCCACCAACATCAAAGCCACCATTGCGTGTATGGTGTCCGTACTGATACTCTGAGTCAGAGTCTTCAGAATGGGTGAGAACATGTAGCCGAAGAAGATAATATAGCTCTTGGCGTACTCGGTTTTGTCCAACATCCACCAGTCGCGCGCGACGAGTTGCTGGATCAACGAGCACGCAATCAGCAACAGCGTGACGCTTGCGAGGACTGTAGTAATAGAGAAAGTGTCCGATTTGAGGTAGATGAAGGTCACGACGAACAGGACTGAACAGGTGACTTCGTGGGTGACCACTGTGACACCGGAGAAGGCCTCCCACCAAGTGTAGCGGTAGAGATTGACGTTCTTTCTTAGGTCTGACAGAAAAGTGGAGTCGACGTAATTGTCCGGCACGTTTTGCTTTTTATACAGCACTTTACCCCACGTTCTCGGCATCGACGACTTTTCGGACGCCATGATTGTTTATGTTGTGGTTTTGGGGCGTTGCCAATCCGTGATTTGAAATCTCACTAATTTTTAAAAAAAACTTCATTTGCCATCCATTATAGAAAAAGTTGCCTTCATTCCTCAAACCAATATTTTTTCGGCTGTGTCAGGAATTTTTGAAATACTATATAGACTGAGCTGCATTGATCACGATTAAACTAGTATTACTAACGTGACGTGGCGCCATCTGTTGTACATTTTAAACAATAGATAATTCTGGAATAGGAAATTTTGTGAATAGATTTCTCATCGAAAGAGAGCTAAAACTTGCTTTTCAAAAATACATTTTGTTTCCATTAGAGTTGTGAATTAATCAGAATTTTTTTTCTTTCACTCAAACAAAGGGTTTTTGTTCTGCTGTAGCATGAAGTTTTAATAAGTAAGCTTACAATAACATTCTAAATTCAACAATTTCTACTTATGTAGCGTGTCGCCATCTATTGAATATTTTATAAAACGTCTATAACGGAACTGAATAGATTTCTCATCGGAAGGGAGTTGAAGCTCAACCCTCAGTTGAAAACAGTAAACATACACTTTTAAAACTGTCCACTAATTTTGGGAAAATTAGTAAGCAAATACTATAAAAAATCTTTTTTTTTTTTTTAAAACAATTTTTTAAAATGAGCAAAATAAAAAAATATTAAATTAATCGACGAAGGAATACTGCAACTCAGAAAATTGAATTTCTAATAATTGAATAAAATTTCGTTAATTAATTTTGAAATAATTTGATAGTATATTTTTACATTTTTACAAAATTTTTAGTCGCAACTACATAGTCTAAATTGTTAGTTTAATTTTCAAGCAAAAACAGAGCAAGATAATTTTTAAGAAACGGTTATTTTGTATTTGTTATACATGAAATCTTTGACAGAATATCACAAAAGTGTGAATTTGTTTCATCGATGTTGTTGTCTTTGGTTTAATTAATGACATCATAGAAAATTTTTTTATGTTAAAATTAATTGCAGACAAGTTACTTAAATTGTAGTCATAGATAATGGTCCAGTGGATTATAATTAGTGTGGAATGGTATTGATAGATGGTGCTACATCAATAAATTGCACTGAATAAGAGGCAATATTTTTGATTCACTAATTATGGAGGTTAGTAACAAAGTGTCGGAACAAATTTGGAGGAAATTTCATGAATTTTTGAAAAATATGGAGAATTTGTAGATTATTTTCAAAATTTTTTACAAGTCGATTTTTGTTTTAAGTAATAATACAAGGTTAGCGATAACAAAGATTTAGCCGTGCAAGTTGTGATTCAATGTAGACGAGAATGCTAATTTCGATGCTAATGCTTGAATGAGAATTTCGTTGAAAAATTAATATAATTATTATAGCAAGCGCGAATGAACCAGCGTAACTTAGTGTCTACCAAAAAGTACTTCATGGTAAAGTTGGGTTACTACCCCTTTGTAAGTTAAGTTTTGGAGTGGTAGCTAAGCTCGCTACAGTACTCCCCCTCCAGAATTTTAGCAGTTGCCGAAATTCGATAGTTGACGTCACTTGTAGAATGATTGCCATTTTTGCTTTTTGACTGTAAGAGCTGTATTAAGATTACAGTTGCCGTGCTGCCTTTTACATGTTATTTTATCCATGCGGCAATTGCACGAATGGAGGATGTGATATAACATTAGCAGTTTCTGCTATCACAGCGCTCCCTAGTGGTAGAAAGGTAATTAGTATCAACCATGGCGAATTCTACTGGACATCGTGTGCCATCCATCGAATTTTTTTTTGTAAATTTTTAAGCATGTTTAAATCACGTCCGGGTCACCAATATAGCAAGCGCGAATGAACCAGCGTAACTTAGTGTCTACCAAAAAGTACTTCATGGTAAAGTTGGGTTACACTGGTATTTATACTACCCCTTTGTAAGTTAAGTTTTGGAGTGGTAGCTAAGCTCGCTACAATTATGATAAATTTAAGGGTATGATTACGATTTGTATTGATCACGACCGTATATTCATTAAAAAAAATAAAGTCTAATTACTTAAGAAAATGAAACGATTACAAAAGAAACTTAAATCGTGAAGTTAGTTTTAGGGTTATTTTGATAAACTTCTAATGTATTTTTTATGTAGAAATGCTACTTTATAGAACCCTCAAAAGTGGCATAAAGTGTTTCTATTTTGTCTTTTACTAAAATTAAATATATGCAACCTTTTTAAGTTTGGGCAATAATTAACTCGTTACTGCTGAAGGTTTTGAATATATGATCGTGTATGGAAAATAATATATAACTTCATATACAGAGCTGAAACGCTGGTGATTAAAAGGCAGCTTTTTGCCACTACTCAATTCAACCTTGGCCGCTAGATATATCTTTTTATGCAAAATCGTCTCAAAAGCATCAAATTTCAAAACTTCGTCAATTTTTCGCAAATTTGTCAATAGTTCAAAATTATCCAATTGTTGAAGAAAAGTTTGTAACTTTTTAACTATGTAGTTGAAAGAAAAATATTTTTTCTAAATTTTCTTTAGAGAAAACTTTTTAAGGGAGTCAATTTGGAAAATTTCGTGCCCAAGTGGGGGCAGCCCTAAAAGAAAAATATCGCAATCTAGTTACTAGATTGCCATGAAAAGCTTATTCAGAAAAAACTAGTTTTTAACTTCGAAATTTTTTAATTCTATGGCTAGATCTTCAACGTCTGTTTCATACTGAATTTGTTGATTTTGTGTTTTAGCCATTTGCATCTGAGCAACCAAAATTGCTTCTAAAATAGGGTTGAAGAAGAGACTATTTATAAGAAATTATGTGACTAATGACATTTTGCAAGTGATTTTGCTGTTGTAGCAATGCATATATATATAAAAAAATATCGATGATTAGTATTTCGTAATAGGCCATCTGATTGATTAGAAGGACGCTTTCATACATTTATTTATCGGAACAATTCAAAATTATTTTTCTTGTGAACTCATGTAACAGCAAATTTCAAGCAATTGAGTGAGTAATAAATCGAGGATAATTGATTTACAAAATGACGTGGCATTATAGTATACCACATTACTGTAATGCCATCTGATATTTGGTACATTCTAAGATAAGCAGACTTCGAGAGGAGGTACTACAGGAGAAAACTGTTGCTATTTGATTGGTTTGTGTTTTATGATGGGTAATGAAAATCGAATTAGCAATGAGCAAATTACTTCAGTATTTATAAAGGTTATTAAAGATGATCCAAACCAGAAACTAAAGAGTTAGGAAGATAAAAGGTTCTTGAGGGGAAAATGAAATCCAAAGTTTCGCTTTTTTCCCCGATAAATTAGCGAACTTTATTTTTGATACAACCTTCAAAACGCTTCGAGCGAAGGAACAAAAAAGAATTCTCCCAGAGAATATAATAAGATATTAAAAAGTTCCCCCTCAGTCGCGTTTATGAGTGCACGAGCACTCAAAAGAACAAGTACCCTAATCGAATTGGAAGGAAATAAAGTAACCATATCTTCCAAAACGAACAAAAAAGAACTCTGGAAATTTCCCTTTCGTTCGATGGAATTCTCTCCCCGTTGCAAAAGGACCCTCGTAATTATTTCGATTGGTTATAGCAAACCGACAGCAAAAAAAGGGCTTCATTAGATTTTTAGCCGGAGACCACGGTTGCCATGGAGACCGCTCAAGCCGATCTGTCTCGAAAATTAAGTCAGAATAACAATCGAACCTGGCAACCGCGAACGGTATCTCATTAACGGCCGATGCCACACGCAGAATGCGGAATTTCGAGGCAGAAATCTAATTTGCGAAAAAGGCTCGGAATATGGAATAAAAATTATTCCTTCTTTGAAATTGTGTCCAAACAATTAAAGCAGGGATGGGATGTTCAGACTTGTTAGGATCAAGGGCTCGTATAGATTCACTGTGACTTGTGGGAGGAACGTCCAAAAAACTATGCGAGTTATCTATCATATATTATACGCATTACTTTTTTTATTTATATTAATTTTTATTTTGACTAGCCACGGCGTTACGCGTGACAGTTCTTTTCGAGGATTCAGGTGTGACCACTGCTCGCTAACGCTCGCCAACCCCAGTGATGCGACGCATTCCCATTTAATTGCGAATAAATCCATAGGCGTGACGTCACTATATCTTGCAAAAATATAAAAGATATTCAGTTGAAAGTTATTTAAAAAAAAAGAAAATCGTATCAGTCTATTGTAAAATTTTCCGCAGATTTCAAATCCGTTGAAATTTTTATTATATCTTTAACGATCGCTGAGATAGAAAAAAAGCACTGAAGAACGCCAGTCATAGTAACTAATTATTTATTTTGCTTCACTCGAATCCGTTGCTCAGGAAATCAAAATGAATGAATCTCGAATCAAACGAAGGTCATTCTTGGCGGAGGCGAAATTCGTATTGGAAAAAATATAAAAATTACAATTTAAAAATTATTTATTTAAAGAAAACCATATTGTTAGGTATTGATCTAATGTGTAAGATTTGAAATGTGTTGAAATCTTTAACCATTTAGGAGATAGATAAAAGAACTACATAACTCCAGTGAAAACTTTATTTGCATATTTCGTCCGCTTAAAAATCGTTCCTCGGAAAATGAAACGGAAAAAATAAATTTTTTAATCTGTCATCTCTTTATAGTGTTGACATTCAAAGGAAAACAACAACAAAAAAATTAAATTCCAATAAATTAATTTTAAAATGTTCTGGATTAAATTTTAAAATTCGGGCTCGCACAAAAATTGCAAAAATTCGGACTACCTGTGTGCCAAATCTCATTACTGTGAGAGCCATAAATTCGTCAGGACACTACTTACAGGCAGACAGACAAACACTTCCTTTAACACTATGTATTAATGTATTTGCTATTTATTTTATTTTTTTATTAATTTTGTATTTTGCTTAGTATATTATTTATTACTTTATTGTTTATTTATATTACTTATTATTCATTTATATTACTGTAATGTTTAATTATATTACTTTATTGTTTATTTATATTAATTTATTATTTATTTATATAAATACTCGTCGCTTATTGTCTTTAAATTTATTTAGTGTCTTTATATTTTTTATTTACATTGATGGATTTTTGTGTTATACATATATTTTGTAACAAAAAGAAAGATAGATTAAAAAGTAAATAAATAATTTATTTTAATGCGTGACATTGCATCTATTTAACAACTATTTTAATATTGGGTTCGATTTTGTAGTCGATAAGCACGAAATGAATCCAATATTTTCCTTAGTCAAAGCGGTTCCTATTTTTTCCGCTTTGCTAATATTCATGACTGAAGAAGTTTGTTAACAGATCAACGCTTTGGCCCTTCAAATCAACGGAGGGTCACATGAGGTCCGCGGTCTGTGCATCGCTGAATTAAAGTCCCAGTTAGCCAATACGGGACGTCTGTTGTGTGCGATGTTTTAATAGCTTCTCGTTTGCTGTCAAATATTTTTACGAGTCCTTGTGGAAGACTCGAACAAGAGTTTCGTTTTAAGGATCCGATAAATTAGGATTATACTTCGACGGAGGTGAATTGAAATCTCAATTATTTTACGGATGTCTTCGGAAATATATTTTCCCCTTTGCCTTCTTGGTCCGTGTTTCCTAATAACCAGGTGCTGATCTTGAATTTTTCCCGGTACAACTGTAGTCTACGTTTAAAGCGGTGTCAACGGCCTTGGCGATTTTTTTTTGTGCGCACTTTGTCGCCAAGGAAAGAATTATTTAAAAAATATTTTTCTTTTTACGACGGAAAATGAAAGCCTGAAAACACATTTGAGAACGTTTTAAAAAGTATATTTTTTAAAAACTTTCGCAAAAAAGTAATAAGTTCAAACACATTTCAAAACACAATTGTGAACCAGCAGAAAATCTGAGATGCGAATGTTGCGTAAGAATATACCCTGAACTTATCAATTACACTAAATACAGTGGGCATGTTGAGAAAGAAAGAGATTTTGAAAAGAAAAAAAGCACGAAATAATATAACTTGATACGTCAGAACTGTTTTCCGGGAGAAAAAAATTATTAAACAAGAATATTCCACAAATGTCGAAAAAACAATACATGTCAGAACTCTGACGCAAGGGGGGGGGATGAAATTCCTCAGCTGGAGAAAATTTATTAAATGAACCAATGAAAATCAAAGAACAAATTTTTTAAAGACCAATGCAATCAATGCACAGAGCTAGAAAAATAATAAAGAGGCTAGCAAATTTCGACTATAATGAACGTTTAGGTAAGCTAAACATGTATACACTGGAAAGAAGAAGAAGAAGGGGGGATTTGATTCAGCTTTTCAAGTTTGTAAAACAAGGGGACACAGAGGGCTTAAATTTCAATAGGGATAACAGAACAAGAGGCCATGGGTATAAATTGAATAAGACACATTTTAATCGGGATTTAAGGAAAAACTACTACTTTAATAGGGTAATAGACAGTTGGAACGCGTTGCCAGAAAATATAGTTAATTCAAAGGGAGTGTACGAATTTAAGATACAATTGGATAGTCAGTGGGAATTGGGGAATTCATAAACAAAGGACCAGACTTGTTGGGCTTGAGCCTGTAACTGGTCGTCAATATTTGTATTTGTATTTGTATTTGTAAATGACTTAACGAATTTTGAAAGAACTTTCTAGAGCAATCAAAATAAAAATGTAATATTTCCGTTTGCCATGAAAACCACAATAACCGTAAAAACAGATGGGTTGCCTTAACCTACTGTAACTCGCAATCGCTGTTGCGGTTATGTGTGCAGTGGGGCCTTACGTTGTAAAATCGGGTATGTGCACCAGGTCTAAGAGAATATTTAATTTATTTTTATTTTTAAATTTGTTGGTGAGGTCTTCAATGTCTGTTTCATACTTAATGAGCACATTTCGTACTTTAACTAAATGATTTTGTATGGGCACGTCAACGTTATCTCGCCTACTGACGATGCCGCGGTTGCCCAGTTGGAAGAACAACGGATTAGCACTTGGAAGCTTGCGAAACTCAGTCCATTAAAAGACGCCTTGAACACGCTGGTGCATGTGAAAGCCTCATATGTCCTCGCGTTGACATTTGTGGGAGTTTGGAGAGTCGGGTGCCAGCTCAGGTGTGACCTCGTCATCCGA
Source organism: Metellina segmentata (assembly GCA_947359465.1). Classification (NCBI taxonomy): domain Eukaryota; kingdom Metazoa; phylum Arthropoda; class Arachnida; order Araneae; family Tetragnathidae; genus Metellina; species Metellina segmentata. Next base: position 2,905,712 of record OX375879.1, read on the forward strand.
CCGTAGTTCAAAATGACGACCTTGGATTTATCCAGTAACCCGTTGTGGTGCTCTAGTGCAATGTTAATTCAGCTATCCACCCACACGTGTTAGTTGGGTAGTCAGTTAACGTCGCACTTTAATAACACAATGGGCTATTGGTGACGGTCTGGGATAAATCCAAGGTGAACAAACGCATCGTCATTTTGATCCACGGTCAAATGACCAGGTCAACACTAATGTTTACGACGGTCTTGGGCTGAACCGTTTGAATCTCACCTTTCCAGTTGATAATTCGCTGCTCTTTCATCTGAACAACCGTGGTCCACCCGCATTTGGTATATGAGTAACTAAATTTGACACTAAAATAGGTTTCTAGAGGAGACTTTGGTAATGTTTATAAGAATTTACTGCCACTTACGCGAGCCTTTTTGAGGTGCTTTGGCTCTGCAGATAGCATTTGAAGGCTCAAACGTTGTTTACATTAATGGTGGCTTCACACCAACGGCAACAGCGACAAAAACACATCTCTTCGCTATTGCGCATGCGTATTACAAAAAATTTTGATGCTCCCTGTTTGTCGCTGCTCTTTCAAGTCTCGAAGAAAGTTCAACTTTTGTCTCTGTCGCCATACCAACAGCCAATCAGATTCCTGAGCACCTTGCCTAATCCTATTTCGGTTGATGTTTTTCACCCACTGCTTTCTTTCATCAACAGAAAACAGCTTAAAAGCAATCGTCTTCGCTGTAAAAAGAGTTTTATTAAACGCGGATGCGATCTGTCAGCCATCTTGCAGTATCAGAAACGGAAATAAATGTTTTTCTTTCGAAAATGATTATGCGCATGCGCAAATAAATTGCTGTTGCTAGCGGTGTGAAGGCTTTTTTAACAGCAACAGAGACAGGCGACAAAATGTCGCCTGTCTCTGTTGCTGTCGCCGTTAGTGTGGATCCACCATAACTGTCAGTTATTAACCGACTGTCGTTCTCTTCCCCAGAACAACGGCATCCAGCAGCTGGCGTCCGAAGCGACCGTCTACATCGTCCTCGAGGACGTGAACGACGAGATCCCCCTCTTCATAGAACGAGAGCAAGAGACTGTCCTCGAGGGAATGCCGCCGGGAACCAAAGTGACGCAAGTTCAGGCCAGCGACAAGGACGGAACCTACCCAAACAACAAGGTAAGCCCTCTCACTTCTCGCACGCGTGTGGAGCACATGGGTCGGACGCACAACGTCTCCAGTATTTGACTGAATGATTTGACTCCGGAATGGCCGGGAAATCCATCTGGAAGGGAGTGAGCTCCATTTTTGTTGTAAGCTCTTCACTTAAAGAACGATTTTGAAATTTCAAAATGCCTGAAAAATAGAATAGTTTTAGTGTTAATCAGAGACTACTTTTAGAGTGTGTTCTCAAGAGGGTAGATTTAGAATATATTTCCTAAAGACTAGTTTTGGAGCTTATTTACATAGACTCATTTTGGAGTGTATGACGCAGAATAGTTTCGACCTGTACTACATATAGACTTGTTTTGGAGTGCGTGTTGCATAGAGACTAGTTTTAGAGTGTATTACGTGGACTAGCTGAGAACTGTATTACATTTTGACGTGTTTTGGAGTGTGTTGCAGATGGACTAGTTATGGAGTATTACCTAAAGAATAGTATCGGGGTGTTTTATATAGATGATAAGTTTTAGTATATATTACCTAAAGAATAGTATCGTGTTGTTTTACATAGAGGATAAGTTTTAGTATATATTACCTAAAGACTAGTTTTTGTATTGACCTTGCTAGAGACTCATTTTAAAGTGACTACTCCAACACGAATAGTAGCTGTATTGAAGGGAAAGGGGGTAGCAACGTTTTAATAATAAATATTGCATTCGATCCCAGTCAAAAATAAATGGCTCTTTTGTAAATGGGCTTAAAGTAACGCATTCATATTAGTTAACTGTAAAGAGAAAAATATCAAAACTCTATTTTTCGATTTTCCTATGACGATTACACTACTATTTTTAAACATGCAACCAATAAATTCTCTGAGGATATTTTGTAAGAAATTGTTGGCATTTTGCTGGTTCATGGTCTAGCCTAACTGCTAGATGGAAGATAGTCAAACACGAGGTATAACTCTTCAATACAAGATTTTGGAGTGGATGTAAAATTCTGACCTGACGAGATTTCTCGTCGAAATCACTTGGAGCGATAACCTTGTGTTCCTTGCGTTCTTAAAGTTTAAGTCGTCCTGCTTACGAATTGTTTTGAACTAGAACCGTTAAGAGACAATCTTATAGAGGCAAGACTACGTCCAGGAAACAGCTCAAAACCTACAAAGTATATATATATATATATATATATATAAAACATGCGTTGACGTCCGATGCTTGATTCTTCGGAATAGTCTCCAAGACCACCAATGGCAACTGTTCTAACGTTCCGATCGAAGTTTCAAAAGTTCTTGTGAGCTTATGCAAATATAAAGAACGAAAAGAAGGAACGTTCGTTTAGAGTTTTAGATTCATTCTAGCTTTCTGTCTCGAAAGCTTCGTACGATAAATTCTTGTTGATTTAAATAAGCTAATTTCTGGAGTTGTAAATATGTTAAAGTAAGGCAAGTTTTATCAATTCTGATGTTGTCCCCGGGAGCAAAAGTACGTCGCAGAACAAAGTCTTTTCAGAACAATTTTTCCTTAATTTTAACAAAATTTTGGCCGCTTTTTTTAAATGCTAAGTTTCGATGTTCTGCAGTGCAAAGGGCGCTCCGTGCCACACCTTTTTTTCTTTTCTAGCTACGGAACAACCTCCCCACACCGCCTCAAATGACCACAAACACTTTACAAATAACACATATTCTATGTCAAGACAAAATATTTAACTTGAAAAGTGATCGACACAGAATTGCAAATTCTGAAAGTATGCCTTGGTTTTAAATAAAGTAAGTTAATTAATTGTGATGTTTTATTATAAATATGCAATATATATTTAGCCGATAATTGTGTTTGACGTCTTTTTTGATTTTACTGCAGTTTTCAAAATTCGGACCCAATGCCTGCAGAACAAATGGAATTATGTTACAGAACACTGAATATAATTCTGCACCTGGGTACAGCTATAATTTAAAATTTTCACTTTAAAAAAAGTGGCGTCTGGTGCAAACTAACCGCCAGAAGCTCATAAAAAAAACCTTTTGAGAGTAAATTATGTTATTCTTCAAACAACAAACACCATGCAAGTATACCTTGTATGAAGTTGTTGCTGACGAAGCTCTGTGTCGAGGTTAGTCCTGCACCTCACGCACTCCTCGGCAAATCGAATGAAACTCGCCAACTAAGAAGGTAAACGCCACCTTAACCTCGTTAGCGACGAATTAATGGAATCGCGATTCTGTGCGACGGTAATTGAGTTTGATTGCCGCCCGTCCGGAACTTTAATTGCAGGAACGGCGTTCGGGCGTCCCTCGTGAGGCGAATCCGTCTTTTTCAAAATGGCTGCTCACGAATCTTGGAGCGATTCGGTCTTAATTAAATGAAGATCGGATCTTCGCACCGTTTACGTAACAAATCGGAGTTAGCTGATGAAGACGATTATTGGCGGGATTAGTTTGGCAGGGAATTTTTTTCTTCTTTTATTCGCTGAACAATCCAAATGGTTTCGGCTAGGTGGTTCGGTCATCCATGTTTGTTAATGATGAGATATCTCGTTATCAAGATATTGCCGGTTTTTGACGTAGAATACGTCGTACCTTTCGAAACCGGGGTACCACGATTCACTTTTGAGTGTCACAAAAAAGCGTAAGTGCGAAAAATTTAATAAATTGAACAATATAAATCTCTAATATAAAAAAAAGGAAGTGTTTTTTTTTTCGCGGGCGCAAAATCCTGACGATTCTATGGCACTTACAGCAATTAGATTTGGCACGCAGGTAGTCTAAAAATTTTTGCAATTTTTGAGTCGCGTCGAAATTTTAAAATTTAATCTAGAAGATTTTAAAATGAATTTAATAGTTTTATTCTCTTCCTGGGTTCTTCGTCCGGACGAAAGAAGAATAGCCCCAATCTTGACTTTTCTACCCACGTGATCTGGAGACATGCAAAGCTTTTTTCATTGCTTCGGAGAACGCTCAAAAAATTATTTTTTACATTTCCGCTTTCATTTTGTACTTTATAAATTAATTTTTTCGTTTCCGCTTTGATTTTGCGCGGAGAATAGTTTATCCAGCCAGACGATAAATCTTTTAACTATAGTCACAGTTCTTATTTCTATCTCCAAGACAGATTCAACGGATTTGAAATCTGCGGAAAATTCTACACCAGATGCACTGCCCTCACCATACACCACATGCACGGGCAATGCCGGGCTTGCCTCGCAGTGGCTAGTGATACATAAATGAAAGATATCGGGTTTAAAAGAGCATTAAACAAAGAATGTTATAAATGCTCATCGATCTTGAGCTGACGTCGTCGGCTGATACAATCGCAGCTCAAAGTTGAGTCACGAAAATGAGCACTGCCGCTCACATTTATTGAGTCTAGCTCCGGTCTCCTTTGTGCCAGCGCGACGTTTGAGGTGTCATTTGTTTCGTCTCTTTACGCTCAATAAATAATTACAAAAAAAAAAAACTAAATATATAATACCTGTGTGTATATAGGACTTCAAAGTGTGGGACATCGCAAACATTTCAAAATGTCCAAATATATGTATACTAAACACCAGAAAAAATATTGAAAACGTCAACAGGAAGAAAGATCATGTGATGGGGAATTCCAGAAAATTCGGACATCTCGGAATCTGAGTGTCATCGGGGTAGTTTCTTGAAAGACAGGTTTTAAAGAGGTTTTATGACACAATGACCCTATTTGCAGTGCTGTTGACGTAAATAAATCAGAGGGTAAACCAGGGGGGCCCTTGTACTAGTATAGGCAGGGCTTCATGGTATAACCCTCTGATGTTACACACTTTGTATGGTGCACTCTGATACCCGCAGAATTTTTTCCAAGGGGAGGCGAAACATGTACTTACTACTTACACTTTCCACGGAGAGGGGGGGGGGGGCAAAAACATGTACACACACGCACACACATGTATACATACATTTATACGTAGGAAATCCTTTCTAAGGACCGGGTAAGGTATTCATTAAACTAAACCCGCGAGCGCAAACGGCCATGAAACATGGTAATATTTAAATTGTTCTAAGAGGCTTTAATTTTTCTGGAACAACTTGGGTGTTTTCATGGGTCCCTCACACCCAGAATAGTGCACATTTCATCTATACCAAAACGTCGACAGATTCTTTTTGCCTCCTTTTCTACACGGCGAATATCCCCTGTATTTATATTTTCTATATCAAGTTTGGATATTTCCTTCAAAAGTTGCGAAATTCGGCGAGCGTAAGCGAGCAGGGGGCGAAGCCCTCGCTGTGACGTGATGGACCGTAAACTGAAATCAGGATAATACAAATTATTCAGATAGTTTCACTCTGCGAAAGGAATGTTGGTTTGCGAAGCAAACCAAATGCCATATGTAAAAGGAGTGTTGGTTTGCGAAGCAAACCAAATGGGATTGCGTAGCAATCCCCGGGGGTTGGCGAGCATAAGCGAGCAGGGGGCGGAGCCCCCTAGTTTTTAATAAAAAGCATAGGGTATAAGGAATTTGCTGGAAAAAACCATAGGGTATACGGCGTATACCGCCGTATACCCTCCACTACGGCCCTGCCTATTTGGCCAAGCTGCGCTGGACACGAGACAGACAGCACCAAATAATGGACACACACGAATGAAAAACGTTTTGTGGATTCTTGTAGAGTGCGTATGGACAGCTCATGTGTCCACTAGGGATGCGACATCGATATCAATGTCTTCAAAACATCAATGTTGTTTTTAAAAACATCGATGTATTGCAGTCGATGTTTTTTACGTTGTCGATGTTTTAATTTTTAATGAAAAAAAATACCGTTATAAAATAAAAAAAAAAAAAAAAAAAAAAAAAAAAAAACAAGTAGCATAATTTTCATAATCAGCAAATTGAACATACTTTTAGACCAAAGTGACCAAGGATGAAGGGTTTGAAAAGTAGGGATGCGACATCGATGTCGATGTTTTATAAACATTGATGTTTTAGAAAAAAACATCGATGTATTGGAGCTGTTGTCGCATCACTAGTTGCTAAACCAGTTTTAAGAAATGGGGTAAAACGTTTAAATACACTGAATTTTAAAAACATCGATACTTTGTGGGCGATGCATTATCAATATCGATGATTTAATTTTGAACATCGATGTTTTGATGTCGATGTCGCATCAATAGTGTCCACCTCGCCGTCTGACCGTGGTTCAAACTGTCGACAGTAGCCGGTCATTCAACCGACCCTTCATCCACCCCATTGGTATAGACTCAGAGCAAAACTGAATGGCCACGAAACGAAACAAAAAGCTCTATTCCCACGTGGAATGCAAAAGAAAACTTCTTTCTCTTCCGTGCCATTATTAAATCCCACCGGATAGACACCGGAGAAACAAAAATGCCCCAACAATTTGCGCGAAAGGGCCCGGGTAATTCGCCCCTAATATTCTTCCGGAGTGGCCGCCCGATCCATCACTGCCGCCCGTCTCTCTGCATAATGAATGCCCTTATTGGACCCGTCACTGACGCACAATTACCCCCTCCTGCCCGACTTTTGAGGGGGGGGGGTGTTGAGATGCGGCCACCCCCTTTGTCACGTGGTGTGGGGCGATTCGATTACTTTACTTCAGGCGGATGTTGAGTGAACAGGTTGACCTGTTCGGAACGTCCGCGTTTCTTCACTCTGGAATAATTGACTGCTTGTTTCAAACGAGTCTCTCACCCAGGCAGATGACCTCGGGACAGTCCCCTTCCATAGAGGTAGTGAGATCGTCTGGTGAAAGGGCCGAATTTCGCGAACAGCTTCGAACCGCTTGGAGCCATCTAAGAGGTTGGTGAGTCTTTGAAACAAACACCTGTTTGAGTTGTAGGCCGTGCAGGTTTTTTTCTTCCCGTTACATTCCTTCCCTGAGCGAATTTCTCGCTTCTGTGTCAGTAAGACTTTCATTCTGTGTGTATGTCTATTACTTGATGACGTATGTCTTGTGTGTCATGCGCCGCAAGGGCCCAAAACGACCCTTGCGCCTTTCAACCCAATCAACCTTTTGGGGGTCTCGCCGAGTTTTGTCGACATCAACAAAATTGGTCATATCTCGGTGGACGAGATATGTCGTCGAAACCACCAGGATGGTTAGGAATATATATATATATACATATAATTAATTAAAAAAAATTTTAACTTCTCGGTTCTATTCTAAGAAAGCAAGTCTTCAGCGTCGGTTCTATTCTAAGAAAGCACGTTATGTGTTTGAGACGACTGATTTTGTACTTGTTGTCCTCGAATCTATCTCATTGGGATTGATCTCGGACCGTCGTCAATAGCCCATTGTGTTGCTCCAGTTCAACTACCTACCTTTGCTTTCAGTCGGCGTGATTTCACTATCGACCTCCACAGGTATTTACGCAACAAATGCAACATCAAATTCTCTTAATTTTCCTCCCTTACGATTGGGGGGGGGTCTTTACCGGTATTTCCAATAAGATTCCTTCATTCCAACCCTACGCTCCTTCTCTCCCGAGCACATCTGGTTGGAGGCTTAGCGCAAACGATACGGGGATCTCTTTTTGGCAGCTTTTCTTGTCCACACCCTCTACACCCCACCGGAGTAGGGAGGCTAAATTTCGTTAGGCAGCAGCATCCGATGGCAACAAAGGAGGTTTTTGGCCGAGAAAACAAAAGATTAAAACGGAATATCCGATGCATTGGGGGGGGGGGGGAGGTCGGAGATGATGACTCCCCCTGGTGTTTTTTTCTACTCTCTTGCCCATCGGTCTTGTCCCAGATTAACCAGCTAATGATACTTGGGCTTTCCGATAAATCTTGCGTTTGGGTTTTTGTGCTGGGGAAAGGTTGGTGTACTGCGAATAGATGGGGACGTGTTTATAATCTGGTCAAAGGGTGCTTTGAACTGCTTATTATTTATGGAGATAAAGGGGTCTGAGAAACCTTAAAATGGTCGAAATCAACGCTTTTGAGCTCATTTTCAAGTAATCAACCAACAATTATTTAATTTTTACATTGATTAGATTTTAAGCACACAGATAAATCAAGCATGAAGATTCATAAACAACTTTAAAAAAGTAATACACAAAATATTTCAACTAAACGAGGGAGGGGGTGGGGGGGTCAAGAAATATAAGCCTTCGGGCAAGCCTTTGGAACGGAATCCTTTGGAACCAAGTTGTGTGCTGCATAACTAAAGATCAAATCAACCTAAAACCTTCATTTAACATTTTTTATAATCTAAACAATTGTTGGTTTTTAATATACTATTATTTTGAAAACATCTTGAAAATTATATTTTTACAACTTAAAAAAAATATTTGCCGAGAAAAATTAAAAATTTTGTTTAATGTTCTCAAACTCTCTTAATTTTCTCATACATTTTAAAAACTTATGGTCTATTAAAAACCTACAATTGTTTAGATTATAAAAAATGTTAAATGAAGGTTTTAGGTTCATTCGATCTTTATGCTGCACACAACATGGTAGCAATATTCGTGGCCCCCCGATGGCTTATATTTCTTGACACCCCCCTCCCTCGTTTAGTTGAAACATTTTGTCTATTAATTTTTTAAAAGTCGTTTATGAACCTTGATATTGATTATATATGTGTGCCTAAAATCTAATCAATGTAAAAATTAAATCATTGTTTGTTGATTACTTGAAAAAGAGCTCAAAAGCGTTGATTTCGACAATTTTAAGGTTTCTCAGACTCCTTAACGGAGCCTTTATTACGAATGGCACTACTGGTAGTTTTTACGTTTTGTGGCGCAATGATCCTATTCGGTCAAACTGCGCCCAACACAAGACAACGTTAACGACATAATTTGAGGCTGCGCTCTTTTTCTGTATATGGAAGTGCGAGATTTTAATGTAGTGTTTTATTGCTTTTATCCCACAACACGTTGAATGACTAAATAACCCACATCGATTGACTGGAAGAATGCATGGATGCTTTGGAACAATTCCATTGCTCCTCACCTTCGAATAGAATAAATTGGAAAGATGGGATTGCCCTTTTCCTTGGAATAGAATCCTGATCGATTCTTTAGGTCCTCTTCTAGGAATAAAACCCTTTGGAATGATTCTATTAGTCCGCTTCTTAGAATATAACCTTTCGGAACGATTCCGATGGAATGGATTTCCTTAGAATGGAATTCTTTGGAAAGATTCCAATGGAATAGATTCCCTTAGAATAGAATTATATAGAAAGATTTTAATGTTCACACTTTTACTCGGAATTGAATCATTTGTAATGATTCCATTGCTCCTTTTCTAGGAACAGAATCCTTTGGAACGTTTCTATTGATCCTCTCCTTGGAATAGAATCCTTCAAAACGATTCTATTAGTACTTTGCTTATAATATTGATCTTTGCAAGTATTGTAATGCTCCTATCTACTCAGAATAGAGTAATTTGGAAAGATTATATTACTCCTTTTCTCAGAACAGAATTATTCCAAATGATTCTGTTTCTCCTCCTTAGAATGGAATACTTTGGAACGGTTCTATTGGTACTCTCCTTGGAATACAATCCTTTGAAACAATTATATTGCTCCTATCCTTGGAATACTACCGACTTACTTGGAATTCCTTTGGAAAGATTTTACTGCTCACATCTATTCAAAATAGAATCCTTTGAAAATATTCTATCGCTCCTTTCCTCATAATAGTGCACTCAACAGAGCATATGAAAATGGATGTAGATCGTAAGAAATACCAGCAAAATTAGGCAGTGGTATTGATAGAGATGAATATGGAGATGTAGAGTTGTAAGGAAAACAGGCTGACTTACAGATAGAAGTAAGTATATAGACAATAAATAGAGGTTGTAAAAGACAAGAGGACTATAATCTCACACGTAGAGACAAAATTAAAGATAAACGGAAATATGGAAACGGGGACAAACAATTTAAAGGATGGAGACTACAGCCAATAAAACTACAAACAGCGAAACAAATCGATGAAACTAGAACTGCTTCTTCAACATCCTAATAAGAAAGCGAAATACACTTTCCGAACATTCAATTCTACTCATCGCTGCCTCGTTAAAATGAAAGTTCCCCATGACGCAGAGCACTAAACTAAGTCTAATCCCTCTCAAACAGCAGTTCTCAGAACCTGCTGCGGAATTTCGAGAATATGAAATGGCATTACTCTAATTCCTTCCATTGGAGCATTTTGATTTCATTTCGAGAAAGCGATGAATCCTGTTTATTACGGTTTTATTTCCGTTTGGGGACAATTGACTATGGAATTATTATGCGCCGAATTTAGCTTTATTGCGTTGCTAGATTTGGTGATAGGGGAGGCTGGTAATTGCTTTGCTCTGGATAATATTCGACTTTGTGCGTCGTTGAAGTGTCTTGTGTCTGCTGCTTGTTCTAGACTTATTAATTCTGGATCCTATTGACTAGGTAGCTATAAAAGAGCAATATTTATAATGAATTGGAATATAATAATTTTCTATTGCTTCTCTCCTCGGAGGAGCAACAAAATAGATCAGTTGGAAAGAATCTACTTGCAATAGAACCAATTGAGAAAATTCTACTATGAGAATAGAAGCATTTAGAAAGATTTTACTGCTCCTTGGAATAGAATTATCCCGAACGATTCTATAATCCTTTTCTTGACAATAGAATCATTTTTAACGATTCGATTGATCCTTTCCTTGGAATAGAATCCTTCGAAAAGTTCTATCGCTTTTCGTTTTCGTATAGAATCAATTAGAAATATTTTGTTTCGCGGAATGGAATCCTTTGGAACGATTCTATTGCTCCTCTCCTCAGAATCGAATCCTTTGGAACGATCCTATTGCTCCTTTCCTACGTAATAGTATTAAACAGCATATGAAAATGAATGAGGATCGGAGGAAATTGCAGAAGTGGCATTAGAAGACATGAATGGGTAGGCGAATTAGAGATGAATAAACATAAAGACAATGTCTTTATAGATTGTGGAGATTGAACTATGATGGAGAGATAAACGAAAATATGTAAACTGGGTCAAAAAACATGCAGAACAGACTTACCAATCAACTTATAAATAGGAAAACAAATCATTCAACTAGAACTACTCCTTCGACATTCTAATAAGATAGGGAAATCCATTTTTGACATTCAATTGGAAACTCTGCTTGCCGCTGCCTCATTAAAATCAAAGTTCCCCTTCCACGACGGCTAATCCCTTTCAAGGCTCAGGAATTTGGAGAATCCGAAATGGCATTAGTCTGATTCCATCCAATAGAACGATTTCATTTCGAGAAAGCGATGAATACTGTTTAGGGAGGTTTTTCTTTCGGAGACAATTGACTTTGGAATTATTTTGCGCCGGATTTAACGTTTCTAGACTGGTTGATTTGGAAGCCTACTAATTACGTTGTCCTGGATAACATTCGACTTTGCGAGTCTTAAAACGTCGCGCTTATTGTTGTTAGTTTGAGACGTATTGATTCTGGATTCTGTTGACTGGGTTTTAAAGTTATGAGTCTTTATAAGGGATTGAACCATTGGAGTTGAAGATTCCGTGTTTTTTTTGATGTTTTGTTTCTAAAAATCACTCGAAGATTAATTGGAATAGCATAATTCGTTTTCGGTCTTTGTTAGATAAAGCTTATATCTGCATTTCTCTTTTCCAATCTTGTTTCCTTAATTCCTGTTTCTCTGGTCGTTTTGAAGAGGTGTTGTCCTCGGATCTTTGACTTTGGGATGGATCCTAGACCGTCGCCCATAGCACGTCGTGTTGCTCCAATGCGATGGTAATCTTTAAAATCAGACTAGACTCTAGGTGATCAGTACGAAAAGTTGAATCGTCATCTGACCGAAGTTTAAAATGACCTGTTGTTGTCCTCGGTTCTCTCCCTAGGGGATGGATTTCTGACCGTCACCAAACGCCCGTTCTGTTGCTCTAGTGTGACGTTAATTAATTACCATTGCAAAAAGAAACCACCCTACAATAATGGACCCGACAGCAAGATGTGATGGCATAAGGGAAAGAATACATGCTTTAATAGGGGGATGGTCCTCCCCACGTGCTGCAATGACACTAACAACCCTTCTAGGCATACTTTCAACAAGGTTTCGATGCACAGCTATGGGTATTTGCGTCCATTCCCGCTGCAAGAATGTCGCCAGCTCAGCTGTTGATGTCGGACGTGGTATCCTGATCCGTAAGCGTCGCTCTAACGCGTCCCACAAATGTTCTAGGGCGATTAGGTCGAGACTCTGAGCAGGCCAGGGAAGACGTTTTACATCCATATCCCGATATCACTGCTGTACAAAGGCTGCAACGTGACATGGAGCTTTGTCGCCATGGAAGTCACATTCGTCCATTCCATAAAATGTCCAGAGCGTTGGAAGAACCCGATTGCCCAAAATATTCATGTAGGCGTCGGCGTTCCATTGACCAGGAACAACGTGCAAAGGTCCCAGGCCATACCACGAAAAACACCTCAAACAAAGTAGTCATATTGTATGCAAATACGCTGGCGTCCGGTTCATTATTGTAGGGTAGTGTATATTACCTAGACATTGGAGCAGGTAATACTTAGACATTGTATAGAATGATAAATGCCACAAAGGCAAAGTATTAAAAGAGTCGTGCAAAGGTTGTCGTTGTAAAAACATACACGTAAAAGAAAGAAATACAATATAAAATATAAGACCTTGTTACTGAAGAAAACAAGTGAAAATAAAATAAGAACCTACTTGTGTTGCAGTAAAGAACAAAATAATTTTATTTTAAATTGCACTGAATTGTCTTTTTCGCAAAAACTTGAATAGTCCTCAAAAGGCCTTCATTAAAAATACAAAAATGAAGAAAAGTATCTAATAAAATACATCATCATCGGGAGTATTTTATACTTTGCCGGTTTGTCTTCTGCTATTCCATAGAATGCATAGGAAATGTGTAGTATGCGAATCGTTGCATATTTTGACTCAAAACGCCAGGCATTCTATAGATTGCTTAAGCATTCTCTACAATGCCTTCTTTGTCACATTTTGCATGTAATATGTATAGGGTAGATGTTCCAAATATGGCCTACCCTAACTTTTTCTCGGTATTTCAGCCTCCTGGGTTGGGAAATAAAGGTGGAAACTAAATGAAAATCTCTAGGAACTATTCTCTTTTGGTTTCCAAAGTTCATACACCATCTTTAAATATGTCATTTTAAATTAACTAGTAAAACTTCAAAACGTTTCCTATCACTAGGAACTATTCTCCGTTGGTTTCCAAAGAGCATATACCTTCTTTACTTATGTCATTTTAAGTTAACTAGTAACGCTTCAAAGAGTTTCCCAAGAGAATTTTCAAGAGTGGGTTCCTAATATTGCCTATCCTTGATCCTATTACTACCCACCAGGCGAAATGAGCAGCTACTATTCAAAACGAGTTGCCAGTAAAACATACATACCTACCTTCAGTATTGAATGCAATACTTTCAAGTCATAAATGAAATTATGATTTGGAAACACTTACCTGGATATTCTCCGAATGGATTGGAGACAATAAATACGTTGATCACAACCTCCAATACATCAGGTGCAATAGTGTTGTTGATATAACTGATAGGAAACTTGCAGATGGCGCTACGTGTGGCAAAACGTTAGACCGTTATACTATCTAAACGCGGCTTCTCTGATCAGGTCGTCATAAAGCAGACATGTTCACGAATTCCCTAATTGGAGATGATAAAACTCTTTTCAAGTAATCAACTGCCCATAACTAACCCTAGAAGTACTGTTACTGCACTGTATTTGATATTACATCGGTCATAAAATTCCGGGCACTTGAAATAAACCCTCTTCATCTGACGTTACACTGACATCACGATCTCATAAATCTCAAGCCCCTTGAGAGCACTCACCGATATCTGGTTTTCAATTGAAAGGTGACCTGAAAGACGCTAGAATTTTCCGGATCACTGAGTACTGAGATCGAGAAGACCACGCTCCCTAACCTCCGCCGAACCCTTCTTGTCCCAAAATATCTGTTACCTTGCTGTAAATATCATGCTCTGGATGTTAGAATAAATGTTACTGTGGTGAAACCCAAAGATCGTATTCCTTTACACTACCAATTCATTTCTGTTACCACATCATTTCATTCGGTACACCGTCAAGGTAACTCCATAAACTCATAGATATCGCCCTTAGTAGATTGCAAACACAAGTAGGCGATATTAAGCACGGGCGATAAGGAAACACATACTCTAACTAATGGATTCCAAACGGTGGTACGCGGCAACGTTTCAGGTGGTACACAAAGATTATATGAGCGACCCAAATGTTCTATGAAGTTTGTTCAATTTTTAGTATGTACAACCACGTTATGCTATTTCTTATGCCATTTGTTACTAGTTACTTGTGTGAGAGTGGTTTTTCTGAACTTTTGTATGTAAAAAATAAATATAAAAACAGTAAGTTTGAAGAGGACTTAAGAGTGAAGTTAAGCTCCATTGCTCCTGATATTGATATTTTAACAAAAGACAAAAAACAACAAGTTTCGCACTAAAAATTTGTGATTATGTTAATCTTTGTTTGCACTAATTGTTTAAAATTATTTGTTTTTAGAACTGTGAGTAAAAATAAAACTGTTAATTTTCAATAATCGTTTTATTTTTTCCTTTATTAAAACATCATTAACACGAAATACACGTGCATTCATCATAAAATATGAAGCTTTCTTAGTATTTTGATTTAAATAAAACAAGCCATTGGGCACTTTTCTGACATTAGATATGTGTTTCTAAAAAAATATAAGACTGGTGGTAAGCCAAAAATTTCTAAAAATTTCACAGTGGTACGCAGTTACTAAAAGGTTAGGGGCTTTAACTTATGACTGCGACTTCGAAATGGGTCACAAACGAAAGTTCGCGTTGAAATGTGTCGTTTTAAGACATGCGAAGTCGGATGCGGTGTGGTTGTGAAACTGGTGATGTGTTACAGGTGATTAGTGTGCAGCATGGTCCTATATAAAGATGGAACGAGCCCAGTAATTGAGCGTCGTTCTCTCTCTCTCTTGCAGGTGTACTACGCCATCGAGTCCAAGGACCAGGGTGACAAATTCTTCACCATCGACCGCGAGACGGGCGAGATCTACACCAGGGTGGAGTTCGACAGGGAAGAGAAGCAGGCGTACGCCATCCTGGTGAGGGCCGAAGACGGCGCCGCCTCAGACAGACCCAACATGAAGCAGGGAGAACCCAATTCAGGTGACTCCATTTGCCTTCCTGCATTCACAACTGTGCATGCTCGTAACACTCAAAATGGCCATGGAAATTCGAGCTTCCCACAAACCTTTTGAAATCGTATTGCTTTATGTGTATTGTAACAACGGGCTTGTTATAGCTTAGGCAAGAAGGATATTTTAGGAGATCTGAATAGTGTATAATTACAAATATTCTTTTATTTCGTCTTTGATATTTATATTTATACAGTGCTGCTCTATTGGACATTGAATTTCATTACAATTCAAAATAGATATAGAAAAGAGTCCACCAAAGTCTGGACCGTCGCTAGCTGACGCCCTCACAACGACCCAACCCTTCTCGAGTCTCAAAGAATGTCAATCGCTGCTTCTAGCCTCGAAACCCTCGTACTGTGGGAAAAACCCCTTGGACAGTTTTCCATCGTCCGAAAACTCCAAGAGAGGAGCTCCCCCGCCTTTTCATGTCTATTCCATCAGAGGGGCTAGTATTGTCCGACAAAGAACGATTCCAGGCGATTGGTGAATCAAGATGTCCTCTTTTATCACTTCGCTACATTATAATGTAGGTTTGATTCCTGTTTCAGGGTTCCCACGGTCCTAGAAAAGTCTCCTTGAATTTATTTTTCCGAACTAGAGGCCCTTGAAAATTAATGAACTTGGTCAAAAGTCCTTGACAATACTTGATTTTTTTTACCAGTACAAAATTGTGTAATTTCGTCTTGCGCGTCGGAACGTGTCCAGACTAGTTTGCTTCACGGCAAATGCGCCATTTCAGCACCATTCTCAATAAAGCCGGTGTTACGCGTTTTGACACCACGTTTTTTTTATATTTTCACATTTTTCTTTTTAACTGACTAGGGGACTCCGCCCCCTGCTCGCTATCGCTCGTCAATCCCAGATGATTGCTACGCAATCATATTTAGTTCGCTTTGCGAACTATACTTTTCAACAGTAAGGGGATTGCTTCATATTCCATCCCCATTTGGATCGCTGCTGGATTGATCCCAGACTCGTTGCGATATTTATCGCATGCGCGCGAGTAACGGAAAATTGCCTACTTTTTTTACGAGATTAGCAGATCCGTATATAAGCCGACTCCAGTAATTTAGCTTTAGAAAACGTTCCAAAAATTATCGGCTTTTCACGGAAATATAGTGTAAATAAAAACAAAATGTTTTTTAAAAAATGTCGAGAACAAAACATCTTATTTCCACATAAAAAAAGGAAATATTTCAGCATAACATAGTATTAAAATTCAGAGGAAAACTTATAATTTCAAATGTTTTAGCTGATCCGTGTTTGTTTTTTTAGTACTTTTTAAGATTTTCATATTTGACTTTTGCTATGGAACGGCGACCGAATTCGCCGGTTCTTCTGAAAACATTGCAAACTTTCTAGCGGGGGCTCTTAAATTGTATGAATGAATTAATTCAAAAATATTCTGTGTTTATCGTGTTCTCCAAATTCATTAGCCCGTTGAACCACAAGACTCGCTGTAACCTGACTCGCTATTACCAATCACATTACCACACCACACACCGAGAAACAATCAAGCCTCTTCTCGAAACCCCAGCAAAACCTACAAAAGGCAATAAAAAATTCGCATCTCTTCAGCTACGAGCGGGTACTTCACAGTACATTGAGGGCCTTAGACCCAGGTTCTCAAAACACTCCAAGCACAGCGAGCAGAATTAGAATCCACCTCCTTCCTCGAGCGTGCAAGAGCGTAATCTTTCTCGACTGTTGCCCTTGGTAACCCTTAATTTTGTTTACAAGTTCCCTTGCTCGGGATCTTTATGACCGATAGAACAAGGCCCCTATTTCATCGTGCCGCCACAACCGGGGCCATGTGCGTAGTGTCAGCACCCAGGACTCCTGGGTAAGGAGGGAGTATAAATGTCCGCGGGGGTTATTTATGGGGCTCAAGGGGTTGCAGGTTTTACGCTCCATGGGGCAAACGGGCGCTAGAAGAAGCTTTTTTAGGCGTGGATCCTACTTGTTCAGGAACCCTTGTTTCTTCTTGATTGAATGTAGGAGTTCGTTATTTAGAATCACATGTAGCGGATTTTTTAAATTCTATATCTGCATTTCGGTGATATATATATATATATATATATATATATATACATATATATACACACACCTGAAATGATGGACCGGACGCCAGCGGATTTGCATACAATCCGACTACTTGTTGGTTGGTGTTTTTTGTGGTATGGCCTGGGAGATGTGCATGGTGTTCCTTGTTAATTGAACGCCTACATGAACATTTTGGACCATCAGGTACTTCCTACTACGCTACGGCAATTTTATGGAATGGACGAATGTTACTTCTAGGACACAACGCTCCACATCATTTTGCAGCCTCCGTCAAGCAGTGGTATCGAGATATGGATGTAAAACGTCTTCCCTGGCCTGAACTGAGTTCCGACCTAAACCCCACAGAACATGTGTGGGTCGCGTTAGAGCGATGCTTACGGAACAGCGAATCACGTCCTAAACCGAAATCTACAGCTGAGCTGGCGACATTTTTGCAGCAGGAATGGACGCAAATACCAGTGGCTGTGTATCAAAACCTTGTTGAAAGTATGCCCATAAGGGTTGCTAGTGTCATTGCAGCACGTACGGAACCATCCCCCTATTAAAGCATGTCGTCTCTCCCTTATACCATCACATCTTGATGTCCGATCCATTATTGTAGGGTAGTGTATAATCACTAGAATAATTCGGGTCCGTGAAGCCCATAAATACATAACGAAGACGTGTTTCTGAGGGTGGTGGTGTCCTCGGAATTTTCCCTTCGAGATTGATCCGGAGAGTCGCCAATAGCCCGTTGTGTTGGGCCAGTGTGGGCAACACCTAGCCATCTTGAACCAGGGTCAAAGGAAGAGGTCAATACCTCAGCTAGCACCCCGCTCCCGGAACTTCTACACCACTAACGTGAATACATGTGTGGTCATGACAGATTGAACGCTCTCCAGCCCTCACGTACACGCCGATTTTTCGGACCGAGTGTCCAACTCGCTACCCATTGCTTGCTAATCCGTTATCTTTCAACTGGCTAACGCGGCCCCTTCATTGGGTAGTAAAAATGCATAGTAAACATCACCCAGCAAAGGCAAAAAAACATTCAACTGCTGAGACAGTAAGATAAGAAGCAACGCCAGGTATTGTGAATAATCAAATCATAATTCCCATGTTTCTATAACATCCCTTGGAAAAACCCCAAGAGCAGCCGCAAATTCCTTGCGACAAGACGACGTTCGCGCCTTGAAAATAGACGACGTTTCCATTCGTGGAACGGGAAAGAATCGCCTCGGACCTAGGGTCCTAAAATATATCCTCAGGACGCAAGTGCCTTCTAGATCTTCGGATCAGCTAGAATATTGGAACCCACATCTAGGAAACCGTTCCTGAAAGACCCTGCGGTCTGCTGAAGAATTCATTTTACCTTGCCTGCTGCGAGGATTGAAAGATCTCCTGTACGTTCGCCGGGAACTCTAATGATTACATTATAGGAGGCCATCTCCTGTCTGTTCACCGTGAACGATCCTAGTATATTTCCGGAGGCCATCTCCTGTGACATGCTGTATAAAGCCCTACTTGTATATAGGCATATAACCCAGAAACCCTGAATAAATTTAAATTAATTTTGGGCTGAATCAGTAGAGCTGTTCCCTGCATATTTTATATGACCTCTACCCTGGGTTAGGCGAGTACGCTACAGTATCCGTTCCTTGTGTCTTCGATTTCGAATCCAATTGAAAACCAGAACGACCTCCCACTTTTTTGTTTTGAGTCTCAGCCCTCCTCTGTTTCTCGCATACCAAACAGCCCGTGATATTAATCACCGGCACCGCAACCAAATCCCCAACCGATCTCGATTAAAACATCCGAACGAAAAAGAACACAACTTCAGCCTCGAGAATATTCTCTCAGGGATCTGTTTCCACCTGGCCCTAATAACAACGGAACCAAAAAACCTGCCCCGATTCACCGCAGAAACCTTTTTTTCTTCTTCGTCTGTTCCTGTTAATGTTATTTTCCCCTCCGTCTTGATTTATCGAACTTTCGCTCATTACCAACGGTATGGGCAGAAAAAAAGAACGCAGGAATCGTTTTCGTTTCCTCGATAGTTGGTGTTTGTTTTGCATGGAGGGGGAAGATGATTCTTATGCAATCAGATGATTTTCTGGCGTGGGTGGCCGTGGTTCGTTCGCGAGGAGGGCACGACATCTGGTTTTTTTTCTACCCTTGTGTCCGTCTGATCACGCTTTCTCATCACTCAGGAGGAGTCCACTTTGGGGTTTGGGGTCGGTTTGAGGAGGATCACGCGAAGGGATGGGTTGGGTTTCGTACCTTTCTAAAACAGCGTTTGCACCGGATTTGCACAACTCTCCCTCCAAATATCGAAGCTATTCAGAAAAACAGTATAAAATTCGAAAAAAAGGACGAAAAGGGGTCAGCATAGAGGAACGTAAAACGT
Organism: Metellina segmentata; assembly: GCA_947359465.1. Taxonomy (NCBI): domain Eukaryota; kingdom Metazoa; phylum Arthropoda; class Arachnida; order Araneae; family Tetragnathidae; genus Metellina; species Metellina segmentata. The sequence continues at coordinate 2,925,507 of OX375879.1, forward strand.
AGGTAGGTAGTTACGTAGTGGCCAATTGCAGCACCACAAAAAGCGATGTTACAAGATCAATCCCGAAAGCTTGAACCACTGTCAGGTGATGAGGTGAACACCCGAGCGAGAAATCGGATTCCATGTCCACCCTAAGACAGATTTAACGTCTTTCTGGCCTGAGTGACCACGAAGCTGTAAACACGTCTTTTTTCTGGGTGGCCCGTTTCCCTTTTTCTCGTGGAAGACCCAAGACAATTTAGGCGTTGCCAATTTGTTTTGTAGTTCAGGGTGATCGGAATCGCAGATATGAGAATACGAGGCCGACCGGTGCGCTGGGAAAATCTTCGGAACAAAACATGCCATCGTCTTTTTCCACTCACATCGTTGCTTTGCGTTTTACCAAATATGGCTCTTTCGCTATATCCCGCCCACTCTACCAACCAATCAACAGGTCAGATAATATCTCCAGGTGGTTGCCTCGACCCAAACTTGACAGACGAGTTATCTCGCCATTAGGAAAATCTGACTGGACCTCGATCGACGAAATACCTAGTCATGGGAAGAAAAACGACCAGATCTCGTCATCAGAGGAAAAATCAGCAGTTTTTAGCTGACGAGATATCTCGTCATTCGCGAAGTGGGTCAAGTCTTGTTGAACGAGCTATCTGCTCCAATTTACCTGTAGAGTTCATTCCTGATACACTTTCATTCAGAATAGTCGCGTGGAAACGCTTGGTGGGTTAACCTTTGAGTTGCGGCAGTTGGACAGTTGTTACCATCAAAATTTCGTTTACAACAGTGGTATGGTATAGATCTGTGTACTGTGGATGTTATCCCCCTTTTTAAGTGACCGCTGGCATCGATCACCCTTTACGAGCTGTCAGCGGATGACCTTCTTGAGGGTCCCTCCTTTTGTTCGGTACCCTACCCTGTCGACCGTAAGGTGTGTACGATTTGGGGAAAGGTAGGTCTCCCCGGTAATATCTATATCACGCCAAACGATACGCCACACAATACTATGAAAGGAAAGCGTGAGTCGTAAATGTATCTCAAGGCTCTATCGCCCAAGTTAGGTAATTAGGTAAGGGGGTCGGACATGCAAGCGAAAGATCCGTTCTGTGAGACGACTGAAAAAAAACTAAGCTCCGCATCGTAAAGGTTAAGATCCATATCCACTCATAACAGTAAGTTTAATCTATTTCGAAAGAAACCGACCTCGGCAAGGGCAGCTTTTTTATTCATCCGTCCTTCGAAACCTCCGCGATGAATAATGAAAGGTTAAAACAAAAGCGGGTTGTTCCATTAAAACGCTTCACAGGTGTCTCGGATAACAAATGGCCGCGCGTCCCTTACAGGTGTTTAGGCTTCCATTAGGCCACCTCAGCCCCAGGTCTTCCATCTCTGTCGGCGGAATCCATCAGGCGGAGGACCTGGGTCGGGGAAGGGGGTCCACAGGCTTCCGTAAATAAGGCGTTATGAGGAAGGGAAGGATAGGGATAAAAACAGGGAGCGTTTTTCGGCGAGTCAATAAATCATCTCGCCCTTCGCTCTCTCTCTCTTCAACGTCCGTACGTCTAATCCGATAAGCGAGACCAGATAGATGGTCACGTTGCCGGGAGCATTAATTCATATTTGTAAAACTGTTTAAAACGTTGTAAAAGTAACGTTCTTGAGTATCTTCAATAGGAAATGCCGGTGTTTTTTTTTTCTTTAGGTCTTCCGTTGCGTCTATGCCGACCAACCGGTATAGTGGTTAAGGTGTTAGCCTTTAGATCGGAAGGTTCCTGGTTCGAATCTGGGTCCGGACATGGATGTTTGTAAGTGCATGGTGTAAAGGCGGCTGGTGCACTTTAAATCTGTAGTGGCCGAAAGTCCTCACGTTGGGTGGGTGTGGAAGTTTGGAGAGTGGGGTGCCAGCTCATGTGTTGCTTCGTCATCTGACCGTGGTTCAAAATGACGAGGTGTTGTCCTCGGATCTTTCCCTTAAGGGAATGATCCCTGACCGTCGTCAATAGCCCGTTGTGTTGCTCTAGTACGACGTTAACCAAATATTACCAAAAAAAATTACCATTGCGTCTATAAGCATGAATCGTTTCGTGAGCGTATTAGTGGGTCAGCGGGTGTGAAAAATGTTCTAGCAACCTGCGAGTTCTAGGGGGTTCAGCTTTGGTACCTCTATGAGCGTATTTCTCTCTTCTGTGTTCTGGGGCCGCCGTGTGGCCCCACTAGAAAATTAGAGAATTAACAATTCGTTGTGTAGAGAGGTTCAACAAAACATCGAGTCGTGTACATAGGGGTCTGGTGACGTTAAATCTGTCGTGGCCTAAAATGTCCACAAGTTGGCGTGGTGTGGAAGGTTGGAGAGCTGGATGCCTGCCCAAGTGTGTTCTCGTCAGTTGACCGTGTGGTGGCCTTGAGGGTCCGGACCGTCACCAATAGTACGTTGATACCTCCCTACGCAAAATTAAGGATAGTTTTGTTACTTATGGCGACGGAAGCAGTTCTGGTGGAAGTCGCATTGTTGCAATTTTCTGTAATTAGGACGAATTGTGTATCGATATTTTACGTCCATCGACGACCGGTTTGGTGGTTAAGGCCTCTAGATCAGAAGGTTCAAATCCTGGTCAGGGCATGGAGGTGTATGGTGTAGAGGCGGTTGGGGCACCTTAAATCTGTCGTCGCCGAAAGTCCTCACGTTGGGTTGGTGTTAAGTTTGGAGAGTGGGGTGCCAGTTCAGGTGTTGCCTCGTCATCGGACCGTGATTCAAAATTACGTGGTGTTGTTCTCGGATCTTGCTCTTAGGGGATTGATCCCGGACGCATATTAACAACCTTTACCTGGAATAGAAGACATGGGGAAATTTTAAGCCAGCTGATTCGTTGGTTTCAAACTGTCGACCATGACGTCAATGCGTGACATCATTAATGGCGATGCTTCACGTGGACTCGGTCATTACTCGGTAGTTTCTACTTGAACTGAAAGCCAGTGGCAAAACCTCTGCGACATAAATAACGAATCTATGCAACAGATCCCCTGTAATAACGAAAAACATCCCTATTTCAACCTTCTATTCTGTTGAAGGACCCAAGTGTCCTTTAAAGTTCGAAAATGGATTATTTTTTAATTATGCGTCTAGAATCTATGCTGGAACTAAAACTAAACACAAAACATTTACGATCAAAATACGAGTACATGGCACAAGCCGTTCAACTGTCGCTTGGTAATCATCTAAAAGCTATCGCTTTCTTTTTTATTAGTATTCTATTTTCGGTCAAAGCAGTTTCAACTTTTTTTCCCGCAAACATTGCAAGTAAGTAGTGATACTTTTCCACATGCGGAGTGCGCACTATGGGTCATAGATCTCGGAGAGAGATAGCAAAAATAGATAGCTTAGTTAGAGATAGTTTAAAATTTCCCCATGTCTTCTATTCCTGGTAAAGGTTGGCAATATGCATGCCGGACCGTCGTTAATAGCCCGTTGTGTTGCTCTAGTACGACGTTAATTAAAAATTACCCATTTCCAATTTACGGCCATCGATGTTTGGTATATTTTGTGAGTCATTTTTAGCCAAGCTCGAGACAACGTCTGGATTTCGATACTCAGCGTAGCACAAAAAGCAATGTAAAAATAGATCCCTTGATAATATTCGCGTTCTTTTTGGAAAACCATTTTGAATTTTGAAATGTATGATATTCCGTTCTATTTTTCGTTGCCCATTCTACGTTGTTCTTCTTAAGCCCCTGGAACCCAGCCAGGAACTTTCAGCTTAAGCGTCGTGTTTGTTTTGGAGTTCCTTCCGCCTCTGGACACAAACGCTCGCTCCACTACCCTCGCACAAAGACGTCTTTTCGCTCTGGCGTTCCGAGCATCCATTTCGAATGTTGAAAAAATTTGAAGGATAAATAATCAAGGTCTTCAACTTCTCTTTCGCATGTATTTTTAAAGGGTTCTCTCTTGATGTATTTGTTTGGGGATAGCGTCCTGTGTGTTACAGTGATTGCTGTATGTTCTTGTGGATTAGTTAGCACTCATCGCGACAGTTTTCTTCCAACGAGGAAATATCTCGTCAAGAGTTTGCCGTTTTATTTTGAAGAACCGTTCAGTTTTCTTCTAGTAACGAGATATCTCGTCCATCAAGATTTGTTCTAGTTTTTCGAAGTGCGAGTACGTTGAACGTACACCCTGTGGTTCGGGTTTGAGTGCCATGCTATGGCTCGTTGAACGTACAGGGTCAACTTACAGGCTGTACGTTGAACGTACACCCTGTAAGTTGGCTTGTTGAATACAAAAGAGCAATTGCTAGGTAGAATGTTGTACAGATATTTTGAATACGGTTTTGTACTCAAGAAGCCAACTTACAGGTTGTTTGCATATTGTATCTGGATCGTTGGAACACGTAACACACTGTAAGTTGACTTTTGAGAACAATTGTGGTATTGCAAGGAAGAGGGAATTTGAATAAGGTTTCAGGACAAGCCATTGATAGCGCTTAAGAGAATTTTAGTTCAGTTTTCTAATATAATAACTTTTAGCTATCTTTTATCAGTTTGTTTTATATGTATTTGATAATATGTGAAACTAAGTGGTATTGAACGAATTTCTATTGCGTACCGAAAGTTAAAAGGAATAAAAAACGTTTCGAAATTGCATTCTAAAATTCGAAATTGGAATATTAAGAAAGGTGAAACGTAACGAAAGAAAGGTAACGAAGTAAAAGGATCTTATAAATAACTATCGGACAAATTCCGTGTCTGCTTTACGTTGCATTTAAATTATAGAATAATTTGATTTTTCCTGAAATTCAAGGACAATATTTGCAGACTAATTTTTCTTAAAAACCTTCAGAGAAGAAAATTATGCTTAATAATACAAAAATATACAGCGATCTTTGAAAGGTTTCGCTTTAAACTGCATTGTAGTTCTAAGTGATGCGTTTTGAAATTGCTTGGTCAGGTAAAATAATAATCTTAAATTGGGAAACTATTGTGCCATTTTTGGCTCTAGATGGCGTTGCATCGCAAAACCAAAGTGCTATCTACTTCACATTTGTACATTTTTGATTCTACTTGAAAGAAGGAATTTTAGAGAGTGTTTGAAAATACAACCGTGTTATTGGATTGCGTCTTTTAAATTTGTTAAACATTCAAAATGACAAAATAAGGAGTATTTTCGACCTATTGTGCTTTTTATGTCCTAAAAGTCCATATTTTTCAAGGGACGGGGTAATTGTAAACATAACTTTGCCAATAGTTTCGTTCAATTTGGATGTGAAACCAATATGTTGTCCCTTGTAATTTTGTATTTAATCGTATTTAGTACGTTTAAATTGCATTTTATTGCATTTTTCGTGTTTTTGGGGAGCAGAAAGACTGATTTACTAAAACTTCACATATATGGTGAAGTTCTTACAACTGACCAAGTACTGTCACGCTTGAAGGAGGCAGAAGAGAAAAAAACAAAAGGGACCCTGGTGAGAAGATAGTGAAAGAGCCAGAAGTAAGCAAGAAAGAAGCAAATGGAAAGGAAAGCAGAACTCGAGGATGAGGAACTATTGAAAGAATTGACTAACATTGATGGTGAAGAGTTTGAAGTTCTCCAAACATTCAAGCAAAATATAGAAGACTAGCTTGTAGGGGAAGTTAAATATTTTGGAGCCATTCATGGGAGACATTGAAACGACTACGTCTCTACTTGTATATGTTAAGGGATGGGGGGTGGAAGAGAAAGAAAACCCATTTTTCGTATGTATTAAGGGTGAATGTTGTTTCAGAAGAAGAGTTCGAGATCGCCGAACTCAAACACATCGGCTCAATTCGCTGTGGTTGAAAAAGACTAATTCTGTGTTACCAAAGACCATGTCAAAGCAATTTTACCTAATCCAACCTGTAGCAAAGAAGGCCGTAAAGAAATTTTCCAATTTGAGGGCACTGTTAATATGTAAGAAATGTAATGTTTGTTCGTACCTAAGTTTGTATTTTTAAGTTCAATTAATCATTCCCTTCAAATACTTTTCATAAAAATACTAAGTGATCGCAGAGGCAAAGCCGTTTAAGAGAAGTATGTATGAGTCACTTTCTACGGGAAATAGGGTAGCTGGTTGCTCCTCTGAATCTTCTCTGGGCTAAATGCTTGTCCCGCTAAGATTATTACGCATATATTTGGTTTATACGTTTATTTTCTCGACTGAGTATTTATTATACAAGTATATTCTCTTATCACCGCGAAAGGGGACACAACCTCTTACATCGCCGACGCAGGTGGATCTCCCTCCAAATACCAGCCCCCCTGACCCCCAAGGGAGAACGATAGGGATTGGGTGACTGATCCCTCGATGACCGTTCTGCTGCTATATTTAGTGACCACCATACCAAAAACCAACAATTACTTTATCAAGAGTTTGAAAATAGGGATTGAAAGTGAACTTACAAATTCTGTTTACAATTACCCCGCTTTACCCTATTTATAATTATTAAATGTCTTGTTGTAGTCTAATTTTTACGTTACAAGACAACGGTTAGTTTGAAAAGACACATTATATGGCAAAAAAGTCACTTGAGAAAGTCTATTACGCGCATTTAAATGGCTCCAGCTGGAATATTGTGTCGAAACTATTTTTTAAACATACTTTCGAACAGTTACAAAGATAATTAATACTTAATTTGTATAAAAAGTAAATTAAAGAAAAAATATATTAAAATTGAAATTTTGGTGGTATCAAATGCCATTTATATTGAGCCGAATTTCCTGTAAAAGCGCCATTTTCCGTCTAACGAAACCTTAGAACAAAAAATACTAATACTACAAGTCCAAATGCAAAATTTTGAGCTAGTTGTATTTCAGAACAACTCTAATGATGGAATGTTAGGAAACAATATTTGTTCCTAGAGTCTTTTCCACTATCAGTCTAGAAATTATTGGCATTTGGCACTCCGCATTTACGCAGCTGTTTAAAAACAAGAACCACTTTGCATTCAACGGTAGGATGAGAGAACTCGTTATTTTCTTTTCACACACAAAAAAATGGCGTTCATTAAAAACGCGCAAAGCACTTGGACTCTGAATGTAATAAACCAAATTATTTCGACCCTTTCTTCTGGAAGGGCAAAAACGCACGCCCGAATGCATTCCTACATATTTTTTCCTGTTTCCTGGAAAATGGGATTTTGATTTTTTGGACTCCCGCCAAGTGTTGACAGTCCTGGGGAAGAAATGTCCGGAAATTTGCCGGAGTTGGCCATTTGCCATTGAGCGTGCGTTCTTCACTCTATGGACGGCGAAAAGCAAATGGGGCATTAACGACTCGTTAGGCTAATTAGGGGAAGCGATTCAGCGTATTGAGCCATTTCCGATTCGTTTAACGCGATTATGAGTGAATCTGATGACTGAATTAGGGGCCGTTTGTGATACCTACTCCCTGCTAAGCCTAATTTTGGAGGCGACTTTTCGGTCTCGAAAATAAAGATGAAGTGTAATTTTCAAGTAATTTTAATGAAATGTGTACCGATTTCGGGGCTACCGTAAGCGAATTTTTGCGGCTTTTTTTAAAACTTGGTGGCGCTGTAACTTATTTAGAAGAACCGACTCAAATTTTCGGTGACTTTTGAAAATTTATCTAAGATTGACGAAAATTTTATCCGTTTTTTTCTGCGACGGACGAGCAAAATACTTGCTGCTGATGTAATAAATCCTATTGTCGTTAAAGACAGCGAACTATAATAACACTCATTTCTTATAAATAAAATGAGATGGCTCTCATGAATTAACAGTCAAGAAGTTTCTTTAATAATTTATTTACATTTTATATGCTTATTTTAACTATTTACAATCACCACTCAATTGCATAACTCACAATCCTATAAAAATGCGAACAGTTCTTTTTTCCCCTTTTTTTCGAGCTTCCTGTTGCCACTCCTCTCACAACAAAGTATAAAAAACAGAATAAGTGGCTTATGGTTTCCATGGATATGCAACACCTACAATACTGTTGATATAACGTATTCCAATACTACTTATTAAATGTATTCTAATACTACTTATTAAATGAACTCAAATAATACTGCTGATATAATGAACCCAAAAATACTGCTGAAGTAATTAACACCATAATACTCCTGACATAATGAACCCCATAATACTATTGATATAATGAACCCTATATAACTGTTTTTATATCATTAATCCTATAATACTGCTGATGTAATGAAACCCGCAATCTACTATAATAAAAGGAAGCTGTTGTCTGTGTGGGTGTGGAGTCTTCAGACGAATCCATACCCCCTATACTTCTGAAATTTGGCACACTAGTATTCCTAAAAGTGACTAAATGCACTTTGAAGCCCGAATTTTAAAATTTATTCTAAAACATTTTTAATTAATTTATTAGTTCCCCCCCTCCCTATCGTTTCTTCATTGACGGAGTTGACGTCACAGATCCTTGATTAAAGAGCAAAGGATTTTGCATTTTCGTCTTTTGGAACTGTGCCAAGTTATGACATCACTCGCGGAGCTGACGTCACAGATCCTCAATTGAAGAAAGCGTGTTTTGATTTACGTTGTTCATTAGAATAACTTTCTCGCTCGATTTTAACTTCGTCACGGGCAAGGACTATTTCAGGTTTTCTATCTTCGCGATCGTTAAAGATAGAGTAAAAATTTCTATGGATTTGGAAATCTCCGAAAGATTTTACACCAGTTCGTTACTTTAAATATGATTTTCTTTAAATAAATAATTCGTCAACTGTAACCCGTGTCACATGTCGGGTGGAAGTGGGACTCGTACTTAAAATTATTCTTTACTAGCCCGGCATTGCCCGTGGTGTAAGTTATTAATCTGGTGTAAAATTTTCCGTAGATTTCAAATCCGTTGAAATTTTCAATCTATCTTTAGCGATTAAGATTTTACGAAAAAGAATTAACAATCCCAGTCAGAATGTTTCTTATTTTTTGCTCTCATTCTCTGAAATGAAATAGGACAGGAAATGTAATGTTTCTTTTTTTTTAACGCGATGGGCAGAAGATGCAATGTTTCACGTGACGTCACAATCTCTTGCGAAAATATAAAAGACTAGGGGGCCCGCCCCCTGCTCGCTAACGCTCGCCAACCCCCCGAGGATTGCTATGCAATCCTCATTGGTTCGCTGCGCGAACCTTGCTCGCTTCGCTCGCATTAATGAAGACATGTGTCCTAGCAGAAGGGATTGTTTATAAAATATGATAATCCAAAAAACAAATTTTAATATAAATTTGGTGTAGTATAGAAAAGTTATACAGTACCTCTGGAATCGGAACTCGAACAATTTGGAATTTAAAGGAAAAGTTCGACTGTAAATGAGAGGACTGCTTTGGAAATCGAATACGCAACATGTTGTTTGTGTGTAGATTTTCCCAGCACTTGAGACAATCATACATTTTTTCATTGCATTTGTTGTCGAAAGCTGTAGTGCAAGCGTCTTACTGAACTATAATTGTTGACCCTAAAAATTTAAATGCCCCTGAAAAGAATCCTTATGTTTGAAATTCTGAAAGAAAGTAGTGCAATGAACTATAATTGTTGGCCCTAAAAAGGGCCCTTTTTTTAATGGCCCTGAAAAGAGCCCTTGTTTTTGAAATTCTGAAAGAAAGTAGTGCAATGAACTATAATTGTTGGCAATGAAAAGGGCCGTTTTTTTTAATGACCATGAAAAGAACCCTTGTATTTGACATTTTGAAAGAAATGCATATGAAAAAATAGTAAAAATATAAATAGAATAGTAAAAATAATGTGACCAATATTATACATCTAAAACTTCTTTGAAGACACAGTTGTAGATTTCTGGGTTGTTGGCTATAACAGTGAGACTATCAAAAGATCTCACTCTTGAAAGGCCCACATACAGCTGTCCATGGCTAAAAACTGGTTTTGTTAGAACTAAACAAATTTTTTCAAATGTCTGTCCTTGTGACTTATTGATTGTCATGGCGAAACCTAGTCTAATTGGGAATTGTTTTCTCTTAAAAGAAAAGGGCATATTGTTGTCTGATGGAATTAGTGGTATTCGAGGGATAAAAAATGTTTCGGTGTTATTTGCATCGATTAACTGAGCTTCAATAATATTACGCTGTAATTTGGTTATAATTAATCTTGTGCCATTGCACAAACCTTTTGATGGTAGCAAGTTCCTCAACAACATAATTATAGAACCTAGCTTTAATCTCAGCTTGTGTGGTGGCATGCCTGTCGGTGTTATGCTATTTAAAAATTCTTCGGGATAAGCCAGTTGATCATGAGGATCATCACTTACTTTTGAGTCAATACTTTCATAAATTTCTTCCTTTCCTGGCAAACATTTTAGCACTTGATTATTAAGATCTATAGACAAATCATTTGTAACAGTAAGAAGTGCCCTACTTTTAAGTTCGTTAGATGTTACAGTAGTGAAATCAATGTCGCCATAAAGTTGTTTAATTGGATCTTGCAGAGATGGGGGGATAACAAATTGGTGGTAATTTTACAATTTCACCATCTTTAGATTCCCCTATGTCTAAGAGCCACTTAGCAAATTGTCTTTCAGTTGCTAGAGCACGCATATTTTCCGAAAGGTACAAAATCTGAAATTTAGCCCAAAGAGGATGTTTTTTCAGGCAGCTGGCGATCGTCAAAGAACGGGAACCTCTAGGAATCACTGGCAGAACTTGACGGAAATCTCCACCTAACAACATAACCTTTCCACCAAATGGCTCAGAGCAACTCATTAAATCTTGCAAAAATCTATCTACAGTTAAAAAGGCATGTACGTGAGTCATCGGTGCTTCATCCCACAGAATTAATTTTGTATTCATCAACAATTTTGATTCAGGTGAATACGGTTTCAAATTACATGTTGAGGTAGCATTCAACATTAGAGGTATTTTGAAAACAGAGTGAGCAGTCCTACCTCCATTAAGATATATCAATTTAAAAATTATTTATTTAAAGATGTATTATTTGTCTGTCTTGTGTTTGAATCAGCATAGCCCAATTGGTCCTTGCACCATAAAACCCAATGCAACCAAAGAAAGCAAAACTTTCATAGTTTGTGTTTGTCCTTACGTGAATGGTCAAATATGACCCTTGAGATATAAAACTCGACCCATCCAACTTAATATTAACTTCAATTGTTCAAGTATTTCAACGCAGCTATTCTAAAACTTTGTAAACCCTTGAACCCTCGTAGAAAAGAAATACAGAGTAAACATAAATATTGCCAAAACAACTTTACTTACTGCACAACAACACGAATGTGTATTAACATCGGTAATTTATGTTGATAAAACAGAATTAACCCAAATTGTTAAGGATTAGTGTAAATATAACGCGGATAACATATAAATATTACTAAATCGCTTAAGGAGAAGCCCGATTCTAAACATTTTGCAAATCGCGTTCAAAGCGTGTCAGGTAAACACTGCCTACACAATACAGCTAGTTGGGAGAAGCTTATCCAAACAAACTAATTGTGAACTCAACCCTCCGTTACTGTCGTCGGCGATGATTATAAGGGTCTTCTTTAGTGATAAGCTGAAGCAGAACCTAACACTTAAATTATTCGGATATTTCCATAATCTGATTTGGAGGATGGCGCAAACTTATCGCAAGCAGAAGATGGGATTTATAGGAATTAGTTTACATTTGCTATATATATAACTTTGAAAAGTTCCTCATATTCTAGAGACGGGGATGCTTCTGCTTAAAAAGATATGTTCTTTCGAATGATTGATTTCAATTTGTAAAATTGTTCTTTCGAATCATTATTTGGAGAATTATATTGCCACAAACTAAAGCCGCGTTTACATAGGAGTTACATATACATTTCTCTCCCTTTTTGTGTCGAGGTCGTTTTACGCTCTCCTATGCTGACCCCTTTTCGTCCCTTTTTTCGACCGACTCTGGCGTAAACGCTTTGTGGACTGTATCGGCAACCCTCCGAGCGCACTCTTCTCACCCCTCTGTAGAGAAGAGGGATCACTTTTCATCGAGATGTCGACTTCCTCACCCATTTCACTCCAGGCATTGTTCGTTTTGTTTTGGTCTTTGTACTCGGGTGTAGTTGGGTCCCAGAGGGGACAGGCCTCTCTCTAAATAGTTTTATTAATGTTATTACCAGCTCTTTCGTCCACGACATTTGAATCGAATAGGCTGAATCACTGGCAGTTCGGCGTGAGATGGGGTCGAGGTAAGCGATGAGGGCTAATTGTCACAAAAAGCGAACAAAAGACGGCGTGATCGACCATGTGGGGCCGAAGGGCAGAGGGGAGCGGTTAATGTCAAGCAAACGTCTAGGAGAAAATCTCCCCCACCCTTTGATCTTTACCGAGTCCTAGTGGAATACAAATTTCGCTCTGCAAACTCTCCAAATCGCCACCCTAACTCAAGATCGTGACGATGGAATTGATGCTATTTCTCGGAATAGCTTCGATGTTTGGAGGGAGAGAAGTTGTGCAACTCTGGCGTAAACGCGGCTTAAGAAGTTGGCAACGTTCTTGGCGCTCGCCAAGGTTTACAATTAAGTCTAGCGCCAATAACCGTAACGGAGGTACCCACAGCGCAAACAGATTCTGCTCTATAGAAAGAAGCAATAGAAAGTATTTTATTCAAGGAAACAATCGATGGAGATCTTTCCAAAGAATTCTGCCGTGGCTTACACAAAAATAGAAACTTTTTTGGACTGTAACAATATTTACTAATATTGATTCAAACTACTATACTATTCTAAGTACACAGAGTTGTGCTAGCCTAAGCGTTCAAAGTGTTGTGTGTACTATCCTAACCACACTAAGCGTTGTAATATGATTAGTACACAAAGAGTTGTTCTTCCTTAAGTGCACAAAGGTTTGCTATCTCAACTACGTAAGGAGTTGATCTATCGTAAGTACCCAAAGAGTTATACTAACCTAAGCCCACCAAGATGTACACCCTCTTAAGAATACAAAAAGTTCTAGTATCTTAAGTATTCAAGAGAGTTGCACTATCCTACGTACAATAAAGTGCTGCACTATCCTTAATACACAAAGAGTTGTACAATCCTAAGAATACCCTGTCCCAAGTATACCAAGAGTTGCACCATTCTAAGACTTCAAAAAGATTCCTGGAAAAGAACGCTGGCGATATCGACTTTCGCGTCAAAAAAGACATGAAACGAATTAAATTAAAAAAGAAATTAAGTAGCGCAGAATAAAAATAAATTAACTTGAACAGTCTTAGGGGCATATAATTTTAACGTCGTATGTAAACCACTTCTTTCAACAAAAGACTGGCTTTTGCAAATCTAATAAGACTGAAAAGGTATTATGTACCTAAATCTGGATAATACAAATTACCATAATTAATTAAAATACGCTAAAAAACAGAATTGTAAAAAATTTCTTGTAAAAAGTCTCAAATTAATTTCCACACAACACTGATATTTCGTGTTACACATTTTTCAAAACTGCCACACGTAATCCTTTATCAGCAATTAAATATTTCTGTAAAAATGAGATAACATTTGGCAATTTAATGAGAAAAGAAAAGTTTGCTCTTCTATGATGATCTGAATGTCATACAAAAAGATCCATTATCCTTATGTAAAACAAGACTCAATGGTATTCGGAGTTGAAGTAAATTTGAAAAATCCGGAAATGTAATCCTACGCATTAAATATTTTCCCAAACTAACTACAGAAATATAGCTTCCAGACTTCTAGATATTGAACATTTTTTGCATGCAATTAATCTTTTGAATCCTTTCTTTTTTAACTTCAAATGCAAATATTGAATTTTTTGAGCATCAGTTATATATAATATATTAGAATGGATTTCCATAATTAAATGTTTTATGAGTTTCAAATTTAATTTGTATCTTTATCCATTGGAAGGTAATTTATGCTTGCATTTCTAAGAAATCGTTATTTTAATCGTATTTTCCATTTTGAGTCATATTCATAAAAATCTTTCGAGAGTTTTATGTTTTTAAATCCGTTTCTCTCTAAGAACTACGATTTTTCAAGCGATTAAAAATGGTAATCAAATAAAATATATTTCAAGTTTGACTGGAAATAAATTATATTTTGTTTAATGGCAATTATTTTTGTCTGGTTTCCTATGGAAATGAACACTTATTAAAGTTATAAATCACGCACAGAACGAAAGACAAATATCGAATTGCGAATTTAAAAGTTTCTTCAATGCAATATATCCGTGGGTGTGATATTTTAGAAGCAAGTATGTACTCTTTCAATTAATATGTTCTTTCAGTTGCAAATGGAAGATAACATTAAATCCAGTTCTTTTAGATTAAATTAAGCTCTATCGCAAACTAAGTAAATCTTAAGTAAAAGTTGTATTTATTTTATACTTCGGGCTATTCTCTTTTAAATGTCTAGGAGATTGAAATACATACCCTTTGAAGAAGCAAGTGGGTATATATATATATATATATTAACCTTTTGACCTGTATAGTAGTTGTAACTTGATCATGCCAAGAAAGAATTTAGACTACTGCCAGAACAGCAGTTGTTCCTTCCTTGAAAGTTACAACAATTGCGCCAAGAAGGAATTTAGACTACAGCCGGTACAGCAGTTGTATCATGATCGCTCAAAGAAAGAATTTAGACTACTCCCTGAACAACAGATATACCTTGAAAGCTATAAGAATCGAGCCAAGAATCTCACCAGTTATATCTACAGCCTTTGTCAAAAGGTTAACTATGTCTCTTTTCCGTGTTATAAAATATTTCCTTGTTGAGTAGGTAGTTAAATTAATATCACAGTGGTGAAACGCAACGGGCTATTGATGACGGTCCGGAATCAATCTCCGAGAGAAAGATCCGAGGACAACACCGTCATTTTGAACCAGTCAGACGACGAGATCATCAGTTCTGTTGGCACCACACCACGCTAACGTGAAGAAATTTGAAGCCACAACAGATTAAATGTGCACCAGCTCCTTAAAAAATCCAGCCTTTAAAATTTACTATATACTTAGAATACTTCGGAAAGATTCTGTTCGTCCTTCTTATGAAATATAATCTCTCGGAACGATTTTAATTGTTCATTCGTTAGAATATAATCATTTGGAACGCTTTTATTTGATTAAAAGAGGTTATTGTTTCTTTGTTTAGAATAGGATCCTTAGGGATGTAATTGTGACGGTGAATTTCGAAAAAGAACTGGTTTGTTGGGGTTTTATGGCGCAATGGCCATATTTGGCCATGTTGCGCCAGACATTACATTACAATATTAATATACAAAATTGAATTTAAGATAAATCAGTGTCCACGCAGTGAGTTAAAATTAACTATCACTTTCTATTAGGCTGATTTATACTTAAGTTACTAAAAGTACACATGACGAAGTCTCTAACAATCAAAATTAGAATTTATTCAAAAGATAACAAATTAATTGAAGTTAAGATTAAAAGATTGCAATCGACGCATAGTTACATTGAAAAGCAAATCTAATAACTTGATCGAATAGATCAAGTAACAGGGTTCGTGATCAAACAAGTGAGAGCGGGAATTAAAGCGGGAATACTGATGTAACATGTTGCAACCGCTTTTATAATAGTATGAAAGATCACGTGACAAGATTTGCATAACCGTGATAAAATTTGCATAAAGTACGCATCAAATATGTTGGCTTAGTAAAATTCAGAAAAGAAAGGTTTTCCAAACAATACAAACAACGAAAATATTACTGACATAGAAGAGAGTAATACACCTGAGAGGAATCGAATCTACTCGCAGGTTGCGAGCGCAGTGGGCATACTCACCAAGCCACGACGGCTTCAAAGAATCCTTTGAAAGAGTCTATTGATGAAGGTGAAAACCGTTTAGAAGGCATGCATTCATCGTGTAAAGTGGAATTACTTGTGCCAACTCCTCAAAGGTTTTATGCTCGGACACTGATAGAGAAAAGTATTTGGCATGTTTTTCAGAAAAAGTGCTTCATTATTCCATTTAGAGCCTCTTTTTGCTCTTATTACAGCTGCAAAGTCGAGGTTTACTTTCCACGATTTCTCTGTAAATCTGGGCAGGAATAGATCGCCATGCCTCTTGCAAGGCTGTGAGAAGAGATAGTTGTGAAGATGGGTGGCGGTGTCGTATACTCGTCGAGTTCTTCCCCCATGTGCTCGATTGGTTTGAGATCGGAAGTTCTGCGCAGACCAGTCGAGCCAATTCACATCATTTTCAGGAAACCAGCGCACATTGTGCAGTAGGACTTGGAAATCGATCCTGTTGGAAGAAACAACCATCATCGCCGTAGTATTGCCACAGTGTAGGCAATGCCGAATAATCCAGGACGTCGAGGTACACGTCAGATTGCATGGCACTAGGTACATAAAGTCGAGTCGAGTCGTAACTAGTGATGCGACATCGACAGAAAAACATCGATGCTTTGAAACATCGATGTCCAAAATTAAGATATCGATGTTGATAATACATCGCCCCCAAACTATCGATGTTTTTAAAATTCGATGTATTTAAACTTTTATCCCCATTTCTTAAAACTAGTTTAGCAACTAGTGATGCGACATCGGCTGTAATACATCGATGTTTTTTTAAACATCAATGTTTTGAAAACATCGACATCGATGTTGCAACCCTCCTTTTCAGACCCTTCACCCTTGGACGCTTTGGTCTAAAAGTATGTTCAATTTGCTGATTATAAAAATGATGCTACTTGGTTATTTCTAAAACTTTTAAAACAGTACTTTTTCATTTAAAAATAAAACATAGACAACGTGAAAACATCGATAAATATAAACATCGATGTTACAAAAACATCGACTCCAATACATCGATTTTAAAAACATTGATGTTTTTTAAAAAAACCATCGATGTCGCATCCCTAGTCCTAACCATGAAAAACCGCTCCACACTGAGATGTACTTTTGCTATGTCGTAATACTTTTGTTCATATAACTCCTCGTCAACGCATACTTCTAATTCAAAACAAGCAGTGACCGAAAAACTAAATATTAATTCAAGACCCTCCCTTGCCGCGTCGTAATGTTGACTCCGCCAACAAAAAACACCCGAGTTTTCAATCTCCATTGCCAAATCCAACATCTCCTTCATTAATATAGATAGCGCGATGCGGGATTTTCTAACTGCGACCCGTTCCCGGCAGGGGGCGCTAACGTAAGGTATTTTGTCAGCGGATAAATATTCGAAGAGACTTTATGTCACTAAGAGTGGAAATGCAATTCCTTCGTATTGATTCGCGTTTGGCCTTTTTCTAAGCAGCGCTTCCCCCCCCCCTCTGTGCTCAGAAACAGTAAATAGAATTTATTTTTTCCTACTCGGGAGATTTCATTTACAAGGTGGAGCGAAACCGAACTAATTCCAAATACTTCTATTGGGAAAAAGTCTCGAAAAGTCGGAGGGAGTTTTAGTGAATCCCACCCACGCAAAATACATACAGTGCTCAAATACACACAGAGAAGTTGCCGGAGATAAGAGAAGTTAGAAAAGACATACAAATTATGGGGATGGCATCAGAAGTAGACTTGGAAGGTTATGACCAGCACAACTTGCTTTTGGTGACGGTCGGGATCCGTCACGAAGGGAAAGATCGAGGACAACGCCTCTTCATTTTCAACCTCGGTCAGATGACGAGGTGAACACCTGAGTTGACATCCCACTCTCCAAACTTCCACGCCACGCCAACGTGAGGACATGTGACGCCACGACAGATTGAACATACACTAGCCTCAATAGAAGTGTGGTAGGTAGGTGTTTTTGTACTGGAGCAACACAGCGAGCTATTGATGGTTCTGGATCAATTCTCAAGGGAAAGAACCGAGGACAACATCACGTAATTTTGAACCACGTAATTTGAACCTAAAGGAATTTACATCGCACTATCGAAACAGAACGGGCTATAGGCAATGGTTCACTTTGAAGTAGGGATGCGACATCGATGTTTTTAATATTGATGCATTAGAGTCGATGTTTTTGTAGCATCGATGTTTATACTTATCGATGTTTTTATTCTGTCGATGTTTTATTTTTAAATAAAAAAAGTACCGTTATAAAAATTAAAAAAATAATCAAGTAGCATAATTTTCATAATCTGCAAATTGAACTTACTTTTAGACCCAAGTGGCCAAGGGTGAAGGGTCTGAAAAGTAGGGATGCGACGTCGATGTTTCCAAAACATTGATGTTTTATAAAAACATTGATGTTTTATAAAAACAATGATGTTTTATAAAAACAATGATGTTTTATAAAAACATTGATGTTTTATAAAAACATTGATGTTTTATAAAAACATTGATGTTTTATAAAAACATTGATGTTTTATAAAAACATCGATGTATTGGAGCCGATCTCGCATCACTATACTCTGTTTCACCTTAACTTGTCAGTATTGGGAAAGGCAGAAATGATGTTCATCCGCATGAAAAATAATTCCAACTTGATTTGGAATTTAAAATAAAGAAAATGCATATAAACGTGTAAAAATTGTCCTACAATGAAGGAGTGATTTTTGAACCTTTATAATCGGTTATTTATTTGTAAAAAGCATTTTTTTTTGACCGAAGCGAATGAATATATCCGAAACGGAATTCTAAACCGGTTTCCATGGTAACATTTCTGGCGAGCTAAATACGCTTTCCGGCCAAGTCTGCGCCATTTCGCTCTGCGTCTTTGCTAGCGTGTGTATTTACGTTCATATCTCTCTTGTGCTATTTTATTGGAGTGTGTTTGATACTCTGAACATGGCTGAAAAAGGAACGTCACCATCCAAGCTGTATACGCCATCAAAGCAAGGAAAATCAATTGGTAGTGGAGCTCGCAGGAACATATTGAATGTTTATTCTAGACTTCGAGAAGAAAACCATAGTGATTCCATTAACCAAATCGTCGGAAAGGTGTCTCAACTAACTGGTGTTTCCAAAAGAACTGTTTTTCGTTTGAAAAAAGAAAAGAAGACGACAAGTCCTTTGAGTACTCCAGGAAAAAAACGACCTTATGCCGTTGGAAAAAGAACAAGAATGATGAAATATGACAACTTTACTTTATCGTGCATCCGACGAAAAATTCATGATTGTTTTCGTCGAAATGAAATTCCTACATTGGACAAAGTTCTAAATGAAATTAACAATGATAAGGATATTTTTTCGACAAACATTAGCCGAAGTACACTGTACAGGATACTGAAAGATTTGGGATTTTCCTTTGAAAAGCGAAAAAGGCAGGCTATGCTTTTAGAAAGACACGACATAATTTTATGGCGAAGAAATTATTTACGAAAAATTAGAGAACTGAAGAATGAAAATGCTTCAATCTATTATTTAGATGAAACATGGGTGAATGAAGGACACTCACAAAGTCGAGTATGGCAAGACAAAAACATCAAAAGCACCAATGAAGCTTCCTCTTCAAGTTTGACAACAGGCTTGGCTGCACCAAAAGGAAAAGGAAGAAGACTCATCATTACCCATATCGGAAGTGATGAAGGATTTGTACCTGATGCGGCTGACATTTTTGTAGGAAAAAAATCCGGTGACTACCACGAAGAAATGGATGGTAACCATTTTGAGAAGTGGTTTGAAGATATGCCTAAATTGAAACGAAACAGCTTTGTAGTGATGGACAATGCCCCCTATCACTCGGTGAAGAAAGAAAAAATTCCGACGACATCTTGGAAAAAAAGTGCAATTCAAGAATGGCTATCGTTGAAAAACATTACGTGGAACCAGGACATGATCAAGATTGAACTGTTGAAAAAAGTTAGCGAAATCAAACATATGTTTGATAAATACAGAGTTGAAGAAATTGCCGAAAAATTTGGACATAAGGTTTTGAGACTTCCCCCGTATCACTGTGAGCTTAATCCCATTGAAATGATATGGAGTCAAGTAAAAGGACACGTTGCCAGGGAAAACAAGACTTTTAAACTGAACGATGTGAAGGATTTAGTCATCCAAGGGATTGAAAAGGTCTCTGTACAAAATTGGAAAAACTGCATAAACCATGTTACTGAAAAAGAGAAATACATGTGGGAAGTAGATGGACTTGTGGATGATATTTGGGAAAGTAAGAACTTGGTAATTTCTTTTAATAGCGAGTCTGATAGCGATTCGGAAATGTTAAGTGATGATGATGTGTAAATTCATGTGATGAATAAGTATATTATAATGTAAATAGATTTGTTATGATGTTTGCTATGTTTTACATATATTGATGATGTATAAATGCATGTGATGAATAAGTAAAACGTAAATATAGTTTTCTCATTGTAACTACTATTCATGAAAGAGATTGGTTTCTTCTGTACACTTTCTTGTAAACTATTTTAAATTATTCATAAAATTAATAATTTACTACTAATCAACCCGACACCGTTCCGCGAGTTTCAGAATATGTTTCACACATATAAGGTTTATTTTTTTTAACTCTAATTTTTAAAAAATGGTTTCATTTTTTTTATTATTGTATGTGTATTCACTATATTTGTATTTTTTATATTCTATTTATTTATTGTGAATGTATTTTATATCCTCTATGTTATATGTATTTTTATTTGTTATTTACTTTCTTTAATATCAGAATAAATTTGATTTAATTTGGAGACTATATTTTGCTGTTAAGAAAAACACATATTTTAGCAGACGACGCACTCTCCCCTACCTTGTCCAACCAAATGTAAGACCAAAGGAGTAATTAAATTGGATTAATTTCCTTTAATAAAATTATTAAAATTGAAAAAAGAAGTATTAATCAAGGTGTTTAGCTTTCAGGTAAGTAAATTCAAAAAATGAATTTTATGGTTCATCACATCTTTAAATAGACTGTTTTTTTAAACAACATTTATTGTAAAAAAATTTTAAATATATATATTTTTAAATAACTAAAAATAATACTCATTTAGAAAAATCAAAACGCATTTATATTAACATAGAGTAGCTTTTTGTTTAATTAACAAATGTAATGCAAGAGCCATTAGAAATTAAAGATCTGTGAAACGTATAGAATTTCCACGTGCATTTTATCTCTCCTTGCCAAAAAGGGCGAATTTCCTCGCTTATAGCTGACTTCTTCTGACATTGTAACCCTAGTTTCTACGACAACGGCTGTGATGCGGTCAACGTAGCCCTTACTCTACTGACAAGTTAAGGTGACACAGAGTATAATTACTAAACCAGTTTTAAAAAATGGAGGAAAAAGTTTAAATACACTGAATTTTAAAAACATCGATAGTTTGGGGGCGATGTATTATCAATATCGATGTTTTGCTGTCGATGTCGCATCGCTACTTTGAACCACAGTCATACGACGATGACAACACCTGAGTTGGCACCCCACTCTCCAAACTTCCACCGTACTTATGAATGCAAGATGTTAAATTTATAAACGAAAACAATAGTTAGTTTTCCCAAAGGAATTGTTTTCGTTGAATCACTAAGTATAATCCGTTCCGAATCGAATCGCGAGAGAATACAAAACGAATTCCACTCCGAACGTTTCAACTCGCCATTTGTTTGCGCATTCGCACGGCAGGAATTTGTAATAGATCATTTAACACAAAAAGACGATTCCCGTTTTTGCTCGAAAAAGAACACAAAAAATCACCACCAATTGTCGTTCGATTGCCTCGCACAAAAGAAGCCGACGTGCAGTGCTCCAGCCTGGTCGAACAGCGAAGTGGAGTACGTTGAAGTCATACGAAAGCGCGAAATAATCTCGGTGGTTTCGAATTGAAAAGACAAACAATGGTGGATGGAGAAAACACAAATTCCGGTCTTTTTTGTTTATTTCTTCAACACTCGGAAAAGAATTGTCATTAGGCGGAGGATAGTGGACTTTTGGACGTTGTTCCATTTATCTCGATTTTTTTCCCCTAGTTCGATTTTTTGTTTTGTTTTGTGTGGTTTGTGTATAGCCTCGTTTCTCCATCATTAGCCCCTGATGCGTGTTCTGGGTTTGAGAGTAGGTGCAGAATCGATTCATGCAAATTGCCCTTATTTTAAAATTAAGTCGCTCTTAGGGCAGATTTCAATCTGGCTTGGAGAGGGTCTGTTTGTGGGAGCAAAGATTTTTTGAGAGGAAGAAATGGCGCTGAAGAGGAAATAGAGACAGGGGATTTGGGACAATTCCCTTGATTTCAGCGGCGAAGTCTGGGGGCAAATATATTTTTGGGATTCGATATAGCCTTTAAGTTATTAGTAGAATTATTTGCTTGGAATCTTATGGGTTCTTTAAGCAAAAAAGAGTCTTTGGAAAGACATTATGATTTCTTTCTTTAGAATATAATCATTTGAAAAGATTATTTTTACAGATACGGCCGTCATTTCTACTAGGGATGCGACATCGACAGCAAAACATCGATGTTCAAAATTAAAATATCGATGTTGATAGTACAACGCCCCAAAACCATCAATGTTTTTAAAATTTTGTGTATTTAAACTTTTTTCACATTTCTTAAAACTTTACTTTTCAGACCCTTTACACTTGGCCACTTTGGTCTAAAAATATATTCAATTTGCTGATTATGAAAATTATGCTACTTGGTTATTTTCTAAATTTTTATAACGGTACTTTTTTCATTTAAAAATAAAACATCGACATCGTAAAAACATCGACAAGTATAAACATCGACAAGTATAAACATCGATGTTACAAAAACATCGACTCCAATACATCGATGTTAAAAACATCGACATCGATGTCGCATCCCTAATTTCTACTCGATATTACGCATCGTCCTAAAATGAAGGGTTGAGGCCAAAACTCATAGAAAAAGTGAATCTACAATGAACAAATTTTTTACTTCACTAGACGAGCACATACACCAGACCGAAGCGAGATCAAAAAACTCTTTTTCGCCTTCCCATCAAGCATTGCGCCGCCACCTGCATGCAACATAGACAAAACATTCGACGACTATCGCTGACATGCAAAAAAGAATATTTTATACACAAATGAGAGGTCTTATTTCTGACAATTATGTTGGTCATTTCATTAGAATAGAATACGCTGGAAAGATCCCGTTAATTCTTTCTTTTTAATAGTATTATTCTTACATATTTTGTTGGACTTTTAATCGGAAAATAATCTTATGCTATTGGTTATTTCCTCAGATTCCTGGGTTATTTCCAGAAAGGTCCTATTGTCCTTTCCTTGTTGTAGAATCATTTGGGATTCAATTGGCCTTTCTTTGGAAAAGAATCCTTTGAAATTCTTTTGTCATTTAGTTAGAACATTATCATTTGGAAAGATACTATAAGTCATTTCCTTTGGAAATATTCTGTTGGTCATTTCCACTGAATAAAACCCCTTGGAAAGTTTCCGTAGGTCACGTCATTCGAATGGAATCCGTTGGAAAGATTCTGTTGGCCCTTTCTCCTTAGAATAGAATCTTTGGAGTAATTGTGTACTTTCCTTAGATAAGAAGAAATATTTGGAGATATTCTGTTAGTCAAGAAAGTCAAAACTGCTGAGAAGTCATACAGTTTGTCTGCGGTAGTAGCAGTATTCCCCGAATCGATCCATGGAAATTGCTCTTATTTTAAAATTAAATTGCTTTTAATGCAGATTTCAATCGGTTTTAGAGAAGGTCTGTTTGTGTGGGAGCATGGGGAAAAAGCGAGAAAGAAATGGCAGTCGAAAGAAGACAAACGTCGGGGATTTGAGACTAATCCTTTAGGTCAGTGGTGAAATCTGAAAGCAAATATATTTTGGAGATTCGGTATGACTTTAAAGTTAGATGGAATCCTCAACAACTTTGCTGCTTTTTGATACGATGCAACTCCACAAAATTTCAGAATAGTCCATCATGAATCCATGAGTTCTTTCACCTTTTGGAAATATTATAGGGTTCTTTCCTCAGAATATAATTCTTTAGATAAATTCGATTTGGTCCTTTAATACGAAAAGAATCCTTTGAAACGGTACTATTGGTCATTTCCTTAGAATGGAACCCTTTTGAAAGATTCTATTTGTCTCAAATGTTGTGTGGTGTGGACGTTTGGAGAGTGGGGTGCCAGCTCATGTGTTCACTCGCTCAGGTGAAGAATTATATTCATTGTTCTGCAACACAACTCCAAGTAATTGCAATTGTTTTACAGGCATTTTGTCCGAATTTTGAAAACTGAAGTAAAATCCAAAACAAACGTAAAACACAACTATCGGCTAATATGAATTACATATTTATAATAAAACACCAAAATTAAATAACTTAACTTTATTTAAAACCAAGTCATGCTTTCAGAATTTGCAATTCTGTCGATAACTTTTGAAGTTAAATATTGTGTCATTGACATAGAAGATGTGTTATTTCTAAAGTGTTTGTGGTGGCGGTGTAGGGAGGTTGTTCCGTAGTTAGAAAAGAAAAAAAGATGTGGCAAGGAGCGCGCTTTGCACTGCAGAACATCGTAACTTATGATTCAAAAACAAATCGGCCAAAATTTTGATAAAATTAAGGAAAAATTGCTCTGTAAAAACTTTGTTTGTTCTGCGACGTACGTCACAGTTTTCTGCTCCCATCGTCATCTGACCTCAGTTCCAGATGAGAGACGATATGTTGTATTAGGATTTTTCCCTTCCGTGTGGATCATGAATTGTTGCCAATAACATGTATGTGTTGTCCCCGTGTGACGTTAATTCAACCACCATCTCCAAACAGCAAAATTTCGATAGCTCGAATATTTTATTTACTTATTAACGAAACGCTCAACTTCCTTATGTTGAGTGTGTGTCAAATGTTCCTGTTAATGTGTTCCTTTCCTGTCTCTCATCCGCTTCATTTGATGCAGTCACCCTTTTAACTTACGCGAGCCATTCTGCGTTGTCTTCGAAGCATTGCACAAGTCAGACCATTACACATTTTTCTGGTGAATCTATCGCTGAGCGTTTCTTTCCTTTCTTGAACAATGTCCGTCGTGTAAAAAATGCGTTTGATGGATGCTTAGTATAATCCGTTTTCTGGTCGGAAACTCCCCAAGAAATATACCTCTCAAAGGAAGTCGACAGCAGAGTGGATCCCTCCTTGGAATTTCTTCTCGCCATTCTCGTTTATGGATATTGAAACAATCTCGGCTGGTTTGGGATTTGATTGGACGTTGGGGTTTTATTTTTCTAGGTTCGTTTGTTTGTGAATTCTTTCGGCAGGTACTTCTTTGGGAGCGAAGGCATTGTGTATAAAAGTCACTAAAGATCCCCGCGTTCCAGGTCCTTGCTGTGAAAAGGTGGGATTTCAAATTTCCGTTTTTTCTTTTACTAGGGGCTGCTTACCCCCTGCTCGCTTTCGCTCACCAACCCCCGGGGATTGCTACGCATTACCATTTGTTTTGCTTCGCAAACCAACACTCCTTTCACAGATCCCATTTGGTTTGCTTCGCAAACCAACATTCCTTTCGCAGAGTGAATCTCCTGGACAGCGAAACTATCTTAATAATTCGTATCATCCTGTTTGACTTTCCGGTCGCCCCATGCTCGCTTACGCTCGCCGACCCCCGGGGATTCTTTCGTAATTCCGTTTAACCCCGTAAACCAATACTCCTTTCGAGTGATTTCACTTTTTTTTTACTTTAACACTTAATACACCCTAAACTAATAGCCGCATCAGTAAAAAACCTTCTGCATCTTGTTCCCTGTACAATTTTAAGTAAACCGTGTTACTCTTCTAACTTTACGGTCTGTACTTCGTACTTTCTCCGTAAACCGTCCGAGAACAGAGTGAAAAAGTCGAGCCTTTTTCCTCGCCAAATAAAAAAAAAATCGTTTTTATGGCAATTGTTGCTACGACAAATTTGATATCTGGCAAACCCGATAGTCAAAAATACAACCCACAACTGTGTGCGGAACCTGTTCCGCGAAATAAAAAATACAAAATTTGTGTGACCAACTTTTGATTGCATCGAATTTATTTATGAACCAATTTTAAAAATAATTGCACCGTAAGAAAAAGCACATTCTGAGGTATACTGCGATATTTTCAAAATTAAAAACTAATAGTAATGCGATATAGATATAACAGTTTAAAAAAAGAACAAAATTGTCCCGATTTTTCCCGAATTTCAAAAAAATATTATCAAGAACCAAATTGAAATTTCAAAAAAAGCTCGACGAGCTGCAAAAATTTACGTTGAGAGGTACTCTTTAAAGAAAACTCACGGCTGAAGACTAAAAATTTGTATTGTTTTGCTCACTCGTGGAAGAAATTTCGCTTTTTCAATTTTGACACTTATTAAACCCTAAACTAATAGTCACATCGGAAAAAAAATCTTAACAATTGTACAGGGAATACGATGAAGAACAAACCATGTTAATTTCGTTTTTTTCTAATCAGCACCTTCTCGGGAAACCGTCTAAGAATCGAGCTAAACAACACAGTTTTCAATCCTGCGGCGGTGGCAGAGGTAACTTTTTTTTAATATAGAGAGATTATTGCTATATGGCTGGCATTTTGTGATTTCCACCTCTTGGCAAAGTCTCTTATCTCATCAGCTGCTCCAAGGAAAGTTACAATCAAATGTATATAATAATAACAGAATAAAATCATAAGGAAACCTATTAGTTTTTTTGCTCTCATGAAAAATGCAGGTTATAGACATACGACCAATCTTTAGCACTTTGATTGACGATATTCAGTCTTGTGTTTGGAGACATAGATGTCAATGTTTTTTTTCAAAACATCGATGCATTTAACATTGAGGTATTGGATTCGATGTTTATACTTGTCGATGTTTTTACGTTGTCGATGTTTTACTTTTAAATGAAAAAAGTAACGTTATAAAAATTTTAAAAATAACCAAGTAGCATAATTTTCATAATCAGCAAATTGTATATACTTTTAGACGAAAGTGGCCAAGAGTAAAGGGTCTGAAAAGTAGGAATGCGACATCGATTTCGATGTTTTATAAAAAAAAACGATGTATTGGAGCCGATGTCGCATTACTAGTTGCTAACCAGTTTTAAAAAATGGGAGAAAAAGTTTAAATACACTGAATTTTAAAAACATCGATGGTTTGTGGGCGATGCATTATGAACATCGATGTTTTAATTTTGAACATCGATGTTTTGCTGTCGATATCGCATCAATAGTTGCTTAACCAGTTTTAAGAAATGGTAAAAAAAGTTTACATACACTGAATTATAAAAACATCGATGGTTTTGTTACGATGTTTTATTAACATCGATGTTTTAATTTTGAACATCGAAGTTTCAAAACATCGATGTTTCGCTGTGACATCACTAGTATTACACACTATATGCACTATATATACAACTAGTTGCTAAACCAATTTTAAGAAATTGGGGGAAAAGTTTAAATACACTGAATTTTAAAAACATCCATGTTTTTGGGACGATGTATTATCAACATGGATGTTTTAATTTTGAACATCGCTGTTGCATCACTAGTTTGGAGCAGCTTATTCGCTTTTGGACCTAGCACCATAAAATCCAATCCTCCTCGTTGTAATGTGTTTGACGCCAGCCCTAAAACCTAGACCGAAGCAGTCTACAAAGTCTTGATAATTCAAATTTAGCCATTAGCCTATTGATTTTGAAACTGAATGACTAAAAGCTCCACTCGAATAGGATTAAAGACGAGACCTTGAGGCAATCTGCCTTTGATTCAAAATGAAGAGGCGTTATCGTCGAATCTTTCCCTTAGGGATGGATCCCGGATCGGCCCCAATAGTCCGTTGTGTTACTCCAGTGTGACGTAAATTAACTACCTTCCCCTCATGTGTCGAAGCTATATTTCACATTGAGAATCCGAAGTCCCAAACAGCCTCGAGTGAACATCACCCTTATCAGAGATCCCTCGCAACGCTTTGTGAAGCGCCGCCGCCCAGAAGGAAGTCATAAAGATCGCAACCCGAGCCCACAAAAACACCGCCACCCTTACAAAAAAGAAACCGTTCGGTTATTTTTTGGTTGTTTGGTCTCCACTCCCGCGAAATGCCCGGGGGGTGATTCATCATCCTGCGTCGAGAGATGATGGCAAACATTTGTAATCCTCAGACGGTGGAGAGAAAAATCATCTTCCACGCCGAGATAGCAACAATGAATTTTATATTAGACAACTTTGCTGATAAGAGGGGGAAAAAACGCAACTTGGCTTTGCTCTGGGCGATGTTTTTTGTGTGTGTGCGTCGTCCAATGTACTTGGATTTAATCGAAACAAGCTGGGGCCAGCACGGCGTTGCCCGTGATAGTTCTTTTCGTGCCCTTACTGACACCAAAAACTTTAAAAATAAAAATAATAATTTCAAGAATGAGTCTCACCTTCACCCGACATGGACACGGGTTACAATTTAAATATTATTTAAAAAAGAAAATCACATTTAAGATCTTTTGCAAAACTTTCCGCAGATTTCAAATCTGTTGAAATTTTTACTAGCTTTACCGATCGCGAAGATGGAAATACTCAAATAATCCTTGCCTCGTGACAAAGTTAAAATCGCTAGCAAGAAAGTTATTTAAAAATCCATTTATGGACTAAATACTCTGAGCTTCAAAACATCCACTGTATTATATGGATCATAATGATGCAAAAAAAAAAATTATAATAGGTGAGTTCACTGTAAAGTTATTCACTTTTTGAACAAAGCATCCTATTTCAAAAACGCAGTTCTTAAAGGTTCTCCATATTACGCGGTTTACAATAACAATGACAATCTATGTAAATAAGAATGCCATACAGACAGACAAGACACACAAAACACACGACCAGAAAAGACAGACAGACAGACCGGACAGACTAGACAGACCAAACAGATCAGACGAGACAGAACAGACAAGACAGACATATCTATTTGTATTTTAAATAAAGTTACATAAGGGTTCATTAAATAATATAAGTAAATTCATAAAAGTTTTTAAAACATTTTAACTATGTATTAAATCGCGTGGGTGCACGGCAAAATACAGACAGACAAGACACACAAAACAAACAAGACAGACAAAACAGATGACCAGAAAAGACGGACGAACAGACAGACAAGACAGACGAATAGTGTTTGCTTGTATACAATGAATATTTTCGACCCATTTCAAGTTTTCTCTCCGTTTTGGACCCAGAGCGCGTCTGTCTGTCCTGTCTGTTCATCTGTCTGTCTGTATTGTATGTACCCTATACAAATCCACACGGTTTAATATATTTTCATGAAAATTGTGGTTTCCATAGAACACAGATAACAGTATATAACACGGTACGCATTATCAAATATATATGACCTCTGAGTTTTGGTAAACACGGTTTCCATAAAGCACGAGTATCCTATAACACGGTATTCCATACAGCACAGTACTCAATATTAAAATGTGTGGAACTTGTAAGCTTCGTATAGCACAGATTCTCTATAGCACGGTACCAATTAACCGTGCTATACGAGGGTTACCTGTAATGCATAAAAAAAGTCGCGACTCTTAATCGCTCTTGCTGCTCATAGATGTCTTGAGAACCCTCTATGCACGAAGCAATCCAACTAGGGATGCCATATCGATGTCAATGCTTTCAAAACATCGATGTATTGGAGTTGATGTTTTTGTAACATCGATGTTTATACTTGTCGATGTTTTTTGGTTATCGATGTTTTATTTTTAAATAAAAAAAGTACTGTTATAAAAAATAAAAAAAATAAAAATAAATAAATAAAAAAAAAGTAGCATAATTTTAATAGTCAGCAAATTGAACATACTTTTAGACCCAAGGGTGAAATGTCTGAAAAGTAGGGATGCGACATCGATGTCGATGTTTTCAAAACATTGATAGTTTATAAAAAACATCGATGTATTGGAGCGAATGTCGCATCAGTAGTTACTAAACCAGTTTTAAGAAATTGGGGAAAAAGTTTAAATACACTGAATTTTAAAAATATCGATGGTTTGGGGGCGATGTATTATCAACATCGATGTTTTAATTTTGAACACCGATGTTTCAAAACATTGATGTTTTGCTGTCGATCTCGCATCGCTAGTTGTTAAACCAGTTTTAAGAAATGGGGAAAAAAGTTTAAATGCACAGAATTTTAAAAATATCGATGGTTTGGGGGCGATGTATTATCAACATCGATGTTTTAATTTTGAACATCGATGTTTTGCTGTCGATGTCGCATCACTAAATCCAACCACTTCACGAAGTAAAAGCACCACTCCTCCCCAAAAACCTTACAACGGGCCCTTGAGCAATTTATTGACAGCACCTTTATCACGCTTATCTCTTTTTTCTTGTAAAACTAAAAACAAAGCGGAAGGCTCTTTCGAATTTCATTCCTACTTGGCTTTTACTTTCCGATTTGCTAGATTATTTTTACGAAATGCCCCGTCTCCAAAAAGCTGTCTTGGACGTTATTGATGAAGAAAGTGATTTTTAATATCAAGTTAAAAGCATTTCGACGTAGTTTGGGAAACAAACCTGTTTTTCGCTTTCTTTTGGAGCCGTTTCGATTTGAAGTTAATTCGTAATAGATTAATTCAATCCGTTTTTGAAGCGGAAGGAAAGTGACGATATAGATCCCGATTCTGGAAGGCGCATCTGGATGTTGAAACATTCGGGTAATTGAGATGCTGCATCTGGAAGGCCTTCGTGTGGAACTCCTTAAAGGGCTGGAAAAACATCGGATTAGCAAAGAGGATTAGGTTGCGAATCCAACCGTCGTGTACAAACGGTGGCTGGTGCACGTTAAAACTCTCGTGGCCACCAGAGGGTTGCGAATCCAACCAGTCCAACCGTCGTGTATACAGGGTGGCTGGTGCACGTTAAAACTCTCGTGGCCTCAAATGTCCTCACATTGGTGTTGTGTGGAAGTTTGGTGAATGGGGTGCGCCAGCTCAGGTGTTATACCTCGACATCTGACCGTGGTTCAAAATGACGTGGTGGTATCATCGGGACTTTTCCTTCAGTCCCCAATAGCCCGTTGTGTTGCTCCAGTGCGACGTTAATTGAAAATACCATAACCACATCGGACAAAATATTATCGGTCAAACAACGAAAGCAAATGCTGATGATAAAGATGATAAGCGTGTGATCCATAACTATTTCGGAGGATCAAAGCATCAACAGTCATCAGGATTAATGGGGGAAGCAAGAGGATTTTAGTGGTCTATAGCTATTTCGGTAAAGTAAGGTAATTTTAATTGACGTCGGACTAGAGCAACACAACGGGCTATTGACGACGGTCCGGGATCATTATATAATTATTGGATCTGGTGTTTTTTTAACATCGATGTTTAAACATTGTCGATGTTTTTACGCTGTCGATGTTTTATTTTTGAAAGAAAAAATACCATACTAAAAATTTAGAAAAATAACCATGCAACTAAGTGTCAGTAATAACGACACATGTCCCATCAGAAAGACTTTTTTCCCCGACTGGTGACTCACGTTGGGTTGGCGTGGAAGTTTGGAGAGTGGGGTGCCAGCTCAGGTGTTGCTTCGTCATCTGACCGTGGTTCAAAATTACGAGGCGTTGTCCTCGAATCTTTCCCTTAAGGGACTGATTCCGGACCGTCGTCAATAGCCCGTTGTATTGCTCTAGTACGACGTTAAATAAAAAATTACCAAATTACTCTAACTGGTGGGATAGTTAGTGAAAAAAGAAGTTGGCTTAAGGTGGAGAAAGTTAACAAACTTCTTTTTTTACAAACAGTAAATGAAAAACATTGGGGCATATAATAATCATATGCACCAATAGTTTTATTTACAGTAAATAAAAAATAAGTTTGTTGGGTTTTCTTTCATAAGCTGTTAAATAATTAATAATAACTAACACTGGTTATTGTGTTATGTACCTACCTAATTATACTTATAGTAGTACCTATGTCAAATTGGTGTAAACATTACTTTCTTTTATATTATTCAATTTGAAAATAAAATATTTGTTAATTGTTCGTATTAAATTTTTTGACAGATAAAAAAATCTTAGTTATTGAATTAATAACCGAAAAGGACAAATTAACTATCACCCCCGACGAACATTAAAGTTTGAGGTTACTAAAAAAGTTTTAAGAAATGGAGGAAAAAAATTTAAACTGATGACTGGTACACTGAGGTTTTTAAAAATATCGATGGTTTTTGGATGATGGATATCAACATCGATGTTTTAATTTTGAACATTGATGTTAACATCAATGTTCTGTATTCGATCTCGCATCCCTAATTGTAGGCGGAGCAGGCTCGATTCGTTCTTGTGTGTTGCAATTGATCCGTTTCTGCTTTCACTTCAGAACTCTGATCTTCAATGTGTCTTTCCCTTTAATGACATTTCTTACTTGATATTTTCTTGTGTTTGTCTCAGCCAGGACTAATGTGGTCCTGGTGCCATAAAACCCATCTAGACGTCTTAAACAAGGATATGATTGGTATTCCAAAGCAAAGAACTTTTTGAAAGTTCAGGGAGTGCATTCACTGTTATTTCCTTCCAAACTTTTTCTATCCAAGCATTGTTCTGCAATAATCGTTGCTCGGTCGCATTGAAATGGGAAGTTGTCAAAGCGTCCGATTCTAAACAGAAACTATTGGTCTTGTATTTCACTTCCGGTGTTCCATTTCAAGGAAGTGGACTTTCGAACTTCCGTTCTGAAGTTTTCACCTAGACATATGAGCAATCGTCTCTACTAGTATTATGAAAGGAAGTGTTTGTGTCTCTATACGCAGTGTCCTGACGAATCTATTGCAATTTTTGTATAGCGCCCGAATTTTAAAATGTATCTAGAACATTTTTTTAAATTAATTTATTAGCTTTTTTCACTTTTCGTCCTTCTTTCCGGAATGTGACGTCATACTACCTCGAATAAAGAACGAGCGGATTTTGCGATTTTTGATACGTTTTCGTATAATGCGCTTTTCTTAGCGTTTTTCATAAGCGTTCTTCCTAAGCGTTTTTCGTATAATGCCTTTGGAACCATGCCAATTTTTCAGATTCTAGCGTGTTTTGATTTACGTTTTTGATAATAGCCATTTCGAGTCCATCAGGGCGTTGCCCGTGGAGTTCGTTTGCGAAGCAAACCAAATGGAAATACGTAGCAATCACCGGGGGTTGGCGAACCTCAGTGAACAGTGGTCACGCTTGACCTCCCCCCCCCAACGAAAAGAACTGTCACGGGCAATGCCGTGCTGGCCACACAGTGACTAGTTTATCCTATAACTGATGCTTAGTTTGATATCACATCGTTTTCAATGCAGCGTCGAGCAAATGATTATTTAACCTCTCGACACATAAAAGCAATACAAAAGCAAATGTGTCCGAAGATCTCTTAGGAGAGTGGGGTGCCAGCTTAGGCGTTGCCTCGTCATCCTACCGTTGTTCAAAATGATGTGGTGTTGTCCTCGGATGATCATTTCCTTAGGGCATTGATCCCGGACCTTCGTCAATCGTTAGTTAAAAAATTACCAATTACCGAGATCTTTTCAGAATTAGTGCATCAAGATCTCGATGGACGGATTCAAAAAACAAATAAACGTACAAACCAAACGGATACCCGAGGAATACTATTCTGTTTTGTACGAGATATCACGCGCATCCAGATCCGATCTATTTTGCTAATAACGAGGTATCTCGTCATCCAGATAGTGACGAATTTTTGTATGGCGACAGAATCTGGCTATTTTTTTCCTAATTGACGAGAAATCTCGTCCATATAGATCCGATTCATTTCGCTAACGACGAGTTACATCTTGCAGACAAATACCGGGACTTCATTCTCTCTAACACGGAAGTTTTCAAACCTCATTTAGCAACCCCGTTATATTCCCCCCCCCTCCCACTCTTTCAAGACAAAAAAAAAACAGCCCGGGAAAAAACAGGATAAAAGGAAAAAGAGAGATTTTGTTTTCCGCCTAATTTCGGCGGAAGTTGTGATTTATCGGATCGGTGTTCCTCCGGGATTCGAAGTGAAATAAAAATATTAATAAGTCATCCGGGACTGATGGGAATTCCGATACTAGTGCTTTCGCGATAGGAGGGGAGATGTAGCCAATATGTTATCTGCGAATCGGGCGATTTAACAGCGATGGGAATCCGATAATCCTAAATAATTGTCGAGGGACTCGAGAAAGCAGGTGGTTTAATTGCGTTGCTGGGATTGAGCGGATGAAATCATATGCCTTTTGGCTGTTGAAGTGGAGTGAAGAATTAACACTTAGGGCGGATGTGTAAGGCCGGCGTGTCTCAGTGCGTGTGCGCATTGCGCTGGCAATCCGAGAGTTGAGGCCGGCCCCGGTTCGATTCCTCCTTGGATGTATTTCACTCTCTTCTATGTCAGGGGCCGCGGGTTGGAAGAGTAACAGATTAGCAACCGCAGGGTTGCTGAATCGAATACAAGACCGTCGTGTACCAAAGGGGGTTGCTGCACGTAAAATCTATCATGTCCCCAACAGTGATACGACATCGACAGCAAAACCTCAATGTTTTGAAACATCGATGTTCAAAATTAAAACATCGATATTGATAATGCATCGCCCTCAAACTATCGATGTTTTTAAAATTCAGTGTATTAAAATTTTTTCCCCCATTTCTTAAAATTGGTTTAGCAACTATTGATGCGACATCGACAGTAAAACATCAATGCTCAAAATTAAAATATCGATGTTGATAATACATCGCCTCCAAACCATCGATGTTTTTAAAATATAGTGTATTTAAACTCCCCCCCCCCATTTTTTTAAAGTGGTTTAGCAACTAGTAATTCGACATCGGTTCCAATACAGCGATGTTTTTTATAAAACATCAATGTTTTGAAAACATCGACATTGATGTGGCATCCCTCTTTTTCAGACCCTTCACCCTTGGCTAATTGGGTCTAAAAGTATGTTCAATTAGCTGATTATAAAAATTATGCTACTTGGTTATATTTAAAATTTTTATAACGGCACTTTTTCATTTAAAAATAAAACATCGACATCGACAACGTAAAAACATCGACACGTATAAACATCCATGTTACAAAAACATCAATACGTATAAACATCAATGTTACAAAAATATCGACTCCAATACATCGATGTTTTTTTTAAAACATCGATGTTTTGAAAACATTGACATCGATGTCGCATCTCTAGTCCCCAAATGGAATGGTGTGGAAGTTTGGAGAGTGGGGCTCAGGTGTTGCCTCGTCATGTGACCGTGGTTCGAAATGACGTGGTGTTGTCGTTAGAATTTTTCCTTCGGGTTGGATCCTGAACATTCGCCAATAGCCCAGTGTGTTGCTCCAATGCGACGTTAATTAAAGGGACAGTTGACTTTCAAAACACTCAAATTTGACACCAGAATATCGAATTTTTGAATTTGCTATGTTATTTAACTAGACACTAATTGCTAGAACTGTGAAAAAGAATTTTTCAGTTTTGACACTTTTCAACTGAGGTCCATTATACTGTTTTATAAGAAATTTGTTTGCTAAAAATTGCATTTTCTCGCATTTGAACATGCATTTTAGGTATTGGAAATGTTCTACGCGCAATCCTAATCATCGTATTCATCTCAAAATCTGCATGTTCATTCTCAGTAAAGTTAAAAACAAAAGTTACCCAAAATGAATGTTATATCTATACTATTTATATGAATTTTGATTAGAAATTAAAAAGAATATTTGAATTTCGGATTGAAAAATTATGTCTTATGTATTTAGAAAAAAAGAATGACATGTTAATGATACCAGGTATGTTTTATTCGTATGTAACGTATATTGTAAATAAGTATTTTTGTATTCCGAGCCATAGAAATACGCCTGAAGCATTTTGAACGGTACACTGTTTTCGCACTATTTAAAAATTAAAATTTTAATAACTTAAAATATTTTTATTATTTTGAAACCAAATTAATATGGTAATTATTTGAGCTTATTACTAGTAACATATCCAAATTAGAATCTCTTGAAATAGAAAAAGAAAAGTTTGCAACTACTGACCCCTTGTCAACCTCTTCTGTGTGTCAGTAAAATGTTCATGTGTGTGTTCATTACTCTACGCTGTCTGTCTTGTGTCCAGCGCAGCATGACCAAATAAGGCGTTTGCGGAATAAAACCCCAAGACAACCAACGAAATGAATCCCTTTACAACCCCCCGACGTTAAACCCTTTTCATTAAGTATTCAAAGACGTTTTCATTAGCACTAAAAAAAAAACCCACCTTGTTAAAATAAAAGATACTCACAGCTGAGGCGTGTTTAAAACCCACTCGAGTGAAAACTCGAGTCGAGTGTTTTTCTTCTGGAGCACTAGCGCAGAAGAACAAACGACTCCCTCTGCAAAACGTTCCAAAATCGTGTCACAACATCACGAAGTATTTGCGTAGCTTCAAAAGGCTTTTTCATCCCACCTTTATAGAAGACGTCCATCGAGAGGGTTAAAAATCCTTTATGTTGGCGAACAAATAAAAATTTCGAATTCTTGGCGCCTTTTTTTTGGAAAATAAACCTTCAAAGAACGATAACGGGTCGACTTAGGCAAACACGTCGTGACGTCGACGAAAATGCATAGAATACAAATACTATTTAGGGCTGTGTCATGCTTTTTAAAATTAAGATGTACATTGAACTTATGTCATAAAAGAAAAGTGTATAACAAAAATAGTTCAGCTGCTGTGCGTAAAACTGTTGATATCTGTCTGTTTTCTCACGCGTTGAACAAGATTATAGGGGTCATTTCATGCTCAAAGGGAAAAACTTGAAAAAATAAAATAATAATAGATATATTTTACATTATTTGGGATTTAAAAAAGTCTGAAGTTCTTTGGTAGATACTAGTTTTTTTTTTTAGGATTTAGTTAGATTTTAGATTAGTTAGAATTTTGAATTAGAAATGAGAAGTGTTACGTAAGTTACTCAAAAAAAATTGTATTAAATTTAATTGATGAATGACAGTTTTAAAATTCCATGTCAACAATTATGATAGACCCTAGAAATGAATGTATATACTTTTCAAACTATATCGTGTTGAACATAACATAAATTTATTCAAATGTTCATGAACCTTTTCTGTTATTCATTCCTCTTTACTGTAACGTAAGTTACTACAGTAAATTTAATTCTGTGAATTTAAAAATACCAATAAATTAATAACTTTACCTTCAATGTTTAGCTTTTTATTAGTTTGTTGAACAATTCAAGTGAATATTTTGTTTTCCGTTATTCTTTGCTAATATATTTACACTTCAAGATCAGTATGTTTGTCTAAATGTAACGTAAGTTACCGTGGAATAGCCCACAGACCAAAACTAAATGGCAGCTGAATTTGATATTTTTCTTACAGTTTATAGAGTAGGGTGTCAACTTGGTATGCGACAACAAAACATCGATGTTCAAAATTAAAACATCGATGTTGATGATACATCGCCCCAAAACCATCGATGTTTTTAAACATCAGTGTATTTAAACTTTCGTCCCCATTTCTTAAAACTGATTTAGTAGCCTCAAACACCCCCCTCGGGGGGGGGGTGAGTTTTAATTTGTCATTTTCCGTCTTTAATTATGTATAACTACGGGTTTTTTAACTGTAAAAAAAAAGTCGAAAAATTTAATAAGAACAATTAACAAATTTTTATTTTCAAATTTATTAATATGAAAGAAAGTAATGATTGCACCAATTTGACATAGGTTCTAATAACTATAAGTGTAATTAGGTAGGTACATAACAATAACTATTGTTAGTTATTATTAATTGCTTATCTCTTATGGGGGAAGCGTTAAGTTATTTTTATTTACTGTAAACTAAAAATATTGTGGCCTATAATTATTATATTTGTTTTTTACAGTTAGTAGAAAAAGAAGTTTAACTTTCTCCACCTTAAGCCGACTTCTTTTTTCACTCACTATCCCACCAGTAAGGGAAAACATCTTTCTGTACGAACGGATGACATCATCATTGACAAATACTTAGTTGCACGGTTAATTTTCTTAATTTTTACAATGGTACTTTTTTCATTCAAAAATAAAACTTGATAACGTAAACACATCGACAGTTAAAAACATCGTTGTTAAAAAAACATAGGCTCCAATACATCGGTCGTAAATACATCGATGTTTTTTTTTTTTTATAAAAAATCGATGTCGCATCCCTAGTGCCAACTCGGGGGATCTCGTCACCTGTCCTTGGTAAAAAAAGTCGAGGTGTTGTCGTTGAATTTTTCTGTTAGGGATGAATCCC
The DNA here is from genome assembly GCA_947359465.1 of Metellina segmentata. NCBI lineage: Eukaryota > Metazoa > Arthropoda > Arachnida > Araneae > Tetragnathidae > Metellina > Metellina segmentata. The sequence goes on from OX375879.1 coordinate 2,963,589, forward strand.
GCACCGGTCACCAATAGTCCGTTGTTATGCTTCAGTGTGACGATAGTGAACTACCTACTACGAAACTCGATCCAACCCAAGACCTTCGTGTACGCAGAGGTTGTTAAAATCTGTCGTGGCGTCACGCTATCGCGGCGTGGAAGTTTGGAAATGTGTTTGGCCACCCAGTTAATGCATTTCTTCATTTGTCAGACGTATTTCTGTCGAGTGTCGTTTATTGGTGGAGTAAAAATACTCAACTCATCAGGTAGGTAGTCGCATTGGAGCGACTCAACGGGAAATTAGCCACGATCCGGTACCCCTATCCGAGGTCAACACCTTGCAATTTTGAACCATTGTCAGACGACGAGGTCAACACCTCAGCATGAACCCCACTCTCCAGACTTCAACACCGCGCCAACGTGAGGTTATTTGGGATAACGACAGATTTAACAAGAACCAGTCTCCACATAACACTACCCTACAATAATGGACCGGACAGCAAGATGTGATGGTATAAGGGAAAGTAAACATACTTTAATAGGGGGATGGTCCACCACGTGCTGCAATGACACCAGCAACTCTTCTGGGTATACTTTCAACAAGGTTTTGATACACAGCTATGGCTATGTGTGCCCATTCCTGCTGCAAGAATGTCGCCCGCTCAGCTGTCGATTTCGGACGGGGTTGCCTGGTCCGTAAGCTTCACTCGAACTGGTCCCACACATGTTCAATGGGGTTTAGGTAGGGACTCTGAGCAGGCCAGGGAAGACGTTTTACATCCGTATCTTGATACCACTGTTTGACAGAGGCTGCAACATGACATGGAGCGCTGTCGTAATGGAAGTAACATTCGTCCATTCCATAAAATTGCCAAAGCGTAGGAAGAACCTGATGGTCTAAAATGTTCATGTAGGCGTTCAATTGACCAGGAACAACAGGTCCCAGGGCATACCACCTCCAAACAAGTAGTCGGATTTTATACAAATCCGTTGGCGTCCGGTCCATTCTTGTAGTGTAGTGTAGAGGACAGTCTTTGACTGGACCTAGTTTCGAACTCCTCCGATTGCTACTTCGTTGCTCTTCCAACTCTACTTCCGTGACACTCAACGCATTGAGTGATACATCTAATTGCGCTGGAGTTTATGTTTGTTAAGAAAAATGCTCTATCGTATGAGACATGGAGGAAAGCATTACTTGCTTGATTAAAAAGCTGTAATTACAAGCATCGTGCGTTTTTAAGGCTGTTGTCTCTGCCAACACAGACCTCCCAGTCGTGATATTCTTTTGAGTCCTTAACGAAATGTGTTTTTCGCTATCGGGTCGTCATGAGACATTTAATTATATAGCGCAAAGTTGGACTCGTGTTTTTGTCATCTTTTTTCAGTCAACATCCCCCTCCAAGGTGATCACCCGAATTTAGCCTGAAGGTGATACTTCTCGGAGCCTTAATTAAAGTTTCTGTCACACATTGGGCAACAAGAACAAGTTGGGAAAAGTTTGTTCCGATTGGAAAAATATCTGGCATCGACATGGATCTGCGTTCGAGTTTTAATAAAAGTCTGTTTTGTTTGTTGAGTTGGTGATCGGTTCAAAGTTTCCTCGAAAACATATTAGGTTTTCCACTATAAGAAGGGGAAATGATTTTTTTATACAAAAATTGGATACAGGTCAATTGTAAAGTGAGCATTGGATTAAATGCATAAAAAATGAATATACATGTGGACGTACTAATCTCTCTATTAAAATAAAGTTCCCGCCGCCGCAAGATTCAAAACTTGCTTTTTTTTGCTCGATTCTTAGACGGTTTCCCGTGAAAGTACGGATCAAAAATTGAAAAGACGTACAATTTTCAGGCTTCAGCAGTGATAATGTTTTATTAGAATACCTCTAAACGTGTAAATTTTTGCGCCACACCGAGTTTTTTTAGAAATTTTAATTTGGTTTCTGATAATAATTTTTTTAAATTCGGGAAAAATCAGGACATTTTCGTAGTTTTTTTAAAAACTGACATACCTACAGTGTGATTTATAAGTAAGTATAAAATTTCAATGTACTATATAACAGTACAATGCAGGATATTTTATGTTATCTGTAACTGAAGTGTAGATGAATGTTTCAAGTTTGTTTAGACAAATGTTCTATGTGTTCACCCTTAATCACACTACACACATCGAACCGGTAATCCATTTCTGCCCAGACACGTGTTGAAGCAAGTGCAGTGATAGTGGTTGCGATACGCTGTTTCAACTCCACTAAATCAACAAGAGGGGGTTACATATGTTATCCTTTATGTAGCCTCAAAGAAAAAAGTCACATGGTGTTAAATCAGGGCATCTGGGGGTGGCCATTGGGTTAGTGGAATGCTGTAGTCGGCGCTTCGTCCAATCCATCGGTAATAAAGACGTTAATAAAAGTACGAGTAATTTCGCATTTCACCTGACCAGTGTGGTGGTGCAACATCCAATTGGAGAATAAAGTTCTTCGACATTATTATTTAATTGAATGAATAAAGTTTTCGATGACATCTGCCGATACATACTCGGTCATCCTGGCTTTGAAACTGTGCACAAACAGCCCGTAGTTAAAAATTTTTTAAACCAATTGTAAATGAATATTCTGGTTGCAGGTTCTTTTCCAAATCGGGATCGAAAATGCTGTTGCACAACGGTGACAGATTCCGTTTCGCACAATTCGAGAACACTAAACGCCTTCTCCAATGCAGACGCAGCCATTTCCACTGACTAGTCACGTGACACGCTCACTATCGCCTACGTAACTTCGCTCGTTAGGGGGACACACACTTTATGAGTATATCTAGCTAACAGTTCGCCATTTGGGGACCGTGTCTCAAACTGTTCCTGTTTTACAGCATCTGGAAACTGTTATACGTACTTATGAATCACCCTGTATATCTTATTACTAATAGTTTTTAATTTTGAAAATAGGAAATATAGGAAAGGTCAATCGGAAATTCGGTCTGCATGTAAATTAATTTCAACGGAATTAGAGGAAAAACAATTTACGTGTATTTTCGGAATGCCGAATATATTCTGATTGGTTATTACTTGGATACAGCTGCTGTTCTTTCCTCGAGAACATTACAGCGACTTGAGAAGAACAGGTGAAATAGAACGTCCTCTGCGGGTGGTGTTCGTCAGGGTGATCTCTGATTGATTTTCGACTGTTACCGTTGACGGTTTTTTGGACTACGAACAGAGCAGGTTAGAGAGCCAGAGGGTGACGCTTGGTCACCGCGCTGGACTGTGATGATACATGCTTTTATGTGTTGATGTAAAGACTATATTTTTCTTAATGTTCTTGGAATAATAAGAATTTCAATATCTTAGCTGTTGAATATTTCTCCTTGTGTACGATTCGTACTGTTGTCACACCACAATGCTAATTAACTAATATGAACATTGGGTTAATTTTTTTACCTCCCAAATACCATATTGAGAAGGTTCAAATGTGACTAGAGTATTTATCAAATGTATTACAAATCAGTTTACAAAATATATACACAAATAGAACATAAAGTCGACAGTTCGTTCGAGAATAAAATTCACTCTGCGCTATCTTGGAGTCTTACAACTAACCATCAGAGAGGGCAAATATGGTCCTTACGCTATACAACCCAAGCATAACCATTCCAACCCCCAAAAGAGAATGTTTGATTCTTGTCAGGTTCGATTCCTCCGTGTCTGTATTTCTCTCTTCTTTCTCTGTCACATCATGGCCAAATATGGCCTTAAAACCCTAAACAACCCACCCATTATGCTGCGTTCGAGTTTTACGATAAAGAACAGAGACTGAAATATTTATTATGTGCTTTTAAAAATTCCTTGTTCTATGTCATTTTCTGATTTATGCGAACTCAACTCATTCACTTCTGTTCATTATTCTGTATTTGCATTTGTTTGTCGAGTTTTACGATAAAGAACAAGGACTGAAATATTTATAATGTGCTTTTAAAAATTCCTTGTTCTATGTTATTTTCTGATTTATGCGAACTCAACTCATTCACTTCTGTTCATTATTCTGTATTTGCATTTGTTTAACGCTACGGTATGCCCCAAACACCCTTTTCTAGGCCTCCAAACGCTTGACTCTTAAATAAAATCCAACATTTACACGCATTGCCCTGGCAACATCGCGGAGGGGCAATCTAAATTGCCCGAATACCAGGAGTTGCCATTTTTGGAAACACGGGCAATTAAATACTGGGACGTGGACCCCTAACGAATGTCTTCAATAATGCGCCCCGGCAGGAACGTGCGCCCTTCGGAATGTGTCCACTTAAAGGCGGCCCTGTTTTTACGTCAGATGACGTGGGCTCTTTTGTGACATTCTTCCGTAATGACAGGGCCTACAAAAACAATGGAATTCCTTTTGGTACTAGATTGGACTTATTGTGTTTATCGGAGGCTTTGGGTGACTTCTTGGGGAGGCATTTAAAGCACTATAAAACCGATTCTCTCTGGCTTTAGGTTTGTTTATTTCTCATGACCTTTGTATGTTTGAAGTTTTTAAGTATCAGCCACAGGCGAGTTTTTGTTGCTACTTCTCAACCTTGTCTACTAGAGGTATCTTTTTAGCCCTCCAAGTGGTTTTGACGAGATAACTCGTCCATCATATCTGACCCATTTTGGTATTGACGAGATATCTCGTCCACAAAATACTGTCCATTTTCTATTATGACGAGTGTTGGTTTGATAGCTCTATAGTAGACTGCATTTTAATTAATGCAATTCGTTGTAACAAAAACCAATTTTACTGACAACAAACTTAACAATGTTGTGGGCGGACTGCTCTCATTAAGGCTAAGGAAGCCTGGTACTAATTACGGCTAAGGAAGCCGCGTTTTCATCAGGTCTAAGAGAGCACCTCTCTCTCCTCCGTGTCTGAAGCCTGAATCCCACCCACGCGCTGACACAGCGCCCTTTACAATATACGAGAGATTTAATAACGAGATCGAGGTAGGATCAGTTTGCTTTTAATGCCGAGATATCTCGTCATCAAGACACTGTCGACATTTTATGTGTTGACGAGATCATGATCTGGTCAGTTTTTTTCTGATGACACGTCCATCAAGATCTGAACTATTTTTTCAATGACGCGAGCGTTTTCGAGGTGCTTTGGACGAGGCTACTTCTGGGTCTTTTGGGGTGAGGTATTTAAAGTACCATAGAATCGATTATGGTTAGGTTTGTCCATTTATTCTCACGACATTAAAAAAAAGTTTTAAAGTATGAGGTCTATGTCCCAGGCGACTTTTGGCAACTACTTTTTACCATATCTATTTTTCTATTCTCCGACCATCAACAAGCTGCCCAATAGTTCTGAAGTGAAAAAATATGGCTTAAAACCCGATCGACGGTGAGTAGGCTGTACCGGATGAAATGGTGTGGCGACAGAAATGAAATGGTAGCGTAAAAGAACAAGATCTTTGGGTACAACATTTATTCTAACATCCTACAGCCTAGCAGATATTTACAGCAAGGTTTTGAGACAAGAAGGGTTCGACGGAGGTTAGCGAGCGTGGAATTTGCGCTCTCAGTTCCCAGTGGTCTCTGAAAAATTCTAGTGTCTTTCAGGTCGCATTTCAACTGAAGACCAGATGTCGATGGAATTTGGAGTGTTTTCATTGGCTTGAGATTTATGAGATCGTGATGTCAGTGTAACGTCAAATGAAGAGGGTTTATTTCAAGTACCCAGAACTTTATAACTGATGTCATGTCAAATACATAGCAGTAATAGTACTTCTAGGGTTAGTTATGGACAGTTGATCCCTTCAAAGGAGTTTTATGATCTCCAATTAGGGAATTCTGGAATACGTCGGTTGATCAGAGAAGCCGCGTTTATAACGGTATAAGGCGTATCTGTTTTAGTAAAATCGTCTAAAAAAACTAGTAATTTGACAGTTTGGGGAGGACTTTTCAAATGTAGTCTCTTTTAAAAATTAATAGCGGACAGAAAAACTATTTCTTCAGATACTTTTGTGAGAAAATTTTTCAAAGGACGCCAATTTCGCCAAGCCGATTGCCAATATTTAGCTACCGATTTTTAAAACCCATTCTTTATCTAATGAAAAAGTATTCATTTAGACTAATTAGAGCTGCCACAGGCGACTAAAGGGCTGCTTTTTTAGCTAATGCTTTCCAACCTTGGCGACTACGAGTATCTTTTGACACAAAATCGTCTCGAAAGTTGCTATTTTCAAAATTTTGGCGACTTTTTAAAATTTATAAAGGGCAACGAAAAGTTTCCTATTTTTTTTTTTTTTTTTTTTTTTTGCGAACAAAAAATATTTTTTGGATTTTTGCTTAGAAAGGAAAAGAAAATTTACCAAGGGACTCCATTTTCGAAGTTTTTGGGCCCAGCCCCAGGCAAACCATTGAAAAAAAAACCATTTGCATCTGTTTGCTTAAAGGCGGGTTTACACGCTACGATAAATCGTTACGATGTGATTGACAAATTTATTGCTCCAATAAATCAAAAGTGTGAGTATTGTTTACACGCTACGATAAATCGTAACAATTTCTTGTTAAATATTCGTTGTCGACCGCTATCGACCTCTAAATAAGCTTTAACCATGGAGGAAGTAGTGTTGTTGTTATATATCGGTTGTTTAGCGAGAAAAGTGAAAAAGTCGCGAAGACCAAGAAAAAAGTGGAGCCGCCAGTGGTTGCTAAAGAAAAGGGAATTCTCTCATGTAAAAAATGCAATGTATTAATTTTTTTCACAACAATGTTTCTGTCTGCCGACTGATCCAATTCCTTGTATTTTTTAACGAGCTCTGTATAAGCAAGGTCTTTTTTATTCCTGTCGGAGTATTCTTTGCTCTTAACGAGCCACAAGCAGGTAAAACTCCGATAAAGTGCAATGAATTCACTCAAGAACTCTCGAGGAGTTTGTTTAACTGCCATGATTCGAATAAAAACAACAGTTAATCAAAGAACGAACTATAAGACACAACCTTTCTGATGCAGATGCAAGTGCAAACTGAGTCAAATCGTAGCGAGAAATGGCTGCCACTTGTTTACACGTTCCAACATATCGTTACGATTCGCAGAAATTGATGCCGGCCGGCATCAACCATCCAATCCAATTCCAATTAATCGCTACAATGTCCTGTTTACACCCAACGATAAATCGAAACAATTCGATCGTTACGATAAATTGCTACAATTTATCGTAGCGTGTAAACCGGCCTTAAAGGGTCGTAAAATCGTTATTGAAGTAGTATTTAGTTTTAGAAATTTTAATTTCTTGGCGATGTCCCCTCTCCTTCTCTATCTCTTTATTGCTTAACCTTTTCACTGCGGATATAGATATAACTGACACGATTCTTTCTTGGCGCGATTCTTATAAATTTGATGTTACAACTGGTTGCACCGGCTGTAGTCTAAATTGTTTCTTGGCGCGATTCTTATATTTTTAAAGGTATTATTACTGCAAATTCTCTAAATTATTTTTTGCCGCGCGATCATGGTACAACTGCTGTACCAACCGTAGTCTAAAGGTTAATCAGCACATTTTGTGCTTTAGAGAATTCGTTTTGTATCGTAGGAAGTAAAGTTGCTACTAAACGGGGATTAACCCTCTTGGTGGTTGTCTCGTTTAGGTATCACGTGATTCGTAAAAATCTGGTCAAATCTTGATGGACGAGATATCTCGTCGAAACCACTTGGAGCGCTAAGAAGCTGATTTCAAGGAAGGCCACTAAATATGCCCTCTGGTGGAATGCCATTCAACAACTAAACACTAAAACAACTCGTTCAACGCCATAGCGGGCACCCCACTCTTCAGACTTCTACGTCAACCAACGCGAAAACATTTGAGGCACGACGGAAGGAATGTGTACAAGCCCCCACATACACTAGCCTACAATAATGGACCGAACAACAAGATGTGATGGTATAAGGGAAAGAATACATGCTTTAATAGGGGGAGGGTCTTCCCCCCCACTTGTTGCAATGACACTAGCAACCCTTCTGGGCATACTTTCAACAAGGTTTTGATACACAGCTATGGGTATTCGTGACCATTCCTGCTGCGATAATGTCGCCCGCTCAGCTGTCGATTTCGGACGGAGTTCCCTGGTCCGTCAGCGTCGCTCTAACGCATCCTACACTTGTTGTACGGGGTTTATGTCGGGACTCTGAGCAGGCCAGGGAAGACGTTTTACATCCTTATCTCGATACCACTCGACAGAGGCTGCAACATGACGCGGAGTGTTGTCGTCCTGGAAGTAACATTCGTCCAATCCATACAATTGCCAGAGCGTAGGAAGAACCTGATTGTCCAACATATTCGGGTAGCCGTCGGCGTTCAATTGACCAGTAACAACTACATGCAGAGGACCCAGGCCAAATCACGAAAGACCCCCCACAAACAAGTAGGCGTATTTTCTGCATATCCGCTGTCGTCCGGTCCATACTTGTAGGGTAGTGTACTTCGGCTGGACCTAGTTTCGAACTCTCAACCCTCCGCTTCCAAACAAAGCTCAAAGGGCATTGAAACGAAAGATTTCAGATCGATGCCAAGGGCCAGCAGGAAACTATCTCTGCCCCACAAGTGGCCGCGATTCCCGAAAACGATAATCCATACTCGAGTTCATTAATCAGACTCCATTGCGAGTGCTTCGGTGAACAGGAAACTCGAAGAGCACTCAATCCATAAATAGCCCTTCCGTTGGAAAGGGTTTCAGAAAGCCACATTTATATGCATTCACAGGCCGCGCACGGTTCCCGCAGGTAATAAATTCCGAAATGACTGATGAATGAATGCGCGGAGGGGCTGGTGTATGTTGCACTATCGTGACAATCTTCTCTGCTCGCGTGATTGATCACCGGGGTCGAAGAGGGTGTGATGTAAATACCTAATCGCGGACTGGATTCTTGGAGAGTGTCTTTCAATCCTATCAATCCCGACTGCTCTCGGACGCGGAAGCCCGGATGGAATAGTAACGGATCAACAACCGGACGGTTGCGAGGTCAAAAAAGACAGTAGTGTACGTGGGGGAAAGTGCACGTTAAATCTGCAGTGGCGTCGGATGTCTTTACGTTTGCGTTATGTGTAACTTTGGAGAGTGGGTAGGGTATTTAGTGGTCCCGAAAAAGTCCCTAAATCAGGGATTCCCAACCGGTGGTACGGGGCAACGTTTCATGTGGTACGCATGAATGATACGAGCGACCCAAATATTCTACGAAGTTTGTTCGACTTTTTAGTATGTACAACCACATTATAGGAAAATGGGATTAGATGAAATTAATGTTGGGATCAACGTTTTCATAAATGACGCTAACAGTAGCACATTATTTAAAGAGAAACTTCGTTGCTGATTATCTAATTCTATTCAATGGCTATCTCGGCGAAATTAAGTTGATATCTCTCACTGTCAAATCGTTTTACGAAGTTACGTTTTCTTATATATATTAAAGCTGAAATGTGATACTAGAGTCCTCTTTACTCGAGATTAGACTGTATGGAATAAAAAAAGAAAGTGTGATTTTAAATATAATTGCATCTAACGGACCCGCATAATCATGTAAAATCAGATCATGCATTTATTTTAGAAAGTCCCTAAAAGGTCCCCAAAATGTCCCTAAATGTACTAACAGAAATTTAGTAGATACCCTGGTGGGGTGCCAGTTCAGGTGTTGATCTCGTCAACCGACCGTGGTTCACACTGACGAGGTGTTATCCTCGGATCTTTCCCTTCCGTATGGATCCCGAACCATCGTCAATAGCCCGTTGTGTTTCTCCAGTTGACATTAATTCAGCTACCTACCGACCACACAATTTTCAACTCTGCCGTTACGTCACAGCATGCCTCGTTGCCATCCATGAACAAAAAAAACAGTTACCACCTTGATAAAATATAAAAATTGATGGAAAGGAGTGAGCGGGAGATATTTCATCTCGCTCCTTCTCGGACATCGCAATATATGGCATCACCGTGGTGGTGGAATAGAGATATATAAAACTTTTCATTTCTATCCTGCGTGTATGGATGGAGATATTGTTTGGAGAGAGGCTTTCGATTTTTCTACCAAATCTATTTGATCTCCCGAATTGTAGACTCCTCTTTCATTCGCTCACAGAGGGAGGAGACTTCTCCAACATTTTCCAGCCGTGTCGCCAGCGTTTTGGTTGAATATTTGACACCCAGCGTTTGGCAACAGCTTGTGATTTCGACGGCAGTAACGGATTCAAAAGATTATATATATAAAGCATTTTACTCCTTTCTTTCTTCGGAGCTGCTGCTGTTTATTTTCTGAAGGAGATGGAAAGAAACGGGCTTATTGTGGATCCTGTTTTGTTTCCTGTTTTCTTTTCCCGGTTCTGAAAACTGGTTTTCATTGGGGATGTTCACAAGAAGTGTAGAGGCGTTGTGTGGGATGTTCTTTTCTTCGGTGACTTTGTGGAAGATGAGTCGGGGTCGAAAGTGGTATTAAAAATAATACAGGTTTTTACCTCTGAGAAAAATACACAGAAATTTTTTTTATGTGGCGATGCTTTTGGCGTGCTTTTTATGTCGCCAAACGAAGAATTGCTTAGAAAAACAATGTTTTGAGCTTAGCGGAACATAATTAAAAAATTAACAAAAATAATTTTTAGAAATGAGAAAAAATCCAAGGGAATAAATAAAGTTGCTTCTAAATGGCCCAGTTTTGATAATAAGAGTTTTGTGGCAAAGCTTTTGGTGCATTTTGGCGTACATTTTATGTCGCCAAGGAAGAATTTCGAAGGAAAAGCACCGTTTTAGGCTTAGCGGAAAAAGGTTAAGAAATTAACAAAAAAGATTTTAATAGAAACAAATCCATGAGAATAGAACTGTACCCATATACGGTTTTAATTTTGGATACAATTTTAATACAACTAATACAGTTTATGGTTTGAAATAAAGTTGTTCCGGTTTCAAGTTTCAATACTTTTGTTACACTTTTTAGAAGCAAAAACGTCTCAAGAAAAAAAAACACCGTTTTAGGCTTAGCGTAAAATAACTAAAAAATAATGAAAATAGTCTTTAAAATAGAATAAAAATTCACGCAACTGATTATTCTTATTACTTGCTAGCTAATTATTTCTTTGATGTAAAAAAAAATGTTCCTTTTTTCTTTAATATTGTTACAGAAGAGTGTATAAGTGGAAATTGTAATGTAACCAAGTGTAATAGCACCAGGCTTTTTTTTTTGTTTCGCGAGAAAACGATCCCATTTATTCTCGAAAACTAGTTATTTAAACATCGTAAAATAAAAAAAGACAATGGCTTATAAAAATAAATAAGAGATTCAAGAGAGGTTGCCATAATATTAAAAAGCGGAGTTGCCTGTCACACATTGCTTAAAAAAGAATACCAAAAGTGTATTGGACGATTACTTATACTAAATCTACGCATACTCGACTTCTCTACGCATGTTTTACTTGCACGAGTAACATAAGTACGTACATTTACTTCTCCGATTAAACATACGTATGTTTTACTTGTACCTATAGAAACCTTTTTAAAACCTTAAAAATGGAACACAAGTCTCTTTTGCCTTATCTACGTATGTTTTATTTGTCCGCTAACGTACCTACATGTTTTACTTCTCAAAATAGATTTGTATGTATGCTTCACTTGTATTATTAACCTTATCTACAAATGCTTTACTAAAACAATTAACGTTGCCACATATTTTATTCGTCTTAACTAAATTTTAAACACTTTTTAAATCATATTTAATGACACAACGCACTTTCATCCCAACAATCGAATCCCATCGGATTCCTTTTTCCATCTCCAAAATGCTATCCTCACTCCATAATTGGTCTAACTGGTTCTCGTGTCTCGACAAATGAGGTGAACGAGAGTTCACATCTCATCTGCTATTTCCTTTTTGTAGACGATTAAGCGACTTCATTCGCAACGCTATCTGTCCAAAGAACTTTCATAACCAGACTTCGCTCTCGACGCAACCTCCCATTTGCCCCAACAGCTTGAAGCCATCAGAATTTAGTTTTCATTCATAAATTGTAATTTCTGTGTAACCATGTCGCTTTTGCCCGGTTCTTGAGAATGGGGAAGGCGTTATCGTTAAGACCCAGGCATTAAATCAAGCGCCATCTGGTGGAACGACGCGCTGTGTTTCCTTACCCTAGATTAGCCTTAAAAGAAAGTAAATTGAATGTAATTTCTCCGGACCGCTCAGCTGTGACGCAGTCAAAATTCGTGTTGAGGAATGCTGGACTCTATGCCCAAGTTTTCGTAGGTGTTGCTACGTAAGGGGGTTGTTTGGTAGTTTTATGGCTCAAGATTCATATTTGGGGCCAAGCGCAAGACAGCATGAAGTGAAAAACGTCCTGAAAGGGAAAGAAAGAGGTATTGGGGAACAATGTAGTGGGATAAAAGCAGAAAAAGTCGCTTGTGGGTATTCTTGGAGCGCGTGTTTTCTCTAAACAGAGTAGGGTAGGTGTTCCAAATATCTCTCTCGCCTACCCTAACTATTTCTCTGTTTTTCAGCCTCCTGGGTCGGGAAATCAAGATGGAAACTAAATGGATATCACTAGATATAATTCTCCTTTGGTTTTCAGAAATCCTATACCTTCTTTACTTATGTCAGTTTAAGTTAACGAGTCAAACTTCAAAAAGCTTCCCAAGAGAGTTTTCAAGAGTGGTTTTCTAATATCGTCTACCCCTATAACCATCCACCAGACGAAATGAGGAGCTACTATTCAAAACGTGTTACTAGTACATACCGTATGTATTAGTACATATATACCGTATTCGTATTGAATGTACTTTATACCTTATAATGTTCTCATACAAACGAAATTAGGAGTTGGAAACACTTCCCTGGATATTCCCTGAATGGATTGGAGACAAAAATACGTTGATCACAGCCTCAAATTAGTGATGCTACATCGACAGCAAAACATCGATGTTTTTAAAATTCAGTGTATTTAAACGTTTTCCCCCATTTCTTAAAACTGGTTTAGCAACTAGTGATACGACATCGGCTGCAATACATCGATGTTTTATTTTTATAAAACATGGAAGTTTTGAAATCATCGACATCGATGACGCATCCCTACCTCAAATTGTACTTGAGATGCAATAGTTAGAACTGATAGGAAACTTGCCGGTGGCGCTACGTGTGGCGAAACCTTAGACCGTCAAGGTAACTCCATGAACTCGTAGGCATAGCAGCTTGCAAACACGAGTAGGCGATATTAAGCACAGGGGCGATAGTTGGAACACCTGCTCTATAAGCCCCATGGCAAAAGAAAAGATGATTAGATTACCACGGGTCCATAAGGAAAGGGTTTGGTTTCACTCGGATCCTTCAAGTTAAGCAGGTGTTTGGAGAATGATGTCCAAGCTCAGGTGTTCTCGTTACCTGACCAGTTCAAGATGGCGAATTGCTGTTCTTGGATCTTTCCCTTCGAAATCGATTCCGGATCATTTTCGTGGCTCGGTTGGTTTTACCACTGCGCTTGCAACCAGCGAGTAGTAGGTGGCGCTGGTTCGATTCCTCCCTGGGTGTATTTTCTCTGTTTTGTGTCCGTAACCTTCTTTGTGTGTGTGTGTCCATTTCTGGAAGTTGTCTGCGTTGTGTTTGGGGCTGCAATTTCTGTCGTGTTCACCGTCAATCAGTATTTTATCCTAAGACGTCGAAAGATGAAACTTTGGCGTTAATAGAAGAATTGGCGAAAGAACTTACGACCCAAACAGCGCTTCTTTTTTGTAACACTCGGATTTCCACGAATGCCACCCACTGTTGTTCCGATTAAAGAAAGCCAGATTTTTCCAACAGAACAATACCGCAAGTTTGAATAACTCTAAAGAACAGTGGAGGCACTTTAATTACACAAAAGCGTTCTCTAAGAACGTTTGAATCTCCAAAGTACCCAGCGTGGGCGCGGTAGTTCGGATGGATGAGCAACGGATTCGCACCCGAAGGGTTGCGAATTCTAATCTAGGTCCAGCCTTAAACCGTCGGAGTGCAAGTCGTGTTCTCAAATGTCCTCACGGTTGCGTGGTGTTCGAGTTTAGAGAGTGGGATGGCAGCTCAGGTGTTGCCTTGTCAGCTGACATGGTTCGAAATAACGAGGTGTTATCCTCGGATTTTTCCCTTTAGGATTGATCCCGGGACCTCACCCATAGCCAGCTGTATCGATCCAGTGGGTCGTTATAACCTTTACGTTGTGGAGCTCAGATTTTTTTTCAATCGTCTCCAGGAACGGCTGTTTCGCCTGCATGTCCAACCCCACTTAACTAGTTACCAAACTTTAGCGATAGAGCCTTGAGTGGCATTTACAACCGACGCTTTCCTTTCATGGTATTGAGTGGCGTGTATCACCAGAGTGACCTTTTGCCTTTCCCCCATAGCGTTCACACCTCAAGGTCGACAGAGTAGGGGATCACTCTTAAATGGTGATCGATGTCAGCGGTCACTTAAAAGGGGTATAACATCCACCATCCACAGAACTATGCCATGCCGCTGGTGCAAACGAAATTTTAATGGCAACAATTCTCTATCTGCCGCAGGGTAACGGTTAAAATACCTAACTACAGGGTGTCCTAAAAGTTCCCGCCGACCAACAGGCATAGTGGTTAAGGTGTTAGCCTCTAGATCGGAAGGTTCCTGGTTCATCCGGGTCCTGGCATGGATGTTTGTCAGCGTATGGTGTAGAGGCGGCTGGTACACCTTAAATCTGTCGTGGCCGAAAGTCCTCACATTGGATTGGTGTGGAAGTTTGGAAAGTGGGGTGTCAGCTCAGGTATTGCCTCGTCATCTGACCGTGGTTCAAAATTACGAGGTGTTGTCCTCGGGTCTTTTTCTTAAGGAATTAATCCCGGACTGTCGTCAATAGCCCGTTGTGTTGCTCTAATAGGACGTTAACTAAAAATTACCAATTACCTAAAAGTTCCCGTACTGACGATTCGTGAATTTACTATACGAAATCAACAAACTTTAAAACAATTATTTTTATGCCAATGGTGGAAACCACTTTTAACCTAACGTAGGAAAAAAATGTGCATTTACATTTATAATAAATGTTCAAAATTTCCTCTCTTTTTTTGTTGCCAAAGTTGAAGTCGTTTGCGCATATTTTTAGAAACGCGTTTCACGATGCTGGGAGTGACTTCTTGTATCCTTTGAGTAATGACAATTTTAAGACCCCCTATTGTTTGGTGATTATATTCATTAACTTTGTTCTTTCAATATTCCCACAGAAAAAAATCAGGGATGCTTAGATCAGGGGTACGAGGTGGCCAAAGGTTTCGTGAGATGAATTAATCGCTATAATAAGATCGTAATACCATCGGTAATAATAAAGCCATTTCTCTGTCTGGTTGGTTTAGCTCCTGTAATATTTTTACATAATAAGTTCGAAAATGCAAAGCTTTTAAAGCCTATGTATCGATTCCTGTGATGTGCCCATTTGTTGCGACAAACGCCTCACGGATTGATGAGGGGATTGCAATATCCTCCGTTGAGTTTCTTGCACAAAGTCTGGTGTAACGACTTTCGGTCTTCCACTCCTGTGTTTTGTGTTCCACCGAAACTATCTCACGAGATCGCCGAACGAGTTGATCTAGCATATTATTACTCGGTATTGCATCGTTTCGATATTTATGTCGCCGAAATTCTTTACATCTTTCATATGATTTACATTTAAAATAAGCCTCAAACAGCGCAATTCCCTGAATGCGTGATAAACTCATCTTGCAATGAAGAACAAAATGGCGTGGAACTTTATTATCGCACAACTTGAGTGCGAAGGAAACCGAATGATAAATATTAAGGACTCGTTAAAATTATAAGCAGAAGATAAAATTCAATAATTCAAGAAAAAAAAATGGGCAATTAGTTTTTAAAGTTGAAGTACGGGTACTTTTAGGACACTCTGTACCTCCTAAGCAAACAGATTCTATTCCAAGCGTAGATCTTAAGAATTTCGCTTAACACGAGACTCTTTTTAAGCAGCAAGCGTCTAATTATCTCATTGTGAATGAATTCTCTGCAATCCAATCGCTCATTTTTGTGCCGAATATTCATCCCTATTCCAGTAGTACTTCTGAAATTACTTCGAAACCCTTCAAGGGGCATGAAAAAATATTCGCTCTCCAACCCAGCCGTTATTTCATTTTTGGAAGAATTCAATTTCGCATCGGGAGCATCAGAAAGGAAGTGAAGTGACACGATTTCTCAGGCGATTCATTCGTGCCGGGAATTTAATCAATTTCCCGTTTTGGAAGGAAGATAAGATCCGTCTAATCATTCCGGAATAATCCTGGGCGATTTCCGAAGCATGGGAAAAGTGGCGATCCAATAACGCTCTTTCTCTCGAGATGTTTCCGAATTAATACTCACTTTGGATTCGGGAACGGTGTTTGATAATGAATAATTGTAATGAACGGATTCTTTGTTGTTTGGATTGATTGGAGAAGTGTTCATTCTTTGGCGGATGGCCTTGAGCTTTCATGCAGTGAAGTGCTTTTGAATGAACTACTCTACGTAAAGTGAGTATTTATTATAATTTAGCTAACTAGGGGGCTCGCCTCTTGCACGCTAACCCCCGGAGGATTGCTGATTAATGCTCTCTAACCAATGAGGATTGCTTTACAATCCTCATTGGTTCGCTCTGCATCAATGAAGACATGTGTCCTAGCAGAAGGGATTGTTTTCAAAACATGAGAGTCCAAAAAATATTTTTCCAAAATAATTTGTTGTATTACAGAAAAATTATACAGTACCTCTGGAATCAGAACTCGTACGATTTGGAATTGAAATGAAAACTTTGAGCAAATTTTGACTCGGCATGTGAGCGTGATTATATAATGGTGATATGGTGATTCAATAAAATTTTCTTATTTTTTTTGTACTGCTTCGTTGGTACTTATCTTAAAAAACGATCCGAACTTTCCGGATGACCCAATACATGCGTCACTCCAGTGCGACGTTAATTCAACTACCTACCAATAACTTCTACATCACGGGACATTCTGGGCAATTTCTAATAGTTTCATCCTGTGTGTATTGTAGGCGTACTACTAAACACAAGAACATGGAAACTCGACGGATTATAAATCCATTTCCTTTCAATAGCACTTAAAATACCAAAGGCCCGGAATTCCAAATGCCCCACCATCTGTGCCCGCATTTTCCCGACCGCATCCTTCTCAGGATGCCTTCCCACACAAACTGAATTGAAAATTCTATCTAATGCTTATTTTATTCTATCCGGCATATTTATTCTGTCGTTTATTTCTAGGTACGTTGAAATTCCTCTGTGATTAGAATGGAGAAGTAGTGGTAAGTTTTCATATTTTGCATTTCCTGTGGGTCCTCTGTGAGCGAGTTGGAATATGGTAAACTATTTCTTTTTTCCCGTGTAGACGGAAGATATGTATGTATTAGGAAGTGAGCGAAGCTTTTAACGTTTTATTGGATTTAAATCGAATCGCGGTGTGATTTATGGTGCAGCGAGAGTAATTTGCTGTTCATGGAAGGACAAAAGGGGAGTAGTCTGGAGAACTAATGGATTCTAAGTGTTCGAAATTAGGCGTTCTGTTCGTTCCGGGTTTTCAGTTTTTCTTAAAATTTCGGATGTTGAGTTTAAGTGTTTTCGTTTATGATCTAGAGTATGGGGTGTTGCGATTCTTGAATGTGGGAAACGAAATCCCATTTTGTGGAAGTCGGGCTTTCGCAAAACGTTCTGGATGTGGAAATGGTTACGTTTTAGTTTCGGACATTGTGAAAACGTCGTTTTCCGAACTGTTTTCTAATTGTCATTTTTATTTTTGAAGCACGTGTGGGATCTATTGATTGTGTGTGGGATCATTTTACCACTATTTTTCAACCTCGTCGATAAGGGTTATCGTTTTAAGTAAAATCGTCTCCCAGGCAACTAATTTTTTTGAAAATTGTTTTGGCGACTGTTTTCAAAACTCACCATAGCTAAAAAAAATTGGATCCCTTTTTTAGCAAATCGCGGACGAAAATGAATTTCGGGTATTTCTTAAAGGTGGGATTCCCAATAGGGATGCGACATCGATGTCAATGTTTTCAAAACATCTATGTTTTTAACATCGATGTATTGGAGTCGATGTTTTTGTAACATAGATGTTTATACTTGGAGATGCTTTTGCGTTGTCGATGTTTTATTTTTAAATGAAAAAATTACCGTTATAAAAATAAAAACCAAGTAGCATAATTTTCATAATCAGCAAATTGAACATACTTTTAGACCCAAGTGGCCTAGGGTGAAGGGTCTGAAAAGTAGGTTTTCTACATCGATGTCACTGCTTTCAAAATATTGATGTTTGAAAAAAAACATCGATGTATTGGTGCCGATGTCGCATCAGTAGTTGCTAAACCAGTTTTACGAAATGGGGAAAAAAGTTTAAATACACTGAATTTTAAAAACATCGATGTTTTTGGGGCGATTCATTATCAACATCGATGTTTTAATTTTGAACATCGATGTTTTTCTGTCGATGTCGCATCACTAAATTCCAATGCGTCTGACGCAGTGCGTCTATTGCAGTTCGACTGGCGCATAGTTGGCGCTTTCGTATCTGACATATTTGGGGAAACAGTTTCAGAATTGTCCCGACTTAAACATATTACAGTACTTTCATCACCTAACGGATTTTCGTGTTTTATAGCTCATTTTAAAAAACCGTTTTTTTTTAATGGGATGCATTACCAGAAAAAATAGGTCGAGGAATGATGTCATTGACCCCCAATGAACCTCCCATTGTAGCAGTGCTCTCTGCGTCAGCCACATGCGTCAGACGCGCTATAGTAATCACACCTTTAGGGAGAAAATTTTCCAAAGGATGCCATTTTAGTAGTTTGGTCCCTAAGCCGTGGAGTCGTAACAAACTTCTGATAGGTGTTGACTACCCATTACTACCACATGCGTCTAAAATGCGACTTTTTGTTTCTCCTAGTCGCCAAGATTGAAAAATACCGGTTTTTTTTAAATAAAAAATCGTCTTAAAAGCTCATATTTTCAAAATTTTGAAGCCTTTTGAAGATGTTTTGATGACTTTTGCAACTTTGGCGACCAGGAGCACCTTAAACTTTTGACTGCGTGGCGTTTCTTATAACTTTCAAGGTACAACAGCTATTCCGGCCGTAGTCTAAAGGTTAAGCAAAATCGTTTCAAAAGCTCTTTGATGGAAGGGCGGTAGACTGACTACGGGTTAATTTTAGATAGAAGAGACATTTATTAGACAACACACATTCTGACAGTAAATTACATAGAAATTAAGATCCCTCAAAAGTGAGACATGGGCTTCAAAGGTAAGGGGGTACAAACCCTACAAAGATTAAAGGGTGCACACGCTCTCCGTCAGTCTATTCCAATGATTAAAATGTGTTCCAATGTGTAGCCGAAAGAATACAAACAATTGTTGTCCTCGGATACTTCCCTTTGATCCCAGATTGTTGCCAATGGCCCGTTGTGTTCCTTCATTCCGATGTTATGTTTTCTATCAAGTCAAAAATCATATGCACTTTAACTGACAAAAGAAAAAGCACTATCTAAAAAATATGGATTGTCGAAAAAAACCCTTCGAACGCTCTTCAGAGTGTGAGGATTCATTGATGGAGTCCATCCATTGATCCTCCCAATGCGAAATCCGCCGAGAGGCAGAGGTGCGGACAATGGAGAGTCGCCAGTCTGTCTGGAATATTGACACTAAAACTACAATGGGAATTCATTCTATTCCGCCTTTAGAGATGAACTATCATCAGCTTGGGTACAAACAGCCGAGAGCAATTAGACGACGCCAGATATGAGGCCAATGACAAACGCAACGGAGTGACATCAGAGCCAAACAGGACCAATGGAGGACCAGCTCCGCCCCACCGGCCGGAGCGCGCCAAAATCCGAGCCGAGGAATCGGAAGAAGTAAAAAAATCAGTTTGAACTTGATCTCAACCCGAGGTTTGTCTTCTCTCAGAGATCCCAATCGGTCGACACATTTCTTCTCTTTTGAGAATTTATTTTTGAAGTTCGGTGTGACCTCGCCCTGAGAGGACACCTACTCAGAAGCCTTGAGAGGCTGAAACTATAAGTCCCCGAGACTTTTCTTAGAAGAAACGTCCTAGAATTCCTAGTGTAGACCGTCGCCAGACGTGTATTGTGAGATCCTGTGCGGATCTGGGTCGCCGATGAAGTAATCTCCTCCCGAGATAAAATTGTGCGAGCATAGCGCCGTTATAACTACTCTAGAACCGTTCTTCGGTGTAGACCTTTCTTCCCCTGGAGACTTTCTGCTGTTAGATTAGAATTGCAATCTTCTGTTAGAATTGAGTTGAGACAACCTGTCCAATCTAATTATTAGAGACCTGTATCTAATTTCAGAGCCTTGTATATAATTTACCATTAATCAAGAGCACTGTAAATAAAAATTGTTAAGTGAGACTGTTCTCTGTAGATTCTTCATCTGCACGCTACCCTGAGAAATCATTACAAGAGCTTCCTTTCAAAGCGGGCCCTGCCCCCTTCTGCTTTTTTGCTTTAATTTTCCCTCATAGTTGTTGTTTGGGGTCGCGGTAGTCCGGTTGACAACGGTTTAACAACTGGAAGGTTTCGGATTCGAATCCGACCGAAGACCGTCGTGCACAAAGGCCGCTGGTGCACGTTAAGTATGTCGTGGCCTCAAATGTCCTCACGTTGGGTGTGTGTGGAAGTTTGGAGAGTGGGGTGCCAGCTCATGTGTTGCCTCGCCATCTGATCGTGGTTCAAAATGACGTGGTGTTGTCCTCGGATCTTTACCTTAGGGTAGTGGTCGGCAAACCGCGGCTCTGCCACGAATCAGTTTCGACTCAATGCTGGTAGTAAACATCCTGCTGGTGATGCGAGGAAAAAAGCAGTTGAACTTCAGAAGAGTCACGAAAAACCAAGTTCTGTATTTATAATTATTGTATAATCTTCCAACAGTGTTAATATTGCAAGCTTTATCGGTAGTCAGGAGACTGCTCAGAGAGGCAAACCATACACAGACGGTGAATACATTAAAAGGTGTTTTATAAGTGCATCCGAAGAGCTAATCCAGATTTTTAAGAACAAGGCAGAAATTCTTAAAAATATTAGTTGCCACTGTTTGCTAAAACAGTAAAAGACAGAACAGTCAAAAAGTCTTCGAAGATAACCAATCAGCAAATCGAAGAACTTAAATTGGTTTTAGCTTTTTCAATAGCTTCACGAATCTTGTGACAAATGATAAAGAACAAGTTTCACTTTTTATTCGATTTGTTTCGTCTTCGGGTCCTAAAGAAGAACTTTTAGGATTATTGCCATTGAAAGGTCAGTGAATAAGGTTGTTATTATTATGATATCTGGTTTTATTTAATGTTATAGTAGCTAGTTTAAACACACTCCTAAGAACATGGTTCTCGAAAAGAAATTTAGTTCTCAAAATAAATCTTAATTGTTGTACTGCTGATCTTTGGCTCTTTTGACTAATGCGTTTGCCGACCATTGCTTTAAAGGATTGATCTCGGACAGTCGTCAAGAGCTAGTCGTGTTACTCCAGTACGACGTTAATTAGAATACTTACCTACCTAATAGCAACGGTACTTCAGTGTGACGTTAATTAAAAATACCAGTATCAATTGAAGACTAAGGGTGAAAAACCATTCATGTCCGTTGACATGAATTTTGAGAAAAATGAATGTTTTGTTTGTGTTTCCATTGTTTTTCCCCAGTATACAATATCTTTCCTCTGTTATATTTACAGACATGAATACTTTTTCTCCCAAAGCGTTTCATAACTTAGAAGCTATTGCTATTGCCCATTAGATGGCATTATTAGTTCAATATTAACAAAAAGTGGACATAAATGGTTTTTCCCCTCGGCTCTTCAACTGTGTTCCTTGTCTTGTGTTTGGTGCAGCACGGCCAAATATGGCCCTTGCGTCATAAAACCCCTAACAAACAACCTTTCAGGGGGGGGGGAGTTGCCAGAGCTTCCAAGCCCGGTCCTTTTCTTTCTCATCACACAAACAAAAGTTTAATCTAATCGAGAAAACTACCGAACCGTAATAAACAAATAACATAAACACTTACTCTTGTTAATTTTTCCGTTCTTTTTTTGCACTCAGAAATCCTGCCCTTGTCTGGAATGAGGAGAAAAGAGTACGAGCCACTTTGGAATGTCCTATTTTTCGAATGTCTGCCTCCCCACCCCCTTAATTACCGCGCTAATGCCTTTTCCAAGACGCCCTCTTCACTTCGCTTCTTGGTTGGGACGAAGTGGTATTCCCGTACGTTTCTTTCATTTTTTTCCCTATGGAAAAAGAACCCGGATGATGTATACATGCAGACCCCCTTTAATGTTTACGATAGGGTGTTCTTTTTTTTTTTTTGTTATCGTCTGTGTTTTGTGGTTGTTTGGGGAGGTCAGTGGGAGAAGTACGGGATAATAAACAGGTCGTTGGAATATGTTTGGATGCTTTAAATGAAGTTCTTGCATTTGCGAGGTATTTCATCCAAGGTTGCAACACAAGACCGTCGTTAATAGCAAATTGTGTTGCGCCAATGCGACGTTAATTTAAATACTACCCACAACTATTTCTCCCAAATCCCTCTTCTAACCCTTCACGAAATTTTTTACTTAACGTTGTCGTGTGTTTGACTTAGCTTTTTCATAGATGGGCTCTTGTGCCATAAAAAAACCACTTCGGAATAACCACTCGTCCTTTGGATAGATTCTATCCCAACCCCTATTTAGAGTTCAATTCTTTAGTTTCGGATTCTAATACATCAAGGAACCAGCACCTCAGTACCTCGACGCCTGGCGTAAACGACTGGCTCTTCATCCCTTGCTTCAAAGGAAAATTGTACAAATCGTGCGATTTGTGGCGTCCAGGTAGTTTGAACTTAAGCAAGCGGTTTAGGTTTTCCTATTTTGCACTTTTGACATTAGGCACTTTTTGACAACAACACTTTAATTGCCTCTATAACTTCATAGTAAACTTTTATTAGAGCAGCACCCCCCTGTGTCTTCATTTATTAACTAGTAATTTCTTCTTTGCATGACACAATTTTTTTTTTTCCATTCGGTCACTTTTACGTTATGGGAAATTTTGTTTACCGTAAACCCAATCCAAGGATCGGTATCCCATGACGGAGTTAAGTTTGATAGAACTGTTACATCTTCACGCGAAAGGAATATTCCAAACATCAGCCCGCACCAGGGCTGGAATACAAAGTAGAATGAGCACCAAAGTATTGAGTCTCGCTATATTTTTTTGTATAAATAATATCCTGAAAATTCAAAACTGTCACTTTTTAACAAATCGAACGTTCTTCTGGACTTTGTCACCTAAAACTCACACGAAACATTCTCTCAACTCGTGGTGCTGCCTTCTAAAAATCCGCCCAATGAATCGCAGCGTCCAACAAATCTCTGATGACTTCAATTACAATTAATCCCCTTCACTGGAAGCGAGTGGATGGGGGGCGCAAACCAAAGCGGCATGGCAGAAATGACACCCCTCCTCATTCTCGAGCACTTTTCCTCCCCGTTGCAGCAAAAAGGCGAAAATTAAGACCCCTGCTCGATTAAAAGCCGTCAATAAAACTTCCTCAAAGTCTCCTGGATTAGGGAAAAGTGCGGGGAATATTCCCTCCTTTTTAAAAAGGCTAATGGAGTGCAAATCCAGGGTTCCTGGAGAAAGATCTGCACGGATGAAGGGGGAATAGAATAAGTGCGACTCCCCCCCCCGGATGGATTGCCCATTTAACACAGCTTCCTTACAGATAAGATGACGTTTGCGTTGGTTTTTGTACGTTGAAGATGTAACGGAATTTGTATTGAAAAGAAGGGCATGAGGTTTTCATCCCAATTACGTATTTTCGTAGCTTTAAAACACAATGTCCATTGAGCATCTTTACAATTTCAAAAATTTATTACAAAGGTAAATAAAAAGACAGATAAGTGAAAATTAGTACAAAGTAAGACGTATATATTTAGGGTTTTTTTTTTGCCTCATTTAATACGCCTCTATAAGTGCACCATATTACTACATTGGATATACAATATGGGATCACTTATTGGATGATCGAAAGGGGTTCCCACTACACGTTGAATGTGGCAGCTGTTTTTTATACTCTGTTTCACCTTAACTTGTCAGTATTGGGAAAGGCAGAAATGATGTTCATCCGCATGAAAAATAATTCCAACTTGATTTGGAATTTAAAATAAAGAAAATGCATATAAACGTGTAAAAATTGTCCTACAATGAAGGAGTGATTTTTGAACCTTTATAATCGGTTATTTATTTGTAAAAAGCATTTTTTTTTGACCGAAGCGAATGAATATATCCGAAACGGAATTCTAAACCGGTTTCCATGGTAACATTTCTGGCGAGCTAAATACGCTTTCCGGCCAAGTCTGCGCCATTTCGCTCTGCGTCTTTGCTAGCGTGTGTATTTACGTTCATATCTCTCTTGTGCTATTTTATTGGAGTGTGTTTGATACTCTGAACATGGCTGAAAAAGGAACGTCACCATCCAAGCTGTATACGCCATCAAAGCAAGGAAAATCAATTGGTAGTGGAGCTCGCAGGAACATATTGAATGTTTATTCTAGACTTCGAGAAGAAAACCATAGTGATTCCATTAACCAAATCGTCGGAAAGGTGTCTCAACTAACTGGTGTTTCCAAAAGAACTGTTTTTCGTTTGAAAAAAGAAAAGAAGACGACAAGTCCTTTGAGTACTCCAGGAAAAAAACGACCTTATGCCGTTGGAAAAAGAACAAGAATGATGAAATATGACAACTTTACTTTATCGTGCATCCGACGAAAAATTCATGATTGTTTTCGTCGAAATGAAATTCCTACATTGGACAAAGTTCTAAATGAAATTAACAATGATAAGGATATTTTTTCGACAAACATTAGCCGAAGTACACTGTACAGGATACTGAAAGATTTGGGATTTTCCTTTGAAAAGCGAAAAAGGCAGGCTATGCTTTTAGAAAGACACGACATAATTTTATGGCGAAGAAATTATTTACGAAAAATTAGAGAACTGAAGAATGAAAATGCTTCAATCTATTATTTAGATGAAACATGGGTGAATGAAGGACACTCACAAAGTCGAGTATGGCAAGACAAAAACATCAAAAGCACCAATGAAGCTTCCTCTTCAAGTTTGACAACAGGCTTGGCTGCACCAAAAGGAAAAGGAAGAAGACTCATCATTACCCATATCGGAAGTGATGAAGGATTTGTACCTGATGCGGCTGACATTTTTGTAGGAAAAAAATCCGGTGACTACCACGAAGAAATGGATGGTAACCATTTTGAGAAGTGGTTTGAAGATATGCCTAAATTGAAACGAAACAGCTTTGTAGTGATGGACAATGCCCCCTATCACTCGGTGAAGAAAGAAAAAATTCCGACGACATCTTGGAAAAAAAGTGCAATTCAAGAATGGCTATCGTTGAAAAACATTACGTGGAACCAGGACATGATCAAGATTGAACTGTTGAAAAAAGTTAGCGAAATCAAACATATGTTTGATAAATACAGAGTTGAAGAAATTGCCGAAAAATTTGGACATAAGGTTTTGAGACTTCCCCCGTATCACTGTGAGCTTAATCCCATTGAAATGATATGGAGTCAAGTAAAAGGACACGTTGCCAGGGAAAACAAGACTTTTAAACTGAACGATGTGAAGGATTTAGTCATCCAAGGGATTGAAAAGGTCTCTGTACAAAATTGGAAAAACTGCATAAACCATGTTACTGAAAAAGAGAAATACATGTGGGAAGTAGATGGACTTGTGGATGATATTTGGGAAAGTAAGAACTTGGTAATTTCTTTTAATAGTGAGTCTGATAGCGATTCGGAAATGTTAAGTGATGATGATGTGTAAATTCATGTGATGAATAAGTATATTATAATGTAAATAGATTTGTTATGATGTTTGCTATGTTTTACATATATTGATGATGTATAAATGCATGTGATGAATAAGTAAAACGTAAATATAGTTTTCTCATTGTAACTACTATTCATGAAAGAGATTGGTTTCTTCTGTACACTTTCTTGTAAACTATTCATAAAATTAATAATTTACTACTAATCAACCCGACACCGTTCCGCGAGTTTCAGAATATGTTTCACACATATAAGGTTTATTTTTTTAACTCTAATTTTTAAAATGGTTTCATTTTTTTTATTATTGTATGTGTATTCACTATATTTGTATTTTTTATATTCTATTTATTTATTGTGAATGTATTTTATATCCTCTATGTTATATGTATTTTTATTTGTTATTTACTTTCTTTAATATCAGAATAAATTTGATTTAATTTGGAGACTATATTTTGCTGTTAAGAAAAACACATATTTTAGCAGACGACGCACTCTCCCCTACCTTGTCCAACCAAATGTAAGACCAAAGGAGTAATTAAAAATTGGATTAATTTCCTTTAATAAAATTATTAAAATTGAAAAAAGAAGTATTAATCAAGGTGTTTAGCTTTCAGGTAAGTAAATTCAAAAAATGAATTTTATGGTTCATCACATCTTTAAATAGACTGTTTTTTTAAACAACATTTATTGTAAAAAAATTTTAAATATATATATTTTTAAATAACTAAAAATAATACTCATTTAGAAAAATCAAAACGCATTTATATTAACATAGAGTAGCTTTTTGTTTAATTAACAAATGTAATGCAAGAGCCATTAGAAATTAAAGATCTGTGAAACGTATAGAATTTCCACGTGCATTTTATCTCTCCTTGCCAAAAAGGGCGAATTTCCTCGCTTATAGCTGACTTCTTCTGACATTGTAACCCTAGTTTCTACGACAACGGCTGTGATGCGGTCAACGTAGCCTTTACTCTACTGACAAGTTAAGGTGAAACAGAGTATAGACATGCTTGCGTTGAAAAATGGTTTGTCTGTAAAGTACAGCCAGTCTTGCAAGACGAATTTCACGGGATCATGACAAAAATTCGTTTTAACCGTAGTTCGTGTTATCCGAATTCAGCTAAACTGATTACTTCAACACTCAAATTAAATATTAATGTATTTAATTTTACATTACTTACAGTACAATTCTTGATTCACAGATAAATGGTATTCTCCGTCACAAATATTTTACAGATAATTCTTGACTACACATATATTTCCTTGAGTTTGCAATTTTGTCTAAGTAGTTCTGTTATGAATTTTTTAAGGTTTTTAAGAAATGTTTTTAGATATTTTTTAAGAATGATGCGCGCGCGCGCGCGCGCGCGGTCAGCGCTGTTTAATTGAGCAGATAAATTTTCAATGCCTAACAAAAGCAGGGGGCAATTACTTTCTAAGCCATCAGTAGCTTCCTTTAAAGAAGATAAGTTTATTCCACCGTCCTTCATCGGAATCTTCATTTCTTCTTCCCCCTCTTCCACAAATAAATGAACAGACCGTTGTGTTGCTCCAGTTTGACGTGAATTAAGTACCTATCATCCATTAATGAATTCTCAATTTCAATTCCTCACTTCATGTTTCCGATACTTGAAAGAGTTTGCCGTTGAGTTTCCAAAATGTGTTCGTTTCAAACAGACACTTGTGTAATTCTTTAGAGTTAACTTTCTTTGAATATACATTTTGTTGGGGGTTGGTAGGTAGTTGAATTTGCGTCGCACTGTAAGCAACACTACGGGGTGTTGAAGAGGGATCCTAACCCCTAAAGGACGAGGCCATTTTGAACCACGTTCAGATGACGAGGTGAACACACGATGTGCGCTACACTCCCACACCATGCAACGCAAGACAATTTAGCCCTCAGATTTAACGTGCACCAGCCCTCGACGGTCGGCTGAGCCGAGTTTTAGATTTTGCAACCCTCCGATTGCTAATCTCTTTTGTGTCGCTGTTGGATGAGTAACTGTTTATCACCCGAAGGGTTGTGAGTTCGAATACAGCCATAGACCGACGTGTACAAAGGAAGCTGGTACACGTTGAATCTGTCGTGACCTCGAATGTCCACGTTGGCGTGACATGGAAGTGGGGTGCCTGCTCGGGAATTGCCTCGTCATCTGACTGTGGTTCAAACTGACGTGATGTTGTACTGGAATCTTTCTCTTTGGGATTGATCCCGAACCATCGTCAATTTGCCGTTGTGTTGCTCCAGAACGACGCAAATTAAAAATACCAACATCATAAGACAATATTTGTCATGTCTATGCAAAATTTTATTTTTTAAAGTGTTAAGTATTTAGAGCTTCACAGACATCATATCCGTCGTGAGGACATTTGAGGCCACAACAGATTTAACGTGCATTTGACGGATAAGACTGTTCAGTTGCGGCGCGGTGCAGTACACACT
The DNA here is from genome assembly GCA_947359465.1 of Metellina segmentata. Taxonomy (NCBI): domain Eukaryota; kingdom Metazoa; phylum Arthropoda; class Arachnida; order Araneae; family Tetragnathidae; genus Metellina; species Metellina segmentata. The sequence continues at coordinate 2,991,920 of OX375879.1, forward strand.
ATTCAAATACAATTTTGATTTAGATCATCCGAATCAATTAACGTAGCACTAGAGAAACCTGGGATGTCATCTCGTCACGTGACGTGACTACGATTGAAAATGTCGTGTTGTCCTAGGATCATGCCAATCCACCGGTCTGGTGGTTAAGGTGTTAGCCTCTAGATCGGAAGGTTCCTGGTTCGAATTCGGGTCAGTGCATAGATGTTTGTAAGCGTATGGGTGTAGACTAGGCGGTCTACCTTAAAATCTGTCGTGGCCGAAAGTCCTCAGGTTGGGTTGGCGTGGAAGTTTGGAGAGTGGGGTGTCATCTCAGGTGTTGTCGCGTCATCTGACCGTGGTTCAGATTGACGTGGTGTTGTCCTCGGTTTTTTCCCTTAGGGGATTGATCCCGGACCGTCGCCAATAGCCCGTTGTGTTGCTGCGATGTTTAATTAAAATAGTTCCTACCTACCGTCGCTTTACCAACCGGGCGCGGAATACACTCTAACAATTCATCCCATCAGGTCTATCTCGGACTCTGAGCACGGAATAGCCTCCTCCCCAGACGGCATTTATTGTGGATTTGGAGTTCGGGACCCATTCCTCTCTCTCTGCCGGAGCCCCCCGGGACAGTGATGGTCTCGCCGGATTTGAACCCTCCGCACACACGCTCCGAAGAAGTTCTCCGGCCATTGAAGAGCAAAAGCGCAAAGATCACGGGGGAGAGCGAGGGAGTAAACAACTTTACGTTTCGAGTTTTCGGGTTCTAAGAACGAGAGGGGTTCGAAATTAAATCCGAGCTGAGAAAGAATCTGTTGCGCTCCTCTAGCTGGAGATAAGACTTTATTCTATGGAAGGAAATGGGGGTGGTAGGAATAGAAATAGGAGAGCCCAATACCTCGCGCTTTCGCTCTGATAAAAATGCGTTTTTTTTCTCCTACGTTTTGACGTTTTCAGCCTTTATCGGAACGCTGATACAGGGTTGTTTGAATTTGCGTTACACTGGAACAAACCACGGGTTATAGAAGACGATGTGGGTTCCATCATGAAGGGAAAGATCGGAGGACTAACGCTTCGGACGACGCTACTCTATTATTACCACAGCCGTCTATTAGTACCTACACCACACCCGTCTAACGTCAGGAATTGGAGGCCACTGCAGATTTCACGTGCACCAGTTCCCACGAATACGATGGTCTTGGGTTGGATCGCGTTTCGAACTCACAACCCTTTGGTTGTTAGTCCGTAACTCTTCCAACCTTACAACCGTATTTAGGACTCCTACAAAGGAATTTTTAAAAGCACTTATGAATCTTTTCTGTCTTTATTTGTTATCTTGAAACTCGTGCACAGTATATTTCTTAGGTAGTTAATAACCGTCGCACTGTTGCAACATAATGATATATTGGCGGTGGTCTGGGTAAAACTAATGGTAAACATCCGAGGAAACAGCAACTTGTCATTTTGAATGATGGTCAGATGACGAGAACAACGCCTGGGCTGGCATCCCACTCTCCAAACTTCCCCACCCCACCACCGTGGTTAAATATTCAGAAACTTTCGCCCGAAAAATTCATTACCTCCCGACGTACAACAGAGACCTAAACGACCCCGGTAACCATAGCAACCCATTCCAACGGATCAGTCGATTTTGTGGAAAACTGCGCCTCAATTTCCCCCCCCCCCCCCAAAAAAAAAATGAAAGTGTCCGTGCAATACGTTTAACAATGAGGCAGACGGGGAGGGTGTTGAGTTGACATCCATCAAGGTACATATAACCGAAAGAGCCAATATTTCGCCCTATAAAAGCCCTATCCCAGTCCTTGTAATGGGATGCTAACCCCCTACACCTATCGAAACATATTTCAAGTCTTTGTCAACGTCATGACGTCACTCCTTTTGTCGGACGGCGGCAGAACGGGAAATTGCCTGCATCGTTGCCACCCTCGGAGATAGAGAAAAGGAACATCCTCCCACCTCATATAGAAAAGTATGAAATTTCATGAAAGGAAAATATTTTTCTACCCCTCCCATTCATGTGTCTCCCTACATAACATCATCCCTTTGCATCCATGTCTATATATATATATATATATATATATATATATATATATATATATATATATATATATATATATATATATATATATACATGGATGCAAAGCAAGCAAGCAAGAAATAAAAAAATATATATATATATATATTTAGAAAACATATAACTTTCTATTTCTTGCAGATGGTTTGTGTGTGGATGGCTACAATGTGTGAAACTTTCGATATTTTAAAAAAATGTTCTATTTGATCCTCCCCTATTGTAGATTTCTATTTAATTCACTCGCAAAGAAGGAAACTCTTCGCCAACTTTTTGGGTAAATATTTGACACCCAGCGAATGGCAACAGCTTGCGATTTTCTCTGTTCACCGGCAATAACAGATTCAAAAGAATATATATAAAGTATTTTCCCCCTTTGCCTTCTCTTTTTCTTTCCGAGGAATCTGTATACTGTATCCAGTTTTATTTCCGGATTTTCATTGGGGATGTTCCCGGACGCATAATAAAGGGGTGTTTGTCCCTTTTTTGCAACTTTGAGGGAAAATAAACGGGAATATTGCTTTTGTCCCGATTGTTGGCAATTCGCCACGACAGCTTGAAGTCATCAGTGCTTGCATTTCTAGCTTGAACAGCGATCGCTGTATTATAAACACGTCGCTTTGCGTTACTGAACTTCCCTAAAGGCAATTTTCCCTCGCTGCAGCTTTGATAAACAGACTATTCTGGCAACACTTTGATCGCTTTTTATGTGGTCAAGGAAGAAGGTTTTAGCTAATAACAACAACGTTTTAGCTAATAAAAAGCCACTTCGTGGCTAGCCCGGCGTTGCCCGTGACCGTGGTGTAAGGTATTAATCTGGTGTAAAATTTTCCGCACATTTCAAATCCGGTGAAGACATATTTAATTTAAAAAATATTTATTTAAAGAAAATCATATTTTTAGGTACCAGTCTAAAGTAAAATTTTCCGCAGGTTTCAAATCCGTTGAAATTTTTAATCTATCTTTAGCGATTCCGATTTTACCAAAAAAAGCTTAACAATCCCAGTCAATTGGTTTTTTTTATTTCTTGCTCACGTTCGCGGAAATGGGACAAGAAATGTAATTTTTTTTTTAACGCGAACGGCATGAAATGCAATTTGTTTAGTTTTGGAAAGGGAAAGTTTCCGTGACGTCACAATCTCGTGCGAAAATATAAAAGATGTATTCAATTTAAAAGCTATTTATATTAAAAAAAATAATATTTTTATATATGGATCTTATGTGAAATTTTCCGCAGAATTCAAATCCGCTGAATATTTTTACTCTATCTTTAACGGTCTAGGAGATAGAAAAAGAACTAATTGACTCCTATTAAGAGATTGTTTGTTTTTATCGTCTGGCTGAAAAATTACTACTGTTAAATTAATTATATCTCCGATCTAAATCAAAACGGAATTGAAAGCAATAAATTAAGAATATGTGATCTCTTCTATGCTGTAGCATTCAATAATGATTAAATTTCACTGAATTCATTTTAAAATGTTCAAGATTGAATTTTGAAATTCGCTGCGACCGAAATATTGCTAAAAATTTGTACTACCTGTGTGCCAAATCTCATTGATGTAAGTGCCATAGAATCGTCAAGGATTTTGCGACAAAGACTTCCTTTTTTAATAGTAGAGACAACAAAAAACACCGATTGTTATTCAAAAGGATTAAGTGGTGTTGGTTATGTGGTAAAAATGGTTAAACCGGTATTGCAAATGGTACAGATTTGGGGGTGACTTGTTACAATCCTTTGGTGCGTGTTTGTGTCAACAGGTAAGAAGAAAAAATCATCGTTTTAGGCTTAGTGAAAAATAATAAGAAAAATACCGATCGGTATTAAAACTGGTAACGGGTATTTAAAATGGTACAGATTTGGGGTACAAATACTGTTTTGGGAACGCTTTTGGAATGCTTTTTCTGTCGCATAGAAACGGCACCGTTTTATTTTAGCGGAAATTAATTAAAACTTAACAAAGTGTTTTTAAACAAGAATCCACGCAAATGAGAATTCTTATTACTACTAGATAAATATTCACTTTCATGAAAAAGCTTTGCTTTTTCTGAAGTATCCAACTTAAGTTTTTAAAAGAAGTTAAGAAATTGTCCTAAGTAAGTAATATATTAGTTTTTTCCGGCCTATATAATATGAATGTTACAATAGATCGTGTCAATCTGGCAAATCAGAGATTTTTTAACATGGCAAAAACAAAAAAGATAGTTTTTCGCAAAAATAATAAAAAAGATTGAAAAGATCCCGAAAGTGACATAATTCGTGGGTTTACTTTCACCTGCCACAACTCACTACAAAAGCATGCCAAAAACGTTGCCACAAAAACTATGTAGTAAAGCTACACCCTTTTTACCACTTTGAGTAGCGGAAATATACTGGAATATTATATTTTCTTGAGAAAATAGATTTTCCCGATGCTCAGATGACGAGGTTAGCATCCCAATCTCCAAACATTCGCACCACAGCAACGTGAGGACATTAGAGGCCCCGTTATATTTAACATGCACCAGCTTCCTTGTACACGACGGTCTTTGGATGGACCGACACAGAAGCATGGAGTCGTCAGTGGTTGTATTTACAGCATAAACTGCTGTCTCTTTCTGTATTACAAACATGTCAAAGAGTGGAGATTTTCCTATATATCTACTATTATAAAGGGAAGTGTTTGTTTTTGGCCCGCAAAGTCCTGACGAATCTATAGCAGTTACAGTAGTGGGATTTGGCATACAAGTAGTCCAAATTTTGGATCACGGCGAATTTTAAAATTCAATCTTGAAGGCTTTTAAATGAATTTAATAGGGTTTTTTTTAACCGTTCTTCTTTCGGAAAATGAAGAAGCATCAAAATTTAGACTTTTCTCCCTCACGTCACTATAGACGTCAGCCTTTGGAACCATGCCAAATTTTTATTACCTTCCGTCTCAAATGGGAGCAAACCGATTCGAATGACCTTCGTTTCATTCGCGATTCATTCATTTTGATTTCATGAGAAACGGATTCCAGTGAAACAAAAGAAATGATTAAAGTTATCACTGGCGTTCTTCAGTGCTTTTTCTCTCAGTGAAATCTGCTGTGCAGTGAAATCTGCTGAAAATTTTACACCCGATAGATTCCTTATACGTTTGATTTTCTTTTAATAAATAATTTATCAATTAAATATTGATATCTTTTGGTTTGCGAAGCAAACCAACACCACGAGCAACTCAGTTATGTCTGTTATCCAATAGGGATAAATTCGCAAACCAAATGGGAATCCGTGATGGCTGTTATCCAATAGGTTACGAATTCCCATTTGGTTTGCGAAGCAAACCAATAACCCCACAAAAGCAACTGGCACGAGCAACGCCGGGCAAGCCACGCGGTGACTAGTAATCAATACCCCTCTGAACTAAAAAATAAGTTATTTTTGAGGCATAAAACTTCCGTTCATAAATTATCCGCTAAGTGTGCGCTTTCAATCAGGCGCCATCTGTCGGCAGGGGTTGTCCTATTATATCTCCATGGATCAGCCTTAAAAGAAATGAAAGTTAAATCTGGATGCATTCAGCTGTTGGTTCATCGCTCTTGGGGCTGAGAAAAAAAGGTAGCTTGTGCCGAAAAGTGAACCAAAACCAGCGCTTTATATATGATCATTTCCGAAATCACGCGCACGAACACTTCTCTTTTCTGTGACATAAAGTGGAAGAATATCTGTTGCTGTCACTGGAGCGTAGATTTAAAAATTGTAATATTTCGTCTCAAGGTACCGCTTCCCTTTGCACGAATTTGAATCTTTACTCTACGGCGCTTATATTTTTTCAATTAGAATTTTTCCAAGAACGGCTGTTTGTTTCTACACTTGTTTTTTTTACTTGTTTCTACACTTATTTGTTACACTTGTTTGTACACACTACAAGGTTTCCAAGTTGGCGGATGTTCACCCAACTTAGATAATGACTAGGGCAACTTTTTGCTGCAGTAAAAATGGGAAAAGTTGCATTTATCATTCCCTAAAGTTGCATTGAAGGAAATAAAGATGCATTTATTTTTGGTACACTAAATTATAAAATAAATTCTTAAAAATGAAAAAATTCATAATATATAGACAATTTTACTCGTGTATTATAACACATTCTTAAATACAGAAGAACGTTGAATGGCCGATCCTTGGCCAGTAATTTCTTTAACATTGAAACACTGCGCCAGCCGCAGTCATATAATGTGCTGTATTGGATAGCAGAAGCATTTTAAAATCTATTTTTCTCAACATTCAGAGATTTTAAAACGTCATCGACAAGGAAACAACATATTGATGATCGACACTCAACTCGCAAACTCTACGGTCGATTACGCTAGTTTCCAATGCATTATCAAGAGTGCCAACCAATGTGTTAAAAGTACTTCTTGCCATTTATTTCATTTTCGTCGGTTAGGACGAACACCTTCTTTCCATGAACTTCTTGTTTGATCCGCAATACTTCGTCGTTCGCAAGATCAGACACACGTGATCGAAGGGTTGGTTCAGAGGGCAAAACTTTACATGCAGTGTAGAACGAGTGGAAATAATTGCATTTGTTGCAAAAAATTGCCCAACTAATGACTTAACTTAACCAATAGAGCCTTGAAGTGGCATTCACGACCGACGCTTTCCTTTCATAGAATTATGTGGCGTATATCACCAAAACGATTTTCTGCTTTTCCCCAAAAATTTTCACATCTTACGTTCGACAGGACAGGGTACCGAACCAAAGGAGGAACCTTTTTGAAGGTCAATCGCGGACAGCTCGTAAAGGGTGATCGATGCCAGCAGTCACCTAAATGGGGGTTAACATTCACCGTCACAGATCTATACCACGCCGCAGTGTCAACGAAATTTTAGTGGTAACAATTGTCTACCTGTCGCAACGTAAAGGTTAATATGCACATACTTGCGCTTGGCTGAAGTCGGTAGGTATTTTAATGACCGTCACACTGGAGCAACATAACGGGCTATTGGCGGCGGTCCGGGATCAACCCCGAAGGGAAAGGACCTAGAAAAATCCCTCGTCAATTTGAATCATCGTTTGCAACACCTGAGCTGGATCTTCACTCTCCAGCCTCATGTTGGGTTGGTGTGGAAGTTTGGAGAGTGGGGTGCTAGCTCAGGTGTTGCGTCGTCATCTGACCGTGGTTCAAAAGTACGTGGCGTTGTACTAGGATCTTTGCCTTAGGGGATTGATCCATTACCATCGTCAATAACCCATTGCGTTGCTCTAGTACGACGTTAATTAAAATCACCAAATTTATTACCCCACTCTCCGAACTTCCACAAAACGTTCGTATGTGTGTATTGGTAATGGTAATTTTAGTTAACGTCGTACTAGAGCAACACAAAGGGCTATTGACGGCGGTCCGGGATCAGTCCCTTAAGGAAAATATCCGAGGACAACACCTCGTAATTTTGAACCACGGTCAGATGACGAAGCAACACCTGAGCTGGCACCCCACTCTCCAAACTTCCACACCAACCCAACGTGAGGATTTTCGGCCACGACAGATTTAAGGTGCACCAGCCGCCTCTACACCATACGCTTACAAACATCCGACCCGGATTCGAACCAGGAACCTTACGATCTAGAGGCTAACACCTTAACCACTATACCGGTTGGTTGGCTATGTGTGTATTGATATTCTATGTCTTGAACCTGGCACAGCATACGCTAATATGGCCCTTTACGCCATAAAACCCCGAAATAACCCATCTGCAGCAAGTATTGCATTCCAGAAAAGCCAAAGACACCCCAAACAAGAAAATAGTCTCCAAAACACTGCAGCGCAGGAAGTGATGACTAAACTGGAGACAGAAAAGTCGTTAAACTAAAAAAAAAAAGGAAAGGGGAAGAAGAAAAAAGAGCGCTTAACGAAGCGAAGTGAAGCGAGTCCACCCTGCCAAGCACACCTTTCGCCGAGAGGCAGCTTCTCTGTCTAGTCCCTCTAGTACCGCAGCGTCCTGTTTTAATTAGAGGACGGCGCTGCTGAAGTCACGAGTGGTTTTTCTTCCCGTCTTGTCCACTTTCCCGAGAGTTAACAATTAAGAAAGATCAAAAGAAAGACGAGAAAGATCGTTTGTCAAAGGAGTATAAAAACACCACCCTTGGGGGTGCTTCAGACCGAAACTTGTTCCGTTGAATGTTTTCGAACGCAGGACGTGTTTCGAGTGTGCCCTTGTTTATAAATACTGCCGGGGCTCACAAAAATGCGAGTTTTGGTGGCCTGTAATTATCTTTATTTGCATTGATCGTTGGATTGTCCTAAGAACACGACGTTGTACTGGTATCCCAAAGAGTTGTACTATCCGAAGAACACTACGAGTTGTGCTATCCTAAGTTCACAAAAGAGTTGTGCTATCCAAGGTTCTCGTCATCTGACCATGGTTCAAAATGACGTTGTCTTCGGATCTTTCCCTTAGGGGACGACTAATCCCAAACCGTTGTCAATAGGCCGTTCTGTTTGTTGCTCTAGTACGACGCTAACCTTCTTTAAACTCCTTCTCTTCAACTCCTTTGTACAAAAATCCGCAAAACTTTCCATTCCTCGGGGAAAACCAACTGGGTACCCTACTGGAAAGATAACCACATTGAAGCGCTTACATTGGAGAGAGATGCTCTGTGTGTAGAGGTTCAGAGCAAGAACGCTGTAGATAACAGAAGAAAATACGTCAACAGATGTCAAAAATTTGAAGAGTAAATATCCTTCTGCAAATGTCAGAAATGGGAAGACTTTTGTGCTACCTTAGATCCCAGAAAAGCATCACAACATTGGAATATCATTAAGACTCTGAATAATCGGGTTTCACAACCACCACAAGTTGCTCAGGAGACGAACTCCATAAACTGCCGTGGAAAACTAGCTCGCACGAATACTGAAAGTGCCAATATGCTAGCTAAATTCTATGCCAACAACAGCAAACTCGCTTTCAGCAAAACAGCAAAGACACCCTTAAGACCACAAGAAGACTAATTAAAGGCTCTTTTAAGCCCCCTAAGAACAACATCTTCTCCGACATTTTCACAATTGAAGAACTCGACTCTGCCCTCTTAAAACTTGATCCAAAGAAAGCTCCAGGCGCCGACCTCATCTTTGACAGCAGGATTCAACACTTCGGCGAAAAAGCCAAAAGAAAGTTACTTGATATCTTTAACCTCTCCTGGACTACTGGCAAGCTCCCAAAAATTTGGGAAACCTCTACTGTTGTTCCGATTTTGAAGGCAGGCAAAAACGCCTCTGACTGCAAAAGCAACAGGCCAATATCACTCACCAGTACACTGTGCAAGCTTATGGAGCGAATGATTCACTCCAGAATCATGAACTGGCTAATTCAAGAGAGAAAATTACACTTCTACCAGACGGCCTACCGAGCTCATCACAGCACAATGGATCAGCTCTTTTACCTTTGTCAATCAATTATTGATGAATGGTAATAGAGGCGGCGAAGGCATCTCCATCACGTACCCCTCAGGAAATAACGTCAAACTCAAAATACCCACTGGCCAAATTGCTTCAAACTTCACTAGCGAATTAATCGCTATAAAAGAAGCTCTTACCCACTGTCGCTCTCATTCTCTAAACGATTCAATTAAAGAAATTGCAATATTCTCAAACTCAAAATCAGCACTCGAAGCCACACATAATGGTAAAACAACAATAACGCAAGAAATTAATACCCTTCTCTATTTACTAAGTATACCTTGCACTCTCCAGTGGATCCCAGCTCATGTTGGAATTGAGGGGAACGAATGTGCACATGTCCTTGTAAAGGAAGCACGCGACGAAGATCAACCTCGAGTGGTCACCTGTGCAGATGCGAATGCCGTCGCCAGGCGAAGGATCTACAACCAGCATTTTAGCAAGGCAACAATCCCCGATCTAAACTGACCAAGAAACCTCTCCTCTACAATATCTAGGCTACGAACTGGACATTTCAAAGGCATGCACATTTCACGAACTAATATAAAATCCTATCCCATCTGCAGGTACTGTCCCCAATCGCAACTAACTCCAGATCCTGTTTATGACTGCCAGACCATTATAGGTTCCCTCTTTCCACTTGGAGCACCCCCAATCGAAATCCTCCATAGCCATTGAGCTCCAGAACTTGCAGATCTTGTCAACAAGGCTTTTGGAACTCTAAACTTTTGCACTAGTACTGTATGCATAGACACGACAACAACAACAGCCAATTACTATCCAGGGTACACACACAAAAAACTAGTGTCCTAGATAAGCCGACCCAAAGGTCTGGTGGTTGAGGTGTTAGCCTCTGGATCGGAAGGTTCCTGGTTCGAATCCGGGTCAGAGCATGGATATTTGTTCGCGTATGGTGTAGACTCGGCTAGTGCACCTTAAATCAGTCGTGGCCGAAAGTCCTCACGTTGGGTGGGTGTGGAACTTTTGAGAGTGGGATGCCAGCTCAGGTGTTGCCTCGGCATCTGAGCGTGGTTCAAAATTTGTGGTGCTGTCCTCGTATCTTTCCATTAAGGGATTGATCCCGGACTGTCGTTAATAGCCCGTTGTGAGTTGCTCTTGTACGACGTTAATTAAAAGAAAACCAATTAGCCTTAGGGATTGATCCCGGACCTTTGCCATTAGCTCACTGTGTTGCTCCAGTACGACGTAAATTAACTACCTACCTACCTTTCAAACATTGTCTACATTTTTGAAAATTTGCCTAAAATGAACGACAATTTAGTCCTCTTTTTAATATCTAACCCCGAAATTATCGGAGAAAATTGTTCAAAGGACGCAAAATTCGAAATTTCGTCCCTAATCTCTGGCAACCTTGAAAGAAAACCATCGGAATCTGATTACTAAATTGTCATAAATACCTTATTTAGCAAATATTTTGTTCTTTATTTTAGAATTCAAATTTCTTTAACTAGCATCATTGGTGCTATAGCACATTCATTTTGCTCGTTTTCTGACCATGGTTCTAAATTACTTGATGTTGTCCTCGTATCTTTCCTTTGGAAATTGATCCTTTATCGTCAACCATCGTAGCCCGTCGTGTTACTCCAGTAAGAAGTTAATTAATTATAATTTCCATTCTTTTTCGTAAATCAGCATTTTAAACTGCTACTCAAAAAATTGGCGACACAAAAACACGAAAAAACGCGCCAAAAGCTTCGTTACAAGAAGTAAGATGTATCATTTTGGTTCAGCAGAAATCTCTTAGATTTGTTTTCTATATTAAAAATATTTTTCGTCAGTTTTTGCTTTACTTTCCGCTAAGCGTAGATGTTTTTTTTTTCTTAGAAATGTTTTCTTAGAGACACATATATAAAGAACGCCAAGAAACGCGCCAAAATATCGCCATTACGAAGTCTATTTTGAAGCTGTTCTAATTTATACACAAGTGTCTGTGGCAACACGTCTTTTAATTTTAGAAATTTTTTAGAAATTATTTTTGTTCATTTTTATTTATATTCTGCTAAACCTAAAACGTTGATTTTTCCGCAAAATTCATTTTTGGCGACGTAAAGAGCACACCAGAAAACGCCAGAAGTGCTGCCTCAAAATAGTCTTCTCTAATTTGAACCTCAATGGTAATCAGTGATTACTTTTATTAAATTTTTAATTACTTTCCTCCAAACTTAAAACGATGTTTTTTCCGAATAATTCTCCCTTGGCGGCTAGAAAATCACGCCAAAAAAGCGCCAGAAGCATTGGAAATTTTGAAAATTTATTTTCGTGAATTTTTAAATCATTTCCGCAAAGCTTAAAACGCTGCGTTATCTCCGAAATTTTTCCTTTGGCGACATAAAAAGCACGCCAAAAAGTGTTGTCAGTAATGATGTCTAGTACTATTTTGCTATAGTTTTATTCCCTCGGATTTCTTCTCATGAAAATTATTTTCGTTAAATCTTGAATTATATTTCCGCTAAGCCTAAAACAATTTTACTAAATTTCCCCTTGGCGACTAAAAGAGCTCGCCAAAAGTCTTCCCATGCAAGTGCTGAACCAATCTATAACCACAACGCCAATGTTTCACAAGTGGCAGCCCAGACGAAGCAGATCCACTCCAGAACATTCGAATCGAACGCAGGCATCGGAATAACAAGAGGGCCGGGTAAAGATCCTCCTCGAATTTCGAAACAGGAGAGGGGCAATATATGCCCAGTGCCCCAAATATTGACAGGGCCAGAGCGTTCGGGAATTTTCGAGGGCCGTATTGACTTTACAGGGGGGGGGGGGAGAGAGATTTATCTGCAGTGGCAGAGATCACATTCGAGGGGTAGCGTGTTTGCTTGGGAAACAGGGCGGTCCATCTCGGCCCTGCTAATCTTGATGAATTGGTTGGGATTGGGAGGATGATTGATTCGGGAAAACTCAGTCCACTTGACGCGTACGTTAAATCGAGAAATTGAGAGTTTTGTGTTTCAATCCGACAAGTGGTTTCGACGAGGAATCGCAACCTTTACGCTGCGGTCGGTAGAGACTTGTTACCACTAAAATTTGGTTTACATCAACGGCATGGTATAGATCTGTGTATGGTGGATGTTATACCTCTTTTAAGTGACCGCTGTCATCTATCACCCTTTACGAGTTGTCAGCGAGGATCCCTTCTCTTGTTCGGTACCCTACCCTGTCGAACGCTTAGGATGAAAGGTCTCTAGCGCCAAACGATACACAATGCTATGAAAGAAAAGCGTCGGTCGTAAAAGCCACTCACGGCTCTATCATTTAAGTTACGTAATTAGGTGACGGGGTCGGACATGCAGGCGAAACAGCCGTTCCTGAGCAGCGTAAAGGTTAATCAGCAGTAATAAGCTATGACGAGATGTCTCGTCATCAATGGTAATTTTAGTTAACGTCGTACTAGAGCAACAAAACGGGATTTGGACGACGGTCCGGGATCTGTCCCTTAAGGGAAAAAACCGAGGACAACACCACGTCATTTTGAACCACGGTCAGATGACGCGACAACACCTGAGATGACACCCCACTCTCCAAACTTCCACGCCAACCCAACCTGAGGATTTTCGGCCACGACAGATTTAAGGTGCACCAGCCGCTTAACACACACCATACGCTTACAAACATCCATGCCCGGACCCGGATTCGAACCAGGAACCTTCCGATTTAGAGGCTAACACCTTAACCACTATAACGATTGGTTGGCGTGTCTCGTCATCAATATAGTGCTGATTTTTTTTTTGACGAGATCAAGATCTGGTCAGTTTCTGTTTAATGATCAGGGGTCGCACCGTCATGGCACGCCCCAGGGCTAGCAATCTGCGAGTTCGATTCCTACTTAGATGCATTACTCTCTTCTATGTAAGTACAACTTGTCGATCCACCGGTCTAGTGGTTAAGGTGTTGGCCTCTGGATCGGAAGGTTTCTGGTTCAAATTCGGGATCAGGGCATGGATGTAAATTGTTGGGGCAATGATGGTCCCCCTTCTAAAGGGCCCCTTCACAAGTGATCGTTACTTTCGGCCTTGTAGTGGCATTGGATAGAGTCAAGTGCCCGCCATTGGGGATTAAAATGTTACAACTTTTATTGTGCGTGTCCATTTCTAAATATCGTATGTCTTGTGTCTGATGCAACATGGCCAAATATGGCTCTTTAAAAATAAAGCATAGTCAACTATCGCCAATCCTAACTCGTCACGTCCTTACAGATACTCTGAAAACATTAAAACGGAAGAAAAAATATTTTAAGAATGTGTCCCACCTCTAACCCTTTATGTCGCCTCATTCCCTGCACCTCACTGATCAACAAAACTGCAGAAATGATTCAAATTCAAAAGTAAGTTATGCTTTTAAAAAGTGCTAATTCTAAACCTCACTGATTCCGACAAGTAATGCAACGATGTTAACAATCAACCAACCGAGGACAACACCTCGTCTTTTTGAACCACAGTCAGATGACGAGATCAGCACCTGACTTATCACCACCACTCTACCTTATATTCCACATCACACGCCATTTGAGTCCACGTCAGATTTAACGTACAACTCCACGTACCAAGTTTCGAACTCGTAAACCTCCGATCGCTAATTCTTTGCTCTTTCAACTGGGGTTTAAATATGGATTGTACTTTGTTTTGAAGATTCCTGCAAACGAGTCCTTGAAATGAGGCCCCTTTCTGTCCTTGACTGCCAAAGTGCACCTCCTGTAAGATCGTCACTCGATACCCCCCGTTTTGAATTTCCAATCCTTTCTTTTCAGAACCTTATTTCTCGAATCGAATTTCCGAAATCGCACCCTTTATTCATGAGTCGTTTGATTCAGTGATTGTCTTAGGTTCCAATTTTTAGAGGGGTATTTTCGTGTGTCGGAGCCAGCTGTGGAATCGCTTGCTATTTGTATTGGTTAAGTAATCTATTTTTGTGCCCGATGCCTTGTTTCGGCTGTCATGGTTAGGGAATGATTGCTGGATATTTGGGGTATGGAAACATCTTTTGTGGCGCATGGTTTTCGGTGATATATTGATGTATTCGTCTGTGTTTGTTGTGAATGCGGCGTGGTATCCTATTTCGGGTGATTTCGATGTGAAGAGAATGGTTTCTGTAAGATGTTGGGTTCGTCCAATTCGTCAGAATGAATCTTTTGAAACGAATACGAACAATTCAAATGCTAACTTTGAGGAAATTACTTATAAAATTTATTCTAAAATTGAATTTCTTGCAATACAAATAACGTCGTAGTAAAAATAGTTTAAAAACAGCGTAAAATATGCAGAAAATTTGATTTTTGTTATACTCGAATTAACTAATGGGACCACCGTCAATGTACCCGAGAGATCTTTCACCTGCCATCACCTAAGCTCTTGCTTTTGCTTTTTCTTCTTCAATCATTGTGTTTGCCTTGGGTTTGGCACAGCTTGGCCAAATATGACCCTCGCGCCATGAAACCCCCAAACAACCAAACTTGTGTGACCAATACAAGGTCGGAGCCACGTAGCTTGGTTGGAAGAGCAGCGTATTAGCAACCGGAGGTTTGCGGGTTCGAAAACCTGTAGATTCCAACCCAAGCTCGTCGTGTTCGTGGGAGCTTGTTCACGTTAAATCCTTCCAAATGTCCTCCCGATGGTGCATATTCCCCCTTTAGGATGGATCTTTATCCGTTTCCAATAGCTCGTTATATTTATCCTGTACGACGTTAATTCAACTAATTCCCTAAAACAAATTCAGGGCCGTCGTGTCTAAGAGGTTAGGTCTAGAGGTCCTTCGAGTCGTAAGAAACGTATGTTCGTTTCCTTCCTGTATGTTTTATATCTTCTACGACAGTAAAACATTTCCTTGTGTATAGGGTCGATTTACTGATATTGTCTGTCTTCTGCCCACGCAGTTTGATCAAATACGGCCCATGCGCCATAAAACCCCACAGCAACCAACAACCACATTCCAAACCACATCACATTTAGCCCACTCCCCAATTTCACCTCTACACAGTAAACTTTTTTGCCTCGAAAAAAAGCAGCGACTCCGAAACACCGTATTAACCTATAAATCTTCTTTACGTCTAGAAGAACACAACCCTCAATGCCTCCCCGCCACCCCCGTGGAAAATCCGGAAGTTAATTTACAAAATCACTCCCCGAGGAAGTGGAATGGTTTCCCCTTCTTAGGCGGCCCTGGAATTTTAAGATTATAAGAGTCAGCGATTCCTCTTAAGTCATCCATCATTTCCTCCACATTTCGAAAAAATAACTGGCAACTTGGACGCTGAAACTTTAAACCTGACGGTGTTGCTGAAAAGTGCGACCCAAGCAACTTGGCGGATTGGAGCAGTGGCTTATTTTTCGGTTATCGAACTCCTCCGATAAATTTGGTTTTTCAAGGACGCGATTTTGTGTACCTGATTTGAATCCACATAATTTTTGTTTTGAGTAACTAGGAAAGAAAGTCAATGCTTCCGGTAGGTAGGGCGGTTTGGGGTTGTTTGGCGAAAGGGACGTATATTTGGCCAAACACGCAACGTACAATATTAAGTAATTGTTAAAAGAAAGGACGGAGAGAAGTAGAGAAAGATCAACAACGTCAACGCCCCATGTTTTATAAGAATCTGGAATATTATACGTAGAACATTCCATCTGGAAAATTCCATTTAGAACATTTCATCTGGGACATTTCATCTGGAATATTCCATGTGGAATATTTTATGTATAACATTCCGTACAGAAAATTCCTATTACAACATTCCATGTGGAATATTCCATGTAGAACATTCTATGTAGAGCATTCCATGTAGAACATTCCATGCCGAAAATTTCATGCAGAACATTATCTAGAATATTCAATGCAGAGCATTCCATGTAGTACATTATCTGGAACATTCCATGTAGTACATTATCTGGAATATTCAATGTAGAATATTCAATGCAGAATATTCAATGTAGAACATTCGATGTAGAACATTCCATGTAGAACATTCCATGCAGAACATTCCATGCAGAACATTCCATGCAGAACATTCCATCTGTGATATTCCATGTAGAACATACCATCTGTGATATTCCATGTAGAACATACCATCTGTGATATTCCATGTAGAACAATCCATCTGTGATTTTCCATGTAGAACATTCCCTGGTTAATTAGAGCAATTTCAAATATTTGGATTCAACCTGGAACATTCCGTGTTGAATATTCCATGTAAAGCATTCCATCTGGGAGATTCCACGTAGAACATTCCCTGGTCAGATGGAACAGTGCCAAATGTCCGCCATTTGTCATCATCAACCAAACCATTTCAACGGACTGGTTATGCCAGCTAACTATTGGCACTTTCCAATGACTTCAATGGGGATAATCGTCTAACAAAATCCCCATTTCCCTGTTGAGTGAAGGGACAAGTGCTCTCTTCTTCCCTATTTAAAGACCAAAGCGGCATCGGGATGGGGTTCTTAATGGCTGGATGCGTGCCCGGTGTAATGGCTTTTGGCTCTTATCGTTTGTGCGGGGGTTATCTGCGTAATTAGAGGGAAGAGACTCGATATATAATCGCCCCCTCCTCTTAATTACTCCCAATTAACTCCGGCTCCGTTAATTGAATCGTTTTACACTTCGTCACCGACTTGGGATTCTTCCCTCCCAAGTCCGATGGGGTGCTTCCCCCGTGTTGGTTGGAGCGGAGTTGAGTTGTTTTTACGCTCAGGTGGTCGTTTGCGATGTCGCGCGTGCGTATTGATCGCCCTTGGATTGACGAGTGTGAGTTTGATGTTCTTTGGGAAACGTTTCATGTGTTCGATGCCCTTTAAAACCTCCAAGTGCCTTCGACGAGATATATCTTCCAATATTTGGATTTTGCTGATGACCAGTTACCATTACTATCAAAACTGACCCGATCTTGACGGACAAGATAGTCACTAGAAGAAAACTGTCGAGATCTTAAGGGGATTCAGTACCCTGTATACACGCAATGTTAAATTGTGCAATTTCGATGTACCTTTTTTGAAAAACTACTGTTCGTATCAACTTGAATTTTTTTTTTGTGCATTACATAAGTCTTGTATATTACTTTAAGGTTATGGTTTTTTAAAACAATTGTTAGATTTTTTTTTAATTATACGTAAACAACCAAAAAAATGTGTAAATTTTCAAAGTTTTAAAAAATAATTACCCAAATAATTTATGAAAATTTAACCTCAGATTAAACTATGTTATACAGTGCATAACTGGAAAAAATAATTACACATAAATATGCAGTAGTTTGGCAGAAAAGGTACATCGAAGTTTGAAATTTCATGTTTTGAGAAAAGCGCATTTAAAGATTAAAGTCTTACTTTATCAAAACCTGCCAGCACCATACACATTGTTTTGTGGATTAGCTATTAGCTTATCCTCTTCCCTCTTCATTTTAAGCCTTTTTTCTTTCCTTTTGTTTTTTGTGTTCTGGGTGTAGGCATATCTTGCTCGCAAAAGACGTTCCTGGTCGAGACGTTTCATTGAGTTTATCATGAACTCTCCTGGCACAATCGACAATTTGGAGAGCACTTTGACTTTTGTCACATTTCCTACATTGAAGCAGGCAACAGCATCGTATACTCCAAAGGACAGAGTGTCTATGTGAACAAAAGTCGATTTAGGAACTCTCGACCAGATAACATTGTTCAGGCTTTCATTTGGATTCTGGGTGTTACCGTGCAAACACTTTTTAAGAAGTTCAGGGTGGGCCAAATCTCTGAAAATGGGACGCAACGTTTCCATTACAGCAACAGGCAGGCTATTCTTGTGGCAATACGTTTCATTCTTGGCAACGGCTTTGTTGTATCTGCACCAAGAATCCTCGCCTTTGGGGCAGAAACCATGCTGTGGATTGGCATCGGTCGACACTTTATGCAAGAATATTGCCCACACTGCCTGCTTCATGTCGTGTACACTCTGGAGGTTTCTACGGATTGCCAGTCCATAGTAGCTTTGAATAAGCTCTATTTGGGTGTCGGTCAATCTATTTTTTCCAGCGAGACGTTTCCCATCTGAAAGATTTTGCCCCTTCATGCTTGATTTTAGCTTGCGTAGCCTTGTGCCCATTCGTTTCTGTACATGGCCTATGCACTCCAATTTTTCAATTGGGTACTCGTTGCCATATACAGACTTTTGGCTGACAGTATTGTATGCTTTTGAGTCCCCGTCACCCAAGTATTTTGTGTATCGCACATCATATTTTTCAGAGGATCGTTCAAACATTGAAAGAGCGCCACGCACTTCCATCATTCCGCTGACGCCATTGAAGTTTTTCTTACAGTTTGCAGAATGCACTCGTTTGTCCTTACACATACAATGCTTGGACAGCACTTCAACATCTAACACTTTGCCAGTATCTACACTTGTGATACTGACAATACCATTCAGAGACGTGTAGCCTCGTTTGTGCCACGATCCATCAACTGCCACAGCTAGATTTGGGGAATTGTTTTCGGCAACAGCTTCTGCAGCCGCTTCCACCATGGTTTCTTCGCACACTTCTTTCATAACCGTTAGAAGTTGAGTCGTGTGTCGGGCAAACCTTGACGGACGATTTGGCAAATTCATAATGCCGCAAAACATTCTTCCTGCCTCAGCACCTTTCCCGATGGATCGAAGCGCATACACAAATCGAGTGTTTACAACGTGCGTCTTTGAATTATCTGCCTGCCTCTCAGACGTGTCGAAATCCAGGGTAAAATTACACTCACTGCATTTCAAGTGCAACTCTACAGACAAGCCTGAATTTTTGCCAAGAGTCAGATCAAGTCCATTTTCGCACACTTTGCATCTCACGTGCTGCTTAAAAACTCCAGCTAGAATACCAGCATCTATGATGATATTTGCCTCATAGTATGAAGAGTTTGAATAACTCTCATTTAAATCAGGAATTTTTTTCTCGCTGGTAGATGTCTTGGTCTGTGATGAACAAGTTTCTGTTTCAGTAACTTGTTTCTTTCCATAGAAATTACCCTTCCTCTTTCTGAACACTTTGGTGGTTGATCGAGGCATTTTAAACGCTATTATATCAAACTAAATATTTCTATTTCAACAATGAAATCAGTGAAATAGTAGCAAATAAAGTTCGAAACAAACTTGACAAGCGAAATATAAGAAAAGAATCAGTAAAAGCAAATTACGAATCTTGAAAAAGACAGCGCGTTTGAATTTAAACTGAATGTAAATAAACAGGAAGAATCATACAGTCAAAGTCGCAGTGAATGCATATCCCACCAACATAAACTCAAAATTAAATATTAGACTAATTAAATTTAAAATAAAACAAAGTTAAGGATTAAAACATGTGGGTTTGTTTACGTTTTGCATTTCAAAAGAGGGCGTTTCCCTCAGCGAAATTATTTGTTTACTTTTTGTAAACGAAATTTAACTTACTTCCAGACCGCGTAGAAACAAAAGCAATATACCAATAGAAAGGTAAGAATTCAGAGAATAATATGCACTATAAATCTTAAATACGATTTTTTTTTCGATTTTTGGGTACTGAAGCCCCTTATCTCATTTGTCATAAGATAAATCAGAAATGTCTTGATCACGTTTGTTGATGCTTGTATAACGTGACATCTCATCAACAAAATTTGTCAGATCTTCATGGAAGACATACCTTGTCATTAACAGAATTTGTAAAATTTTGATGGACGAGATTTCTTGCCGAAACCATTTGGTGGGCAAAACATACAATGGCAAAATTGTTGGAACACTTGTGGAAGACGTACTCACATCTTCCCCAATGTAACACGAGGAGCTTCGTGGTTATGAGCTATAACTTTCACTGTGTGTATGTCCATTTTCTTGATATTGTCTGTCTTGTGTCTAGTTCACCATGGCCAAATATGGCACATAAAACTCCCAAAGCAACTAAGCCTCCAAGCAACGAGATATTTCGTCCAAAATACGGTCGATTTGTTTCAATGATTTTATTTTTGCATCATTTTTCCTTGATCGTGGCGAAACTAATCTGTCTGGACCTTGGATCCGAAAAAACTCAACTAAAATCCGATCGTATTTTCCCCTCGGAGGCACATATCTTTTAGATGTGTACAAACTTCAAGGGCCCGAGGTACTCCAGTGGTCTTCTATTATCCCATGAGGTTTACTGTCTTTAGTAAATACGATGGTTGAGCATAAGGTTACACCCAAGTGATTGTTTTCTACTTTCATCCCACTGCTCTGTTCCTCAATCCCTCTTATTTACCAATTCCAAGACATACTACTGTGATCCAAAAGTATCCCAAATGCTTCCTTTAAAATATTTATATGGTAGGTAACGTCTACAAATCTTCATAAAATATTTTTGCGACTTACATTAACATGTGGCAACATTCAGAGATTTATTCAATTTTATCGTCTGAAAGAATTTTTTTTAATAAGATGACAGTTTTATCTTCGGCGATTTTCCAAAATGTCGAATGTAGTTGAGCACAGAACATGCAATACATTTTGTTTCCGCAAAGGAATTTCTGCTACAAACACATTTGAAATAAGGTTTTACTGACGAATGTTTATCAAATACAAATAGAAGCTGATTTGTATAAAAAGTTTAAAGAAGAGAATCCGTCGTAGACGATTCGCGAGCTGTAGATCATCCACTTCAACTCATGATCAACAGGTCAATCAAGTCAAGCGGGCATTTATTTCATATATCGGTTTGTTTATGACTTTGTATCTGAATCAACTGGGCAAACGTTCTCTTTGGTCTCTCTCTCGTTCTCAAAGCTCTGCTTTGGGCCACGGTAGCTCGGTTGGAAGAGTTCAATCTTTGGTTCGAATTAAAGACCGCCGTGTAAGTAGGGGCTGGTACAAGTTGAATCTAGTGGCCTCTGACGTCCTAACGTTGGCGTGGTGGGGAAGTTTGGAGAATGGGTTGCCAGCTCAAGTGTCGTTCTTATCATCTGCATGTGGTTCAAAATGACGAGGTGTTGTCCTTGTATCTTCCCTTCCGGGATGGATTCCAAACCTTCTC
Source organism: Metellina segmentata (assembly GCA_947359465.1). Lineage (NCBI taxonomy): Eukaryota > Metazoa > Arthropoda > Arachnida > Araneae > Tetragnathidae > Metellina > Metellina segmentata. The sequence continues at coordinate 3,013,399 of OX375879.1, forward strand.
CACTGGTACGTCCATTCAACTATCTTCCTATCTAGCACTAGATAGCTGGTCGTGAGTCCGAGAGGTCGATGACAACATTTCAAACAAAACGACGTTAGAAGGTTGGGAAAATACTACACGCAATCATAGCGGAGGCGTTTATTTAACGTATGATCTCGTCTAAGAACCCGTGCACACATCCGTTTTTTCAACGTTAGTCCCCGCTGCCGCGACGCAAGTGCGATCTGAGATACATTAGATCCAATGGAGTAGTGCACACATGCCTCCGGCGCCGCTACGGCGACGTACGTCCAACTTGCGTGCAATTTGTACCTCAGTTCCTCACGGTTCCGCAGCTCACCGCACACGCTTCTCCCGTCTGAAGTACCTTTTTTCCGTAAATAAATGGAATATAAATAATAATTAATAAATGTTTGTGTCCAGTAACGTCTATTTTGTTTCAAAATATACTTTTTTTTTGTTCACCAAGTAAGTAAACACGTTTTCTTCGATAGAATATCCATCGCAAATGGCGCGAAATGAGTACTTGCGTCATTTCACAGTTATGTGTGTATAGTTGGGCAACGGTGCCGCACGTTGAAAACTAGGATGCGTGCACCGGGCCTTAGACTTATCTCAGAAACAGCTGCCTATATTCTACCCGAACGAGAACAATCCCCTCTAGCAGCAATTTTCTTCACAATCTGAGCGAGTTATTTGTTTTAGCTATTCTATACATCAGCGATCTCCAAGGGTTCCGCATTTGAATTTATAAACGGTCGGATTACGCGGAGGTGCTTTTCCGGTCATGAAGAATTGCGGGATTAGGAACAACGGTTTGCGCTCTTGGGAATGCTTTGGGGAAATTTAATTCTTTTTGCTTCGCCATCTGAGCGTAGCGAGTTTTGAGAAGGGTGTTGCGCTGCCTTTTACCCCAACACATCCGGAATGACTAAATTGCAAGATGTTTGGAAAGAATTTTCTATTGATCCTTTCCACCTTTAGAAAGATTCTGTTTGTTCAATCCCTTGGAGTATAATCTTTCTTTGGAACGATTTTATTGTCCTGTCCTTAGAATAGAATCTTTGGAACTATTTCATTGTCCTTTTCTTTGGATAAATAATTTCTTTGGAACGATTTTATTCGTTCTTTACTTAGAATAGAATCTTTCGAACGATTTTATTGTCCTTTCCTTTGTATAAATTCTTTCTTTGGAAAGATTTTATTCGTTCTTTTCTTGGAATAGAATTTTTGGAACGATTTTATTGTCCTTTCCTTAGAATAGATATTTTCTTTGGAACTACTTTGTAGGTTTATTAATCCATTAATGTATCCTTTGGAATCATTATCTTGGCCCTTTTCTCGGAATAGAATACTTTGGACCGATTATATTGCTCTTTTCTGTAGAACCCGAGCTGTTTGTTTCCATCCCTAGCTCGTTGTTGTCTTGTGTTTGGCAGAGCTTGGCCTAATATGGCCTCTCTGCCACGAAATACAATACAATACAAGCCAACTTTACGATTGAATCTTTTGTAAAGATTTCAATGGTCCATTTCTCTGAATTAAGTACTTTGGAATAATTTTCTTGGTTCTCCCTTTGGAATAGAATTCTTTGGGCAAATTCTATTGCTCTTTTCTTTGGAATTGAATCCTTTTGGACAGATTCAAATTGTTCTTTCCTTGTCATGGAATCTCTTGAAAAGATTCTATTGCTCAAGAAGGTGAAGATTGGGAAGAAGTCATGCAAGGATAAATGCAGGTTGAAAGGTGGACTGATGCGTGCCCTCAGATGGGAAAAAAAATGTTTTATTTGAAGTATGTAGTCCACAGTCCACAATCATCCACAAAGTTCCGTACATTCACTGTGGAATGTAAATTTATATTAAATTTTGTGATATTTCGTACGTAAATCATATCCGTAATTGAAATTCAAATTTCCGTGACCTGAAATGTCCTCGCATCTAGAGAGTGGGGTGCCAGCTCTGGTGTGATATTGTCATCTCTTCCGTGGTTTACAATGACGAGGTGGTTTCCACAGATCTTTCCCCTTGGGATTGAACCCTGGACGGATTCAATAGCCCTTTGTGTTGCTCCAGTGCGACGTTCATTCAAATACATTCCCGCCTTAATTTTATATTTGGGGTGCGTTAACCCAGTTTCTAGAAACGTGGATTAGTATCCGGAGGGTCGTGATTTCGAAAGTTAGTCCAATAAGTTCGAAGAGTGGGGTACCAAGCTCAGGAAACCGTGGTTCAAAATTATTAGGTGTCCTCCAGATTGATCACGGAAGGTCTACAATAGACCGTTGTGTCGTTCATTCAACCACCTTCAAAACAAAGTACTATCTTCGCCTCGCTGCAGTGTGTGAATCCGGTAAAAAAAAACCCGATAAAAGCATTCTAATTCCCCCCAGAAACCATTCGACAACGGCCCCGAGATCCCCGCGGCCATTCATCATCTCGTGACAAAAACGGTTTTCATCGACTCCTGCCGCGACCTTTCCCAAAAAACAACCAAAATGTCCGCAGCGGAAGAGACATAAATAATCCGCATTTTTTTCATATCTCGCTAGAAATGAGTTATTTCGGCTTCAGAAACACGCCAGTGGTGAATTTATTCATCCCGTGCCGCCATCTTGTTTTTCCACGAGTTCCTCTGTGTCGATGGGAGATTCGAAATTGGAGATTCTTCATCCATCATGGGTGAAGGAGATTTGTGGACTCGGAAGTCGGCATCAAGGGGATTGAATTTTTCTCTTGGTTTGAAAATTTTTTAAGTGACTTTTTCTATGGGACGACTTAACTTTTAGGATTTAAACCATCGGTTGTTTCGCTGAGGTTTCTCTACGAAACTGAAGGGTTAATACACAAAATAAAGCATTCGAATTCTCTTTTGTAAAAAGTAATGAAAACTCTCCAAATGGGATTTGATGAGATGTCCATCCTCTGAAGAGAAGATATATTTTCCAACAATAGCTGCTGATGGTTTTACCAAGTACGATATCTGTACATGATCTCAAGAAACCAACTTACAGAATGAATGTTACACCCTGCAAGTTGGCTCTTTGAATACAAAAGGACAATTGCAAGGAAGGTGGTTGTACAGATATTTTGAATCGGGTTTCAGGACATGGACTTTGCCCTCTTTTACTCAAGAAGCCAACTTACAGGTTGTTTGCAGATTGTACCTGAACAGAAATGAGTTATGAAATGAGATCGAGTCTCGAACTCGTAACCCTTCTTTTTCAATTATTCTAATCGTCTAGCAGGGCTACCACGGCTCCACCATCGTCTGGAAACCTCAACAAACTCGATGATAAACTCAATTTCAAACCAACTTTCTTCATTCGGTGTTGCCACTCCACTTACCAAAATAAGCCATCATAGGTCTAGTGAAAGGACGAAGAAGCACTAGCATAGTAGACTGGTCTCAGATTCAAGTCGAGGTTTAAACCTCATGGTGGTTGTCTGGACGAGATTCCTCGTCATTAGAAGAAAACTGAGATCTTGATTTCGTCATCATCAAACCGTCGCAAGTGTCTTGATGGAGAGATATCTCGCCATTAGAGTAAAATGAGTCGATTTTGATGGACGATATATCCTTCTAACCATTTGGAAGGTTAAACAAAACAATAGCTCCTGGTTTATGTTTTTTTAAACATCAGTTATTTTCATTTCTGAAAGATTGAATACAGAATCCGAAGTGTTCCAACATCTGCATGTAAGGTTCAGCACAAATTGATTATCGACATCCTTTTAATAGTCTTAAAAGAAGTTTGTTTCCTGATCACATCAATACCCTCGATTTGTTTTGTTGAGTGCGCTTTAGCGCTCTAACTAAATCGAAAGGGATGACGCAGAGCTGGTTAAAACGGTCTCGATAGATTATCCTAAACTAATTTGACGTGGGAATAACTGCTGCATGAAAATCGGTAAAGAGCTTCTTTTAGAGCGAATAGGAAGCTCATTAATTTTATTTTAATGCATTATATTGAGGCTTTACTTTTAATGTTTGTAAACCCTAAACGTTGTAATGAAACGTCAAATTGATTTTGAAATTTCTTATGGGTTGGTTGAGTGAGGTTCTCCGGCCAACACACTGAGGAATGTGGATAGGAAGGAACCATTGTATCCGATAGGGACATTGGAGGTCCATGAAAGGTCATCCGGGCTAGGAGAAATTAAAAGTAGAATTTTAAAGTTTACACCGCAGTTGCAAACAAGCCCTTCTCGAAACATCGAAGACATACCGCTGAACGGCACTTATTTATCGTCAAGATCTCATATCGGGGTGGCGATTTGGCGTGTTTGCAACTCCCATTCCACCAGGTGTTGTCAAGGTTCCAAGGACTGCAACATTTTTGGGGACATTGCGACGAAATTGGAGGTGAAATGCTCCCATCTGCCCTTCGGCGTCACGTCATCTTTTGTTCGCCTTTTTTGACATTTTGCCCTCATCGCTAGTATTTTATCCAAAGGGAATGAGAAAAGTGCTCACCCCTTTGTGTTGTCGACAAAGCGTTTACACAGGAGTGGGTCGAAAAGGAGTCAAAAAACGTTTTCCATACAAAAAGGAGGAGACAAATATTTATAATATCCCTCTAACTAAACCAACTTATGTTCGTTAAAAGCAAAGATGGACCTTCATAGGGTGACAAAAGCACCTTCGAATCATATAATGCGCAAAAAATAAAATATCTATCTATATCTTCTAAGTAAAATGCGATATTTCGTTGCTTACAGCAATTATTTATTATGACTTCAGGGAAAAAAACGAACAACAACAAATGCAACTTTTTTTTCACACGTTTTACGCTCCATGTAAAGTATTAAAACCGAAATTCCTCCTTCATGGGGTGTATTGTAAGCGAGTTATAACCGCAACATAAATGCAACTTTCTGCATAAATGCAACCCATCTGCAACTTTTTAAAACTTAGCTTAAAATAAATTAATATGAAATTACTATTTTTTTGTCCTCTGGACCAACCCTTCGATCACGTGTGTCTGATTTTGCGATACCGAAGTATGGCTTATCAAACAAGAAGTTCACGGAAAGAAGGTGTTCGTCCTAACAGACGAAAGTGAAATAAATATCAAGAAGTACTTAAGCATTGGTTGGCACTCTTGATAATCCAGAGGAAACTTGCGTAATCGACTGCACAGTTTGTGAGGTGAGTGTCGATCCTCAATATGTTGTTCGTCTGGTAGATGACGTTTAAATATCTGAATGTTGAGCGAAAGGATTTTGCGCTTCTGCTATCCGATAGAGCACATTATATGACTGCAGCTGGCGCAGTTTATCAACGTTATAGAAATTACTAGCCAAGGATCAGTCATTCAACGTTCTTCTAAACTTCAGTATGTATTATAACACTGTCGTACAAGACTAGAATTGTCAATATATTTTGAATGTTTTCATTCTTTACGAATAATTTATTTTAGAATTTAGTGCATCAAAAATAAACTTTATATTTCAATAAATGCAACTTTAGGGATTGATAAATGCAACTTTTCCCAATTTTACCGCAACAAAAAAGTTGCCGTAATGATCACGATTATCTCACACTAACGTAATGAATTTGAAAGAGGGATGTAAATGAAATTGCTGCCTTGAATCAACGAAAGTTTTCTTTTGTCATTCATGTTTTGAAAGGAAAGCGGTCTACGATAAGTAGTCATAACACACCAACTCCGGAAAGGAATGTTTGGTCTATGGTTGGTCTACCATCACAACAGTTACGAGTCTTTGGTGCGAACATTTGTTTTTCTGTCTCACCAAATTCCGTCAATAGACGGCAAGACCATTCATAAAAGCAATCTGTCTGGTGTCTGAGGCAAGCACGGCCAAATATGGCGTCATCAAAACCCAATTAAAACAAACCAACTAAAAACTAAAAGATATTCCCAGGAATACAAAAAGTACCGTGGTTTCTTCTTGATCAGCTACACCAATTAATTTTATCCGGTAGTGTAAAAGTAGTTCCAGCTAAGGATGTTACTAATAATGATTTCACAGTAATTGTTACAACTGTGACTGCTACCGAATTATACCTGTGATTCTAAACTGTGACTGAATCAATTTGGTTGTAAGGGAATGCTGTTTTTGTGATTTAAGGTAGGTATTTTTTTACGTCGAACCGGAGCAACACAACGAGCTATTGACGAAGGTCTGAGATCAATCCCAACGGGAAAGATACAGGAACACCAACACGTAATTTTGAACCACGGTCAGATGACAAGGTCACACCTGAGCTCGTACCCCACGCTCAAATTTCCACGCCACGCCAATTTCGTGATTTAAGATATTTTGTTGCGTCCACCTTATGTACCCTTCCGCTGAGTTGTTCACGTCACTGCTTACAATACAACACCAAAAGATTACTATGGATAAGGCCTACCAAATCACTGACACTCAGCAATAGTTTTCACTTCTACCGAATCATCAATCTCAATGCCAATAGCATTCGCAGTCGCAGTATCGGAATTAAACGATATCCGTTGATATCAGTTAATCCTCAATCGCTGCTTCCGAATGACAAATATTCTCAATCACTGTTCCAATAATCACTGCTACCAAATTACTGTTAATTTGCTAATTCAGAAGCAGGTAGGGGAGAAAGGGGCTGGTGTAGACATGGGGCAGGTGTAGACAACTTGAATAATTCTGCTATTTGTCAGTCAAAATCTCTGCAAGTTTTTGCAGAATAGCAACATTGATATAAACTTCCATGTGTAATTGCATGACCACACACTTGATAGTTCAGTAGCAATTTATGAAACTAGGCTTTCATGGTGAAAAAGTAAGTTCTTGATTTGTCTTTCAATTACAAGATTAGACTATTTTAATTCAATATTTTTAAAAAAGGCCACAGTATGTTATAAATGAATATATTCTTTAGCTATTTTGATATTCACTTTTTCTCTACATGGTATAAATTAACCAGAAGTAGGCCCAAATAGACAAATGGTTCCATGGGGCTAGTGTGCACACATGGTGGTGGGGCTACTGTGGACATGTCCACACCAGCCCCATTTAGCTTTCAGTGGTAAAAACATGGGTTAAAAATTACATTTTAGGCTATTTATTTATTAAATTAGATTGTTTATGTGAAAAATTCATTACAAATAATTCTATTTTTTAATTTTAAGGCTTTTTGGTATTAAATTAAATTGATTATTGTAAAATGTTAAATTAAGTTACAAGGATTTGTATCGTTTTTCACACAAAGCAGCTCTTCTATTAAGCAAAGTGAAGATTTCTTTTTCCCAGATGTGAAGGACATATCACAAATGTCAAGAAATGAAATTGTAGCTAAATTATCATCACCAGATGTTGCCGGTAGCACAATTTGCACTGCATCTCAGTTGGCATTTAATGTTAATTAATCTAACTCCATTGCGAAATAGAAGCATAATTCCATTTTTACATTAAAATAATTTTCCCACTCAACAAATCTTAAAAATAGCTTTCTTATTGTGTGTCCTTGAAGTACATCGATAATCTAGTGGAGTTCCTAATTACAAATATATTGGGCTTAGCATCAATTAAATATGCTTTATTAAGATCAACATTTATAAGGATTTATACTGGTTACGTTCAAATTGATTTCATTGTGGTTTTACACACTTTCATGGGTTGTATTACATAGTATAATCAGTATTCTAACTTGGCCACACTAGCCCCATGTCATGGGGCTAGTGTTGATAAAAACAACTTTTTTTAAACAAAAGATTATTAAAAAAGCTATTTTGCCAGATACTTTAATACAGGCCTCGAAATAGATTTTTTAATACAGGTGCACTCTGTGCACCTAAGTTTTTAAATTAGGTGCACAGGTTATATGTTAGGTGCACATTAAAAAAACAAACATAATATACGAGTATTAATGAAATGTAAACTACTGTATTCGTTGGGTATGTTTATATAGGTTCGTAGTAGATAGTAAATAAAAAATATTTAAGCATATCGAAATTCTACGTCGCACGGCTGTCGCGACAGTCGCTTTAACATAGCCATCTGGAAAATGTTTTGATCATCGGAAAGTTCTGGTGGCAGTAACACAATAAACCTTCCTCTTGTATAAAACCGTTAGGGCACACCGATTTTGTTTTCACTTAGTTAGTATTTTAATTAAATTCCTTTAGAGCGAGAGATGTCGATACTAATATTTTGTTCAAACATCAAAATAACATAAAAACACGTCCCCCCCCCCTTCTTTTAACGTTAGATGCACTGTGTGCACCTAGTGGGAAAAAATTAAGTGCACAGTTTTATTTTCATGTGCGCAGTGCACCTGTGCACCCGGGTATTTCGAGCCCTGCTTTAATATATCAACCAAAATGAAGTTAAAAGAGTACATTATTGTAAAAAAATAGTTGATGAGTCAAAAATGATATTTAGTACACTAGTTTGCAAAATTTACAAAAATTGTCCACAGTACTCCTCTAAGAACCGCGATTCATAAGTAGCAGTGCTTGAGTAGCAGTTCCGTGCTCGGTTAAAATCCTAAGTTCCAGCAGATTCTGAGCCGTTCCCGAGGTACGAACTGTACACTTGCAAATCTCCTTCCAAAAGCAGTTGGTTTTCAAAAGTCTTTCTCTGTTCATTGAACAGTTTCGGATTGTGCAGAGTATACGTATACGTATATTGCACCTGTAATTCATGCAGCTTCGATTCTCTGATGTAACTAGTTCACATGTGTTTATTGAAAATTGCTTAAAATTGATGAGACTTTCAGTTAGAGAAATCTCATCATTAGAAGACTAACCAGATCTTGATCTCACCATCTTCAGAAAATCGCCAGTGTATTGAAGACGATATTTCTCGTCATTAGCGAAATGGGTCAGATTTTGATGGACGAGATATCTCGTCATCAGCTAAATTGATCTACAAAATTCCATGGACGATTCCTGTCAATAGGAAACTGCCTAATTCTTGATCACATCTTCCAAAAATTGGCAATACCTTGAAGACATCTCGTAAATTTAGCAAATTTGCTGGACGAGATATCTCGTCGAAATCACTTGGAAAGTCATCTACACAGGAAGGAGATCTTCCCGATAGATATATCGCGATATACGACCCGCGGTCAGTGGTCCTGGCCCTCAACCACGAGCAGGTACTAAGGGCGTTACAATGGTCGCGATTGAGGCTTGACTATGCTTGGCCAAACCATGGAAGTTCAATCAATAAAAAGAGATAGTGACTATAGTAACCACGATTGCGCCTAGAAAGCTCTCGCTGCGTAGGCTTGACGATATACTCTTGGGGTGAAACCGAGAACATCGAATGACAACCTCCACCGGAATTAATCCCCGCAGATCGCCGGGCCACCCTGCGAGGATTGCCAACGAATCTTTGGAGGGGGTGCACCCAACCAAGGGAAGCGAAGATGGGTGACTTTAATTAGAAAAGGAAACGATATCGATGATGATGGATGGGGCAGGGGCGCACCCCATCCGTCACCAATGAAGGGGGAGGGTCGGCAGGAAATTTCACGCCCCGGAGCCCCCGTTGCCATCGCTGAATATTAATTCCGAAAAGAATCCACGCCATCCGTCAGTATCGTTTGTCTCGAGGATCGTTTTCCGGGTGGGATTATTGAGGTAGGGGGTGGATTTGGTAAATGAGACGGGGTCTTGTGCAGGTATTATCCCTCTTGGTGGTTGCGTGGACGAGGTATATCGTTGTTAGCTTGGCGGACGCGATATATCGTAGAAGGAAACGGACACGATTTGGTTCTCGTCGTCATCAAGAACTCGCCGATTTCTTGATGAGGAGATATCTTGCCATTAACAAAATTGGTCAGATATTCATGGATGATTTATCGAGTCGAAAAACAGGGCAACGACATTTTGTAGAAGTGAATTTGTGTTGGGCGTCCAGCGGAATGGATCGACCCACGATTGAAAAACTAATTTATATTTATAACATATAATTTTATATTTATAACCTATTCGCTGTCATGTCTTGAAAATTGATATTAATTTTAATGCAGAGGATTATATTATATGTACTTGAAGGCTGGTAATATTAACACTCCAAATGATTTTGACGAGGTGTCCATCAAGACCTGACCCACTTTGCTAGTGACAAGATATCTTGTCGTCAAGATATTGCCGAATTTTTACGATGATTTTATCTGAATGAATCTGGAATGAAACGAAGGTCATTCGAATCGGTTCGCTCCCATTCGATACGGAAGATGAAATAAGCTTGGCAGGATTCCAAAGGCTAACGTCCATAGTGACTTCACATAAGTAGAAAGTCTAAATTTTGACGCTTCTTCATTTCCCAAAGAAGAAAGAACTGTGAAAAAACTATTAAATTCATTTTAAAATGTTCTAGATTGAATTTTAAAATTCGCCGCGACCCAAAAATTGCAAAAAATTTGGATTATATATGTACCAAATCCCATTACTGTAAGTGCCATACATTCGTCAGGACTTTGTGGGCAAAAAACAAACACTTCTTTTTCTAATAGTAGAGATTAGCATTTTGATATTTACACAATCCGGAGTTCTTACGCCTAAATCCGATATCTATGGACAATTTCTCCGCTTTAATACCCCCAGTCCTTTTAAACCAACTAAGAAAAGAAGGAATGAAAAAAATAAATGGCCGATCCGACAGCACTTGAAAGAGGGTTTACAGCCTTTCTCCGAAAGGTAAAGCAAAGATAGAAGTTTTCAAGGACTGTCCGGCGCACGGACGTTCCGGCTGTCACTGAAGAGGCCAATTGGAGCTGACATTAATTGAAGGTGCTCCGGCCTGGCCGTGACAAGGGACGTCTTTGTGTGTCCCGGCGCACGCCATAAAACTCTTCAACGAAAAAGAGAATTGGTCGCTCTGCTGAGTCGAGTGTTGTCAGGGTCTGTTGCCACTTACGGATAATAAAATCCGCTTTTCTAAACTTCGATTTTCAAAAAATAATTCTGTGGTTGCTTCGTAAAGAATTTCTAACAGTGTTCCTTCGAAAATAAATATTAAGAGGATGCTATACCTAAAAATAACTCAAAATATCGATTTTTTTATTGCTTTAAATTAGAGCTACAACTAAATATGTGTGCAAAAGTTTAAACCCGTTATTGCATTAGTTAAAAAGTTGTAGACACTTTTCGGATCCAATACAATAAAAATTAAGCGCTTCGAAATAGGTGTTCGTCCTTCAGAGAGGAAAATTTTGGTTTTGAATTCAAAGTGTATTGGCGAGAATATAATGAATTATTTTTCATCTGCATTGTATTTCGAATGATTAATTTCAATAAGAAGTGCAGTCATAGATAGAATACACCATAACCGTAACTGTTCTGTCAGGTTTAAGTTTTGTTTTTTTCGTTTGAGTTCTTATCGTTATTTTTATATTTGTGTTTTATTATGATTTTTCGGTTCTAAAACACAAAAACGGTATTTTTTAAACCTTATCACACATTTGCTGTGTTATAATTCTATCTTTTATATTTCTGTGGAAATTAATTAACATTTTGCTGCTGCTTAACCATGCCGTGACGAAAACGTATGTCTGATGCTAAGACCACGTTCGCATGAGGCGTTTCAACGCTCGTATGGCGAGGCTCGCAAGGTCCAGCCATTAAATTATGTCTATTTATTCCTCTAATTCAAGTATCTATCTTTGCGACCTTGAAGAACGGGACCCTGATAGCCTCGCCAAACGAGTGTTTTACGCGCCTCATGTGAACGGGGCCTAATAAGACGAAAGTAAATAAACTGTGGTGTCCTGAATGAGAGGAAAACAATTACTGACACTGCTCTGTGTGCTGTTGATATCTCTAAAACTCAAAACACTATTTTGAGGATTTCGCGTCTGATAAATATCACTCCTATCGAAGAAAAGGACCACAGTTGGACAGATGATCCAACGGAGGGTTGACACTTCAAAACTGTGTTCAACCAAATATCGTCATAGACGTGGGGCTAGTGCGAGGTAAATCTGTCGTGGTCTAAAGTTGGCGCGGTTTGGAGAATGGGGATTGCTCTCTAGGGTTGCCAGCATTTGAGTATCAGAAGAAAAAAAACATTTGGTAAAATTATTTCTTAAAAAAGAGGACAAAAATAGCACCCATTATTAGCGTATATAATTGCAAGGTATCTGATAAAAAGAATAATCTTTGACGATTCTTGGTATATTAACCACAAACTGAAAGAAAATCTACTGAACATATTACTTAGGTATTTTTAAAGAAAGAGTCAATGCAAGAACAGATTTATAAATGTGTGTGTGTGTGTGTAAACACTGACCATTTATTTAAGTCTTTTTTCAAAACGTAACAAAAAATAAGAAAATCCACTTTTTAAACAACAAACATACAACAACAAAATAATGGTAGATACATATATAATTAATAGAAATTAAACATTTTACTTTTCATATTTGTTTCTGCTCAGCAATCAAAGTTGAGTTATTGAATTCGATTTAATGCTAACAAAAAAGGTGGCAAGGTTAGAAACGCAATTTCCTTCCCAACTAAAAAAATGCTGCGAATCGTCCATATTTGGGGTTTACATATTGGGGGTAACTATACACTAGAGGTTGAGCTTTCTATTATACGTTGGTGCGTTTTAATAATACGTACAATATACAAGATCTAGTACGTATTTGAATAGCTGTGGTTTACATAACGATATAGTAGGCAGTGTAAATATCGTGAAGTTTGCACGTAATGTTTGAAATATGAAGTACATTTTTTAGTGTAATCCCAAATGATGAACAAAGAGAAAAAAAAATGAACAACCGAAAAAAAGAGGACAGATATGATCTACCTTAAAAAAAAGTGTGTAAAAAAGACCTGCGCGGAAAAAAAGAGGACATGTTCTCTTTAAAAGATATGTTCTGGCAAACTTAATGGGACTCTATTTCAAAATGACGAGCTACTGTTCTAGAATCTTTTCTTTCGGTATCGATCCCAGATCACCGCCGATAGCCCGTTGTTTTGCTACAGTGCTACGTTAATTCAACTATCAATCCTATCTTCTCTCCTATTCATTTCCCTTTTTTAGTGCTTCAAGACATTTCCTTAACTTTCCTCTTTTATAGAAATTTAAATTTTGTAATATCCTTTTATTTATTACTAGCCCGGCGTTGCCTGTGACCGTGGTGTAAGGTATTAATCTGGTGTAAAATTTTCCGCAGATTTCAAATCCGTTGAAATTTGTACTCCATATTTAACGGTCAAGGACAGGGATGGCGAACCTATGACCCGCGGGTCAGACACTGACCCAAGCAGGCTTTTTAAATTGCCCATACGGTGATTTTTATAAACTTATCACATTTCATCATATACATAAAGAATTTTAATTATTTTTCGAACCCCTCTTTAAAAATATGAAGAAAATACAAGTGTTAATAAATAACTTAAAAATGAAAACAATAATGCATAAATGATTTTTGTAAAATGTTTTTAACTTATTGATTATACATAATGCTGTTTTAAGATTTATATGAGAATATTAGGATATTTATGACGAAACTTGACATCTTTAATAGGGATTCGGAAATGAAATATACTTCCCTCAATTACAAAAACATTTTCAAAGCACAATAACAATGAAAAATACGCTTGAAGTTCAACAAAATGCAATCAAAAAATATTTAATGACTACAGGTAGTAAACTAGTCTTTGAGGTCATTTTTAATCAATTTAAAAGTATGGAAAATACATTTCACTTTATTTTATATCCATACAAAACGAAATTCGAAACAATAGAGTTAAACGAATTTAAGTGGCTAGGTATCCATGATTTAGAAATGGAATTAGTTGAATTTCAAAGCAGCATAGTTTTGAAAAATAAATTTGATAACTTGATTTCTCCCCTTTTATATTGATCTCCCCTTTTAAATTGCAAAATTAAAAGTTGTAAAACAAAAAGGAATCGTTAGTTTTTTAAAGGATTAAAAAAAAATTAAGAACCAAAAAAAGTAGTTTTTTACCTTGCTCCCTCCTTCTTTCCAAGTGACCCACGAGCTAGCACTAAAAAATAATGAACAAAATATGACCAACTTCTTGAAAAGGTTCACCGTCCCTGGTCTAGGATATAGAAAAAAGAACTGTGACTGTAGTTAAAAGATTTATCGTCTGGCTGGAAAAACAATCAAAGCTGAAACGAAAAAATAATAATTTTCTCCGCGTGTAAAATGAAAGCGGAAACGTAAAAAATAATTTTCTGAGCGTTCTCCGGGGCGATTAAAAAATGTGGCTTGGTTCCAAGGCTGACTGCAAGGTCACGTGGATAGAAAAGTCAAGATTGGGGTTATTCTTCTTTCGCGGAAGAAAGGCGTTGAGGAACCAGGTAGTGATAAAACTATTATATTCATTTTAAAATGTTCTAGATTAATTTTTAAAATTTCGCCGCGACCCAAAAATTGCAAAAAATGTGAACTTCATGTGTGCCTAATCTAATTGCTGTAAATGCTATAGAACGTCAGAATTTTGCAGCCGCGAAACAGACAAACAAACACTTCCTTTTAAAATATTAGAGATGATGTGAAGAATCATGTGGTACCTAACTATTTACAGTTATAGTTAGGCAAGAATCATCATTGATTCAGGGGCACGGTATCCAAGTTACAGTAAATAATAACTTTGTTCGTGTTGTCCGAACTCAGAAAAAGGCATTATTTTAGCATTAAAATAAAGTATTAATGCATTTACATTGCTTATTGCACAATTCTTGTTTCACAGGTAAAGATATTATTCTTCGCAAATGTTATACAGATGATTCTTGATTACCTTGATATTTCATGATTACGCAGCTTTTGTCTTGTAACAGTTTTAGACCTTACGGCTACATTCTTTAAGAAATTCTTTGCGATCTACACTGTTTCATTGAGCGAATGAATTTTCGCTGCCTAACAAAAGCGGTGAACACAATTTCTAAGCCTTCAATTGCCATTGTTTACTGAAGTAGCTCCTTCTAAACGCATGCACGCTTATTCCTTCGTCTTCTACGAAATCTTCATTCATTATTCTTTCTTCACCCCTACAATTTCGGTGCAACTTGATGTTACTGATAAAACAGTTGAAAAGAATCATTTTGCCCTTTAGTTATGACAACGTCTTCACCGGCAATTTGGGTTTCCCGATGATTTATTTGATTGCACATTTCGATGGGGATTGGAATTTAGTTCGCATTATCAGTTGTGGATCAATCCGGAGTAATTAAAAATCCAGACGGTTGAGAGTTCAAAATTTAGATCAAAGAGTCACGTACGTGTGGCCTGATGCACGTTTGATCAGTCGTGGCAACAAATGTTGTCACTTTGACATGGTGTAGAAATTTGAAAAGTGTGTGTGTGTGTGGGGGGGGGTGGCTGCTCAGAAGTCGACATCGTTCAAAATGACGAGGCGTCCTTGGATATTTCCCCTTTGGGATGGATCCCGGACCGTCGCCGATACCTCGTTTGTGTTGGTATCCAGTGCAACGTTATTTAAACTACCATCCTATAAATTATTTATTCTCCCACATTTATTTTCCTTTTTTTACTGTTTTAAGACACTTCCTTTAACTTCCCTCCTACAGAAAATTTAATTTCCTATAAAATTGTTTTATAAATTATGATGTGGGGGGGGGAAGTAATTAGCTACTTAACATCGCATTGAAGCTTCACGACGGGCTATTGCCGACGGTCCGGTATCAATCCCGAAGTGATAGATCGTTATTGAACAACAGTCAGACAAAGAGAAGAACACCTGAACTGGCACCCCACTCTCCAAGAACGTGGCTTAAAATTTCGTGGTGTGGGACTTGCATCTTTCACTTGGGGATTCATCCCGGACCATCGCCACTAGCCCTATGTGTTACTCCAGTGCGACATTAATTGCGATGCCTACGTATCTGTACTGGTTATAATACCCAATTTTGGATGTGGATACCAATATCCAGTTTTGACCACAGGTTCGATCGGAATGAGTGGAGTTCTCAATAGGTATAGGATAGAAATACGGACATACCTTTATATAGGGTGACCGCCAAATTGAAGTAAGGCATCGGGATATGCAGGTTCCTTCTTTTGGAATCAGGTGGTTCTTTCCTTCTGGAATCTAGAGATATCTATTATTGGTGAACGACACAGTAAAGGCAGCCGTATTCTGTTTGGTCACTTCGTTTATTTTTCATTCATTCAATTCGTCGGTGGTACATCTTTTAATTGTAGAGTTACCATATTTTTGGAAATAGCTGACCACAACCGAAATTCGTCTCCTCTATTTTTTAGCGTTTCTCTATTGTAAACCCCGTCTGACCTTTTCCCAATATCCTGGGTGCTAAGTCCCGACCTTGCCACACAGATGTATACCATCAGTTTTGATCCTTGTGTTGGCCGAGTGACATTGCGCCACTTCAGATATCAGCCCCATTGGGTGAAATCGCATCCGTTCCCTTTTCTCGGAATTGAAAGGTGATGAACTTGGTCACTCACCTCAACTTGGAACTCCTCAAGTTCAGGGATTTGTTAGGGGACTGGAGATTGAAACAAATAGCTTGAAGGTTGCGTTTCCCTGCTTTTAGAGCAAAACAATATTTGATGTTATTGTCATATCACAGTATCCCCACTCTCCAAACCTCCACATCACGCCAGAGTGAGAGTATTTGAGACCACAGCAGATTGAACGTGCACCCGTGTACACGACGCTCTACGATGTGGAGATAAACTTTTCGCCGTTAGGTACTCTGTAATTGATGCTTCCGATGCCTCCTCAGCGAAATCCAAGTTGTTTCATGCGAAAACTTTTCCGTCGCATCCGCTCTTCCAAAATCCGATGCGCTGCTAAAACAGAGCGTGTTTTTCGAGTCCGGCACAGTCCTGTCACGTAATCCTCGCGTCCGGAAACAGCGCGTCTCGTTATCGCCAAACAAGTCCAACGAAGTTAAGGAGCCGTTTGTATAACTCGATTTCGAAGCGCCGCTTCCTGCCGCTACCGTTGTGGGCGGAGCTCGCAAACTTCACCTGTCTTGGCAGTGTGCCAGAAGGGACGTAATGGCGTCGCATCTCGAAGGATGATGGCGTCTCATGCTAGTGGCGGAATGTTTTGTAATCGGTGATGGAGTGTTTGATTTCTTTTGCATCGAAAAGCACTTGTGAAGGCTTGTACTTGGCTTATGTGTCAACAATCTTTCCAATCGTCTGCTCCACTCAAGAGCACATCTTTAGGTGTGTACGGGCATCACAGTCCCGAGGAACCCGAGCGATCTCTTCTTTTCCCATGGGGCTTACTCACGTTGGGTTGGTGTGGA
The DNA here is from genome assembly GCA_947359465.1 of Metellina segmentata. Classification (NCBI taxonomy): domain Eukaryota; kingdom Metazoa; phylum Arthropoda; class Arachnida; order Araneae; family Tetragnathidae; genus Metellina; species Metellina segmentata. Next base: position 3,030,630 of record OX375879.1, read on the forward strand.
AGTTTGGAGAGTGGGGTGCCAGCTCAGGTGTTGCTTCGTCATTTGACCGTGGCTCAAAATTAGGAGGTGTTGTCCTAGGATCTTTCCCTTAAGGGACTGATCCCGGACCGTCGTCAATAGCCCGTTGTGTTGCTTTAGTACGAATTTAACTAAAATTACCTTTACCATTACCCATGGGGCTTACTGCCTCTGGTAAACATGGGCGTCGCTACACCAGGATGCCCGAGCGATCTTTTTCGTTCGCCAAATTGAAATAACACTTGGTGAGGCGGGCCGACGGCAAATCAATGGAGGGTCGCATGAGGCCCGAGGTCTGTGGGTTCTTTGTCCTATACCAAGGCTATTTTTAAGGTTTTTTTTTATTTATTCTAAACATGAAGTAATATATAGTGTCCACATCTGAAAATTTTAATATCACCAAACAAACAAACTGTTCAAACAAACTTCTTGGAACACACCAAAGAAAACCTCTATGTCTGCATAAAATATCTAGTAAATGGTACTTAACCTTTACGCTGCGACGCTTAGATTTTTTTCAATCATCTCCAGGAACGGCTCTTTCGCTTGCATGTTCGAACCCCTTACCTAATAACCTAACTAGAGCCTTGCGTGGCATTTACGACTGACGCTTTCCTTTCATAGTATTGTATGGCGTATATCACCAGAGCGACCTTCTGCCTTTCCCCCAAGGCGTTCACACCTCACGGTCGACAGGGTAGGGTACCGAATAGAAGGAGGGATCCTCTAGAAGGTCAGTCGCTGACAGCTCGTATGTGGAGATCGATGCCAACGGTCACTTAAAACGGGGATAACATCCACCATAAACAGATCTATGCCATGCCGCTGGTGTAAACGAAATTATATTGATATCAACTGTCTACATGCCCGAGGTTAACTTTTCAATCGCTATAAATTCACAATCATATCAAATTGGATGGATGAAGTCATTTTTTAGAGTGTTCTTAGAAAATAGTTGGCACAATTTATTTCATTTCTTCTCTATTTTAACTCAAATACTTTTTTTTGAAAATCGACTTGATCGCAGATGAATTTTCAAAGATAATTTTACTTTAAAGTAGTTGCCCATTCTTAAATGAATGCATTTCTTTTCAAATTTCCTTATTAAAATGGGGGTCGCCATAGTTCTGGGCTTGTCCACTGTTAACATCATGTTGGTTGTATGCTTCACATATGCAATTCCTCCCTGGTATTTCTCGGTTATGTGTCACTAAAACTTTTGTGTCTGTTGATCCAGTACTTGTCAGTATTATGTTTGCAGCTTGGCCCAATATGGCGTTTGTGTCATGAAACTCAAAGCAATCAACCATCTTCCTGAAATGAGTCGCAGTTGGAAGAATAGCGCATTATCAACCGAAGGGTTGGTTTGGAACCAAAGACCGTCGTGTTGGTGGGGGTTCTTTAAATGTGTCGTAGCCTCAAATGTCCTCACGTTGCCGTGGTGTGGCAGTTTGGAAATTGGGGAGCAAGGTGTTGACCTGGCGAGGTTCCTCTGACCGTGGTTCAAAATAACGAGGTGTTGGCCTAGGATCGTTTCCTTCGTCATTGTTTTCCTACCTGTAAGAAACCACTGTTGTGTCCCAGTACGAACTTAATTCAAATATCTACATACCTGTAATCGTATTATAACGTGTTTATGTTTGAAAGAAATGTCAATATAATTCTGGTTGCTTTATCTATTTTTAGTATTTCAAAAGGTATTAGATATTTAAGAATATATTAAAGATCTCAGGGCATACTTTAGAAATAAATAAGAGATTATGTAAAGACCGATCCCTCGATTGATAACTATTTTTGAGCATTTTGAAAGTGACGGGAAAAGTAGAAGCATATTTGTTATGATATTTAACACTGAAACTTTTAGTGAGAAAGTAAAAGTACACACAAAAAAAGGTATAAATAGGGAGAATTGACACTTAAGAAAGATAAATGCTTTCTTTTCTTAATTATACCTTTTTTGTGCACTTTTTCTACCGCGAGACAAAAATAGAGATGCTTGGTTCTCATTTTTCACAAAATCTTCCTCTCTGCTCTTTTTTGTTAAAATAAACATTTTTTTTCCTACTTCGCTTTTAATGTTGCGGAATGAAATTGGGATTTTAGAAAACGTGTATTTTATCTTTTCTCGAATTTTCTGCTGCTGTAAATTTCGACGAATAACTTTTGTTCAACTATGCTAAGTTCAGAGTACAGCTCTTATCCGACAGTTCTCGACTCACGCCCATTCCTGTTCTTGGTCTGTTCCACGCTCTGCTATATACAACAAATCTATGTTCTTCACTGCTCTCTTCTTTAATTGCTACCAGCTTTGAAAGTGCTTCCCGGTTCTGTTTCTCTTCCTGATTGTTTCCACATTATTCCCTGTTCTCAAACAGCTCCCAAACCTCTCTTCCCACACACTGATCCCTATTCTTACACTGTTCTCTGCTCTTGAACTTTTCCCTGTTCTTAACTCTTCTGGTTGTCTTGAGAAGGTTTCTCGTCAGTAGAAAAACTGACCAGATCTTGATGGACGAGATATCTCGTCATTACAAGAATACTGACCTCATCTTGATCTCATAAAAATGATGTTTTTAAATGTTCATCTTTGTGACAATTTATCTCGTCATTTAGCAAAATTGTTCAGATCGAAATAAACGAGATATCTTGTTGAAACCACTTAGAGTGCTAAACTGTTCCCTTCTCTCGAACTGTTCCCACGCTGTTCCCTGTTCTTAAATGGTTCCCAAACTGTAACCTGCTCTTGAACTATTCCTACTCCGTCTTGTTCTTAAACTGCTCTCACCCCGTTCTTGAACTGATCCAAAACTACTTGAAGTGTTTTAAACTGAACCTGAGTTCCTCCACTTGACGAATTTTTGAGACCAGTGTAAAATAATATAAAGACAACATGTCAATGAAATCCAGGTTCTGCCCGTCTGTCGGGAAAATTGCTGTAATCTAGGAGGTGGCATTCGCTATTAACCCTTCTGGGTGCGTTCTCGACGAGATATCACGTCTTAACAAAACTTATCAGATTGAAATGGACGAGATATCTCGTCAAAACCACTTGTAGGGTTAAGGTGCACGGCTCGTACATTTTAAGTAGAGGAGTGAGGTATTTTAGAACAGCTGTGGGGGAGTAAAAGAGAACAGGTTAAAAAACAGTTTCTTTAAAAATCATGAATAGCAAAAAAAATTTCACCGTAAAGAACAGTATTTCCCATCCCTAAGATAAGGAATGGAAGAAACGAATTGTCACAGTGTCCATACGTCACGTGCGATCTGCGTCCTCCAACGAAACCCTATTTCGTTTTGGGGATGTTTTATTTATACTCTGCTTTAAGATTGAACGGAGGAGAATATGATACGAATCTACGAGCAATCAGTTTCTTGGCATTGATTTATAGGAATCGATAGTTCTTCCATGTCGTTGCAATTCTATTTCATGCGAATGGAATTTATGTGGCATGAAGGACGAATGGGAGCGAGTTTCCAGAACGTATGTTATCTCCAAATGATGGATATGAAGGCTTTAAATAAATATACTTAAAATGACGTACGGGTAATAATACACAATTTAGGGATGGGAAATATATTATTTTCGGTGAAGACTTCTTTGTTATTTTATAAGAACAGGAACGGAGTGAGAGCAGTTTGAGAACAGGGAGTAATTTAAGAACAGGGAGCAGTTTAAAAATAGGGAGCAGTTGGGAACAGTTCAAGAACAGAGCGAGAGCAGCTCAAGAACAAGGCGAGTGTAGTTCAAGAAAAAGACGAGAGCAGTTTAAGAGCAGAGATTAATGCAGAACGAGGAATAATCAAGGACATGAATCGATATGTCTAGAACTGTTGAATAACAGCTTCTTTTGTGAGAGGCAAATAAAGTTGTTTGGAGACAAAAATGGTGTGTAACAGCTTTCTGTAGATGCAGGGGAAGTCGAAGAACAGAATTGCCACTGTCCATACGTCACGTGCGATCTGCGTCATCCAACGAAACCCATTTTCGTTTTTGTATGTTTTATTTATACTCATTTTGGTCTTTGTTTAGGATTAAACTTCGGAGAATATGATACGAATCTACTAGTAATCGGTTTCTTGGCATTGAGGAATCGATAGTTCATCCATGCCGATACAATTCTATTTCATGCGAATGGAATTTATCGGGCATGAAGAAGGAATGGTGCGAGTTTCCAGAACGTAAGTCACCTGTTGTATTATCCAAATGATGGATTTGAGCACTTTGAATAAATATACTTAAAATAACGTAAGAGAGATTCATAGGAGGGAAAATATTGCTTTTTTCGGTTGCCATTCCTGCTATTTTTCAAGAAGTGTTTTTCAACCTACTCTCTGCTATTCTAAAATATCATTCGTACTTAAAATGCGCAAGTTCCTTAATAGTGACTGTTACCACCTACATAGATCATGTCGCGCCGCTGTTTTCGCTAAGAAGAATAGAGAAGTGTAGTGAGTGGAAGTAATCCAATAACAGGAAACTAACCCTACCCTACCATGTAAGCCAACGTGAACTCTACCACCCTCACGGCCACATCTTTAAGTGTGTACGGTCATCACAACCCATAGGTACCCGACTGATTTGTTCCTCTCCTGTTTTACACTATCGTTATGTTTTTTACTTTACCTTTCCTCCTTCGCTATTTTGTGTTTGTCGCAGCTTGGTCAAACATTTCCAGTTAAGAATAGAACACAAAATCAACATGAACCCTACCATGATTACTTCCATGAAACCCTATATCGTCCATGTGACTACTACTAATCCCACATGAAACCCTACGTCGTCCATGAGCCCTCCTTTACCTACCACAAACTCTAGCATCCAAACCTACCTCATCCATGAACCCTAGAATAACTACAACCAACTTTATCATGAAATCATGGGGTATATGGACGAGGTATCGTTCATGTAATCTGCCAAGAATACTACCGACCCTACCTCTTTTACAAACCCTATCTCGTCCACTTACCTTACTATGAAGCAGGAATTAACCAACAGCGTCGTCCATTTCAATTTGGGCGCAACAAACAACACGAAGTGAACTCGCGTACCCTGTCAAACCATTATCGTATTTTCCGCATAAAACGCAGAGGAACAACACATCCGTCCGTATGGAAAAAACGGAGCCTACCTCGTCCATGTACCCTACCATGAAACCCTACCTCTTTTACAAACCCTACCTCTTCCACTTACCTTACCATGCAACAGGAATTAACCAACAGCGTCGTCCATTTCAATTTGGGCGCAACAAGCAACACGAAGTGAACTCGCATCCCATGTCAAGCCATTATCTCCTTTTCCGCATAAAACCGCAGAGGAACAACACATACATCAGGAAGGGGAAAAAACAGCCGAAATTCTCCCGGAAACGAAACCGGAAACTCGCTCCGCGTTTGGGGATCGTAAAACTAATCAATGCTTCTAATATCTGTCGCGGGGGCCGTATTTGTGGGCCGAGTCGTAAATCTCCATTTGGGGCCCCTTCGCTGTCGGAGAGGTTTTTGCTCCGTGCTTAAGGGATTTGGCGGTTTCATTTGTTGTATTCAGAGGGAGGTCGTTTTTTACTCCCAATATGTCGAGTCGCCGCGCTAGCAGCATGCGAGTTGGTGGCGCTGCAGGTTCTATTCTATCCCGAATGTATCTAATAATTAAAACTTTCCTTGCGAGTATGTCCGTTTCTTGATGTCTGTCTTGTATGTGGCACCACCATGGCCAAAAGAAAAAGCCGACCGAAATCGGAATCTGTGGTTGCTAGATTGTAATACGAACCTTCATAACATTTACGCTGCGGCGGTTAAAATTTTTTTCAATCGTCTCACAGAACGGCTCTTTCGCCTGCATCTCCGACCCCCCCCCCCTCACCTAATTACCTAACTTGAGCGATAGAGCCTTGAGTGGTATTTAAGACTGACGTTTTCCTTTCATAGTATTGTGTGGCGTATTGTTTGGCTACCTTCTGCCCTTCCCCCAAAGCGTTCACATCTCACGGTCGACAGGGTAGGATACCCAACAAAAGGAGGAACCCTCTAGAAGATCATTCGCTGACAGCTCGTAAAGGGTGATCGACGCAAGCGGTCGCTTAAAAGGGGGATAACATCCACATTACACAGATGTATACCATGCCGCTGGTGTAAACGAAATTTATCTACCTGCCGCAGCGTAAAGGTTAAGAAACTATGTTTAGTTTATAGAATTAAAATTCCTGGCGAGATTTTAAACTTCTTCTTCACAACATTTTTATGTTTTAGCTGATTTATGTTTTCTATCTGAGCAACTAATATTAATTCTGAAATGGAGTTGAAGAGGAAGACTGTTTCAGCAACACTGCTTTTAAAAATGAATTCTACTATTTCACAAGTGCTTTGGCTGTGACAGCTCTGTTCAATACCCTGCAACGCTCAATAAATTTAAAAAGGCTTTAAAATAGGGTGCAAGAAGAGACTTTATATACTAGTTTTAAAAAATGAGTGCGTTATTTGAGGAGCTCTGCGCCTATGACATCCCTCACGGCAAAGTAAAACGTCCCATAAATTAAAAGATTCTTGAACGCTTGATGAATAGAAAAAAGACGAAAATCGCCAATAGAAATTCACCTTCGAGGTACACTATCCCCAAACACTTCTTGACAGCCTCAAAGCTCAACTGATTTTTACGACGAAGCAGTTTCGTATGCCCCCAAGCTTATACGATCACTTTTGTTTTTCCTGTCATTATGCTTCGTCTTTTCACTCCAGAGATTCGACCATTAATTGCGTCTACATTAATATTTTTTTTCCCGCAATACGCATTCCACCTACGTCATCTTGTTCATGGAACGGGCAGAAAAAATTCTTTTAATCCCCAATCGGAGAACATTTTCATCCGAATTCCTCCTTTTTCCCGGATGTCCGGAAAGAGAGAAATCTCCAGGAGGCGAAAATGTCCGGGAGCAATTGATGATACCGCTCCAGATGAATTCCCTTGTTGGTGACGTCACAGCATGGCGGACTTTTGTTGAGCTTATTTTTTGCTTCCAGAAGTGAGGCAGGACTTTTTTTTTTCTATTCTCCTTTGTGTAATGCATATTATTCTCTTTTTTATACCCATTAAATCGAGATTCGGTAAATCAACATGATTTACCTATCGAATCTATCTGTCGGGCCGAGTTTTGTGTTTTGCTCTTCGCTATAAAATACTGTTCTGGTTGTTTCTCCCTAGAGTGATATGGGGTTTAAGAAATTTAACTTCACCTGGCTCACTTTTAGAGTACTTTTAGTCCCTCGAGTCAAGTGCTTTGAAAAATTATGTAGGACTATAGTCTGTAGAGATATACACTACCCTACAATAATGGACCGGAAAGAAAGATGTGATGGTTAGGGCAACTTTTTGCAATAAATGCAACTTTTTTTCACACGTTCTACGCTGCATGTAAAGTACAAAAACCAAAATTCCTCCTTCATGGGGTGTATTATAAGTGAGTTATAACCGCAACATAAATGCAACTTTTTGCATAATTTGCTTTTTGCAATGGCGGATCGAACAAGTTCATGAAAAGAAGGTGTTCGTACTAACAGACAAAAGTGAATAAATCTCTGAATATTGAGCGAAAAGATTTTGTGATTCTGCTATCCGATACAGCACATTATATGACTGCAGCTGTCACAGTTTTTCAATGTTAAAGAAATTACCGAACAAGGATCGGTCATTCAACGTTCTTCTGTATTTAATGATGTATTATAATACTGTTGTACGCTAGTAAAATAGTCAATATGTATTGAATTTTTTAATTTTTTACGAATAATTTATTTTAGATTTTAGTGTATCAAAAATAAATTATCAAAAAACTTTATTTCCTCAAATGCAACTTTAGGGAATAATAAATGCAACTTTTCCCATTTTAACTGCAACAAAAAAGTTGCCTTAGTGATGGTATAAAGGAAATAATACATGCTTTAACAGGTGCTGCAATGACATTAGCAACCCTTGTAGACATACTTTCAACAAGGTTTTGTTACACAGCTACGGATTTTTGTGTCCATTCCAGCTGCAAGAATGTCGCCAGCTCAGCTGTCGATTTCGGACGTGGTTCTCTGTTCCGTAAGCGTCGCTCTAACGCGTCCCACAAATGTTCTATGCGGTTTAAGTCGGGACTCTGAGCCGTTCAGGGAAGACGTTTTGCATCCATATCTTGATACCCCCTGCTTGACAAAGGCTGTAACATGACATGGAGCGTTATCGTCTTGGAAGTAACATTCGTCCATTCCATAAAATTGCCAGAGCGTAGGAAGAACCTGATGGTCCAAAATGTTCATTGCGTTCAATTGACCAGGAACAACCTACAAAGGTCCCAGTCCCTACCACGAAAAACACCCCCGTACAAGTAGTCGTATTTTATACAAATCCCTCCCTCTGGTGTCCTGCCCATTATTGTAGGGTAGTGTATTTCTGCAAACATAATGATGGTGTCGTTCTATGAAAACACAAATTGTATAACTCTAAAAATAAAATATTATCATCGCACCGAAATGTGTCTTTAAAAAACGGTTTTGTAGACAAACAAATATTAAAAGAAATTTCTACCTCAAAGAATTTCATGAGCACTTATACACACACTATTACATATAGATTTATGGAAGTTCTGTTGAATTTTGGAGTACAGATTAGTGATACTTATGCGTACATATCAATAGATTTTGTACAAATAAGTAAATAGTTATTTAACGCCAGACTAGAGCGACAAAACGAGCTATTAGCGACGGTCCGGGATCCATCGCAAAGGAAAACATCCGAGGACAACACCACGTCCTTTTCAATCCCAGTCAGATGACAAAATCAACACTTGAGCTGGCATCCCACTCTCCAAACTTCCTCACCACTTTAATGTGTGGACAATGAGTCCACGACAGATTTATCGTTCACCAGGCCCCACCTACGCGACGGTCTTGGGTTGGGCTATTAGTAAGTAAAGTAGTGTTGATAACAAGGGGATTTCTATTTTTCACCATCCTGTTTATATTTTCGATGAAGTATCTCTCGTCACTAGCAAAACTGAACAGATCTTGACGGACTATATATATCATTATTAGAAAAAACTGACCGGATCTTTTAACCCTTTACCATAAAAAATTGGACTGTATCTTTATGACCAGATATCTTGTCATAAAGATGACGATCGACATATCTCGTCACTTGGAGAGTTAAAGATACAACGGTCGTTCGAAAAGTACTACCCGTTTGAGCATGCGCACCAGACAGTTGCAGGTGGTGCACCGGTCAAGGTCAATTAGTTTTAGGGACTCGTCTGCCAGCTGTTTACTGAATTACATCGCATTATAACGGTAATTGTTGTTCTGTAAAGCGCATAAAATGTCCAAGAAAATCGAGCGTGCCGTCAAATGTGAAGTGAGATCTATGATCTAATCTCTAAACGCAAAAAATGCGCGACCAAGCGAAATGTATCGTGAAATCAAAGCAGTGTAGGGTGATGCGATGGATGAATCATGTGTGCATTTCGGGGTCGCAATTTTAATGAGGGAAGAGAGAACGTCTATGATGAGGAGCGATGGTGCTGCCCAAGTGTCAGTAGGGTTGAACTTGTCAAGTTTGTTGACACATTCATCAAACAATATCGGCATGTGACTTCGGATGAACTTCTTCATGATAAATTTTCACATGTGTCTCGCACATTCATTTAGGAAGTGGTAACAGATCACCTCAAATTCAGAAAAATTTGTGCAAGGTGGGTTCTACGCATGCTCCATGACGACCACAAAAGCTTAAAGACGTTACTGCTTATCTCAATGGACTACTGGCGGCAGAGGAGTATGACGCTGAAATTCAAAATCTCGTCACAAGATACGACAAATGTTTAAATTTGCATAATGTAAAATAAAAAGTGTGGTTGAAAAATTTTAATTGGTCTGCATATTATTTAAAAACGGGTATTACTTTCCGAACTACCTTCGTACTTTATTTACATGGAAAATTAGGAGTAAAAAACTCTATTATTTGTTAACTACGTATAATTTGTTTACTGAAGCATTTAAATTCAAATAATTAAATTCTAATAATTTAAAAAATATTCTTCTAAGACCGTGAGGTGTTGATTAGAAACATTATGCATATTTACAATGCCTTTTATTCTCTACTAATCTGTTGCTAGATTATAAAATAATTCTACAGATTCTTCTCGGTTAGACCAGACAGCGTTATGGAAGTAGAAAATTGTTTTAAATAATTATAACGCTCCAAAAGAGGAAGAGGGGGGGGGGGATATGTTCATCCTGCCATTCCACTCCTTCGATACAGATGGGGAAAATAATCGTAAACGTAACGAACGTAGGAAGATAAAATAATCTTTCTGTAAGGCAATGTGTATTTACGATTTTCAGAGAAATAATTGTATCCAATATTCTGATGAAATTCGAAGTTATTATTGTATGAGGGGGGATCTGTTTTTACTTGCGATACATTTCCAAAGATGTTTTCATATATGCAGAAAAGAATATAATTAGTTTCCTCGAATTTAATGTTGTCTTTTTTTCCAGGTATGTGTTTTGAAGCTCCTTTCAATCGGAATTCAGGTATTGAAATCCATCTGGGTAAATATTTGTTTAAATCCATCATTTTTGTATTTATGCTGTCGAAGTGTTTGTTTGGGTTATCTTGTAAAGTTCCAGATCTTGGAGTCTTTTTGGAAACAGGAACTTCAATGGTTAAAAGGAATTTTCAATCTTGTTCTTAAGAACAGACGTTTATTTCCCGAATTCAGGAACAAGAAATTCGATACTTGATGCGCTGAGGAAGTAATCGATTATTTGTTTCGGTGGGAGTTTCAAAGAGAAGTTTGGGATGGGTTCTTAATCTACTTGAAGGAAATGATGATTGAAACGATTTGATTTACCATCCTTTTAGAAATTAACTAGATTCGGTCAATGTTTGAGTGGGAAATTTTTGTATTAACTATCAAAATTTCTTAAGTGCTATGAAATATGATTGATTTTACACTATAGGAACGTAACAAATGATTTTACTTTAGAATTGACAGCTTGAAGGTTAGATTCAATCTTCAAATAATTAAGATGTAGTATGATGCGCGATATTGCAAATAGAATAAGATTTTATAAAATCGCGATGCTTAGAGAAACAAATAAGGTACGTGATAAAATAACAAGAAATACAGAAATAGATTCATGAAAAGAATTAGAATGTATGCAAATAATAAATGAAACTTGAAAATCAGATATATCGAGAAATAATGTTAAGTGTGTCAAGGATAATATTAGATTATTAGGGCTACTTGATGAACCTTAAAATATAGAGATTATTGAGATGATAAAAGAACCTATAGACACACAAAACACTTGACCTCAAATCCAAATTTTGTTAGATTCAATTTGAATTGTTCTTCAATGTAGTTAAATGTTCCACGATTTCATCAATAAAACAAACTTCTCCAGCCAGCATTCAATTCTATGCAAGCGCCGAAAACATCCCTGCTTTAAGTAGGTAATAGCGTGCTGGGATGTATATTCAATTTTTGGAGCCCCTGTAAATAGAAGGGATCGAAAACATACACTTTTCGGGTGACTTATTTAAATTCTGGTGACTTATTAAAATTCTTGTGACTATTAGTATTAACCAGCTCTAAAAAATTGTACGAACTTTTATGACCAAGTTTTTGTTTTTCTTTATAAAAATCTTGAAGCATTTATCATTTAAAATGGATTCAAATTAATCGCATCTATTAGTCAGCTAAAAAATTAGACTAAAATTTCATGTCATTTTATTCAATGTTCTTAATACTTATACTTTTTTCTTTACAAAACTGTTTTTACTTTGTCTGTACTGCTGTGAATAGTAACGGAGATAAAGTGATTTGAATTGACCTCGATAGTTTTTTTTAATTCGTATTCCTTAAATTCATTTTTCGTTACTTGTGATTGGGCAGCACAGAAGTTAAGGACGAGACAAGCGGGAACTAACATTTTACTTTTGAATGAAATCGAGTGGACTCATTTCTTACTTGTTGTCGAGGGTATGACCTTGAATATAAGAGTTAGTGTTACCAAGAGACTAGTTTTAAAGGACTACTCACAGACGTCTAGTTGTTGAATGAAACTTGAAAAATTTCAAATTCATCCAACCCCAGGGTATCTTCTTCAGCTGTGATCCCATTATTCTTTTCCCCGAAAATCCCTCTTGTTGTTTTTCCTTTCACATATTTTACATGTGGCTGTGTGTCTTATGTTTGGCGCCGCTTGGCCAAAGCTGGCCCTTGTGGCATGAAACTCAAAACCAACTCCAGCGTATGAGAAATGGAATGCTTTTGTAACTGTGCTAAAAGCAATGAATAAATATTAGGTCACTGCAAGAAGAAAATATCACCTTCATTCGCGATATTTAAAGAAGCAATCAATGAATTATCGAACGGTGTTTTTTACTCATTATACATGTCATGTTCTTTTGCCAAACTCCGTAGGTTCACCCTTGCTTTGATCGAACATAACTAATTACTTCATTGATTAATCCGCGTTTACACCGGAGATATTTTTCTCCCCCTTTTTGTGTCCAAGACCCCTTTTGGTGACCCTTAAGCGAACAAAAGACAGCGTGAGCGACCACGTGACGTCGAAATGCAGAGGGAAGCGCGTGGTTACCTACAACATCGAAAGGAGATGAAATAGGGGAGGATTTCCATCCCAAATTTTGTCGCGAAGAAATGTCCCCTAAAAATGTTGCAGTGCTTTGATCCTTGGTAGGAAAACAAAATGGGTGTTGCAAACACGCCAAACCGCCACCCCGACACAAGATCTTGACTATAAAATGAGTGCTGTTTCTCGGAATGTCTTCGGAAGGGGGACGTGTTTGGAAATGCGGCATAAGAATCATATTCCGAAACTGCCGTATCATCATGACCATGTTTATTGAACTGGTACAAACTATCTACATTTCTCTGAAATATTCCGTTGAAAAGAACCATCAGGAGCACATATCATTCAGGTGTGCAAGAGCTTTACGCTCTCTAAGCACCCTAGCGATCGTTTTCTGTTTTCATCCTATTATTCTATTCCCCTCTTTTTTCCCCTTTAACATTTTTACTTGAAGTTGTCTGTCATGTGGCGCAGCTTGAACAAACATATCCCCTGTGCCTTAAAACCTAAATACAACCAAGTATGAGAAACAGAACACTCTTTTGTAAGTGGTCTAAAAGCAAAGAATAAATATTGGTAGATTGCAAGGAGAAAATATCGAACACGATTTTTAAAGACGCCACACTGATTTAAATAAGTATATTTTTTGCTTTTCCCTGCATTGAACGAATATAATAATTCGTAGCTCCAAGACAAACAAGCAATCTCGTGACAAAATCCCCTATGAACCTTTTAGGAAAGCGAATTTAAGCATCGCAGTTTTCTCAACAGCGCTTCTCCTTAGTACGCGAATTGTTTTATATCACTCGCAAAACTGCTCTTTTTTCCCCAGCCTTTGCCCGTGGCGGCCTCACAGTCACTCGCATCGAGTCCTCTTCCCTTGGCGCTTTTAATTAAGTTGTCACTCGCAGCCGGTTCGCCCTGACAGTGTGTAGCCCGACTATTTAATCTTTATTCTCCAAAAACAAATGTTTGCGAGAGGGCGTTTAAACCCCGTTTCACTTCACTTCGCTGTCGCAATAGGGCCCGAATAAAAACCTTCGCCCCGAAAGGGTTCTGTTTAAGTAAGGATCGGTGGGAATCGGAAGCAATTTAGGTTACGACGTCCGTCTTTTCATTTGGTCCCTCGGTTAACCTGGGTCGAAGGCCCTCGATCTCCTGAAGTTGCACCTCGACAGAACGGATTTGAGTGGAGCGTAGTCATTTATAGGTTCTGTTGGGACTTGGAGAGGAGGTGTGGGCGGCACAGGTTGGACTATGATATTCTTCAATTCCTCCCAGGGCGTATTTCTGTCTTCTGTGGTGCTAGTAAAACTTTCCTTGTGTGTAAGTAAGTCCATTACTTGACGTTGTCTATCTCGCGTGTGGCACTGCATGGCCAAATAGGGCCCTTGCGCCATAAAACCCAAAACCAACCATAAATTCCAAAAAAAAAACAGAATAACCCGAAAACAATCAATTGTAAAACCCAAAAACAACCAATCGTAAAAACCTCAAAACAACCAATCATAAAAAACCCAAAACAACCAATTGTAAAACACAAAAACAATCAATCACAGAAACCCAACAACAACCAATCATAAAAACCAAAAAACAACCAATCATAAAAACCAAAAACAACCAATCATAGAAACCCAAAAACAACCAATCGTAAACATAAAACCCAAAACAACCAATCATAAACTCCAAACAACCAATCATAAACTCCAAACAACCCATCATAAAAACCTAAAAACAACCCATCATAAAAACCCCAAAACAAAGAAATCATAAAACCCAAAAATATCCCACCATGAAAACCCAAAAAACAACCCATCATAAAAACCCAAAAACAATCAATAATAAAAACTCCAAACAACCATTCATAAAAACCCAACAACAACCCATCATAAAAACCCCAAAACAACCCATCATAAAAATCCAAAAACAACCATTCATAAAAACCCAAGAACAACCCATCATAAAAACCCAAAAACAACCAATTATAAAACCCCACAAAAACAACGAATCATAAAAACCCAAAAACAACCAACCATGAAAACCAAAAATAACCAATCTAACCATGTGAAATCACCCGATTTTAATAATCGACCGTGCTATCATGTCTTCGATATTTTTCAAAAAATTTTTATGAATAGATACCTATAAGATAATAGCAAATTAATTATTTCATCAAAATTGAATTTGGGAGAATTTTTTGAAAAGTTTTTTTTTGCAAGATTTTGGCTATTGTACTGTTGGTATCATTTTAGAAAGACCATCCTGTTTTACTTATTTTCCAACCAATTGCGCTGATCTTGGTATCAAAGTAAAGATAGTACTTTTATTTTTCAAAATAAGTTATAAAAGTTATACTAAGGGTAATAGAGTGTTGCTACTCATCAGGTTAAAGGATTTTTTATGCTTTTTCATTCGGTAGGTTCAATAGGTCATACCTCATAAACCACAACTAATACATGTATCATATTTTTTTCTAGAATGAGTAGATTACGTACATGTTGTGTTTTTAAAAAAAAGAAGGGTGTTTTTTGTGTTGGTTATAAAATTAAAAATAAATTTACATTGCAAAAATTTTATTTGAAAATCAACTTTTAAATGTAAATTTAATGTTTATTTGAGCCTAAAGTAACTATTTTCTGCAGTTGTTTGACAACCTTTTCATCTCTTTTCTATATTCGTCCTGTTACACAGATGATGCTAAAGGAACTGGAACTTCTTGGGCCTTATTTTAATAGGGCACACAGCAACAATCAGTTTTAGTTAGCCAAAAATATGTCCTTGAAGTGCCTGGTGGATGCATGAATTGAACTTTTGCATCCTCCTACTTCTTCACACTTGTCTAGTCCACAATCCACAATTTAATGTCATAGATGACTGCATAAAACATTTCAGGAATAATATTGACTACTTCTCTGGTTTTGCTATCAATAGTGGCCGTAAAAGAATTTTCAGAAACCGAAACCTACTTCACTAAAATGTTTCTTCTGTCTAATGGCTTGAAGAAGTGGTTCGCTCTTGTACCTACTATTGGTAACGACTTTTCATATATTTCCTTCAGAAAATCTTCATTTGCTGCCACCTCTGCTGATGTTGTGAAAAACATCTGAATTCCCTTTATGTTTTTATAGGCAAATTCAAATAAATCATGCGCATTTAAAATCTGTACCTCAACAGTTCTTTAAAGACTTGCTCTTGTGGCAAGGCACTTTATTGTACCTCCTACTACTCCATCGCATACATTTTTTGCCATGACTAGAGGCAAAGAAATGCCATTCAGCAGTCACCCATTGTCTTCTTCGTGATGACATAAATTTATAAAGTTTTTGTAGTTCTTATACTGAGCTGAACTACCTCATCACTAAAATATATTACACCTTTTAAATGTGGTAGTTCTTTTCTCAGATACTGTAGAAGTGACTTCTGGAATGAAAACATCGTTGTAGTGTTATGATTAAGGCACACACACACACACACACACACACACACACACACACACACACACACACACACACACACACACACACACACACACACACACACTCTTTAAGTTCACCGTTATATTTGTAATAGATTACAAATGGGTGAAGTGTAACCTGAATGTTATACCAATGGAAACCTTGAGCAGCATCTTGCAGATGCAGGTGCAATTTTCTGCAGTCTGCTAAAATTATACAACATTCATCACCCAAATCTGCTTTTATTTGCTTTAAGTATTGACTCTGTGAATTGGCTATAAAGCGATGTGTGTTTTGAAACTAGTAAATAAAAAAAAACATCCACTGATTTTCTTAAAGTTTCGAGGAATGCTCGATCAGTTTGGAGCCACTGCTTAAATGTAACTGTTTCTTTAGTTTCAAAGTATTCTAACCCCAAAAGTAATTCTCGGAGGTCCAGTTCACTGGGATATTCAAGACAACGGTGAAGCATACATTCCTCTGATTCCACGTTGTACACCAGTTTTAGCAGGAATTCTTGATATGGCATTTTTAAATGTATACTCTGCATCATAAGTTTAACATTCTGATGATATTTGCAAACACACACTGAATGAATACCTCGACTATTTAACAGTTACAAATTCTCGTTGTAGTAGTTCACAAAACTTGGTAAAACCTAATGAAAGCTTTGAATTGATAGAATGTCCCCCCCCCTTAAAGTCAGAAAACGAAAACTTGATAAGCTATTTATTTGGGGGGAAAAGCTGAGCAAATTGCAAACAAATTCCAAAATATGACAAAAAGACTCTAAATATTGAATCATCATCAAAGAACAAAGAATCCCACAGAAAAAAGATATTTTCTGTGGAATTCTTATCCTTGAATGATAAGTAACCATCTTTTAACTTTTAAGTTATGCAATATTAATCTTTTTGTTATCAATTCTCTTTAACCATGTTTTGTTAATAAAGAAATACGATCTTTTTTATTAGGTGAAACTCTACTTATCTCGTCATCATAATACAAATATCTTGCTTTCTGAATAACTTCATCACATAGAGTACGGTTTTTTCATTTTTTACCTTTACATAAAATGCCTTCTTCATTCAATAACTTCCTAGCTTTTTTCATTAAGTACGCAGAGGTTTCAAAAGAGTTGACTGTTTGTAAGATACTCCATGACTCGGGAACTAGAGTCAATATCTGAATTTGATTATCTATTTTACTCTTTTTAAATTTTTCTTTTCATTTATGCATTAGATTATAACAATCACTGCACTTCTGTTTACTCTCTCTCTTTCTGTGCTTTTTGATGATGATTCAATATTTAGAGCCTTTTTTGCCATATTTTGGAATCTATTTGCAATTTGCTCAGCTTTTTTCCCTAAATAAATAGCTCTTTCATCAAGTTTTCGTTTTCTGACTTTAGGGGGGCATTCTATCACTTCACAGCTTTCATTTAGCTTCGAAATGACTTCATTATTACTTAAATCTGGTTCGTAATCACTGTCTGAAATATGGCTTATTTTGTCATTATCTTGAGGAAATGTTGAGAAAACTGCTTTTCTACAAGAAATACATAATTTTGAACCAGATACTAGTTCAACCCATTGTTTATGTTTTTTGGAAAATGGAAGAGAAACAGTTTCAAGACCTTTCTACACGTTGTTTTGTGTTTCATAAATGGATCACAACATACCCTTTGTCGATCCTCAAACATTAAAAGAAAAGCATTGACTGCATATATTTTCAAAATTCACACATTTTGTTCTTATAATTGAAATTTCTCCTTCTTCCGAAGTTCAGAACAACTTATAAAGTTTTCTGGACTATATTCTACTTGAGCTGATGTAGTAGAGTTTTCTTTGAAGTATTGACCAACTTAATACATTTCCAATATATCTCAATCAAAAAACTTTTGAAATCTTTGAACTAAAAAACATACCTTAATAAGCCATAAAAATGCTAGGAAATAATGTATCCATCAAACACAACATTTCTCACAGAAATCTAAAGCAAGACTACACATGAATAAGGTGGGGGTGGGAATGGGAGATCATTTGAAAATGTGTTTTTTTTTTTAATCCAAGCAAGTCTACTCGTGAAAATATTTTTATGTTGCTTACTGTGTTTTTTTCTCCTCCAGTTGAGGCAGGTGCATAATTTGGCAATTAGGCAGGCTGTTCTAATTTGTTATTTTTTTCTATAGAAAGAAAGATTATTTTTGTTTTGCTGAATCAGAAAGGGTTTCTGCATCATTCTTTTACAAAATTAAACTGTTACAACATCAAACTTTTACAAAAAGACCTCAAATTTATAGAAAACTGTTGATTTTGAAGTAAAATTGTTGCAAAAGAAATTTATTTTTAATTTCATAACCACAGAAAAACATCCTTCTCATTTTTAAAACACAACAAGCACATGCATGATCTGGTCATTCTAGAAAAAAAATTCACTCTCCCCATCATCCGAAAACCTCACCATAGTGTCTCTCAGTGGGTATGCCCATAGGCTCCAGCCACCTGCAAGTCGTAGGCACTCGTTACCTCCCTAGATGTATTTCTCTCCTCTGTGACAGTAAGGCTTTCATTGCTCGTGTTCCTCCATTTATTTACTATTGTATGTCTATGTATAAAATGAGCATGGTCACCCCTTCGCCAAACAAACCAGGAACGTTTTGAAAGAAGACATCTGCCGAATCCATTCCACACAAGACTTCAGTCTCGATCCTGACACCGAATTCAATTAAATTCTTTCAATCTTGTCCCTCCCACCAGCAATCTTCGACAACACAAACTCTGACAAAGACAATCTTCCCCCACTAATTATAATAGCAATCACGCCTACATAATTTGCTCGCGAATTACGTTCCGGACCGCTTCCCGGACACGGCGACAGGGGGCGCGCTAAGCCACGGCGATCCCTAAGGTCCCGGAATGACCCCCTAATCCCTCCCTGCTTGAAATCGCCCGGAATTTCATTATTTGCGAAGACGGCTACCCGTCATTAATTCCTCTTCGTCCACCTGCCGATTAACTAATTAATTAACTGGGACCTGGATGGGTGGCGGTTGAGTTTGAATCGATCCGGGCATTTGAGGGCTAAAGAGTCCGGGCTGTTAAGGCAGGAGTTCCTCAACACTCACGACCACCGATAGCGTCCTAATGGCTTATCACGGAAGACATCAGTTCGATTTGTTCACCTTCGAGGGGTTTTGACGAGATATCTCGTCCATCAAGATCTGAGCGATTTTGCTGATGGCGTACATCATTATAGTTCCAATTGTTTGATGATGGCGTACATCAGGATAGGGCCAATTGTTTGATGATGACGTACATCAGGATAGTTCTAATTGTTTGATGATGGCGTGCATCAGGATAGGGCCAATTGTTTGATGATGACGTACATCAGGATAGTGCCGATTGTTTGATGATGACATTCATCAGGATATT
This sequence comes from Metellina segmentata, assembly GCA_947359465.1. Taxonomy (NCBI): domain Eukaryota; kingdom Metazoa; phylum Arthropoda; class Arachnida; order Araneae; family Tetragnathidae; genus Metellina; species Metellina segmentata. The sequence continues at coordinate 3,050,167 of OX375879.1, forward strand.
GCAGATTGTTTGATGATGACGTTCATCAGGATAGTGCCGATTGTTTGATGATGACATTCATCAGGATATTGCAGATTGTTTGATGATGACGTACATCAGGATAGTGCCGATTGTTTGATGATGACATTCATCAGGATATTGCAGATTGTTTGATGATGACGTTCATCAGGATAGTGCCGATTGTTTGCTGATGACGAGATCAAAATCTGGTGATTGTGAAATGAATGAAGGCAGTCATAGGTTGATTATTGATTGGTCTTGGGGTTTTATTTCGCAAAAGCCTTTTTTGGCCAAGCTGCGCCAAACGCAAGGAAGTGTCAAACAGTTGCGAAAAGAAAGTAGGGATTGGAAAAAATAGAAAAAGATCGCTTGGGCATCTTGCGAACCCCGTGTTTACCAGAGGCAGTAAACCGTAAGGAAAAATAATGCACCAGAAGAATACATTGGGTTCATGAAGCCCGTAAAAAGATGAATTGCAACGAGTGGGCAGATGTAGGAGGCTTGAAGGATTGTTTAGTGTGAATACTCAACAATTAATTTAAAGTTGGAACGATTAAAGTGGAGTTTGATGTAAGTTTCTCTGTTCAGATTGTTCCATATTAATTGTAGCGTCGTTTGGTGTCTTACGAATGACAGCACTTACGTAGTCCTCACTCCACGCAATCCTGTGACACTGGACCAAACCTCGCTCAGCACCGTAGAATATCGACATAGTGCGCACCCATCACCCGCGCTAAGTAGCCATGCACACTTGGTCACGTCAGATACGGACATCCTTGGTCTATAGATCGGTCTGTAGCTCGATTTATCTTTCGTATGTTTCTTCTTCTGAAAACAAAAGACAGAATAATTGGAACTCTTTCTGTCGCGCTCAAATTTTCATGCATGCCTCCCAGTAATATTCCGATATTAAACACATATTCACGTCTAAATGGTATGTTAAATCGTATGGTAAATGTCATGAGACTTCAATACATATTGCAGCAACACAATAGTCCCTTGATTTTCCTCTAACTTATCCAGGAGAAACTGGCTAAATTATTTTGTAATCTTATGGCCCCCGACAAGAAATTTCGTTTGATACTTTATCGAAGGAACTCACCCCTAATTACACAGAGTGCCTTTCAAACTCGTCCATTTCCCGAAGTAGATATCCTCCATACTTCATCGTCCAAGAACCTCATAAAGAGAAACAAATCGTCTCCGCCCGACCGAAAACAAGAAACAGACGACCGAAAAAAAAAGAGAATTAAAGTGAAAGGGGTGGAGAAAAAAGAGCAGCAAACCGACATACCCATCGGGGTACGACAAATCTCGGACTTAAATCATCTCTTTCTCCAGAAACCCCGTTTTTCACGGGAGTTATTAGGAATCCTTCCCTCCAATCCCATTAAAGCTGTGTCCTCATATGTGACATAGGGGGTGGGAGGACTCTCTGTATTCATTAGGCTCCGTCGGTGGACAGGGCCGATCTGTCGCCTGTCCTCGTGTGTCACATGTCCTCTTTGTGCGTTGCTTGGAGAGCGGGGTGGCCATGTATCATTCAAGGATCTCCTGGTGGACGGTTTGTTGTTGTAGGGGGTTCATATATTGGCTGTCACCCTCCCCTTCGGTGACATTGGGGTCGAGGACTGGCGGGTCGTTTTTCTTTCTCCGTGGGAGTGTTGTGAGAGGCGGAAATGGCTCGGTTTTCTAATGTGAGGTGGATGGCTCTTTATTAAGATTGAGATTGACTGCGGTGTTCTCTTCTGGTGAGATGTTTTGGCACTGGGGTGGATGATGTCGTATTCTGGAAGGAGATTACTGGGATGTTAATTCTTTTCCTTCTCGCACTTTCTGGTGCTGCGGTAACTTGAAGTGTGTCTTTTAAGTCGCTTTTTATCGAGATTATTTGGCCTCGTGAGAAACCTTTCGACTCGCGTCTAATTTCTTTAGGCTCAGTGCCGTAGTTGGCGGTGTAGGATCGATTCCTGCCAGGTGTATTTATTTCTTTCGTGTGTTTCTCTCTTTTGTGTCACTAAAAGTTTCATTGTATGTGTGTGTCTCTTCACTTGACGCAGCATGGCCAAACAGGAAGTACCGGATGAAATGGTGTGGTGGCAGAAATAGAATGGTAGCGTAAAAGAACGAGATCTTTGGGTTTCACTACTACAACATTTATTCTAACATCCTACAGCTTATCAGATATTTGCAGTAAGTTTACAGATATTTTGGAACAAGAAGGGTTCGGCGGAGGTTAGCGAGTGTGGTCTTCGCACTCTCAGTTCTCAGTGGTCTCTGTGAAAAATTCCAGAGTCTTTCAGGTCGCCTTTCAATTGAAAACTAGATGACGATGGAATTTTGAGTGTTCTCAAGGGTTTAAGATTTATGAGATCCTAATGTCAGTGTGACGTCAGATGAAGAGGGTTTATGTCAAGTGTCCGGAACTTTATGTCCGATGTAATGTGAAATGGAGTGCTGTAATAGTACTTCTAGGGTTGGTTATGTAAAGTTGATCACTTGAAAAGAGTTTTATGATCTCCAATTAGGGAATTCTTGAATATGACTGCTTTGTGTGGGCTTGATCAGAGAAGCCGCGTTGAGAGCGGTAAAAAGGGCTATTGCGCCATAAAGCCCCAAACCAACCAATATTCAAGAGTGATCTGTATGAATTTTAGTAATGCCATGTTATTCAGCATCTATGTGAGTGTGTGGGTCTGCATTGTCACACCTCCTGTGTTTGACCCTAGATACTCCAGTGACTCTTGAGGTTTAGTGTGGAGTAAACACAAGAGTCACGCGTAACGGGATTCTCAGGCGATATTTTTCTGCTCTCATCCCACTATTCTGTGCTCGAATCCCTTTTCATCGGTCGACAATAGCCCGTTGTGTTGCTTCAGTATGACGTTATGTTCCTTCCTACACTCTTGTTTACTTCACGTTGTCTTGACCAAATACGGCCGTTGCGCCATACAACCTCTCAAAACAACCGATCAATCATTCAGTTGCATATGGTGGAGAGTGTGGGTACGTTTCAGCATTTTTGCTGCCCATGTGTATAAGACACCGCTGTGGGTGACGTGCCAACACCCCTCGCGACCCCAGGATGCGCAAAGCGATCTTTGTCTACTCCCTTCTGTCCATTCTTTCTTTACGCAATTACTTAATATTGTATGCCAATTGTTTGGCGTAACTTGGCCCACTATGACCCCTTGCGCCATAAAACCCCAAACCAACCAACACCACTCACGTCTCCGATAAATTCCTATTCCAGATCCCCCATCTGATTACTTTGCGTCTCCCGTGTTCCTGAAGCCCCCGGCAGCCAGATCCAGGGTCCGACTCCCGCCCTCTCACACACGCCCCCGCACTCCGTTCGCTTTCAAAAGGACCCGGTCAGCTCCCTCCCCACTCGCCTTTTTCGGGGCGCGAAACCCTTTCAGCCCTGGAAAAACACGCCCCAGAAACAGCCCCAATCCGCAAAAAAATATCTCGTTATTTCGGAAAAAGGGGTGCAAAGAAGAAAAGGAGAAGAAAAAAAGAAAAGCCGATACCGTGTAAAATTGAGTCGCTGCGTGTCAGCGAGAAAAAGAAGAAAGCTTTTTGAAGAATGGACTTGTTTCATACGAAGCGAAGCCGAGAAAATGGAAGAAAAGAGATATATTTCCTCCGAGGTCGCGGTATATCCCTCAGCCGACGGGCGTGCAGTGCCGGGCCCCTGGAATTTCATTTATATTCACGTTGTTGATGCGGGATTGTTTGTCACGTGCGGCAGATATATCGTTGCGGTTTGGAATAAAGAAGGGAATATATTCTCTCCCGTTCCATTGTTTAACTTGGGGGCATGAAGTATGCGCTGGCGGTGTGTTCGATATGCGTATTATTCTCTGGAGATTGTTAAGTTTTATGCTCTCTCTCCACTGCGGAAGTGTCTTTGTTTGGGGATGTTTATCACACTCCGGTCGAAGACGCGTTCCAGTATTTGTGTGTCTAATGTATTCCCTAGATTCCAGAATTAATCATAACTGTGGCAAATATTGAAACTGAACTACACTGCATTGCCAAGTGAAAGATATTTTACTTAACAATTACTTGGTTTCTCTACCGATGTTTGTTTATTGATTCGAGTGCTCGACGGCACAGAGGAAATGCAAAAGTAGAGTGAGCAAATGTAACTTTTTTTTGTGCTCAGGATCGTGTGACCGAAACTAATATTAATGGGACCCTTAGACTGCTTTATCTGCCGAATGGAATATGACATTCGTCATATAATTGGTCAACGGGACGGGACAAGAAGTCTATCCATTGATTCCTCATCTGATGAGTCCGTTGGTTGATCATGTGACCAAAACTAGTAATCACGTGATCCTGCTTTCGTCTGCTGGATGGAATACAACATTCGTCATCTGATTGGCCCACGGGGCGGGACAAGAAGTCTATCCATCGATTCCTCTTCTGACGAGTCCGTTGATTGACCATGTGACAAAAACTAGTAGTCACGTGAACCTTAAACTCCTTTCATTGCTGGAGGGAACGTAACTTCCGTCATTTGATTGGCCCACGAGTCGAAAGAAGACGTCCACCCATTGATTCATCATCTAATTGGCCCGTTGATTGATCATCTGATAGTAGTAGACTGGTAATTTCATCACTTTTGTCGCCACTCTTTTTAAATGCGATTTCACACACTACTCTGTCTTAGTATGGTACATCCGCCGAACGACGTGATAGGATGACAAATTGGCCAATCAGATTGCTTGGATTAAAGAAGGAATGTATTCTATCCCGTTCCATTGTTTAAATTCTAGGGTGAATGCTGGATGGTGTTCGATATTTGCATTATTCTCTATAGATTGTTATCTTATATTCCATCTCCGAAGCGGATGTGCCTTCGTTTGGGGGGTGTTTATCACACTCCTGTGCGAGGTAGAAGATGTATTCGAGTATTATCTGGTGGAATGTCTGTAATGTACTCACCTGGTTCCAAAGCTAAGAACTTTAACCAATGTTAATCCTCCTAGACGTGTACACTATCTGGCCATTCGTCACCGGACACTCCATACTATTAAGTTAAAGCGGACCCAGCACGACATCAGTATCATGTAGGGCCACCTTTTGTCGCAATGACATTCTGCAACTCTTCGAAGAAGACTTTCCACCAATTTGTTTCTGCTGGAATCTTGCTCCATTTATCCTTCGAATTGGCAAACAGCTCAGTGTTTTTTGGCCAGGTAGGCCTGACTCTCAACGGGCGTTCTAACTCATCCCAAAGGGGTTAAGATATCTGGAATTTGGACTGGCCAATAAAGTTTTCTACACCCATTTCCTACACCCATTGTTCATAACACGGATTATTGTCCTGCTGAAACACGTATGGGCCAATACCAAAGTGTTGCCACAATGTCGATATAGTTGTCCAGAACTGTTTTGTTCGCCTTGGCAACACTTTGTTTCCAAAACTTCCCTGCAGTGTTCAGCCACTTGTGCAAAAATCCGATCTGAACTTTGATCTTAATTTTAAAAGTTTTAAGTGACAAGGGTGCTGTGAGGTTCTCCGGCCGACGCACCGAAGAAAGTGAGCCGGGAGGGCCCAAGGAACGTTTGCGGGGTCGTCCTTGAAGGATCATCCGGGTAAGGAGACCGGAAATGTGGACGGACATGCGAGTGAACGACTCTATTTATACATGTACACCCGTCAAAAAAACGACTCACCCGATCGCAATTGCACAATTTACATCGCAGAACAAAACGGAACGCAGCAATCGATATGGATAAATGTTTTCTACAAATATCAATAGTTAAAAGTTGTCTAAGGGGCCGTCTTCATATTCAATTGGGTGCTTGCTCGGAAAATTTCAGTACGAACCTCCATCTTCTATCACAAATTTGGATTCTACACACAATTTCAGGCGGAAATTTAAAAAAAAGTTCATTCATTTTATTGGATTTTTCACCGATTTGTAGGTGTTTGAAAAATAGATCTCCTAATGTAAAATAGGTGTTTCACAGTTTTTTGTTACATTTGCTAAAAACATTAATTTTCCTTGGAAACTGTTTTTCCATCCTCTGCTACCTAAAAACCCAAACACAATCTATAAACATTTTAATTACCAAACTAAATTTCACTATTTTTTATTAATTATGAAATTAATATTCATAAAAATTATGAATAGAAACCTGGGCAGATTTTGACTCCATGCGATTTAACTGTTACTGAAACATCGGAATTCAAATTTCAACTTATCATGTGCATAATTAGTAGCGCAGTGAGACTTTATTTAAATTCGATGATTATTATCGTTATTGGGGATTGTTCACAAAGTGAAAACAGAAATTACAGCCAACATATCCTGGAATTCAATCAGAATGGATTCTGACTTTGTCACCATCTTAATGGACTCTATACCAAAGCGCCTGCAACAGTTCATTGACTGCCCACTACACGTTTTTATTAACATTTATAATGTGATTGAACTCCTAACATTTACACTCTCCCTCAATGGTTTTTATGAATTTTCTCGGTCAATTTTACGCCTTTTTTCATCAATGCCGCCTGAAATTGTGCGTAGAATCCATATTTGTGATAAAAGATGGGGGTTCGTATTGAAAATACCGGAGCAAGCACCCAATTTAAAATGAAGACGACCCCTTTAGACAAATTTTAAATTTTGGCATTTGTAGAAAACTTTTACCCTTATCGATTGCTACCTTCCGTTTTGTTCTGTGATGTAAATTGTGCAATTGCAATCGGGTGAGTCGTTTTTTTTTTGACGTGTGTATTTATCAATCCATGAAACCCTAAAAATGATAATAAACGTACATTGAAGGAGCGTCGCTCTTTCTCAGATCAAAGAATCTCTCTCGGGAATCAGAGAAGAACTAACACAAGCCTTACAGCGTGACAGGTACAAAGTGGAAGACCACAGATTACGTTAACTCGATCGCGGTTCTTGCTAATACTGCTGTCTTTATTGATAGCATTTTTGACCCTGATTTACTCTATAGCAAGAGGACCGTGGAGATTGATGCTCGTTTAATCTGCCGTTGCCTGAAATGTCTTAGCGTGGTGTGGACTAGGTGTTCTCAGGTCTTTCTCTTCAAGATGGATCCTACACTGTTACCAATAGCCCGTCGTTTCGTTCCAGTGCGACGTTAATTAACCACCTACTTTCACTTTTAATACCTGAATCTGTGACCTCAAGCAATTTAGAAACTTCGTCGCACCATGAGCGGAGCTTTTTGTGGTTAAGCAGATATTTTGTCTTCAAAGGTGGGTAGGTAATTGAGTCATCATCGCACTGAAGCTACACGGCGGCCTATTGGCTACGATCCAGGATCAATATCGAAAGGATAAATCCTAGGACAACACTTCATCATTTTCGAGGCGCAGACGTGGTCAACATCTGAGGATTGACCACAGTCTCCAGGTGTATAGTAAAACTAATTGTGCACTGGAGCATCATAACGGATTATGGGTGGCTGTCCGGGATTCATCCCGGAGGAAAGGATTAAGGATAACGTCCCGTCATTTTGAACCACGGTGAGATTGCGTTCACCTCTCTAAAATTCCACCTTATGCCAACGGAAGACATTTGAGGTCATGACAGATTTAATGTGCACCAGCCTCCACGTACACGACGGTCTTTGACTGGACCGAGTTTCGAACTCCCAACCCTCCGCAACTCTTGACCATAGTTAACTTCCTACCTGCACTCTTTATAGCAGGAGCATGACTGGAGTTTGGTGGAGGAATATGACACATTCCCATTTCCCTTCTAATGGAAAATAATCCCTTCCGAAGAAGATAAACGGGTCGGTCGATTTTCTCCCTGAGGGAGGGTTTAATAGCCCCTAATTACGTAGAGAAAAGCGACCTCGTTATATTTCAGTGATAGGTTAAGGATTTTTTGCCGCAGATTAAACGAGAGGGTTCCTTTGATAGGCCGCTCATTAGCATTTATCTGTTCTTCAGAGAGCTTCCAAAATTAGATTGAATTTCTCGTCGTATGGGGGGGATTTTCGCCCCTCTCTTGTCTTGAGTGAAGGTTGTAACCATGTTAGGCCCACTTTTGTGCGTTTTTTCGGTGCGATGATGTTAAAGAGCGCTTAGAGTACTTTGTGTTGGAGGGAGCTGGATTTAGGTTAGGCCCTTTTTTAGGTAGGATGGATTAAAAGCGCCGCCTTAGAAAGCGGATGATGCATTTCTTTTATTTGGGGCGCGGTAAATTTGATGTGGGAATGGATATTGCGTCGATCGTCGTAATCGTTTGTCTAGTAGAAATACTTCTAATTAGTTAAAAGTGGTCACGTGTACGTATAGTGTGGACTCAAATTAATTTCAGTTTTCATTCTAACAATGCTTTTTTAATCGAGTTTGACGCAGATTGCGAGGGTTCTGGGCTTGGATTGGTTGTTTGGGGGAGTTTTATGGCGCAGGTGCCACAATTGGGCCAAGCTGTGCCAAAAATAATGCAGAACATAATGTGGCAAGAGAATGCAGAATTTTAGAATGCAATTTCGAAAAGTTTTTTATTCCTTGTAACAGCTTTCGGTAAGCAATAGAAATTCATTCAGGACCACTTAATTTTACACATATCAAATACATAGAACAAACTCTGATAAAAGATAGCTAAAGGTTATTATGTTAGCAAGATACATTAAAGCAAGCAATGGAATCCTGAAACCTGATTTAAAATCCCTCTTCCTTACAATACCACATTTGTACTCAAAAAGACAACCTACAATCTTTTTGCCTCTTGAGTACAAAAGGGCAAAGTCCATGTCCTGAAACCCGATTCAAAATATCTGTACAACTTTCTTCCTTGCAATTACGCTTTTGTATTCAAAACGCCAACTTACAGGGTGTAGCGCTCAACGTTCCTACTTTGCAAAACAGATCTTGATGGACGAGATATCCGGTTATTAGAAGAAAACTGAGCAGTTCTTCAAAAAGATATGCAAACCCTTGATGACGAGATAAATTGTCATTAGTAACTGACCAGGTCGAGACGGACGTGATATCGCGTCGACTTAGAGCGACGACTGCCTGTCGCGCGCACTTAGAGGGTTAATGTCCCTTCCCCAACAAACATTTTCATGCCGGAAAACTCCTTCATTTGACCTTTCGACTGCACAACCTACTTCCTTTGATGCGAATGTGGTGTGAGATTTGCATTTCATTCCACCAACCGAGAGAATTTCCCAGCAAAGAGCGACCCTTTTTATTTTCATTTCTTCCGTCGACGTCGGTCTGTCTCATCCTCCCCATCAAGAGCAACAAGTCGCCTTCAAAGCGAAAAATCTCATTTGCAGTTTCAATCCTACAGCACGATGTGGGTGTGTTTACGTCCCTTCTCAGGCTACACATGTTTTTAGACGAGGGGCTTTCTGAGAAATGCATCTTGCTTTTGAAGTGGGTGTCATTTTTGGTTTCGCACACTTTGGGTAGACCCGGTTCTATGGCATGATGTTTTATTCGATTCCTTGGCACTATCTGTGTCGGTAGATTCAGTAAACAAACGCGCTGAATTCAGTTATTGAATCAGACCCGATCTAGGACAAGGTGGGTACTTTTGTAGCTTGCCTGTTTTTGACCTAATATAACCACGGTAGTCCAGTTGGTAGAGTAACGGATTAGTGACCAGAAAGCCAAAGTCCGGCATGTTTACGCGAGGACTGTCTTTTACTCATCCTCGAATCTTTCTCTTTGAGATTGATTCCGGACTGCCGCCAATAGCCCAATGTGTTGATCTATTTCGACTTTAATTCTCTGCCTGCCTGTCGTGGCCTCAAATGTTGTCGTGTTGTGTTCCAGCTCAGGTGTTGATCTCGTCTTCTGAAAGTGGTTTTGAATGACAGGTGTTGTCCGACGCTGTTTTCCTTCGAGTTTGAACCCGGACCATCGCAAATAGCCCATTGTGTTGCTAGAATGCATCGTTAATTCAACCACCTACCTACATTATGGTGGCTGTGTCTGTTCTTGGCGTACTTTGGAAACAACGAGTAGTTTTGAAGAGAAGGTTTCACCAAATGCCACGGACTTATGAGATCACAGTCAAAAAGGTAGTGGATGGGATCACCTTCTTGGCCGTAGATGCACAGCGCACTAGTTCTAAGGTGGAAACGTTCTAGCTCTTGTCATCTCTACTATTATAAAATGAAGTGTTTGTCTGTCTGTGTTTGTTTGTTTTCGGCCCGCAGTGTCCTGACGAATCTATGGTATTTACAGTGATGGGATTTGACACACAGGTAGTTCAAATTGTTTGCAATTTTTGGGTCGCGGCGAATTTTTAAAATTTAATCTAGAACATTTTAAAAATGAATTTAATATTTTTTTCACCGTTCTTTCTTTGGGGAAAAGAAGAAGCCCCAAAATTTAGACTTTTCTGCCCCACGTCACTATTGGCGTCAGCCTTTGAAACCATGCCAGATTTTTTTACCTTCCGTCTCAAATGGTAGCGAACAGATTGGAATGACCTTCGTTTGATTCGAAATTCATTCACTTTGATTTCCTGAGAAACGGATTCGATTGAAGCAAAAGAAACTATTAAAGTTTTCACTGCTTCTTCTATCTCAGCGATCGTTAAAGTTAGAATGAAAATTTCAACGGATTTAAAATCTGTGGAAAATTTTACACCATTCAGATACCTTATACGTTTGATTTTCTTTTAATAAATAATTTATCAATTAAATATTTATATTTTTTTATGTTTGCTTCGCAAACCAACTCCTCGGGCAACGCCGTTATGGCTGTTATCCAATTGGCTTCGAATTCCCATTTGGTTTGCGAAGCAAACTAATAACCCCACATAAGCAACTGGTACGGTCAACGCCGAGCTAGCCACGCAGTGGCTAGTAGAAAGAGATATTGCCGATTTATTTACGAATGGGATCAAGATATGGTCATTTGTTTTTTCTCTTATGACAAATTATTTTCCATGGCACGAAAATTTTGAAGTTTGGGTTTCGTGGCAACCGTATAGACGGCTCGTATCCCTCCGTTCGAACTCGTATCCCTCCGGTTTCTAATCCCTTGCTTTCTCCAACTGGGGTCCTGCGGCTCAAAACATCAAGTGAGATGCACACGATGAAAGTTTTATTAACACAAAAAGACGGCCGCATCAACAACGTTGGAAGGCAATTAAAATTGATGCTAAAATCAAATTTAGGAGACTTTTAGCTGCTCTTTTTAGCTGCTAAAATGTATGCTACTAACGTTACTCTTTCATATGTGCTATGGCTGCCCTCTTATTGTAATCTTCTCTTCCGTTAGACTAACGGTGAAGGGAAAATCCACGAGAGCCTCCAAGTTTCTATCTCCCTCACAGATTGAGAGAAGTGTCTGAATTTGCATATAGATAGGTACCTATCTGTTTCGATGCAAGACACTCCCCTGTTTCTTACGATAGATTTCGCTTTTATGAGCAGATGTGTTTTTTTTCTCTTCTGTTCAGCCCACCTGTAAGAGGTAACTGAAAATCTTCCCACGGAGTGACGTTTTCACCTCAGGAAAAGTGCCATCCCGCGTTTGTCTGACTGGATGTCTGGTTTAAGGTGTTTTTTATGCGTGGAATTCAGAATTTTTGTATAGCTCTCTTCTCCCTTGAAAGTCTAACACGAATGGGAAGTACTAGGTATTCTTTTTCTAAGGCTGGGGTACTTGATTTTTGAAAGGCGTCTGTTTCTTTAGCCTTAGTATAAGTCATGGTTTCCACACCTTTGTCCCCAAAAAATTCAAAAACTTTTAAGAACTTTTCAAAATTAAAAAAAAAAAAATTTCAAGGACCTGAATTTTTATATGACAACTTAAAACAAGGAATATGCAAAAGTTGTCAACTAAAAAGAAAAATGTGAAAAATATTTATTAAGACAATTTTTTTACTCTTATTTCCTTTACTAATGCCTTCAACTGTGGTTTAGTCTGATGTATATCATGTAGTGTCAAAGCGCGTAACACCGGCTTTATTCGGAATGATGCTCAAATGGCGCATCTGCCGTGAAGGAAACTAGTCTGGACACGTTCCAACGCACAAGGCGAAACTGCACAATTTTCTACGTCAAACAAAATCAAGTACTTTCAAGGACTTTTTACCAAGTTCCGTAATTTTCAAGGACTTTCAAGGGCCTCTAGTTCGGAAAAATAAATTCAAGGACTTTTCAAAGACCGTGGGAAACTTGTAAGTACGGGGCCGCTACATGTTATAAAGGCAACTTTTTGGTACTATTTTCCAGACTTGGCGACTAGGAGCAACTGTGCAAAATCGTCTCAATACCTATTCAGAAAAATTTGGCGACTTTGGAAAAAATTTGGAAATTGCAATTTTAGTCCCTTTTAACTTATAGCTAGAGCAACGGTTTATTCGACTTTCCAAAGAATATTTATTTTTTTCTTTAAGTTAATTAGTTGAAGAGATATTACAATTTTAATCAAGGCGGCAAAACCGGAAGTAGGTTTGAAAATCATCGGAAATGGACATAAAAAGACCAAAAACCTTCAAAATTTAAATTTAAAGCTTACTTTTTTTTTGCAAATATACTTTTAGAAAGTTTTTTTAATTGTTTAAATGGTTTTTCTTTTGGAAAGAGTGTGTGTGAACATTTTGAAAGAGAAGTGAAGAACAAAATTGTTTACGCAAACAGTAAAAGCAAGGAGAGAGCAAACGATACACTTCAAACTGCTTTTACTCTAAATTAATATTTTTGCATTATTTCTTCACTTCAAATGTTATAACACAAAAAGTTATGGATGGATTATCGTAAAAATTTGAGAACTTGTTTTTCATAATGTTGTCTAGTGAATGAACTGTAATAATTATGATGAGTTGAAGAGTTTTCAAATTATGACTCTTTATTTAAGAAATCTGACTGTAAAACTGTCAAAAATTTTGCATTCATTTTTCGATCGCTTGTCGAATTTTTGTTTTTTTAAATATATTTTTGATTGTAGTTCATTCACTAGACAGTTGCATGTAGTTTATTTTGGAAGCGTTATTTTTCAAATTAATTAGAGATTTTTCTGTAGCACATTTGAAGTTTTTCATAAATTTCCTTAAATTTTCATACATATTTATCAGTTTTACAAAATTATTAATATATAATTTAAATATTTATAGCCCAATGCTATTTTTTAATTACACTAAACATAAAAATATCATTAAAATGTTTCTATATCACATTAAAAAAATAACGACCTCCAATGTGTCCGGATACCTTAAAACGAAAATTCCTCCTACATGGGGTGTATTGTTGTACGTGAGTTATAACCGCAGCATAACTGCAACTTTCTGCAAAAATGGAACTTTTTGTATAAATGTAACCACCTGCAACTTTTAAAAATTTAGTTCAAAATTAATTAATATGAAATTACTATTTCATTTTTTTGCCCTCTGAACCAACCCTTCGATCGCGTATGTCTGATCTTGCGAACGCCGAAGTATTGTGGATCCAACAAGAAGTTCATGGAAAGAAGCAGTCATAACAGTCGAAAGTGAAATAAATGGCAAGAAGTACTTTAACACATTGGTTGGCATTCTTGATAATGCAGAGGAAACTTGCGTAATCGACTGCAGAGTTTGCGAGGCGAGTGTCGATCATCAATATGTTGTTCGCCTTGTTGATGACGTTTTAAAATCTCTGAATTTTGTACGAAAGGAATAATATGAGACACTCACCTCTCAAACTCTGCAGTCGATTACGCAAGTTTCCTCTGGATTATCAAGAGTGCCAACCAATGTGTTAAAGTACTTTTTGCCATTTATTTTACTTTCGCCTTAGGACGAACACCTTCTTACCATGAACTTGTTTGATCCGCAATACTTCGGCGTTCGCAAGATTAGACACGTGATCGAAGAGTTGGTTCAGAGAGCAAAAATTGAAATAGTAGTTTGATATTAATTAATTTTTAAGCTATATTTTAAAAAGTTACATTTGTGCAAAAAGTTGCATTTATGTTGCGGTTATAACTCACTTACAATACACCCCATGTAGGAGGAATTTTGGGTTTAGTACTTTACATGCAGTGTAGAACGCGTGAAAAAAAAAGTTGCATTTGTTGCAAAAAGTTGCCGTACTTAATTGTTTACTCTTCTGGTCACGAGATTCCTCGCCAAGACACCAACCAGGGGGATAAATAGTTATGTTTACCTATTTAGTAAGTGGAAAATTTGAACTGTTACGAATTTAGTATTAAAAAGTAAACATTTTCGCGAAACTTTTGTTTGAGAATACTTTTTAGATTGGAACTTTGTACACGAAAGCTATTTTCACCCCGAACACACTGTTAAAAAGATCCTCTCAACGAAAGAACGGAGTTTCGCCCCTGATTCTCCTTCAAGACGTTCTGACATTTTAATAATGGATTAGTGCTGTATTTTTACGGAGCATTGAAAAAGTCTGAACCCCAGTCCCGAAAAAGAGCCAAATGAATAATCATTCCTTGTTTACTTGTTTCCATGCGCTGAAAAATCGCAGTAATTAACTGCGTAATTAATAGCTAATTAAAACAGCGAGTGATTAAAAAAGCGGAATTATAAACAGCGGAATATACTTAATTGGAGAGTTCACTTTCCTGGAGGGGGATGCTAATGGAGGGGTAATTAAAAATGCGTACCGTCGACTGAAGGAATTAACCTTCGCGCTCAGCTTTAAAATAAGGTCATTACTTCATAGGATTGAAATTAAACTATTGATATTGGAATTTGTTATTTTGGTGTACGGAGTTTATAGTTCGGACTGGATGGATAGCAATTATCAAAAATTGCAGATGTAAATTTAATGCATTATGTATGCCACCTGAAGTAGTTTCCAGTTAATGACTTTTAGGCTATAAAAAAATGTACGTATTTTTTAATTTTATCGATTCGAAATTAGATTCTATTTTGGTATTTCAAGATTTCTCTGCGAGTGAACTTTCCTTTCATTTTTACCGTTGCTTCTACTTTTTTGCTTTTTCTTCCTCATTGTGTTGTCTCTTGTGTTTGTCGCAGCTTGGCTAAATATATCCCTTGCGCCATAAAACCCAAAAAAAATCTCAACCATTTTTTAAAGAATATATTTCCCTCAATATATATTAGTACGTGGTAGTAAACTGAATTTTGTATTCAATGCGGAAAAAAGTAATTCATAATTAAAGATTATGGGAACCCACTTCTTAGGGTGGCTGAATAGTAATGCGAGTTTAACTAGTAATGCGAGTCCAACCAAAAGACATTAGTGTACGTTAGGCTGGTGCAAATTAAATGTGTCGTAGCATCAAAAGTCTTCACGTTTTCTTAGTGTGGAAGTTTAGTGAGTTTAAACTATAAAAGCGCACCCTTGGATGAAGGTTATTTTATGGAAGGATAATAATATTGAAGAATAATTTTATTTATTGAAGGACTGTGATTGTAGAGTATTTCCATGACTTCTGAATGACATCACGTATGTAGTCATCACTCCACGCAATTTTAAGTGACAGTGGCCCAAAGTTCGCTCAGCATCGTAGAATTTCGACATATTGCGGTCCGAAGGTCACGTTAGAAATAGAGATGCGACATCGATGTCAATGTTTTCAAAACATCGATGTTTTTTTAAAAAACATCGATGTTTTTAACATCGATGTATTGGAGTCGATGTTTTTGTAACATCGATGTTTATACGTGTCGATGTTTTTACGTTGAAGATGTTTTATTTTTAAATGAAAAAAGTACCGTTATAAAAATTTAAAAAATAACCATGAAGCATAATTTTTATAATCAGCAAATTGAACATACTTTTAGACCCAAGTGGCCAAGGGTGAAGGGTCTGAAAAGTAGGGATGCGACATCGATGTCGATGTTTTATAAAAGACATGGATGTATTGGAGCCGATGTCGCATCATCAGTTGCTAAACCAGTTTTAATAAATGGGGAAAAAAGTTTAAATACACTGAATTTTAAAAACATCGATATTTTTGGGGCGATGTATTATCAACATCGATGTTTTAATTTTGAACATCGACGTTTCAAAACATCGATGTTTTGCTGTCGATGTACCATCACTAGTTAGAAACTTATATCCTTTGGTTTCCGACTCTGTATTTAACTTTTAGATGTTTCTTCTATTTCTGAAATCATAAAACAAAGACTTTTCAAGTACCGATTTTCAAGACGTATTCACGTCAAGAAATCACATGTAACAAACAAAATATGACATGAACAAAAATACCACACTGCGTAACAACAGTTGTAAAAAAACAATTGCAGCGCTTTTTCTAAACTCGACTTTTCCAAGTACTGCTTGTATTTTAAAGACGTATTCACGTCAGAAAACCACATGTAACCAATAAAAAGCGTCATGCGTTGAACAAAAACAACGCTACACTCTTAATCGAAGTTAAGTATGAATTATTTCTATCAAAAACGAACACAAACAGGCAGAGTCTGTAATTATAAAAAACTTCACTCTTTCTCACAGAGCTAAGTAATAACACGAGCATGTCTTGCATTATCATCTTTTTTAATTTTCTAGAGAGTTGATAAGCTACAAAAAATAAGTAAAACATTAAAAGATGATTACATCGCATATTAATAATTGAAACGCGTATAAGTTGAGCAGTTTACAGTTCATGTCCCGGTGGATCCTTTTTTTAAAGAAACTATACTTGGTCCATTAATTCTATAATTATTTTCTAATTATTCAGAGATCGCAAATAGGAAAAATTGAAAAACTCATCCTATGGAACCGTGATCTTCAAGCAAGGGATTCGGAATTTATTATTTTCGTGTATTAAATTTTTTTTTATGTGATAAATTCGTAATAAAACCTGAGTCGCCATTTTTGCTTTAGAACCTCCTTTATTGCGCAAGTTGAATCTTGTATCACAATGGGGAAAAAATAATAGTCGCTTTCCAAATTGCTTTTTAATAAAAGTTTCGAATTACCTCGGAAATTTTTTAGCGATGTTAGAATTCATTACTCGAAGAGGAGATTTTAAAGCGTATAAAACTTAATCATTGCCATTTCTTTTTTTAAAGCAGTTGCGCGAAGGAGATGTTCCAAAGTGGCTTTGAGAGACTATTATTTTAATGAAGACGCCATGGATTTCGTTCATGCAGTTTTGGCTTTGCACAGTTCTTTAATGGAATAACATGTTTATGCTCTTTTATGGATTGTGATCGTAAAATGGGAAAATGGCGACTTGCTTGAAGCTGTAGCTCCTGAAAGTTTGCACAGTAGAGCGTGGCACTCAAACCAGTGGCTGAAGCGGAATTGGTTTTAAATTCTGAGAGCCAATATGGAAAATTGTTCGAACCGTTCTTTAATGGCACAAGCTTTCGCTCTTTTATGGATTATGATCGTAAA
The DNA here is from genome assembly GCA_947359465.1 of Metellina segmentata. Taxonomy (NCBI): domain Eukaryota; kingdom Metazoa; phylum Arthropoda; class Arachnida; order Araneae; family Tetragnathidae; genus Metellina; species Metellina segmentata. The sequence continues at coordinate 3,067,465 of OX375879.1, forward strand.
AAAGAAAATGGCGACTGGCTAGAATCTGTTTACACTAGTTTTTAAAAGTTTAACAGTGTAAAGCTTAGTACTCGAACCATTTGCTTTAGCCGAATTGGTTTTAAATTTTGAGAAGATTATGTGGAAAATTGTTCGAATCACACACACCTTCGCTGAAGCCGAATTGGTTTTAAATTCCGAAAGACAATTGTTCGAACAGTTCTTTAATGGAACAGCATACTTTTGCTCTTTTATGGATTGTGAATAAACGTAAAGAAAATATATATAGCTTCGAAAAAAGGGGAAGCACAGACCGCGGTTCTTGGGCCTCATACGACCCTTCCTTGATTTGTTGCCTCACCATATGTTATTTTAACTTGAACAAGTCACACGAGATAGGTTATTTAGGATAAAACGTCGTTGCTAGGACTAGGTGAACGTAGATCTCCGAACAAACTTTTTCAGTCACGAATAGTAACGAAGCAAAAAACAGGAACCGCTTGACGTATGATAATTTAGAATTCCACTTTGCGCTCGGTTACTACAAAAATCGAACCGAATATTAAAAACAATTATTAAATCTATTCAATGCCATGTACTGAATGAAATTCTTTATTTACTTCTTACTAACTTTCTTTTTGGTGACAATACAAAACATAAATAATAAATAATTTATGCTACATAACTTTCGAGGCATTTAGGGAGTCTAGTTGGAAGTGTAGTGACACACAATATAGATTCCTAATGACAATAAGTCACAGTGAATCTATGTGGCCCATGGCTTAACAAGTCTGTGCATTCCTGCTTTAAATTTAATTAATCTTGTCAAAGAAAGATTTTGAGTTTATTTGTATCTACTGTATATCGTTGGGCTATTAAGTGAAACACATCAATTCAGAATTTTCATGATGTGCTTTATTTAGGGGATTTTCTAGAACAGAATGGGATTTTTAGATCTGTCAAGTCTACTAGTTCGTTTTTTCTGGGTATGAGGGGAAGATGTCTTGATAAACACACTTGGTGAATGGAGAGTAGCTAGTGAATAAAAAAAATTTTCTCTTCGTTTTCTCAGAACTCGTTTTTTTGACAGTGTTTCTAGTGCAAGATGAAGACATACCTCAATCCATAACTTATGCCTGTCCAATGGTTAGATATTATACTTTTGAATCATCAATATTGGCTAGGTGCAGAAAGTGGCACGAAACGAACATTCATCATTAGAGTGGTCCACAGGACGATAGAAAATACCCATTCATTTATTCGTCATCCGATTGGTCCACGCAACTTAGTAGAGTTTGGTGATTTCACCATTTTAGTTGCCTCTAGAAGTATGCATTCGTCCACCTACCATGTCATAAGATGTTATGTAGCCAAAAAAGGCGATAAGATGCTGAATCGGCCAACCAAATTAATTTTTCACCGAAGTCACGTGAATACTAGTCGAGATGTTGACCCTAACTTTCCGACTACTCATATTTCACGTCTCTGTTTGGAACAGGTTTTTGCATCAGAGGCTGGCCACTACAGGGCAGTGTTCGACGCGGAGATAAACCACCAGTAGGGTTAAATAATCCAGCTAAAGTCGGCGAGCAAGTCGCGGAGCCCCCTAGTTTTATTAGAATAAAATGAACTATGATATTTTAGTCAAAATGGATTCTTACACGTAGTAAACAACCTTAATCCTCCTAGTGGTTCCCTCGACGAGTCTCTCTTCAATTGCAAAGCTGATCATGTCTTGATGTACGAGATATCTCGTCGAAACCACTTGGAGGATTAAATATTCTAACTTCACCTCAAGAACGAAACGTTGCGAATTCGCTCATCTTTTTAAACTTGCAACCTATTCGAAAAGCAACACGAGAACCGATAAGAATTTTCGAAACCTTTAAAGAATGTCATTAATAACCACTCCTTAAGGTTTCTCCTCTTTTTGCACTCTTCCATTTCACCTTAAAATGATCCAAAGGCTCATAGAAATCTTATCCTTCCTTGCATCCACCCAGATCTGGTTTACTTAGTGCGTTACTTTTTCTGCTCCACGCGAACGATAAAGATTAACGATTCTTTTTCGGACTGTTTTTCTTTTTCATCCGGCGCGCACCTTTTTTTGTATAAATAAAATTATCCTCCCCCAACTCCGACTTACTTATTTATGTTGCTCGTGTTCGAGATCCGTCGCTCTCGATCCGGGCTTCGTTTCCGCTGCAACGTCTAATCCGTGGCGCGTAATGTAAATTTTACGCGTATTAGCGGCACAGAGGGAATATATTACCGAACCGCACGGAATTCGAACAGATTTCGGAATGCCGTTTTGATGGATTTTACTGTTTTTTAATCGTGTTTCCCGAGCGCTGTTTGATGAAGGATTGTTCGAATGTTCTCAAACAAAGAGCGGGGTTGTGTTTGCTTTTGTTACAGTAAAGCTATTGATATTGAAGTGGGTATGTAGGTTTAATGTGCCTTATTTATATATGAAAGTAAAAGTTTCGTGGAAAGTGGGCGGTAATCCAATTTTTGTGTTGGATATGTGTACATTAACTCTTCATGTCCTTTCGACGAGAAATCTCGTCCGTCAAGATCTGGTCCGTTTTGCTAATGACAAGATACCTCACCACTTGTAAGTTGGGGTGCCAGCTCAGGTGTTGACCTCGTTATCTGATTATTGTATTACCTACATGCATCAAACAAGCCTAAGATAATTTTTCAACCAGTTCGTTAGAGGGCTCTAAGAGGTGTATTGGCACCGTGCGAATTTAATTACCTACCGCCGACCAACCAGTCTTGTGGTTAAGGTATTAGCCTCTAGATCGGAATGTTCCTGTTTCGAATCCGGGTCAGTGCATGGATGGTGTGTACATTTGGAGAGTGTGGTGCCAGCTCAGGTGTGACCTCGTCATCTTACCGTCATTGAAAATGACGTGATGGTGTTCTCGAATCTTTCCCTTGGGGGATTGATCCGGGACCGTCGTCAATAACCCGTTGTATTGCTCCAGTGCGACGTTAATTAAAAACATTCCTCACTGGCGTTTGTCGCAGCCTCTTTGCCAACTTCGGGCATCAAACCCGCCCAACCCTATGGGATTTTTTAGTTAACGTCATACTATAGCAACACAACGGGCTATTGATAACGGTCCGGGATCAATCCCTTAAGGGAAAGATTCGAGTACAACACCTCGTCATTTTGAACCACGGTCAGACGGCGAGGCAACACCCGAGCTGGTACCCCACTCTCCAAACTTCTACACCAAACCCAACGTGAGGACTTTCGGCCACTACAGATTGAAGGTGCACCAACCGCCTCTACACCATACGCTTACAAACATCCATGACTCGGATTCGAACCAGGAACCTTCCGATCTAAAGGCTAACACCTTAACCACTATGCCGGTTGGTCTGCTACGACCAACCCTATGATAGATAACAATAAATAGAACTATACAATGAAGAGGACTTTATTTCTTCTGAAGAAGGAAAGCATTATTCCCAAACACAATCTAAGCCTCAAAGCGTAATGGGATAACGATCCTCCACCAATGGCCTCATTGTGCCCAACTCATAATTGCGCGTGCCCGCAACGAAACTGAATCCAACGCATCCGCTTTTAATTATTCCGATAACAATACCACCAACACGAGGGACGATCACGTGATGCCCCGTCTCGAAGACAAATCGCGTGAGACTTCTCTTGCGTAAACTACTTGCTCAACTTTTTCCGGGGATGGCTCACACGAGCACTTTCGGGATCGGCGCCTAAAGGCTGTTTTACACCCACAAAAGGATATCCCCGAGTTAAAATAAATCAGATTCCACTGGCGAGAGTCCTTTAATTAGGTAATTACCAGCGCCGTCTGTTTTCGTTTGTGAGTTGTTCTCAGGGATGGTTTACACTGGTGCGTAACGCCGCTCGTGAGCGAACGCTTTCTAAGCACGAGAGTGTAATAGATATGGGATGGAACGCGTGTGCTGTGTGTGTGAGTTTCAGCCTCATTAGGGTTTTTGAAAAGCGATTAGCCGAAGTTGTCGGATTGCTTTTGCGTTTTGGTGCTTGAAAAATGGTTTCATTGTGCGGGACGTAAACGACCCGTATTGTTATTTACTTGAAAGGTGAATGGGGTTTCGAAAGTGCTTTGTTCGGAAATGATTGTACTTGGGTCCATTATGCATTTTATGTCCTTTTCAAGTAATGTGTAGTTCTATATACAATAGCGAAATCTCTTAGGGATAATTTTTTTTCCTCTTCAACTCTTCTCTACGCATATAAAAGTAAGTGTTTGTCTGTGTACTGTACACAGGGTCCTGACGAATCTATGACACTTACAATTATGAAATTTGGGCACACAAGTAGTCCGAAATTTTTGCAATTTTTGTGTCCAGCCCAAATTTTCAAATTTTCAAATTAATTTATTAGTTTTTTTCGCCTTTCGTTCTTCTCCGGAATGTGAAGTCATTGAAGGAGAGGAGTTTGCGATTTTCGCCCTCTGACGTCACAAACTTTTTCGTCACACAATACCTTTTTAACCATGCCAAGTTTTTCGATTCTAGCGTGTTTTAATATACGTTGCTGATAATAGCCACTTCGAGGCCATCACGGCGTTGCATGTGGAGTTTGTTTGCGAAGCAAACCAAATGGAAATACCTAGCAATCACCGGGGGGTTTCAGCGTCAGCAAACAGTGGTCACATCTGACCCTACGAAAAGAACTGTCACGCCGTGCTAGCCACGCAGTGGCTAGTTAGGCATGTATGTACCATTGCAGTCCTGACGTACCCGTGTGCTCTTTTCTCCCTTTCATTTTTACCTTCCTTTACATTTTTTCTTTCTCCCTTATTATGTTGTGTCTTGTTGTTCCAAACTGTTCACCAGTTGTGGCCGATTCGTTTTTCCTGCTTTGTTCTCTCCGGCCTCTTTACATACCTTTAGGTAAACGGGCTTCATGGATACAAGATACTCTGGTGATCTTTTCTTTTCCGCTTGGGGTAACTGTCGTAAATACACACGCGATCTTTTCTGCTTTCATACCCCTACCTGTTCAGTTCCTTTTTTTCACTTTCACGGCATTTTGGCGTTTGGCATTGTCTTGTGTTTTGCGCACTTTGGCCAGATAGGGTTCTTGCGTCATAAAACCCCCAAACAACCGACATTTCCTGTACAATATATTCGAAAATATAGAAGAAAAGGAAACTAAAATTTTCACTAGAAACAACCAACTGGAATGAGTTTCCGTACCTTTTAAACTTTACACTGCGGCAGGTTAAACAATTGTTACCACTACAATTTCGTTTACACCAGCGGCATGGTAGAGATCTGTGTGCGGTGGATGTTATCCCCCTTTTAAGTGACCACTGGTATCTATCACCCTTTACGAGCTGTCAGCGACTGACCTTCTTGAGGGTCCCTCCTTTTTTTCGGTGCCCTCATACCCTGCCGATCGTGAGGTGTGAACGCTTTGGGAAAAGCAGAAAGTCGCTCCGGTGATAACTCCTTTCACGCCAAACGATACGCTACACAATACTATGAAAGGAAAGCGTCAGTCGTAAAAGTGCCACTCACGGCCCAGTCACTCAAGTTTGGTAATTAGGTAAGGGGCCTTGGATAGTCAGGCGAAAGACCCGTTCTGTGAGACGGTTACAAGAAATCTAAGCATCGCAGCGTAAAGGTTAAGACAACTGCAAGCCATAAAATATTGGCGGAGTGTCTGTTTGGAGGCTTTTCTCGAGAAATGAGTGTTGACTCGGAACGAGACGTCGTAATCTATAATGCGGAGGAATGATAAGAAATGTTTAATATTTCACATCGCTTCTCTTTGTGTGCACTGAAAAGAGCCGTTTCCCAGCCACGATTCCGATGTTAGCTTTGCGAAAAGTTTCCATCCAAGCCTCGCCTTCTAATTTTGTTTCTGTGTCCTTTTTTTTTTACTGAGAAAAGAAACATAAATCAATTTTGCGGGGGGGGGGGAATAGAAGTTTTTCGGAGATCGAGGAAACAAAAATCTGGATTCCCCCGGAAAAAGGAAAACGGGAAGAAAGAAATGCGCATTTACCAACCCTTGAAAACACATCCCTTTAAACATCCCGTCTCACAAAGCCAGGGGCTTTACTTTCCACTTTGCTCGACCCCCCCTCCCGAGCAGTTCGAGGGGATTTGCCCCGGCAGGGGCTTCACGAGCCAACGCCCCGGCTTCTTACACGGCGGAGAACACCCCTTCCAGGAGAGTCACCGAAACGCCATTTTCTTTTTGACGCCCCTGAGTTCGCGGGGCGGCGTCGCTTGGTTCTGGAACAGGATTTGGGGTGGAAGATATAAATGATGGGAATGGAATGGAAGGGGTGCTTTGATAAATCGTCTGCGACCGAGGAGAGATGCCAGGGCCTGGACAATGGCATCGTCTTTTGTGCCACTTGGCGTAGGGAGATTTGTCGACAGGATCGTCTGCGTGCCTTTCGAGAGGGGATTCTTAGCTGATATGTTCTTATGTTCTACTCAGGGCATACCCTTTGGGAGGTGAATAGAATCATTGCAAACGGTGTGCTCTTTTAAATCACGGCTTAATAGTTTTTTTTGGCATGCGATAAAAAGCTGCACTTCTTTTTCCATACTACCTCGAGTTACCCGAAGGGTTTTGTCCTTCCTTTCATTCTTACCTTCACCCACACTTCTGCTGCTGCTCTTTGCTTTTTTCAACTCTCGTTTGTGTCTCGTGTTTGGCGCAGCTTGGCTGAATGTGACGCTGCACCATAAAACCCATAACCGACCACATAGACTTTTCATTTCACACCCCGGCAAGAACAGTGACACAAGTCAGAAAATACAAATTTTGTTGTTATGTCATTGAAAAATAGGTATGGAGGTGCCCCAGCGTGTTATATGAGTATCCTATAGAATATAATAGAAGTTACTACCATAAATACTTACCAAAATTTAAAAGAAGCTTAGACTATTTCACTATAAGTTTTAAGGCCCGGTGCACACATCCGGTTTTTCAACGTGCGGCGCCACAGCGGCGTCGAAGCCCAACTATACACACATAACCGTGAAATGACGCAAGTACTCATTTCGCGCCGTTTGCGATCAATATTTTATCAAAGAAAACTTGTTTATTTCGCTTACTTGGTGTAAAAAAAAGTAAATTTTGAAACAAAATAGACGTTACTGGATGCAACCATTTATTAATTATTATTTATATTCCATTTGTTTATGAAAACAAGGTACTTCAAAACGGAGACTCATGTTCGGCGCCTTGGGGAACTGCGGTACAAATTGCACGCAAGTTAGATGTGCGTCGCCCCAGCGGCTCTGGACGCTGCTCCATTGGATCTAATGTATCTCAGACCGCACTTGCGTTGCGGCAGCGGCGTCGCACGTTGAAAAACCGGATCTGTGCACCGGTCCTTATAGTATCCTTTAAGTTGATGTTTCTCAAATACTGCAATTTTGAGTTGTGTCACTTTTCTTACCGGGGATGGGACCCTCTATTGTTATCAGACTGTTTAAAATGAGTAGGTATTGTCATCTGTTCTTTCCCTTCGGGATTGAACCCGTTCCATCGCCAGTATCCCATGGCGTTGCTATAGTGCGACGTTACTTGTAATTCAACTGCCCTTACTTTTCAGGTACATTGGGTATTTTCTGGTAAATAGCTGTTTAAGTAGCATACTGTAGCGTCTGTTGCCGCGGTGACGGGGACGCTCAGAAGTAACACTCGTCGAACTTGATACAACACAGGGTTTATTGGTATCGTTATATGAGATTCTAGGTCGCAAAGGATCTGCGCCTATCTGCCAATATTGGCTGCACGAGGGATGGACGTCCTAAATCTGACCTGGATGGTTATTTGGTAGCACATGACTGTGTCTACCGAAAAATATAGGCCGCTAAAGCTACGGTTTCCTAAGATAGCGGAGCCGTTATCTAGCAGCCGTGTTACTTCATGATGCCACAGACATAACTAGGCGGCTGTCTAAACAGAATAGAGATGTCAACTGAGACGGACAGAATACGGTGGAGAATGGGCAATACAGACGGCTGTCGTGGTTTAATTTATTCCAGAAACGAAACAACGCGGCCTTTTTTATTCTTTAGTCCAAGTTTTTAACTTCGGGATCGTTGAAAATAGAGTAAAAATTTAAAATCAGCGTAAAATGCTACGCCAGATCGATACCAAAAACAGATTTATTACTCAATTATTTACCATTTGATTATTTAATTATTTATTAAATAATTAATTATTTATTTAAAGAAAATCACATTTAAGGTATCGATCTGGTGTAAAATGTTCCGCATATTTCAAATCCGTTGAAATTTTCAATCTATCTTTAACGATACTGATTTTACAAAAACGAACTAAACAATGCCAGTCAAAAATATTTGTTTGTTTTGCTTCCCCCTCCGCTCGAAACGTTTGGCGCAGGAAACGAAATGTTGCCGACACAAGAGAAAAAAAGTTCCCCAACTGTTTGAGACCTCGATGACGATCGTCGTGCAAATGGCGGCTCCGCTCATTTTCGTTGCGATCCCAAACAACGCTCTCTAGGAAACCAACGTTATAAACAACGTTTTATTGACGTCATCCACAGCTACATTGCGGCTGTTGGATAACGACTCCGCTTTCTTAGGAAACCGTAGCTTTACGGCGAAGTCTGCTTCCGAACAGGCGTTCGGATAAGGTCCAACACAGTCGAAATTGAAGTCCCCTGTGGATGGTGTTGTATTTGTCTTTTCGACTCTGCTTCCTGTGAAGGGCATTGCAAATCTTTGTTTTACCGCCGATGACGGGTCGAGCCTAGGTATGTCGGCACTCAGGTTTACAATCGAATGCGTTGATTGATCAATATTTTAACCGTTCCAAAGGGCCCGCACTCCGATGCGACCAATTAACCGCCTCGGGGTTGCCCATTTACTTCGGCGTCCAAGCTCTACTAAGGGAATGTCACTTTACATGTTCAAAAAATGACTCCTTTAAAGCCCTATTCTACTATCACCGACGAACCGGTTAAGGTGTTAGCCTCTAGATCGGAAGATTCCTGGTTCCAATTCGGGTCAGTGCAAGGATGTTTGTAAGGGTATGGTGTAGTGGCGACTGGTACACCGGTAATCTGTCGTGGCCGAAAGTCATCACGTTGGGTGGGTGCAGAAGTTTGGAGAGTGGGGTGGCAGATCAGGTGTCGTCTCGTCATCTGACCGTGGTTCAAAATGACGTGGTGTTGTCATCGGACCTTTCACTTGGAGATTGATATCCCGTACCATCGCTAATAGCTCGTCGTCTTGCTCCATTGCGACGTTAATTCAAATGCCCTGGTCCATCGGAAGAGTTGGGTCGTAGTTTCCAGTCCGATTTAACTTTTTGTGCAGCGGAGAATGATCCCTGAGTGACACACCTAACGTTTCCTGTTTTAATGCAAAAGTAAAATCCGCAGGTCTCTGCATTCCGCCCGAGACAGTGGCGGAGGAGTGATGAGTGTCGGAATCGCGGCGGATGTCCCGAGCAATCAATTTCCCCCGCCTGCCGAGTTGACTATGATTAATTACCCGACACTCCGATGCGACCAATTAACCGCACGCCTTATTTGTCCGTCAACCGCCTCGGGGTTGCCCGGATGAAAAACACACTCGACCCCCTCCACGTGCCACATCCGTGGAACGCCTTTAATTAAACTTTATTTTTGTGACAGCCATTATAGTTTGGCCCTTTTGTGTGACAGAGCTCAATGTGTGCTGCTTGGCACGTGTCTCCTTCAGGCGTGTACTGGCCTTACTTAGCTACTTGAGCGATGTCTTCTTCGCCCATGGGGTTGGCTACCCTTAGTAGACACAAGGGTCGTGTTCCTCTGATACCCTAGCGATCTTCTACCGCTTTCATCCCCGATTGCTCTTTTTTTTAATTACACGATAGTTTCTACTTGAGGTAGGTATTTTAATTACGTCTCTCTGGAGGAACCCAGTGGGCTAGTGGCGACGGTCCGGGTTACAACCCGAAGGGAAAGGTCGGTGGAGTGGTAGAAGCCTAGACCTTCGTCACCAAGGCATTCCCCCCCCCGCCAAATCAAGATGGCGGCGCCCATATAACAAAATCCACACTGAGCCTTTGCATATATGGATTTGATCAGTTAGTCCTTTTCTGAGATTAACCTTTATGCTGCGGCGCTTAGATTTTGCAGTCGTCTCCAGGAACGGCTCTTTCGCCTGCATATCCGACCCCCCTTACCTAATTACAAACTTGAGCGACAGAACCTTGAGTGGCATTTACGACTGACGTTTTCCTTTCATAGTATTGTGTAGCGTATCGTTTGACGTGAGATAAATATCACCGGAGCGACCTTTTGCTTTTCCCCCAATGCGTTCACAACTCACGGTTGACAGGGTAGGGTACCGAACAAAAGAAGGGATGCTCTAGAAGGTCGACAGCTCGTCAAGGGTGATAGATGCCAGCAGTCACTTAAAAGGGGGATAACATCCACCGCTACCATGACGCTGGTGTAGGCGATATTTTAGTGGTAACTAATGTCGATCTGCCGCATCTTAAAGGTTAAGGAATGTATTCTATTTCACGAATGCTTTAACAACCAGAAGTTCGTAGAACAGAGGTCAAATCCACTCATTCAGGACGACCCCGAACAACCTGGTTCATCCGATTTCAACTTTTTTCTTCGTCGAGAGCATTTTCGGGGAGTGTAACGGAATTTTATCGAACGGGTCCCCTCTAATTCGCGTTTCACCCGCATGTTCGCAGCAGCGTCGACGTGTTGCATCCATTCATCAGGAACGCAAACGCGCACGCACTTAACAAACGCTCGATCGCACGCGGTGGAAAAAAAACCACCCCGCATCCATCATCCGCCTTCACCCGCACCTGCCGCTTTTTTAAACGCGCCCAGGTACGCTCCGCTTCTCCCGTTTTTGTGTCTCTTTTCTCCTGGATGAAATCCCCTCTCTATTCCCTCCCCTTGGCTTTCGCGTCCGATTCACCTGGAAGGGAAGTTTTTTTTTTTTTTTCCACCAACTTCTTTCTCTCTGTTTTTCTTCTCCCCTCTTGACTAAGACAAATAGTGGGGAACTTTAAAAAGATGCTCTCCCTCCGTTTTCTTTGTTTCGTTCTGTGTTACCTTCCCCCACGCTTGGGGTGCCCGAGTCCTTTTGTCGGGCGGGCAGCGAACCCCCCCCCCTCCTGAAAATAAAGAATCCCGGATTAGAGAAGTCGGGCAAATGGAATTAGGTGTCGGACTCTGAAAGAGTCCAGGTGGATCCGGGTATTTTTAGCGGGGAATGGGGTTGGAGTTTAAATCTGTTAACCGGGTGAAACATTGACTCGGAGGTTCTTTTTTCTCGGGAGTCTTCGTCTTTTATTGGGAGATGGTGCTTGTTCTTTTTTTTTTCGGGTGATACTTGTTTGACGCCTTTTATCAGTGGGCAAAGTTAGAATTTTGGGAAGCAATTGATGACGTCCTTCGTCATTATGAACTGAAGCCTCCTGGAGGTAAACATTGGTGTGCGTTAGACCATTCGGTATGGTGGTAAAGGTGCTAGCCTCTAGATCGGAAAGTTCCTGGTTCGAATCCTGGTCAGTGCATGGATGTTTCTAACCTTTAACTACAGATCTCACAGACCCCGAGTCATTTTTGACAGGTCATTTCCACCCCTTAAAGTGAATATTGGTCCCTGTCCTATTCAGTACCTTCCTACTAATGAAATCGTCTAAGTTGGAGTAGGGAATTTCGACAGAGAGCATACAATGGCAACAAACTTTACTAAAAAATGACCGTGTGTCTTACACAAAATGAAATTCAGGATAGTGTTGATAATGGGTAGGAAATAAAGTACTGGGACAGTGAAATTTCGGATAATATTATTGAAAACGAATACGACAGACATTTCAAGTGCGTCTTCAAAAGAATAATATTTCTACGATAAAAATAACTTCTAATGGGATGCCCGGGAGGGGGGGGGGCCTAATCGTGCCGTTTGAACACCAAAACACAGCATAGTTTTACAGTTTTCAGGGTTGAAACGTCTTGCAATATTAGGCCCGAAAGCTGAGCCTGAAGAGACATGGAATCTACTTAACTTGTATAGTAATATAAAATATATTTCATGTTAAGAATTGAATTATCTAAATTTAAAATGTATAAATAATAATTATCTAAAGAATCTTTCATTAATATATTATATTAATCAACTTTATACGCACTTTCGTGAGCGAGGTCTGAGAAACCCCTCCACACTAGTTACGAGACGGTTTGTGATACAGCAGTTAAGAGTAAAGTTTATGGTGTAGAGGCGACTGGTGCACCTTAAATCTGTCGTGACCGAAAGTCATTACGTTGCGTGTGTGTGTGGAAGTTTGGAAAGTGGGGGTGCCAGCTCAGGTGTTGTCACGTCATCTGACCGTGGTTCTAAAGGACGTGGCGTTGTCCTCGGAATTTTCTCTTGGGGGATGGATCCCAGACCGTCGTCAATAGCCGTTGCGTTTTGCTCTAGCACAACGTTGTTGAAAAAATTACCAAATCAGTGTGGGTGATTGAAAGTTCTAGTGCACTTTAAAGCCGCGTTTACACCGGAGTTGCAAATATTTTTTTCCTCCATTTTGTGGCGAGGACGTATTACGTTCCCCTATGCTGACCTTTTTTACGACCCACTCCTGTGTAAAAGCTTTGTCGACTTTATCGACAACACCAAGGGGTGAGCACTCTTCTAACCCCTTTGTAGACAAGAGTGATGACCATTTATCACGACAAAAGACGGCGTAAGCAACCACGGGGTGCCGAAAGGCTGATAGTAGCGTTGATTGTCAAGCAATACCGAAAGGGGGCGAAATAGGGAGCATTTTCATCCCAAATTTCGTCTCGGAGAAATGTCCCCCAAAAGTTGCAATACTTTGATCTTTACCGACTCCTGGTGGAAAAGAAAATTGGAGTTGCAAACTCGCCACCCCGACACGAGATCTTGCCGATAAAGCTGGAATTACAAACGCGTCCCCCTCCAAACATCGAAGATATTCCGATAAACGGCACTCATTTTATCATTGTGTCGGGGTATCGATTTAGCGAGTCTGCAACTTCAATTTTGTTTTCCACCAGGTGTCGTTAAGGATCAAAGGGTTGCAACTTTCAGGAGGACATTTTTCCGAGATGAAATTTGGGATGGAAGTGCTCCCTATTTCGTTCCCTTTCGGTATTGCAGACAATCCCCCCTCTCCTCTGCCCTTCGGCACCCCGTTGTCGCTCACGCCGTTTTTGTTTGCTCTCTGCGACATTTTGCCCTCATCTCTTGCCTCGATATCGATGGACTCACCCAGTACTCATTCCTCTGGGGTGCCCCATTGTGTCGACAAAAGTACGCAGGCTGCTGCTGCAAGCACACTTCCTCGACATCTCGATGAATGGTGATCAACTCTTCTCTACAAAGTGTTGAGAAGAGTGCTCATCCCTTTGTGTTGCCTATAAAAAGTCGACAAAGCGGTCGAAAAAAGGGACGGAAAGGAGTCAGCTTAGGGGAACGTAAATCGTCCTCGTCACAAAAAGAGAGAGAAATGTACATGCAAATCCGATGTAAAGGCGGCTTAAAATGTACTAGGGGGCCCGTCGCATGCTCGCTAAAGCTCGCCAACCCCCGAAGGATTGCTTTGCAATCCTCATTAGTTCGATGCGATAACCTATGCTCGCTTCGCTCGCATCAATGAAGACATGTGTCCTAGCAGAAAGGATTGTTTACAAAATAGGATACTCCAAAAAAAATATTTTTCAAAGCTAAATTTGCTGTATTACAGAAAATATAAACAGTGCCCTGGAATCAGAATTCAAATGAAAACTTTGAGCCAATTTTGAGTCGAAATGTGAGCGCTGCTTTGGAAATTGAATACCCAGTATGTTGTTTGTGTACATTTCCAGCACTCTCGAGTCACCCACACTTTTTCATTGAGTTTGGTGTCGAAAGTTGTAGTGCAAGCGTCTTGTTGAACTGTAATTGTTGGCCCTGAAAAGGACCGTTTTTTAAATGGCACTGAAATGATCCTCCGCTTTCTTTGATTTCTAATTCTAAACTGCAACAGCTAGACAAATTTTTTTTTCAATAAAATTGCATCCGATAACGCTATAAATTCAATTGAGGCGCGTGGCTTCGTGGTAAACAAACAATCGTACAATGTTGCCAAAACGCGATAACTAATAACGTCTTTTTTGCGTGCCGCGTAATATAATTATATATATATATATATATATATATATATATATATATATATATATATATATATATATATATATATATATATATATATATATATATATTCACGTTCAAATCTCTTAAAAACAGCTCTTAAACTGCCCCGCGATGAACAGTAAGCTGCTGACAATTATCCAGCGTTGTTTAAAAGCAAAGAGTGAACACAGTTCCGCACGAGCAACTTGTCCTGTCGTCTCAGATGCAAACAAAACTGCAAAGAGCGCGAAAGTTACTTTCCAACACATACACGGAACAAAGCTCATAATCAAATTCTCAGGCATTCCAATTTACTCCCAACAAAGAAACGGCCTTTTCTCCACCCACCAGAACCCCTTTCCGGGTGCTTGCGTGGCTTTTTCCAACTCCACCCATAAAATACTTTCAAACGATAATCCCGAAAATGCCGCTGCATCACTCTCCCACAAAGTTCGAGGAGATATAAAGCAAGAAAGCAACCCGCGGGGTTGTTTGGAATGTAACTTGGGTGGGGAGGAGCCGAACAGAGCGACATCCAAACGACAGCCGTCGAATGTCCCCCCTCGCAGACGATTCGGGTCATAAATACACCGCAAAGTTGATCTCTCGGTCGACTGGTCATTTGCTGCGGTCAGCTGAAAGGGAGGGGGCAGTAGGGCGTGTTGGACCAGATGGGACCCTGACCACCTCCCTCGCCCTCCAATCGAATGTTCGATAGAATGTTCGGCCACAAGAATAAATGTGCTGGGGTGGATCAGACGAGACGGAGGAATGGGCTGGGAATGTTGGAATGGAACTAGGAATCGGTCTGGTTTGCATGCAGTTAGAGAGTAAGTTTCTATTTCGAGTAGGTCGAATCAAAGATGAAAAGGTCATGTTTTTTTTATACCATAATCCTTTAACTTTTTTAAATTACGATTTTTTTTTGAACGTAACTTAGACTTGAGAAATAGTGTTATAAAAAGTGTCTAAGATGTTGTTAGTTTTTATTTTAACCTAAAGATTTTAATTTTCGGTCTTAACATTTCAAGTGGTTTTGACGAGATATCTCGTCATCAATATCTGCGTATGTCACGACTAGGATGAAAACGAAATTCAGGTTGGTTTACTTTTTTATCAGAACACTGGGGCGACGGGTGTGGTTATTCTTTTGAAATTTTTACGTGTCTTTAACCTTTACGCTGCAGCAGGTTGAGAATTGTTACCACTAAAATTTCGTTTACACCAGCGGCGTGGTATGGATCTGTGTACGGTGGATATTATCCACTTTTTAAGATCCACCGCCACGTACATGACGGTGTTTGTTTGATTTCAACTCACAACCCTCCGGTTGCTAATCGGTTGCTGCACTCCAAATGTTTCAGAATCCAGGTCAGTGAATGGATGTTCGTAAGCGTATGGTGCAGAGGCCGGATGGTTTACATTAAATCTGTCGTAGCCCAAAGTCCTTACGTTGGGTGGGTGTGGAAGTTTGGAGAGTGAAGTGCCAGCTCAGGTGTTGCCTCGTCATCTGACCGTGGTTCAAAATGACGTGGTGTTGTCCTCGAATATTTCCCTTTCTGGATTGATCATGGACCGTCGTTAATAGCCCGTTGTGTTGCTCTAGTACGACGTTAATTAAAAATTACCAGATTAAATATTACCGAATGTTTCAAAATAATGTTATGCAATTTAATTAAATACGTTTTTCCTATTAATTAATTACAGAACGTCGTCATTGTCCTGTTGTTTTGCTCCAGTGCGACGTTAATTAGCTACCTACCTCTACTCAAATTGTACGAGCCCTGCTTCTTAATAGCGACTGTCACAGTCTAGACTATAGGACGGCACCCGCTCCCGCGACAGACAAACATGGTACGGATGTAACTTCCTTCACCTTTACGCTGCGGTGCTAAGTTTTTTTAATTTGTCTCCAGGAACGAATTTTTTCGCCTGCATGTCCAACCTCCCCCCCCCCTACCTAATTACTTAACTTGAGCGATAGAGCCTTGAGTGGCATTTACTTATGACGCTTTCCTTTCATAGTATTATGTTCAAATCACCAGAGCGACCTTCTGCCTTTCCCCCAAAGCGTTCACGCCTCACGGTCGACAGGGTAGGGTACCGAACAAAAGGAGGAACCCTCTAGAAAGTCCGTCGCTGACAGCTCGTAAAGGTGGATCGATGCCAGCGCTCACTTAAAAGAGGGATAACCTTCACCGTACACATATCTGTACCATGCCGCCGGTGTAATCAAAATTGTAGTGGTAACAACTGTCTACCTACCTCAGCGTAAATGTTAATAAAGCTTTCAATTGTTCCCACTCTGCTTCCTGTTCTTAAAGTACTCTCGTCCTCTTCTTGAACTGCTCTCGCTCTGTTCTTGAACTGTTTCCAACCTGTTCTTAAACTGTTCTCAATCATTCCAAAGTAATGCATATACGGTATCCTCGTCAGAAAGAGACTCGTTTCTTGAGCCAACGATCACAGGGTCGCCAAGTCCACTCCGGTACAGCGCAAATCAACTCAACTCTGACCTTTTGTGTCCGGAAAGGTCGAGACGCGATTCCAAACCACCCCTACTTCGAGTGAGTTCCAAATGGCCGTCCGGAAATGAAGAGGCACGACATTCGTCTAAATGAAGGGAGGCAATATTTATAGGGAAAACTCTCCGTTCCCATTTTGGGGCGTTTTCTTCCGCAAATCCGGAGAATCCACTCCCGGCTGCTTATTTCCCCCAGGAATGGTGCTCCTGGAAAGCGGGGGAGGACACGTACGAGGGGAGATGATTGCCCGAGGAGTAAAGATATTTCTCCTGGAGATGATACAGGACTTGCATAAGTGATCATCTCCTTTTCTGTTTAGCTTTTCCTTTTTTTTTCTTTCCGTGCTGAGAGAGGAAGCCATCGGATGGGGGTGGCCGTTATTTCCAGATGAACCGCATCCTCTAGTGTGATCTGAGGTTCATTCGCTGTAGGGCAATAAATAGATCTGGTAATAGTGGATTCCTAACCACTACGAATAACCAGAACGATCTTGAATTTTACTCTTATGGTGGCACCGCTAGCGACAGCAATTTATTTGCGCATGCGCATAACCTTCTTTTTCGAAACATTTATTACCGCTTCTGATTTTTCAAGATGGCTTGCAGATCACGTCCACTTTTTAAAAAAAACTCCTTTTACAGCGAAGACGATTGCCTTTAAAGCTTCTGTCTGATGAGGAAAGAAAGCAGTGGGTGAAAACATCAACAGAAATTGGATTAAGAAAGGTTCTTAGGAATCTGATTGGCTGGCAGTATGGCGACAGAGACAAAAGTTGAACTTCCTCCAAGCCTTGAAAGCGCAGCGACAGCGACAAACTGGGAGAAACAAAATGTGTTTGTAATACGCATGCGCAATACCGAAGAGACGTGTCTTTTGTCTCTGTCGCCGTTGGTGTGAAGCCACCATTAATCAGTTCCCAACACTTCGCGGTAGCCCGCGAAGTGTTTGCATTTTGCGGAGATTGGTAGGTAGTCAATAAACATCGCACTGAAGCAGCACAACGGGATATTGGCGACGATGCGTTATCTATTCGCAAGAAATGATCCGAAGACAACGCCTCGTCATTTTTGAACCATGGTCACATGACGAGGTCAACATCTGAGCTGGCACCCCACTCTCCAAGCGTCCACTCCACCGTGAGGACATTTGAAGCACACGACAGATTTAACGTGACCCCCATATTCACACTTCTTAGGTTGGATCGAGTTTCGAACTCTCAACACTCTGGCAAATAATTCGGTACTCTTCCAACCGACTTAACTTGTCCAACCTAAGACCTTCATGTGCATGTACATAGGGACTGATGCACGTTAAATCTGTCGTGGCCTAGAATGTCCTCCGTTGATGTGAAAGTTAGGAGCGTGGGGTGCCAGCTCTCGTATTGATCTCTTCCTGTAACCGTGATTCTAAATTACACGGTGTTGACATCGGATCTTTCCTTTCGGGTTGTATCCCGGACCGTCGCCAATAGCCCTCTGCGTTGCTCCAGTAGGACGTATATTCAACTACCTAGTTACATGCCGTACTTTGGAATCTTTATTTTTATAATCCAAGGCACAAAGAAATCATTGAAAGGAATTTTTATTCATTTTGGCTGACGAAGTGATTGAAGATTAACTTAGGATTATTTGAGATTAACTTATGAAGGGATAGTTCGGAGGACAATACCTAATAGCCCGTTGTGTTACTCCAGTGCGACATAAATTCCACAAATTATTTTCAGAGGACAACGCCTCAAAATTTATGAACCATGCAGGATTAAACCGAATACTCGATGATCACCCCCCCCCCTCACAATCGGATCTTTCCCGTAAGGGACTGATCCCGGACCGTCGTCAATAGCCCGTTGTGTAGCTCTAGTACGACGTTAACTAAAAATTACCATTACCTTTACCATTACCCCCCCCTCACAAAAAGAACAAAAGAAAACACACATTCGGTAATGAATGATGTTTTAATAACCTTTATTCGAACCGAAGCCACGGAAATAACAAAAAAAGTTCCTCGTATCAGGAGCTATTTAAACTGTAACCGTAAGAAGAAAATATTGTATTCTTCGATTGAAGTGATGAGAGAAAGTGTATAGTCTATATATAAATCTCAGGAATGATCCGATTCGCTAGCAAATTGCGAGCAATTTCGAGAAACATTTTCAGTCTTTGTTGTATACACATTCCGCGAGTTTAGTATTCAATCTGAGTTCAAGAGAAAAAAAAAATGGCATTAAAGAAGGAAGAAATAATTTTTTCCCTCCTTTCAATTTGATATAAGGTTTTATGGATCTGGCGATTTTCGGCATCGTAAAATGGGAGGAGAGTTGTTTTGCTCCTTCTTTTTTTTCTACTGCTAAAAAATCGTTTCATTTTGTGCTTTCTTAGTTTTTCATGACATTGGAGTTAATGGTGAATGGGGATACTTATGTTCTAAGGAAAGTGCGTTAAAAAAGTGAGACGGATTGAGGGTATAGGGGGAGAAAATATGTTTTCGTTGAAGAGAAAGTTTTGAGGTGGTGGAATTTTTCGCTTTAATGGTGTCTGTTTTAATGTCTTCTCACTTCGTGCGGACGTTATTTTTTGTCAAATACAAATTCGTTGAGGATATTCTAAAGAGCTCTATTTATTTTTATTCGGTCTCTTGTGAGAGCATTATTTTGTTCTTGCCTTAAGTGTTCTTTTCTGGTGAAGTTTTGTGTAAATGTTGCATTAAGTTGTACATATGCGCAGCAATCGAAATATTTCATTCTCTGCAACGCACTAAATCCATAAAAAAAAAAAAAACCTTGTTTTGAGCAAAAATTCAGTGCATAGTTATTAAAAATCATAAAAACTACTAGAGCTCTCTTAACTTTTTTTTTGCAACTCACTCTTCTGGATAAAACACTAAATGAAACAACTTTGTAATGAGAACATTGATTTTCTTTTCTTTCATCTACTTGTAAATAAGCTTTATAAACACCAATGATGTGTAATTTTTGAACAACGATGTATCAAATTCCAATTTTTCAGAAATACAATTCCAGTGGGAAATTATTCGTATTTTGTTCCTGTTCTGACCCTACATCAAGTTGCTAGATGGAACATCTTTTTTTATAATTTTTTTTTTCACTAGGAAAACAAAAAAATTTTTTTAGGAACTTAAACGTTTAAAACGACTAATAATTCATTTGTTAGCCGAGAGTTGAATCATCCGCATCGATTCTAATGATAGTAAAATGGACACATAATTATATAAAATGGCTAAAATATTTCTAAAAAAGCAATTCATTGTTGAGCTGTCACATTCCAGTAGTGGCCAGTCTCTGTTGCAAAAACCTTTTTTCGAACGAGTTCTGAGCAAGTATTTCAATCAACGTTACCCTGGAGCAACACAATGGGCTATTGCCGACGGTCCGCAATCAATCCCAATGAGAAAGATCCGAGCACTACACCGTGTAATTTTGAACCTCGGTCAGATGACACACCTGAGCTTATTTGAATGAGGAGGCTCATTAAATAGATCAGTACAACACTAGGATTAGTATAGCACCAGAGTAGTTGAGTCTAATGGTATTAAAATCGGAACATTCACTGAAAATGTCTAACAGAAAGGTAGGTAGTTCACTGCCGTCAAACTGGAATAAAACATCGGGCTATTGCCGACGGTCCGGAATCAATCCAAAGAGAAAGGACAATGTCTAGCAAATTTGAACCACGGTCAGACGACGAGGTTACACCCCACTCTCTAAAGCTCCACACCACATCAACGGGAGGACGTTTGAGACCACGACAGATTTAACGTGCACCAATACTCTATGTGTACCTCCTGTTTCTAATCCGTTGCTCTTCCACCAGTTCTAGAAAAGACTCGGTTTATTTCGTCCACTTTGATCTTTATCACCCTTGGAATAAAAAGGCAGTTTTCTATAGACGAGATTTCTCGTCCTTGGGAATACTGACTGTATCTCGGACGAGATACCTCGTCGAAGCACTGGTAGAATGAATTAGATTTTGTGGACTTAGAAAGAATCGCCAGACTGAATGAAGCAAACCAAATTTCGTATTTCTACCTACCTATACCGTAACAAGGTTTCCATTTTAATAAAAAATTGGCCCTGAAATGAAATCCCAAACTGAGAGTAAACAGAAAGGTACCACCTCGCAAGAGGTGCCTCATTCTAATTGAATTCTAAATCTAATTTCAGGGCGCATTGATGTTAATTTTACAACAAAAACACACAACACTCGACGTCGAAAAAAAATGAGCTCCATCGTATGGGTTAATGAATTATTCGAATCCCAATCCCACCTGACCTGCTAAGCTGTTCGGTATTCCGCGTCCAAACACGTTCCTCCCCCAAAGGACCCCGCAGATACCTCCCCTAATTAATTGCATTCAGTCATTACTCAATCCCACAATAACACCCGACAAAAACCAGGTCGAAAGTGCTTTATTAACAGAGCGTTCGGGGATCGCTGTACACACACTTGTTGGATTTTTTCACCCCGCTTCATATGCAAATGCGCGAACACAAAACTAATTTCAAGATCTGATCTTTAATCGCTTTAATGAGACAAATAAAAAAAAAAACTTGCAATTATTTATTTACTCCTGCAGAGGAAAGGCATAACCAGTGGGAAGCCAGAAATGATGCAGACCAAACACTTCTGGTCAAACAGAGTTATTGCTGAGGGGAAAAAGCGTGCAGGGGGTTCATTGAATTATCCCACCCAACCCGCTAACCGAATTAGGCTGAGTTGAGTTGTGATAAATTGGATTTTTCTGGGGACCCGCTTTCTGTTTGCTTCTTCTCTCTGCAGCTCAGAATAAATAAATGGGAGACAAAAACGAAACGGGGATTTCGTTCGGAATGCGCTCTCTACAGAGTCGTTTGTTTGAGGATGAGTTGAGTTGTTGGGGGTGTCGCTATCTCCTCGTGCGTTTGTTTAAGACCCACAGTGGTTGCTTCGATGAGGTATCTCGTCGAATCGAACGGATCTTGGACGAAATGTCTCATCATTGGAAGAGAACCGACCCGATCTTCATCGAAGACAACCAGTTGAAAGAGCACCGGATTAGCAATCGGAGGGTTGCGAGTTCGAAACTCGGTCTACCCAAAGACCGTCGTGAACAAAGTGAGTTGGCGCAGGTTAAATCTGTCGTGGCCTCAAATTTCCTAACGTTGAGGTGGTGTGGAAGTTTGGAGAGTGGGGTGCCAAATCAGGTGTTCTCTTCATCTGAGCTGGATTCTAAGTTACATGGCGTTGTCATAGTATCTTTCCCTTCGGTACGATCCCGGACCGTTACCAATAGCCCATTGTGTTGATAATATTATCAACGTTGTGACTTCGTGAGATAAATTGGCCAGTGGCATGTAGGCAATTGAAAAACAGCACATTTTATTAGTTAGTAGCCACTGCGTGGCTAGCCAAGCGTTGCCTGTGCCCTTGGTGTTGGTTTGCTCCAAAACCCAATACCACGGGCAACGCCGTGATGTAAGTTATTAAGCTGGTGTACAATTTTCCACAGATTTCAAATCCGTTGAAGATATATTCAATATAAAAATTATTTATTTAAAGAAAATCATATTATTAGGTATCAATCTAAACTGAAATTTTCCGCATATTTCAAATCCGCTGAAAGTTTTACTCCATCTTTAACGGTCTAGGAGATAGAAAAAAGAACTTTGACTTCAGTTTAAAGATTTATCGTCTGGCTGGGATATCAATCGCGCAAAATCAAAGCAGAATTGAAAAAAAAATTTCTCCGCGTTTTGCGGTTGAAAAGAACTTGGCATCATTCCAAACCCTGACTGCAAGGTCGAATGAGTAGAAAAATTTCCCAGCGTTTGAAAAACCAATAGAGAATAAAACTATGAAATTCGTTTAAAAATTTTCTAGGTTGAATTTTAAAATTCGCTACCACTTTGCTAGATGATGTAGTGAATTGAGAACTTGTGAAAAAAATAACTACTTTGCAAATGATGCGAATTGAACCGGTTTTGAAACTAAACGTCTCATTTATAACAATTCATTCTTTCACGAGCCCCTTAGAACCACATGCACAACATTCTCCATTCTCCACGCACTATGATGTTACCACTTGCCTTATATTAAATGAACTACTAATTTAAAGAATTGTGTGGACCCAACACTCTCAGTTTCAGAGGATCACTACGAGTGCCTTACACCACTCTCGTCACGACTGCGGGCTTTTATATTTTCTGTTATTATTCTTCTGTTCTTTATTGAAGTCAGTGAACTGTAAACTCCATGTCCCACGTCCGTCCACTTTCGAGACACTAAATAGTTCTGGTCATTCTAATAATGACCGCAATCGAGAACATTTTTCTTAAAATCTTAACAATGCCGGTACTTTTATAGCTCCCCCGAACACCCCTCACCCGACCGTTCACCCATTCGAAAACCTTCCACAAGCCCCAATTCGAACCGACAGATAAATCGGAACAAATCCTCGAGGTGTTTCCTCGTCACAGCGAGGCGGGACCTCGTATCAGATCGTCTTTATGACCCTACTTCCGACCCCAACAGCGACGTTCGCCGCGATTAAAGACGGAGGGTTCCATAAAACGTTCGATTCGGTCAGATTCTTTGCGAGGAGGACATAAAACCGAGGAGGCTGTTTAGATCGAAATCTGAAAGGGGCGGTGATGTCCACTGGATGGTCGGCAGTGAACGGGGTCGATACTTCGCTACCGTTTGCTTGGTTTTTAAGGAATTTTGAGAAGACGGCTTGATGGAACCCCGGTGTTATTCTCATCTTAACCCCTCCAAGTGGTTTCGTCCATCAAAATCTGACCCATTTTGCTAATGACGAGATACTCTACCCTACAGTAATGGACCGGACAGCAAGATGGGATGGTACAAGGGAAATAATACATACTTTAATAGTGGGATGGTCCCCCACGTTCTGCAATGACGCTAGCAATCCTTCTGGGCATACTTTCAACAAGATTTGGATACACAGCTACGGGTACTAGTGTCCATTCCTGCTGCGAGAATGTCGCCCGCTCAGCTGTCGATTTCGGACGGGGTTCACTGGTCCGTTGTTTAAGCGTCAATCGAACTGGGCCCACACATGTTCTATGTAGAGTGACTATATAATAAGAGTGGCGACGTACGGAAAACACTTTCTGATTGGCTTAGAGATTTTTTCAACCTCCCGAGGCGGTCTTTTCCTAGCTCCCTTAGACTTAACATGGGAACTTTTTATGTGTTCGAGAAAAACGTGTGTATATTAAATTAAAAAGAAAATATAGCTTATTCAGGTTGCATTTCGTGTTCTAGAATGTTTATTTATTATTATTTTAGTGTTTTGTCAGTATAAGTTTGAATACTTTTTAAGTAAATAGCACGGTGTTTCCCGAAATCTAAGTTAGCGCGTTGGGCAATCCATCTCATCCATTACGCATGTAATTGAGCGTTGATATGATTCATTTATACCGAATGTATCCATATTATAACAATAACATGCTTTTTGTTATCTTTGAAATTATGTATTAATTCGGCCAGCAACCTTCTTTGAGACGATTCTTTTAGAAAACTAGCTGCCGCGCATGCGCATTGGGTCAAATTGGGTCCCTTGTCGCCACTCTTATTATGTAGGCACTCTAGTTCTATGGGGCTTAGTTCGGGACCGGATTGCCAGCTCAGCTATCGATTTCGGACGTGGTTCGCTGTAACAAATCACACAAATATTCTATTGGATTTAGGTCGGGACTCTGAGCAGGCCAGGGAAGACGTTTTACATCCATATCTCGATACCACTGCTTGGCAGAGGCTTCAACGTGACATGAAGCGTCGTTGTCCTGGAAATAACATTCGTCCATTCCATAAAATTGCCAGAGCGTAGAAAGAAGTGCTTAGTTAGTACTAATTATTTAAAATTATTTGCTTTTAGACCTGTGAGTAAAAAATAAAACTATAATTTTCTAAAATCGTTTTATTTTTTCATTTTTTAAAACATCATTAATACGAAATACAAGTGCATTCATCATAAAATATGAAGCTTTCTTAGTATTTTAATTAAAATAAAACAAGCCATTGGACACTTTTCTGACATTAGATATCTGTTTCTAAAAAAATATAGGTCTGGTGGTACGCCAAAAACTTCTAAACATTTCAAGTGGTACTCAGTTACTAAAAAGTTGGGAACCCTTGTTCTAGAGGGTTCCTCCTTGTTTTTGGTACCCTACCCTGTCTACTCTTGAGGGAAAGGCAGAAGGTCTCTAGCGCCAAACGATACGCCACACAAAACTATGAAAGTAAAGTGTCAGTCGTAAATGCCACACAAGACTCTATCGCTCATGTTAGGTAATTAAGTAAGGGGGGAAGGGGAATTGGACATGCAGGCGAAAGAGCCGTTCTTGGAGGCAAATTAAAAATCTAAGCTCCGCAGCAAAAAGGTTAATTTACTACCTATCTCAAGCAATTAAGAAACCTATCATTCGCAACTTCATAGCTCGCGCAAGTCTTCTAGTGATTGGACAGTTGTTTCTTATTTGAAGATTAAACAGATATTTCCTCTCCAAAGACAGCAAGAACTGAGAACGCGTCACCAGGGTAATGTCACCGGAAGCCAACCGCAAACCATCGCACAATGCACCGACACGTCGCACATGTCCCGATGTAAAAAAAAAACCTTCCCGAATTGAGGCGTCGACGCAATTTAGGCATCCAAACACACCCCAATCCAAGAATTTAATCAACTCAACCCCACACTCCGAGGGCACGAAATAATTAACCACTGTTTGCGGAGGAAGCCATTCCACGCTCACAAAAGCGATCTTGATAAAAGAGAACACGAAATCGAAACAAACAAAAAGCGCCTCGCGACAAAGAGAATAGCGTAAATATTTTAATTGAGCTCAAAGAACGAAGCTTTCGAGGCCGAAAATTGGAAAATCACAAAAGAAGACACCTCCAAAGGGCAGAGCCTACGGTAAATAATTAATTTTTCGTGTTCCCAAGAATGAATGATGACTGCAGACGATACTTGCCCTGGGGGTGTAGCTGTTCAAAGGATCTCGAGGCCCTCTTGAGATGTCGTCAATTGCAACAAGCAGGCGGTTTGTTGCAAAGATCTTTTTTTGTCGGGCTTTGTGAGCGGTTTTCATCAATTGGGTTCGTTGCTTGAATAAACGAACGGGGATCAGAGGTGTAATTCCGTTCTAGAAGACTCGGCGGTGTCGAAGGAATAAGAGTTCAGAGATTTTTTGTACTTGAAGTGTGGCGTTCCTTTTCAAAATGATGCTCCGAGTGTGTTTGTTTTAAGTCTTTTAACCTTTACTCTGCCCGCGCTTAGAGTTTTTCAATCGTCTCACAGAACGAATTTTCTCCTGATTCTCCCAGCCCCCTTACCTAATTATTCTGACTTGGGTGATACGACGTGAGTGGCATTTACGACGGACGCTTTCCTTTCATAGTGTCGTTTGGCTTGAGAAGAGATATCCCCTGATGATCCCCACGCTCACACCTCACGGTCGGCAGGGTAAGGGGGGGCCAACGAACAAAAGAAGGGATCGTCTAGAAGGGTCAGTTGCTGACAGTGTTCGTAAAAGGTGATCGATGCCAGCGGTCACTTAAAAAGGGGATAACACCCACCGCTACCTTGGAGATGGTGTAAAGCTTTGGTTTCCTAACAAAGCGTAGCCGTGATCTAGCGGTCGTGATGTAGCGGTGGGTGACGTCACTAAAACGTTGTTTATACTAACACATGGTGTTGGTTTCCTAGATAGCGTTGTTAGTGAGCGTAACGAAAATGATCGGAGCCGCCATTTCCATGACTGTCGTCATAGCGGTCGCAAAAAGTTGGGGAACGTTTTTTCTCTTGTAGCGGCAAGATTTCATTTACTGTGCCAAGCGATTCGAGAGAAGAGGAGGAAATCAAACAAATATTTTTGACTGCCATTGATTAGTTCATTTTTGTAAAATCGGGATCGTTAAACACAGAATAAAAATTTCAACGGATTTGAAATCTGCGAAAAATTTGACACCAGATCGATACCTTAAATGTGACTTTCTTTGAATAAATAATTAATTATTTAATAAATAATTAAATAATCAAATGGTAAATAATTGAATAATAAAACTGTTTTTGATATCGATCTGGCGTAGAAATTGACGCTCATTTGAAATCCGTTGAAATTTTCACTCTATCTTCAATGATCCCGAAGTTAGAAACTTTGAACTAGATAATAAAAAACCACTTCATTTTGTTTCTCGAATAAAATAAACCACGACAGCCGTCTGTGTTGCCCATTCTCCAACGTATTCTGTCCGTCTAAGTTGACACCTCTGGACTCTTGTTTAGACGGCCGCGGCATCATGACGTATCACGGCGGTTAGATAACGGCTCCACTTTCTGAGGAAGCTTAAGCGATATTTTAGTGGTAACTAAAGTCCATCTGCCGCAGCGTAAAGGTCAGGAGGGACCTCGTAGAATTGAGTCTTTGTTTTGTTTGGAACCTTCCGAGTGATATGGACGATATATCTCGTTCAAGATATCCTCACTGTTGCTAGTGACGAGATTTCTTGTCCATCCAAATCCGATCAGTTTTACTAATGACGAGATATCTCATCGCGAAAACCACCAGGAGGGTAACCACGAACGATAGAAAATCAACCTGTCCCAGTACAAAATATTTTCCGGTAATTAAGTCGTTCAAGAATGCGAATTAGCATCTCTACTATTATGAAAGAAAGTGTTTGTTTCTTGCCGCAAAATCTTGACGATTCTATGGCACTTACAGCAATGAGATTTGGCAAACAGGTAGTCCGAACTATTTGCAATTTTTGGGTCGCGGCGAAATTTTAAAATTTAATCTAGAAGATTTTTAAATGAATTGAATAGTTTTATTCTCTACGTGGTTCTTCTTCGGACGTAAGCCGACCGACCGGTATAGTGGTTAAGGTGTTAGCCTCTAGATAGAAAGGTTCCTGGTTCGAATCCGTGTCCGGGCATGGATGTTTGTAAACGTATGGTGTAGAGGCGGCTGGTGCACCTTAAATCTGTCGTGGCCCAAAGTCCTCACATTAGGTGGGTGTGGAAGTTTGGAGAGTTGGGTGCCAGCTCAGGTGTTGCTTCGTCATCTGACAGTGGTTCAAATTGACGAGGTGTTGTCCTCGGATCTTTCACTTAGGATCCCGGACCGTCGTCAATAGCCCGTTGTGTTGCTCTAGTACGACGTTAATTAAAATTACCATTACCATCGGACGAAAGAAGGAACAGCCAAAATCTTAACTTTTCTCCCCACGTGACCTTGCATCTATGCAAAGTTTTTTTCATCGAAAGCTCAGAAAATTATTTTGTTTTGTTTCCGCTTTGATTTTGCGCGGCGGAGGACCCCTTCGCGTTAAAAAAAGAAATAGATTACATTTCCAGTCCTATTCCATTTCCTCTTCCATTCTCATTTTCAATAAGAGCAAGAAATTAAAAAAAAAAAAAATATTGAAATAAAAAAATATTGACTGGGATTAAGTTTTTTTTCATGAAATCGGAATCGCTAAAGATAGATTAAAAATTTCAACGGATTTGAAATCTACGGAAAATTTCACTTTAGATTGATACCTAAAACTGTGATTTGCTTTAAATAAATAATTTTTAAATTGAATATATTTTCACCGGATTTGAAATCTGCGGAAAATTTTACACCAGATTAATACCTTGCACCAAGGGCACGGGCAAAGCCGGGCTAGCCACGCAGTGGCTACTATTTTATATTTCTGCTAAGTTCAAAGCGGTACCGAAAATATATTAAACTTTGAACAGAATTATTTTATTTTTGAAATCTGATCTTTGTTTAATCTTCAGCTTCTCTGCTGTGCACGTAACGCATTTTTTGTCATTTTCTAGTTATCGTGAAAACACATTGTTAAGTAATACTTAATATTTATTTGTGTACTTAACGTGCAATTTTTTTTGTTTCTTTGCAGGTATGCGAACTTTTGTTTTTGGTAAACCGTATCGGTGAGTTGCATCTTGTTTTACTGCATGGAAATACGAACTATATACAAATAATGTCTTGTAGAGTGAGATAAACCTATCGTATACGATTCGTATTTAACAGGTTGGTAGCAAACTGAACTATTGGCGCGATGCCAACTACGTCATCGAACTCTCGACCCTTTCTTGGCACGTTGCGACTCCTAGCCCTTTTCTTCCTTCTGAAAAGAAGTTCTGTCTTAAGGTGCAATTCCTACAACGCGTCTGGCCCAGAGCACTGCTACAATGGGATGTTCATTGGAGGTCAATTACATCATTCCTCAACCGATTTTGATAGGTGTAAAACATCCCATTAAAGAAAACAAACTGTTCTTTAAAAATAGCTGTTAAACATGAAAATCCGTTAAATAATGAAAGTGCTGTTTTAAGTCGTGAGTGTAGCGAGCGTAGCTACCACTCCAAAACTTAACTTACAAAAGGGTAGTATAAATACCAGTGTAACCTAACTCTACCATGAAGTACGTTTTAGTAGTTACGCTGGTTGATTCGTGCTTGCTGTAAGACGATTCTGGGACCCACAATGCGTCAGGTACGGAAGCGCCAACCGTACGCGTCAATAGACTATACTAGTCAATAGACGCGTACGGCTACGGCTGGCGCGTGCAATAGACGTATTATAGGAATCGCCCCTTTACGAAACGTTTTCTCTAAACGAATTGTGTTCACTTTAATACCGAGATACGGACTCCCTTAAATTCCACTCACCCACCTGTTTCTCTGTATTGAAGTTCTTTTTATTGAAGCATTACATGCACCGGAGGTAGCCCAGTTGGAAGATTAACGAACTAGAAACCATAGTTCGAATCGAACTAAATATCGTCTTGTACAAAGGGGGCTGATGCATGTTCAATCTGTCGTGACCCCAAATGTCCTCACGTTGTCGTGGTGTGGAAGTTTGGAGAGTGGAGTGCCTACTCTGGTTTTATTTCGTCACTTGACTGTGGTTCAAAATGACAAGTGTTTTCCTCGTATCTTTCCCATCGTGTGTGGGTCCCGGACCGTCGCCAATAGCCCGCTGCGTTGCACCAGTGCGATGCTAATTAACTACCTACCACCGTCCTTTGATATTAATTTTTAATTTCCCCGTCCAGAAGAATTAACTGAATAACGATACTTTCGATACAGTTTGATTATTTAAGTGCTCCCCAATCCATGCATACGTATAAAAAAACACCAAATCCGGTATTTATTTATGGGTAAGAGTTCATTAAAACAACCCCCTATGAAAGTTTTTGAAACTCCGTATCGTTCGAACGTACGAAGGGGTGATCTTGAATACAATCCCCCTTCCCCCACCCGATTCATTCCATCAGCAACAAAACAACTCCGGAGTGAAACTTTTCCAATTAAAACACGAGACCGCAATTGAACCCACAACAAAACACAAAACAAAGGCGACCGTTAAAAACTAAAACAAAAAAGAACTTCCCACAGAACGTCTGGAATTATTTTTTAATCTCTTCGATTCGGCTCAGCCCCTGCGCCCCCATTAATTACGCCGGTCGGTGGGGGCATATGCGATGCCATAAAATTCGTTTCGGCGACAAATTTAATTAAAGACCCTGGACGTAGATATTCCACAGAAAAAAAGGGGGCGCCCGACCGGTTTCGAAAGGGGGGACACTCGGTTGTAATTATTGTTTTCGGGTGGGCAGCGGCTTGTAGAGTGGAATGGGATGATTCATTTGCCAGAGTGCTTGTAATTGTTGCGGGGGGAAGGGGTGGGGGAAGGAGCGGACGCGATTGGTCATCAGTCAGTGACGCGATATCCGATTGGCTGGGGAAGAAACTGTCCGTCTCTACTTGTGTTGCGTTGGGAAAAAGTACCACTGGGTCAATAACGATTTGACAGAAAAAATAGTCCACAAAATGTATTGGGTTGAGATCTGTTTTTTCCTGATAAGGCCCTCGTGGCCCGGTGGGTATGGCCACTGCGCTGGCAACCTGCGAGTTGAAGGCGGCGCATGTTCGATTCCTCACTGGGTGCATTTCTCTCTTCTGTGTCCGGGGGTAGCTCGGTTGGAAGAGAAACGGTTTAGCAACCGGAGGGTTCCGAGTTCGAATCAAACCCAAGACCGTCGTATACAAAGGGGGTTGCTGCACGAAAAATTTATCGTGCCCCCAAATGTCCTCACGATAGAGTGGAAGTTTGTTGTGTGCAAACTCAAGTTCGACCTCGTCATCTGAACGTGGTTCGAAATGACGTGGTGTTGTCGGTAGAATTTTTTCTGGGAGGTGGTGATTCTGGGCATAATCTTTCTTGGGCATATTTTTCTCTTCTGTGCCAGTAACACTTTCCATGTCTGTCCATTCCTAGATGTTGTCTTTCTTACGGTAGGTGCGGCTTGGCCAAATATGACCCGATAAACCATCGGGATGGATCCCTGATCTTCACCAATAGCCAGTTTTGTTGCTCAAGTGCGACGGTAATTCTCCTACCTACCCTCCGAAATTGTTGAACACAAATATTTAAAAAATTCAGAGCAGAATAATCCTCGAATATTTCGGTCCGTGGTAGCCCAGTTGGAAGAGTAACGAATTAGCAACCTGAGGATTGCGAGTTCCAATCCAACCAAAGACCGTCGTGAACCAGGGAGCTGGTGTATGTTAAATCTGTCCTCACATTGGCGTGGTGTGGAAGTTTGGAGAATGGGATACCAGCTCGGGTGTTATCTCATCTGACCGTGGTCTAAATCGAAGTGATCCGAAGAATCGAAAGATTCTCGATCTTTCAATTCGGGTTTGATCCCGGACCGTCGTCAATTGCGTGTCATGATGCCCTCCTATACGAATTTAATTCTACCTACCTTCCTCAATTGCTGTAGAACGCAAGTATTTAAATAATTGGACACAGAACTATCCTCCAGTATTTCGTGAGTTTGTTGATATAATTTAGACTCGACTGTCTTCGCATTGCGCATTTAGAAAGTTAAAAATAAAAGCACCATCCCCTCCATTGCATTTGCTTTTACGAAGCGTTTGATGTCAGTAAGGAGCCATTTTTCTTACAAGATGATAATTGCAGCTCCTTTTGATAAAAACCTTCCCGAAGCACCTCTGTCTAATTGCTCACCTTATCTCACCTCTTATCCCACGAATAATGGAATTTGTAAACTACTCAGAAATTTTCGAATGCACGAAACCGGAAACAACCACTTCATCCCCGATAGAAGTTCCTTTTGAGAAAAAAGTCGAAAAAATGTCAGATCGGAACTGATGTTTAAGTTGTTTTTTTTTCGCCGTGTTATCCCTCCAATTTGGAATGCATTCTTAAACCCTTCTCTCTAATGCGAGATATTTTAATGCAGTTTCGAGAGCAGAAAATGTTAATTATCTCGAGAAAATATGTTTGGAATAATGGCGAAATGAAAAAATTACCGGCTAATTTAATATAACTTTTTGCTAATCTGTGGGGGTTTAATTACTTTCAAAATCTAAGCACGGTGGGCCTTAGGGAAGTCGACTCCATCTTGGCTTCTTCGAAGAATAGTTTTTTCTTTTTCGAACGCGAAGGTCTTAGGTAGGTATATTCTAAACGTGGAAATGAGCGTAATTAGTGCGTGTTAAAACGCGTGTGTTTTATTTCTTTTTGGAATGTGGATGAAAAGGCTTTGTTTGGATGAGGAGCGTTTGTGATTTTTAATTTTGGATTTGCTGAGGATCTTCTATTGCTTTTGATGACGGTGACGGCAAGTTGTTTTTCACCACTTGCCGTTTCGAGTTCACTGCTTTCTTTTCTTTCACTGACGACTTTTTTCTGTCAGTTTTCAATCCTATCCACTAGAGGTGAAGCAAAGATTGTTTCAACATCCTTGTCCTCAATTCGTGGTTCGAAATGACGAGGGGTTTTCCTAGGATCTTGCCCTTGGCGAAGAATCCAGGACCGTCGCCCGTTGAGTTGCTCTATTGCTAATTGTTTAGAAAAATGAGCACTCATCCGTTTAACCCTTACGATTCGAAGCTTAAATTTTTTCAATCGTCTCACAGAACGGCTTTTCTCCTGATTCTCCGAGCCCCCATGCCTAATTACCTATCTTGGGCGATAGGGCCGTGAGTGGCATTTACGAATGACGCTTTTCTTTCATAGTATCGTTTAAGCTTCGGTTTCCTAAGAAAGTGGAGCCTTCATCTTATAGCCGTGATACGTCATGATACCGCGGGCATAACTAGACGACAGTCTAAATAAGAGTCCAGAGGTGTCAACTTAGGCGGACAGAATACGTTGGAGAATGGGCAACACAGACGGCTATCGTGGTTTATTTTAATCCAGAAAAAAAAGGGGGGGCTATTTCATTCTCTAGTCCAAGTTTCTAACTTCGGGATCGTTGAAGATGAGTGAAAATTTCAACGGTTTTCAAATCAGCGTAAAATTCTACGCCAGATCGATACCAAAAACAGATTTATTATTCAACTATACCATTTAATTTTTAATTATTTATTAAATAATTAATTATTTATTTTAAGAAAATCACATCTAAGGTATCGTTCGGGAGTAAATTTTTCTGCAGATTTCAAATCCGTTGAAATTTTTATTCTATCTAACGTTGCCGATTTTACAAAAACGAACTAAATAATGCCAGTCAAAAATGTTTGTTTGTTTTGCATCTCTCCACTCGAATCATTTGGCGCAGGAAATGAAACAGGAGAAAAAACGTTCCCCAATTGTTTGAGACCGCACTGACGATCGTCAAGCAAATGGCGGCTCCGCTCATTTTCGTTATGCTCCCAAACAACGCTCTCTAGGAAACCAACACCATTTGTTTGTATAAACAACGTTTTAGGACGTCATCCACAGCTACATTACGACTGCTAGATAACGGCACCGCTTTCTTAGGAAACCGTAGCTTTAGAGCACATGCGCATTCGATCAGGCACGGGCATCCCTTTGTTTACAAGACACTGTATTGATTATTGTTTAAAGACGTGTCCTTGTCAAAAACGTACACAGGAAAAAAAATTCACGTAATTGTTAAGTAAAGCTACTTTTTGTCTATCCAGAAACCCTTTAACACACGCAGACGATTTTCTTGGAAGTCCACCCTCTGGTCATTCCTTGGCAGACGATACATCCTCTTTCCACCACTTCCACCTTTTCTATTAATCCCTCCTTTCCGAGGTGATAAATGTGGTGAACATACACGTCCCTTCGTCCCTCCCTTATGTCGTCATGGAGACCCACACCTCCGCCCCACTATCGTCTGCACGGAAGAGATCTGAAAGTGAGGATCCGGACACTTCCGAAAGATGACACCACTCCCCCCAAACCACCCTCTTGACTTTTCCTATCACTCTTTTATTATTATTATTATTTCTTTCGTGTTTGATCTCTGACTTTCATTTTCTACTTCTTCTCGTCTTTTCTTTTTCGGCTCTAAGATTTTTTGATCTGATCACATCGTTTTTTTTTTTTTTTTTTTTTGTTGTTGTTGTTACTTCGGCACTTTGCTTTTTTTTTTTTTGGATATTGTTTAAGTTTTGGGGGGTAAAATAGAAGAAAATATAAGTACAAAGAGTGTGTTGGGATATGAGGCAAGGAAGTAGGAAAAAGTCGAAAAAAGACAGCAGTGAAGTTTTAAAAAGTTGAAAGCAAACAAATATAAAATTTTGAATGGAAATTGAGGAAAAGTAGAGTAACCCTCAAAGACATTTCGACGATATATCTCGTTCGCATGATATGGATAAACCACCGAAATACCTCGTTAAGTCAACCACCAGGTGTAAAATAGACATGATCTTGATCTCGTTATCATAAAAATATCGGCGGTATCTTGACAGATATCTCGTCATTAGCAAAAGTGATCAGGTCTTGAACGAGATATCTCGTCGAAACTACTTGGAGGGTTGAAACGAGACGAGAAAACAGATAAAAAAAGAAAAGAATGAAGGAGAATTTGAAAATAAAAAATGAAAAGTAGAAGCCAAAATAGTATAATGAAAAACGAACAAAAAGAAAGATAAACTTGAAAAAGAGAGATGAAACAACATAAAATTGAAAAAAAAAATGAAAGAAATACTGAAAATAATTTACGAGAAGAAAAGAAAAAATTTGCTGGCTTTTGAAAAGGTTTGGTTGATTGGTTTTTATGACACAAAGATTTGGTTAAACGGCGCCAAACGTGTATATACGTTTAATTATCAAGAATAAAAAAAACATAAGATTTGAAAGGCAGAAAAAGGAGTTGTAAATGAGAAAGCGAAATTTGAATCCCATTTCAATACATCCAGACAGAACTACTTAGTCACGCACTAAATGCATTACAATTCCTCTAACTCATACCGTAAACTCGAATGATAATTCCTTCTGGAATGTTTTAATCCCTTAAATTATTTCATTTCGGCCCACACCGCGTGTTTACCTTACCCTGCCATCTGAGTTTGCTTTAAACCACCAAAGTATCGACAACCGCGATAAGGCATTCCCTAATCGGAAGTGAATACCCTTTCATTTTGTTGATTGTGCCTCCGAAGTTAATCCCCTCTCAATCTTAACGCCGACCGAACTTTTCCAATATTTGTGACTCTTAATCCCCTCACGTACCAAATTAGACTGCTCCCGAAAAAAGTCAACAAATAATGCCACGGGGTAATGTAATCTCTTGACAAACACATAATGTGGCATTACGGGAATTATGACTTCGGGAGTTTACTTTACCCTTCATCTGGAAGTAAATCTACCCGGGAAAAGTTTCCCGTCGCAGTTTCTGAAAGGTATAAAAATAACTTATTTCGGTTGAATCCTGATCTGTTCGCGGCCGGTTGGAAAAGTTGCGGATTGGTGACGTGAGGGTTGCGAGTTAGGTCCAGCCAAAGACAGTGGGGGCTAGTGCAGGTTAACTCTGTCGTGGCCTCCAATGTGAGCGTGTGGAATCAGCTCAGGAGATTGACCTCGTCACCTGACAGCGTCTCAAATTAACTGTTCTTTGATATTTGCATGCAGGATGGATCCCGTCTATAATAGTCCGTTGTGTTGCTCTGGTGCGGTGTTGTTAATTTGCTGCACACCTGTTTGCACGAATTGCAGAGCAATTGCTATTTCGGTGATATTGCGTATTTCCCTCAAAGATGCACGAGTTCTCGAACAAAGGGCAAAATGTGTTCAAACAATGCATTAACTTGGAGATTTGTATGACGTACGATTTGGATCGAGAGGTCTTGATTAGCCATGTCCTGAATAAGAGGAAGTGTGAAGGTAGAGTGAGCAATGGTAACCTTTTCATATGCCCACAATCATGGGGACAAAAATTTTACCTTTAGACTGCTTTCATCTGCTGGGTGGAAACGAACATTTGTCACCTGATTGGTCCACGGGTCGGCAGAAAACGCCCATCCATTCATTCATCATCCGACGGATGCTTTGATTAATCATCTAATAGTAGTAGACTGTCGATTTCGCCACTCTCTATAGAAATGCACATATATGTTACCGCTAAAGTGCAGTTATCTAGGTAATTAACTAGGCTGATCCGTTAAAATGCCGAAAAGTGTTTCATTTTTCAAATTACCAAGTAGACACTCGTTAAAGTGAAAATAAGATCTTTGCTGGAGCAACAACAACGTTTCTGTACGCTTAAATTAACGCATACTGTTATTTATTTATTTTTCGATATCTAAAGAATCAAGTTAATACAATAAAACAACAAATTAATTGATAGAATAGTTATAGGGAAAGGAAATGAGAAACCAAACTCAAAGTGGAAGGAGAGAGGAAAGGTGTAGAAACAAACTTTTTAACTTTAACGATATGGAAGCCGTTAATGTGCGCATCTAGGTTAAATGCGGAAAAGTCTAGGTTCCGCTCGTTAACGGAGTAAATGAGTTAATCTGCAGATTAGCTTTGTAACGGCTTTCGAGCTTTAGCGGTAACATTATACATCCGATCGGCCCAAACAAGTTCATTTTTCACAACGCAGTCACGTTCGATATCGCACTTTTTGAAGGTCCTCTCAACAGCTATGCCCAGTCTACTTAGATTTCAACCCTATGGTCTAGAAGAAAGAAGCGAACGTAGCTCCAAGTTTAACACATCTGGAGAAAATAACGCAATGCGTCACAGTACTTTTCAGAAACTGTCCATAAATCGAAAAAATTTACATTCGAAGAGTTCTTGCGCACCACGAAGAGCCCAGTCTGATGGTCACCTCAATCGAATTATGAGACACAATGTGGATTTGGAATTCAGATTTGGGAATAAACTGGGGCAGCGCTATTGCAAAAACTAAAGATTAAAGGAAATATTCTTTAAACAACTTTTCCTCTGTGGAATGCAAATATTTACGCGTGAATTTTCACATGGGACTTAATCAGAAAGCACATAATTTTTATTGTAAGAAAGGTACAACATACGTTTTTCTATTGGAAAATTTCATGCACGAGTTT
This sequence comes from Metellina segmentata, assembly GCA_947359465.1. Lineage (NCBI taxonomy): Eukaryota > Metazoa > Arthropoda > Arachnida > Araneae > Tetragnathidae > Metellina > Metellina segmentata. The sequence goes on from OX375879.1 coordinate 3,104,532, forward strand.
TTTTTCCTTTTCTTTCTACAGGATGTTACTAAAACAGAGCGTTGACTAAGTATCTCGTTCTTAACAAAACTGACAAGATCTTGAGGGACGAGGTATCTCGTCATTTATAAAATGAGTTAAATCTTGATATCGTCATCATAAAAAAATGGTCCTTATCTTGATGACGAGATATCTCGTTATTAGCATGCTAGGACAGAAAATTGACAGACGATATAATGTGTCGTAACCACTTGAAGGGTGTAAGACTCGGAAATTTAAATCTCACCTGTCATTGATAGTGTAGTGCAATATTAAGTGTTCTCCAAGAAGTGCGGCCAGTTTAAAAGGTCAGAGCAATAAACGGTAGCTACCGATAAAACTAAGAGATTAAATAAATATTAATTTTACTCGAGTACACGCGCGATTTGAGAGTTAAATTTTTATTGCGCTCATGCAAACGATTTCGGGGATTATTATATTTATTATTCAAACGCAAACATTGAACTGGATCCAAGATTGAAAAAAGAGGATTTTAGAATTTAGAACCAAGTTTTGGAAAAATAAAGCGTGAACTTATGAGTGAGGAGGCCGTTGGGTATTTGGTGACGATCGTACTTTACAAGGTTCATTCTTGAGACCAAACATAGTCAACTGTTATTTTATTCGTTTTTAAAACGGTTATTCAATAAACGTCTGTTGAGTTTTTGCTTTTAGTGTACTCTTTACTTTGCCAAGAAGAATCAACAGCGGGAACATTACAGATACTATGTTCTCTTATAAAAATAAAGAGACTCGATGACGCATTAAAAACGTACTAGAGGCGCCGCCTCCTGCTCGCTAATGCTCGACAACCCCCGGAGAATTGCTTTGCAATCCTCATTGGTTCGCTGCATACCTTGCTAACGTCGCTCGCATCAATGAAGACATGTGTCGTAGCAGAATGGATTGTTTAAAAAATATGCAATTATAAAAAAACATTTTTCAAACATAAATTTGTTGTTCTACAGAAAAGTTTTACAGTACCCCTGGTATCAGAACTCGAACAATTTGAAATTCAAATGAAAACTTTGAACAAATTCGGATTCGAAATCTGAGCGCTGCTTTGCAAATCGAATATCTAGCATGTCGTTTGTACATAAACTACAACAGCTCGACTAATATTAATTTTTTGTTCAATAAAAGTTCATCCGATATCGCTATAATTTCAATTGAGGAGCGAGGCTTCGTGGTAAACAAACAATCTTACAGTGTTGCCAAAACGCGATAACAAATAACGTCATTTTTGTCTGTCACGTAAGAGAATTATATACATACACTAGGGGGCCCGCCCCCTGGTCGCAAATGCTCGCCAACACCCGTAGGATTGCTTTGCAATCCTCATTGGTTTGCTGTGCGAAACTTGCTAGCTTCGCTCGCATCAATGAAGACATGTGTCCCAGCAGAAGCAATTGTTTACAAAATATGATACTACAAAAAAAAAATTAAATGCAGAACTCGAACAATTTCGAATTCAAATGAAACCTGAGCAAATTTGAACTCGATATGTGAGCGCTGCTATGGAAATCGAATACCCAGCATGTTGTTTGTGTGTGCATTTCCTCAGCAACCAATACATTCCTTCACTGAGTTTGTTGTCGAAAATTGAAGTGCAGGCGTCTTGTTGAACTATGATTGTTGGCCCTAAAATAGGCCGGTTTTTTTTAAATGGTAATAAAAATAGCCTACGTTTTTGACATTTTGAAAAAAAGTATTGCAATCAACCTTAATTATTCATTTTTTTCTATGCAATTTCATCCGATAACGCTATAAATTCATTTGTTGCCAAAACGCGATAACATATAACGTCTTTTTTGTGTGCCACGTAAGAGAATTATATATATAGAAGATGCCAGACATGACCAGTTTTTAGGGTCTTTTTCACTCTGGTATAACTACCTGTAGACTCTGCGGCATGAATCACTCGAGTCAGCATGTGGCAAACCTCTAAATCACTCTCTTTTTCATCACCTCGTGATAGGTCGTTATTGTCCTGTCAAGTGACACCGAAATCCTTTTAGGGGCGAAGCTGTTTTCACTGAGAGGTCAGATGCGATTCGCAGTACGGCTGTAAAAGGGGTTTTGCGTGGAGAGATTCCAATACGACGCTTTGAGCGTAGTTTTGGCGTTACTTAGTGGGTAAAATTCATGGAAATGGTTTGGAATTAATGATGAAACCGTAGTCCTGAATGGGTTAAAGGCTGTTGGACTTCAATTGCGATGTACAGTAGAGCACCAATTATCCAGTTATCCGGATCTCTTTGAGAAAGATATGAAGTCAGCAAATTCTCCGCATTTTAAAAGTTTCTGATGGGGGGATGATAAAAACGAAGAGGACGAAATGCGAGTTCAGTACACAAGAAACAGAGAAAATTCCTGGATGTTCCAAGTGCGGTGTAGAGGACGTGGGCGAGTGGCTGGTGTGTGATTCTTCGGACCCTGGATTCCAAATTCTCAGTGTGACGTTATGGGTATAGTAGCGTCGTCTACTAGAATAGATTGTTCACAGTGGTCTGGGCTAATATATTTATTAATTACACATGAACAGTTTTGACGGATATTTAGGTAGCGTATCTATACAGGTGTCCAGGTAACTAATTTTCCTGAATACGGTGAAATGTCCTTTGCCTCGGGACTCCAAGTTGACGCTCGGGTGAGCCGTTCTCCAGTTCTTACTCGGGCGAGTAGATACCTAGCTCGGGTGAGCTTCTCCAAGGGTTCTCGTGTGAGAGATTCACAGTTCAGTTGAACTCGCTGGCACTCGGTTGAGTGTTTCCAGCTCCTTTGAGTCTAGCAAAAGGTGCTATGTCCGATCCAAATCAGCAGGAGCAGCAGCTCAGGTTTGAGCTTTCCTCACGTGTGATAGACGGAATCCCAGTTCGGGCAATTTCTCTCAGAATCAACGAACAGTAGTCGCGGTTTATGCAGGCTTATGCTAGCCTTTTTCCCGTGCTCAAGGCGAGCACTTCTCTACAGAACGGGGTATCGGAAACCTATATCAAAATTGAGAGATCACACACGTGCCGTGAACGGGTGTTCATGTCGTCATATCAGTTTGATCCCTCGGGTCTGTTGACCTCTCATCGAAACATTTTACCCGTCTCTCGACTCCGAAAGTTTCACTGGGGTTCTTAGAGGCCCCCGTCTCGTTTCATTCGACACACTTGTCCTCTCTCCGTTGGCTGGTTCCAAATCGGTCTGTCCATTGGAGGTTAATTTTCCCCTTCCGGAACATCATTAGCCAGGCGGCGGCACAAAGGTCTCTGCAGTCTTCTCTGATCCAGGAAGCGGCGGAAATGAACTTCTGTTCCTGTGTCTTGCCGGTGCATCGCTACAAAGACATCTCGCTTTCCCCTTATCGGTGAAATCCAATCTCTTGACCGCCGCCAGCTCGTTAACTATCGGTCCGGCGCTCTGGGTTCATGCGCGGCGTGACCTCTCGGCATCTAGTCTTTTCTCATCCTTTCAACTCTTCCGCCAAGCGCTTGCTTTGCTTCCGTCACATCAGTCACGATGAACTCATTCAAAGTGTGAGAGAAGAACGCATCGTTGACACGTAGGATAACGACGATCTTGCTACTCAAGCAGACGGGATGCCATCAGGTATTAAGGCGTTTTAGTGCCACGACACAGCGCTAGATTGGATGGATCGGCAGCCCGACCCTCTGCAGCTGCTCACCGTCAAGCACGTGCGAGACTCGGCTGCACGAAAACGAGAAAAGACAGCGAAACAACTGACTTTGACCGATATGTTTAAGCAACGCAACATTTTAATACAGTAAATATAAAATGTACACAAAATTGTTTTCACAGTCATTAAATTTCTCTATGCTTAAGCAAAATTCGTATTGTTACAAAGAGATAATCTTTCCATCGTGAGTTATCCAATTGTCCGGATTTTCGATTATCCGGATGGGGTCTGGTCCCAATTGATCCGAATAATTAGAGTTCTACTGTAGTTGAATGTTAGGTATTTTTCTTCAAGAGTTTTTTTATGCGGCTCTTTTATATCGAATTCATTCTATGTTGCCTTGAGGGCCACGTAAAGCCGCGATTACACTACACATTTCTATCCCTTTTTGTGGCGAGGACGTTTTACGTTCCCTTATGCTGACCCCTTTTCATCCCTTTTTTCGACTGGTGTAAACGCTTTGTGGACTTCATCGGAGCGCACTCTTCTCACCCCTTTATAGAGAAGAGTGATCACTTTCCATCAAGATGTCGAGTTCCTCACCCATTTCACTCCTGGCATTGTTCTTTTTGTTTTTGTTATCGGGTGTAGTTGGGTCCCAGAGGAGGACAGGCCTCTCTCTAAATAGTTCTATCAATGCTCTTTCGTCCACGCCATTTGAATCGAGTAGGTCGCTCACTGGCAGTTTGACGGGAGATGGGGTCAAGAAGTGATCGGGGCAAAATATCACAGAGAGGGACCAAAAGACGGCGACCACGGGAGGACCGAAGTGCAGAGCGGAATTTGTCAAGCCATCGTCTTGGAGAAATCTCCCCCAAAAGTTGCTTTGATCTTTACCGACTCTTGTTGGAAAACAAATTTGACTCTGCAAACTCCCAATCGCCTCCTCGAGATCTTGACGATAAAATGAATGTCGTTTTTCGGATTAGCTTCGATATTTGCAGCGAGAGAAGTTGTGCAAATCCGGTGTGCCAATCTTTCCCTCCGGCACGATTTCCGGATCGTCGCCAATAGCCCGCTGTCTCTCTGCGACGCTAATAAGCGACCTGCCTGCCTTGGCAACATAAAAGCACGCCAAAAGCGTCGCCACGAAAAGCCTATCAAAGCTGCACCGAATTTCCCATCAATTCCACGTTCCAATGTTCACTTCCGTAAAAAGCTTTCGTCTGCCTCATCAAAAGAATATTTTGATAGTGATCCCTCCCTCAGGTGATCTCTGCAATGTGCGGGGGGTCTTCCATCGCATCTTTGCTTCCTCTGCAGTCTGAGAACGAATGCAAAGCAAACTATATTCTCTTCTTCCGACATGAATATATGTATGTCGAGGCGATACCGATATTGAAATGCAAATATGCACACCCGTGACTGGGGATGTCGGAAGGACAGAACATTTTCTTACCGTCGGAAATTAAATTCACAATGACACTTCGCAAGGGTGTGTTGTTGAAAGTCAACACGTTGCGTGATTTTTGAGCGATTCGTGTTTTTTTTAATTGAGTTTGGAGTTTTCTGTTGAGTGTTTACTAAACTCGTCGAGTTTGATTCAAAGTCGACGGAAATTGGAAATGTACCGTGGAATTAAAAACGACGCAAAAACTGCTAGCGAGACCGACAATGGGGCTGTTTGAGAAGAAAATGTTCGAATTTAATTTGGATCTTATCTCTTTTGGGTGGAGATTTGGTTTGAGAGTGAATCATAGACGTCAAATAGACTGAACACTGTATAGTTTGCGACATCGACTACAAAACATCGATGGTTTAAAACATCGATGTTCAAAATTAAAACATCGATGTTGATAATATATCGCCCTAAAAACATCGATGTTTTTAAAAATCAGTGTATTTAAACTTTTTTCCACATTTCTTAAAATTAGTTTAGCAACTAGTGACGCGACATCATTTCCAATAAATCAATTTGTTTATAAGACATCAATGTTTTGAAAACATCGATGTCGCATCCCTACTTTTCAGACCCTTCACCCTTGGCCACTTGGGTCTAAAAGTATGTTCAATTTGCTGATTATAAAAATGATGCTACTTGGTTATTTTTTAAATTTGTGTAACGAGACTCTTTTCATTTAAAAATAAAACATCGACAACGTAAAAACATCGATGTTACAAAAACATCGACCTCAATACATCGATGTTAAATACACCAATGTTTTTAAAAAACATCAATGTTTTGAAAAACTCGACATCGATGTCGCATTCCTAATAGGTAGGTAGGTGTTTCAATTAATATCTCGCCGGTACAACACAACGGGTTATGGGCGATGGTCCGGGATCGACCCCCAAAGGGAAAGATCCGAGGACACGTCATTTTCAACCAAGGTTATATGACGAGGTCTTCACCTGATCTGGCACCCCACTCTCTAAACATCCTTACCGAGCTTACGTCAGGATGGTATACATGAAGCTAGGGAATGGTTGCCCGGTTGGTAGGGTAGCCGACTACCAACTGTAGGATTTCGAGTACGAATCCAACCAAACACCGTCGTGTATGGGGGCTGGTGCACATTGAATCCCTCGTGGCCTCAAATGTCCTCACGTTGGCGTGGTGTGGAAGTTTGGAGAGTAGGATGACAGCTCCGGTGTGGCCTCGTCATCTGACCGTGGTTCAAAATGAAGGTGTGTTGTCCTCGAAACTTTCCCTTCGAGTGTCGAACCCAGATCGTCTCCAATAGCCCACTCTGTTGCTCCAGTGCGACGTTAATTAAAAATCTACCTACTTCGTATTAAGCTAATTTTTTTTTTTAGAAAATAGCTTTTTTTATCGTAATACTAGCCACTGCGTGGCTAGCCCGGCGTTGCCCGTGCCCTTGGTGTAAGGTATTAATCTGGTGTAAAATTACCGCAGATTTCAAATCCGTTTAAAATTTGCCGCGAATGAAAAATCGCAAAAAATTCGGACTACCTGTGTGCCAAATCTCATTGCTGTGCCATAGAATTGTCAGGATTTTGCGGCAAACATACAAATAGACAGACAAACACTTCCTTTTATAATAGTAGAGATAAAAATTGCTCGTGAAATTTTGATTTTGAACACTAAACAAATCCAACCCCAACGATTAATCTCAAAAGATTTTCACCTTATCGTATTCTACTCAATAGAAAGCGAAAGCCTCACTTCCGATCGCCCTTTCAAGCAGTTCCACCTTTTTCTATAAAGCATCCTTTTTTAAAACAGATAACTCTTAAAAATCTTTGCAGTTCCATACAACTCAATTTCACCTTTTCACTTCCCAGTTTAATCGCATTTTTTACCGTAATTTTTTTTCGCAGACGATGCTTATTAAAACGTTTCTGTCTTATTAATTCTGAAACATCTCAACTTTAATATTCTCTGGAGGGACGACATTATATTTTTTGCATCCTTCCTTTTCAGACGATAAGCGGCTGTCTCCAGTGCGTTACAAAAACCCGTACTTTTCGTTCTTTTTCGCACGCCTTAATTTCCAGAATGCCCTCAAGAGCAGCTTGCGTTGGAGAGATTTAAACTTCCCCTGTGACGAAACAATTTTTTTTAATATAATATAATTACCATTTTTACATAGGGTAGAATCTTACAATCTTTTCGTTTATTGCCTTGGTTGGATATGAATTACCTCCGTTTTTGTTTTCCGATGCTCTTTGGAGAATTATGTTTGGCCAAATATTTATTTGCTCCCGATTCATGTCGGAGGTGTCCAGGCGGATGACTTACTGACTAACAACTGGAGAATTACCAGTTCGAAACCAGGAAATTAAAACATCGATGTTGATAATACACCGCCCGAAAACCATCGATGCTTTTAAGCATCAGTGTATTGAAACTTTTTTTTCTCACATTTCTTAAAACTGGTTAATTTTCTGGAGATTTAATTTGTCATTTGCCGTGTTTATTAATTTATAACTATCGACTTCAATAAATCGATGGTAAATACATCAATGTTTTTATAAAACATCGATGTTTTATCTATCGTGTTTTATACAGGGTGGTCCCGAATTCATGGTACAAACTTTAATGGTAGGTACAGGACATTGTAACAATGATTTATTGTATAGGAATGTATAGTCGCAAGTGACGCGGTGAGGCGAAAACAGGGGAAATAACGGCCGAAAGGAAAAACAAAGATTTTATTGAAAGCGTTGTTGACAAGTGTCATGTTTACAGTAATTGTTCAAAATTGCGTCCACCAGTATCGATACATGCTTGACAGCGTCGGTGGAGCGATTGGCGTACACGTTCAAAGATGCCTGGTATTTCACGCACACCTGCAGCAGCTACAGATAAGTGAGCGACGAGATCCTCATCTGAGTCAACTGGAGTCTCATAAACAAGATGCTTTAGATGTCCCCATAAAAAGTAATCGAGGCTCGATAAATCGGGAGATCGGGGTGGCCAAGGGACTGGTCCACCACGCCCAATCCATCGAGTACCAAAGGTGGCATTCAGGTAATTCCGTACATCAATGCTGAAGTGTGCTGGCGCCCCATCGTGCTGAAACCACATGCGGTTACGAATGGCGATCGGAACATCATGCAGCAGTTGTGGTAACACTTCTTTCAGAAAAATAAGATAGCTTCCGCCAGTGAGCCGCGTGGGTAGTAAGTATGGGCCAATCAAAAAGTCGTTCACAATACCAGCCCACACATTAATACTGAAACGTTGTTGAAACGCATGTCGACGCGTTGCATGTGGATTATCGGTTGCCCACACATGGGAATTGTGCGCATTAAAGACACCCTCGCGTGAAAATGTCGCTTCATCTGTAAATAGCACATAATCTACGAAATCCGGCTGCAACGCACATTGCTGCATCACCCACAGGCAGAAGTTCACGCGGCGAGGATAATCTGCCGGATTCAATGCTTGTACTTTCTGAAAATGGAAGGGGTGTAAGCGATTTTCGTTTAACACTCTGCATACAGTCTGATGACTCACACCTACGTCACGCGCAACAGTTATTGTGCTTGACTCGGGTCTATCAGCCACAATGTTCAAGATGCTTTCTTCCAGCCTTGGAGTGCGTACAGCTCTTACTCGACCAGCGCCATGTCTGTTGACGTCGAACGCACCTGTTTCACAAAGTTGACGATGTAACCGTTGAAAAATTGTATGATCCGGCATTCGTCGATCAGGATACTCCGCGCGATACATTCGTAACGCAGCTCTGCCGTTACCATTTGCACGGCCGTACATGTAATGCATGTCTGCTTTTTCTGCATACGTAAAGTCACCCATCGTCTACGGCAGCACAATTGTGAATGGCGCTTTTCCCTACTGCGATGCATCATGTTCAACAGCGGCTAGACATCTACTGCCCTCTACCGGCAATGATACCAACCGATCACTCCATTTCTCTTTCCTTTTATTTCCCCTGTTTACGCCTCACCGCGTCACTTGCGACTATACATTCCTATACAATGAATCATTGTTACAATGTCCTGTACCTACCATTAAAGTTTGTACCATGAATTCGGGACCACCCTGTATATGTTTTCGTTATGTTTATATATGTTTTCGATATCGCATCCCTACTTTTCAGAATCTTCACCTTTGGCCACCTGGGTCAAAAAGTATGTTCAATTTACTAATGATAAAAATTATGCTACTTGTTTTTTTTTTTTTTAATTTTTATGACGGTTTTTTTTTTCATTTAAAAATAAAACATCGACAACGTAAAAACATCGACACGTATAAACACCGCTACGTATAAACACCGATACGTATAAACACCAATGTTAAAAAACATCGGCTTCGATACATCGCTTGTAAATACATCAAAACATCGACATCAATATTGCATCTCTAGTTCGGCCATCGTGGCTGGGATAGGTTCCATCTGTCGTGGTTTTAAATGTCATTTCGTCAGCGTAGCGTGTAGCGCCAGCTTCGGTCATGGAACCGTGGTGACGAGACTTTCCTGGAATATTTCCCTCAGGAATTGATTCCAGACGTCGCTATAGCCCGTTGCTCCAGTGCGACTTTAATTTACTACTTTTTTTTTTATTAGGAAGAGCCTTAAAGTACTTATATAACCTTTTTTTCCCATTGATTTGGTAAGATCTAAATAATTTCTTGTTTAGATTATTTTTTAAGTGATGTTTAGCAACCAGATGGTTCCTAGTTCAAAATTTTCATATATGTTGGAGCTGGTGTACGTTAAACCTGTCGTGGTCTCAAATATCGTTAAGTTGGCGTAGTGTGGAGTGCCAGCTCAGTTCTCTTCACCTGAACTTGATTCCAAATGTCAAGGTGAGTGCCTTTCCAATAGGGATGGATCCCGGACTATCGGCAATAGCCCATTGTATTGCTCCAGTGCTTACTTCAACTACCTACCGTTCCCTAGTTTGGCTTCTTGTAGTGAAAATCAAAAACGTCAAAATAAAAACACCTGGAATCTCGGGGGGCATATCCCTGGGTGTGTGCGAGCAGTATAATTCCGAGGTACTCGATAGATATATCTTCCCTTTCATTTTTACCTACTCTTATGCTTCTGTATTTTCTTCCTCCCTCAATGTGTTGTTTGTCGTTATTGGTGCAGCTTGACTGAATGGCTCTTGAGCCATCTTGATGCGCCATCGTCGTGAGCTGTATGACGAGGTCATGGCAAGCAAAATTGGTCAGATCTTAATGGACATCTCGTGGAAACCATTTGAATTTAGGGTTAAAGTAGAAACTGATCACTCACTCATATTAACCGTTAAAGAAACAGTCTTCAGGTTGTTATCCATCGTGGCGCCATCTATCTTCCATAAAAACAACTTGATTTGCTTCTAATGTCCATTTTCTGGGCAGAAAGTGTAAATCAGCACAAAGGAGTCCCAATGTTATGTAGCATTATACTCCACATTGAGAGGCGGTGTTAAGAGCACAGGCACTCTGTCAATCTCGCGCACACTCGTCTCTTGATTGGTCGGGGGGCTACTCTTCGGGTGATTGGGTGTTCGGGGAATGGGCCGTAATGAGCGCGTGCTTCAGTGTGCTTAATGGCGTCCGTTCCATCGAGCACTCGAACGCTGTGGAGGGTTGTCACGTGAGGGGGGTGCTTCTAAAGAGGGTTATTAACGCATTCATCCCCGGGCGGAATGATAGGGGTCAGGTTGCTCGGATGGATGTTCTGGATGGGTCCCAAGAGTGGGGTGCATCTGTCTGCAATCTGTACTGGGAGGAGTGGTTTTGGGAATCGAATCGGACTCGAGTGCTCATTCCAGTTTGATTTAACCCCCCTGGTGGTTAGGCGGAACGATTATTATCGTCATTACCGAACTAGCACCAGATCGAGATGGACGAGATATCTCGTTTCTATAGGAATAACATTGAGCAATATTGCGATTAATTGAACCCGAGGAACGGCTATAATTCGTCTAGTCTACAATTACAAAGCAGAGTAGGCGCCTGTTTGTTCTCTATGTATATCTACATCATTTCACCAATTCGCACTGAATTTGGTACTGTTGGCTCTTTAGAATCGGCCTATTAACCCCGTTCTATTGGTGTTCAGAGGGGCTAAAAACAATTCGAAATCCCTATAGATAGTTTTGTAGCTTTTAATGTCTTTTTATTATTATTACTTCAAATGGCCAGGGTATGATGGCGAACAGAAGAAGAAATACAACAGAGACGAGCTCAGCGTCACTACTAAAATAATAAAGGAAAACACAGAAAAAATGAAATACCCCGTTGTCCTTAATTGCGACGTCAATTCATCTACCTACCAACTACCAAAAAATGAAATACAGGAGTTATCACTCTAAAAATTCTTATTGGGAAATTAGTTTCAATGAATAACCGTCATGTATGTGAGGTGCTTTCCTTCTGCACGCGCTGACAAATCGATGCCACTTACAGTAATAGGCACACAGGTAGTCCGATTTTGTTTTTACAATTTTAAAATTCAATCTAGAACATTTTAAAATGAATTTAATAGTTTTTTTCCCCGTTCTTTCTTTCGGGTAATGAAGAAGCATCAAAATTTAGACTTTTTTCCCTCACGTCACTATTGACGTCACCCTTTGGAACCATTTCAAATTTTTTTCACCTTCGGTCTCGAATGTTAGCGAACAGTCGAATGACATTCGTTTCATTCCAGATTCATTCGAAACAAAAGTGAAACAAAAGAAATTATTAAAATTATTACTGGCGTTCTTCTCAGTGCTTTTTTCAATCTCAGCGATCGTTAAATATAGAGTACAAATTTTATCGGATTTGAAATCTGCGGAAAATTTTACAAAATATAGATACCTTTACGTTTTATTTTCTTTTAATAAATAATTTATCAATTAAATATTGATATATTTTGGTTTGCGATGCAAACCAACACCACGGGCAACTGTAATACAATAGGCTACGAATTCCCATTTGGGAACTAACTCCACGGGCGACGCCGTTATGGCTCTTATCCAATAGGCTACGAATTCCCATTTGGTTAGCGAAGCAATCCAATAACCCCACAAAAGCAACTGGCACGGGCAACGCCTGGTTCGAGTTTTTATGCATTCTTCCAGTACTGTTCCCATTTTAAGGATTAATTCAGGCCGAAAATGAAGAAATGGCCTTCCAGACACAGCCATTAAGAAAGCGAATTTCATCCTGAGTTGTTGCTATGCAACTATTCAAACCACTCAAGTAGATGCATTATTTATTTTACATTCTCTGCATTTAAGCTGACGTTGGAAATTTTTACATCTTCTTAATTTACCCCAACTCCACATAGCAATAATTTCAAACTAGACACAAATGAAATTTTAAAATGCATACGGTTACAATTTTTTGTGTCGTACAAAACAAGAAATCGGAAATGCATCGTAGACTTTTTACAAATCCTTCTGTTTCGTGTTCTGAAAAGCGCTCGGATAGTATTTTGTTTCCAAGTTCGCTTCTAAAAGGGTCTCATGAGACCCTCGAACGGCAAAACCCATTCACTATTTATCGTGTTTACGTGAACTGACATACTGAAGGTAAAAAGTATACGATTGCAAAAAAAATACTTTGCGACTTTGGTGGAAAAATTTATGAAAGCTAAATCACCATTTTGGCATCGTTAATTTTTACCTCGTGCTATTTGGGTCTCCTCCCCTTTTACCTCCCCCCGGTGTTTGCTTTTCGTTGTGTGTAAAAAAATTTTCACTTATGAAGTGTAAATTGCGTTAAATATGATTAACCACCGGCTGACAACCGCTTAAAAGGCAGACTTTGTTGCCAAGAAGAAAAGAGTAAAAAAGCGAAACTGCTCAAAAAATACGACACATTAAATAGAAAAAAAAAAAAAAACGCTCACAAAAGCCGGCCGTAAGCTTTTCCAAAAAGCCGGTAATGAGCATTTGTCTTTTTTTTAAATTTGTTTATTTTTTTACTTTTTTTAACTTCTGGGCCAGCGTTTGCAGAAGCGAATTCTTTCATCATTTAACAAATCTTAAAAGTTGAGTACGAAGACGGGGGAAAAAAAGCGCTCATTGGCTTTTAAACTTCAAAAGGCCGCCTGGAAAAATAGTAATAAAAACGCTACAGCTGCTTAAGTTTCTTCTAAGAGATTGTTAACGAGTTTCCTTTAAGTCGAAATTTGTTTTGACTTTTAACAGGTTAAAGCGGAAAAATGGGAGATTGTGTCTGTGCACCTCTCTCTTCAAATAGTGGGTAATATAATTTGAGCTTTTCATTCATTTCTTGCTCGTTTTTTAATTTATTCAAAAGGCTTTTCGAGAGCGAGGTTTTTTAACAAGGCTTTTAGACTAAGTTATGGTTAGGCAATTGCCTAAACTACGGAAAATATTCAAAAAGGAAACGATGTTAGAAGGCGGAGATACTTTCTTTTCGCTCGGATTCTCCTTGAAAAACCAATCGCTCACTTTCAATATTTCACGCTCCGTCAAGTTTGGGATGCTTCCTTTTGGGAAAGTTGAAAGAAATTTCACTTAGATTCGATGTAAAAAATAAATAAATAAACTTAAAAATTATTACAGGGCAATATCGATTTTGATAAAAAAAAAATTAATCTCATTCATTAAATTATTTTTATTTGTTTGACAATCAATCTTTTTAGTTGATTTCTATGTTTAAAAATATTTTATTACTGCAATATACTGTGCTCTAACTAGACCTTCTAGTTTATAGGTCTAATGACTGCCTAGGTCTACTAGTTAGTACTTCTAATTAGCGACAACGGCCATGCTTTGATACGACAGGGTTGATTAGACGTTACCTATTTCTTAAACTGAATTTCCAACATTCACACTTAGATCGGTTAACATAGCCTCTAAATCGGAAGGTTCCTAGTTCAAATCCGGGTCAGTGCATAGATGTACGGAAGCGTATGGTGTAGAGGCGGCTGGTGCACCTTAAATCTGTCGTGGCCAAAAGATCTCGCTTTGGGTTGGTGCGGAAGTTTGGAGAGTGGGCGATCCAGCTCAGGTGTTGCTTCGTCATCTGACCGTGGTTGAAAATTACGTGGAGTTGTCCTCGGATCTTTCCCTTAGGGGATAGTATGACGTTAATTAAAAATTATCAATTACTAGACCGGGTAACAAGCCAGAGATTGATTTAATACGTATTTCTATAAATCGGCGACAAAAATGGTGAAATTGCCAGTCTTACTATCTCTCGGGGACCAATCAGAGGATGAATCAATGGACCTTCGTTCCGTGAACCAATCAAATAATGAACATTAGGTTTCACCCAGCATGCGAAACTAGTCGTTTTACTGCCTGGTTTTGGTCACATGATCCTGGATAAATAAATAAAAAACCTACCTTGCTCTCTCTATACTTTCACATTTCCGCTAGGGATGTTTCCCGGACCGTCGCCTCGTCATCTGAACATGCTTCAAAATTACGTGGCATGGTGTTGTCCTCGGATCTTTCCATTAGGGGATTGATCCCGGACCGTCACCAATAGCCCCTTTATGTTGCTCCAGTGCGACGTAAATACGACTATCCAACTTACTGATATGCAAGTGCTAACAATTAGAACTAGGGATGTGACATCGTTAGCAAAATATCGATGTTCAAAATTAAAACATCGATGTTGATAATACATAGCCCCAAAAACATCGATGTTTTTAAAATTCAGTGTATTTAAACTTTTTTCCCCTTTTCTTTCTTAAAACTGATTTAGCAACTAGTGATGAGACATCGGCTCAAATACATCGATGTTTTTTTATAAAACATCTAAGAGCAACGGATTTGCAACCAGAGGGTTTCGAGTTCGAAACTCGGTCCAACCGTCGTGTATACTGGGGCTGGTGCACGTTCAATCTGTCGTGGCCTCAAATATCCTTACGTTGGGGTTGGGTGGAAGTTTGGAGAATGAGGTGTCATATCAGAGGTTTTCGTCATCTGATCATTCAAAATGACGAGATACACTGCCAATAGTTCGTCGCAGTTATACAGTGCGACGTTAATTCTACTACCCCCTTATATACAGGTAATAGGTAATCATAGTTAACGTCGTAGTAGAGCAACAACGGGCTATTGACGACGGTCCGGGATCAATCCCTTAAGTGAAAGATCCGAAGACAGCACCTCGTATTTTTGAACCACGGTCAGATGACGAAGCGACACCTGAGCTGGTACCCCACTCTCCAAATTTCCACACCAACCCAACGTGATAATTTTTGGCCACGACAGATTGAAAGTGCATCAGCTGCCTCTACACCATACGCTTACAAACATCCATGCCCGGACCCGGATTCGAACCAGGAACCTTCCGATCTAGA
The DNA here is from genome assembly GCA_947359465.1 of Metellina segmentata. Taxonomy (NCBI): domain Eukaryota; kingdom Metazoa; phylum Arthropoda; class Arachnida; order Araneae; family Tetragnathidae; genus Metellina; species Metellina segmentata. The sequence goes on from OX375879.1 coordinate 3,119,934, forward strand.
GGCTACCACCTCAACCACTATACCGGTTGGTCGGCCCTTATATGCAGGAACAAACGATTAGATCCCGAATTTATTCCAAATGTTACATCTTATTTAAAAAGAGCGAGCGATTCGTAACCGAACAAACCGTTTTATTCTTATAAGAAAAGAAACATTAATGAAATTACAACTCTCGTTGCTCTTGAAGGAGAAATCGATTCAAAATTAATGAACTCGTAACGTTGAGAACAAAGGCTCCCAATTCACTGTCAAAGGACGTAGAGATTTATTGATCTGATTATGTCTGGCTTTACTTGTCTTCCACAGTTCCGTACTTTATTAAATTGAAGCCCGCGCAGTTTCCTTGCGTTGCTCTGAGTTTTCGACTGAATCTGGAGTTACATAAGTAGTTATACAGCATTGCAAAAATTTACCTTATACAGTTATACAGCGAAGTGCTGGACCGGGTGGTGTAGATGAGCCTATGCACGTCATTGGTATGATAGATAAAGGAATAGATATCTGTGGAAGCATCTCGAGTTGTTTCCGCCGTGAGAATGGTAGGGGATCGCGACTTGTTCTAAGATGTTTGATCACGGCATTTCGCTAGATTGGTAGTTGAATAACATCGCACAGGAGCAACAAACACGACGGGTTATTGGAAACGGTCCGGGTACAATCCCGAAGATAAACATCCGAGGACAACGCCTCGTCATTTCTATTGACATTCTGGTGACGAGATCAAGACATGAGTTGTCACATGTTTTAAATTATCAATTCATATCATGGCAAATTGGAATTTTTCGGATTGTTCCAGTTAGGATTGATCCCGGACCGTCGTCAATAGACCGTTGCAAATGACCAGTACGACGTTAATTAAAATACCTATCTACCTTTCCATTTTTTTGATTACATTTAATTTATCTTCCACATGTTAAGTTTTATACTCTTAACACGCCATTTATTGCTGGCTCGAAATTGCACATAATTATTGGCTATGTATTCATCTTGTTTGACGGAGCATAGAACCGACCCACCAACATGAGCTGGCACACCACTCTCCAAACTTCCACTCAACCCAAATGTGAGTAAATTTGACGTCGCAACAGAGTAAACGTGCACCCGCCCTACGGTCTTCGGCTGGACAGAGTTAAGGTTAAGGTTGGTAGGTACTTAATTAACGTCCCACTGGAGCAACACGACGAGCTATTGGCGACGGTCCGGGATCAGCCCCCAAGGACGACACTCCGTTTGAACCACGGTCAGATGATGAGTCAACACTTAAGCTGATATCCCACTCTCCAAACATCCATACCACGCCAATGTGAGGACATTGAAGAGCTTGACAGATTTAACGTGCACCTCCTTCCCTTATTTTTACAACCGGGCTGCATCGGCCCTTTAATGAAGATATTTTCCTCGCCATTAGCAAAAACTCATCTCGATGACCCCCTCTCGTCTATCCAAATGACCTCATCTTGATGGACGAGATATCTCGTCATTGGAAGAAAAATTATCTCGTCATCATAAAAACACGGCAAAGTCTCAGTGACGAGATATCTTGTCTAAGTACCAAATAATGTTCGCCCGGGGGAGGCGAAATTTAATTTGTCATTTGCCGTGTTTATTAATTTGTAACTAAGACTTTTTTTAACTGTCAAAACAAAGTAAAAATAAATAAATAATAAGAACAATTAACAAATTTTTTATTTTCAAATTGAATAATTAAAAATAATAATATTTACCAGAATTTGACATAGGTACTACTTACTATAAGTATAATTAGATATGTATATAATAATAATTATTTTGTTAGTTATTATTCATTATTTATCAATTACAGGGGGGAAAAACACAACAAAATTTTTTTTATTTACTGTAAATAAAAAATTGTGGGGCCTATAGTTATTATAGGCCCCAATAGTTGTTATTTACAGTTTTTAAAAAAATTAATTTGTTAACTTTCTCCACCTTAAAAAGACTTTTTTTCACTAACTATCTCACCAGTTAGGGGAAAAAATCTTTCTGATGGGACGGATGTCGCCATCACAAACAAATACTTAGTTGCACGGTTATTTTTCTTAATTTTTACTATGGTTCTTTTATCATTCAAAAATGAAACATCGACAACTTAAAAACATCGACAACTTAAAAACATCGACAACTTAAAAACATCGACACTGTTAAAGCATCGATGTTAAACAAATATCGGCTCCAATAAATCAATGGTTTGTTTTCAATGGTTCGATGTTTTGAAAACATCGACATAGATGTCCCAACCCTACTTTTTACCCATGGCCACTTAAGGGGACCGGGAAGGCCCTATCTCATGTTAAATTCACGAAATTCAAGACCCTTTTTCTCAATAACTATAATAGTAATCAACACAAAATTTTTATGGTGGTTAGACTGATATGTTATACAAACTTTAACAATTCACTTTTTTTTTATTTAAAATTTTTAATTTATAGAAATTTTTAACTGAATATCAGTTTTTAGATAGCATTTTTTAACACATTTAAATTTCTAAAAAATCCAATTTTCAAAAAATCAAAAGATGCCCGTGTTAAAATCTTTAGAGATATAACACAAATATGTCATAAAAATATTAAGTCATTATGTTCAGTAGATTCTGAGAAAATGGGGCATGAATCTTAAAAATCTAAGTTTTGAGAAAAATGGATTTAAACATTTCAAATGAATTTTTATAAATAATTTTACGTCTAACCTTAATGAAATCCTGATTTATATAAAGGGTGATCTCTTTCATTTTTAATACATGTATCTTCAATTTTTTTTTATGCTTTTCTTTCTATGGCGGGCCTTTTTACTGTATTCGGAGATTTTTCGCTCTCCATCGATAACACGGTCTTAGTCCAGTTTTCTCAAAAATTTTTATAAAATGGCAGCCTGGATTGATTTTAACTCGAGATAATGTATAGCACTTTATAATATTTCCACTGTTGCAGCAGGAAACAGCATCAAACACTCCCAGTTTTAAAGTTTGGATGATTACAAACACATTTTTTGGAACGCGAGTCCAAATCACATTGTTCACCGATTCATTTGGGTTTTGAGTCTTTCCATGAACAAATTTTTTCAACAATTCTGGATTCGCCAAGTCTCTGAAATTTGATTTAATTGTCTTCAAAATGTAGGCAGTATAAGGCAAGGCAATATGTGTGTGTTTATCATGGTAATACACATCACTCTTTTAGCTACAGCACGTTGAAATTTCCACCAGCTTTCATTCCCAACTGGACAAAGACCGTGATTTGGATTTAAGTTATTTGACAGTAAATAAAAATATTCTGCCCAGACAGATTGTTGCATATTGTGCAGAAAACCAACATTTATCCTTATTGCTAGTCCATAACACATCAAATATCATGTCTCAGAAAAGCTAACTTATATCGCATGGTAAAATTAATAAAAATAGTTAGAAAAAAACTAAATGATTACAGTTAACTCTACTGTTACCAGATGGTAAATACATCGATGTTTTTTATAAAACATCGATGTCGCATCCCTAGTTGCAACTACTTCGACCGAAAGTAAGGAAGCGATAGCTTTGAGAGGAGAAGCGTCAGTTCAACGGTCGGTGCCATTTAATTGGGATCGCAATAAATGTTTTGTGTTTAAATGCAGTTTTAATTCCAGTGTAGGGGGGGCTTCTACATGCACAATTTTAAAATGCTCTCCATTTTCGAACTTTAAAGGACACTTGGGTCCTTGAATAGAATAGAAGGCGAAAACAAATATTGCCAAATTGTACAGATCTTTGAGGTCATGTCACCCCGTCGATAGAGTACATCCCAAATCTTGCAAAACTCGACTTGCATAAAAATTGGATATGTAGCTTTTTCGACTCTCTCTATTATCCTTTCTCGACACCTCTTCCAGACCAAGCTATCCATGAAATTCATCCTCTACTCAATTTTAGTCACGCAGTGCCAGATACAAGTTGGACACATACCGGGAGGAAATTCCAGTCCACCCCAGCACTTATCCTCCTCGTTCGCCAGATCTGCAACATAACAGGATCCCATATTCCCAGGAATTGATTTTAAACGCCGAGTGATACGTTGCGTATTAGTAGTCGAACGTGACTCGATCGTTGCCAAGAAATGGAACATTTGCATGCAGGGAGCGAGGCTCTGACGGAATTTTCCCGTTTTAGGGATGTCCGGGAGAAATCCGGGAAAATGCCGACTGACACATTTATGTGCCGTATGTCTGAGTTTTCCAGGAGAATGAGTCGCAATAGGATTTGTTTTTCCCGGAACCAAGTGGTGTTTTTTACTTTCCGGGGCTCGGTTTTCCCGTTTCTGGGAAAAAGTATTTTACATACTGAAGAGGGAATTTGCGTGTCGCGATTTTGTGAGGTTTTTTTGGACGGGAGTTCTCCTGGTTTGGAGAATCGGAGAAAAATGTATTGGATCGGGAGTTTTGAGTAAGCCGATTATGGGTTGACATGCTTTCCAGGGTCCTGGAAAAGAGGTTTTTTTGGATGAAATGGTATTAAGGGTCTGATATTGATCAGATGTTTTATGTTTAATAAAATTACGTATGAAATAGAAGGAGGCCGTTGTAACAACGAGCTTGTATAAACTTTGGCAGAAAGGATATTTTAGGAGATCTGAATATTGTATGCCGACCAATCGGTATAGTGGTTAAGGTGTTAGCCTCTAGATCGGAAGGTTCCTGGTTCTAATCCGGGTCCGGGCATGGATGTTTGTAAGCGTATGGTGTAGAGGCGGCTGGTGCACCTTAAATCGGTCGTGGCCGAAAGTCCTCACGTTGGGTGGGTGTGGAAGTTTGGAGAGTGGGGTTCCAGCTCAGGTGTTGCTTCGTCATCTGACCGTGGTTCTAAATTACGAGATATTGTCCTCGTATCATTCCCTAAAGGGACTGATCCTTGACCGTCGTCAATAGCCCGTTATTTTGCTTTAGTACGACGTTAACTAAAAATTACCATTACCCTGAATATTGTATAATTACGAATAGTCTTGGTTATTTCTATTTATACAGTGCTGCTCTGTTAGACATTCAATTTATTACAATTCATATAAATATAGCAGAGTCTCCACCGGAGACTTAACTTCCAAAGTCTGGGTTGTCTTTAGCTGGCGCCCTCACAACGACCCAACTCTTCTCCAGTCTGTCAGAGAATGCTTAATGCTCCCGTACCGTACCCTTAGGCAGTTTTCCATCAGCCTTTTCACTTCCATTCCAACAGAGGGGTTAACATTGCAGATTCCCGGCGACTGGTGAATCAAAATGTCCTCTTTTATCACTTCACACCCCCCGTGGTAGCCCAGTTAATTGAGTAACGGATTAGCAACGAGAGGGTTGCGAGTACGAATCCAACCTAAGACGGTCGTATACACGGAGGCTAGTGCACGAGAAACCTGCCGTTGCTTCACCAAGGAGTGGTGTGGAAGTTTAGAGAGTGAGGTGCCAGCTCATGTGTTGCCTCATCATGTGACCGTGGTTCAAAGTTTCGTGGTGTCCTCATATCTTTCCCATGGGAATTGATCCCGGACCATCGTCAATAGCCCCTTGTGTTGCTTCAGTGCTACGTTAGTTAACTACCTATATCTGATACAGATACATGGAAAATGAATATGACATCTGTTGCCAGTTTAAGGCAGGGATGTACAGATTTGTTGACCAAGAACAGATTTGTACAGATTATAGTACAAATTTGTTGACCAACAACAGATTTGTACAGATTAGTACAGGGATGTACAGATTGGTTGACCAAGAACAGATTTGTACAGGGATGTACAGATTGGTTGACCAAGAACATATTTATTCAGGGAAATGTAGATTTGTTGACCAAGAACAGATTAGTACAGATTTGTTGACCAAGAACAGATTTGTTGATTTGTGACTGATGGGAGGGTTGTCCTAAAAACAGGAGCGTTAATTATCATATTATTTATTTATACTTATCATTTATATTCTGTATTGTTGTAAAAACGATAGTAAAAAATTACTGAAGAATAATCACTTTTTTTGATGCGTTACGTTGATTCAACAGTTATTTTACTATTGGGTTCGGCTTATCTAGTATAGGCAGAATGGATTCTAAATTTTCATAAGGAAAGCAGTTCCGTGTTTTCGCTTTTATTTTTTTACATATTCATGACATGATACAATTGGTCACAAAAAGGTTACCTACAAAGTCCCGCACACTTTAATACATTATCTAGCAACGAAATAATAACCTGAATTACCTATCATATGACTTGTTAAAGTTAAAATAATATTTGGTGAGGCGTGCCGCCAGCAAATCAACCAAAGGCCTGTGCAATCCTGGTTTAGAAATTTTCTTTCAAAATGATCCAAACAATATTTTTTGTACTCGCCATTTTACTTGCATCTTGTGTCTGGGGACATGGTGTCTCAATGGGTAACTGCCCAAGGACCTACGAGATGTAGGGGGCATAGGTTCCATTTCTGTCAGGTGCATTCCTCCCTAGGTTCTCTGTCAATAAAACTGTCATTATGTGTGTGGCTATTACTTGATATTGTACACCTTGTGTCGGACGGAACATGGCCAAATATGCCCCCCTGGAGACATAAAGAAACCCTTCCCAATCAGTGCCTCGAATGTAGCTAGATGTAGAACTGTTGTTTTATGGTACAAGGATGGGAGGAAACGTTCTTCTCTACTATTATGAAAGGAAGTGTTTGTGTCTCTGTACGCAGTGTCCTGACGAATCTATGGCTCTTATAATAATGAAATTTCGCACACAGGTAGTCCTAATGTTTTGCAATTTTTGTGTAGCGCCCGAATTTTAAAATTTAATTTAAAACATTTTTAAATGAATTTTTTTTTTCACTTTTCGTTTTTCCCTTCCGGAATGGGACGTCAGAAAGAAGAAGCGAGCTGATTTTGCTATTTTCGACCGCTGACGTCACAATCGTTTTTCGTCCCAATTGGGGCCGCCACACAGTGGCTAGTTTTGTAACTATTTATAAAACTTGAAACTGCTGATGCTATACTACAGGGTGTCCCAAAATATCAGTACAACTTCAAAAATTTATTTAAAAGAAAAAAAGAATAGGCCTACAGCAAAACTAGTTACAACAATAGATAGAATAACTAAAAAAGTTTTTTTCTATAACGTTAGTAAATTTCCACATGAGATCCTTCGTAGCGTGAAGAATATCAAGACGATATTCCAACTCAATCCACGAACGTTTCAGCGTGCTAACATCAACAGTCACTACAGCTGTTTGGATCTTTGTTTCAATTCCACGACACTGTTAACTTTGGTTCGGTACACAGCATCTTTTTTACATAACCCCAAAAGAAAAAGTCGAGTGAGTATTGTCAGGATACCGCGGCGGCCATGGCTTGGGGCCATCCACTCGACACATTGAGCTTTCTCTACGGGATCCGCCATTTTAAATAACTGAATTCTTTAATAATCGTTTGCTTATTGTGCAGCTCTATCTACACTGCTGGCCACCCGAATTGCAACACCAAGAAAGACAAGAGATATCTCAACAAAATTTATTTTGTACTATGGTATACTACTATAAAAAAACAAGTACTATGGTTCAAACATGTTCATAAACATGAAAAACAAAATCAAATGGTTGAGTGGAAACCATGTTGATCAACAACATGATGAATTACAAGTGGGCGAATGCAACGTCAAACTTCTCAACGAACTGATCACCCTTTTCCTCATCATCTCTTATTTTCTCACACCAGCCCCTGAAAAAGGACAAACGACCCTCCCCCACTCCACCCCGCAAATCACCGATGACAGTAATCCGAACAATCCGCGTTCCGAGAGAACAAAAAGGAACATGCTCCCAAAAGCTCATATCATTTCGATTTGATCTCCGGCCGACCCTACACGGGCATGACAAGAAAGCCCAGCAGGCGCGGTGCAGCTCAACTCGGCGGGGGTTGCTCCCGAATTTGTTTCTAGGAGCCTCCGAAATGATTTCATTGTGATTCGAGGCCTGACATCCCGCGGTTGCTAATCGGATGGACTGGACGTGATCGGACGCTCTAAGCAAACAATGCGCCGTTTGTTCCGCTCTATGTGGGGTGGATTAAACGGACATTGGGTCTGCACCTCCGAAATGAGTACACATAACGAGACGCCGGAGAGATTTACAAGGCGTTCAAACCGGAGCAGTTTTTCTTAATTGCTCTTGCCTGTTTTTAACTCCATCGACATCCGACCCATTTTGGAAATGACGGAATATCTCGTCCATCAAGCTCTGTGAAGTTTCGCTAATGACGAGATATTTCGTCAACAAGAGATTGCCAATGTTTTTGATGATGACAAGATCAAGATCTGGTCAGTTTTGTTTACGCGACAATCGGAAAGAATTGAAAGGCTGCGCTAAGTTTTCTAAATACTGTGTGTTTGCGCCATGCGTCCATCCGTTGTTGGCACTGCTTCTTAACCCTCCAAGTGATTTCGACGAGATATCTCGCCCATGAAGATCCCACCCATTTTGCTCATGACGAGATACATCGTCCTTCGAGATCTCGCTCCCAACCACCCCGGGTAGACCTGGGCTTATGTTTTGGGTCTTAACAAGATCTGACCCATTTTGCTAATGACGAGATATCTCGTCTTCAAGATATTTTCGATTTTTTTTTTCATGATAACGTCAGTTTTCTTCTCTGGACGAGATATATCATCCATCAGGATCTGATCTGTTTAGTGAACGAGATACCGGAAACTTGGTCGGGTCAAAGACTCGTGTATAAAGACTAGTGCACGTTAAATCTGTTGTGGCATTCAATATCCTCACGTTGGCGTGGTGTGAAAGTTTGGTGAGTGGGATGCTTGCAATCGAATCTTTCCCTTCGGGGTTGATTCCGGACCGTCCTGAGATAAATTGAAGTGGCGAGTGGAATTGAGGTAATTCAAAACAGCTTTATGACGTACAACACCATTTAATTAGATATTTTCAAAATTAAAAAATAAGGCATTTTTCGAGGCGAAATGCGTAAAGGATAAAATTGTTTCTGTCCCTCGGTTTCATCGGAGCGGACCTGCTCTGCGTCCGTTCGAGTTCGAAATTCCAGCGGTTCTCTAGTGTCGAGAACTCAGCCTCACCTCCCGCACCTGTCTCCCTTGAAAAATTGATGGTACAGCTACAGTCTATATTTAAAACGGTGGCAACGGCCTTGGCGGATTTTTTTGGCGCACTTTTAAAGTTAATAAAAAGAAAGATTATAAAGAAATATTTCAAAAATCATTTTCTTTAACAAATATTTTGATTTTTACAACGGAAAATCAAGGCTTGAAAACAAATTTAAGATCGTTTTGAAAAGTATATTTTTAAAACACTTTCGCAAAAAGTTGTAAGCTTAAACACATTTCAACATATTTGTGAACCAGCAGAAAACCTAAGCTGCGAATGTTGGGTAAGAATACCCTGAAACTTATCAATTACACTAAATGCAATGAGCATGTTGAAAAACAAAAATATTTATAAAAGAAAATAAGCAAGAAATAATACAACCTGATACGTCAGAACTGTTCCGTAAAAAATGATTTTTAAAAAATTCCACAAATGGCTAAGAAACAAATGCCTGAACTCTATCATGAAAAAAATTACAATGAAAGAAAATTCCACAACTAGCGAAAAAATATTAAACCAAGCAATCGACTCAAAGGAAATAAATTCAAAAGGACAAATGCTAGCAAAGGATTTTTTAAAATTAAAATAACCAATGGAATCAAAGAAAAAATTTCAAACGAACCAATTATATCAAACGATTTTAACGGATTTTAAAAGAACTTTCTAAAGTAATCAAAATGAAAATTTAAAGTTTCCGTTTGCCGAGGGTTTCCATGAAAACCACAATAACCGTAAATACATATGGGTTGCCTTAATCTACCGTTACTCGCTACAAGAAATGCGCCAAAAATCGCCAAGGCCGTTGCCACCGCCATAAACGTCGAGTTTAGCTGTACCGGATGGATCCTGTACCGTCGCCAATAGATCGCTGTGTTGCTCCGTTATGACGTTAATTGAAATACCTACTTTCTCACGACAATTGAAAAATTAGGGGCTATAAGACATTATTTTACCCCATCCGGCCATAAACTTTTAGCTTATTTGAAAAAAGGCTGAATTTTTGGTGACCTTTGTTAAATTTCCAAAAGGTCATCCCACTTTTGAGAAAAGGAGATTTCGAGGGAGATTTTTATCATAAAAAGATATCCAAAGTCGCCAAGGTTTCAAATGAGCAGCAAAAACTCGCCAATGGAAGCCATGCGCATTTGAACAACCTCTCCTAGTTCCCGAGATCAACTGCACAGATAGTTTTAATGTTTTATAGCACACCATTTCCAGCCAGAAACCATCTACCGAGAGAGATGTGTCTGTCTGTACGACTCCTCAACGGGTATTTGTCTACCCCCTCCAAAGCAGATGCCATCGACAAACAACGAACATATTTTAGACCCCACAAACGATCCTTTTCGTTCTCCACTCTCACCTCCAATAAAAACGGCACTATAAAACTGTTATACGGAGAGGGCCGAATTTTTTTTCCCGTTCGAAAAAGAGCAGGAATACCCCAGGGGGTCGAGATGGCTCTCTTCGCCCTTCGAAATTCCATCATTTCGACTCTTTTGATTTTAAACTGCTTATTCCGGGAATACGAGGGGATCGTCAGCGCCATCTGGTGGCGGAACCTCCGTTCCTGAAATCCGATTTCTGTATGCAAATGTCCTCCCTCCTGCCGGGGTGAGAATAGAGGACCACGGGGGAATTCACAGGAGAGGATGGAGGACATAGCAGACGATATTTTATAAATAAGGAATCTCGTCCTATTATGACACCTTTCCCTACTATTGACCTCGTTGGGGAGATTCGAGAAAAGGTTCTTTTGTGTTCGTAAAACCGGTTCAACAGTAGAGAATACTTTAATCAAACGCTCGTTTTTTTTTTTTTTTAGAATAGAAACCGACGGAATACTTTTGCTGTTCTACATCTATTGATTGAAAGAACCCATCGGTTTTTTAACCATTAGAAAAAGTCCTCAGAATAGAATCTTTTGGAAATATTCTAATGTTCCTTTACTTGAAATAGAATCTTTTGGAAATATTCTAATGTTTTTTTACTTGAAATCGAATCATTTGGAAGGATTATACTGTTATTTCTTTAGTGTAGAACCATCTGAAAAGCTTGTGCTGTTATTTTCCTCGGAAAGAATACTTTGGAAGGATAATAGTGTTCTTTTCCTTGAAGTAGAATCCTTTGTGTGCAAATATACTACTGATCGTTTCTTTACAGTTGAATCCTCTGAAGAGCTTAAACTGTTCCTTTACTTGCAAATGCTATTGCTCATTTCCTTATAATAGAATCATTGCAAAGATTCTATCTGTCAAGAAAGTCAAACTTTTTAGAAGTCGTGCTGGAAAATGACAGTTTACAAGGTAGAATTATGCATATGAAACCATCAGAGGGTAAAAGAGGGTTGGAACATGTTAAATCTGTGTAACAAATGTCTTCACGTTGGCGTGGTGTGGAATCGTTGAGAGTGGAGTGGCGGCTCACACATTTGTGACCTTATACCGTGATTCAAAATTACATGGTCTTGTCCTTTGAAACTTCCATTCGGGAAGGATTTGTCCTCGGTCCAATAGACTTGTGCAGCTCCAGTGCGACGTTCATTAAAAATATTATGTGGGTAAGTAGGTTCATTAATAGCACCTACTTATCCACAGAGGGTAAAGGTAAAAGGGGATATCAGGTGTTGACTGTTGTACAATATTACGATGTGTTATTCTCGTATATTTCCTTTTGGGATTGGTCCCATCTAAAATAGCCCGTTGAGTTCCTCCAGTCCGATGTCAATTCAACAACTTACCTCACTACTCTAGAAAAGCATTCGTTATCCAAGCACACGCGATCTAACACCTCCACAAAAACGACCCTGAGATTCTCAGAAGGCGAAGTAAAGTCGGATAAGAGCACAATTGTTTTTCCAATTGGACTCAAAAAGCACTCAGAACAATGAGGCTTTCTCAAATACACAGCACCCTATGGAATCATCTGGAGAGTTAATGTCAATTTTCATGGTATCGGATCATCTGGAGAGTTAGCATCGGTTTCCATGGAATGGGATCATCTGGAGAGTTAGTATCGATTTCCATGGAATGGGACCATCTGGAGAGTTAGCATCGATTTCCATGGAATGGGATCATCTGAAGAGTTAGCATCGATTTCCATGGAACGGGATCATCTGGAGAGTTAGTGTCGATTTTCATGGTATGGAATCTTTTGATATGAGCATATTGCTCATTTTCTTTAGAATTCTTTGAAAATATTCTACTGTTCCCTTCTTTTCGATGGAATCCCCTGGGTCCCAGCTCGTGTGTTGACCTCGTCACCTGACTGTGATTCAAAAAGGACGTTGTCCCTTTGCTTTCGGCGTGGATGGCCCTAAGCCCTCTGCATTGCTCGGGCTGTGTTGCACACACGAGCCAACACCTCAGTGAGAATGAACCTAAGATTTTCAGGAGGCGAAGTGGGTGAGATGAAAGCACCCTTTTTTTCTTCCAAGATGTTCGAAAAGCACTCAGAACAATGAGCCTTCCTGAAATAACACAAACAGCGCCTGCAACGGAACAACTTCCGAGTCGCCTACGCAAAAGGGAAAGAGTAGAACAATACGATGGAATTCTAGGTTATTGAGAGGAAATTCGGGATGGGTCTTTGGATCGAAAGACCGGGGGCTCATGAATCTGCGATTATTCATCGCATTTGCATCCGCTCTAGAGAAGCTTGGCTTCTAGTTGGAAGGGCAGCCGAAGGGTTGCGAGTTCGAAATTTGGGTTAAAAACACAGACCGTCCTATACACGGGGGCAGGTGCCCGTTGAATCTGTAATGTGCCTCAAATTTCCTCACGTTAGCATGGCGTGGATGCTTGTGGAGTTCGGTGCCTGCTCAGGTGTTGTTCTCGTCCTCTGACCCTGGATTAAAATCACGACCCTTTGTCCTCGGATCTTTTCTTTCGGTATGGACTCGGGACCGCCGCCAATAGCCCGTTGTGTTGGTTCTGTGCCACGTTAATTCAACTACCTACCCTGTTAGTCGAAGACGTTGTCGATGCTGTTGGATTGTAAATTACTTTTGAATAGTCAAGTAGTGTTCTGTAGTTAATTAATGTCGCACTCTAGCAGCGGAATGGTGTATGGGTGACAGTTCGGGATTGATACCGAAGGGTGAGATCAGAGGACAACTTCTCGACACTTTAAAATACCGTCATGTGAGGAGGTTTACACCTGAGCTGGCCTTCACTCTCAAAATTTTTACATCATGCTATCGTGAGGACATTTGAGGCCACGACAGATTGATTGCACCAGCCTTCGCGTATAAGACGGTCTATCACTGGATCTAGTTTCGAACTCTTTCTTCGGTTGCTAATCCTTGACTCTTCCAACGAGGCTACCGCGACTCTTCATTAGAAGGAAATTTACTAGATCTCTCTCTTTTCATAAAAAAAACGGCAATGTCTTACTGACGAGACGTATCGTCATTAGAAAAATGGGTTGTATCTTGATGGACAAGATATCCCTCCATCAAGTCTTCATCTCGTCAACCTCGGAAAATCGGCTATTTGATCTCAATATATTTTTGATTGAGTAGGTAGGCATTTTAATTAACGTAGCAGTAGAGCAACATGACGGGCTTTAGGCGACTGTACGGTATCAAACCCGAAGGGAAAGATCCGACCACATGATTTGGAACCACTAATTTTGGATGGAGTCTTGTTATTTTTTATTCCGTGAATGTGTTGTGGGCATCCGAATGCATTACAGTAACCATTAAACCCAAATAGTTTTTGAAACTGAAAAAAGAAGTTACAAGCATCTGTATTTATCTGCGCATAAACAGCCATAAAATAAACCTGTCACAAACAACAGTCGCTCCTGTTATGAAACAGCCGACTCGTAACAATAATAACACAGAGGCACTGTTATTTATTCCGACACTCCCCTAAAAACCGTCGCACGTGCTGCCGTAAATCGTCCAGATTTTCTGGACATTATCGAATCGACACGATTTTAAGCGAATGTTGCCATCTCCGAATAACAAATAAAAAAAATGAAATGAACAAACAAATGGAAAACGCACAATGCAAAATATATAAGATTTTCTCCTACAAGAACTGCGGAGCATAAAGATAAGGAAATAAATCAAAAGATAAGAAAGAACATTTGACGTCACTTTACCGAAAAGTTGAGATGCAAAGCAGCTGCCGTCTGCGGAACGATTCCGATTCTGCATGTTAAACGAATCGATAAAAACAAAAAAAAATTAGAAAATGAGTAGAAATTTTTAGATTCGGAGAGCGTGAGAAATGAATATATTAACTGGAATTCCTGGTATGAAAGGGGAGATTTATATGCGAGCCTTTTTTGTTCTTTAGGGAGAATGTGAAAGGAAACATTCGAGAATAAATATTCGATTCTAAAACAAAACGTTGCAGCGCTCGTTTGTTAGTTAGGAATTCTTATTTTTATCTACTGATTTACTTCGAAAATGGCGTTGGAAAGTGCAGACTTGATAAAAATTCAACGATTCCATTATTTTTACTTACGTTTCTAACGGTTATTTCGACTACAAATCTGTCCGAAATTCTTGTTCATACAGAAAGTAACTTGTCTTGATTACAGGAGTTACTTTCTTCGGGGAAACATTTGTAATCAGGGAAATGTTCAAAGTTTCTTTTTTTTTATATTGTTTGCATACAGCAACGCAATCTTAGAGAACGCGTTCTGACAAGTTTTCCTATTCGTAAGCTATTCAGGAAAGCACACTTAAAAGTGTAATTGGAATGAAAAACTCCAGTTCACGAATTAGGATTTTCTTTCTCTCTATCTGTGACTGTATCTGCCTCTGTCATCTATGTATATCTCTCTATTTATTTGTCTGCCTCTCTACCTGTCTCTCTACCGTTGTCTGCGTCTCATTCTATTTATCTCCGGGTTTTTTTTTTCCTGTCTCTATCTCTGTTTTCTTCCTTTCCGTCTGTCCGTTGGCCATAAAACCTCAACATCCAATCCAATCTCTTTCCGTCTCTCTCTCTATTTATTTGTATCTCTTTCTATATATCTGACTCTATCTATGTATGTCTGATTTATCTATATCTATGTATCTTTGATTTATCTTTCTCTATGATTTCTATCTTCATATATCTCTCTATGTCTCAAATCTAATGTTAAACTATTTCAAATGTTTATGTTAAAATATTTCAAATTCATATTACGCATTGAAAAATAAGTTATTAAAAGCATTGCTCCATGGAAAAGCTCTTCATCTAACCATGATTCAAAATGACGTGTTCTCGGATCTTTCCATTCGGGTTTGATAGCCCGTTGCGTTGCTCCAGCGTGGCGTTAATAAGAAACCCAACTAACAACCTTCCATGAAAATGCAAAGGCTTGTAAGAGTTCCGGATTAGTTGCCGGAGGATTGAGGATTCAGATGTGGCCAACCAAACAGACACAGTCATGGGGCTGGTGCACGTTCAATCTGTCGTGGAATCAAATGTTCTCACATTGGCCTGGTGTTCCAGCTGAAGTGTTGACCTTACAAATTAACGTATTTTAAAACTACGAGGTCTTTGTCCTCCAATTTTTCCCTTCTGGATGGATCCCGTACATCCGCCCATAGCCCATTGTGTTGCTCCAGTGCGACGTTAATTAAAATACCTATCTACCCCTGAACATCACTGATGTTAATGTTAAAATTATTTCATGTCAATGATAATGTTTAAATTTATTTTATTAATGTCATTTAACTGCGATGCTTTTGATATCCATACATTTTTAAAGTAACTTAAATATTTCAATTTGATTTGGTAAATCCATTCACTTACGCATAAATATATAATCGTATTTACCATATGGCTTTATAAATTGCAAATATACATAGTACCCATCAATTTCCAAAGAGATTTTGAACGGGTTTGCCGACCCTACCTTGTAGTAAGTTTGAATTATTCGTCCATTTATAACTTACACAGAGTACATAAAATTAAAACAGCTTTGAATTGCGTACTAATCTTATTTGCGCTGTGGCTTAGTTGTAAAACGGATGTATTATTTACAGAACAAAATGAGTGCGTTTATTACAAAGCGTTTTCAAAATGCCAATAGGATTTGCTCTTTTCCAGTGTTACCAACATGAAAGGTTTCCATTTGTTTGAGATCTAGAATCAAAAGCGATTTTTGACCTCGAAACTGTTTGCACAAAACTGACAATAATAAATAGAGTAAACCTCGATTTGCATTTTGTGGGTTGTAAATGAATTAATATCTTCTGTTTTCTAGCCTAGCAATCACCACTTCGCTCACAAAATCTCGCTCTTCGTTTTCTCAGCCATTCTTTCTTGTCTCAAAATAAATTTTGGTTTATTTATTCACATCGCTGTAGCCCAGTTGGGAGAGTAACGTATTAGCAACAGGAGGGTTGCTAATTCGAAACTAGGTGCATCCAAAGACCGTCATGTACATGGGGGATGGTACACGTTAAACCTGCCTTCAATGTCACCACGTTCGCGTGGTGTAAGTTTGATGAGTGAGGTATTGTCCTCGTCAACTAACCGTGGTTCAAAATGGCGAGGAGTTGTCCTCGGTTCTTTCCTTTCGAGATGCGGGCAGTCCTGTCTCAGTCGATATGCCCACTGCACTAGCAACCCAAGAGTTGTATACGGCATTTATATAGTTAATTTTTTAATTGTGAAATTTACATTTTTCTTTGCGAAACCTTCGTCTGTTTCATTTGTCATTTGATCGTTGTTCAAAATGACGTAGTGTTGTCCTCGGATCTTTCCCTTAGGGGAGTGGCCGACCCACCGGTCTGGTGGTTAAGGTGTTAGCCTCTAGATCAGAAGGTTCCTGGTTCGAATCCGGGTCAGTGCATGGATGTTTATAAGCGTATGGCGTGGAGGCGGCTGGTACACCTGTAATCTGTCGTGGCCGAAAGTCCTGACGTTGGATTGGTGTGGAAGTTTATGTGAGTGGGGTGCCAGCTCAGGTGTTACCTCTTCATCTGACCGTGGTTCAAAATTACGTGGTGTTGTCTTCGGACTTTTCTCTTAGGGCATTGATTCCGGACCGTCGTCAATAGCCCGTTGTGTTGTTCTAGTTCGACGTGAATTAAAAATTACCCTTACCTGTTTCATACTTAGCATATTTTTTGTTTATTTGATTGGTTTTGTATTTGAGCAACTATGATAGGGTTTAATAGAAGTCTTGTTTGCTGCCATTTTTCAAAAAAAGTTTATGCTTTCGCTGCTGTTATTTCACAAGTGCCTTCGCTGCGTTGATTTTTCGGAACTACTATCCCTCAGAGGGTTGATTCACTATTATTAGGAACGTTACAGCACAACAGACGCTTGGAAAACGGCGTGAAAAGAAATATCGATCCACAGAACAAAGTAGCCATAAACCGAGCAAAAGGTGTGAAATACACCCAGAGAGCGCAGCAAAAATCCCCAAAGGGAAAACGCCAACCACCTTACAGCCCCTTTTCCAAACGATTCTCCCTTTCCAAATAATCCGGCAAAGCGGAAAAGCTCCCGTTTTTACCTCCGCCACACTGACCGAAGGCAGTGGCGTTACCATCACGTGATTAAGTGCACGGGTGGGTGGATGGGGATCCGCTCATCCCTCCCTGTTCCACGCTAAATGAAAGATCGCGTTGGTGGAGTGGAGTTGTTTCGTTATTTTGCGCCGGTTTAACTGTTGAGTTGAGATGATGCAAAAGAGAGCGGTGTTTTAGAGGTGGGTATATAGGCATTCTGGTTTTCGGGTGAATTAATCGTTGGTAAGCTACCGTGTCTTCAATCCATGAAAGACGAGATGTTGTCCTGGGATCTCGGACCGTCGCCAATAGCCCGCTGTGTTGCTCCAGTGCGACGCTGATTTAACAACTTATCAGCTACATTCCTAAGTATCGTTTACACGACCAAACCAATCGACCCTGGTAATACGAGGGTGAAAGTGATTTTCGAAGATTAAATAAGAACCCGTTTATATGCAAGCAGCACTCCTCGAAATGCATTATGGGAAAGGACCTTTAAAACCCCGGGACTTGACTGGGATTGAAATAAACCCGCGTAATTTCTCGCTTTTTCCCCCCGTAGGGAAAGCGGAGTAGAAAAAACCGGGTTAACTCTACTTTTACCCGGGTATTTGGCTCATATAAACGGTACTATAAGATGAAATGTCAGTAGACAGCGTTGTCGAGAAGAGCTTCGAAAAACGTATCGATCAGTAGTAACATGACTCCTGTGTTGAGAATTCACCTGGTTCAACCATTTGGCATCTTATCGCCTCGTTTGGCGATCTAACAAATCATGACATGGTGAATGCGCATTTCTATCAAATGACTGCAAAGTGGTGAAATCGCCGCAGTCTACTTCAATCGGATGATCAATCAGTGGACTAATCAGGTTATGAATCAATGGATGTACGTCTTTCCCCCCCCCCGTCTTGTGAACCAATCAAATTATTCATATTCGTGACTGCTTTCAAATATTGTTTGGCAGAATTGGAATCGTATCGCCTCGTTTGGCGATGTTATATCTTTTGGCAGGGTAGTGTGTGAATGCGTCTTTGTATGGAGTGGTGACAAAAATGGTGAAATCACCCGTCTACTACTATTCCATGAAGACCAATGAGATGATCAATCGATGAAGGGTCGTCTTCTCCGTCTCGTGGACCCATCAGATGATGAATGCTAGGTTCCATCCAGCATACGAAAATAGTCTAAGAGTCATTTTTTTAATCACATGATCCTGGACACATGTAAAGGTTACCATTGCTTACTTTGCTTTCATATTTCCGTGTGGCGATTTAACAATTTATGACATAGTAGTTGTGTCTTTCGATATACAGTAATACCCCAAAGCTACGCGATAGTCGAATTCGTGTAGTTCAAGGTTCCATCAATCGTAGAATCGTATTGTAGATTTCGCGCGAAACGCGTCCAATGCGTAGCACAGCAAGAAAAAAAACTGAAGGTGAATCAATAGACCAATCATATGATCAATCGATGAACCAATCAGATGATGGATGGGCGTCTCCTCCCCAATCTTGGACACATCACAGGACGAAGATCACGCTCCAACCAGCAGACGAAACCACTAGTACTAGTTTTGGTCACATGATTCTGGGCATGCTCTGGCGGTTTTGTACCACAGTAATATAAACTAGAGTCGAACTCAGCTGGATACCTTAACACGTTATTTATTTCACCTTAAAAGTTTTCGATTAACAATAGTGAGACTCTATTACAACATGTATAATCAATGAACGAAGGTTCATAAAGAAACTCTTTACTGTTAGTTTTCTTTAGCATCGGTGTTTACCTTCACCGTATAGCTGTCTCACGAGAGTTTCCTCGGTAGAGGGGGATTCCGTTTCCCTCTTGGAATGTTGATTCTGGTGTTTTTCGATGACACCTGCATCATAAAGGGGTGTGAACAGAGTTGTGAGCCCTTTCCTTGGATCTCGGGATCGTTAAAAAAGGACGCGTGTGACAGGCAGAGCAATAGATCGGATTCCATGCCGACCCTATGACACATTGAATGTCTTCCTGGTCCGAGTGACTGTTAAGTTCTTTTGGGGTGGCCCGTCTGCCCTTTTCTCGCGGAAGGCCAACAAGATAATTTCGGTGTTGACAACTTGTTTTCGAGTCGAGTGGGAAAGGAATCGCAGATGTGGCGCTAGGAACAGAAAGTCGGTATGCTATCGTCTTTTTCCAGTCGTCACACTACAAAAAGTTTACCATTGCGGCTCTGATCTTTGGGATTCAAACGGAAACGCGTATGGCGTTTCGCATTACTCCAAAAGTGCATCACAAAGAAATCTCTGAAAGAGCGCAATTAAAACAAGAAGCGACAACCAGAAGGAGAGACACAAATAATCCGCATTCCCCCTTTCGAGTCCATTGCTGCCTCGCAGATCGCTGCAGTTTAATTGCGACATATGTCATGCGAACAACAATAAACAGGAAGCGGCCTTCCAGCGTACCCGGGCTGTTAAAATAATAGGCCCATTAAGGTAAAAAGGGGTTGTAGAAAAGGGTCATTATGCTGCACGTGCCAGATGGATTTTACTGCCTCTCTTTTAAGACGACCGTCTTGGATGTCGTGGGTGATTCGGGTGCGTTTACAAGATTTCGATGTAGGATGTGTAAAATCGCTTTGTTTAGAGGTCGTTGAGGGGATGAAACTGGGACAGCGCAAGGGTCGAGCTGCCCTTTGCATCTTTGCGAGAATGCTAAGGGCTACTTAAAGGGGGCTCTTTGCTATTTTTCAGCTTTGGCGAATAATTTCAAAATTGTGGCGACTTTCTGGAAATTTTCCAAGGTAGGTAGGTATTTAATTAACGTCACACTCGAGCAACGTAGCGGAATAACCAATGAGAAAATCACTAGCGCTAAGTGTCTAGTGGAAAAATCACTAGTGAAAAGCTAGTTAATTGTACAATGAAAGAAATCACTAGTGCAAAGCTAGTTAATTGTCCAATGGAAAATCACTAGCGCAAAGCTAGTTAATTGTCCAATGGAAAAATCACTAGCGAAAAGCTAGTCAATTAACGTCGTACTAGGGGAACAATGGACTATTGCCGACGTACCGGGACAAATCCGAAGGGAAATATTGAAGACACCTCGTCATTTTGAACCACGGTCAGATGACGAGATCAACACCTACAAGCGAAAAACTCACTGATAATAAAGTCGACCAACCGGTATAGTGGTTAAGGTGTTGCCTTTAGATCGGAAGGTTCCTGGTTCGAATCCAGGTCCGGGCATGGATGTTTGTAAGTGTATGGTGTAGAGGCGGCTGGTGCACCTTAAATCTGTCGTGGCCGAAAGTCCTCACGTTGGGTGGGTGTGGAAGTTTGGAGAGTGGGATGCCAGCTCAGATGTTGCTTCGTCATCTGACCGTGGTTCAAAATGACGAGGTATTGTCCTCGGATCTTTCCCTTAAGGGATTGATCCCGGACCGTCGTCAATAGCCCTGTAACGTCGTGGGTATAGTTTGCGTGGCGAGTGGCTTGAAGATAATTAAAACGACATTTAGAATTACAGCACATTTAATTAATTATAGAAGAATACATATAAGTTAAAACTATTTCAAGGCTAATAGATATTTTACAAATTAGGGTTTCAGTCCCGCGGCTTCAAAACGGAGCAGAGTCGTCCTGCGTCCGCTCACGCGTTTTCCACGATTCTCCCTTCCTCGAGAGAAGACCCCCACACGTTCTTCCGAAGCCGCTATCGAACAAATAGAAGGGGATACCCCCATCCGGCCATAAATTCATGGACCACCATGAAAGCTGTGGTTCAGAAGGACCTCCCAGTGAAGCTACAGCCCGTTGTTTTGCTCTAGTACGACGTTAACTAAAATTACCATTACCATTACCACTGATAATAAAAGCGTAAATTTGCTACTTGGTATCTGGCAAAACCCCAGGATTGTTGTTTTATTTTTTAATTTGATTTAGAATTCCGAGTTAGTATCTGTTGTGGTTATTTTTTTTTTCATTTCTGAGTGTAAATATGATTTTGTGAAAAAAGGGGGAGAGAGGTATTGTCCAGACCAATATTGTTCAAAAGTATTTTCGAATTGTTCTTCTTGAATACAATGGGGATATCGAAATTCATCATTTGTCAGATCTTTCATTTTTTCAGAATTCTGCATTCTGTCAATGATTGTAATTTTGTTTGTTAAGCTTCTAATATTGTATTTTGTCCTACATTATTTTTTAATATAAATTAATCAGGTATTAGATTTAAATTCATTTTCTGCAAAATATTGCTTACGACTTGGGTTCATTTCTTGCCTGTATGTGTATTTCGACCGACTTTTCTTATAAGTCTTGATTTGAACTTCATGGTTTATAGAATTCCGCGTTTCATAAAAGTAAATAAAATATACAAAAAAAAACCTATTAAATAGTGTGTGTAACTTATTTTAACCAGTAATTTACACCTTCCTATTGAAATACGAAAAATGTTCGTTCCGTTTTGATGTGATTTCTTTTATTTTGTTCAATATATATTTATCGTGTTGACATTCTGTTTTATTTATCTTTTAGGTATGTGTGTTTCTGAAATTTTTCTATGTAACGTTTTTTGTGAAAGAAGAATTTTCCAGGTAAGTGATTATATAGTACCATTGAGGGAGAGAGTGATTTGATTGTAATTGTGAATTTCAGGTTTATTTATTTCATTAGGTGATTGAATTTGGTGTAGAAATGTTATTTAAGACGAAACTGCAGTAATAAGAGTTATATAAATGCCCGATTTGTGAATGGATACTGAACTGTGGATTTAACAACTGTAACTAATCGCAATGGGTACTTCTCAGTGCAATTATGAACTACAATACGATTATTTCGAGTTTAATACTACCAAGTATCTGCACTCTAGCATTCGTGTAATTTCTGATAGATGATTCTCAATTGAATGCTGAATGCTCAGCAGGGGTAATAAATTACACTAAAGTAATTTAAATAGATATGTTGGCCAAGAAGGGCACACAGATTGTTCAACAGCCAAACGCAAGCTACTCATTCCATTCCATAAAACTTTACATTAAAAACCAAATGAGACTTGGTCTGGATAGAAAGGGGATCTCACTCGTATTTCTTCGAAGAGTTGGAGGAACATTTTGGGTCAAAAAAGTTAGGTTAAACCTCGTGAAGGAACTGTCGCGGAATTTAGACTCGCAGTAGGCCACGACTGTCTGGCGAGTCATCTGTATCGCATTGGTATTTACGACAGCCCAAAATTGGCCTCTCTGTAGGAAGGACGAGATTATGGACAGGTACCACATCCAAGGATGCTCATCTCTGCATGGGGACTCCGATCTGAAAAGATAACGGAGTGCCCTGCTGATGGGAGACGACTTTTTTCTCTTACTGTTCTTGTATTCCTTGAATAGGATGTTTTGTAAGATGTTTGTCATATTCTCTTGCCATTGGAAATTTAAAAAAAAAATCGATACAGATTTGATAGACATTTTGTGTTGTGACGACGTTCTTTTTGTAACAAGTTGTGACAGAACATCGCTTTATTGGGACTATAGCAGCCTCTCAATTATTTTTTTTCATTAAAAAAAAATTAAATAAAATTTTATAAATTTAAATTAAAAAAAAAATTTAGTTTGGTTTTATAAAGTTTAAATAACTCAGTTTGCTGGAATTAATGTTACCTTTCGTAACATTCATAGAATATATGTTCCCATAGATTTAAAACTAGTGAATTATTTAACTCAGACACTTCTATAACAATATTTAAGAAAAAAAAATTTTTTTTTGTTTCATTTTAGTAAATGATTACCTAGTAGTAATAAGTATAATCAGCTGTGTAGATTTTTTAAAATTATTTTAGTCGATTTTTTAATTACTTTCAGCAATACCTAAAGCGGTGTTTTTCCAAAAAATCTTTTCCTTAGCGACATAAAAAAGAAACGAGCCAAAAGCTTTACCATAAAAATGTCTTCCCATCAAAGCTGTAACATACTTTCAATTGTAGTTAAATTCTTTTTTCCATGTAGAAATTATAAATAATTTCAATGTTCAAAATACCAACAGTATCAAATTGAAGTAAAATAATTTTATTTCTGAACACGAGAACAAATTAAAACTTAACTATTTGAATCCCATAATACAGTTAGCATGTTATGTTGCTCCAGTGTGACGTTAATGTAAAATTAACATACCCAAAATACAGTAACATCAGTGTAACAGTAATTTTTTTTTTCAATTCCCTATGTAAACTAGTAAAAGAATTTTGATGTTAAACGTACACAGAGGGAAAAGTAAATCTTTTGGAAATTTAAAATAGGAAATGGTACTTTATTTCGGCGATCAATACACTAATAATATGCAGTGCACGTGTGTATTTTCCAATGCCCAATATTATAAATTCCAGTACACAGGATTTGAGCAGCAAACCAGTGAGGATTGCAAAGCAATCCTCCGGGGGTTGGCGAGCAGCAGCGAGACCACTAGTAATCCTTGAATTCCCTTGTTTATTCTTGGCTGCGGTAAACCGGTTGAAAGAGTAACTGATTATCAATCAGAACGAATCCAAACCAAGACCGTCTCGTACAAAGGTGGTTAGTGTACAATACGTATCTTCATTGTCGAGATAACGTGTATTTCAAATTGATCCACTTTTCTTTGCTCGCGTTTCTAAAAATTTGACTTCTACAAGTTTGAATATTTGTATTCTTTCGAGCGTTTCCATTCAATCTTTGTAGGGCTGCCACAGACGACTTTTTGCTGCAACTATATTTCAATCTTGGCAACTAGGAGTAAATTTAAAGTTTTTTTTTTCTCTAGGCCTAACAAAAAAAATATGGTTTGTTTCCTGTAACCCGACCGACCCTGAAATTACAATACAAAAATTCCGACCCTAAAGTTTTTTTTAGACTTTTTTAAAAATTTAATTTATTTAATATAGTTAAAAAAAACTACGTTCGTTAAAACGATTAATTGATTACAATGTCACAGCGATCGTAATTGATTAATAGTTGTTTATTATATATTCAGTTCAGACATTTTATGTCATACATAAACTCTTTAAGGGTGAATAAACAGTTAAACCTGAAGAAAAAGTACAAATACTCACGAAAATATCCAATTTGGGTAAATACCTGAGCATATTCCCAGGATATTTACCGCAAAAATAAATATTTCCAGGTATTTTACATCACTGATAATTTTAAATCGAACATTAATACTCAGATAATATTTCCTTTTGCGTATTTGTTAAAAATACTAAGCAAAAAAAAATTTTTTTCTACCTGCCGACTAATATATTAGCTCATGTTACAGGAAACAAACCTTTTTATATTTTAGGCCTTAGGAAAATATTTTTTCCAACTGACGCCAATTTAGGGAAATATTAGTGCTAAGACGTGGCAACCCTAAAAGGAAAAAAAAACATCTGAATCTGGTGGATAGATTGTCATGAAAGCCTTATTAAGAAAATGTTTAGCTTTTTAAATTTATTGGCACCATCTTCAACGTCTTTGGACATTTTGTGTTTTGGAGGATTCAATTTTACAAATACAAATACAAATATTGACGACCAGCTACAGGCTCAAGCCCAACAAGGCTGGTCCTTTGTTTATGAATTCTCCAATTCCCACTGACTATCCAATTGTGTCTTAAATTCGTACACTCCCTTTGAATTAACTATATTTTCTGGCAACGCGTTCTAACTGTCTATTACCCTATTAAAGTAGTAGTTTTTCCTTAAATCCCGATTAAAACGTCCCCTTGTTCTGTTATCCCTATTGAAATTTAAGCCCTCTGTGTCCCCTTGTTTTACAAACTTGAAAAGCTGAATCAAATCCCCCCTCCTTCTTCTTCTTTCCAGTGTATACATGTTTAGCTTACTTAAACGTTCATTATAGTCGAAATTTGCTAGCCCCTTTATTATTTTTGTAGCTCTGTGCTGAACCCTTTCAATTGATTATATGTCCTTTCTCATATATGGAGCCCAGAATTGTACAGCATATTCTAGATGTGGTCTTACTAAACCCTTATATAATGGCAAGATTACATTCTTATCCCTTGAAGTTACAGTCTTTTTAATATACCCCAATAACCTATTAGCCTTTTTACCCGCAGCTGAACATTGGTGACCCATTTAAAAATCCCTGTGAATTATCACCCCAAGATCCTTGACTGTTTCTCCCTCCTTTACCTTTACTCCCTGCAGACAGTACTCGGCTCCACTGTTCCTGTAACCCATATGCAGAACTTGACATTTCCCTACATTAAATGACATACCCCATTTTACAGCCCATTCGGATATCTTATCAAAATCTCCTTGTAAATTTTCTATCTGTAACTTGGTATCCACTGTCCCCCATATTTTTAAGTCATCTGCAAATATACTGATTCTATTCTTGATCCCCTGACCTATATCATCTATGAAAATTATAAATAAAATTGGTCCCAAAAGTGATCCCTGAGTGAGGCACCCCACTTATAACTTCTGTCCACTGTGAATAATTTCCTTTTACCTGCACTCTCTGCTTTCTACCCAATAACCAATTATTTATCCATATTAATGTTTTTCCCTGAATCCCCAGCCTTTCCAATTTAAACAGTAATGCCTCATGAGGTACTTTATCAAAAGCCTTTTGAAAATCTATGTACATGATATCCACACTGCTCTTATTATCCAGCTCCTCAGTAATTTTTTCGTAGAACTTCAAAAGGTTTGTAGAGCAGGATCTGCCCTTCCTAAACCCATACTGATTCTCTGATAACAGTCCCCCCCTCCTCCAAATATAACATTATATGCTTTTTTAACAGAGATTCAAATATTTTGCAAATTACTGATGTTAGACTTACTGGTCTATAGTTGCCCGGATCACTTTGTATTCCCTTTTTGAAAATTGGAGTTATGTTGGCCAACTTCCAATCCATTGGCACCCAACCTGTGCTATATGTTGAATTAAATATCGTGTGAATTACTTCCCCCAGTTCTTCCGCGCATTCCACTAGTACTCTCGGATAAATATCGTCTGGCCCTGGTGCTTTAGATGGCTTAATTCTTTTCAACTGATGTACTATTTCTTCCCTGTTGAATTTGCATTCTTTAATTATACCCCCTGCAAAGGCTCCATCCTTGGGATCCTTTTTTAAACTATAGTTACCATTGAAAACCCCCAGAAAAAAGTCATTTAACACGTTTGCCATTCCCACCTCGTCTTGAATTAATTCACCTCCCTTCCCCTCTAACGGGCCCAGTGTAGTACTAAATTTATTTTTACCACTTGCATATGCAAAAAATTCTTTTGGGTTTATATTTATTTCCCTTGCTAATTTTTCCTCCAAGGACACCTTTTGCTTCCGACTAATAGTTTTAAACTCCTTTCTGGCTTTCTGATATGCCTCCTTGTCCCTGTCGTTACCAGTGCTTTTATATACCTTGTATGTTCTTTGTTTTAATTTTAAAGCTTTGTGTGTTTCCCCTAAAAACCACATAGGGAGCAATTTTCTAGATTTTCCTTTTTTCCTGAACGTTACATGTTTTTTTAACACCCTGTCTAACTTATTCTTGAATTCTTCCCATTGTTCAGAATGATGCAGTGCTAATAATCCCCCTTTGACTGTTTCCTATAACTCTTCCCTTATCTTATGAAAATTTACTTTTCTGAAATTTGGAATTATTCTACTATTGATTGTGTATGCTGACTGAAAATTTATACTTAATCTGATACTTCTATGATCACTTTCTCCCAGTGGCTCACCTATAACCAAATCCTGCACCCTGTCCTCATTATTGCTAAAAATCAAATCCAATATTGCATTGTCCCTAGTATCCTCATACACCATCTGGTACAAAAAACAATCCTGTACCACTTCCAAAAATTCTGGCCCTTTCCCATTTGTAGCTAGATTGTTTGTCCAGTCAATATTTGGATAGTTATAGTCCCCCATTAAAATTAATTTTCCTTTTTGACATGCTTCGTTTATCAGATTGCACATGCCCTTTTCCTGCTCTTCATTACAAACAGGAGGTCTATATATATTACCCAGAATTAGTCCTTTGCCTTTGTCTGTATTCAGTTTCACCCAGACTGATTCTATACCCTCAGTTTTACTATTTAACTTTATTTCCGTACAGTTTAAGAATTCTCTCACATAAATCAAAACCCCACCCCCTTTCCAATTCTCTCTGTCCTCCCTAAACATTGTGAATCCACTTAATTCTAAAATTTGTGCATCTTCACTGCTTGCCCAACTTTCAGTAATCCCAATGATATCTATATCCTCTGCTTGTGCAATTCCCTTGAGCTCATCCATTTTATTTCTCACACTGCCCGAGCATTACAATAAAATACTTTTAGCTTATTTTTCACCCTTATATTGCACTTTCCCCTTGTATTATTTGTCTTGGTATTGTTTTTCTCCCTTACATTACACTTTCCCTTTGTATTGTTTGTCTCCTGCAATTTAGACCCTGTTAGTTTTCCTAAGAAATTACTGTGTACTGTCAACCCTCTATGTCCTTCCCATCCCTGCTTGTATTCTAGTTTTTTGACTCCAGAATATTCAAAACCTGCTTGCCAACCTCCCTATTACCTATCAAGCTTAAATGCAAATTGTCCCTGCTTATCCAATCCCTCCTACACTCCTTCCAAACATCTAAAAATCTAACCTCCTCCCTCTCACACAAATCTCTTAACAACCCGTTCATCTTATAGGCCCTTTGATTTAATTTTGTATCTGATCAACTCGAATTGGCTACTCAAGTAGGATTTATAAGAAGAGACTTTTTGTGATATTTTAAAAAATGCTCCGCTTTCACAAGAGCTTTGGATGAGCCTGTCTCTGATTTTACAGGCTTTAACGTACTGAATAATCGCAATTTCGAAGAGGGTTTTTTTTTTTTTTTTTTTTTACAATTGACGTTATTTTGTAGAAAGTTTTCTCAAAAGGAATTTCAATATGAATGGAATTGTAAATTCTGTCTATGTGACTTTACTCGAGAAAGAGATTTTAAAAGAGACGGTTCTGCCTGACACTCGGTGGTACTTAGCTTCTTAAAAGCACTGACGGAAAGACGTTTCTTCACTCACAAATTTTGTTTGCTATGCCATAAATGTTTCATAAATGGGAACAGAAGTTTTAGAAGGCTATGGTGAATGTCCCGCGTTTGAGAAAATTTCTATTTTATTTGAACTCATATTTTATTTTTAATCACTAAGTTTTGGTAGTTATGGGCTATATTTCGGCAAATAACTATTGAATACATGGATTGGGTTCAAAATCTATTGCAAAATAATGGTTTATAAAATTGAACTAAAATGAATTGCGTTGGAACTTTTTCAATAACTACATTTTTATGAGAACTCGTGTTGTGTTTCTCACGAAAAGTAACTTATTCTTGGACTTTCAGTTTTTGCATTACAAAACGTTCTACCTCTATAAAAGGGTTCTTCTCTGCAGAAAGCTTACTTTTTGGAGAGCTCGGTTGTTACTTGTGTTGGGTCCCGAATTATTTAGCGGGAAGCGATTAGTACAAATATGCGTCGTGTTTTTAACTTAACTATGAATCTGACACGTAACTAAAAATAAAGACCAGGCCTACACTAACTACCTGCTCAACAGATTCATAGGTAAGTTAAAAACACGACGCATATTTGTATTAATCGCACAGGTTTTTCCGCAGCAAGGGGAAAAGACAAGACAAAAATTAAAGCGCTCTCGAATTCTACCTCACAGTGCTATATACCCAGCCTTAGAATCGACCCAAATCGGTTTACAAATTGGCAAATGCCTCTGATTGGGCTTTCCATTGGCGTCGGCCTTTAAAAAGTTTTAGTTGTAATCTGAAGGAATTCAGTTCGCAGGCCTGGTAGGTATAATTCGGGTTGGAACTTGGCACTGGATTCAAGACAATCATAAAATGGTTTCAGATTGAAGTGTTAAGTTTGCTGGACACATTAAAACGCAATACAACTAACCAACCCCTTTCAACTTTTCTAGTCTGGAAAAGTTCTGTGCAAGTGTCTGTGCCGGGAAAACTTGCACTATCTGTTGTCTCAGACTTGAAGATGTCTGTCGTGTTGGCTCAACTTGGCCAAATAGGACAATTACGGGATCAAAGTCATTTTACCTTTTCCATAAACACTGCTTTAGAATTATACATTTTGTTTGCGCTTTGATGCCACGATTAAAATATTATTACAAATCCTTACAAAATCACGACAAACAGCGAAAGTTGGTGAATTCGTCTGAATTTTGTTTTCCAAAAACAGAATACCCACTTTCATTATTCATTTAATTTGTCATCGTTAACGCAAACTTGTGCGACAATGAAAAAACTACAAATACAAATATTCAAATCGAGGTTCCTATTTAAATAAATTGTCTGTTCTTTTCCCCCCTCTGGTGCTATTTTTGGGGGAGAAGAAACAAAGAGCAGTCAGCAATTTCAGCATCTCAACTCGGCGCCTTTGGGAAGCGAAATCTTCCATTACCGGTTGATAATAAGTTAATTAAATGTTTCGATTTAAAGCGATCCCACCAAACGGTGGGTGGATTAAAAAAATAAATGGATAAATAAATAATGGAATAGGGGAAAGGGGTCGATGTTGATGACACTTGTTCCGGAAAAGAACACTCCAGAGGTTGGAGGTGTGCACCGAAGGCTCATTAAAAATTTGCGTGCTGACGCTAAGAGTAAAAAAAAAAAAAAACTAAGAGTAAAAAAAAGAATAAAAAGAGAAGTTTTGAAGGTAATCCGCGGTGTTTTCGAGATAGTTATAATCCTGACAAAAAATTGGAAGTAAAAAGATAATACGATGAATAAACGTAATAGAGTAAGAGAACAAAGAATCGTCGTACATTCGCACAACGTCGGCAGGAAACACAAGTTGAGAAATAGCACTCCTCCTGGTGAATTTTTTAAAATTTATTTTCTCGTTAGGGGAATATATGCGCAAGGTAATTAGGGAATATAGTTAGGGATAAAAAAAAAGAAAAGATAACGCAACCGTCGTAATTGGGTCGGTTATGACGATTTTCGTCAAGTTGGCTGAAAAAAAAGGAAAATAAAACACCATTAAAAAAATCTGAAATGAGCAAAGCAGAAGAGGCAGCTGGGATTTCATGCCAGTCAGTTTTTTCACCTGACTAAATCGCTTTTCCAACTCAGTCGACGCATCGTTTTGTGCGGTACAAAAATTTATGGAGTCGAAATCGCTTTGGCGACTCCTGTATATAGGATTTGATCTCAGTTTGGTTGATTTGGCGTTTTGTGGCGCTATATTTGACCAAGCTTCGACAAACTCAAAGCCATTTAAGAAATGCCTTGAAAGGGGTAAAAAGAGAAATAGGGGGAAAGAGTAGTGTTTGGTCTTGTATGCCTTGGGAAAGAAAAAAGCTTTTGGGTTAGGTATTTGAGAAAAATATTTCATGGTCAGGTTTATCAAACCGTCCACACACACACAAAAGCTACCGTATGTCTCGGTTAAAGAAGCTGAAACGAATCGATTCAGATCCAAATACGGCCTTCCAAATATTACTAAAGAGGCCCGCATACCACATACAGCCCTCCAGATAGGTTTAGAGATGGACCAGTGACGAGTGGTAGGCGGAGAACGTTCGATATATTTCTGTGTCAGTAAAAGTTTCTTTTTGCGTCCATTGCTTGATATTGTCTGTCTTGTGTTTGGAGCAGCAGGGCCAAATGAGTAATTTGATCAAACCCTTAGAGCATGTACGTTCCTCCAAGTATTTTGATAAAACCCTTAGACCATATACGTTCCTTCAAATATTTTGATAAAATCCTTAGACCAGATACGTTCCTCCTAGTATTTTTATCATACCCTTAGACCAGATACGTTCCTCCTAGTATTTTTATCATGCCCTTAGACCAGATACGTTCCTCCTAGTATTTTGATCAGACCCTTAGACCAGATACGTTTCTCCAAGTATTTTGATCAGACCCTTAGATCAGATACGTTCATTCAAGTACTTTGATCCGACCCTTAGACGAGATACGTTCCTCCTAGTATTTTGATCATACCCTTAAACCAGATACGTTCCTCCCAGTATTTTGATCATACCCTTAGACCAGATACGTTCCTCCTAGCATTTTGATCATACCCTTAGACCAGATACGTTCCTCCGAGTATTTTGATCCGACCCTTAGACCAGATACGTTCATTCAAGTACTTCGATCCGACCCTTAGACGAGATACGTTCCTCCTAGTATTTTGATCATACCCTTAGACCAGATACGTTCCTCCGAGTATTTTGATCCGGCCCTTAGACCAGATACGTTCCTTCAAGTATTTTGATCCGACCCTTAGACCCTTAGAGATACGTTCCTTCAAATGTTTTTTACTAGGACAGCAGATCTGATACGCGGTTCTCCGAATAAGTTTAAGCGGCACTCAGTACAGATAAGGCCTGACCCTCAAACCAGATACAGCCCTCCGAATATGTTTCTATCCGACCCGCAATCGAGATACTGCTCTCCGAAAAGGTTAACTGGCCTACAGATGTATACTCTTCCTGGTGGTTGTTTCGACAAAGTATCTCGTCATTAGCAAAACTGCCCACATTTCAATGAACGAGATATCTCGTCAAAACACCTATTGCACGGAACCATTTTAAAGCACTGATCCTCGCTCCTTGACGTTGTTTTGTGTTTGGCGCAGCTTGGCCAAAAATAGGACAGTCACGCCATTAAGCTTTAAAACAACCGACGAACTGACTCATACATCAGAATACATTCAATCCCATCCTAAATATCGAGATAGTCGAATCGATATCATCCCGAAAGCCGATGAAAGCATTGATGCAATTAAAAGAGGCGAAATTAGGAGGAATCGAATGCGTTCGATTTTTCATCGTTTTAATTTGGACGGGGAGCTCTCTCTCTCTTATTAGCATCTGATAATTTATCTGGCCACATTCGGTATTCCGTTCGTCTTGGCTCGATCGTTTTTCACGTTGATGGGAAAATCCATTCCAACGATTTCGGAAGTGGAGAACTCGCCACCGCTTCCCCTGGAACGAAAATGTTTTCGTGACTGGATCTGGTAATTTCGGAATAGTTTCGGTAGTGCGGGAACACTATGCACTACCTAAAGAGTGCGAATAGAGTTTCGTGTTGCTTTTTGGGGGTTCCGTGGTGCCATGTCTTTGGCCAAGCTGCCCATCAAACTTCCCGCCACTTTGACCAAACACAAGAGTATGAAAAGAGGAAGTAGAATGGAGTGTGTGTTAAGGTTTTTGTGTGGTCCAGAGGTATATTTGGACATACTGCGAGAGACAGAAATACAATAGTGTTTGTGTTCGTACATAGCAAATGGAATAAATCCATACTATTTAAAAATAGAAAGCAAATTCATCACAAACAGAACATAATTAGACAACCTGATCGGCTTAACATATAAATAAGTGACTAGAACTTCAACTGAGAAATACTCGGAATAACAAGAATTCAAAGTACACACGTGTAGATAAATTGGATTGCGATATCTATTGATCTGCTCGTCCAATAAGAAAGTCAGTCAAATAAAATTTGAATCTAGACTAGTTTTGAATTTTGAATATGAACATAAATTCTGAAAATCCAACAAATATCAAGTACTAATAGACACACACAATGAAAGTTTTATGGACACAGATGACAGAAATACACCCAGAGAGGAATGAACCTGAAAGGAATTGAACTTCCTCCACATTCAACTCACAGGTTGCTAGTGCAGTGGACATACCCACAGAGCCCAGAGAAGAAAAAGACCCCATCGGAAAAGGATAAGTCACTAGAATACCTCGGATTCGTATACATCTGAATGAAGGAGGCCGACCAACCAGTAGAGTAATGAAGGTGTTAGCCTCTAGATCGGAAGATTCCTGGTTCGAATCCGTGTCAGGGCATGGATGGTTTGTACGCGCATGGTGTAGAGGCGGCTGGTGTACCTTAAATCTGTCGTGACCGAAAGTCCTCATGTTGGGTGGGTGTGGAAGTTTGGAGAGTGGGGTGCCAGCTCGGATGTTGCCTCGTCATCTGACCATGGTTGAAAATGACGTGGTGATTACACCGAATGCCTTAGGCTGGGAGGGGGATAACTAGTTGAATACACCTGAAGAAGATGACCTTTTTTCTATCGTTTTCTTTACCTCGTTTCGAAAGGGAATCTTCTAATACAAAAGAAAGTGTGTTTCTTTCCCGCAAAGTCCTGAAGTATCGATGGCACTTAGAGTAATGGGATTTGGTACACAGGTAGTCCGAATTTTTTGCAATTTTAGGGCGAATTTTAAAATTAAATCTAGAACATTTAAAAAAGAATTTAATAGTTTTTTTCACCGTTCTTTCGGGAAATGAAGAAGCATTAAAAAATTAGACTTTTCTCCCTCACATCACTATGGAATCATAAAAAATGTTCTTCACCTTCCCTCTTGAAAGGGAGCGATTCGAATGACCTTCGTTTCATTCATTTTCATTTCCTACCAAACGGATTCGAGTGAAACAAAAGGAATTATTAAAGCTATCACTGTCGTTCTTCAGTGCTTTTTCCTATATCGGCGATCGTTAAAGATATATAATATAAATTTTAACTTATTTGAAATCTGCCGAAACTTTTACACCAGGTTTACCAGTTTTTTCACCTTATACGTATATGCGTTTGATTTTGTTTAAATTTATAATTTATCAGTTAAATATTTTTATCTTTTGATTTACGAAACAAACCAACACCACGGGCAACTCCGTTATGGCTGTTGCCCAATAGGCTACAAATTCGCAAACCAAAAGGGAATCCGTGATGGCTGTTATCCAATAGGCTACAAATTCCCATTTGGTTTGCAAAGCAAATCAATAACCACACAAAAGCAACTGGCACGGGCAACGCCGGGTCTAGTCACGCAGTGACTAGTATTTTATAAGAGTGTTTTCCTCATCTGCTTCGAGTTCGATTCCTCCCTGGGTATATTTCTCTCTTCTGTATCAGTACCCTTGTGTGCGTATGTCTATTTATGTGGCGCATAATGACCCAATATTACCAAGTCGCCATCAATCGGGTGACTTCAAAATGGTTCGGTTTCTGCGTAAATAATATATATAATGTATAAATTGTTTGGAAATTGAGTTTTATGAACTGCAAATATACAATGATCCCCTTTTCTGAGGTAAGCATCATTTGATAGTGTCGTTATTAAAAATAAACGAAATTTATACACCCACTAATCAAGTGCCATGATTGATGCGTTAAGTTCTGTGTTTTAGCCGATTTCTTTTTGCTTCTGAGCCACTAAAATAGGATTCGAGAGCTGACTTTTCGTTTTTTTCTGCTACTCTTTTACAAGTGCTTTGGGTTGTTGGAGGAGTCGCGAGTTCGAAACTCGACTCAAACAAAGACCGTCGTCCACGTGCGGGCTGGTGCACGTTAAATTTGTCGTGGCTTCAAATGTCCGGACATTGCAGTTGTGTGGGATTTTGGAGAGTGGGGTGCCAGATCGGGTCTCGAACTCGTCATCGGATCGTGGTTCAAAATGACGAGGTTTGCTCTTCGGATCTTTCCATTGGGGATTGATCCTGTTACGGCGCCAATAGCACGTTGTGTTGCTCCAGTTATTCCGACGTTAATTCAACTACCTTCCTCCAAGTGCTTGGCATTTGCAGCGCTGAAAATCAGGTTGAAGAAATGCTTCCAAACATCGCTGACGCAAAGAAAGATCGTTTCTTACCTCTTTCCCATGTCTGTCGATGGGGGAGAGAGAAAGGAATGTTGATTCTACCCTCCCCAATTTGAACGCAGGAATGTCTTTACTGTTCCAAGAAACGTCGAATTGAAATTTCCTTCTTAAAAGCGAAGGCGGATTCGTTCGACAAAGAAAAAGAGGTTTTTGCGCCCGCATTTGTGGACAGAATTCTCATCCATAAAAAAAGAACGAACGCATTCGATAAGGAATTGTGTCGAGAAATCGTTTGCCGTGGAATCAATCCCGGGGACGTTTCTACATCCACCCCTCCCGTTTGTATTCGAAAGAAGCAATTTCTGTTTGCGTTGTCCTCAGTTTGCGTCGATCCGGTGTGTTCTATTGTGTGGGTGTGCTGTGGAGGAAGGAATTCTATTGGAACAGAGTGCGTTTGTGGGCAGTGGCGGAGGGGATATTATCGTTTTAAACGTTTGTCGAAGAATCCGTTTCCATATGTACGCTTCCGTGGATTATCGAGTTCTCCTACTGCCCTACCAACCGGAGACTAAGCTCAGGTGCCTATATCCCGCTGTGTTGCTGCAGTGCGACTTTAATTCGACTACCAACCTACGAAGCGGTGGATATGCGATCCCTGTAATTTACCCTGGGTGTATTTCTCTCTTCTGTGTCAGTGAAACATTTCTTGTGTGGCCTACAATAATGGACGGATTTGCATAAAATCCGACTACTTCTACTTGTTTGGGGGTGTTTTACGTGGGATGACCTTTGTACGTTGTTCCTGGTCAATGGAACGACCTACATGAACATTTTGGACCATTAGGTTCTTCCTACGCTCTGGCCATTTTATGGAACGGACGAATGTTACTTCCCGGACGACAATGCTCTGTGTCACGTTGCAGTCTCTGTCAAGCAGTGGTGTCAAGATATGGATGTAAAACGTCTTCCCTGGCCCGCTCAGAGTCCCGACCTAAACCCCATAGAACATGTATGGGTTACGTTAGAGCGACGGACCAGGGAACCCCGTCCGAAATCTACAGCTGAGATGGCGACATTCTTGCAGCAGGAAAAGACACAAATACTTGTTGGAAGTATGCCCAGAAGGGTTGATAGTGTCATTGCAGCACGTGGAGGACCATCCCCCTATCAAGTCGTGTATTGTACCATTACATCTTGCTGTCCGGTCCCTTATTGGAGAGTAGTGTATATCCATTCTATATCCGTATATCCTCTCCTAATGGCATGGACGATATATATCGTCCATCGAGATCTGACCCACTTTGCTCATAACGAGATTTCTCGTCAAGGTATTGCCAATTTGTTTATAACAAGATCAAAATGTGGTAAGTTTTGCGAATGATAAGAAACTTCGTCTAGACCAGATTGACTCAGATGAAAGGATTCATAAATTTATAGAATGGCATTGAATTAACTGTAGGCATCGTACGAATTGGAATACATTCACGAATATTCGTGGGTTTCCGCAAGCGGCATTTTGTTATGAAGTTGGTGGAACGCTATTGTCTTTGCGATTCAAATACATGAAATCTCTACTATTATAAAAGGAAGTGTTTTTCTGTCCTGTGCGCAGTGTCCTGACGAATCTATGGCACATACAATAATGAAATTTGGCGCACAGATAGTCCAAATTATTTGCGATTTTTATGTCTAGCCCGAATTTTAAAATTTAATCTAGAACATTTTAAAATTAATTTATTAGTTTTTTTTTCACTTTTCGTCCTTTGCTACCTCGAATGCAGAGATGGACTGGACCACTTTCGAGAAACCGTATTCTCTGTGAAAATAGAACATATATATAAAAAATCGCACCCAACTGGCACACTGCGCAAAGACATCGCTCGAAGTGGTGGCAAGAGGCTCCAACGACTAATACGGAACCAACGGTGACTTTTTTTTGTCGCAATTGAGTAGAATTAACTCTCAGTGGCTGATTTGACTCGGTATCGCGTCACTTGTGAAACTGACCACGATGGACACTTCGTAATTTGAAGAAAGGATCTTGGACGAGACATCTTGTCGAAATCCCAGCTCACCCCTCATATCAACACCAATCGATGCACTTGTTCGGCGGATAGCTAACGAGCAAACGCCAACCAATCAGCAAATGAATGAACCCTGACACCGAACGCGTTCGTCTGTCCGGGCATTTTGCATTCAACGCACAAACCCTCCCGATGTGTATTCCACGCAGTCCTTGTTTTATACATATTCCCCTGCCCCCAGGCAATTCGATACATCCCCAGTCGCCCACCGGCCAATCAATGAGCGGCACGTGCAGGACATGTGTGGGAGGGAGGAAGTTTTCCCACGGATTCCTGAATTCGGGAGCTTTTTAGGAGAGCGAATGAGGCTAATCGCCAATAAATTATCTCTGCCCCCCGTTTTAACTGATTCTAAATTGCTCATTACGCTCTGGAAAGAACGGAGGTTTGCAGAGGGGAGTTTATTTCGATCACTGAGTTTGGGCTTTCAGGATGAGTTTCTGGGTATTTTGTTTCCGTTCAATTCTGTTTCTACCCACTGCAATGGAATTCGCGCGATTTTTAACAATTCTGGGAGTCGCATTATGTATTTTTGTTTCGATGACTGAGTAATTCAACTCTCCAGGTAATCTTTCATTTTGACCCCCGTCGACCCTTCTGCTTTTCCTTCCTCACTCCCTCGTGGTTGCTTCGACGAGTTACCTCGCCTTTTGCAAAAGTGGTCAAATCTGTCTGACCTTGGTGAACGTCAATAGACCCCATCTTGCTCTAATCATCACTAGGGCAACTTTTTTGTTGCAGTAAAAATGGAAAAAGTTACATTTATCATTCTCAAAAGTTGCGTTTATGGTAAAAGAGTTCCATTTATTTTTGATACCCACTAAAATCTAAACTAAATTATTTGTAAAAATTAAAAAAATCAGAAATGGACAATTTTAGTGGCATACAAAAGTATTATTATGCATTATTAAATACAGAAGAACATTGACGTCGTTGAATGGCCGATCCTTGGCCAGTTATCTCTTTAACATTGGAAAACTGCAACTGACTAATGTTGCATGCATTGTTGCAGTAGCAAATTATCACTTAGAGGAAAATCGTCTCGGGAAAATGTAGCAATGACCGTCAGGTCGTTATTTTTTTTTCTAATCATCTTTTAAGATACGTTTGGAGGTTCCAAGGAACTTCTTTAAAATCCCTCGATCTGATATTTTCATCTGCTGTCTCGATGATGTACTCTTTCGATTCCGATTTTTCTACAAGACGAATCAAACATTCGTATCTGCTTTTCATTTTCAATAAACGTTTTGGCAGCTTTGAGCAGCGAAATTTTGCGTTCCAATCATCTGCATTGTTTATATATATATATATACCTGGAGGGCGAACATCAGCTGCATTTTTTAAGAATTGATACTCGCTCCTTGACTTTTAATAGGGTGGCAACCCCAGATGCAAAATTGTATTTAGTGTTCTGCAACACAACTCTAAACAATTGAAATTGTTCTGCAGACGTTTTGTAAGAACAGACGTCAAACACAACTATCGGCTAAATATGTATTACATATTTATAATAAAACACATCAAAATTCATCAACTTATCTATATATATAATTCTCGAACGTGGCACGCAAAAAAGACGTTATTAGTTTTCGCGTTTTGGCAACATTCTACGATAGTTTGTTTACCACGAAGCCTCAATTGAATTTATAACGTTATCGGAAGGAATTTTATTGAAAACAAATTTTTTTAGCTGAGCTGTTGCAGTTTATAATTGGAAATGAAAGAAAGCGGAGGGTCATTTCAGGGCATTTAAAAAACGGTCCTTTAAAGGGCCAACAATTATAGTTCAACAAGATGCTTGCACTACAACTATCGACAACAAACTCAATGAAAAAGTGGGTGACTCGAGAGTGCTCTGGAAATGTACTCCTAAACAACATGCTGGGTATTCAATTTTCAAAACAGCGCTTACATTTCGACTCAAAATTTGCTCAAAGTTTTCATTTTAATTCTGATTTTAGGGTAATGTATATATATATATATATATATATATATATATATATATATATATATATATATATATATATATATATATATATATATTTCCAAGAATTTCCAAAAAATGTAAAATCCAAGTCTTAAAAAATGAAGAAATGTTGGTGGATCAGGGAGGAGCCTGACCCAAACAACATAAAATGGTGTTTGCTACATATGAGCAGCATTAGGCTGAAAAAATTGCTCATACACTCCCCCAAACACCACCAAAAAGCAATTAAAACAAAACAAAAAACCAAAATAGAGCAGGAATAAAACGAAATCGAAGCCGCAGCAGGGAGATCAACAACAACAAGCCTAAAAATTACCACCAAATGCCATCAATTACACAATCTAACAACATGCTAACACCATACTTCCGATGCAACGAGTTCATAAAAAGCAGAAAAATAAAAAGATAAATAATGTTAAAATCCCAGCCCCTATTCAAAACGATATTCATAAACAGTGTACCCATAAACAGCTTGTATAAAACAGTAAACCCATGGCTCTGAGGAAATTACGAAAAATAATTATTCATGGATTGTATAGCTGTTGATATTAATTAATCTTTCAAAAATATTATTAAAGAATGAATAAGGGTATTTGTTATTGAGAAGTGTGTTTTTTAGATATTTACATTGTAATAAAAAGTTTGAATCAGAATTACAAATTTTTTTTCAAACGTACCAATTGACCAGCAATCGTGCTGTAGTATATTCTTTTAGAGATATTGGAGTCCCAAAATATTATTTTAATGACTGTAAATTTAAAATCGCTGCGTTTATCATATACATTAATGTCAACTTTGCCGCATGAAACAGAAATTTTGAAGTCTAGAGAATCAGTATTATTGTTATCTAGATTGGTTTTAATTAAAGAAAGTTCGTCTGGATATATGGATTTCCAAATATTAGAAAAGTTGCTATTATTAAAAACAATTAAATCATCAATAAATCTAAAAGCAGTATTTATCTGAAGGCAAAAGTTTTTTTCAAAATAATGAAAAAATAAATTAGCAAGAATGGAAGAAAAATTAGAACCTTGGGGTATACACTTAACTTGAATGTAAATATGTTCACCATTATAAATAAAATTATTAAAAATACAATAATTAACCGAAAATTCCCATTCCTCAAAATCCAGTTCAATTAATTAAAATCATGATAGTAATAGTTCAAAACATCTCTCAATTTGTCCAGGGGTATAGAAATTTAATTTTAAAAACTTAATTGATCTGGATTTCTGTTCTTGAAATCATATTGCTTACCATGCTATGTCTGCAGCTTCAGCGCGCTTGCATGGGTAGTTTCGAGTTTCGGTTTCTGGTTAATGCACCCCGGCTGTTTGGTTATTTTTTTGTTATTTTGTGTGTGTTATGTTATTTTGTATATTTTATGTTATTATTATATATATATATATTTCTATGTAAGCAAATTTAGATTTGAAAAATAGTTTTTGGAATACCATATTTTGTAAACAATCCTTTCTGCTAGGACACATGTCTTCACGGATGCGAGCGAAGCGAGCATAGGTTCGCAAAGCGAACCAATGAGGATTGCAAAGCAATCCTCCGAGGTTGTCGAGCATTAGCAAGCAGGGGCGGGTTCCTAGTAACATGTATATTTTATGACGTCTTGTAAAGATTATTAACTTAGATATAAAAATATGTAGATGAAGCCAAATACACAAAAATCTTTCTATTATAAAAAAAAATTTCAATCTTTTAAAGATTTATTCGCTTTGTGATTGGTAATAGCGAGTCTTGTTTTATTTAATACCAAGGCATACTTTCAGAATTTGCAATTCTGTAGATAATTTTGAAGTTAAATTTTGTGTCATTGACATAGAAGATGTGTTATTTATAAAGTGGTAATTTTGGCGGTGAAAGGAGATTCTTCTTCTTCTAGACCCACTCACCGTTAAGTTTAGAGTGTTATATGGTCTAGCTAGGGGGGCGGTGAAAGGAGGTTGTTCCTTAGCAAAAGAAGAAAACAAGGTGTGGCAAGGAGCGCGCTTTACACTGCAGAACATAACTTAGGATTAAAATAAAATCGGCCAAAATTGTGATAAAATTAAGGAAAATTTGTTCTGCAAAGACTTTGTTTGTTCGGCGACGTACGTAAGGGACTAGGGAACCACGTCCGAAATCGACAGTTGAGCTGGCGACATTCTTGCAGCAGGAATGGACACTAGTACCCATAGCTGTGTATCAAAACCTTGTTGAAAGTATGCCCAAAAGGGCTGCCAGTGTAATTACAGCACGTGGGGGACTATCCCTCTATTAAAACATATATTCTTTCCCTTATACCATTAGATCTTGCTATCCGGTCCATTATTGTAGGGTAGTGTTTGTACAGCAAAATTACAGATATTTTGGGACAAGAAGGGTTTGGCAGAGGTTAGCGAGCACGTCCTCGCACTCTCAGTTCTTTGGCAATTTCTAGCGTCTTTCATGGAATTGTGAGTGTTCTCAAAGGGGCTTGAGATTTAGGATATCGTAATGTCCGTGTAACGTCAGATGAAGAGGGCTTATGTCAAGTGCTTAGAACTTTATGACCGATGTAATGTCAAATGGAATACTGTAATAGTACTGTTAGGGTTAGTTATGGACAGTTGATCACATGAAAAGAGTTTTATGATCTCCAATTAAGGAATTATTGAATATGCCTGCCTTTTGTCGGCTTGATCAGAGAGACCGCATTTACAGTGCCACAGCGATCCACTTTCATGAACGACAGTGTATTCTCTTAAAGTATAGGGTGAAGCTAATCCGTTTCGATCTTTACGTTTCTTTAAATTTCAATCCAGAACAAGTAAACTAATATTTTCAGTCCAAGCTTTGATGCGAGTTTTAGCAATTAGCAACCTTTTCGTCTGGATCATGTTAATGACATGTTTAGTTGTGGACAAAAACCACTCCGCGTTAGCGGAAGGGTCACAGGAGCTAATCGATTTCCCAGATAATTTCCCCCGGCAAGTCTTTAAGGGGATTAATCTAGACAAAGTGTCCCCCGAACACGAGTGACAAGCGACATTAAAGTCAAAAACACCCAACGCCCGAACACCTCATTACGCATTCAGAACCTTCGAAAGAAACGATCCTGACGTCTATTAGCCATTTTTAATGCAGACCTTCCAAGACACACCATCCGGTGGAGTCGGACAACATGCCCCCCCGGCATCAAGAGCAGACTTTCCAAAGAATGGCCACGTGACAGGGACACCTTTTAATCCGGAACTGCCCTGATAGGGCGAGACAGTCCTGACGTCATTAGCGCTACCCCTTGTTCTCGAGCCAGGAGGGTCGTCCTAATGGCAATCTAATGACGCCTCGCAAATGGCCCCGAGTCAAGCGGGGGATGATTGTAGCGGAGGGGTCAGGTGGGACTTTTAAAGTTTAATGGTCTTTGTTTGGGGGATGGGAAGGAAAAGACGGACGGACGTTCGGCTTCTGGAGGAAGTTGACCCCTCGGGGTTTGGGACACGCTTTCTCGACTCCCGCGTTCCATTAGACGCGCATATTAATGGCAGACTCCCAGAGAGGAAGCAAACATTCCACTTTTCTCGATGACACTTCGGGAATGTCTGCGTGGAACGCGCTCGGGGTTCTTGGACACCCCCCTTGAGTATTCGCCTCGTGAAAGAGTTGTTGGATGCACGCAATTTGCGGACTTTTAGAGTGAATTTCTGAGAGGGGGTGGAGTTCGAAGAATGTCGACACAGTTCCTTCCTGGTGTGAGTAGGCCGGTTTGGAAGATGAGTGGATTGGCCACCGGAGGGCTGCTAGTTCGGAACTAGGTCCGACTGCAGACCGTCGAGGGATGGTGTGCGTCAAATCGGTCATGCCCTTAATATACGCTCACGTTGTCGTAGTGTGGAAGTTCGGTGTTGACCTAATCATCTGACTATGGTACTAAAGGATGAGGTGCTGTTCTCAGGTCTTAACATTTGGGATGGATTCCAAACGTCACTAAAGCTATGGTTTTCTAAGGACCCGTTCACATGAGGCGCTTAAAACTCGCGTTTGGAGGCTATTAGGGTCCCGTTCTTCAAGGTCGCAAAGATCGATACTTGAATTAGAAGAATAAATAAACAATTTAGTGCTGGGACCTTGCTAGCCTCGCCATACGCGCGTTCAAACGCCTCATGGGAACGGGGCCTAAGAAGCGGAGCCGTTATATAGCAGCCGTAATGTAGCTGTAGATGACGTCACCAAAAACCTTGTTTATACAAACAGATGGCGGTGGTTTCCTAGGGCGTTGTTTGTGAGTGTAACGAAAATGATCGGAGCCGCCATTTGCATGATGATCGTCATAGCGGTCTACAACAGTTGGGGAACGTTTTTGCTCCTGTAGCGGCAACATTTCATTTCCTGCGCCAAACGATTCGAGCGGAGGGAAGCAAAACAAACAAAATGTTATACTGGCATTGTTTAGTTCGTTTTTGTAAAATCGGGATAGTTAAAGATAGATTGAAAATTTATGGAGAATTTTACACCACATCAATACCTCAAATGTGATTTTCTTTAAATAATTAATTATTTAATACATAATTAAATGGTAAATAATTGAATAATAAATCTGTTTTTAGTATCGATCTGGCGTAGAATTTTACGCTGATTTGAAATCCGTTGAAATTTTTATTGTCTTCAATGATCCCGAAGTTAGCAAATTGGACTGGAGAATAAAAAAGCCCCTTTGTTTTGTTTCTCGAACAAAATAAACCACGACAGTCCATTCTCCACCGCATTCTGTACGTCTACGTTGACACCTCTGGTCTCTGTTAAGACGGCCGCCTAGTTAGACCCGCGGCATCATGACATATCACGTCTTCTAGATAACGGCTTCGCTTTCTTTGGAAACCGTAGCTTAATAGACATTTTTGTTGCACTACGACGTTAATTCAACTACCTAACAACATACCTTAATTTGTTCTCCTGAAATGATTTTTTTTTCCAATGGCGGTCACATATTATGTTAATCATTGGCCACTACAAGGCCGGAAGTGATGGCCACTTGTGAAGGAGCACCCTGTGGCAGGACCAGCATTGCCCCTAACAAAGGACAGCG
The DNA here is from genome assembly GCA_947359465.1 of Metellina segmentata. Taxonomy (NCBI): domain Eukaryota; kingdom Metazoa; phylum Arthropoda; class Arachnida; order Araneae; family Tetragnathidae; genus Metellina; species Metellina segmentata. The sequence goes on from OX375879.1 coordinate 3,164,260, forward strand.
CAATTTACATCAATGCCCTGATCCCGGATTCGAACCACGAACCTTCCGATCCAGAGGCCAACACCTTAACCACTATACCGGTTGGTCGGCTACTCCTTAAAGGCCGCGATGACAGTTTACAGACCTACCACCCTCATCAAATTATTTTGAGCTCCTAAAGCATCCGGTTGGTTGCTCCGTCCAACCAGAGATCGTCGTGGAATTGGGCTGGTGCACGTTAAAACTGTTGTGAATTCAAATGTATTCGCTTTGTTGTGGAAGTTAGGAAATAATGCCAGCTTTGATGTTGTCATCTGATCGTGGTTCAAATTGACGAGGGAGTTATATTTAGATTTTCCATTCGGGATGGTTCCTGTATCGTTACCAATAGCCCGATGTCCAGTTAGAGTTAGAAACAACACTACTCTGTCCTCTAGTAGTATTGAAAAGTTCAACATTTTTGCCACATTCCCAGTTGTTTTATTAATGTTTTCACGCATTTATTTAAACTTGTTAAATTTGTGTACTCTGGTACTATAAGTCGAGAACCGGACGATTGCAAGTTTCAACTTTTGGCAACATTTTATGAAAATTCACCTCAGGTCAACGAAAATGCATTGAATCAATAGATTCGCGAAATAAATATAAACACACTACTTCTGCCGAAGCTACGTGCATTCCAACCCGTTGTTTTCCAACAGCCTTAAACAACCTCTGGAACCCCGTTCATGAAACACAAAAGACCAAATGTTTGCTCATACGTAAACCAATCCGATTCAGTAGCAACATCCTCCCACCTTTCGAGCAAACAGACGCTTCTCGCCCACCAAACAATCCCAAAAATCAAACGCGGGAAAGTGACACCGTAAAAGCGACAGACCGCTTTCGCAAGAGCCGAAATCCCAATTCAATTAAAAGCGCTTATTAGCTTAGGGGTCCAAACGCGTTGTTGTTAAAAACGCCGCTGAATCCGAAATTAGCCCGACATCTTCTGGGACTGATTCTCACTTCGCTTCAATTAGCGACACTAAATTATCCCGTCCTTTTCACAATCGGAGTCCCAAATGGTTAATAAACAGCAACCCCCGCGGGTAGCTAGCCAATGGGAGGGAGTGGTTGTGAAAGGGGGCCCTCTGCATCGCTTGCGGGGGTGCATCGGGAATGAAGTTCGACATTTGCCATTCGGCTCCGGGACGCGGAGCTGATGGAGATGTTAGAGAAAGAAGGCGGATAGGTTCTTTTCGGAAACGGAAGATCTGTACGTTCGGGTGATTTCGGTTTCGATATGGGGTGGTTTTCTTTCTTGGAAGGTCAATCCTCTGAGTGGTTTCGATGGGATATCTCGTCCAAGATCTGATCCATTTTGAGAGTCCGTATTCACAAGTCCGAGTTAACTCGAGGATCAACGATAATCCGCGAGTTATCGAAAAAACCGTATTCCCAAGTCTTGATCCGTGGTTTAAACTGGTGTTACATTTTGCTCCTCCGAAATCGGCAAATTAACTCGCGAGTAATAGTTACGCATGCGCAGTACTATCTTTTTGCGAAGGAAAGAAATTGGATGACACATTTCATTCTATGCTAAATTACAGCATTCTTGCGACGACTGGACTGGACCTCAACCCCATTTAACATGTTTGAGACTTTTAGAGCGACGCTTACGGACCAGTGAACCCCGTCCGAAATCGACAGCCGATCTGACGACATTCTTGCAGTGGGAATGGACACAAATATCCGTAGCTGGATATCGAAACCTCGTTGAAAGTATGCCCAGAAGGGTTGTTAGTGTTATTGCAGAACGTGGGGGACCATCCCCTATTAAAGCATGTATTCTTTCCTTTATACTATCTCATCTTGCTATTCGGTTCATAATTCAACTTCACTCCATTCAAGCATTTATCAACTCATTTAAAAAAATCAAATTTTAATAGAAATCTTGACGTAAAACTGTCCAGGCTTCCTATCGGGCATACCTTTTTTACTCAGACATTTACTACTCAGAGAACCTGCTCCATTATGTTCATCTTGCACCACTATTTTATCCATAAAACATATTTTAACTGAGTGTCCAAACTTTAATTACAATAGACTAAACCGATTTGGAGTTTTTCACCAACTCTGAAGGACCTGTTGACGGATCCGCCTCATAAAAATGTATTCATACTCCTCTCTGACATTGGTTTTATAAACTGCATTTAGATTTTAAAATTTGACTTTATTCGAACTAAATTATGTCTTTATTTTAGCTCTTTTATTGTATTTTAAGAAAAATTGATTAATATGTATTGTCTGGCCAAGTGTGGCTCTTGTGCCATAAACCTCCAACCAACCAAAATTGTAGGGTAGTATATGTCTGGGGGGGGGATCAAATAGAGCACTTGAAACTAGGGATGCGACTTCGACAGCAAAACATCGATGTTCAAAATTAAAACATTGATGTTGATAATACATCGCCCCAAAAACCTCGATGTTTTTAAAATTCAGTGTAGTTAAACTTTTCCCCCCATTTCTTAAAACTGGTTTAGCAACTAGTGATGTTACATCGACAGCAAAACATCGATGTTTAAAATTAAAACATGGTTTTGATAATGCATCGCTCCCAAACCATCGATGTTAATAATATATCGCCCCTAAACCATCGATCCATCGATGTTTATAAAATTCCGTGTATTTAAACTTTTTCCCCCATTTCTTAAAATTGATTTAGCAACTAGTGATGCGACATCGGCTCGAATACATCGATGTTTTTTTATAAAAAATCAATGTTTTGAAAACATTGACATCGATGTCACATCCCTTCTTTTCAGACCCTTCACTCTTGGCCACTTTAGTCTGAAAGTATGTTCAATTTGCTGTTTATAAAAATTATGTTACTTGGTTATTTTTTAAATTTTTATAACGGTACTTGTTTCATTTAAAAATAAAACATCGCCAACGTAAAAACATCGACACGTATAAACATCGATGTTATAAAAACATCGACCCCAATTACATCGATGTTAAGTACATCGATGTTTTGAAAACATCGACATCGATGTCGCATCCCTACTTGAAACCCCGAAGCGCCAGTCAACGTTCATTGTTTTCGAAGACCATGACTTGCAACAAAAGACGAGAGCTAAAATAATTCGACGCCATTTGTAGTCTCCCGCGAATCTTCTATCGCTTATTCGATGCAAACTTTCGCAACAGATTGGAAATGTATACAGATTCCCCCCGACCCCTACGAATTGGAACAAGAGCACCCCAATCATAAATAATATACAAAACTCTCCAGAACATCTCAGGAAGTGAAAGGATTTGTTTTTTAAAGAAGCATAACCTCATAGAGATCGGAGTGTTGGATTCCCATTGAAAACTGATATCGGAAGAAAGATTTTTTTCACATCCATCCCTCCTTCAAATCTTTTAGTCGATAGGTATTATTCCGAATAGCATCGGCGGTAATTTTTCTTAAATTCTGTTTAAAAAAAATGAATTTTTCGCTCCAGAAAATGAGTTGGGTGAAATGGATCGTGATAAGATGTATAAGAAGGGATCCGTGTTTTGTTTTTAAATCTCATTCTGGCTTATTGCATTTTTCCGTCCGAGGAGATATGATGTCGAGAAGAAAGTGAAATAAATGCAGCTTTCGTGTGCGTTCTTTTGTTCTGCGTCGACGCCGTGCGATTTAATATCGAATTTTTCTCCCCATCCCCTGATCCACCCCCTCGTTCTGAAGCAGGGAGTGGAGGAAGCGTTTGAAGCAATATCCGTATCAATTTTTATGGCTGAAGAAACGGATTTTTGATGTGTTTCTTTTTTGAAATATGTAGATTCAAACGGCGTTTTCTTGTAACGGTGTAATTGGTATTGGACAGTTTGGATGCTTCTTTCCTTCGATTAGAAATGAGGAGTTGAACACTCCTGTTGTCTCGACGCCGACCCACTGGTCTGGTGGTTAAGGTGTTAGCCTCTAGATCGAAAGGTTCCGGGTTCGAATACGGGTCAGTGTATGGATGTAAGCATATGGTGTAGAGGCTCCCGGCTGGTGCTCCTCAAATCTCTCGTCTTCGCATTGGGTTGGTGGGGAAGTTTGGAGAGTGGGTTTGCCAGCTCGGGTGTAGCCCCGTCATCTGACCGTGGTTCAAAACAATGTGGGGTTGTCCTCGATCTTTCCCTTAGGGATTTGATCCCGGGCCTTTGTCAATAGATAGTGTGGCGTAGTGAGACAAGGACCTCTTGTTTCACCAGTCGCCTGGCTGGCTGAAATCGTTCCTTGTGGGACAATGGCCAGCCCCTCTGTGGGGATAGAACTGAAAAGGCAAGGGAGCTCCTATCTTGGAGTTGAGTTTTGAGGCGGTGGAAAACTGCCCAAGGTTTTTTTTTCCCACGGACCGGAGCTTCGAGGCTTGGAGCAGAGAGTGCTGGGTCTGCGAAGGGATTCTCTGACCGACTCGAGAAGAGTTTGGTCGTTGTTTCGAGGGCGTACTAGCGGCGCCCTAGATTTTGGAAGTAAGTCTCCGGTGGAGACTGTGGTTATGTTCTGAAATTGTCTGTTTAACAGAACGGCACTGTATATAATCAAATAACCAAGAAATAAAGAATATTTGTCTTTTATACGATATTCAGATTTCTTAAAATATCCTTCCTGCCAAAACTTATACACCCCAGTTGTTCAACATTGTTACAATAGTCTTGTCATTCTTGTGAGATCCCATTCATAAAAGTAGTGAACGGGATGAACCTTGAGGTTGGAGTAAATGGTCTTCGACACCTGTTGGTTGGGGTTTCAGGGCGTTGTTTGACATGTCGCGCCAGACGAGAGACATGCGATATCAATGGACACACAAAGGAAGCTTTGGTTGGCACACAAGAGAGAAATACAACCGGGGTCGCACCGGACGGGAATTCAACCTACGCTGCCTACAACTCGCAGGTTGATAGCGCAGTGGTCATATCCACAGAGCCCCGACGGCCTCTTTACTGCTGTGGAAATTAATTGAATCTTAGATGGCGTCTCTGACGTCATGCGCCTTCCCTTCTCTCCCACTCTTGTAGCTTTTGTCAGTTGAAGTTAGACTTGATCGATAAGAACCGAAGCGTTCTTAATTTGATTGTTTCGATTTGCATAAATATGTAATCTTTTTCTATATCTGTACATAGTGTAATTAAGTATGTAATATAGTAATTAAACTTTAATTTAACTGAAGAATCGGTCCAATCGTCATTTTTGTATGTTTCGAAAAATACCACTGAACCAATTGATGTATGAAATCCCGCCATTTTGCGTGAACTGTACCGGAGAGAACATTTTTTGAATTACCTTAAAAATGTGATTTATTTTCTTAGTTTTTTCTCATGTTCACATTTTATGATGTTGGGGAGACTTGTACCTAAGGAACACCTAGGGACAGTCGCTGTAAACAATAGAAGGGAATTTTGTTTGAACAGGTTGGTAACACTGGTTTAGGATGCCGTCAGTCATACGTGTTGTTTAAAGGTGATGACTTGAATATATGTCGGAATTTTCTATTTTTGTCTACCTAAAGTAAGCTGGCTGGGCTGATGGGGCTTTGGCTGTGTCGACGATGGTGATTTGTTCGGAGACAGACTTGAGAAGAGTTGGGTCGTTGGTAGGGCGTCAGCTAACGACTGCCGACTTTCGAAGTTATGTCTCCGGTGGAGACTATTTTCTATATTTATTTGAATTGTAACGATATTGACTGTCTAACAGAGCAGCACTGTAAAAAATTAAATAACAAAGACGAAATAAAAGAATATTTGTAAGTATACGCTATTCAGATTTCCTCAAATATTCTTCCTGCCAAAGCTTACACAAGCCTGTTGTTACAATGTCACAACCTTCCTCTATAGTGCTTCGGTGTTTTATACAACGCTTCTTACACCGGACTCGTGTCAAGACGCTATGCAAATCAACACATGTGCCCTTAGAAATCGAAAGTTTTGCATTAACGGAATCTCCCATCTAATGAAATAAAAGCACCGAACCGAAACAATTTTACTCCGTCGACGCTTACAAACAAATTCACCACGCGCCCAGAAAGTGCGGCGAAATATTTTAATTCCGAATCGGAGTGCTTTATAATTTAGCCTCGCATCTAATATCTTAAGAGTCGCTGGGGCTTAAAGGAGCGAGCTTTTAAATAAGTTCACCGCACGCTGGAGCGATGCTGATGCTGGCCTGCGTAATACGCGCGATTTGCCACCAGGGGATTTTATTACTCCGTCGTTTTGTGTCCTCCTGTTTACCGGGGGGAGGAATTATAACGGAAATAAACATTCGAAACGCTGTTCCTCGTGAGGGGGAGTCTGTTAATCTCCCGGGGCATCGGAGAGAGCGAATGCGCGTTCGAAGGGAGATGAGAAGTCTTGCCTGCCCCCAGCTTTTGTTTCGATGGCGATGCGATGGATTCGTTAACCAAGGACGGAATTGCGTTTTCGAGATGAAAGGACGGTATATGATTTTGGGAACTCCTTCTGGAGGGGGTGGGACTGAGAGTTTGCATCTGATCTGAGGGGCGGGTGTGACCATGGACTGAACAGTGCTATAAAGGGGAGCTTCTGAAAAGCGTGACCAACGTGTTCACTAGCAGTCACGTGACTGATCGGTGTAAAACGGACTGTACCGATTTTTTTCGTTGTCGCCTCGTTTGTGTTTGTATCTTCTTGTGACTTGGTTGATGTGTGCAATTCGCATTTCTAAAGAGTGGCGACAAAAATGGTGAAATCGAAGAAGTCTACTGCTACTGGATGTTAATCGATGGACCAATCAGATGATGAATCAATGGATGGCGTCTTCCGTTTAGTGGGCCCATCAGACACCCGCCAATTTCGAAGAAATTGCAACCATAGAAGAAAAACATCGGAATCGAGTTGCTAGATTACCATGAAAGACTTATAAAGAAAATATCTCTCTTTCGTCTTCTAAATTAGATACCAGTTACCTAAAAAGTTATTAAAATATGAAAAAAAATGTTGGCGAGATCTCAAACGTTCTGTTCTATATTTCTTGAGCACATTTTGTGTTTTAGCCGATTTATTTTATATCTGAGCAACTCGTATAGAGTGTAAGAACAGACTTTTTTCGTAGCTATTTAAAAAAAAACTATTCTACTGTTTCATTTGCAGCTCTATCCTTTTCACACGCCGTCACAGCCCTCGTCTCTTAAAACTGAATAGTCGTTATTTCCAACAGAAATAAGTTTCCAAATAAATACGTCGAAACCATGTTGGAGTATTAAGCCGTGATTTTTCACTTCAGAATGTCTTGGGTCTGAATCTATTTCATCTCTATTGGATGATAGGCCAGAGACGGGGAGTCGGATAAAAAAATGTTTGTTCTCTGCGGTCATTTTTTGGATAAGGAGGACGAGTGTGACCGTGACCTTTGGGACTCGAACCCAAAACCCGTTGGCCCGATACACATATCGCACCCTGGCAAGAAAAGTGACACAACTCAAAATTGCAGAATTTGAGAAGCATCAACCTAAAGGATACTATAATATACTTATATTGAAATAGTATAAGCTTCTCTTTTAAATTTTAGGTATTCTATAGAACCCTATTATATTCTATAGAATATAATATAATACGCTGGAGCACCTCATACAAATTTTTCTTGACATAACATCAAAAATTTTATTTTTTGACTTGCGTCGCTTTTCTTGCCGGGGTGAGACATGTTATCCATCCATCAAAATCTGGTCCGAGATACTTCTTCGAGGTAATATAGAGAAGCGAATTCCAATCCGCTAAGATCACCTTTGTGCTGACCGGGTCTCGAACACAACCACGTTAAATCGAAGACCAGAACATAAACAAAAGGAAGGAAAGGGAGGAAGAAGATTTTTGGAAGACAAAAAACAGGAGAAAGGGGGTTTAAATATAAAATGGAAAATTCCATCCCGAATTAATGTTCCATCCATCCCCTCGTGGCCCACCCTACGTTTTTTCCCTCGTCCCGGAGTGAGGAAAAAGTCCGGATCTTTTCGGGAGTCGTCCACATCCGGCCGCCGGATCACATGATCCGCAGCAGCGCCGCCCGGGTATTGATCGGCCCGAGAGCACGCCCGCGCCGGGGCAGTCCCCTCAGTCTCTCCGACACCTCTGCCCCGTTCGGATACGCGTGCTCCCGGAGTCGGGAAAAAACGGGAAAATGCGTGTGATCACGTGACTGTGACGCTTCCAGTATCGGATACTCACGTGGAGGATTGCGTGTGAAGTCGATTTTCCTGAATTTTTCCACGGGTTTTTTCCTTCCAAGATCGTACCAAACTGAAATTTTGCAGAATTTTTTGTCCCTTGAAATCGTACGAAACCGTTTATTTCCGGGAATTTTTCTTTTTTCTAATCTTTTAGATCGCACCAAACCGTGTTTCCGGTTTTTTTTCCCCAAAGCGGTGCTTGGATTTTTCCAATTTAAGATTGAAAGACTGGATTCCAAGATTGCTAAAAAGTCGTCGGTTCCTGGAAATTTATCCGGTTCCCCCACCACCCCCTCAAGACTATCAAATCGTCGGTCTCTGGATTTTTTGGGGCTTTTTTCTTCCTCAAAATCGTACCAAACCGTGGTAATATTTCCGGGTTTTATTCCCAAAGTGGTGCTCGGACAATTCCCGGAAAAAGTGTTTCCTTCGCGTTTCTTGATCCACATTGGATTCGAAATCTGAATTTCGAGTAGAACAATGGACGATTTCGTGGCAAATATTCGAAATTGAGTCTAAATAATCGAATTGATTTAATTATCGTTACGTTGTTATAGCCGATGTTCTGTTGGTAAGCAAAGATTGTTTTTCAAGATAGGTATAAAGTGTTATCAGGTATTAAATAATTATCTCTGTTGAAAAATAAAAACTGAAATATATCTCTATCATCCAATAATCAAAATTTATTGTCCGATGCTGTTTGAATTCAATCACAACGCTTCTCTATACATCAGTTATAAATTAACTATCCACAACGATTAATCTCTAAAAAAAAGTTAAATGTTGGATATTTAAGAAACTTTAAAATAAAATAAAACTTAGCGACTGTTTCGCTTTTACCCATGAGTTAGGAACGTTCGATTGGTATGTCGACGAACCAAAAATAGCGTTGGGTCGCTCTCAGTCGTAGGATGATATTCGTCTTCCCCAAAAGATGATTTGCGACCACCTGTCATGCACCCCCGACACATGTATCTTCCTTCTCTATTACGTTTGGTCCCACCAAGAATAAGCCATCGGATTTTGTAGCCATTAGTTGATCCATCGCTTCCAAGAGAGATCCACTTGAAAGAGTCCGCCTGTTAAGTTTTCAAAGTCTGCAACACAACAGCGTTTCCAAACGAAGTCTTTCACTCCATTGGACAATACATATGTACATAAAATTTGTACATAAATTCCGCCTGTGTACATATATAAAATAATACGCGTATGAAATGTGCTCAATCTTTCTATTCTAAGTCCTTCCGCGCATAACTCACCTGAAAAGAAAGTTTGTGCCAAAGGATACTACTCTGTCCTTAAGCTTTGTAAAGCCGATTGGTGCATCAGTTCTTGTTGAAAGTCGGTTCCAAAGGATACTACTTTGTCCTTAACCTTTGAGTTCGTGGTGAGAATCTGCCAAAGGATACTATCCTCTTAATCTGTGTAAAGCCATTCAGTGCATCAGCTCATGGTGAGTCTGCTCAAGGATACTACCCAGTCCTTAAACTTCGTAAGGTATACGTTCGTGGCTAAGCGTTTGAGTGAAAATCTGTGCCAAAGGATACAATCCTGTCCTTTCTAAGTCCGTTCGGTGCATCAGTTCGTGGCTAAAGGTCGGGGTGAAAGTCTGCTCAAGGATACTACCCTTCATAAAAGTGCGTTCGGTGCTAAAGGTTGGGGAGAAAATCCGTATGCCAAAGGATACTGCCTTGTCCTTAACCTTCCTGAGGCCGTTTGGTGCATCAGTTCGTAGCTAGAGGTTGCAAGTGTGTGTGCTTAAGGATAACTGAGTTTTCGAAAAGTGCGTGTGCCCCAGGATACACGACCGCACCGTGGGTGTGTGAAAGGCTCTCCTGTGCGCCTGCTGTCCTGGAGTTGGAATACCGCTCAAGACCCTTTCTTGCCAATGCTAGATGCGCTGAAAGTGCTGTTTGTGCTGACGGGAGCGAGTACTTATTTGGGTGAGTACCGAATGCAAAGTGTGTCATCATTACACTTCTACCCTCCAAGTGGTTTCGACCAGATACTTTTTTTGTGATGTTGAGATCCAGATCTGGTCAATTTTTCTTCCAATTCTAGTGTTTTCTACTGACGAGATCCAGATCTGGTCAGTTTTTCTTCTAATGATTATGTTCTCTAATGACCAGATCTGGTCAGTTTTTCTTCTAATGATAGTGTTTTCTACTGACGAGATCCAGATCTGGTCAGCTTTTTTTTCTAATGATAGTGTTTTCTAAAGACGAGATCCAGATCTGGTCAGTTTTTCTTCTAATGATCATGTTTTCTAACGACAAGATCCAGATATGATGACTTTTTTTCTAATGATCGCATTTTCTAACGACGAGATCCAGATCTGGTCAGTCTTTCTTCTAATGACCAGATCCAGATCCGGTCAGTTTTCTTCTAATGATAGTGTTTTCTAATGACGAGATCCAGATCTGGTCAGCTTTTTTTCTAATGATAGTGTTTTCTAATGACGAAATCCAGATCTGGTCAGCTTTTTTTTCTAATGATAGTGTTTTCTAAGGACGAGATTCAGATCGCGTCAGTTTTGCTTCTAATGACGAGATATCTCGCCCATCAAGATCTAGTCAGTTTTGCAAATGACTAGATACCTAGTCCAGACAAACACCAGGGATTTAAAAATTCCCACTTTGACAGAAATTTGGGTGTAGTGGAATTCATTTCAATTCATTCGCCAACTAACCCTCCTGGTGGTTGTCTCGATGAGTTCATTAGCAAAACTGGCCACATCTTGCTTTACGAGATATCACTGACATTAAAAGAATACTGACGATATCATCGTCATCGCAATTTGACATCATCTGGATGACAAGACATTTCGTCATTAGCCAAAAAAAAAAAAATTCCTGATGGGCGAGAAATTTTGTCGAAACCCCTTGGAGCATTAAATGACATCTCTCAAATTCTGACTGTCAATATCAAGAGGGCAATGGATACGATGCCCTCTAATGATGTCACTACTTTTAAACTAATTCTGTTTTCAACCTCACCATTTTTTCTTAAATTTCAAATCAAATCTCACTCGTATATAACACCTGACAGCCCGTGACAGTTCTTTTCGCGTCCTTTGTGATACTGAAAACATTAAAAAAGAAAAACATTAATTTGAAGAATGAGTCCCACCTACATTATCCCATTGTTATATGACACGGGTTACAATTGAAAAATTATTCATTTAAAGAAATTACATTTAAGGTATCGATCTGGCGTAAAATCTTTCCACAGATTTCAAATCCGTTGAAATTTTTACTCTGTCTTTAACGATTGCGAAGACAGAAAACCTCAAATAGTTCTTTCCGAAACAAAGTTAAAATCGCAAGCAAGAAAGTTATGTTAATAAACAACGTAAATGAAAACACACTAGATTTGGAGGCGATTTCTCAAAACGTGAGTCATAACTTGCAGTTCCAAAGGACGAAAAACGCAAAATCCTTTGGTTTCTTCAATCGAGGAGCTTTGACGTCAGCTCCGTGAAAAGAATGAATAGAGGGAGAAAAACTAATAAATTAATATTAAAACGGTTCTAGATAAAATTTTAAAATTTGGGCTGGACATAGAATTCGCAAAAAATTAGGACTACTTGTGAGCAAAATTTCAATATTGTAAGTGCCATAGTTTCGTCAGGACACTGCACACAGAAATACAGACACATGCAATTACTTTTGTAGATAAAATATTAACGCTCTTTTAAGAGTAAAAGAGCGGGCCCCAAAACCAAAGCGCTCGTGGTCAGTAGATGGGAGGACCCCCTGATGACTACCTTGCGCGTTTTTGGTTTTGCTCATTTTTACGCTTTATATGTCTATATTTTTAATATAAAGCCTCATTCGTGAGAATTTCGTTATTTAAATTTCATTCTCTTTCTGGGAAGCTGCTTAGCAGCGGGTAATGCTGCTGTTGGTAATCCTACTAAAGTGGTATATCCTATCCTTATTCCGTCTTTAATTGAAAGCAGGCATGCACAGACTTCTTACGATCATGGAATCTCTGACTCATAGGAAGGCTACACCAAAACAAAACAGGAAAGTCATCTATCATATTAATTATTTAATGTACATTTATCATATATTGTTACGAAGAAATGCTATAGAATTTAATTGGATGCGAGACATTTCACTACGATTTAACAGTTGTTTTGATATCGGGTTCTATTTTTGGAATAGCCAAGATAAAAATGGATTCTAAATTTTCAATCGTCAAACGGTTCCCATTTTTTTCTTTGTTAATACCCACGACTGAAACATTTAGTTCACACATATACACTACCCTGCAATAATAGACAAGATGTGATGGGAAAGAATACATGCTTTAATTGGGGGATGGCCCCCCGCATGCTGCAATGACACTAGCAACCCTTCTGGGCATACTTTCAACAAGGTTTTGATACACGGCTATGGGTATTTGCGTCCATTCCTGCTGCAGAATGTCGCCAACTCAGCTGTAGATTTTGGACGTGGTTCGTAAGCGTCGCTCTAACTCGTCCGCTGGTGTCCATTACTGAAGGGTAGTGTATGACCTACAGAGGTTTGCTTATTTGAATGCTTTAACACTTAGACTACAGCCGGTACAGTAGACTTGAAGCTGACGTCAACAGAGAGTTTTTATTTCACGAACACATTACAACGGCAGGAAACGCATAGCAAACAACAAGCCAGACAGACGTAAAACGTTAGATGCTTGCCCAAATGCGAACTAACCAATAAGAACGGAAAATTAAGTAGTGAGAAATGAAACAGGTGTTTATTACACTTCGCTCTCCAAATAGGAAAGGCATGAGACGTAATACGCGATTTTTCACCAAGCCCTTTGAAATTGGAGGCGTTGTTCAAGCCACTGCAGACTGCTTTACACTAACGACATTTCGATAACATTTTAACTCGTCTTTGATATCGGTAGGTAGTTATTAACCGTACCACTGGACCAGGACAATATGCGATTAGAGACGGTCCAGGATGAAGCCCTTAGGGAAACATCCGAGGGCAACGTAGTTTTGAACCGTGGTCAGAGGTCACGCCTGAGCTGGCACCCCACTCTCCAAACGTCGATTTCAAGCTAATGTTAAGACATTGGATGCCACGACGGATTTAACGTGCACCAGCCCCCTTTATATACGACGGTCTTCGGTTGCATTCGAACTCGAAACCATCCTTTTGACATTTCGTTACTTTTACTACCGCAGGCCAACTCAAGTGCTGACGTCGTAATCTGACCGTTTTTGAATCTTTGAATCGTCGTTTTATCTGTGTTTTCATCAAGCGCTATTTAAATTCGCACATAAAAAGCTCCTTCTTATTTTGGAAAGTGTTGGAAAATCAACAAAACAATCCAAGCAGATCCAGGGAATTTCCCTTTATCACCTCAATCCCTGATCGTTGTGCTACGTTTGCATAATGGATTTTTACAGGTCTTTAAAACATATTCAAGCCCCCAGATAAGATAATAGTTACTTTAAAACACACGTCTATTTTAATGAAGTTCCCGTTTAAGCGAAATCTGTTTCTTACAATGCGAAGCGCTTTGCAATGTACTCTAAACAACGCAATGGAATGTTTATTTATTTGTAGCCGTAGGGATTTGTTATTGTTTTGAAATTGAAAAGACGGAATTTTACTAAGTTGAATTATTTTTAAGTTTTCTCTAATTTGAATCCAAATTTCGTAGTTTTTATTTCCGCGTTTCTTCGAATCTTAATTAACAATGTAAATATTTTTCGTTTTTTCGTTCCACAGCGAACGCAAACTGCTCCGAATGTTCTGTGAGCAAAATAATAAAGCCACAATGTTGGATAAATTTTTTGATGATGTAACAATCTGGTACTCAGGGTAGCGTTTAAAGACGGTAAAATAGTGAACGAGTTTTAAAAAATGAAAAAGGAAGATTAGCTAGTTGAATGCAGTCGAGTCTTTTTATTTGATTTTGAACTTGTAATTCAATTTTTGCGTTTTTATATTGTATTTTTCCTATTCCTGAAACGTTTTGATCCTAATGCGTGGACATTCGAGACTACGACAGATAGAACGTGTCCAGCCCCCATGCATATACGACGGTCTTAAACTGGACCTAGTTTCGAATTCGTAACCCTACGATTGCTCTAATTCGTTACACTTCTAACTTATCTACCGCGACTCCGACATTTATCCTCCGAATTCATTCTATACTGTTATCATTTCCTTATGGTTCATTCACTTTTGTTACTTTAGCTTGTAACTTTACTTTCTTTTGTTACTTTAGCTTGTAAGATCATCCGGAAAGTTTTGCTCAGTTTTAAATCGAAGCTAGCTTTGTTATTATTTTTTTTGCTACCACTGATATGAATAACCTTGATTGAAGCAGATGTTTATAATCGGTCTTTTCTGCTTACACTGCATAATTATAGCATGTGTTGTGGCATCATTTTTGTTTCACTGCAGTGCTAAGAATGGAGAACCAGAAAGTTCATTTTCGTCATATTATGTTCTTTTTATTTTAAGAAAGGAACAAATGCTAGTCAGACTGCTCGTAATATGTGTGCTGCATATAGGGACATAGTGCTGTTTCTGAGGCCACAGTTCGAAGGTGGTTTGTTAAATTTAGGCGTGGAAATTGCAGCCACAAAGATGATGTCCGCTATGGACTGCATCACAAAAAAGTAATGCTTTCTGTATAATGGGACTACAAAGGAATTGTTTGTTATGAATTGTTGCCACAAAATCAGACAATAAATTAGGAAAAATACAGTTCTCAAATAGCAGTATTAAAAGCAGAAATCGAAGCAATGAGGCCAGAACTGAGCTATCGTCGAGGTGTTGACTTCCAGCATTAGAATGCTCCTCCCCACAGTTCGCTCAACTTCAAACAAAGACTTATTGAGTATGACTGAGATATTTTATGTCACCCCATAATCACCAGACCTTGTGCCCTCAGATTTTCACCTCTTCAGGCCACTTCTAAATTCTTTGAACGACCTGGAGTTCAATTCTTTGGAGACTGTCAAACAGCACCTCGATAACTTCTTTACAAATATACCTAATGATTTTTTTTAAGGAATTATCCAGCTGCCAGAAAGATGGCAAAAAGTCATAGAACAAAATGGGACTTATGTGATTCAATGAAATTTTCTCATGTTTTTGTACTGCTTCGTTGGTATAAAACGCGCAGAACTTTCCGGTTGACTCAATACTTCGCAAAAAGTTGTTTTTACCCTACTCTAACTTATACACTGACTCCATCTCTATATATAATTCTTTTATGCGGCACGCAAAAAAGACGTTATTTGCTATCGCGTTTTGGCAACTGTACGATTGTTTGTTTACCACGAAGCCTCGCGCCTCAATGAAATTATAGCGTTATCGGATGAAATTTTATTGAAACAAAATTAATATTAGTTGAGTTGTTGCAGCTTACAAACGACATGCTGTTTATTCGATTTCCAAAGAAGCGCTCACATTTCGAGTCAAAATTTGCTCAAAGTTTTTATTTGAATTCCAGAGGTACTGTATAATTTTTCTGTAGTGCAACAAATTTATATTTGAAAAATATTTTTTGAAATATCATATTTTGTAAGCAATGTCTTCATTGATGCGAGCGAAGCGAGCAAGGTTCGCGCAGCGAACCAATGAGGATCGCAAAGGAACCCACCGGGGGTTGGCGAGCGTCAGCGAGCAGGGTGCGGGCCTTCTAGTTTAAAGAATTTAAGGAACTAGGGGTTGGGCTTAACGAAATGAGAAATTGCTCGAAAATTATGAAATTCAATGATCACTTAATTCAATCTTCCCGAATTCATTTACTGAATTATTTATATTTTATTGAATTGGACTTAATAAAATGAGAATCATAGTTAGCCTTCGACGCTAACAATACTGAAATATACCTCGGACATCCTTGCTTTTGCTGTTGAGATATTTGGATAGACATTCTGAGTTATGTCTTGAACAGTCTCTGCCCTCAATGAATAAAACATTTTGGTTATAATCAAGATTCCATTTATCTTCTCTGGCATGAATATTTCATGTCGCAGAAATTGATATGGGTAGATATTATAAATAGTCGAATATCTTTCGAGAGATTCGAGTTCAATTTTTCACTGCTATCGTTTTTCTAAGATGGCCGAGTCGATCTGAATTAGCTGGGGTAGATTGAATCTCTTGACAGCATTTATTTCGAAATTGTTGGTGGGAGGGTATACACTTCATTAAACCCACCCGGTGGTTATCTCAACGAGGCACCTCTTCATATCCGATAGAAATTAATCACATCTTGATCTCGGCGTCATAAAAAATTGGCAAAGTCTTGATGGACGAGATATCTCCTTCATATCAAAATTGGTCATATTTTGATAGATGAAACGTCTAGTCATTGGAAGAAATTGAACAGATCTTGATCTCATAATCTTAAAGGGGTCTGACACTTAAAAATTCGAAAAAATCATCTGAGATTGTTACTGTTTATAAAAATTTTGAGGTGTCTTTATAACGATATCTCATTTGTAGAAATTCATTAATTGGAAGAATTTTTAAATATTTTTTTTTAAGTAGATGCACTATTACCGTGACGTACGTC
Source organism: Metellina segmentata (assembly GCA_947359465.1). NCBI lineage: Eukaryota > Metazoa > Arthropoda > Arachnida > Araneae > Tetragnathidae > Metellina > Metellina segmentata. Next base: position 3,180,990 of record OX375879.1, read on the forward strand.
CTTCCGAAGTTTAAAGCCTTATTTCTCAGAACATACTTTTTCATGTTTGGGGGCTCATCACTCAAAAATTACTTGAGATACATTCTTGAAACTTTTTATGGTTGTTTATGAGGCACTTTTAAACACTTTAACACGAGGAATATGATATGAAATGGTATTTTTTTTTAATATTTTATCTAAAAAATTGTAATTGTTTTTGTTATTTCTTTAAAAAATTATAACTGAATTTTTTTTAACTAAAAAACTAGTGTTAAAATGTTTGAAAGTATTCAAATATTACACGAAAATTTTCAGAGTAATAGTGTAATTTATGAATCAATGAGGTGTCCCCAAATTTTAAGAATTTAACATAGGTGCCTGTGGAGGTGCCGGACCCCTTTAAGAAATGGGAAGCGTCTTAATAATGAGATAACTCTTCAAAAGCAAAATGGGTTGGATCTTTACAGATGAAATATCTCATTGAAACCACTTGGTTGGTCACCACAGGTGACCCATTCACAACCTGACTTTTGCCAGGTTAAAGGGTTTACTAGTCACCCATGGAAAAGTAGAATGAACCCGTCATAGGAAACCTATGGAGCCCCGGTGTTGACAGTGGTCAAACCTCGTAACCAGACTTCTGAATATACATTTGCTAAGCATTTGGTCTACATTTTACATGAGTTGATTATTACATCCTTTTGATAATCCTGATTATATTTGTATGTCCTTTTGATAGTACATTTGAGACATGGTCCGGTAGGATCTGAAGGATTTTTCTTAACTATTTTGCACTTACTTTAATTTTAGAATAGTTTTCCTCTTTTGGCAAGGCTTGTATAGCTTTCCCACTATTGAATTCGAATGTCAGGTGCTGTTCTGCTTTTCCCACCCGATAACAACTCCTTATATGAATTCTAAAGACGGTTTTTATCTTTTATATGAATTTGATTTTGATGAGCTATAGGACTGCCATAGACAAAGTCTACTAGTATTTTCCAAGCTTGGTGATTAGAAGTGTATCTTTAGCCTTTTAACAACAGCTATAGATAGAACTGGCGCTATTCTTATAACTTTCACGGTTCAACTACAGTCTAAATTCTTTCTTGGCACGATCAAGGTACAACTGCTGTGCCGACCGTAGTGTAAAGGTTACTAAAAGTTATCTCAAAGCTACCAGCTGCAAATTTTTGGCGATTTTTTAAAATAATTCAAGTAAAAGAAATGTTGATAAAATTTTAGTTCCACTTTCTTAACCTAATTAGCGCACTAAAAATAATTTTTCGGAAATTTCTTTTGGGAGAAGATTTTCCAAGGGACGATAATTTCACAGTTTTAGGGCCAATCTTTATCAACCATGAATAAAAAACATCGGGAATGGAAACATCGGAAAAACTGTGATTCTCAAATTGCTATCAAAACGTTATTCGAAAATTATTTAGCTTTTTATTTTAAAATTCTTGGAGGAAATCTCCAACGTTTCTTTCATACTTATGTTACGCGCGATAGTCAGTAGAAATGCGAAATCGATGTCGATTGTTAGCTTAGCATCGATGTTTTTGCATTGTCTATGTTTTCACGTTGTCGATGTCTTACTTTTGAAGGAAAAAAGTCCCATTGTAAAAATTAAAAACTAAGTATTTGTCAGTGATGGCGACATCCATTCCATCAGAAAGAGCTTATTTCATAATTGGTGGGACAGTTAAAGAAAAACGGAGTCGGCTTAAGGGGGAGAAAGTTAAACTTCTTTTTTTACAAGCTGTAAATAACAAATATTTGGGCAAATATTATAATTATAGGCCCCAATATTTTTTTATTTGCAGAACATAAAAAATAAGTTACTTTATGTTATACCCCTCATAAATTGATAATTAATTAATTAATAATAGTTAACAATAATTGTTATTTACCTACCTACTTATACTTATAGTTAGTAGTATTAAAGTAGTTAGTAGTAATTTAATGGGGGACTATAACTATCCAAATATTGACTGGACAAACAATCTAGCTACAAATGGGAAAGGGGCAGAATTTTTGGAAGTGATACAGGATTGTTTTTTGTACCAGATGGTGTATGAGGATACTAGGGACAATGCAATATTGGATTTGATTTTCAGCAATGATAAGGATAGGGTGCAGGATTTGGTTATAGGTGAGCCACTGGGAGAAAGTGATCATAGAAGTATCAGATTAAGTATAAATTTTCAGTCAGCATACACAATCAATAGTAGGATAATTCCAAATTTCAGAAAGGTAAATTTTCATAAGATAAGGGAAGAGTTAAAGGAAACATTCAAAGGGGGATTATTAGCACCACATCATTCTGAACAATGGGAGGAATTCAAGAATAAGTTAGACAGGGTGTTAAAAAAACATGTAACGTTCAGCAAAAAGGAAAATCTAGAAAATTGCTCCCTATGAGGTTTTCAGGGGAAACACACAAAGCTTTAAAATTAAAACAAAGACCATACAGGGTATATAAAAGCACTGGTAATGACAGGACAAGGAGGCATATCAGAAAGCCAGAAAGGAGTTTAAAACTATTAGTCGGAAGCAAAAGGTGTCCTTGGAGGAAAAATTAGCAAGGGAAATAAATATAAACCCAAAAGAATTTTTTGCATATGCAAGTGGTAAAAATAAATTTAGTACTACACTGGGCCCGTTGGAGGAGAAGGGAGGTGAATTAATTCAAGACGAGGTGGGAATGGCAAACGTGTTAAATGACTTTTTTCTGGGGGTTTTCAATGGTAACTATAATTTAAAAAAGGATCCCAAGGATGGAACCTTTGCAGGGGGTATAATTAAAGAATGCAAATTCAACAGGGAAGAAATAGTGCATCAGTTGAAAAGAATTAAGCCATCTAAAGCACCAGGGCCAGACGATATTTATCCGAGAGTACTAGTGGAATACGCGGAAGAACTGGGGGAAGTAATTCACACGATATTTAATTCAACATATAGCACAGGTTGGGTACCAATGGATTGGAAGTTGGCCAACATAACTCCAATTTTCAAAAAGGGAATACAAAGTGATCCGGGCAACTATAGACCAGTAAGTCTAACATCAGTAATTTGCAAAATATTTGAATCTCTGTTAAAAAAGCATATAATGTTATACTTGGAGGAGGGGGGACTGTTATCAGAGAATCAGTATGGGTTCAGGAAGGGCAGATCCTGCTCTACAAACCTTTTGAAGTTCTACGAAAAAATTACTGAGGAGCTGGATAATAAGAGCAGTGTGGATATCATGTACATAGATTTTCAAAAGGCTTTTGATAAAGTACCTCATGAGGCATTACTGTTTAAATTGGAAAGGCTGGGGATTCAGGGAAAAACATTAATATGGATAAAAAATTGGTTATTGGGTAGAAAGCAGAGAGTGCAGGTAAGAGGAAATTATTCACAGTGGGCAGAAGTTATAAGTGGGGCGCCTCAGGGATCAGTTTTGGGACCAATTTTATTTATAATTTTCATAGATGATATAGGTCAGGGGATCAAGAATAGAATCAGTATATTTGCAGATGACTTAAAAATATGGGGGACAGTGGATACCAAGTTACAGATAGAAAATTTACAAGGGGATTTTGATAAGATATCCGAATGGGCTGTAAAATGGGGTATGTCATTTAATGTAGGGAAATGTCAAGTTCTGCATATGGGTTACAGGAACAGTGGAGCCGAGTACTGTCTGCAGGGAGTAAAGGTAAAGGAGGGAGAAACAGTCAAGGATCTTGGGGTGATAATTCACAGGGATTTTAAAATGGGTCACCAATGTTCAGCTGCGGGTAAAAAGGCTAACAGGTTATTGGGGTATATTAAAAAGACTGTAATTCAAGGGATAAGAATATAATCTTGCCGTTATATAAGGGTTTAGTAAGACCACATCTAGAATATGCTGTACAATTCTGGGCTCCATATATGAGAAAGGACATAGAATCAATTGAAAGGGTTCAGCACAGAGCTACAAAAATAATAAAGGGGCTAGCAAATTTCGACTATAATGAACGTTTAAGTAAGCTAAACATGTATACACTGGAAAGAAGGATGGGGGATTTGATTCAGCTTTTCAAGTTTGTAAAACAAGGGGACACAGAGGGCTTAAATTTCAATAGGGATAACAGAACAAGGGGCCATGGGTATAAATTGAATAAGACACATTTTAATCGGGATTTAAGGAAAAACTACTACTTTAATAGGGTAATAGACAGTTGGAACGCGTTGCCAGAAAATATAGTTAATTCAAATGGAATGTACGAATTTAAGACACAATTATATAGTCACTGGGAATTGGGGAATTCATAAACAAAGGACCAGCCTTGTTGGGCTTGAGCCTGTAGCTGGTCGTCAATATTTGTATTTGCATTTGTATTTGTATTCATTTCAAATTGTTGTAAATATTATTTTATTTTGTATTCACAATTTGAATGCAAAAGATTTGTTAATTGTTTGCATTAATTTTTTTTAACTTTGTTTTGACGATTAAAAAAATCTTAGTTATAAATTAATAAACACGGCAACTGTCAAATTAAATCTCCCCCCTCCCCACGGGGGGCGAGCGTTAATGTTTGAGGTTACTAAACCAGAGTTATAAAAAATGTGGAAAAAAGTTTAAATACACTTATGTTTAAAAACATTTATATTTAAAAATATCGATGGTTTTGGGGCGATGTATTACCAACATCGATGTAGATTGTAGACCGCCCCCAATACCCCGTTGTGTTGCTCCAGTGCGACGCAATTAAAACAAACTGAATTCAACGGAAAAGTAAATTACAAAATTCAAATACGTGCAATTCCAGTTTGGATTTGCGGAGCTAAAATACATAAAATTTCAGTATACATAAAATCCAGAAAACATCCATAAGTTTTTCAATTCGGGTTACAGCATTTCCATTGACGAGATTTGAAATAATATATTCGTGCGTAAAAATGCTTCTATCCTTTTAAACATCTCCTACCCAGAGGCGCTCTAATGGATAAAATATCCTCTACAAGGTAACCTTGCATCAACTCTGAGAGAAAGTTATTAAAATGGAAATCCACGGTTGCAGTTAATAAAATCCGAAAACTTGTGATCACTCGCCGATGTGACCGCAGGCTTTAAGGGCAGGAATTTGTTTTTTTAAACTAAAAGTAAAAGGAACTGCTTCTTTATTTTCGAAAAAAGAAGGATGTATTTAAATATTTATATCACTCCTTGGTGTACGACGTGACGATGTGCTTTCACATTTGCATATTTGAAGCGCGTTATACCTTCGCATCTGCATTATTGTTTGGAAAAAAAAAACATTCCAACATATGTTTTGAAGAAAAAATGCCTCCCGAAAAAGAAATGGTTCAGTTGGAATGTCTATACTTGAATTTGTTTTATGAAAACCCATGTTTGAGTAAACATTTATTTCGTTCCAAATCAGTTTTGTAAACTGATTTTTTTTGTGAAGTCTGACTGTTGCGTCGGTAGGTAGGTAGGTAATAAATTAACGTCGCTCTTGAGCACCACAACAGTCTATTGTCATGATCATGGACTGCGGTCCGGGATGCATATAACCCACCTTTACTCGAGTAGAAGCTTGGGAAATTTTGAATCCCGTTGATTTGTTGGTTTCTCACCGTCATCTATGACGACGATGAATGCGCATGCGTGAGAAGTAGTCTCAATATTTACGTGCAATGCCGAGTCTCGTGGTGTTCACTGCTCTCGGTGAAACTCCTTCTTTCAGTTTTTTTCCCCGTATTGAGCCTAGGTGATTCAGTGCAAATATAAAACATGAGAACTGATACTTGAGAACTTGTCACATTCTTTTCAGTTGTTTTCTAAGGATTCTATAAAAAAATTGTTATTCGCTATCAGTTTCTGACAATCAACGCGAAAGCTTTCGTTTCTAAATCTGAGTCAATTAAGCCCATGTGATTCAGTGCAAATACAAAACATGGGACCCAAATAAGATCACACAATTGTAACTCTCGCACATATATAGTTAAAAATCAACATGAAAAAATATTCAAAGGAGAAAACACATTAGAAAATCTTTACCATTTTATTGAATAGAATGATTTTAGTGATTTCGAACGTTGATATACCTAACCTAACAATGTCTAATAACAATTCTAAAGTAACTGTCACAGATAAATGAAAACCAAAATATTTAAATGCCTATGATATGTAATTACAATTCTGTACCTCAAGGGTAAACTATCGTAACTGACATTTGGAAAATTTTACAGATTAAAAGTTTTGTTAAAGGGCTGTTTCTTTATATTAAGTAAGATACTTTAAAGACAAATAAAAGGTTAAAGACTTTATAATAATTCAAATGCCACTCACCATAAAAACCCTACCATCGAATACGTACGATACTTTTACTCGGAGTTAAAGAATTGTAAATACATACCTATATGTTTTCGAATTTCATTGTCGTCTTAAAAACGTGCATTGTCTGTTTTGTAAGAGGTGTTCAGAACAGTTAATTGAGAATCGTTAGTGAAATCTCCACTGATCAATCATGATGAGACCCACTGAGCACGAGACTCGCCATTGCAAGTAAATATTGATAATTCTCACGCATGCGCACTATGAGTGAGTGACGTCATAGATCACGGGGTGAGAAACAAACGGGCTTAAAAATTTTCCCATGGTTTCTTCTTGAGGAAAGGTAGTTTTTTTGCGTCCGGGATCATGGACGATGCCTAATTATTTTATACCGCGGTCAGATAACGAGAGCACCAGATCTGACACCTCACTATCTAAATTAACTTCCCCGCCATACCGACTTGAGGACATTTGAGGCCACGACCGATTTAATGTGCACCTGCCCCCATGTACACGATGGTCCTTGATTGGATCAGAGCTCGCAACCCACCGGTTGCTAATCCGGTACGTCTGCAACGAGGCTACCGCTGTCCAGATTGTTGCGTTCCAGAAATAATCCCATTATTTTTTCCCACCTAAAAAGAAGCTGTCGTAGTCTCAGATTCATTTCTTTTGTAATTAGTTTGATACATATATATATACAGGGTGGTCCCGAATTCATGGTACAAACTTTAATGGTAGGTACAGGACATTGTAACAATGATTTATTGTATAGGAATGTATAGTCGCAAGTGACGCGGTGAGGCGAAAACAGGGGAAATAACGGCCGAAAGGAAAAACAAAGATTTTATTGAAAGCGTTGTTGACAAGTGTCATGTTTACAGTAATTGTTCAAAATTGCGTCCACCAGTATCGATACATGCTTGACAGCGTCGGTGGAGCGATTGGCGTACACGTTCAAAGATGCCTGGTATTTCACGCACACCTGCAGCAGCTACAGATAAGCGAGCGACGAGATCCTCATCTGAGTCAACTGGAGTCTCATAAACAAGATGCTTTAGATGTCCCCATAAAAAGTAATCGAGGCTCGATAAATCGGGAGATCGGGGTGGCCAAGGGACTGGTCCACCACGCCCAATCCATCGAGTACCAAACGTGGCATTCAGGTAATTCCGTACATCAATGCTGAAGTGTGCTGGCGCCCCATCGTGCTGAAACCACATGCGGTTACGAATGGCGATCGGAACATCATGCAGCAGTTGTGGTAACACTTCTTTCAGAAAAATAAGATAGCTTCCGCCAGTGAGCCGCGTGGGTAGTAAGTATGGGCCAATCAAAAAGTCGTTCACAATACCAGCCCACACATTAATACTGAAACGTTGTTGAAACGCATGTCGACGCGTTGCATGTGGATTATCGGTTGCCCACACATGGGAATTGTGCGCATTAAAGACACCCTCGCGTGAAAATGTCGCTTCATCTGTAAATAGCACATAATCTACGAAATCCGGCTGCAACGCACATTGCTGCATCACCCACAGGCAGAAGTTCACGCGGCGAGGATAATCTGCCGGATTCAATGCTTGTACTTCTGAAAATGGAAGGGGTGTAAGCGATTTTCGTTTAACACTCTGCATACAGTCTGATGACTCACACCTACGTCACGCGCAACAGTTCTTGTGCTTGACTCGGGTCTATCAGCCACAATGTTCAAGATGCTTTCTTCCAGCCTTGGAGTGCGTACAGCTCTTACTCGACCAGCGCCATGTCTGTTGACGTCGAACGCACCTGTTTCACAAAGTTGACGATGTAACCGTTGAAAAATTCTATGATCCGGCATTCGTCGATCAAAATACTCCGCGCGATACATTCGTAACGCAGCTCTGCCGTTACCATTTGCACGGCCGTACATGTAATGCATGTCTGCTTTTTCTGCATACGTAAAGTCACCCATCGTCTACGGCAGCACAATTGTGAATGGCGCTTTTCCCTACTGCGATGCATCATGTTCAACAGAGGCTAGACATCTACTGCCCTCTACCGGCAATGATACCAACCGATCACTCCATTTCTCTTTCCTTTTATTTCCCCTGTTTACGCCTCACCGCGTCACTTGCGACTATACATACCTATACAATAAATCATTGTTACAATGTCCTGTACCTACCATTAAAGTTTGTACCATGAATTCGGGACCACCCTGTATATATATATTGTGAGGCTAGATTGTAGCGTCAACTGGCATTCCAAAAAAGTTTCATTATTTTTTTTCCATCTAAAAAGAGTGAATTGTTTGGTTTGTGTTGATTTTAGTTTAATTATCGAAGATTTGATTCCAACGTTCAAGCTGAAAAAATGGGCGTCTTGTTTTTGTGCAGCAATTTCGTAATATTTAATGCATTTATTTTTGGTTTCAATGAAAAAACTTCTCAGTTTTTCGGCAGAAGAGCGTTTTGGAATTTTTTTGAAAGTCACAAAGCTAATTCCTTCAATATATTAATTTAATATCGTCTTTCGTATATTTAGTAAGCATATGAAAAAATGTCTACATTTTTGTTGCGTTCGAATTTTTAACACTGAAAGTGTGTTTGATAAAAAATGTTTGGGAGTTTTTCATGGATGGTGTAAGATATTTCTTTCGATGGATAAATTTAAAATTGCTTTTAGTAATTTCCTTTGAACGAAAATAAGCCTATGTAAAAACAGTTAGTTTTCAAGCTGCTAATGTCGAGTAATGTAATAAACGTAATTAATTTTACACACATTTTATAATCGTGTAAAATTTTCAATTTGTAAAGTTTTCTTTGGAGGATTAAATGTTAAAAATGCTGCACATTTTTGTTTACAGCTGTAAATTAATTGCAGAATATTCGAATAAATAAAATTTACTGAACGTTTGTATTTTACTTATGTGAGTATATTCAAACACAAATTGAAAGTAATATATTTTATTGTATACTAGCAAAATACCCGACCTTACTCGGTTTGAATTGGTTTACTCTAGATTGAAGAGATAATCAAAATATATAATGACTTACGTTTTTTGTAGAATAAAAATTTATTTTAACATCTTTCGCCATCTTTATATTTTCTACAACTTACTTTAGACACAAATCCTACACATGCATATCCATTCATGTAATACATTTCACATACATCGCACAATTGCTGTATGACAAAGCTACAAAATGACGAAAGGTGATACTAAGGTTACTACTATAAAAGACGATTTATATGAAGATTTGGAATTCCCTTTCTTAAGTTCTTTTCATGTTCAACTCAATTAATTAAAATTACGATTTACGGCGAGTGCTCTCGCACTCATAGTCAACAAAACAATATTTTTTTACTTGTGGCACTCTTGCCTCCGGTATGCGACATTGTGAAATTTTGCAATCTTCTAATGTCATTATTACAACGAATTTTTTAATGTTTGAAAAAGTTCCAGTTTGGTTTAATAAACATTATTATTCTTTCAATAAAGGCATTATTCTTTAAATAACGGCATTATTCTTTAAATAACGACATTATTCTATAAATAACGGCATTATTCTTTCAATAACGGCATTATTCTTTAAATAACGGCATTATTCTTTCAATAATGGTATTACACTTAAAATTTACTGAAAATTTATACTGACTTACCTAACATTTTTAAGTCTAATACTTTGTGGTGCTGTTGTGTGTGATGAGAAGGAAAACACATTTATTAAAATAATAAATATTTAAAACAGGAAACAGCGAAGTAAAACAAAATAAAAGATGTCGCAAAAAATTGTTCTAAAGATATTAATTTGTGATTCAATTTTATCTCTTGATCTCGCACAGTTGCCACAACTTACAACTAAAAGTGTACAAAATTTAGAAATGTGAAATTAATTCAGAGCAAAAGAACCAGAAAAAATATCACTGCTCGCGCGATCTTGTTCATTCTCGTTTCATTGAAAAATATCGTCTGTCCCAAATATTCTTAAATCGTTTTCATTGCGCAAAGAATAAAAATAAGACTCAAATAAATGAAGTATCAGAGATGAAATTCCATTAAAAAATATAATTTTTTGAAGAATAATTACTTTTTCAGCAGTACTGGTAAAGCAATCGAAGTAATCGTAATATTCAATAGACATTCCAATTTTTCCAAAACTACCAAATTATGGTTGATTTGAGTATACTTACTCAGGTGTTTTAGCATGAAACTCAACTAAATATAACAATAAAGAAATGTTTAAAATTGCATTCACTAAACTAATAGATAATGTATAAAATAAAATACAATGCAATCAAATATCTGGAATACAATTCATATGATGTCTACACAAACACACTAACACAAAATCGAGCATAGAACAGAAAGACGGACAGACAGACTTTCGCAACCAATGCCACTCACTAAATGAAGATAAGTACTCACTGTATGCAAATTTTCATGAAAATATCTTAAACCGCGTGGACGTGTATAGGGCACAACATACAGACAGACAGACAGACAGACTACAAACGAAAAAAAGGCGGATTCGGCATCAGAAGGGTCCAAAACGGATAGAAAACTTGAAATGGGTCGAAAATATTGAATGTACAAACAAACACTCCATTCTTATTTATATAGATATTTTTTCTCCCAATTCAGCGTTTCAATACTTTATGTTCAAAGCGCTATTCGTCATTTTTCAGTTCTACTTTTATTAACTATTACATAATTAAAAAACACCGTTTTGTATTGTAAAGGATTGCATCTAACCCACAATACGAGAAGGTTAATTAACGTCACACTCTAGCAACACAACGGTGCGAGATCCATCCCAAAGGGAAAGATCCAAGGACAACGCCTCGTCGTTACGAACCACGGTCAACACCTGAGCTGTCACCCCTGTCTCCAAACTTCCACGCCGCGCCAACGTTAGGACATTTGAGGCTACGACATATTTAACGTGCACCAGCCCTCGTGTTCACGATGGTCTTTGGTTGAGCCTCCGACTGCTAAACCGTTACTCTTCCAACTGGGCTACCACCCAGTACGAGTAGAAAATATGCGATTTATGTACTTTACGCATATGTGTATTGTAGAAAGTTGAGTGAAAAACCGTCAGTCCGTTAGTACTGAACATCACAAAATACTTACCTCGAAGAAAGAAAAGTAAATGATATACATTTAAAGCCGAAATTCGTGTAACAATCTACACATACATATGTACTTAATATAAACTGTATATTATTTTTTTGCTGTAAAATAAAATACACGCATGTATTTCCAGTTCGTAAACGTGCGTTTTTCATCATTTGTTCAAATGTAATGGAGGTGGGTGGTTTATGGTTTTTCTGTTATCCGTCATTTTGATTAACCGTGACGGTCGCGGTCCCAATGCTGACGATTAACCGAAGTTTCTTAATTTTGATACTCTGCCAATACATGATTCTTAACTTTGTACAAGTCGCGGAACCAAACCGTCAACCAAAGACCGTCATGTATTTGGCGGCTGATGCACGAATCTGTCGTGACTACCAATGGACGTTAGGAGAGCTCAGGTGTTGTCATCTGACCCCAGTCCAAAATGAGAATGTGTTGTTCTGGAATCTTTCCCTACGGTAAAAGCTCATCGTGTTGGTTCCAGAACGCTAATTAAATACCTACCATTCTCATGGTGTGTATTTTCTCTCTTTTGTGTGTTTGTCCGTTACTTGATATTGCCCGTCTTGTGTTTGGCGCAGCTTGGCTCAATGCCAAACCAACAAAATTACTCATTGATAAAGACTCCTGGAATTCACGTATGCCTTAAAAATAAAATCCCGACTCGAACCGATAAACATGTAGGAAAAATTCTTCCAAAGAAAGACTCAAGTCTGTCGTCCACACATGTTTAGAAAAGGATATTAACGCGAAACAAAAGCAAAGTTCCCAGAAAGAAGCGCCTCTATTGATGATCGCAAAATAATGCCTCGCGTTTTGCATAAGTACGATACTCCGAGGACTGCCGTGGGAAGACAGGGATGGAAGGAATAATAAAGGGGTGTGCTGATGATCGGACAGTCGCAGTGATTGATGTCTTCCTGATAGGTCAGACACGGACTGTTACACGATGAATGACTTGTTTTTTCTTCGGCGCAAAAAGCGGCACGTCAACAGTCGTGATTTCGTGTCCTAACAGGGTGGAAGTCTGTTGGAGGGTTTCGTGTTCTTCTTTTACTAAAAAGAACTTTGCGTTTCGTATAATTGGGTTGAAGATATCCGTTAAATGATGCGTGTGTCGCAGCTGTTTTTCGAATGAGGCCACTTCATGGTTCATCTCTACTATTACGAAAGGAATTGTTTGTTGCTTACCCGCAAAGACGAATCTATGGCACGTACAGTAATGGGATTTGGCACATAGGTAGTCCGAATTTTTTGCAAGTTTTGGGTCACGACGAATTTTAAAATTCAATCTAGAACATGTTTAAATGAATATAAAAGTTTTTCAACCCCTCTTTCTTCTTTCGGGAAATGAAGAAGCATCAAAATTTAGACTTTTCCCTTCACGTGACTATTGATGTCAGCCAGTATGGAAACGAAAAGAATGTCACGGACAACGCCGTGCTTAGTATAAAATAAATAAAAGATTCATTAGATATCTTTTTATAATGAAATTGATATCAAGGCTGTTACAGGCGACTTTTGGCTAGTATTTTTCAGGCTTGACCACTAAGGTCATCTTTTAATGCAAAATTGTCTCAAAATCTCCTATCTTAAAAAATTTGGCGACTTTTTCTAGAAGGTCATCAGTGTGTACGTATGTATATATATATATATATATATATATATATATAAACACACCAAAAAATTTTCTTTCACAAAAGGTTGCCGAGTTGACACGTAAAACAATTCAAAAATTCCAATCCAAATTCAACAATGACTAGAAATACTTAAATACTTGTCCGCTAAAACAGTACTGAAAATTCAAATTTCATGCTTAGAAAGTATTTATTATTAAAAAGGGAAATTTTTCTTTGTAGCGTTTAACGTTTGTTTCATACTTAATTTACACTTTTTGAGTTTTTGCTTATTTACTTTATATTTGAGCAACTGATATTGCTATCTAAATTACACTTTTTGCTGCTAGTTTTTTTAATTTATGTTAACCTAAAAATACTACACTACCCTACAATTATGGACCGGACGCCAGCGGATTTGCATGAATCTTGCATACTTGTTTGGGGGTGTTTTCCGTGGTATGGCCTGGGACCTTTGCATTTTGTTCCGGGTCAGTTGAACGTCGACGCCTACATGACCATTTTGGACCATCAGGTTCTTCCTACGCTCTGGCAATTTTATGGAATGGACGAATGTTACTTCCAGGAAGCTCCATGTCATGTTGCAGCCTCTGTCAAGCAGTGGTATCGAGATATGGATGTAAAACGTCTTCCCTGGCCTGCTCAAATTCCCAAACTAAACCCCATAGAACATGTGTGGGACACGTTGGAGCAGTGCTCCCCAACCTTTTCATCGCCGCGGACCGGATCAACGTTTGATAATTTTAACGCGGCCCGCTGAGGGGGTGGGGCGTTGATTGTTTATATTTGAGATAGTTTTGATTTAATAATTTTAATTTAATTGTGTATTTAAACATGCCTTCAAAATAAAATACAGTTACACCAAAAAATGAATATAATGTGATTTAACATTTTAACTCTCATAACGTTAAATCAATGAGAACCCTGAGCTTGTTTCTTTACGACGAGACGGTTTCATCTGGGGGTAATAGTAGACAATGACACCCGAAGTGTGTTGCTTATGTCCAGTTTATTCCGTTGTTTTGTTTTGGTTGCTGTCACTGCAGAAAACCCCGCTTCACACAGATAGGTTGTCGGAAATGGCAATAGGGATTTAAGTACTGTGGTGGCAATCTCAGGGTATTCCACCATGACTTTAATCCAGAACACCGACATAGTTGTTGTCTCGAACGTAGTTTTAAGGCCGATTTCATTTGCAATCTCCAGCAGTTGATCTTCTTGCACAGACATGCTAGATTCACCTGATTTGTTAACAAATGGGTTGCGGATCCATTCCTTACTAGTTCGTGGGTATTTTGTGGTTGGGAAACCACAAAATACCCACGAGGCGCTCAAACTCTCTTTTTAAGCAAAGACAGGTGATCGTGCACCAACTAGGAGAATGAATGTTTAGGCTCAGTCTCGCCTAAAATCCCCGCTTATGTCTGAAACATGTCCAAAATGCCTCCGTTCACGCGCAGTCCCCACAACTTCAGTTTGGCTTTAAATGCAGCTACTTTGTCTGCCAACTTGAAAACAGTTGTCACATTTGTCAAAATTGGAAAATAGTGACATGCAGAATTCAAAAATCATAATTGAAGCTCTAGTAGCCGAACAAATTTCAAGTTCTGATTTACCGGCTCCTAATTTGAGTGGACATTTCATAGGTAAGAACCGCACAAACCCGAGAGAAATACGCCAAAGTAAATAAAATGGAAATAATTTAATATTCCTTGGGCAGACCGGTACCGGTCCGTGGTTTGGGGACGACTGCGTTAGAGCGACGCTTACGGACCTGGGAACCACAGCTGTGATCTACATCTGAACTGGCGACATTCGTGCAGCAGGAATGGACACAAATACCCATAGCTGTATATCAAACCCTTGTTGGAAGTATGCCCAGAAGGGGTAGCTAGTGTCATTGCAGAACGTGGGAGACCATCCCCCTATTAAAGCATGTATTATGTCCCTTATACCATCACATCTTGCTGTCCGGTCCATTATGGTAAGGTAGTGTATTTCAAAAGTGCTCAAGTTGTAGCAGATCCTATTTCAAACTCTAAATACCCCTCGATTGAAAAAAAAATTTAAGTCGCCCTTAAAAAGAAAACAAATAATTGTTTTTAAATATCGTGATTCAATAAAACAAAACAGGTAACGATGTTTCAGTAACTTAACACACACACACACACACACACACACACCACCCTCCAAAATCGTTCTTCTACGCCACAAATATACCGGTTCTTAAATCCTAATCGAAACCCTCCACCCGTGAGCTACCTTCACCACCAACCACCCCTATACCCCAAAAGTGCTCCAAAGGGATCGACTGCTCTTTAAAATAGTTTTCGCTATTTCCTCCGTATTTTTATTAAACGTGGCTTAAACTCCACACTCGAAGTGAACGCGCGAGAGAGTGGAAAAGCATTTATTCCACAGACCCTCCACCATTTTTTAAAACTTTTCGAATCACCCCCACAAAGCACGGGGACTAGAGAATTCCCTCCCCCACTCCATCCGAACGAAATGTTTCGAATTCCGGAACTTTCGATCTTCGGGAAAGGAATTTATTTCCCTCGTTTTTAATCGACGTTCGAACGGGGGGGTTGTTGGAATAGAGATTGAATTCACATAATGGTGACGTATCGGCATTCCATAATCGATGGCACAGACGACGAAGGGAAGGCTATTCATTGGTGGAGTTAAGTTAATGGAAATATCTATAACTTCGTTCTGAGTCGCCCCCTCTCAATTTTCGATTCAAATCGGCTGCGTTTTCGAGGTGTAACGATTGCGGATAATCCCCAAGGGGTGTTCCTGGGTTTCTGGACATGCTCTGTTGGATGTCGGTGACCGTGGGTCAAGCTCCTGACTTGAATAACGATTACTTTGTGCAAATGCCCGATAACGGTACGACGAGGAGTGATTGATTGGACCTCCCCAATATAGCGTGAAATAAGTTTCCCCCAACAGTAAAGGGCATTATAAGGACTCGACTGGATCACTCATTTATCACTTCGAAAGTTGAATTTTAAACTGTAAGTTCTATCTTAAAGGTAAACTGCTTTCCTTTATTTTAGCCAAACTAACTCTCTTATCTTCGACCGGATAGCAGACAAGGGTATTCTTCCCTGAGTCAACTATAGGACCTAAAACCTAAGCATCCATGGTCGCAGTCAGTAGATGGGAGGGTGACCACCCTTCTCGTTTTGCGGCATGTGCGCTTGCGGTTAATCTAGCAATTCAGTTTTTCCTGCACCTTAGATCTACATTTTTTATTCAAATTTACCCACCCTTATGTTTTATAGTCTTTTTTTTATTTGTTTCTTTTTCTGATGTAGAGATGAGCTGCTTTGCAGCGTGTGCTCCGAAAGTGATCATCCAGTCTAGTCGGAAGAGTTACGTATTAGTAACTGAACGGTCGAGAGTTCGAAACTCGGTCTAATCGAAACACGTTGAATCGGTCGCCTCAAATCTCCTCCCGTTGGCGTGGAAGCTAAGAGCCAGCTTAGGTGTTCTCATCATCTGATCGTGGTTCAAAATGACGATGCGTTGCCCCCAGATATTTCGATTCGGGATTTTTGCCGTACCTTCTCCAGTGCAGTGTTGGTACAACCACCTGCCTTTTTCTCCACAACTACTCGTGTGATTCCGTTGGGCGCCCACTGGCCAGACCCTGGAACGCGAGGGGTGGCTGACAGGCCGTTCGTCACGTTTTTATCATTTGCCCTGTTTTTAACCCTCCAGGTGGTTCCGACGAGAAATCTCGTTCGTCAAAACCTGGGGCCGTCGCGACTCGGCGGGTAAGCCCAATGCGTTAGCAACCTGCGAATTGTAGGTGGCGCAGGTTTGATTCAGAAATGCTAAAGGAATCCATAACTCCGTAGATCGTTGGCCTATCCATTGTAATGATTTCTCTGGGTAGCGTGCAGATGAAGAATCTAGAGAACAGTCTAGCTTAATTAACGTAACAATTTTTATTTACAGCTGCTCTTGATTAATGGTAATTTATATACGAGGCTCTGAAATTAGATATCGGTCTCTAGGATTTTGGCGCGCTCCGGCTGCCGGGGCTGAGCTGGTCCTCCATTGGTCCTGGTTGGCTCTGATGTCACTCCGTTGCGTCTGTCATTGGCCTCATATTTGGCGTCGAGTCGTCTAATCGCTCTCGGCTGTTCGGGTTCGGCTAGGATTTTGGCGCGCTCCGGCTGCCGGGGCTGAGCTGGTCCTCCATTGGTCCTGGTTGGCTCTGATGTCACTCCGTTGCGTCTGTCATTGGCCTCATATTTGGCGTCGAGTCGTCTAATCGCTCTCGGCTGTTAAGCCCGAGACCAGAATTTCTGGTCTCGGGCTTAGGGCAATGCCGCTGCCTCTACGGTCAAGTAGCGACAGGAACCTCCAAAGGTGCCACTCGTAAACTATCGGTGTCGGGACCACTCCCCGGCTGCCCTAGGCGAATAGCTGTACGCTAACGAATAATGGCTATCTGGTGGACGGCAAGGGTCCGCAAAGCTCCAAAGATGACAGTGCCGTTACTACCGCCCAC
This sequence comes from Metellina segmentata, assembly GCA_947359465.1. Taxonomy (NCBI): domain Eukaryota; kingdom Metazoa; phylum Arthropoda; class Arachnida; order Araneae; family Tetragnathidae; genus Metellina; species Metellina segmentata. Next base: position 3,198,569 of record OX375879.1, read on the forward strand.
GACACTGGATTAAAGAGGAAACGGTAGCAGCCTCCTGAGCTACTGATGGGATCGACAGGCTCCTAGTAGATGCTTGATATGCAATCTGATATCCCGTCGACACGAATCTATGAACAAAACAAATCCGACTCAATTCATGACTTCTGTTGATTGATACTTATGAGCAAGGGCCACATAAACTCGCGCATACCTCGCTACGGGTCGACCACGCCCACTCTCCGTCTTGCCTGTCCTGCACGGACAAGGGAATTTTCGGACAGCGAGTTCTTATGGCCCGGCTCCTCAACTTTCCTACTCGAGGCTTTCCCTTGCCAGTGGCTGTTTTAAAATATATTGGAGCATAAGGCCCCGTAGGGGCCTTAATCTCCGGCTTTGAAATTAAAACTTGTCGTATGGAGTTTCAGGATGGGGTGAATCTGATGGGAATTAATTCTCGGAAGAAAAGATCTTGATGAGTACGGCAATTTTATCTAACGACGTGGTAGCACTGCGGACTTCCTTCATTACTGCGGTTATTCCTCCGACTGACCGAAAAAGGTCAGAGAAGAGCTGTAGGAATTCGAACATTTCAGAGCATCCCTCCAATGGTCTTCTTCGGGGCAAGTCTTCACTGTGGGCAGAGACATCTCGACTTGGGAAATTTTTTGGGTTTTCTTGATTTTGCTGGGGTTTTTTCGTCTCTGCTTCAAGATATCGGCGTGCCTAGCCAGTGGCTAATCCACTGTGGGTTTTAAATAACTCGGTTCGGAGGGGTCTGCTTCCACTCGGAACGGAGCAGGTTTGATTCCTCCCTGGGTGCTCCTTCTCTCTTTGTCAATAAGACTTTCATTATGTGTATTTGTCCTTTACTAGATATTGCATACCTTGTGTCTACAGTATGATCAAATAGGACTCATAAAACTCCAATCAACCTTTAAGAGTGTATAGACTTCACGAACCCCAGGTAACCGAGTAATTTATTCTTTTCTCATGAAGTTTACTGTCTTTGGTAAACACGCGGGTTGCGTTCAGGGATACACAAGCCTTTTTGTTCCTGCAACCTCTCCAATCGCTCTTTTCTTCCGTTTTAGTACATTATTTTGATCGACGTTGTCTCGTGTATGGCGTACTTTATGATGTACAAAAGGTATGAAGTATTCTGATGAAAACGTAAAGAACTTTTCACAATCCACAAGCATAAAAAGCATGAATATTAGAATCGATAAGGTAAAGAGAGAAATCACTAATAACGCTCTCGCGCATATTTGTAACTTAATTTACAATTTTAATTTCTAGGATGGGGAAGACGACCAAATTTCAGAAACATTTCAGAAGTTTCATCAGCTTATTTTGAATCTTTGAAACTCCAATTACTCAACAAAAATTTAGCTCAAATTGTGCAAGGCAAAAGCTCGAATGAAGGACAAAAAAAGCGTTTATTATTTAGATCAGGCTGGGAAAGAAGCAACAATTGTTCAAACTCGAGCCCATTCGTCTTCCAGCGCACAACAACAAATTCCCTGAGTTATAAGATATTCACGAGCAGCCATACGCCTTAGAGATCGGCAATTTGGAGCCAGATCCACTGACAGCACCCGGGCAATTTCTCTCCGGCTACAAGCCGGAAGAGGATCCTCGGAACAACACCCCCAACTGCAAATTAACGTCATTTGAAGCGCAAAACAAAACAGATGCACCGTCCGCGTAAAACAAAGCCACTTCCAATAAGTAACGACCCTTCCGAAATAACGAACCCCGAGATCTTAACCATTACGGGGAAATAAGACTAATAACTCACTCCCCCCACCCTGCCAACGGAAGAGGGGCAGAGATAAGAAACAAGATTAATGATAAAAGAACACCGGGTTACAAGTTGTTAAGAAGTTTTCTGAACTTAAAAAGGAGGGAATCTTCCCCGAAAGAAGAGTCATTTTCTTATTTATGAAAGACGAGTGAAGAAGTTGATGCACGGTCTTTGCTAACTATCGCGAGAAATCTCTCTTGGAGGGAGGAAATGGAGGGGATGATAAGACTTCCTCTTCCCCTCAGGTTGACAGTTCTGAAGTGGGTGGGACGGATAAAAAGTATTGCTTTGTGCGATGCCCTCATTAGAGGAGGTCTTTGTTTCCGGAGTGGTGGAAGGTTTTGGATTTCTTGCAGGATAATCATTTTGACCAACTACTTCTGTGACGAGAAAGTGGGACACCGTGTGGGTGATGTCCCATGCGTTCCTTTGAGGTCCAAGCCATTGTCACCAATCTGGCTGTTGAGCGAAACAAGTTGCGTTGGGTTAACCTCCACAAATTAGATGCGCTCACCAACAGCCACAACCACTGCTTGAAAATGATCCCACATAAGTTGCGGTCATGGTCATTGTCTACCGTAATATCCTATGCGGAGTCCAACGCGACTTGTTTCACACACCAACCAGACTGGTGACATTGGCTCGGATCTCGAAGGAACGCATGGGACATCATCCATTCCTTGTCTCACTTTCTCGTCACAGAACTCCAAACGGTTCGTGGTCCTGAAATCCCCTCCTTTTGTCTCCTCTGGCTGCAAGTAGTTGGTCATAATGATTATCCTGCAAGAGAGAAATCCAAAACCTTCCACCACTCCGGAAACAAAGACCTCCTCTAATGAGGGCATCGCACAAAGCAATGCTTTTCCACCGTCCCACCCCCTTCAGAACTGTCTACCTGAGTTGAAGAGGAAGTCTTATCATCCCCTCCATTTCCTCCCTCCAAGAGAGATGAGTCTTCTCGCGATAATTAGCAAAGACCGTGCATCAACTTCTTCACTCGTCTTTCATAAATAAGAAAATGACTCTTCTTTCGGGGAAGATTCCCTCCTTTTTAAGTTCAGAAAACTTCTTAACAACTTGTAACCCGGTGTTCTTTTATCATTAATCTTGTTTCTTATCTCTGCCCCTCTTCCGTTGGCAGGGTGGGGGGAGTGAGTTATTAGTCTTATTTCCCCGTAATGGTTAAGATCTCGGGGTTCGTTATTTCGGAAGGGTCGTTACTTATTGGAAGTGGCTTTGTTTTACGCGGACGGTGCACCTGTTTTGTTTTGCGCTCCAAATGACGTTAATTTGCAGTTGGGGGTGTTGTTCCGAGGATCCTCTTCCGGCTTGTAGCCGGAGAGAAATTGCCCGGGTGCTGTCAGTGGATCTGGCTCCAAATTGCCGATCTCTAAGGCGTTTGGCTGCTCGTGAATATCTTATAACTTGGGTATTTGTTGTGCGCTGGAAAACAAATGGTCTTGTGTCTGATCAATTCTGTTGCTTTGTTAACTTTCCAACCTGATCTGAATAATTCAATCTCTTGCCTTCCACATAATCCGTCTTGGGTTAATTTTTTTGTTGAGTTATTTGAATTTCAGATTCAAAATGAATTTCCATGAAATTTCCTGAAGTTTTTGGCTACTTCCATCCTAGAATTTAAAAAAAAACTTATGAAATTACTTCAGATTCTCGCATAGCTCTAGACTTACCTTAACTTTCTTTTTGGGGTTGTAATCATGCATTTTTTACGATTGTACTGCGGTATACTGTTGAAAAGTTCCTTGTCGGAATAGATAATAACTCATTCGACGAATAATAATTCACATTTTTTTTTTCTCCTCTTTCGAACTGTTTGTTACCTGCCACTTTGCGTTCACTATTTCGTGAGGTATTTGAATTTCTAAGATTCGAAACAAGTTGAAAATGACAAAAATGTTTTGGTTGTCTCTCCGTCCTGGAAATTAAAACTGTAAAGTAAGTCTAGAACTATGGGAATCTGAGTTTTTATCAGTAATTTATCTTAACTTGTATTTTTTAGGATAATTTGGATTGTACTCTTCATACATTTATGTTTACAGTTCGTGAAAGTTCTTTATATTTGTCTTCAGAATATTTATTACCTTTCGTACTTTATCAACATCCTCAGAGGCATGTCTCCGTTAGGTGTGTACGGGCTTCACGGACCCGTCGTACCCTAGTGATCTTTTCCCAGGGGTTCATTGTCTTTAGTAAACACGAGTCGTACTCTCTGGATACCCAAGTAATCTTCTTCTGCCTTTGTCTTACTACTCTGTTCCTCAAATCCCTTTTTCGCCTTTCACTACATTTTTTACATTGAAACTTCGATTAAGAGTTACTATTTTAACAGTCAAGTTTCTGTTAACCGTCAGTTCGTTATTACGGAACATTTCCACTCAGAAAGCACGAGCCTCGAAGAAACAAAAGAAAATGACACACTGTTTTAAAATTTAAGTCTGTATGTACGTCTAGAACGTAAGTTCATGAAACGTACTATACTGCAGGCTCGAAATACCCGGGTGTGCACATGAAAATAAAATTGTGCACCTAATTTTTTCACGCTCGGTGCACCCAACGTTAAAAGAAGGAGGTAAACGTGTTTTATGTTATTTTGATGTTGGCTCTCTCGCTCTAAAGGAACGTAATTAAAATTCCTAAATACGCACTATGCGAAACAAACTCGCTGGGCCGTAACGGGTTTGTACAGGAGGAAGGTTTACTTGTGCCACTGCCACCAGAACTTTCCGATGATCGAAACAATTTCTAGATGGCGCTGTTGAAGCGACTGTTGTGACAGCCGTGCACCGGAGAAGGGAGAATTTAGATGTTTAAATATTTTTATTTACTACCTTCTACTGACCTTTATAAACATACCCAACTAATAAAGTAGTTTACAGTACATTAATGCTCTAATATTAAGTTTTTTTGTTTTTAATATGCACCTAAAATATAACCTGTGCACCTAATTTAAAAACTTAGGTGCACAAAGTGCACCTGTAATAAAAAATATATTTCGAGGCCTGCTATACTATAAATTGTATATTGTTTGATTCAGTAAAATAAAATGCATGTAGTAGGTATAGTGCATTTCTAGGTTGTAAACGGGCATTTTTTATCATTCGTTTACATGCAATGAATGGGGGTGAGTTGTTTTTTCTGTTTCCCTTTGGATTAACGATCATAGTCCCGACCGTTAATCGAAGTTTCACTGCACTCGACGTTGTTTCTTTGGCGCAGCTTGACCAAACACGACCCTTGCGCCATAGAACCGCAAAACAACCTACAAACGTGCCCATAGAACCGCATTCAAAGTTAAAGATTTCAAACACATGACAGTGCAGTTTTCAGAAAGTAGTCTTTTTACTCGAAAGTTTAATCCAAGGAATTTGTACGCATTTATCCGAAATACGTTTTAAAGTATCGGATGTATTAGGAATTTTTCTTCTAGGTAGGTAATTTCTGACGAGCTGGAGCTACGCATCGTGCTATTGGTGACAGTCCGGAATCATTCACGAAGGAAAAGAGCATAGAACGGACAACACCTTGTGATTTTGTGCCATATTTGACCCGACGAGATCACCTGAGCTGGCACGCCACTCTCGACTCCACGCATACGTGAGGACATTTGAGGCCGCGGTATAGTTACAGTCTGCGTTTATGAGCGGTAGCAACTGCCTTGGCGATTTTTTTGGAGCACTTCCAATGTCGCCAAGAAAAGAATTCTTTCTCAAATACTTTTATTCCAAAAATATTTTTATTTTCACAACGGATAATGAAAGCTTGAAAACACATTTGAGAACGTTTTGAAAAATATATTTTTTTGAAACTTTCACACAAAGTAATAAGCTTAAGCACATTTCAAAACACAATTGTGAACCAGCAGAAAAACTAAACTGCATTTGTTGGGTAAGAAAACCCTGAAACACATCAATTACACTAGATACAGTGGGCATGTTGAAAAAGAAAAAGATTTTTAAAACAAAAAAAAACAAAAACAAGAAATAATACAACCTGATAACGTCAGAACTCTTACGTGAAAAAAAAAGTAAGTAATTAAAACGAAAATTATCAAAAAAAACAAAACTCTTAATCCTTTCGTTAAAACTATTACAATAAAATAAAAATTTCCACAGCTGTCAAAATACAAATAAATGGACCCATGGTATCACAGAAAACGATTTAAAAGGACCAATACAGTCAAATAATATTTAAAAAACCAAATAACCAATGGTAGGAAAGAAAAAATTTCAAACGAACCAAAGAAATTAACGCCTTTTACGGATTTTGGAAGAACTTTCTAGAATATTCAAAACAAAAATTGAACATTTCCGTTTGTCGAGGTTGCCATGAAAACCACAACAACTCTAACGACAGATGGTTTGCCTTAATTTATCGTAACTTGCTACTAGAAGTGCTCCAAAAAAATCGCCAAGCCGTTGTCATCACTCATAAACGTAGTGTAGCTGTACCACTCTACGTTTCATCAGCATCCGTCTTATGCGGGACCGAGTTTTAAATTCTCAACTCTCCGGTTGCTATTCCGCTGCTGCTCTTAAGCCGCGTTTGCTGACCCCTTTTCGTCCCTTTTTTCGACCGAGTCCGGCGTAAACAATTTGTAGACTGTATCAGAGTGCCTATATAATAAGAGTGGCGTCGAGGGACCAGATTTGGCCCAATGCGCATGCGCGGCAGCCATTTTTCTACCAGAATCGTCCCAAAGAAGGTTGCTGGGCGAATTAATGTATCATTTCAAGGAGAACAACAAGCATATGATTGTTATAATATGGATACATTCGGTACAAATGAATCGTATAAACGCTCTATGACAGGGCTCGAAATACCCGGGTGCACAGGTGCACTGCGCACATGAAAATATAACTGTGCACCTAATTTTTTCCCACTGTACATAACTGTGCACCTAATTTAAAATCTTAGGTGCACCTTGTGCACCTGTATTAAAAAATCTATTTCGAGGCCTGCTCTATGACATGCGTAATTGTTGAGATGGATTGCACAACGCGCTAACTTAGATTGCGGGAAACACCATGTTGTTCTAAAAGAGCTATTTACTAAAAAAGTCTTCAAATTTATACTGACAAAACACTAAAATAATGATAAATAAACATTCTAGAACACGAAGTGGAACATGAATAAGGTACATTTTCTTTTTAATTTCATATACACAAGTTTTTCTCGAATACACAAAAAGTTCCCATGTTAAGTCTACGGGAGCTAGGAAAAGACCGCCTCGGGATGTAGAAAAGTTCTCTATTCCAATGAGAACGTGTTTCCGTATGTCGCCACTCTTATCATATAGGCACTCTTGACTGTATCGGCAACACTCCGAGCGCACTCTTCTCACCCCTTTGTAGAGAAGAGTGATCACTTTTCATCGAGATGTCGACTTCCTCACTTATTTCACTCCAGGCGTTGTTCTTTTTGTTTTTGTCTTTGTACTCGGGTGTACCCAGAGGAGGACAGGCCTCTCTCTAAATAGTTCTATTAATGTTATTAGCAGCTCTTTCGTCCACGCTATTTGAATCGAATAGGTCACTCACTGGCAGTTTGGCGGTAGATGGGGTCGATGCAAAATATCACAGAGATCGAACAGAAGACTGCGATCACGGGGAAGGTACGAAGGGCAGAGTGGAGCGGTTAGTGTCAGGCAATTGTCTCGGAGAAATTTCCCCCAAAGGTTGCCACCCTTTGATCTTTTCCGACTCGTGGTGGAAAACAAATTTGGCTCTACAAACTCTCCCAATCGCCACCCCGGATCGAGATCTTGTCGATCCAATGAATGGGCCGTTTCTCGGAATAGCTTCGATGTTTGAAGAGAGAGAGAGAAGTTGTGCTAATCCGGTGTAAACGCGGCTTTACCAAGTTGTGGTGGTGCAGGTTGTATTCCTCTCAGTGTGTACTTCTCTCTACCGTGTCAGTAACATTTTCCTTGTGTGTGTATCCATTAGTTGATGTTGTGTGTTTGGTGCAGCTTGGCCTAATATGACCCTTGTACCCAAAACCCATACAAACAAATTCAAGAAGCTTGAGCCTATACTGGTTTACTTAGAGGGCACCAGCCACACCCCACCCAAGCTTAGAAACACAAAATAATTTTTTCTCAATCAATCGATGCCTCGAGTGAAAAAATGTTCACCCCACGATACGCCTATGGAAATACAAGAACCCAGAGATCCCAATCGAAAAAAAAAATCCCCACATAAACTTCAAAGAAACAGAAAAAGAAGTTTCGAGTGGAAAGAAAAATAAAGTCGAGAACTTATCGAAAAGAAACGCATTACAAATGCAAGGCGTTGACATCTCCGTCGATTGAAGAGTCGGCAAAAAGTGAACTGGCCGGACCCTTTGAATACTAAGAGACCCACCCCAGAAGGACCAGTGGTTTGGGTGAGGACCCCTTCCTTCCACTCTCCACCCCCAGGGATAGTTCAGACGATATTGAGTTATTTCCGATCAAGTGTTGGCATTTCTGTTTTTCGTTTGCTTGTTTCCAATGCGAAGCGTGAATTGCTGATTGAAGTTAGTTTTTGCGAGTGTCAGTTTTGGGGAGAACTCTTTAAGAAAGTCTTAATCAGATTTCGGAAACTCCGTGTCATGTTACCTCAAAACTCTAGTTTTTTTTACTGGCCTTTACTTCTTGGAGGCGTTTAATTCGTTGGGTTTTGGTGCTAGGCCAGGAAATTCTTGAAACCTATTTCAGAAGCAGCGCAACATAGTTTTGAAAGATTGTTTTTGAAGTGGCTCGCGATGAAAAGGCTTCAAAGTGATGGATTGTCGTGGTTATGCTTCTGGTAGGTTGTTTTGGTGTGGACGAGATTTGGGAAAAGGGCCATATTAACCAGAAAAGCCAAACACAGCACAACCTCAACAAGAACATTCGAAGGGAAAATCCTTTAGAATTTGTGGATGAAGACCTTATGAGCAATTTTCAACGATTTTATCGTCATGTGACTATGGTTCAAAATGACGATGTGTTGTCCTCGAATTATTTCCTTCGCGATTGATCCCGAGACGTCGCCAATAGTCCGTTGTGTTGCTCTAGTGCGACGTTATTTGATTACAATGATCGAAACCAAATTGTATTTGTATAGTGTGTACTGTACGTGCCGGAACTGAAAAGTCTTATTCGGACAAGTACACGTTAAATCTGCCGTGGCCTCAAAAGCCCTCACGATGGCTATGTCTGTCAAGCACTAAATGCTTAACAATTTCGGGAGATAAGATTTTTCGTGTCTACGCAAAATATTAAGATGTCTTATGGTATTGGTATTTTTAACTAAAGTCGCACTGGAGCAACACAACGGTCTGTTGATGATGATCCAGATTACATTCTGAAGGGAAAGATCCAAAGACGACGCCTCGTGATTTCGTTCCACGGTCAGATGACGAGTCGACACCTGAGCTGCCACCCCACCTTCTAAACATCAACACCAAGCCAAATTTAGGACATTGAAGGCCGAGACAGATTTAACGTGCACCAGCCCCCATATACACGACTATATTCTTCTGGAGTTACTTCGAACTCGCAATTCCGATTACTCGACTGCTAGTTCTCGACATTTTGAACCACGAAGTTAGCACTTATAGCCTCTTCAACGCGCACACCGCGAAAAACGTTAAGTCGTTTGATGCTACGGCAGATTTAACGTATACTTAAGCTACGGTTTCCTAAGAAAGCGGAGCCGTTATCTAGCAGCCCTCATGCGTCATGATGCCACTGGCATAACTAGACGACCGTCTCAACAAGAGTCCAGAGGTATCGGACTTAGAACTTATCAGAACTTAGACGGACAGAATACGGGGGAGAATGGGCAATACAGACGACTGTCGTGGTTTATTTTATTCGAGAAACAAGACAAAGTGACTTTTTTACTCTCCAGTCCAATTTTCTAACTTCGGGATCGTTGAAGATAGAGTGAAAATTTCAACGGATATCAAATCAGCGTCAAATTCTACGCCAGATCGATATCAAAACCAGATTTATTATTCAATTATTTAACTAACAGTTAATTATTTATTTTAATAAAATCACATTAAGGTATCAATTGGTGTAAAATTTTCCTCAGATTTTAAATCCGTTGAAATCGTCATTCCGTCTTCAACAATCCCGATTTTACAAAAACAAACTAAAAATTATCAGTCAAAAATTTTTGTTTGTTCCACTATAAAAAAATTTACCATTATAAAAATTTAAAAAATAACCAAGTAGCATAATTTTAATAATCAGTAAATTGAACATACTTTTAGACCCAAGTGGCCAAGGGTAAAAAGTGTGAAAAGTAGGGATGAGACATTTATGTCGATGTTTTTACGTTGTCTATTTTTATTTTTGAATGAAAAAAGCAACATAGTAAAATATAAGAAAAAATAACCGTGCAACTAAGTATTTGTCAGTGATGGCGACATCCGTCTCATCAGAAAGAGTTTTTTCCCCTAACTGGTGAAAAAGAAGTCGGCTTAAAGTGGAGAAATGTAACAAACTTCTTTTTTTTTACAAACTGTAAGTAACAAATATTGAGGCCTATAATAGTTATAGGCCCGATATTTTTTATTTGCAGGAAATAAAAAATAAGTTTGTTGTGTCCCCCCTCAAAAAATAAGTTGATAAATAATTAATAATAACTAACAATAATTATTGTTACGTCCGTACCTAATAAAACTTATAAGTTAGTAGTAGCTATGTCAAATTGGTGTAAATATTACTTTATTTTACGCTATTGAATTTGAAAATAAAAGGTTTGTTAATTGTTCTCATTAATTTATTTGAATTTGTTTTGACAGTTGAAAAAGTCTTACTAAAAATTAATAAACACGACAAATGACAAATTAAATCTTCCCCCCCCCCCGGCGAACATCAATGTTTGAGGATGCTACACCAGTTTTATAAATGGGGGGGGGGAGTTTACATACACTGGTGTTTAAAAGCATTGATGTTTTTTTGGGCGATGTGCTATCAACATCGATGTTTTAATTTTGAACATCGATTGGTTTGGGGTCGATGTCGCATCCCTAGTTGTTGATCAAACTCACATGGCCCAAAAAACAAATAGAGATTTCAAAATATAATTAGAGGAATAAATAAATGACAACTTGGTGTTTTGTGAGGGAAAAAAAACGTAATTTTTGAGAAACGTCAAGTAGCATGTACAAAACATCGATTCAGTTTTGAAGACTGAAGTATTCTCGTGACAGTGAACAAAAAGTAGACGAAAAAGGAAGTCAACAAAAACATCGGAGAGGTAGCATCCGAAACGGAATAAAAAGAGGCATATGTCAAGAGATATATCGTTCAAGCACCCTTACAAGTTTCGAGCATTATTATTTTTGCCTCGCGTTCCCTTCTTTTTTTTTGTGTGCAAAAGAACAGCAGCAGCCGTTTCTTATAAATCCTATGATTGGATTTCAGCTGCAATCATCAGAGGAGGAAATGAAACAACAATATTCCAAGAAACGATGTTTGCCGGGAGCTATCGATTCAAGGACGGCTCCTGCCAGCCAAAAAATAATTTCAAAAATACCGTCCAATGCATATTCTTTCCGAGAAAGTATAAGCCGCGGTAGAACAATAGGAAGGTTGCGAATTCGAAACTAGGTCTATCGCTCTTCCAACTGGGCTACAAGAACAGGAACTGTTGATCAATCAAAATTTAGAATCCATTTTGCGCTTGATTACTTCAAAAATTTAACCCCATCTTTACTATTATTAACCTTTACGCTGCGGGGCTTCGATTTTTTTTCTATCGTCTCACAGAACGGCTCTTCGACCCGACTCTCTGAATCCCATTCCCTAATTTCAAATTTTGAGAGATGGGCCGTGAATGGCATTTACGACTAACGCTTCCCTTTCATAGTATTGTGTGGCGTGAGAAGAGATATTACAGGAGCGACTTTCAGCTTTTCCCAAAGAGTTTACACCTGACAGTCGACAGGGTAAGGGGCATTTTTTCTCACAGCGGTTCTTCAATTGCGGAGCGGTTTTTTCCTTGATGGTTTCATTTCTTTGGACGCGTGCTAGGTTTCCAATGACGTCACTGACTGGTGGTTGACACTATTTACACTATTGACTGACCCTATTCACGTGGTCGAATGTTATTTTTTTTTCTTTCACTCACGGAATTTTTTTTTGTGACTGTTGTTTTCTTTTATTTCTTTTTTTATTCTTTAGTCCAAGTTTCTATCTTCGCGATCGTTAAAGTGAAAATTTCAACGGATTTGAAATCTGCGGAGAATTTCTCACGATTAATTCTTTGAATGTGGTTTTTTGTAAATCATTTTTCAATTGTAACTATTATACGTTCGTAATACGAATTTGTCCGCATTTGACGAGGATATTCATTACGAACACAAAAAGGAGACTATTTGATGTTTTCGATCTTCGCGATCGTTAAAGATAGAGTGAAAATTTAACGGTTTTGAAGTCTGAGGAAAATTTTACACCAGATCTATACCACATGTAGTCCGAATAATATGCTAGTTTGTGCAAAGCCTGAATTCGGCAACACCGTACTGGCCTGTTAGTATTAAATAATTGTTAGTTTTATGCAATGCTGAGCATCAATTTAAATCCTTCATTTACTTTTATCTTTACATTTTTTAAACAATATAAAATTTTAGCTATATATATATATATATATATATGCCTTACGCCGTTCATGGAAAAGTAACGTGTAATTTCAAAGCATGAAAGAAAATCTGTGAATAATTAAAAAATGGCAATATATTTTCATAATTTTACTTTTCGCTTAAAACGCAAATTTCAATGGAAACATGTTGTTTTCTATGCCTTTAAAATTAACTTTCAAAACCTAATTACATAAGGCAGTCTACAACTGAATGAAAAATCAACTTTCCTATTATAGCCGAAATTTTTTTAATTTCGTTCATTTTTAAATTAGAGATTTCAAATGAGGGAGTCAAACGCCTTCTACTAATTACGTCGCTAATTATATTTGATGGGGGAAAAGCGAAAAGTACGAAATAATATATTTCCCTGTATATAAAAAAAAACGAAATGAATGAAATATCAGTCGCAAAAACGTACGGCTTTGATTAAAAAATTTTTAGCTCGCACCATCAAGCGAATCTAATAATTCTGACGAATTTTGAGCGATATATGCGAGAGCGATAATTAGCCTTGATAAATGAATTCTCCCCTCAATGAAATTAAAAAATTACGCGAAAATATTTTGTCATCACTAATTATTTTTTCGACTGTCAAATCTGGCATTAAAATTTACGGAGGGCTTTCGTTCTTTTTTAGACTGTTGCCAACGTAAAAAAAGTGATTAAAAAATCATGCTCAAATTCTCCGTGTTGACAGCTGGTTGAGGGGGGGGGGGTCTTTTTTTCGGACGCCAAACTCTGCCCTTTATTGTAAGGAAATATATTTTTTGAATTGTGTTCCTTTTATAATGACCTAGGAAAGAATTTCGCTGTCGATTTTTAATTTAAAATATTTTTTTCCCTTTTCTTCTATGGCGCCATCATTAAACTCGCATTTGCGAAGAGGATGAAATTTGACGTGGTTTTTGTGCTCTCATATAACAAAAAATGGGATCCATTTCTGTGTTACACGTTTTTGCGATCTACAAGTACACTTCAAATCAAGCTTGTGTTTTCTGAGCTCAGAAGTACTGTGCGTGTGATGTTAGCGTAAATATTTATAAAAGCAAATATTTTTTGTCCCTGGTAGTCTTAGTGGATCGTTTTCTCTTCCGTTGGATTTGTGCTTTTTTTTATAAGGACCGTCACACTCTGTGTCGTTTTCGCAATCTAGGTGGACAATATTCAATTTTTTTAGTGTCGCAGATTGTCAAAAATACATCATATCTTAAAAGCAGCATGTGACCTTAACATGACCATGGATTTATTTTTCTAAGCAATTCCTCCTAACAAGAAATACAAGGGGTTCAAAGTAGGGATGCGACATAGATGTCGATGTTTTCAAAACATAGAGGTTTTTTTAAAAACATGGATGGATTGGAGCCGATGTCGCTTCACTAGTTGCTAGACCAGTTTGAAGAAGTGGGGGAAAAAGTTTAATTACACTGAATTTTAAAAACATCGATCTTTTTGAGGCGATGTACTATCAACATCGATGTTTTAATTTTGAACATCGATGTTTTTCTGTTGATGTCGCATCACTAGTTCAAAGTCTTTCTGTCAGCGTTGGATGCAAAATAAATCTGGCGATTGCGTATTAGTACTTAGAAGGAAAACTGAAGAGTATTGGACCTATACACTTTCTTTAGCGCTATTAAGTGGATACTATCATCTCTACTATTATTCTCGAGGCAATGGCACCCATTATGACAAGTGCAATAAAATAGTCACACGACAACAATAACAACATCTCTGCTATTATAAAAGGAAGTGTTTGTTTCTTGCCCGCAAAGTCCTGACGAATCTATGGATCTTACAGTAATGGGATTTGGCACACAAATAGTTCAAACATTTTGGTCCCGGCGAATTTTAAATTCAATTTAGAACAATTTTAAATGTTTTTTTTTTCACCATTCTTTCTTCTTTAGGGAAATGAAGAAGCATCCAAATTTCGATTTTTCTACTTCAGCGTTTTTAACCATGCAAAATATTTTTCATCTTCCATCTTGAATGGGCGCGAACAGATACGAATGACCTTCGTTTCATTCGAGATTCATTCATTTTGATTTCCTGAGAAACGGATTCGAGTGAAACAAAAGAAATTATTAAAGTTATCACTGGTCTTTTCTTCAGTGCTTTTTTCTATCTCAGCGATCGTTAAAGATAGAATAAAAATTTTAACGGATTTAAAATCTGCGGAAAATTTGACACCAGATCCATATATATTACACGTTTGATTTTCTTTTAATAAATAATTTATCAATTAAATATTTATATCCTTTCGTTTGCGCAGCAAAGCAACACCACGGGTAATGTGACACCCACGAAAAGAACTGTCACGAGCAACGCCCATTTGGTTTGCCAAGCAAACCAACACCGCGGGCAATCCCTTATGACTATTATCCAATACGCTACAAATTCGCAAACCAAATGGGGATCCGTTATGGCTGTTATCCAATAATCTACGAATTCCTGCTGTTATGGCTGTTATCCAATAGGCTACGAATAGGATGATTATGTATTCATATGTTACAAAAGTATTACATGTGTGTTTCACCTGACTCATTTGACGTGCGCAGAACAATATATTTTTTGTGGAAGTTTGCGGAACTGATAGATAGTCCTTAAATTTCAGAATGACAGGAAATTTTTCGTCAGTTCATTTTTTACATTTGGGTGATAAATTCGAAGTAAACGAAAATCGATGCTATTGAAACTTATAAGTTTGTCTATATAAGGGTTGTTGTCTTGGGGTCAATTCCTTTAAGATTGTTTCCCAAGAGTCGTCAGTAGCCCGTTGCGTTGTGCGTGCGATGTTAATTTAGTTACCTACCCATAAGGTTAACCGCATCTGTTCAACATGAAGGACGCTATCCCACAATGCCCAAGCGATCTTTTCTCTCCATCCTTTCATTTTACTATTACTGTCCCTAACAGACGACATTGGTTGTAGTGTGTTTGGATCAGCTTGGCCAAATATTCCATAACACCCGAAAACAGGCAACCATGAAGGGATCTTTTGAGTTTTCGGTCCTTCGAGTAACCACTAAGGTCGATCCATCTTGATCTGGTGAGTTCTGCTAAAGCCGCGTTTACACAGAGATTGCAAACGAATCCGCCTCCAAACATCGAAGCTATTCCGAGACGTTGTACTCATTTGATCATCAAGATCTCGTGTCGGGGTGGCGAGTTTGCAACTCCAATTTTGTTTTCCACCAGGAGTCGGTGAAGATCAAAGGATTGCAATTTGGGTAGGACATTTCTCCGAGACAACATGTGAGATGAAAATGCTCCCCTATTTCGTCCCCTTTCGGTATAGCTTGACAATCACCGCTCCCCTCTGCCCTTCGGCACCCCGTGGTCACTCACGCTGTCTCTGGCACTTTGCCAGAGACCTATCCAATTGTGAGTGACCTATCCGATTCAAATAGCGTGATGAAGAGTGATCACTCTTCTCTACAAAGGGGTAAGAAGAGTGCTCACCCCTTGGGGTTGCCGATTCAAGTCGACAAAGCGTTTACACCGAAGTGAATCGAAAAGGAGTCAGCTTAGGGGAATGTTAAACGTCCTCAACACATAAAGGGGGGAGCATAATATTTACACGGCATAACTACGAAGTACCTACCTTCGTTGGGACAGTCACCTGAAGGATTAACAACAGGTACAAACACTGAAATTGCGCAAAGTGTACAATTCCGATTCGTCCTAGGAATCCGTGCATCGCAACTCCCCAGGAGATCCCCCCGCATTATCCTGTTTCCGGGAAAACGGCCCTTGTTTCCTGGATCGTCCACGGTAACATCTGCTTCACCGTGTCACTTGAAATCGAAGCCACTTCGACCCCCGCTTCAAAAGAAGCGCTCGCCCAGGACGTCGCTAATTAAATCGCGGACACCGACACTGCCTGTCGAGTGTCATCCGGGCGGGTGTCAACCCTTGTTTGGTGCGGGGTTAATTGCGAGCAGCACCCCATCCCGTTCCGAACACCCCCGTGTGTTGTCTGATCGTTTGGCTTTGACGTCGAAAGTGGACGGGATGTGTCGATAGTTTGCGGGGTGGGTTGGTGTGGCCGGTGCACATGGGGCGTTGGTCCTACGCCTCCAAATCGACGCACTTGGAGTTCCACGTTGCTGAGATGAGTTGCAGAAGATCAGCGTTGTGACGTATAATTGTCACGTGACAAACATTATTCGGATTACTCGACATTTGAGGCCTTTGTGGACTTCTTTGGTTGGGCCCACTTTCAAACTCACAACCCTACGGTTTCTAATCCGTTTCTCTTCCAACTTGTCTCTCAAGTGCTTTCAATCTATGCATCTCGATGAGCATTTTTATGTATTGAATACTTGGACTTCTTCCTATTTTCCTTTGTCAAAAGTCCAATGTCGTCCCAGTTTGTCCCATTCGAACCCATTGAGATCGTGGCTCTGAACACAATCCAATTGAACTCAGCTTCAAGAAAGCAGTCGTTTTGCATTATGATATGGAGATCGATCCTGTTTGAAGATAGAACCGTCGTAGTGATCTAGAGCACACGTCAGGTATGGACGATGGTACCAGGTACATAAGCAATGGGACGAGTCCTAACCACACTAAGATGGATCCTCCTCCAAATTTGTCCATATCGATCTATAGTATGTATATTCTCTACAAATCTACACCGTTTGACGAATCTACACCAAATGTGGTACACTATATTTTAGGCCACTGCGGAAACCATAGGCTATTTCTTTCCTGTCTTCAGACCCATCTGTAGTAGGGATGCGATGTCAATGTTTTCAAAACATCGATGTATTTAACATCGATGTATTGGGGTCAATGTTTTTGTAACATCGATGTTTGTACCTGTCGATGTTTTTACGTTGTCGATGTTTTATTTTTAAATGAAAAAAGTACCGTTATAAAAATTTTTAAAATAACCAAGTAGCATAATTTTAATAATCAGCAATTTAAACATACTTTTAGATCAAAGTGACCAAGGATGAAGGGTCTGAAAAGTACGGATGCGACATCGATTGTCGATGTTTCCTAAACATTGATGTTCTATAAAAAAAACATCGATGCATTGGAGCCGATGTCGCATCGCTAGTTGCTAAACCAGTTTGAAGAAATGGGGACACAAGTTTAAATACACTGAATTTTAAAAACATCGATGGTTTTGGGGCGATGTATTTTCAACATCGATGTTTTAATTTTGAACATCAAAGTTTCTAAACATCGATGTTTTGCTATCGATGTCGCACCCCTAATCTGTAGCCATGAATTTGGCACACGGGTAGTACTAAAAGTGCCCCTCGTAGCACTTATTTCAAAATCTAAAGTTTGTTTTTCTGCAATAAATGGACATGGACAAGGAAACACGTTCTACAGAGTGTGCGTGTTAGAGTTATGACATGGAAATGCCGTGGTCCTATTTTTTAGCTATCATATTAAAAACCCGAGTGATGCCGGATTTTTCAACTAGTAGTGTTTGTAAAAATGATACGGCAAAGAAAGTCGGATACAAAGCGAAAATTGCCGTTTATTGCCGAATGTGATGAAAAGAATTGACCGTTCAAGGATCGTTGATCGCGTACATCGCCCAACTTCTTTTATGTGTTTGTTTTATTTCTTCGTTATGATAACCCCGGGGCTTCCTGAATGGGGCATTTTATTCCCCACTAGGTTGATTCTGGAACTCCCGAGGATTCATTTGAGTTTTAATCCATTTTTGACGTGAACACTTCTTTAAAATCAGAATAGTACTGGAGGCATGTATGGAAAGTAGATTTACAAAAAATCAGTGTTTTGTCTTGTGATCGCAAAACTAGAAGCATCCAGAAGAGAGTTCGAGCGTCGCTTAGACCAGTGGTTCCCAAACTTTTAGTAATTGCGTACCACTTAAAATTTTTAGAAATTTTTGGCGTACCACCAGTCCTATATTTTTTTAAAAAACAGATATCTAATGTCAGAAAAGTGCCCTATGGCTCGTTTTATTTTAATTAAATACTAAGAAAGCTTCATATTTTACGATTAATGACCTTGTATTTCGTATTAATGATGTTTTAATGAAGGAAAAAATGAAACGATTATTGAAAATTACTGTTTTATTTTTTACTCACAGGTCTAAAAAATAATAATTTTAAATAATTAGTGCAAACTAAGCAAACAAAGATTAACGTAATCAAAATCCATTTTCAGTGCGAAACTTGTTGTTTGTCTTTTATTAAAATATCCATATCAGGAGCAATGGAGCTTAACTTCACTCTTAAGTCCTCTTCAACACTTACTCTTTTCTATAGTTATTTTTTGTATACAAAAGTTCAGAAAAACCACTCTCACACAAGTAATTAGTAACAAATGGCGTAAGAAATAACGTCTTGGTTGTACACATTAAAAAATCGAACAAACTTCGTAGAACATTTGGGTCGCTCATATCATCCTTGCGTACCACCTGAAACGCTGCCGCGTACCACCGGTTGGGAATCCCTGGTTTAGACAAAGGATGTCCTTAGCTGACAAGACCGGTGCTCATTAGGTATGCACACTGCGTTAGCAACCTGAGAGTTATATGCAAGAAATGGGATTTTTTTGTTGTTGCTCGTGTTTATTTTTTATCTTCTGTGTCATTAAAACATGCATTGTGTGGGTGTTCATTGCGTGATATTGTATGTTTTGTGTCTGGCGCAGGATATTGCGCCATAAAACCCCAAACAGCCTGGCATGACCGCAGGTTCACTGAGCGCGTGTGTTTCGCAATATGTCTAACTACTAACACGATATTCTGCAAGTTTTGGACCACTGTCACTTCGGATTGCATGGAATGAATAACGTGAGTGGCGCTATTGAAGTAGGCTACCAATCGCAGACATTTAATAAAAAAAATGATTTAAAAATAAATTAATGAACTGCACTAGAATTGTTCAAACTAAATTAATTTCTACTGTTAGAAAAGGAAGTATTTCTATGTGTCTGTGCGCAGTGTCCTGATGAATCTATGGCACTTACAATAACGAAATTTGGTACACAGGTAGTCCGATTTTTTTGCAATTTTTGTGTTCGGCCCGAATTTTAAAATTTAATCCAGAACATTTTTTAATTAATTTATTAGGCATTTTATTCATTCTGGCCACGCTAGTTGATGAATATTCACACAATAAACAACCGGTTAAACTTCGTTCAACAATCCACCATTCACGTCGAAACTACCGATTATGCCTCGACAAATCCTACCAATTTTTTTAAAGACCTCGGCCTACCGGCATGAACACAAATGGTTTAGAGACAATCAAGAAGATTGCATTTCTTAAAAAATAAAATGAAAAGTTAATTCAATATTCAAACATTTGTTACTACATCCTGCAGTTACAAACAAGAAGGCAATTGAACTCTGAGAGTTCGCGCGATAATTCCACCTTACATCCTGTAGTATTCCCTGCACGACTCTAAGCAAATTTCCCCTTGACCAATAGAACCTTTCCAAAAGATTCTAATGCAATAAAACGACCAATATAATATTTCGAAAGAATTCTGTTCTTAGGAAATGAGTAGTAGTCATTCCTAAGATTAGATCCTTAGAAAATGAGTAGTAGTCATTCCTAAGATTAGATCCTTAGAAAATGAGCAATAGATCAATCCCAAAGGATTTTTTTTGAAGGAAATTACTAATAGAATCTTTTTCAGAGAATTCTATATTTAGGAAATGACCAAAAGAATCTTCCTACAAGGATATTATTCTAAAGTAGTAGAATCTTTCCAGATGAATCTGCTTTAATGAAATGAGCTATGGAAGCTTTCCAAAGGGTTTCATTGTCACAAAAATAAGCAATACAATCCTTTCCAAAGGATTCTGTTCCAAGGAAGAGATTGAATTGTAAGATTCTATTGTAAAGAAAAGAAAAATATTTAATACGTCAATACAGAAATCTGTAATGACTTAAGAAGGGAGGTTGTCCATTTTAAAATCATTTACGTCAAATGCTTCTGAAGCGAATCCTCGCCAATCAGATTCACTCCCCGAATCACGTGATGGATGTCTCGTACACCCCCCCCCCTCCCTCCCACACGAGCTTATCCCAAAATATATCCGCTTTTTTTTTCCAGAAGAAAAAACACTTTTACCCCTCACTGTTTCTCCTCCGGATAAAAACATTCGATTCCGAACTTCTCGAGGAGGGTGGAAATAAAAAGGAACGGGAATTCTATATTCGATTCCCATTTTGCTGCGAGATGGTTTCGATTTCGGATTGTAACTCCATCCTTCCCCTTCCTCAGTCGAAGATGAATCGCGACCGGCTTTCGAAATGAAAATTGAAGCGACTCGCAAGAGAGAAAGAACAACCAGCCACTTTCTCACGACCCCCACCCATTCGCAGTCGGTGTCTTTTCACTTTCACTCCTTAGAGCTAAAGAGTCGGGTTCGGGTTTCTTACTTTAGAACGTTTAGCGCCCCCTTGTAAGTAAAAAGAGAAACTACACCACCCCTTTTCTTCCATACAAGATATTTTCAATTGTTCGATGTGATTTCATCGTTTAAAACCCGCGTTTTCTTTTGTATCTTGCATCCTCAGGAGCTCATCTTTAGGTGTGTACTGGCATCGCGATCTCTGGTTGCCCGAATGATCTTTTCTCCCTTTCAATTCCACAGTCGCCAACCCTTCTGCTTTCTCTTCCTCACTCATTGTGTTCGGCGTAGCTTAGCAAAATAGTCTTTGTGCCTCAAAAAAAAAAATTATCTTGGGGCCGTCGTGGCAGCTGATGAACAACCGGAGGGTTGTGAGTTCATAACTAGGTCCCTTCAAAGTCCACCGTGTGGCCGCGTTAAATATAATGTGACCTCAAATGTCCTTACGTTGACGTGGTGTCAGAGTTTGAAGAAAAAGGTGCCAGTTCAAAATCATCACATGTTGTGTCCTTGGATCTTTCCCTTTGCGATGGATCCTGGACCGTCGCCGAAAGCTAGTAGTGTTCCACCAGTGCGACGGTACTTGCATACTTGTTTGGGGTGTTTTTCGTGGTATGGCCTGGTACTTTTGATGTTGTTCCTGATGAATTGAACGCCGACGCATCCGTGAACATTTTGGACCACCAGGTTCTTCCTACGCTCTGGCAATTTTATGGAATGGATGAATGTTACTTCCAGAATGACAACGCTCCCTGTCATGCTACAGACTGTCGAGAAGTGGTATCGAGATATGGATGTAAAACGTCTTTCTTGTCCTTCTCAGAGTCCAGATCTAAACCCCATAGAACATAGTGGGACGCGTTAGAGCGACGTTTACGGACCAGGGAACCCCGTCTGAAATCTACAGTCGAGATGGCGACATTCTTGCAGCAAGAATGGACGCAAATACCCATAGCTGTGTATCAAAACCTTGTTGAAAGTATGCCCACAGAAGGGTTGCTAGTGTCTTTGCAGCACGTGCGGGACCATCCCCCTGTTAAAGCATGTATTATTTCCCTTATATCATCACATCTTACTGTACGGTCCATTATTGAAGGGTGGTGGACCATTTAAAGGATCGGTTTCTTAATTTGGAACGTTTAGATCTCAGCCCCTTGTAAGAAAGAAGAAAAACTTCCTCCCATGCTGGGTGGTTCGGAAGGTATGGAACAAATTTCAAGGGGCGTTTGAGCAAATTCATATAATTTTTCTTCTGTTTAAAACAATGTATAGGCGTTTAAAAGAAGGAAATGAAACAAATGTTTGTTTACATTATATTTCATTATTTGTTATTATTTTACATTTTATTGTTTGTTATTATTTTACAATTGCTTGTAGCTCCGCGGTAGCCCGGTCGGAAGAGTAACGTAATAATGATTAATGAATTAAATTAGTTTGATACCGACCAAAGACCGTCGTGTACAAAGGGGGGCTAGTGTACGTTCAATCGGTCGTGGCCTGGAACGACCTCACGTTGTTATGGTGTGGATGTTTGAAGAGTGGGGTGCCAGCTGAGATGTTACCTCGTCTTGTGACCGTGATTCAAAATGGCATGGTTCTCAAACCTTTGAGGATTGATCGTCGTCAACAGCCCGTTGTGTTTGTTGCTCCAGTAAGACGTTACTTCATTAAAATATATGACACTTGACGCAGATGTTTTACAACTTATCAAAGGTGCCTCCGCCAACATAAAT
Source organism: Metellina segmentata (assembly GCA_947359465.1). NCBI lineage: Eukaryota > Metazoa > Arthropoda > Arachnida > Araneae > Tetragnathidae > Metellina > Metellina segmentata. The sequence goes on from OX375879.1 coordinate 3,221,088, forward strand.
TCAAGTTTGGCATCGTGGCAAGCTGGTCAAACCCGGCCCTGAACTGCCGAGTTTGAGCAAAGGAACTGTGTTTAAGCTCTCCTAGCGAGAGATGCTACATCGATGTATTACAGTCGATGTTTTTGTTACATCGATGTTTATACTTGTCGATGTTTTTACGTTGTTTTATTTTTAATTGAAAAAAGTACCGTTATAAAAATTTAAAAAATAACCAAGTAGCATCATTTTTATAATCAGCAAATTGAACATACTTTTAGACCCAAGTGGCCAAGGTCGAAGGGTCTGAAAAGAAGGGATACGACATCGATATCGATGTTTTCAAAACGTTGATGTATTGGAGCCGATGTCGCATCACTAGTTGCTAAACCAGTTTTAAGAAATGGGGGGAAATGTTTAAATACACTAAATTTAAAAACATTGATGGTTTGGGGGCGATGCATTATCAACATCGATGTTTTAATTTTGAACATCGATGTTTCGCTGTCGATGTCGCATCACTACTCCTAATCAATTGAACGGCGTAGATGTCCACCAAGCTTACATTAATGTTGGTGGTGGCATCTTTGAGTAGTTACTGCAAAAAATCATTGTAAATAAGTATGTGAAATATTGATGTGATCATCTTGTATAAAATATTCTACAAGTCCAATTTGATTTCGTCGTTTAAAAGTGTTTCCTCTTTATCTTTTTCTTTCGTATGGAGTTGTGTGTAATAAACCTACTACGAAAATGAAAATGAAAAAAAAAAGTGTTCTGTTATTTCTGAAAGACCCAGGCTTCTTTTTACTGTTGCAGCTTTCTTTATAGCGTCCTTTTTCTGTGGAAATCGTGCTTTGATCTTGAAACACTTCGACTTAAGTTCATATAACTTCGTTTCCCATACTTTTTTTGCAAGAAAAAAATCTCCCTGGGTGTAAAATTTCCGTTCTAAGTAGACTCCGAATTCGGTGGGAGTAGGGCTCTCTTTCTCGTCTCTTATCTTTCGCCCTTTAAAGTTCTTAACCGGGACTTTTTACCGGTCTTCTGTCACTACTGCATTAAGTCGCTGTCTTCTAATAAAATCTCCTTCAAAATAAAACTCCTCTGATCTTTAATAGGAGCTTTCTCTTAACTCGAAACGCTTTCGCTACAGAGTCATTTTGCGGATTTTTAGAGCGACTCTTGTTTTTTATCGAGCGATGTGTTTACCCTTGTGTGTTGAAAGTAGCTGTGTTTTAGACTTCTATTTTCGACGCTCCGAGGGGTTTCGACGAGATTTCTCGTTCAAACCTCTATGGGATCCAATAGAGAACTGCAAGTTAAGACATGAACACTTTATTATTTAAAAGGAATGAAACAATAACATTTAAAACAATGAAGAAGAAACATCGGCGTCGATATAACAGTCAATAGACCTCGTCATAGCTCAGTTTGTTGTAGCGCGAAGCTCTTGCTTCGGCTACGTCCTCATATGTCGTCTGATTAGTAATAATTAGTGATGCGACATCGACAGCAAAACATCGATTTTTAAAATTAAAACATCGATGTTGATAATGCATCGCCCCCAAACCATCGATGTTTTTAAAATTCAGAGTATTTAAACTTTTTTCCCTATTTCTTAAAACTAGTTTAGCTACTAGTGATGCGACATCGGCTCCAATACATTGATGTTTTTTTTTATAAAATATCAATATTTTGAAAACATCGTCATCAATGTCGTATCCCTACTTTTCAGACCATTGAACCTTGGCCACTTGGGTCTAAAAGTATGTTCAGTTTGCTGATTATGAAATTTATGCTACTTGGTTATTTCTGAAATTTTCATAACGGTACTTTCTTCATTTAGAAATAAAGCATCGACACGTATAAACATCGATGTTACAGAAACATCGACTCCAATACATCGATGTTTTTAAAAAAAAGCATCGATGTTTTGAAAACATTGACATCGATGTCCCATCCCTAGTAATAATGTGACGCGGCGCGTCACCGATAATGTATACATCCGCGCGTGGGATGGGAACCACACCACCGAACTGCAAAAAAGCACAAATCCTCTTGGTATCTCTTAGGTGTGTTAGGGGTCTTTACGAACTCGAGGTTTATGAGGGATCTTTCCACATGTGGTTTACCGACTTTGGCAAGATATACGCAAGCGATCTTTTTCCTTTTTTGTCCCACCACTCTGTTCCTCCAATGCTTCCCCCTTTGACGACATTTGTTACTGGACTCAATCTTGCGTTTGGCAAAGCTTGGCTAAATATCGGTATGCCATACGACTTCAAAACAACCACTCACCAACCTTTGAGAAAATTTTGAAGGTTAAATCTTTTATTTCTTTATGACACTGTTTTCAAGAATTCAATTCTAACCCTACCCCCGATCTCAATTAATAGAGACGGCAACACTTTAGTATTGTTCTAATAATGATCGAACGGGGTGAAAGCACACACGGAACGTGAAAAAAAACCCGTTCGATTAATTATGTGCCGGGGGGGGGGGGGGTTTGCTATCTCCAACGGGATGCCACCTTCTTGTTGACCTAAATCTCTCCCCAACTTAATTTGTCAAGCTACAGCAAAACGTTCTTTTTCTTTCCTCGGGATCACTTGACCCTAGAACAATTCGGCCCCTTTTTTCATTTGTTCCCTCGTGACGAATGGACGTTCCTTTTTCGAACGTTCTGGAGGGCGGACTCCTGACAAGGCCCCGGACCCTTCCGTCGGAGTTGGGGGTTGTCGAGAACCGGATAAAAACGTTCTGGATGATTTTAGTCAGTGTCTATAGTAATGGTCGGTTTGGACGAAATTTTTTATTTTTCTTGGAAATGTGTTCGTTCTTTTTTTTTTAAATCTAATGTTCGACTTTGCTTTAGGGTGGTTTGGTCAGAGGTGTTGGAAGAGTAGCGGATTAGCGACCGGGTGGTTGCCAGTTCGAAACTAGGTCTAACTGATCGGGTTGGGAACTGGTACCCGTTGGTGCATCATGACATTAACGGCTTCACGTTAGCTTCGTGTGGAAGTTTGGAGATTGGGTTCTAGCTTAGCTATTGACATTGTGATCTAGTGCCTATTGAGAAGGTTTTGATCTCGGATCTTTCCCTTAGGGATCGACCCTGGACCGTCTCCAATAGCCCGATATGTTGCTCCAGTGCGACGTTAATTAACTACCTACCTGCCTTAATTTGTACTCCACTAATAGCGACTTTGAAAAATTAGCAGATCGTGAACCAGAAGGTTGCGAGTTCGAAACTTGATTCAACCAAAGATCGCTGAGTGCGCGGTTATTGGTGTACGTTAAATCTACCGTTGACTTGGTATGGAAGTTTGGAGAGTGGGGGTGCCAGCTATGGTGTGAACCTCGTCATCTGACCGTGGTTTAATATGATGAGGTGTTGTCCTCTTATATTTTCCTTCCAGATTGATCTCGAACCGTCCCCAACAGCCCGTTGTGTCTCTCCGGTGTGACTTTAGTTTAACCTTTAGGTTGCGGCCTTTTTTTCAATCGTCTCCAGGAATGGCTCTTTTGTGTGCATGTCCGACCCCTCTTACCTAATTACCTAACTTGAGTGGCCTTAACAACTAACGCTTTCCTTTCATAGTATTGTGTGGCGTATCGTTTGGCGCTAGAGAGATATCACCGAAACGACCTTCTGTCTTTCCCCCAAAGCGTTCACACCTCACGGTCGGCAGGGTATGGGGCCATAATACACTATTTACCGTGCAAAAGTCCCCACATACACGGCGGTCTTTGGTGGAACCCCGTCTCGAACTCGCAACCCTCCGGTTTCTAAAAAACGCTTCTTCCAACCGGACATTTTCCTTTCGGCCTTCCAAGTCTTTCGAAAAAATAACGTTTATTTGAACTTTCTATTTTCAACGGAACTCTTCGTTTAGAAATAAAAAAGGCATTCAAGTGAATGTTAGGAGAAGTTATAGTTACCTTTTTTCACTCAAACGCGCGCGGTTCTCGCTTTTGGGGGTGAAGTCCCTGCCCACCCTTTTCGAATCCGAAGACTCGGAAACTTTTCATCCCAAATTAAGCAGAAAAAATCGCCCTCCTACGAAATAAATATAAAAAAGGAGAGACGTCTGTAGTTCTCTCTTCTGCGACATTAGTAGAATTTTTTCTGTGCGAGTAATATTGTTTCGTGAACCGAATTCGTCAGCACATTTTTTTTGCGCCGGTTTTTGCTCCGTCTCACAAGGCACGTTGATGTCGCTTCCAACTGCTTTTTTTGTGTGGTCTTTGTAATAATATATGAATCCGACTTTTGCCTTTTGCAGGTTTTTTCTGTGGGTGCGTATTTTTTTTTCTGTCTTTTCCCGTGTGTTTTGTGTCTATCCAGACGAAAAAAGATGCTTGGACTTTAATTTTATGTTCTGGAGTTTATCCTGGAATATTTCTTTCGGGGGCCATTGAGTTCGTTTCTGATTTATGGTGCTCACAATTGTCGATTCCGTTGAGCAAAGATTGGTTTATTCGTCGCTCTAGATCATTACTTATTACACAATAGCTGATTGTACCAGATTAGAAAATCTCCGTGATTTATTTGTAAAACTTTCGTGACGTTTCTTGTTTGGCGTTGTCTTATGTTTAGAGCTACTTGGCCAAATAGAGTTCATACTTTCCACAGTCCATACAACTGGCGTGGTGTGGAAGTTTGGAGAGTGGGGTGTTTACTCCTGCCTTAATTGTAACAACATTTGAAGGTTTCGTCAGCTCTCAACTGAGGGTTGTTGCTGGAGGGGGTCTTCTGACGCTCCGCAGATGTGCTGTGTCATTCCTTATGGCGTGTGTATATGGCGTTTGTGAGAACCGCTTGTGTTAAGTGATGTTATAATTAAAGTTTGGTGGGTGGAGTTTTGTGTTCGTCTTTTACTCAGTCTAGAGTGAATTACGGTAAACATGGTGTGGCCGATCTGGTGTCATCTGACCATAGTTCAAAATAACGAGGCGTTGTCCTCGCTCTTTCCCTTTAGCTACGGTTTCCTAAGAAAGCGGAGCCGTAATCTAGCAGCCGTAATATAGCTCTGAAAGACGTCACTAAAACGTTGTTTATGCAAACAGATGGCGTAGGTTTCCTAGAGAGCGTTGTTTGGGAGCGTAACGAAAATGAGCGGAGCCGCCATTTGCATGACGATCGTCAGCGGTCTCAAACAGTTGGGGAACTTTTTTTCTCTTGTAGCGACAACATTTCATTTCCTACTCTAAACGATTCGAGCGGAGGGAAGCAATACAAACACAAATTTTTGACTGGAATTGTTTAGTTTGTTTTTGTAAAATCGGTATCGTTAAAGATGGATTAAAAATTTCAACGGAATTAAAATCTGCGGAACATTTGACACTGGATCGATACCTTAAATGTGCTTTTCTTTGAATAAATAATTAATTATATAATAAATAATTAAATGGTAAATAATTGCAAAAAAATCTGTTTCGGGTATCGATCTGGCGTAGAATTTGACGCTGATTTGATATTCGTTGAAATTTTCACTCTATCTTCAACGATCCCGAAGTTAGAAACTTGGACTGGAGAGTAAAAAAGCCACTTTGTTGCGTTTCTCGAAGAAAATAAACCACGACAGTCGTCTGTATTGCCCATTCTCCACCGTATTCTGTCCGTCTAAGTTGACACCTCTGGTCTCTGTTTAGACGGCCGCCTAGTCATGCCCGCGGCATCATGACGTATCACGGCTGCTAGATAACGGCTCCGCCTTCTTAGGTAACCAAAACTTTAAGGGATTGATCCCGGACCGTCGTCAATAGCCCGTTGTGTAGCGACGTTAATTAAAATAACCGTACCTTACTTCTTCTGTATCAGAAAATCTTTCATCGAGTGTGTCTTGTCTATTGTTGGTGGTGTGTGTCTTGCGCCATAAAACCCCAACAAACCTATAGTGAGAATAAATGAGTATTTGGTGAGCTTGAAAAATTGTTTTTTTTGTAAAATTTTCTACACACAAGCACACCACGTTTCGTGTTTTCAACTGTTGCTGAGGTCTGCGTTGGAATATTTTGTTCAAATGCAATTGTTTTCTTTCGAAAACAGCCAATTCGGTTTACAGAGACGCACCTTCGCTTTCCGTGTTTTCGCACCCTTCCTTATTTTTGAAACAGTCTCCTCAAAAGGAGTCTTGGAAGTGTGCCAGGAGATCTTCCAATGTGTCGAGAAGAAGGTTTGTGGAGAAGGTTTCCTGCTGTCGACGCTCTTCGATTCCAACGCTACCATGCGTGATGGCGGCGTGGAATAGACGTAAATTGTGACCTTCTAGACTTTTTGGGGCCCACGGGTTGTGAAAGTCGGATCGACAATCGGAGAGTTGCGAGCACGAAACAGGGTTCGACCGAAGACTGTCGTGTGATCGGTAGTGATGCGACATCGACAGCAAAACATCGATGTTCAAAATTAAAATATCAATGTTGATAATACATCGACCCGAAAACATCGATGATTTTAAAATCCAGTGTATTTAAACTTGTGTCCCCATTTCTTAAAACTGGTTTAGCAACTAGTGATGCGACATCGGCTCCAATACATTGATGTCGCATCCCTACTTCTCAGACCCTTCACCCTTGGCCACTTGGGTCTAAAAGTATGTTCAATTTGCTGATTATAAAAATGATGCTACTTTTTTCATTTAAGAATAAAACATCGTCAACGTAAAAACATCGAAAAGTATAAACATCGATGTTACAAAAACATCGACTCCAATACATCGATGTTAAAAACATGGATGTTTTTTTTAAAACATCGACATCGATGTCGCATCTCTAGTAAGCAGCGGCTGGTGCGCGTTAAATCTGTCGTGGCCCCATGTATTCTCAGTTTGGCTTGGAGTGGAAGTTTGGAAAGTGGAGTAACCTGTTATTTCTAACCGTGGTTCGAAATGACGAGGTGTTTTCGGATCTCTCCCTGGGGGATGGATCCCGGACCGTCATCAATAGCCCATTGTGTTGCTCCAGTGCGACTTTAATTAACTACCTTTAAAGAGGAAAAGCAATTGCCGTAAGATTCGGGGGCTGTATTTCCGCGATCCCAAACAATATTCCGCACAAATCTAAAAAAAAAATTATATTTTCGCAATAACAATTAATTAGAGAATGCTGAGTGAGAAACTAAAGCTCACTCTTTTACACGGGACATAGCCCGTTCGTACAGCATCTATTTCGGATGAATATCCATTGGAGTGACCTCTGCACCTGTGGCATGGAAGCAAACCCGGACCGCTATGCTACCACCTACACCCCATCCCATCTCATGTACACATCAAGGTACCAGCAACTCTGCACGGCGAAACGCCTGCCTCTTCACCCCTTGCTTCAGAGGAAATTAATACAAATCGTGCGGTTTGTCGCCTCCATGGAGTTTGAACTCAAGCAAGCGGTTTAGGTTCACTTTAAGGCTACAACACTTTAATGACCTCTATAACCTCACAGGAAACTTTTATTTAGAGCAGCATATGCGTTAACTCAAAATTTCTGTTTTGCATCACACACAAAAAAAAAATGTTTTTCCTTTTCTCATTGAGTCATATTTTACGTTATGGTAAATTTTGTTTACCGAAAACTCTATCGGTAGGATCGGTATCCTATGATGGAGTCAAGTGAAGTATGCTTCTCCAAATCCAAACACGTGAATTTATTTCTATCCAACGAAATTACCCGGGCATTTTTGATTCCAATACCGCTTCAATTCAGAGACATGTTCATGGTTGATAGGTAGTTACTTAACACCGCACTGGAGCAACACAGCGGGATATTGGTGACGGTCCGGGATCTATCAATGAGGGAACGATCCAAGCACAACTCGTCCTTTTGGAGCAAGGTCAGATGAATACATCAACACCTGAGCAGGCAGCTCGCTTTTAAAACTGCTACACCAACCCATTTGAGAGCCAACCAACCGGTATAGTGGTTAAGGTGTTAGCCTCTAGATCGGAAGGTTCCTGGTTCGAATCCTTGTCCGAGCAAGGATGTTTGTAAGCGTATGGTGTAGAGGCGGCTGGTGCACCTTAAATCTGTCGTGGCCGAAAGTCCTCACGTTGGATTGGTGTGGAAGTTTGGAGAGTGGGGTTTCAACTCGGGTGTTGCTTCGTTATCTGACCGTGGTTCAAAATGACGAGGTGTTGTCCTCGGATCTTTCCCTTAAGAGACATTCCGGACCGTCGTCAATTGCCCGTTGTGTTACTCTAATAGGACGTTAACTAAAATTACCAATACCATTACCACGCCATTTGAGGCCACGACAGATTTAACGGACGTCATTCCTCGTGTGCACGGCGGTCTTTACTGGACCGAGGTTCATCCTTTCCGATAGTTCTTCAAATCCGAGACAAGCGCTTGGAGTTGGAGAAGGAATTTATTTTCCTATTCTATTCTGATTTGTATTGCCTCGGACTTTTTAGCTATAAAAATGTCTGCTGGAGTAAACAGTCGGGTGTAGCAGTTTCTCTTTCTGCTCTTCGATTTTGTTTCGGTGTGCTTTATTTCCCTAGAGGAGACTCTGGGGTATCTTTTCTGGAGTCCCTCAATATTTGAAGATATCAGGATGGGTTCTCGATTGTTTGTACTGAGCGGAGACCGATAAATGAGGCCTGGGTGATATATCACGCGATTATATCATGAATTAGATTCGAGTTTTTGTGAAGACATCGATTTTCTTGCTGCATCGAGAAATATTTTGTTCTTATTAGATATTTAATGTTTTCGTTTATGCTTCTTTTGTGACTCAAGCGCCTTTAAACCTTTGCGACTACTCTATTTAAAGCTAACTGGTCGGAAATGCTCCTATTTTCAACATCTTCGCGACTTTTTGAACATTTTGCCAAATTTGTTTGAAAATTCGTGAAAAGTCTATGAATATTTCGTTCGATTTTAACAAATTCAGTAGTTTTGCCCGTTAACTTTTACGCTGCGGCGCTTAGATTTTTTCAATCGTCTCACAGAACGGACCTTTAGCCTGCATGTCCGACCCTTCTACCCAAATCACCTAACTTGAGCGACAGAGCCTTGAGTGGCATATACGTCTGACCGTTTCCTTTCATAGTATTGTGTGGCGTATCGTTTGGCTTGAGATAGATATCACTGGAGCGGCCTTCTGCCTTTCCCCCAAAGCTTTCACACCTCACGGTCGACATAGTTAGTTACCGAACAAAAGGCGGAACCCTCTAGAAGGTCAGTCGCTGACAGCTCGTAAAGGGCGATCGATGCCAGCGGTCACTTAAAAGAAGGATAACATCCACAGTAAACAGATCCATACCATGACGCTGGTGCAAACGAAATTTTATTGGTAACAGTTGCCCATCTGCCGCAGCGTAAATGCTAAGCGCCAAGGAGTGGCAACCATGAAATTATTAACCTTTTGACTACGGTGTAACGTCATGAGAGCATCCAAAATCATTAAGCAGAATCGTGGGATCTCACAACGGTAATCGTTCCCCAAGTCCACCCCCTGGTGACGACTGGAGGAGGCGGGCTGGGAAGAGACACTTTGGAACAGAGGCTTTTTCTGGCCGCAGACGATTTGAAAGAATTTTATCTTTAGGAGGCTGTATTGTATCAGTGATGGTAGTAGCTGTATAAATTCTGTAAGAAGTTTAATTTTTAATATAACTATTTTAACCAGGAAGTGGTTTTACTTTTTCGTCTGTACGGTACAACGGCTATAGATATAACAAGTACGATTTTTTCTTAGCGCGATTCTTGTAACTTTCAAGGTCCAACTGATGTACTGGCCGTTGCTTAAAATTCTTTCTTGACGCGGTCATGGTTCAAATGCTGTACCGGCCGTTGCCTAAAGGTTAGTTTAAGAATATGTATTTGCGTGTGCCGAGTAAACTTTATTTGGTAAATATTTAGTTCTTAACTTTAAATTTCCCTTGCCGAGATCTACGTCTGTTTCATGCTCACTGAGCACTACTTGTACCTCAAAAAATTTCCCCCACTCTCTCCAAAATTATTCTAAAACAGAAGCGCAATGGAATATCCCTAAATCAGCGTCTTCATCCATTACGGATTACTCGGAACATTATATCCTCAAGAACACAAAAGCAAAAGAGCTCAATAAATTTAAAAACGGCCCTTCTCATCATCTTCAGACGAGAACCATCTATGGGATTGCAGAGCATGTATGGGCAGAGGTAGATAAAAGCGGTTGAAAAGGTCTTCGCGTTTTTATTTAGATGCGGGCTGATCCCAATTTCGAAAATGGATGCAATTTGTTTCAGGCTCCCGTTTTCCCCGAAAGGAGACCATCTGGAATTTGAGGGATTCGCTTCTCCCAAATAAATTCCGGGTAATGTGATGTGTTGCTTTATGAAAAAAAGGAGGCATCCTATCTTTCCTTGATCCTACTCCATTCCTTTTAAAGGATAAGGGATATAAAAATATTTCTACCTCCTCCTCGGGAAATGAGATTTTTTTTATTTGATCCTTTTTACCCTGGGAAACGTTTTACCTGGGTATGCCCGAAACCTTTCAGGATTTGATTAAATTTGATCAGCGAAATTATGATTTGGGGGATGCGGATTCGGGCTTTTTTTGCATAGCGTCAAATTAAACATTGAGATGGGAAACTCCGAGGGGGTTGCACGAGGCTTTGGAGATAGTCCGGTCGGAAGAGAAACTAATCAGCAAACGGAGGGTTCTCTTTTCAACCAATGCTCGTCGTGTACGGGGCAGCTGGAGCACGTAAAGTGCCTCAAATGTGTCCTCATGTTAGCGTGGTGTGCTAGCTCAAGTGTGTGTGTCAGCTGACAGTGTTTCAAAAAGAGGTGTGCCGACCCACCGGTCTGGTGGTTAAGGTGTTAGCCTCCAGATCGGAAGGTTCCTGGTTCGAATCCGGGTCAGTACATGGTTGTTTGTTAGCGTATCGTGTAGAGGCGGCTGGTGCACCTTAAATCTGTTGTGGCCGAAAGTCCACACCTTCTGTTGGTGTGTAAGTTTGGAGAGTGGGGTGCCAGTTCAGGTGTTTCCTCGTCATTTGACCGTGGTTCAAAATGACGTGGCGTTGTCTTCGGATCTTTCCCTTAGGGGATTCATCCCAGGCCGTCGTCAATAGCCCACTGTGTTGCTCAAGTGCAACATTAATTAGGAATTACCATCCCAATGAGATGGTGTCCGTTAATTTTTTCCCTTCGGTATGAATTACGGTTTGTCGCCAATAGTCCGTTGTGTCGCTCCTTTGCGACGTTAATTACATGGTCGCGTTTTACCTGCTTATGCCCGAAACCTTTTAGGATATCATTAAATTTGAGAAGCAAAATTATAATTGGGGTTTCGGATTTTGGATAGGAAAACCCTTTTTGGGATAGCGTCGAACATTGAAACCCGAGGGTTCCATGTGGTTTCTTACGGTCGATGTAAACCGGCTGGAAGAGTGGCGAACTGTTCGATATTAAGTCCAACCAAAGACCGTCATGTACCTGGGGAGCAAGTTAAATCTGTCGATGTCAAATCCTCAAGAGGCCATCGTGACTCAGTGGGTATGTCTACTGCGCTGCAACCTTCGAGTTCAAGGCTGCACAGGTTCGATTCCTGTCAGGTGCCTGATTCCAGTAAAATGTTCATTGCGTGTCCATTACTTGATGTTATATGTCCCGTGTCTGGTGTGTCATGACCAAATATGTGTTTGTGACGTGAAACCCCCAAACCAACCCCTCAAATGACCTCACGTTGTCGCTGTGTGGCATTTTTATGAGTGACCGGAGTGTGTTCCCTCTGATGTTTTATTGAAACTCGACGATACCTCGGCATTAGCAAAACTCACGAAATCTTCATCTTGGAAATGTGGAAAGGCTGATTCCAAATCTTCAAAAGCATGAAACCATTTCTTAAAATTTCATCCGTATTCTTCTGAACACTTCAATTATGGTCCGCGGATGACGATTCAAAAATGAGCGGTGGCGAGAAATTCTTCTCGTTTGATACAATTGGGAAAATGTCTCAATCACTCACGAAATCAGACAACTTGAATCGTTGCACGAGCTAGTGCCGGATGTTCCCTTCGGGAAGGTTCCCGGAACGTCGACACTAGCCCGTCGTGTTGCTTCAGTGCGACGTTAATTCACCTTCCTACCACGAGGTAGTATGAAATGCAATAGAAATGCTAGAATCCTGTTAGAAATGTTCCAATATTGTAATAACGGGCGTTGTACAAGATTTTGCATCAAGAAGTTTGAAGATATATGGATATTGTAGAGTAACAAATATTTTTTATTCTATCCTGGCTAATTAATTTACAGTGATACTCTATTATTTACAGTCAATTTTATAACATTTAAAAAATAGCAAACAGTCTCCACCGGAGACTTTACCTCCAAAGTCTGGGCCGTCTCTAGCTGACGCCCTACCAACGACCCAACTCTTCTCGAGTCTGTGAAACAATCACCATCGTCGACCCAAACTTCTCTGCTCCAAGCCTCGAAACCCCAGTCCCGTGGGAACAAAATTCTTGAACAGTTTTCCATCGTCCGAACTTCCAAAAGGGGAGCTTCCCAGCCTTTTCACTCCTATTCCAACTGCTGGCCATTGTCCGACTCAGAATGATTTCAGCCAGCCTGGCGCCTGTTGAATCAAGATCTTCTTTTGACCCTTTGCTACAATAAGTTGATTTTGGTTTGTTGGGTTTTAAGTGCGCAAGGACCACGCTGACCAGTGGCCAGACAAGACAACCTCAAGTAATGGACCTACACATTGAAGGTAGCTAGGGAAATTATCGTCGCACTGCAGCAACAGGACGGATTACTGGCATCTAAATTACTGTATTATAATTAAATTAAATGTAAGTTGCTGTGGATGATGTTTGGAATTTGTTAACCTCAATTTGATTGTTCCTTCTCTGACAAAAGAGTTTCTAAAAATAAAATGACCACAATGTTTTATAGACTCACATAAAATTGCCCAATACTGCTTTCTACCAGGAATAAAAACTTGCGCCACTACCAACACGAGATTCATACACTTCGCGAAATTGAAAATACTAAACTGCTTCACAAAATATTTTCGAAATGCCCCCATATTCTCCGCGATCCGAGACAACGAAAATATTCCACCAGACGCCACCTCCGCGGCAGTGGAATTGACAGATCTCCAATAAAGGACCCGAAAAAGTATTCTTTATTCAAAAAGTCGCCAAGAGAAAGAAGTTCTCGCTACTCAATTCCTCCCGAATCTTAACAAAAAAAAAAACCTTATCGATAATTTTTCCCCCTCCAGGGCAAAAATGCAGACATTTTGAAAGACCTCTTCTTCGAGTCTCAGACTAAACCGAATGGTTATATATAGATGAAAATGGTAAAAAGCAAACTTTTTTTTTTGCAAATGGCTTTTGTCGGGAGGCTTATACTTTCCGCCTCCTGCGCCGGTGGCAGGTAAAGATAACATTAGGTTCTCTGAAAAGCTTTTCAAAGCCCATCAGCGTCAGTGAACCCCTCACAATAGATTCTTCCGTGGAAGCCTGCAGGAATTAAGTTATTTGCCGAGATACCTGGGCCGAGAGGACTTGGGAATAATGGGAAGTGAAGTTTATTTCCGCAGCACCCGCGGACTCTGAGTAGTCTTGCATGCGTGTTTTAACGAATCCGCGACTATTTTCTCAGAACTGAAACTATTAGTAGGAACTCGACTCCACTACTGTTTGTTCCACCACGAGAACCGATCATGACGGTAAGTCCAGCAGGTGGCTGTTTACATGGTAACAGGGTGGTTTATTTCGAGTGGGGTAATAGTGTTTGTTCCACCACGAGAACCCATCACTACGGTCAGTGAAGCGGGTGGTTGTTTCCATGGTAACAGGGCTGGTTCACTTCGAGAGGGGATAACTTAATTTTTTTCCCTGGAATACAGGAGTGTCACGGCTAAATTGTGATGGGTTGGTTTGGGATTTTCAGGAGCGAGGTTATTTCGCCTCAAATTTAAACATCACGGCAACATACTTGAGGCCACGACAGACTTATGGTGCTCCCATTTCTTTAGTTGGACCGAGTTTCAAACTCTCAATCCCCGGTTGCTAATCCGCTAGTCTTCCCGGAAAAATGTTCAGTTCATTCGACGGTTTCCAAAAAATCCCGCCATGATACAGTGGATTCGCCCTTTTGGGTGTATTTCTCTCTTCTGTATCAGTAAAACTTTCATTAAGTGTGTATTACTTGATATTGTATGTCGTGACTGTTGTAGCATCTCCAAACAGAGCCTTTTCACCATAAAAAACCCCAAAATACACCAATACTCATGCATCAAGTATCATTTTGTGTTTATAATGTACCTTTCCATAGTACTTTTGGGGCTGTTTTAGATCAGTGGGTAAACCCTTTTTTTTGTGTTGGCAACCCGTGAGGTCTAGGCGGTGCAAGTTGGAACCCTATCGGGTGTGATTTCTCTCTTCTGCGTGAGTAAAACTTCCATTGTAGTACCTTTTATATGAGCCAAATACTCGGGAAAAAGGAGTGTTAAACCGGTTTTTTCTACTCCGCTTCCCCTACGTGGGGAAAAAGGGAGGAAATACGCGGGTTGATTTCAACCCTAGTCAAGTCCAGTGTTTTTGAGGTTGCCCTCCTTTCCCATAATGCATTTCGTATCCCACAATCCCTCGAGCTTTGTTTATATTCGCTCTAAAAAATGGAGAGCGTTAACTCAACAGAAAAAATTAAGATTTATTCCGATCGGTGGACACATGCCGAGGTAGTTGCGCTGATAAATCTTTTGGATTCGTATGTAATGCAAAAAAAAAATTGGACAGCACCGTAAGAGACGGTGATATTTAAAAAAAAATTCCCCAAGAGCTGAGTAGCACTGACTTTCAGAGGAGTGCTATTGGCCTATAAACGGGTTCTTATTTGTCGACGCGGATGATCTTTCACTCTCGAATTACCCGGGTCGATTGGTTTGGTCTGGTAAACGATACTTGTGTGTGAATGTGTACTTGACATTTGGCACCTTGTGTGTGGCTCAGCGTGGCCAAGTAGTTCCGTTGCGCCATAAAAACCCCGTCAACCCACCTTGCGCCATAAAACCGAACCGGCCCATCAACCCTCCCATTAATTCTCTGCCCAACTTCAGACCCAACTTTCAAAACGAATCTCCGTCCGCAACGGATCGGTTGCCCAGGGAAGTTGCTTCCTCTGGGATCCCTTTCCCCGGAACCCATTGTTCCTCCATCCCTCATGTCGCCGGACACTCTCCGGAACACCGGAACTAATTAAGATAAAGATCCTCGCCGTGCCCCACCCTCCTTTTAAGGCACTTCCGCGCCCTCGGCTCGCTTGGGAGGTCAAACGGGAGACAGCGAGAGTCTTTGAGCTTTAATCTGCAAATTACAGCCTCCTGGGAGTAGGGGGAGGTTTCGGGGATAATTGGGGTGAACCCCTCCCCATGGGGCGTTGGAAACATCGTGTTGCTTGAGAGTTTACCCTTTTAGTGCTTGATTGTCCAGACGCAATATCTCGTCGTCGGAGAAAAACTAACCGAATAGTGATGGACGAGGTATCTCGTCACTGGAAAGAAACTGATGAAATCTCGATCTCGTATTTTGTTTCGTTGTTTTGTCTTTCAGTTTTTGTTGGATATTCCTCTTTTGTTTCAACTGTTTAAATGTAGCTAATATTTCACATGTAAATCTGGCTTGATTTGCATATGAACACCCATTTAATTGGATTGGTCAGAGCTATATATACATATATATGTACGCGAAGTTAGTTTATATTCAAATCTTCCGGATCCAAATACTGGATATTTGTATTGTGAGGATTCATTGATGGAGTCCATCCATTGATCCTCCCAATGCGAAATCTAATCCCCGAAGGAATCCGCAAGTGTTTGACTCGATCTCATCCCTAAGTGCGTCTTAATTCAGAGACCTGTTAACGGTCGACCCATTTCTTCTCTTTTGAGAATTTATTTTTGGAGTTCGGTGTGACCTCGCCCTGAGAGGATACCTACTCCGAAGCCTTGAGAGGCTGAACACTGTAAGTCCCCGAGACTTTTCTTAGACGGAGCGTCCTAGAGTTCCTGGTGTAGATCGTCACCAGACGTCTATAGTGAGATCCTGTGCGGATCTGTGGTGAATCGTCGCCGACGAAGCGATCTCCTCCCGGTATAAAATTGTACGAGCGTAGAACTACTCTAGAACCGTTCTTCGGTGTAGAAATTTCTTCCGCTGGAGACTTTCTGCTGTTAGATTACAATTGCAATCTTCTGTTAGAATTGAGTTGAGACAACCTGTCCAATCTAATTATTACAGACCTATATCTAATTTCATAGCCTTGTATATAATTTACCATTCATCAAGATCTGTAAATAAAAATTGTTATGCTGATTAAACTAGACTGTTCTCTGCAGATTCTTTATCTGTACGCTACCTATCATTGCAGTATGCTCTTTTATAAGTTGCCGTTTTACTGTAAAGTTTACATTTTAATAAACTTTTAAATTTCCCATTGGCTGTCTATTTTTTCTATGCATCCTGCACTTCGCGCCTTTGCTAGATTCTAAGCCCATTTATATTCCTGTTTTATTATTACAGTCCTAAGCGGAACACCCTGTATTTCAGATCGACCATTTTCTCCTTTTATGTTGATAATGACATTTTGATACAAATAGTCACCGTTTCATATTTTCGATTAAAGTGTTTCTTTTTCGTCTTCTTTACCCTCAATTTTTATCATCTACTTTTTATCGCTTGGTTTTGGCTGCTTTCAAAAAATTTTCTCATTGAATTTAATTTGGTCTACTTTTGACGCAGCTGTTCCTTTGCTGGATCTTGCGCCCTAACAATGAAGCAAACCTTTATTGGGTGCCTGTCTATTCATATTGTGTCATACAACCCAAACTAACCCAAATGGTCGTGAACATTCCCGAGCAGTGCTTTGTTCATAAAAATCAGATAAAATTCCTCAGTCAATCAAAACACAGGAACCACTTTATAATCTTTCCATAGCGACTCCATCGGCTGTGTTAGAAATTGCGTCTCTCTGTCACCCAACTTGTCACGTGTTGAATCGATAAACTTCCTCTCACAGCACTCACTTCGCGTTCATCTGAGGTCGCACCACTCTAGGATTCAACCCTCCAAGCGATATCGTGTTCATCAATATCTGACGCATTTTGCTCATGCCGGATATCTCTATAAAGACTCTTTTGTTCTGTTGAATTTTCTTCTAATGACTAGATGGTCCATCAAGATCTGGCCAGTTTTGCTCCCTCTAGGAGGGTTAAGAGAAGCTTTTGCTCCTTTGTTTTAACGATTTATGTTACTGCCATTCTATTTGGAACTAAGTGCTTTGGATGCGAACCGTGCGTTTATCAAAATCAAATAAAATCCTATAATCCATCACCATAAGAGCCACTTTATAATAACTCCGCAACGATTCCATGGACCATGTTCGAAAGTGCGTTCCCCGAAGTTTGAGGCCCTAGTCGAGTTCATAAACGTCTATTCGCAGCACTCGCTTCATCTGGCCCACTTTGTCAAAATGAAGAAAAATGAAGACGGTGACATGACACAGGACTGTCTGCGACATCGGTTGCGCTCGACGCCAGATGTCGCTGTTGCTTTGGAGCCTGCTATAATGCGTATAATGGAAAGCTCTCGGCCATTCGTTATCGATGATGAGTAAATAGTGAGCTCCTGCAGGTACTATTCACTTAGTGATCGGGAGTGCTATCGATCGCTGGGCGAGTTGAGATTCTCTTGTGTGTGAATGTGTAGATCCGTCGCAGGGCTCAGGAAAGCCGCCTGCGAACTGGACCGGAGTTTTTGATCCTACGAGTGATTTCGATGAGATACCTCGTTCATCATGGTTTTACCAGCTTTGCTCGTGACATCTCGTCATTAAGACCTAGTCGGTTTTTCGAGTCATATATCGCGTCCATCGTGTTCCGGCCAGTTTTGCGAATGACGAGATATCTCGTCATCAAGACCTAGTCGGTTTTTTAGTCATATTAACGGGCCCGCCCCGTTCTCGCTAACCACCCGGATGATTGCTTCGCTACCCTCAAAGGTTCGCTATGCGAACCGATGAAGACATGTGTCCTAGCAGAAGGTATTGTTTACAAAATATGATATTCCAAAAAAAAATGTTTTTCAAATCTAAATTTGCTGTATTTCAGAAAACATATATACATTACCTCTAAAATTACAATTCAAATGAAAACTTTGAGCCAATTTTGACTCGAAATGTGAACGTTGCTTTTGAAATTGAATACTCAGCATGTGTTTGTGTACATTTCCCCAGCACTCGAACCACCCACACTTTTTCATTGAGTTTGTTGCCGAAAGTTGTAGTGCAAGCGTCTTGTTGAACTATAATTGTTGGCCCTGAAAAGGACCGCTTTTTAAATGTCCCTGAAAAGATCCTCCGCTTTCTTTGATTTCTAATTCTAAAGTGCAAGAGCTCGACTTAAATTCTTTTTTTTTCAATAAAATTGCATCCGATAACGCTATAAATTCAATTGATGCTCGAGGCCTTGTGGTAAACAAACAATCGTACAATGTTGCCAAAACGCGTTATTAAATAACGTCTTTTTTGCGTGCCACGTAAGAGGATTATGTAGATAGATATCGCGTTTATGATGGTCTGACCAATTTTGCTAGTGACGAGATACCTCGTCATCAAGACTTAGTCGGTTTTTCTAGTCATCATGGTCTGGCCAACTTTTTTAGTGACGAGATGCCTAGTCCGAACAAACACCAAGGATGTTAAATACCCTACGTATCAAAATAAACAGTAGCTGCAGAGAGTTACTTTTAATAAAACAATGTTTTTACAACCTGGTGCACGGGCTTCACGGACCCGAAGTACTCTAGAGATCTTTCCTTCTCCCGTGGGGTTTATGGCGCATCTCGTCTGCTTTTGGACCTTGCGTCATAATCCCAATCCTTCTTTTCACATTTTTTACTCGACATTATCTGGTGTTTGGTTAAGAATGGCCATAGAACGCTTGAGACATCCAACCTTTACCCATTCAGCGTTAGTGTACAAAAGGGACCCGTTGAATCCGTCGTGGCCTCAAATGTCCTCACGTTGGCGTGGTGTGGACGTTTAGAGAGTGGAGTGCCAGCTCAGGTGTTGCCTCGTCATTGACCTTGGTTCAAAATGACGAGGTGTTGTCCTCGAAATTTCCCCTTGGGGGATTGATCCCGGACCGTTGTCAATAGCCCGTTGTGTTTCTCTAGTACGATGTTTTTTTTTAAATGCCAATTCCTGTCTGCTTCATTCCTTCCACAAACCAACATCAGATGCGGAAATTCACGGTTTGTGTCGAGACACAATATATTTTTTTACCAGATTGTATGAAAGACAAAGGTAGGTAGAATTTGATTACATCGGACTATTGGGACGGTACGGGGCCACAAAGGCAGAAGGTCGCTTCGGTGATATCTATCTCACGACAAACGATACGCCACACAATACTATGAAAGCAAAGCGTCAGTCCAAATGCCACTCAAGGCTCTTTCGCTTAATTAGGGGGACATGCAGGCGGAAGAATCGTTCTATGAGACGATTGAAAAACCAAGCGCGTAAAAGTTTATAAACGATATTCGATGTCAATCGAATCAAAGTTTTAAAATATTCGCATACTTTTCTTTTAAATTTCGAATCCAATAAATCCTGAAGGAGAAACGTCAATCGGATGATGCTCACTTACCCAAACCGAATGAAGGGATCGTTCCCAAACGGGAAAAAAATGATTCCGCAGCTATTAGCTCAATCCCTAAAGTCATTTTCCACGAATTCATATATTTGTTTTTATTTTTCATAGCGTATGTTATTGCTCCTTTCGGAATGAAGATATAGATGATGAAAGTAATTTAACGCTATCAACGGGAAATATGGCCGCAAAAAGATTATAGGAAGCGAATATCTCCGGGGAGCTATTACGTTTCGCTATTTGGCAACAGTTCTTAATGGCACGAGGAATCCGGAGAACTTCATATAATGGGAATTAGGTTTTATTTCAACCCATTATCAGAGAAATAAATACTCGCGTGTCTCTGGTTTTGATTGAAGGAAAAATAGATCGTGTGGAGAGGGCGTATTCATTTGTGAGAGTATTTTAACGATGCGACTGAAATGCTTCCAGTTTGAAAATATGATAGATTTATTTCTCCTGTGACGTCATGGGTAGGTAGTTTTTTAACCTTTACGATACGGCAGATAGACTATTGTTACCACTAAAATTTGGTTTGCACCAGCGACACGGTATAGATCTGTATACTGTGGATGTTATGCCACTTTCAAGTGACCGCTGGTATCGATCCCCATTTACGAGCTGTCAGCGACTGACCTTTTAGAGGGTTCCTCATTTTGTTCAGTATCTTACCCTGTCGACCGTGAGAGTTCGGTCCGGTGATATCTATCTCACGCTAAACGCCACACAATACTATTAAAGGAAAGCGTCAGTCCTAGATGCCACTCAAGGCTCTAACGCTCAAGGCAGGTTATTAGGTAACGGGAGGGGGAGGGGTTGGGACGTGCAGGTGAAAGAACCGTTCTGTGAGACGATTGAAAAAATCTGAAGCGCCGCACGCAAAGGTTAACGTCACACTGGAGTTAACGCATCGGGCTATTTGCCTAAGTTCCAGGAATCAATACGAACGGGAATAATTCGTGGACGTCTCGTTATTTTGAATTAAGATGACGAGGACAACACCTGAGTCGGCACTCCACGCTCCATACTTGAACGTGCACCAGCCCCCTTGACCACGACGATGGCTTCGAAATTACTTGCTGTTGTCCTTGGATCTTTCCCTTTCCGGTTGACCCGGACCGTCGCCAAAAGCCCGTTGTGTTGGCCCAGTGTGACGTTAATTATTTCCCATCTTCCTTGAAATAGAGTTGTTCTGCTCCAATGAGAATCAGGCTTTATCTTTCTTTACATTGCTATTAATATTTGATCGTGTCCTGTGGTCAGTGTGTTCTTTCGTGGACCATTAAACCCCACAAACCAACCCACATGATCCGATGACGGAGTGCGGTTCAAGTCCTCCTGTATGCTCATCACGCCATCTACCGCTGATCCAATTTCTGGAGGCACGAAATCCGATATCTCGTTTTCTTCCGTTCTTTGGGCAAGAATTTCTCCGGTTACTTCTGTGGGATGGAAACGGTCTCTAAACAATATCCTGCTTCGCTGCGTGTCTCTTTGATATGTCTTATATATCTAATGTCTCTCATACTTTTGGTCGTGCTCGGATAATGTCACCATTGTGGCGTGGCGAAGGGCTTGGCAAATAATAAAACAGACGAAATGTCCCATTCCATGATTCATTAGTCCACCGATACATGAAAAATTGTGTCGTTATCCAAAAGTTTTGTGGGATTAAAACAATGTGGTATGAAATCAGCTTGTCAACAAACGTGCTTCCATTGTTTCTCTGCGTGTCTCCTTAAATCCGATATTTTTTTATTTCGCTCGGGAAATGTCACCATTGTGGTGTTGAGAAGTGAAGCAATCTTGAAAATGGAACTGACCTATGAGCAGCGTTGCCAAAGTGACGTCATCTTTCGAATTGACAATATTTTAAGCTAAAGTCTCGATTTCAGATTTTGCGCGGTATATGGGCTTCTGTAGTTTGATCTTGCATCAATAAATTTATGTTTGTTGCATAAAAGGCGTTTCGTTTGATAGTGATAAGCACCCAACATCGGGTAGATACAGCGCTGAAGACGTTTGCAGACTTTCGGGGATTTAACAGTGGCGTAGTCTTGTCGAATAATACAGCAGAATGAACGTTACATTACATCTCCAAACATGAGTTCGCCGATGGTAAAATAGCCTAGAACTGTAAAATTGTGTCGTTTCCCACAAATGTTTTATGGATCGTGGGATGAGAACAGTCGGTATGCGATGAAAAGAGTGGGTATGACAACAATCGGTAAACAATCTTTTGCTTCGATTGTTTCGCTGAGAGTCTCTTTGCTGTCTTATGTTTAATGGTACTTTTGTCTCTGGTTCGGATGACGTCACCATTGTGATGTAGCAGCGGTGATCTTCTTGTCATGTAATGAAACAGACTGAATATCGTATTAGATCTCGATACATGAGTGTATTAACGCCGAATTCGCGATGTGTCTTCTATAAATGAGTGGTATGTGGTTGCCCGATTGGAAGAATAGCAAATTAGCTAACGGAGACTTGCGAATTCGAACCAAGTCAAGTAGTTGAATATCTCGGAGCCCATGAGTGGTGAGAGATTTCTCAAGTTCCACCATGAATATGGGGAGGGGATTTTTTGTGTGTGATTGTGTCAGTTGAGCTACTTTACGCACAGGAAATTCATGATTAACTAGCTCATTTTTGATGTCCACAACTTCGGTTTCCCTGAGAAGGTTCTTGATTACCACTTTAACAGGTTTTTCATAGGTAATGGTAATGGTAATTTTTAGTTAACGTCGTACTAGAGCAACACAACGGGCTATTGACGACGGTCCGGAATCAGTCTCTTAAGGGAAAGATTCGAGGACAACACCTCGTCATTTTGAACCACGGTCAGATGACGAAGCAACACCTGAGCTGGCACCCCACTCTCCAAACTTCCACGCCAACCCAACGTGAGGACTTTCGGCCACGACAGATTTAAGGTGCACCAGCCGCCTCTACACCATACGTTTACAAACATCCATGCCCGAACCCGGATTCGAACCAGGAACCTTCCGATCTAGAGGCTAACACCCTAACCACTATACCGGTTGGTCGGCGGTTTTTCATAGGATGGGGATATGATGAAACCCTCTATCTTTCTTTGTCTAAGGAAGGCGGTGATTCCACTGTGTCGTTCAGGGGTTTGGGTGGTGATCTTGACATATTCACCGGCAAGCTTGCTCTTAATGGTATTTCCAAATGTTCCTTTTAGAGTTCCAAGTAGAGCGGGGATGCTCTCAATCAGTTTAATCATTATGGGTTCAATTTTTGTGCGTGAGGTGTTTATGTCTTCTGGTAGTTTTTCGAATCTATTGCTTGTAGTGATTGGGTTTGGCAGAGGGGCAAGGATATTGCGAGAGCGAGTTCGAAAAATTCCAATCGGGACGCATATAACTATAAGCCGACCAACCGGTATAGTGGTTAAGGTGTTAGCCTCTAGATCGGAAGGTTCCTGGTTCGAATCCGGGTCCGGGCATGGATGTTTGTAAACGTATGGTGTAGAGGCGGCTGGTGCACCTTAAATCTGTCGTGGCCGAAAGTCCTCACGTTGGGTTGGCGTGGAAGTTTGGAGAGTGGGGTGCCAGCTCAGGTGTTGCTTCGTCATCTGACCGTGGTTCAAAATTTCGAGGTGTTGTCCTCGAATCTTTCCCTTAAGGGACTGATTCCGGACCGTCGTCAATAGCCCGTTGTGTTGCTCTAGTACGACGTTAACTAAAATTACCAAATTACCATATAACTATAAGCCACGAACAATTTTAAGCCTACTGATTCGTTGGTTTCTCACCCCGTGATCATGACGTCACTCACTCATAGTGCGCATGCGTGAGAAGCATCAATATTTACTTGTAATTGATCAGTGGAGATTTTATTAACGATTCTCAATCAACTGTTCTGAACACCTTTTATACAATAGACAATGCACGTTTTCAAGATGACAATGAACATTCTTACAGTTCGAAAACATATAGTATATACAATTTTATACCTCAGAGTAAAAGTATCGTATGTATTCGATGGTAGGGTTTTTATCGTAAGAGGCATTTAAACTATTATAAGTCTTTAACCTTTTATTTGTCTTTAAAGCATCTTAATATAAAGAAAAAGCCCTTTACTAAAACTTTTAATATGTATCCTGTAAAATTTTCCAAATGTCAGTTACGATAGTTTACCCTTGAGGTACAGAATTGTAATTACATTTCACAGATCATAGGCATTTGAATATTTTGGTTTTCGACAAATGTCTCCATTTCTATTGACAGTTATTTTAGAATTATTATAGACTCTGTTTTGTTAGGTATATCATCAACGTTCGAAATCACTAAAATCATTGCATTCAGTAAATTTGTAAAGATTTTCTAATGTGTTTTCTCTTTCTTTCGAATATTTTTCCATGTTGATTTTTAACTATGAATGTGTTAAAGTTGCAATTTTGTGATCTTATTTGGACAAGTTCTCAGGTTTTGTATTTGCACTGAATCACAGGGGCTCAATTTACTCAGATTTAGAAACGAAAGCTTTCGGAACTGATAGAGAATAATTGACAGAAACTGATAGCGAATAACAATTTTTTCATAGAATCCTCAACAAACAACTGAAAAGAATTTGACAAGATCTCAAGTCTTAGTTCTCGTGTTTTACATTTGCACTAAATCACCTAAGCACAATACGGGGTAAAAAAAAAACGAAATCAAGGAGTTTTACTGAGAGCAGTGAGCACCAGGAGACTCAGCATTGCACGTAAATATTGATACTACTTCCCACGCATGCGCATTCATCGTCGTCATAGATGACGGTGAGAAACCAACAAATCAACGGGCTTAAAAATTTTCCATAGCTTCTATTCGAGTAAAGGTAGGTTGTATGCGTCCGGGATAAAACCCGGAGGGACGGATTCAAGGTAGATCCTATTGCAAGCGCGATTGGTGCACGTTTAATCTGTCGTGAATTCTGGATTCATACACGTACGTGAATTTATAACTAACTGGAAAATTGTGTTTTCTACAAATATTTTATCCCTGTGAAGTAATGTAGGAGCAAAATATTAATTAATCAAATACATTTTCTCTCTGTCACTACAATCATTGCGAGTTCGAATCCAACCAAAGACCGTCGTGTACCAAAGGGGGCTCGAGCACGTTAATTCTGTCGGGGCCTCAAACGTCCTCAAAGTTTGGATTGTTCACTATACATGTTGCAATATAGTCTTGCTATTGTTAATCGAAACCTTTTAAGTTGAAATAAATAACTTGTAAAGGTATCCGGCTGAGTCGGATTGTGGTGCCAAAACCGCAACAACACCAAATGATTCCTCGAAACATTCCACGTTGACCCCGGAATCAACAGCCGTCCCAATGCCAGCGGCTCCTCCACGTTAACCCTGGGGGGGATAGGAGCAGACGAATAAATCCTGCTTTATTCTAGACAAATGGAAAGATTCCTCATCTTGCTGCACACAAAGGCCACGATAATTCTGGGCACACAACTCTATTTCGCGGCCCGCATAGTTAGTTGGGGAGGCGCTTTCACAATTTACATTTCAAATACATCTCTGATACTAGGTGTTCGATCGGTGTACCGTTGTTATTCATTCCAGGGGGGAGGGGGTATGCGTGTAATTTCGGTCGCATTGTCGGTTATTGTCAGATACGGATATATTGTTTTGCATTGTAGCGTTTTCGCGTTGCGTGAGTTCGGATTTGAATTCAAAATGGCGACTGGTTGGCGAAGCCGGAGCTGCCACAGGCGACTTTTTGCTGCTGCTTTTAAATTTTGGCGAGTATCTCTTTTCAAGAAAAATGGTCTCAAGTTACTAATTTCAAAACCCCGAGGTTCCAGAGTACTCTTTCCTCCTCACTAGTCCTGATCCGTGTTTTAAACTACCGTTTCGGTGTTACATTTTGATCATCCGAAATCGGCGAGTTAACTCGCGAGTTACATTTAACGCATGCGCAGTACTATCTTTTTGCGATGTATTCGAGCAAAACAAAATGGATGACACATTTCATTCTATGCTCAATTACAGTATTCTTGCGACGACTGGACTGAGCCTATCATTACGGAGCACCTGCTGCATAGCAGCTCATCTCCTCGTCATAATATTGCTTAAATGGAAAATTTTTATACGTAATTTTATTGAAATTCAAAAGAAAAATGGAAATAAAGATAGCTGAGTAAACGTAAACAAGCAGCTTGGCGAAAAGATAGATGGCGGCACCTCCGTCGGCTAAGAGGGAAAGGTAGAATATGGCCATGGCAGATGCAAATTCGTCGTAGAATAAAAATTATTCTGTTGATTTATTACGAATGAAAGAAAATTGATGATGCAAGTTACTTTTCACACCAACAACATACACCCATACTGGCAAGTACAAAGATAATCGACAATGCCTTGATTCATTCGTCAAGACATTGTGTACAATTCTTTCTTGCAAAATTTAGGTTTCCGTAAAAGTCCAATTTGAAATTTAAAACCTTTGCATTTCTTTTCCCTAACCCAAATTAAAATGTCGCATGCGTTCTATTGAATCACAATTTGGAATCAATTCTTCGGCGAAGTACGTGCTTGATCAGTATGAATGCAGATTCGTAACCATAAATAATATCACGTGATCGTGAGGAGACGGTAGTAGCCAATCACAGCTAGCGACTCATTTTAATCCCCGGATCACTTAACACGCCGATTGAGAATACCGTTCTTGATAATCCTCGAGTTAACTCTTACTCAACTGATCCTCGAGTTAACTCGAGACTTGTGAATATGGCCGTTATTGTGTTTCTGTCTTGTGTTCGGCACAGTTTGGCCAAGTATGGCCCTTACGCCTAAGAACCGAAAACATCCAAACACTGTCAAAAATTTGATGACTGTTTGAAAACTCACCAAGGTCAATAAAAATTGAGTACCCTTTTTTAACTGATAGACCCTGTTTATTGAAGTCTCTTGAGCAGAATGTAATAAATATTACATAAGTAACCGTCTAATTAAAGTTGAGAAATTCGATTAAGTAGAATTACAGGGTGGTAACTAAACCTGGAAATCGGAAAACTTTCTAATTCTTGAAAAATTAGGGCAATCTCAGGGAAAATTTCCAAATTTCACAACAAATCGGAAATTTTGATAACTTAAACGGCAACTATTATCGTTTGTTCTATTCTTGAATTTGAACTTGTTTGTTCTATTGTTTGATAATCGAATCAATTATATTCGCTGAAATTGTAAATCGAATAAAGAACACTGGGGTCGTAATCTTTGTAAACCTCCCCCGCCGTTTTCTTCGCGACCGCAGCGTCTTGTCGCCGTGAGGCTAGCGATAGAACTTGTGGGATGCAATTTGAAATTGGTGTGACTGATGATTTTTTTTTTGTGCATTAAAATAATATTTTTCGCTTGCAATTACATTGTTGTAGAATTTTTTTCATGTATATTTGCATTTGATTTTTACAATTATGTACAGTAGGATAATTTAGGGTCAGGTGTAACAAGTTCAGTATCAAAATATTTCGTATTTTTTCACTCCAGTTTTTTCAATTGCTATTGTAAGAGTTCCATCAAAGGTACTAACCTTTACAATACCAATTAAAATATGTAGAGAAAAAATACAAAATATGTGTGGAGAATGATCCCGCATCGGACCCTAAATTTTTAAAAATAATGCGTGGATACTGTCTATCGATACTAGTCACAGATCACGACAATTCTTAAGGGTAAAATCAGAGACATTTTTGTGACACTATTAGGGAAATATCAGGATTCATTTTATATATTATTAATATTTTTTAATTTTATATTTTATTATAATATTTCGAGAATTTTGTTGACCCCCTAGTATGACTTGTTCATAAGAAGTGTACTATTTGTTTTAACATATTCTTTATTTCCTTTTTAGGTAAGTCCACACATTCCATCCGAAAATGACCGAGGGGTAAGACCAGATTCATTTAAAAATTGTTTGTTCTTACCATCATAATGTTACATACAGATGCTGAATGAAATTTGCAGTGCAAAGACATCATTTAAGGTTCATGAGTCGAATAAAATATAACTTTAAAAATACTGTGGGATAGTTCAATTATATTAGGTCCATTTTTAAGTTACTTATTAAAGAATTTGTATCCAAATCTAAAGTATTGAAGTATCAGTACTTGTATTTCCTAAGTTTCTGATTTGTTGCGCCAGAGATGCGATGTTTTCGAAATTCGTCATCATTGAGAGGATGACTCATTCCTAATAATACTCCTATGGGGATTTCGATTTGTTTTTAGCCCTACGGCCGACCTTACTCACTGGGATCTAATGTACAGACGTACCATATCTGGGTCAAATCAAACAGTGTAGATTTGTATAGAGGACAGACAGACTTCCTGATTGATATGCGTTTCGACGAACGTAATTGCCCATAATGCGATACCATTTGCTCCAGAAACGATTATGTAAATATATGATATTTCCTTTGTGTCGATTATTGAAATTTAGCCTGTCATAACTATAAGAATGACATGATATCATCGCTATGCTTCAACTAGGGATGTGACATCGATGCCAATGTTTTCAAAACATCGATATTTTATTAAAAACATAGATTTATTTACCATCGATATATTGGAGCCGATGGTTTTTTAACATCGATGTTTATGCTTATCGATGTTTTATTTTAAATGAAACAAGTAAAATTGTAAAAATTTTGAAAATAACCGTATAGCTAAGTATTTGTCAGTGATGGCGACATCCGTATCATCAGAAAGAGTTTTTTCTCTAACTGGTGAGACAATTAGTGAAAAAAGGAGTCGGCTTAAGGGGGAGAAGGTTAAGAAACTTCATTTTTTTACAAACTGTAAATAACAAATATATTAGTGCCTATAATAATTATAGGCCCCAATATTTTTTATTTGCGGGATATAAGAAATACGTTTATTTCCCCCCTCCATAAGTTGATAAATAATAAATAATAATAATTATTGTTATATACCTACATATAGTTGGTAGTACCTATATCAAATTGTTGTAAATATTATTTTCTTTTGTATTATTCAATTTAAAAACAAGATCTGTTAACTGTTCTTTAAAAAAAATTTTGACTTTATTTTGACAGTTAAAAAAATCTCAGTTATAAATTAATAAACACGGCAATTGACAAATTAAATCTCCCCCTCCCCCACCGGCGAATATTAGAGGTTACTAAACCAGTTTTAAAAAATTTGGGGTGGAGTTCAAATACGTTGATGTTTAAAAACACTGGTTTTTGGGCAATGTATTATTAACATCGATGTTTTAATATTGAACATCGATGTTTTAATATTCTTATTATTTAATATGCTAGGGCAACTTTTTGCAACAAATGTAACTTTTTTTCACACGTTTTACGCTGCATGTAAAGTACTAAAACCAAAATTCCTCCTACATGGGGTGTATTGTGAGTTATAACCGCAACATAAATGTAACTTTCTGCATAAATGCAACCACCTGCAACTTTTTAAAATGTACCTTAAAATTAATAAAAAAAATAATTATTTCTTTATTCGATCAAGTGTGTCTTATCTTGCGAACTCCGAAGTATTGCGGATCCAACAAGAAGTTCATGGAAAGAAGGTGTTCGTCCTAACAGACGAAAGTGAAATAAATGGCAAGAAGTAACTTTTAACACATGGGTTGGCACTCTTGATAATCCAGAGGAAGCTTGCGTAATCGACTGCAGAGTTTGCGAGGTGAGTGTCGATCATGAATATGTTGTTCGCCTGGTAGATGACGTTTTAAAATCTGAATGTGGAGCGAAAGGATTTGGCGCTTCTGCTATCCGGTACAGAGCATTGTATGACTGCGGCTGGCGCAGGTTTTCGATGTTAAATAAATTACTGGCCAAGGATTTACCATTCAACGTTCTTCTATAATTAAGAATGTGTTATAATACTTTTGTACATGACTAAAATGGTGAATATATATATATATTTTTTCATCTTTTTCAAATAATTTATTTTAGAATTTAGTGTATTAAAAATAAATGCAATTTTTCCATAAATGCAACTTTAGGGAATGATAAATGCAACTTTTCCCGTTTTTACTGCAACAAAAAAGTTGCCCTACTTATTACTCTACTCTCCAATCCCACTTTTCCCCTTCTCACTTTATGTTTCGTTGTGTTTGGCACAGCTTGGCAAAATAAACACTTGCGCCCTAAAATCCTAAAAACACAACCGGCCAACGTTCAAAACCTTAATGTGTTCATTAATTCCTATTGCGACCATTAAGTTCCATTTCAGTGTTCTTAACCTTAGGGAAATGTGACCCTATGAGTGTATATAGGCAGCGAAAATTGAATCCCTTTCTTCCAATTACGTATTATTTAACGTAAAAAATAGTTTTCCTTTAGAGGAAATTTTCCAAGAAACGCGCCAATTTCGAAGTTTCGACACCAAGCCGTAGTGACTGAAATAAAAACATCGTAATCTGGTTACAAGATTATCGCGAAAACCTCATTAAAAATATAATTTAATTCTAAAGTTGAATTTTTTTTGGTGCGAATGTTCAACGTCTGTTTCAAATGTACTTCATTAGCTCAGTTTGAATCCGAGCTACTAGAATTGCTACTCAAATAGGGTTTAAAAGGAGACTTTTTACTATCATTTTCCCCCGACCAACCGGTCTGGTGATTAAGGTAGTAGCCTCAAGATCGGAAGGTTCCTGGTTCGAATCAGGGGCAGTGCACGGATGTTTGTATGCATATGGTGCAGAGGCGGCTGGTGGACCTTAAATCGGTCGTGGTCGAAAATCCTCACGTTGGGTTGGTGTGGAAGTTTGGAGAGTGGGGTGCTAGCTCAGGTGTTGCCTCGTCATATGACAGTAGTTCATAATGACGTGGTGTTGTCCTCGAAACGTTTCCTTAGAGAATTGATACCGGACCGTCGTCAATAGCCCGTTGCGTTGCTCCAGTATAACGTTAATTAAAATTTACCAATACCAGAAGATATTATTTTTCAACTTGAGAAAATCGTCTAAAAAGCCGAATATCGACGAAAATGTAGCCTTTTTTCAAATGTATTAGTAGACTGAAAAATATTTTATACATGTTTAGGGATAAAGTTTATTTTTTTGGTCCCAAGTTTTGTCAACCATGAAGAGAAGACACCGGTACCTGTTTGCTAGTGTCACAAAAACTTTATTTACAAAATATTTTTTTTTATATTTAAATTTAAATTTTCTATTGAGATTTTCTCTGTTTTATACTTAATGGGCACATTTTGTGTTTTAGTCGTTCCATTTTTGTATCGCAGCATCTGAAATTGCGACTAAAATAGGGCTTAAGAAGACAGTTTGCTGCTATTTATAAGAATTTGTGCTATTTCACAGGGGCTTTTACCAGGACGGTTTTGGAGAGCACCTGGGCCAAAGGCTCTCGATCTCCCGAGTCCCTTGGCGTCGGCAGCCGTACCTGCGAAGCTGTCTCGGTGGCGACGTCCCAAGACAAATTACGACACTAATCGAATTCCCCTAAACATTCTAACACCCTTCAACTTGTTCGATTTTACGAAATTCTTTCCTCAACTTCGCACGTTTTTAATCTCGCGGAAAAGACGAGCCGATTCATCCACAACCACCCCCTCAATCATGCCTTCTGCCGACCCTCCTCCAAAAGAAGGAGGGCCGGATTGATCAGGGCAGTAATTATCTCGGCCTGACCCCTTTTCTTTCCCCTTATTTCACGCTCAACGCCCGCTCATTTGAGGAACTATTTTATTACGCACCAGAGCACGGGGAAGCGTGGGATGGGGATGAGTGAAGAGGAAAAAGTCCTCCGCAGCTACGCTTCAATTGAAAGTCACTCCGGCGTGAATTCGAATTCACCCAGGATTCTATAGAAACCGCACCCGGCCGTTCGAAAAAGGGCCTTTTGAGGGAACAGGGCGTCTTGCACGCCCTGGTGCTCCGGACGGCCTTTGTGCGCCTTCGAGATAGTGCCCTAATGCGGAAGTTAGTAAACAAATGTTTTACTGAGGTGCGTATTCTAGGATCGCGTTATTTTTCTCAAAGTTGTACTGCTGTGTTACGTGGGAGGAGATAAGGGAATGGGCTTCTCCAAATGCACTGTGGGAAGTTACCTGGTTTGGGGGGTTTTTTTTGAAGGGGGGGAGGGGGCTTGCGCTGCCGTCTGCTCGGAACGATATGAATTTCAGATTTGCAGTTCGAACTACGTTTCAGATTTGTTTCACTCAGACATATTTCGGGTTTCCCTTCAGAAATGTTCTAGAAGAGTAACGGATTAGCAACCGGAGGGTTGAGAGTTCAAATCCAACCAAGGTCCGTCGTGTACATAGTTTGCGGGGGTGCACGTTGAATCTAAACGTCCTCACGGCGAGGTGGTATGGAAGTTTGGGGAGTAGCGTGCTAGCTCAGGTGTGACTTCGTCATCCGACCTTTATTCAAAATTATATGGTGTTGTCCTCGAATTTTCCCCTTCGGGTCGCCAATAGCCCGTGGTGTTGTTCCGTCATTAATAAGATAATTATAAGACAAATACCTGGACGACTGAGATAATTCATTAGCAAAACTGTTCCGATCTCAACGGACGAGGTATCAAGTCGAAACCACTTGGGAGTTAAAGTAAGGGGCAACTGCCGCAGAATCTAGTTCATGGAAATTCTTCGAAGAATTTTATCCGAGTTTCGCCTTTACACCCAACTTCGAAGAAACGATTCCAGAACCACATCTTCGTGCCGGAAGCACTTCTCTCTTCCTCTTCCGGCCGCCCGAGGCAATGAAGAACCCACCACCCCACACTGCTCCACGCTCCCAAAACTATTCCATCTCAAACAGGTGCGCGAAGCTCGAACTTCCCAAACTCCGCTTAAGAGTTCCAACCAGCGGGGGGCGTAATCAATTCCCTTTGGGGCCAGGAGCGCCCCCTTCCCTTATCGGCGGCCGTTTAACGGCCGTTAAGGAGGGACGGAAACGGCAGCCTTAATCGGGTCGCCGGGACTTAACAACATAATTGCCGACCTTCTGGGCGGCGATAAGCCCTAATCGGGCCGTAACGGGTGTCTCGGTTCCAAAAACACTAGGTCTATAAAAGAGGGAGGGGGATTATGAGGGACGCTTAGGACCACCCCCACCTGTTTGTGCACCAACCTGTGATTCCAGATAAGGCGGCCTTGGTGAGATCCCTGAATTGAGCTACTGACGCGCTCACGCGGAGTTTTTTTACTCCCTCGTTCTGCGGCTGTCGTCGGTGATGATTTTTTGGGTGCTTTATTGTTCGCTGTCTCTGGAGGGGATTGTCTCGGCCACTGGGGGATGGTTGAGTGGTTGCGACGTTCTTATCGCCACAGCCATGCAGGTTGAGCTCTCCCTCCTGATTATGTCCTTTGTTATGATGGTACACCTCTATGGCACTGAGCACCTTGGAGGTGACTAACGGTGAAAATGGATTCTTAGGTTCTACCCCACCTTTAATTGAATACCGGTATACTACAACTCAACGGGCTATTGACGATGGCCCGGTATCAATTCCCTAAACAAACAGATACCAGTGTTTTCTCTTCATGGTTGTCAAAACTAGACGCAAAAAAAGAAACTTTATCCCAAAACATTTTCAGTCACTAAAATTCTCAAAACGAGGCTGAAACTTCAAAAATAAGAGCTTTTTAGACGATTTTCTCAAGTTGAAAAATAATATCTTCTGGTATTGGTAATTTTTAATTAACGTAATGCTGGAGCAAAACAACGGGTTATTGACGACGGTCCGGTATTAATCCCCTAAGGGAAAGATTTTAGGACAACACCACGTCATTTTGAACCACTCTCAGATGACGAGGCAACACCTGAGCTGGCACCCCACTCTCCAAACTTCCACACCCACCCAACGTGAGGACTTTCGGCCACGACAGATTTAAGGTGCACCAGCCGCCTCTACACCATACGCATACAAACATCCATGCACTGACCCGGATTCGAACCAGGATCTTCCTAACTAGAGGCTATCACTTTAACCACCAGACCGGTGGTTCGTTTTATCGTCCGAAGGTCGCCATTGTACTTACGGAATATAACGGTGGGAGGCATCATAACAAAGGGTGATTTGGTTGGATGGATTCCACAACATTGCCAATAGCAGGACTACCACAGTCAAAACTCATAAAATTGTAGCATTATCCTTTGTTATGAGGGCCACGACGAGTTTTGAACCTGAGAATCGTAGACGGGTCACGTTCAAATTCTCTCCGGTCTATTTCTCTCCTGTGTTAGTATAACTTTTGTGTGTGTGCATTACTTGACACACTTGTCTTCTGTTTGTCGAAGCTTGTGACCCTTGCTCAATAAAATCCAACCAAACCACCCTTTGTTATGATGCTTCCAACCGGTATATTCCTTAAGTACAATGGCGACCTTCGGACGATAAAACGACCACAGGTCTGTTGGTTAAAGTGATATCCTCTAAGTCGGAAGGTTCCTGGTTCGAATCCGGGTCAGTGCATGGATGTTTGTAAGCGTATGGTGTAGAGGCGGCTGGAGCACCTTAGTCCTCACGTTGGGTTGGTGTGGATGTTTGGAGATGGGGTGCCAGCTCGTGTGTTTTTCGTCGTCTGACCGTGGTTCAAAATTGTGTGGTGGTGTTCTCGGATCTTTCCCTTAGGGGATTGATACCGGAACGTCGTCTGTAGCCCGTTGTGTTGCTCTGGTACGACATTAATTAAATATTACCTGACGCTAAAAATAGATTAGTTGGGTTAATTGCGTTCTATTCCAACATGTCTTCAGGGCCGGTTGGAAGAGTAACGGAAGGGTTTAAAGTTTAGAAATCGATCCAAGCAAAGACCGTCGTGTTCGAGGGGGCATGATGCACGTTAAATCTGCTGTGGCCGTAAGTGTCCTCACTTCGGCCGGGTGTTTATGTTTGCTCAGACACTAACCAC
This sequence comes from Metellina segmentata, assembly GCA_947359465.1. Classification (NCBI taxonomy): domain Eukaryota; kingdom Metazoa; phylum Arthropoda; class Arachnida; order Araneae; family Tetragnathidae; genus Metellina; species Metellina segmentata. Next base: position 3,255,609 of record OX375879.1, read on the forward strand.
TTCAAAACCGTGGTTCAAAATAACGAGGTGTTGTCCGCGGATCTTTTTCCCTTCGGGTTTGATCCTGTACCGTCGCCGATAGCCCGTTGAGTTTCTCCACTACGACGTTCATTCAACTACCTTCCACGAAGATGGTTATTCGTAATCGTGACTCGTAAAAAAAGCATAGGGATGTAATTCGATCGATTCTTTTTCTTAAAGAGCCTTCCATTAAGATGATGACTCTCGTTACTACAAGGCTCATCGGAGATTACTTCTAATAATCATTCCATCTCCCTCGCCATCCATTATTTGTTTTCCTTATTTCGATTCCATCACCGCAGCCGTAGAAACCCGATCCGGGAAAGATATCCGCGTCGCCATAGCAATCCGGTAAAAACCAATCACGGATTGCAACCGCGCGGCAAAAAGAACTCCCGTTCCATGCCCCCATTCGATTCGTAAACAGGCCTTTCGATTAAGGTTGAGTGCGACATGTGGCGAGAAAATGTCGGATTGCCTTTGTTTGTCGAGTCATACTCGGTGGGAAGAGTTCGCAGGTGAACAGGTGGTGTCGCGCAATGGGTTCTTCCTGATTGGCTCAAACCGAGTCGAATGCGCCATTCTTACAATGCTGCCTCGATGGTCGAGCCATTATCTCGCCTTTGGTCTGCTAGATTCGTAATTGACTTGCTTCTTATAGTTGGTAATTGGTTTCGGAAGTTGAATGATCGTCGGACTGGAGCAACACGACGACCTATTGGCGACGGTCTGAGATCCATCCCGATATGATAGATAATGGTACTGGCACAACACTCTCCACCAGGGCTGTAGTGGAGGATATACGCCCTCTAGTTTTCAAACAAATTCCGTATACCCTCTGCTTTTTCTTAAAAACTACGTACACGATTTGCTTTTCCAAGAAAACTTCGCGCGAAACGTCACGTGAAACGCAGATAGCTGTAGAATAAAAAGAAAAGTTTCTATTTCAAGTTATCACCTTGGTACATAATTCCTAAATCGTACCTATTCATCAAAAGCAATTCCTTCAAAGTATTATCAATAGAATGAAATCCAGACTTTGTTCTGATGTTAATGAAGAAAATTATCAACTTTTGAAGGATATATCCATGTTTGATCCAGAAAGTATAAATACAGGGGATATTCGCCATTGAAAAAAGAAGATGAAAAGTCGACGTTTTGGAATAGATGAAATGTGCACTAATCAGGGTTTGAGGCACCCATCAAAACGCCCAAGTTCCAGAAAAATTAAAGCCTCGTTTAAGAACAATTGAAATAATACCATGTTCCACGGCCGAATGCGAGCATGGGCTTAGTTTAATGAATGATATAGTGTAATAGATTTGAGGTAATCTTTATTGATTTCAAACGTCTCCAATCTAATGTTTATTAAAGCAAATTAAAAAGACACCTATAGAACACTTTCAACTGGAAAAATTTGTAAATTCTTGGTTGGTTCTCAATACGACACAGAGACGGATATCTCTAGTCAAGCAGTTCGGAAAATATTTCAATGAAAATCATAGAGGAAGGTCTTAAAATTTGATAGAAATAATTTCTGCTTAAGTCGAAGTTTCTTCATAGTTCCACAATTCCTTTCCGCTAATACAAAATTAATATAGGCTTTTTCTCTCTCGATAATTTGAACTTCGAATTTCAAACTTTCCGGTCCTTTGAGTATACCCCATGGGGGCCCGGAGAAGGGGGGCGGACAACCCCCTGGCTTATGGGTTTCTTATACATACCTCCCCCCCCCCCGAAAATGTAAGTAGTAAATACATGCAATAGCCCGTTGTGTTGCTTTGGTACGACGTTAATTAAAAATTACCACGACATCCTTTATCTGTCTTGTGTTTAGTGAAACTCGGCCAAATATGGCCCATGCGACATACAATGCCAAAGCAACTGAAGCCTGCTTTCGATTCTTTTTGTGGAATTGATTCAGTGGTATAACACTGCCTAACAACCTGCGGTGTCGGCGTTGCTGGTTCGAAGTCTCCAGGGTGCATTTCTCTTCTATGTAAGCAAAACTTTCCTCGTTTGGTTGCGAAATAAAGCCTCAAGCAAACAACCGATTGTTACGTACATGCCGTTGAACCCCCAAGTAGGAGATCACGTCAAGTTCTGGTGAAAATTTTTTATGCATCTGCAATCGAGGAATTAGTAATATATTTTTATGATCACAAGATTAAGACTTTCATTTTAACCGATCAGTTTTCTTTCTAGTACAAACATCTCGTCCTCGAAGGTCTTGAAATTTTAGCCATCAGGACGACCCACATGGAGGTTAAACGGGCCTGGACCTGTAGATAAGCATACTGCCGATATAAATAATTAATTTTATGCAAGCCTGCATCGCTCAATAGTGCAAACTTGCGCAATGAGATATACCTTAGAGATATTTTAAGTTTAATCCCATCGAAATGCGTAAAATATAGATTCCAATCTACTCATTCGATGAATTCAAATGAATCCGGTGTCGTAGTTCGTGATTCTGAAGCAGCACGCTTGGCGAAACAATTCTAATGCTTATTGGGATCAATACCTAAGAATTTTAAGTATGGGTGGACAAGGTTAAATAGTTATTCGAGCCAAAAGTTGGCCATACATATTTCATTCTTCGATGTCAGAAATTCGCACGAGACAATGTACTTCGAAATTACATCACAAAAATTTAGTTTGGTAATTGAATTGCACTGATTTCGACAAGGATATCTCGTCCAAGATCTAATCAATTTTGAATCTGACGACATATCGCCATCAGGTACCACGATTTTTTTTATGAGGGTGAGATCCAAGACCTGGTTGTTTTCCTTGCTAATGACGTCCATCAAGGTCTTAACACTTTAGCCAATGACGAGATTCCTCGTCGAGACGACCAGCAAGGAGGTTAAACGGTCCACGAAACTTGTAGTCGGCGAGTGTCAAATGTGCAATCCTCAGAGAAAGAGGGTCGAAATCGGATTGAAGGATACATCTCCGAGTGTCACTCTTGTTTATTTCACGGCTCGTCTCTTCAATCCATTACTTTTGGGAGATTAATTTTTCTTTTCTCCCGCCCGTTCCTGGTTAAATGCAGTTTAGGCACACGCCCTGTCAATAGCCGAGCGCAAACACAATTGGGGCCCAAGACGGATGGACCGCTGCAAAAACTGCGGCCGATTCAATCTTCGTTTGTGTCACAATTGAATTGGGCTCTGGATCCCTTCTTCTTGTTTTTCTTTCTTTTTTGTTTTGCTCCGTTACCTCCGTCTCTTTCCCCGGCGGATCTGGGAGGTTTTATTCCTTTTTTTACTTCCTCCTGGAACTCTCTCTGGAAAAGGTGAACGTTTTCCTACCACCGAAGAGTGTTGACGTTAAAGTCGTTAAAATTTTTTGTCGGTTACAGTCGCCGAGATCTCGTCCCGTCTTTGGGTCTTGAAAGGTTTGAGCCAAATTAAAAATATGCTTTTTTTGCCTCGTTGAGGGGGATATAAAAGGGCAAAGAAATAAAAAATATCCAAAAAGAGTTTTTTAATCTATTTAGAAGGCTCCTGTACTCTTTCGTGATGGAGCTTTTTTCCCCGTCTTTTGTGCTCGATAAATGTTAGAGTCACTTTTCATTTTAATGGCTTCCAAACAAAGGAAAGTGGCGGAAAATGAGGAAAAAATTGTGACTGATAATGAAACGACTTCGTAACGAAGCGTCGGTGAGATGTTGAGTCAGAAAAGTCGCTGCGAAGGCTACATGTGTTGAAACTTTCGAGTATAGTTGATAAACATTCTTTAAAAGTTATACTTAAAAATTATACCTACATGGTAGACTAGTGGATTAGATCCCTGAAGGCCTCGAGTTCGAAACTCGATTCAATTCTAGCGCGTAGTGTCGTTGAACTGTTGTGTTACTTCAGCACGGGGTTAATTCTTCCGTATTTTAACATTTAAACTGCCCGCATTTTGTCTTGCTGCAGGATTTTAGTTTTAGGTAGATAGTTGCATTAATGTCGCACTGGAGAAACCAACACAACGGGCAATTGGCAACGATCCATGATCCACCCCGAAGGTTTCGATCCAAGGACGACGCCTGGTAATTTTGAATCACGGTTAGAAGACGAAAACACCTGTCTCCAAACTTCCGCACCAAGCCAACGTGAGAACATTTGAGGCCAGGATAGATTGAATGCCTTTGCTGGACCTAGTTTGGCAACTCTCCGTTCACTAATCTGCTCCCACGCCCTAATTTAGAGTGGTAAACATTTGTAGCTTTGCATCAAAATGAATCGAACAACTGCGGTAAGGATACGTTAAAGCAATTATTGTAACATATTTGAAACCTTTTTATGGGCTAACATTTCCATCGATCAAACGAAAACAACCTCGACGACAATCGAGAATTTCTTTGTCCTCGAAACCGACAAAGTGGAAGTTTCTCCCAGAAGGGGCGAATATATCAGACGATTAATAACGGTGGCTTTCGCGAAATGGAACAAAAATGACGTCCCCTTTGTTCGAGGGGATGGATCCGAAAGCGATTTTTATTTAACGATTCCGGCGTTCTAATTAAAACGAAAAAGAGCCAACGCAAGCAAGAGAAAGAAGACTTCAAACAGAGAGCGGATATGGGGGCTGTTTGGAACACGGAGAACGATAAGGGTAATCTGATGTGTTTGCCTTTGTCGTTACACCCGCGGGGAGTGATCCAAAGTGTGACGTCGCAGCTGAGAATCTTTGGGAGAGGTCGGAAGTTGTGCGCTTTGTTTGAGCAGACACCGAATCTTTCCGGTTGTTGATTCGAAACCTCGTCTGTTTGGGTGCCTTGACAACACAGAAAGGTTTTCTTCGTACTTTGAGATGGCTTATTCAAGCAATGATTAGCTTTAATTTGAATTACAAATCACCCTTTTTCACTCGCAATTTCTGTCACCCCTAGTTTGTTTCGAGGCTTAACGACTCAAATGGTGGCTCCACACGAACGGCGACAGCAACAGAGACAGGCGACATTTGGACGCCTGTCTCTATTGCTGTTAAAAAAAGTCTTCACACCGCTAACGACAGCGATTTATTTGCGCATGCGCATAATCTTCTTTTTCAAAAGCAAAATATTTATTACCGCCTCTGATTCTGCAAGATGGCTGACAGATCACGTCCGCGTTTAATAAAACTGATGATGAAAGAAAGCAGTGAGTGAAAAACATCAACCGAAATCGGATTAGGCAAGGTGCTCAAGAATCTGATTGGCTGTTGGCAACAAAAGACAGAGACAAAAGTTGAACTTCCTCCAAGACTTGAAAGCGCAGCGACGGAGACAAACCGGGAGAAACAAGGGAGGCCCAGTCGAAAGAGTAACACATTTGGAAAACGGAACTTTCGAAACTACGTCCAACCAAATATCGTTATGCACACATAGACTGGAGCATGTTAAATATGACGTGACCTGAAATGAGCTCAGTGGTGTGGAAGTTTGAGATTTTATCAAATTTTATCAATTGTTGAGAGAAATAGAATATATCACCTTTATTACTCTCCAAGTGATATCTCGTCCATCAAGATATTTCGCCTTTTAGTTTATAACTAAAATCTTTATTATATCGTCACTTAAAGTGCAAAATATAGTGTGTGTAAAAGCTGCATTTTTCAGAGGAGCAAAAAAACTAATTTTGTCCTAATTCTTTTGGGTCATCCAGAAAGTTCTTAAGATAAATTTCAACGAAGCTGTACAAAAACATTAGAACATTTTATTGAAACACATAAGCACAATTATGTTCCATGACTTTTTGTCATCTTTCCTGCAGCTGGAAAATTCTTTAAAAAAAAATCATTTGGCTTATTCGTAAAGAAGTTATCGAGGTGCTATTTGACAGTCTCCAAAGAATTGGGACTCCGGACCGTTCAGAGAATTTTGAACTGACCTGAAGAGGTGAAAATCTGAGGGGCAAGGTCTGGTGAATATGGCCATTCTCAATAAGTCTTTGTCTTACATTCAATTGTGGGGCAAGCTCCGAAATCGGATTGCTGTGTTTAAAGTATGGGGGTACCCATACATTGTAGCGGCTTACCCATCCAATCTTCTTCAGATGATCAAGAATTGTACTTTTTGGAATATTTAGACTATATGGTAGTTCCTGAACTGTGTAACGTAGATTTTTAGCGATAGCATCTTTTAATAGGTCCTCGTTTACAGAGGAGGGTCGTCCAAAACGGGCATCCTCTTCGAGGCTGAAATTTCCTCGCTTAAATTTATCAAACCACCTTCGAACTGTGGCCTCCGAAACAGCACTATGTCCATATACAGCACACATTTTACGAGCAGTCTGACTAGCAGTTTTCCTTCCTTAAATTAAAAGAGCATAATTTGACGAAAATGAACTTTCTGGTTCTTCCTTCTAACAGTGCAGTGAAACAAAAATGATGCCACAACACATGCTATAATTATGCAGTGTTCGCAGAAAAGACCGATTATAAACATCTGCTTCAATCAAGGTTACTCCTTATCAGTGGTAGCAAAATAATTTTCACAAAGCTAGCTCTGATTTGAAAACGCACTTTCCGGATGACACAATATTATATACATTGGATTTTGTTCTTAGTTTACTGGATCAGAGTTGATGACATGCGAGATTTTGCCAGATGGAAATCACAAAATGCCACATATAGCAATAATAAAAGAAAATGAAATTTTTGATATACGACCCCTTTTGCACTTTGACTGACGAAATGTAGTTACGAAGTACAAGATTTGGACCTCATTGCTCTTGTATCCAAAGAGATTATAAGAAGTGTGTGTCCAACTATTGGTTCGAATAGCTTTCTAACCTCGCCTATCCACGCTTCTTGGTATTAAAAGGAGTTCCAATAGGAATTCGAAGTGTTTCGCCAAGCGTAACTGATACGGAATCGCGAACTACGACACCAAATACATTTGAATGCATCGAATAAGTAGATTAGAATGCCCATTCTACGAGCTTCATTGAGATCAAACTCTTAACGGATCAATCTCAGGTATATCTCATTGTGCAAGTTTGCGTTATAGAGGTATGCAGTTTATATGGAACCAGTGAATATGTCGACAGGTGGGTTTTGCTGCACGTCGGGGAACGGTTTAAAATTCCAATGGAACCTGCACCGCGGTTTGATGAATAACTTTGACTGCAGAATCTAATATTTATTATAATAATATACAAAACACTATACAATAGTCTACGTATTGCGTTTTACGAGAATAGAAAATGCGACATGCCGCAAGAGTAGTCACGCCTACTCGAATCCAGACGTAGTCACACTTGCGTAGAACAAATAAGGTTACAATTATATCTGCAAGTAGTTGCGGATACAGTTAGCCGGGTCAAAAGGGATCGTTGCAAACCCTTTGCCTATTTAAGATTTTCGCTTGCTGTACGGAATTCAGTTTGAAAATCGTCTTATCACGTGACATTGTTTTGTTTATTATACACTAGCCATTGCGTGACTAACCCGGCGTTGTCCATGCCAGTTGCTTTTGTGGGGTTATTGGTTAGCATCCAATAGGCTACAAATTCGCAAACCAAATGGGAATTCGTAGCCTATTCGACAACAGCCATCACGGATTTCCATTTGGTTTGCGAATTTGTAGCCTATTGGATTAAAGCGGAGTTGCCCGTGGTGTTGGTTTGCCTCATAAACCAAAAGATATAAATATTTAATAGATAAATTATTTATTGAAAGAAAATCAAGCTTAAAAGGTTATTATCTGGTCTAAAATTTTCCGCAGATTTCAAATCCGTTAAAATTTTTATTCCGTCTGTACGATCTCTGAGATACAAAAAAGAACTAATGAACGCTAGTGATGAATTTAATAATTTCTTTTGTTTCACTCGAATCCGTTACTTAGGAAATCAAAATGAATGAATCTCGAATGAACGAAGATCATTCGAATCTGTTCGCTCCCATTCGAGACGGAAGGTGAAAAAACATGGCATGGTTCCGAAGGCTGACTTCGATAGGGACGTGAGGGAGAAAAGTCTAAATTTTGATGCTTCTTTTCCGAAAAAACTGTTAAATTCATTTTAAAATGTTCTAGATTGAATTTTAAAATTCGATGTTTGATAAAAATAGAGATGTATTTACCGTCGAGTTATTGGAGTTGATGTTTATTTAACATCGATGTGTTTACATTTTCGATGTTTTTGATTGAAAAAAATTAAGAAAAATTACCGTGCCACTAAGTATTTGTCAGTGATAGCGACATCCGTCCCATCAGAAAGAGTTTTTCCCTAACTTGTGGGATAGTGAGTGAAAAACGAAGTCGACTTAAGGTGGAGAAAGTTAACAAACTTACTTTTTTACAAACTGTAAATAACAAATTTTGGGGCAGATAATAATTATAAGCCTGTTTCGCCCCATAAGTTGATAATTAATTAACAATAACTAACAATAATTATTGTTATGTACCTACCTAATAATACTTATACTTAGGAGTTCTTATGTCAAATTGTTGTAAATATTATTTTCTAAAAAGTTTAATACACTGATTTTAAAAATCATCGATGGTTTTTGGAGGAAGTTTAAATTTTGAACATCGATGTTTCAAAGCATCGATGTTTTCTGTCGATGTCGCATCCCTACCAACGGACTCGTCGATAAGCGGAAAGATTGTTTTGCAAATATGGGAAAACAAGAATAGGTAGTCAGTTAAAATACTTTTAAAAACTTGCCAGGCAGCAATTGAGAAGCATTAAACGTCACACCTTACTGTAATAAGCATAATTTTTAAAGAATGTTTATCAACTATACTCGAAAGTTTCAACACATGCTCGCGTCGACTTTTCTGACTCAACATCTCACCGACGCTTCGTTACGAAGTCGTTTCATTATCAGTCACAATTTTTTCCTCATTTTCCGCCACTTTCCTTTGTTTGGAAGCCATTAAAATGAAAAGTGACTCTAACATTTATCGAGCACAAAAGACGGAAGAAAAAGCTCCACCACGAAAGAGTACAGGAGCCTTCTAAATAGATTAAAAAACTCTTTTTGGATATTTTTATTTCTTTGCCCTTTTATATCCCCCTCAACGAGGCAAAAAAAAGCATATTTTTAATTTGGCTCAAACCTTTCAAGACCCAAAGAAGGGACGAGATCTCGGCGACTGTAACCGACAAAAAATTTTAACGTCAACACTCTTAGGTGGTAGGAAAACGTTCACCTTTTCCAGAGAGAGTTCCAGGAGGAAGTAAAAAAAGGAATAAAACCTCCCAGATCCGCCGGGGAAAGAGACGGAGGTAACGGAGCAAAACAAAAAAGAAGGAAAAACAAGAAGAAGGGATCCAGAGCCCAATTCAATTGTGACACAAACGAAGATTGAATCGGCCGCAGTTTTTGCAGCGGTCCATCCGTCTTGGGCCCCAATTGTGTTTGCGCTCGGCTATTGACAGGGCGTGTGCCTAAACTGCATTTAACCAGGAACGGGCGGGAGAAAAGAAAAATTAATCTCCCAAAAGTAATGGATTGAAGAGACGAGCCGTGAAATAAACAAGAGTGACACTCGGAGATGTATCCTTCAATCCGATTTCGACCCTCTTTCTCTGAGGATTGCACATTTGACACTCGCCGACTACAAGTTTCGTGGACCGTTTAACCTCCTTGCTGGTCGTCTCGACGAGGAATCTCGTCATTGGCTAAAGTGTTAAGACCTGGATGGACGTCATTAGCAAGGAAAACAACCAGGTCTTGGATCTCGCCCTTATAAAAAAAATCGTGGTACCTTGATGGCAATACGTCGCCAGATTCAAAATTGATCAGATTTTGGACGAGATATCTCGTCGAAACCAGCTTTATTTAATTACAAAACTAAATTTTTATGATCTAATTTCGAAGTACATTGTCTGGTGCAAATGTCTGACATCCAAAGATAAAATATGTATGGCAAACTATTGGCTCGAATAACTATTTAACCGTGTCCACCTATACTTAAAATTCTAAGGTATTGATCCCAATAAGTATTAGAATTGTTTCGCCAATCGTAGTGCTTCAGAATCACGAACTATGACACCGTATACACTTGAATAAGTATAGATGAATCTTAAAGGTATGAGATCAATCTTAAAGGATCTCTAAGGTATACCTCATTGCGCAAGTTTGTACTGTTGAGCTATGCAGGTTTAAATAAAACCAGTGATTTATATCGGCAGTAGGCTTAGCTACAGGTCGTGATCCATTTATAACCCTCTTTGAAGGTTCATATTCGCGTCGAAACCACTGTGTTGTAGTCAGCCTGTGCTGTAAAAATTTTCATGAGTTTATTCTGGACCGTCCCGATGGAACGCTTATTAAGGCTCTTTGCAACGTTTATTATAATATCTACGTGCAAAAACCTGTCACCGATTCTAAGCACAACGGATTTATTTGTCTACTTGTAGTAAAAAGGCAGTTTTTTGTCGCGGAGATCTCTCGTCATTAGCAAAATTGACCAGATTTTAAACGAGAGTCCTCGTCCAACCCAATGGTGGGTTAAAAGTGCAATGTAACCCTTCGCCTATTCATGATTTCTGCATGTTCTACCGCAATGACTTTGGACAGTTTATCACGTGACACCGGGGTTAGTTTTAATAAATTACATCTCCTGTGACGGCGAATCTATCTTAATAATTCCTATAATCCTGATTGGACTTTCCGTGCCATGACGTCTCAGCGAGGGCTCCGCTCCTTGCTCGCAAACGCTCGCCAACCCCGGAATTTATTTATAAACCAATTTTACAAATAATTATCTCTCTATATTAAAAAAAAAGTTACCGCCGTCGCCGCAGGATTGAAAACTGTGTTGTTTAGCTCGATTCTTAGACGGTTTCCTAAGAAAGTACTGATCAGAAAAAAACGAAATTAACATGGTTTGTTCTTCATCATATTCCCTGGACAATTATTCAAATGACAATTTTTCGGATGCGGCTATTAGTTTAGGGTTTATTAAGTGTCAAAATTGAAAAAGCGAAATTTCTTCTGCGAGTGAGCAAAGCACACACAAATTTTCAGTCTTCAGCCGTAAGTTTTTTTTTAAGAGTTCCTCTCAACGTAAATTTTTGCAGATCGTCGAGTTTTTTTAGAAATTTCAATTTGGTTCTTGATAATATTTTTTTTGGGGTTGGCGAGCGTAATCGACCAGGGGGCGGAGTCCCCTAGTACCATAAGAAAGAGTATATTCTAAGCTTTCACGTAGTTCTAAAAATTATAAAAAATTGTCCCGATTTTTCCCGAATTAAAAATATATATATATTCATTTGAACCAAATAGAAATTTAAAAAAAGACTCGCGCGCGCGCGGCGAGGTGATAAAATTTACGCTTTGAGTTACTCCTTATCCAACTTGTTTCCTGTACAATTTTGAACAAACCATGCTAATTTCGTAATTTTCTGATCCGTACTTTCTCGGAAAACCGTCTAAAAATCGAGCTAAAAGGCAAGTATTCAATCCTGAGGCGGGGTCACCTTTAATATAGAGAGATATCATCAATATGTGACGAGTTTTCTTATTACGTGAAACTTCTTCGAAACAGCCCCCAGGAGGGTTAAAGAATCTAACCGTCTTAATCTTATTAACCCTCCTGTTAGTTGTCTTGACGAGGTTTCACGTCATAGGTAGTTGGTTAACGTCCTACTGGAGCTGTCCAACGAGCTTTTGTGAACGAGATCCATACCAAAGGAAAAGGACATTTTGAACCACGGCCAGGTGATGTGAACACTAGGGATGCAACATCGATATCAATGTTTTCAAAACATTGATGTTTAAAAAAAAACATCGATGTATTGGAGCCGATGTCGCATTACTGATTGCTAAACCAGCTTTAAGAAATGGGAATAAAAGTTAAAAATACTGAATTTTAAAAACATCGATGGTTTAAGGGCGATGCATTATCAACATCGATCTTTTAATTTTGAACATCAATGTTTCAAAACATCGATGTTTTGCTGTCGATGTCGCATCACTAGGTGCTAAACCAGTTTTAAGAAATGGATGAAAAAGTTTAAATTCACTGAATTTTAAAAACATCGATGTTTTAATTTTGAACATCGATGTTTTGCTGTCGATGTCGCATCACTAGTGAACACCTGAGCTGGTACCCCACTCTCCAGACTACCATACCACGCCAACGTGGGGAGATTCAAGGAAACCAGCCGCCCGGCAATACTGACCAGATTTTGACTTGACGGGCAAAATTATTGTTATAGTAACTGACAGTTGTGATTTTGAGGTTTATCGTGTCTCTGCAAATGATGACTAGGGATCAGATCCCTCGTATTCTTGCCAAACATTTCTAGTACCTTCCCAATCGAATATCTGAGTGGGGAGGGGTGCTAAGCCGATAACAGATTGTGCAACCATCGGGTGCATGGACAGATAAAACTGCACTTGTCGTCTGCTGCATAAAGAAAAGCCGATTAATCAGAAGGGGTGGACAAAAGGGAGCAGCTGTGTCTGCTCCGATGCGCCAATAATCCGTAGACGAATTAGGGCTCCGCAAACGATTGCCTGCTTCTTTTCTCGCTCCCCTTGAGCCGCTTTTTATGACTACGTCAAGACGTGTCTATTGGTTATTTGCGCCGAGGAAATGTTCTTTTCGTGTGTCTCACCCCTTCTGGATGCGAGTGTGCTTTAAAATATCTGGCCATTTATTTAACCTAAGCAGACATCAGTTTCGGCAGACGAACAGAATTTTAATTTGTCCAAACCTCCTGGTGCTTGCCGACCAACCGGTCTGGGAGTTAAGGTGTTAGCCTCTCGATCGTTCATGTATCGAATCCGGGCATGGATGTTTGTAAGCGTATGGTGTAGAGGCGGCACCTTAAATCTGTCGTAGGCGAAAGTCCTAACGTTGGGTTGGTGAGGAAGTTAGGAGAGTGGGTAGTTCAAAATGTATTCCATAAACATTTACAAAATTCAGAAAACTATCAAAAAATAGACTGAACCGTATTGACTTTTGGACACCCCAAGTGGTTTCTACATCATATCTCGTCCATGTTGCTGGTGGCGAGATACTAGGTCCACCAGGAGGGCTTCGAATAACAGTTCTAATTCTTTCCACTCCCTACCCGAATTACTGTCAACAAAAAGGCTATTGTGGTCCTACAGCAAGATGCGTCTTTGTGAAGGATTTCTCAATAACAATGCACTGCATTCACGGACGCAACTCCATCAGCTCCTTCCATCCATTGATCATAATACCGTCCCTGCCGTTGCGTCGTCGTCCCTGTAATGGTCCATTTCCGCGATGTTTCTGGCTGAATAGGCAATAGCGGGGTTGCCTAGATGTGCCTAGAGTCAGATCATAAACATAATCTGCCGTTGTCTGTTGACTGGTTAGGCGTGCCCATAACTCTTAGCTCACTTCTGAGGGTAAAGCAAGTTATTGTGCGTGCTTGGGTCAAAAGGGAGGCAGTGGAGAGGTTTCGTATAGTGATGCGACATCGACAGCAAAACATCGATGTTCAAAATTAAGACATCGATGTTGATAATGCATCGCCCCCAAACCATCGATATTTTTAAAATTCAGTTTTTTTTTAACTTTTTCCCCATTTCTTAAAACTGGTTTAGCAACTAGTGATGCGACATAAGCTCCAATACATCAATGTTTTTTATAATAAATCAATTTTGATAATACATCGATGTCGCATCCCTACTTTTCAGACCCTTCACCCTTGGCCACTTGGGTCTAAAAGTATGTTCAATTTGCTAGTTATAAAAATGATGCTACTTTAACTGTACTTTTTTCATTTAAAAATAAAACATCGACAGTATAAAAACATCGACAAGTATAAACATCGACTCCAATACATCGATGGCGCATCCCTAGTTTCGTAATCCTAAGTTTCTAGATCGTTTAAAGGGGTCGGTGTGTATGCCCTCTTCGAGTTGCAGGTGATGCAAGGTTTGATTCCTGACACGTGCATTCCCCCCTGGGTGTACTTCTCTCTCATGTTTCAGTAAAACTTTCATTGTGTCTATCACTTGATATTGTATGTCTTATGCGTAGTATATGTGGTATGTCATGTGTATATATTGTATATGGCGTAGAATGGCCTAATAGATCCCTTGCGCCATAAAATCCCAAAAGCGAACGTCTTAGCGAAATTGATAGTCTGGTATGTAGTTGAATTAACGTCGCATTGGAGCAACGCAGCCGGTTGCTGGCGATGGGATCAACCCCGAAGTGATATATTCCGGCCCTCGTCATTTTCAAATCAGAGGGTGAGGATGACACCTGAGGTGGCACCAAACTCTTCAACGTCACTTTCATTAATCAGGACATTTATTTTGGTATGAGCCGACTCCTTTATCTGCATCTGAGCAACTGAAGCCGCGTTTACACCGGCAAACGCATCCCCAACCAAACACCGAATCTATTCCGAGAAACGGCACTCATTGGATCGTCAAGATCTCGTGTCGGCGATTTCGAGAGTTTGCAGCTCCAATTTTGTTTTCCGCCAGGAGTCAGTGAATATAAAACAAATAGAGAAAATATTTGGGAGATATATATTGTAAACACGTCTTTAAGTAGGGTGTTTTAAGAGAGGAGGTTACTTAAAAAAATGTCTGCTGTTCTTTCACGAGTGTTTTGGCTGTGACATCCCGGAGTTTATCTGTGCGTCGATAAGGGTTCCATTGCTCCCTGGGCGGAATTCTCTTGTGAGACCACTTTTGTCTCAGAAGAGAATTTGTGTTGAGTGCACTAAGCTGTTCATCTGTCCTTGTGTGTATTATGGTCCCTGTAGCCCAGTTGGAAGAGTAACGAATAAACAACCTGAGTGTTGATCCCCGACCAATCAACGCCGCGTACATGGAGTCTGGTGCACGTTGAATCAGTCGTGGCGCTTCAAATGTCCCCACGTTGGCGAGGTATGGAAGTTTAGAGAGTGGGATGCCAGCTCAGATCTGACCGTGGTTCAAAATGACGAGATGTTTTCCTCAGATCTTATTCTTCGGGATTGACCCCGATGGGTACCAATATCTCATTGTGTTGCTCCAGTGAGACGTTAATTAGCTATCTACCTACCTTGAGTGTACTTATTGGTTAGTGGTAATTTTTTAGTTAACGTCATACTAGAGCAACACAACGGGCTATTGACGACGGTCCGGGATCAATCTCTTAAGGGAAAGATCCGAGGACACCACCTCGTCATTTTGAACCACGGTCAGATGACGAAGCAACACCTGAGATGGCATCCCACTCTCCTAACTTCCTCACCAACCCAACGTGAGGTCACGACCGATTGAAGGTGCACCAGCCGCCTCTACACCATACGCTTACAAACATTCATGCCCGGACCTGGAACCTTCCGATCGAGAGGCTAACACCTTATACCGATTGGTCGGCCCTTGAGTGTATTATACTTGAATTCGTTTGGCCGCGAGCTTGACCGAAATGCGTCCATAAAACCCAACCTACCACGCCAGCTATTTAGCAAACATTTGAATTCATAGGAATCGGGGCATAAATTCCAGACAGCGTCCATTCAAAATGGCGTCAAAGACGACTCCGAAGCAAACGTCATTAGATTCTGCCCGGGATTTATACCGTCGTTCGGGAGGGATTATCACTTATAAATATTACCCGAGTGAAAAGGGCCACGTGATCTCTCCTGGAAGTGTTTCCTTATCACTTCAAAGTTGGACGGACCAGCCTCGAAAGTGGGGCGCTTATTTATTGCGGTCGTTAAAGCGGGGACCCCTTGCCCATAAAAGGGGATTTTTTCGGAGAGATTAGAATTTAGACTTTTAGGGTGGCAGTGCTTTTCAGTGGTCTCTACCCCGATGACACGGAGCTGTCTGAGATAAACGTATAAAGTATGTTCGTGGACGTGGGGGTTAAATAGCTATTTGTTTTATTTAAGTGGCGTGCATTTAATTTGTCTTGTGCTCAATTGGTTGATAAGTGATTCGCCTTGAATCGTCCCTTGCTTTCAGTGGCGTTGGTGAGGGGGTGGCACTTGAGGGTTGAACCAAGAGCCAGTGTCTATAGCAGGGATGCAGAAACCTGTTAAGTCAAATGCTGGCATAGATACGATGTGTGACTTATGAGAAGACCGCCAATTGAAGTTAATTATCGTATGTTTATTTTATTTATATTTATTATAGTCACTAAGAAAAGTAATAAAAAGTAAATAGAGAATTCAATTGGATGCGTGACATTCTATTGATATACAACAATTGTTTTAATATATAGTTCCATTTTTGTAGTGAGTTGGTTTTGGATTTTCTATCGCAAGAGCCAAGCTGCGTCAAACACAAGACAGACTACACAATCAGGGAGGAAGAAAAAGCAGAAGGGTAGACGAGGGTATAAATGAAAGGGAGGAAACATCTCTCGGGTACCTTGGGGATGTGTTTACCGAACATACCTATAGATGTGCCTCTGAGAGTTCGTTTTTTGTAGTAGCAAAATTGATTCTAAATTTTTCCAACTGTTCCTAAGAGAACGTATGAATTATGTGCATGGCCTTCGAAAGTGTTCCAATTTTGTGTTTCAAGAACTCCAATTTTGTTTTGCACCAGGAGTCGGTGAAGATCAAAGGATTGCAACTTTTGAGGGACATTTCTCCGAGACGAAATTTGGGATGGAAATGCTCCCCTATTTCGTCTCCTTTCGGTATTGCTCAACAATCACCGCTCCCCTCTGCCCCTCAGCACCCCGTGGTCACTCACACCGTCTTATGTTCGATCTCTGACATTTTGCCCTCATCGCTAGCCTTGACCCCATCTCCCGCCAAACTGTCAGTGAGTGACCTATTCGATTAAAATGGCGGGATGAAGGATGATCAACTCTTCTTTGCAAAGGGGTGAGAAGAGTGCTCACTCCTCGATGTTGCCGATAAAGTCTACAATGTGTTTACACCAAAGTGGGTCGAAAAAAGAGTCAATAAGGGTAGGATGTATAAGGGTAGGGTCAGCATAGGTGAACGTAAAACGCCACAAAAAGGGAGAGAAACATATTTGCAACTCAGGGGTGTAAATGCAACTTAAAGGTTGCGTCACTTGTAGATTTGGTCAGATTATGGAGACATAAAAAGATGACCACTGTTCACTACCACTATGGATGCTTCATTGCGACGTTAATTCACCAAAATCCCTCAAGAAAACATTGTTGCATTGTTTGACTATGCCTAAGCGGATAAATGACGCCACAGAAGGGTGCCCGCATTTAACCCTAACTATTCCCTTTAATGCTTAATTTAATCTAACTCCTCCTCCAAAACCAGCGAGGAACAAATGACATTCCTCATAAATAACGCATGAGGCACACAAGAGTGCAAGTTAGCATACAGCCCCGCTCCCCTGGCGCAAAAAGCTCTTTTAAAATATTCCGTCCGGCAAATGCGAAAAAGTACTTGAATAATTCCATCCGCAAAAATGTTGGCGTATAACTAGATGTGAAATCCTCGAAGAGGAGGGTCGGCTAAGAGGGGGTTGGTTAGCGGAACGTTCCATAAAAACGTTCGTGTGTTGCCAAACGTCTTATTTCCGAGAGCGCTGCGTATTTTCCCACTTGAGCGAGCAGGCGTTTTACTTTGAGTGGATTCTTACGTGTTGGTTTATTTGCATTTCTTTCCGAGTAGAGAGGTTTTAGGGTTAAGTAAGGGCTGGCGGTTTTCTTGCTTTATTTTTGGAAAAATTTTGGTTTGGTTTTGGGTCGTGGGAGGTATTCGATGTGGATGAAAGGATGCAATTACTGTTTTTTTTTGGACTGGAATTCGTAGTTATTTACTGGAATTCGTATCAATCACTGCGGGTTGGCGGGCAGTTCTCACACCTGACCCCACGAAAAGAACTGCCACGGGCAACTCTTTGCTAGCCACGCACTGGCTAGTACTTGATATTGGATTCAATTTAGATATCGTACTTCAAAATGTGGAAATTTCGCAAAATTTTCGAAATGCCCAAATAGTGCTTTTAATAAACGCAAGAAAAAAATTATAGAAACGTCAACAGAAAGCAATCGAGAGATGGTCTCGGAGGAGCTTCTTGAAAGTATAGGCGTCGCACCTCCGAGCTGAACAAATGCCTTATAAGAATACGCCAAGAACCTCCACCGCTCAGTTCGTACGTTATCAAATAGCATATCTGATAACGTTTTATAATCGAACTAGGGGGCCCGCCCCCTGCTCGCTAAGCTCTCATCAACGAAGAAACGTGTCCTAGCAGAAGGAATTGTTTACAAAATATGATATTCCAAAAAAATATTTTTCAAATCTAAATTTTTTGCTTTTTTTTTAAAGATATATACAGGACTCCTGGAATCAGAATTCAAATGAAAACTGAGCAAATTTTGACTCAAAATGTGAGCGCTGATTTGGAAATTGAATACCCAGCATGTTGTTTGTTTGCATTGAGTTAGTTGTCGAAAGTTGTAGTGCAAGCGTCTTGTTGAACTATATTTGTTGGCTCTGAAAAAGACCGTTTTTTAAATAACCCTGAAAAGATTCTCCACTTTCTTTGATTTCTATTATTAACTGCAACAGCTCGACTAAAATTAATTTGTTTTCAATATAATTTCATCCGATAACGCTATATAAATTCAATTGAGGCGCGAGGCTTTGTGGTAAACAATCGTACAATGTTGCGAAAACGCGATAACAAATAACGTCTTTTTTGCGTGCCACGTAAGAGACTTATATATATAGATGATACAGTTCAACCCACAGAGGTCGGTAATATGCCTTCAACATCAACAGCAAGTGCACGAATCGGTGTATATATGTGGAGTGAGGAATTACACTATATAATGTGCTCTAACCTACTAAAGCTCATCATAAATCTAGTTTTACCGCATTAGCTACTGTACGTTTTATTCTTTAACTCTTCTGGCGGTAGTCTTGATGACGTAACGTCATTAGCAAAACTGGTCGGATCGAAATGGACGAGGTAGCTCTTTGAAACCGCTTGGAGAGTTAAAGCTCATTTTAGAATTGGTAACCGAATTGACATTCACATAAAAGTTGGTATTGATCTGTAGCAGTTCTAATTTCGTTCTCCGAAATTTATTTTAGACGAGGTCCCTATTGGAACGGTCAATAGAACTTCGGAAGCCTTTGTTCGATGTATATTTATAGAAATCCGTTCTTTAATTTAGTTCCGCTATTTCATATTCACGAATACCTTGTTCCGCACGAATATCCAGGTCTTTTCTGAAAATGTATACTTAGCATTTAAATTGAATGAGAGTCCGTATTACGACCCAAAGTATCTCTATTTTGTATTTTCATGAGATTCATCCAGTTTTTGAAGTGGGGATGAATTTAAAGCACTTGTTGAATACATATACCTATTTTTTAATTTAGCGCATTTTTCTTACATTCACATAGACTCCTTTCATTGAATTTATGTAGCCAGATTATATAAATTATTTCGGATAATGTAATGAGTACACCCGAGTATATTCTTAGGGGCATTCTTAATTTTTAACGGAATTTGCTTTTGAAGTGCATTTGCAACTTGATTTCGGTATTTGGAGAATATCAAATAGAATCCTTTGTTGCGCTATGAAAATGGAAACTTATATATTTTCCTCGAAGGCTCAATAATGTAAATTCTAATTAATAACGGATCTCTAAAAGTGTATTCTACGGAATTACATTTTGTATTTTTTGTTAAACTATCGAAATGTGTTAATTCAGTTTATCCAAAAGACTTCCATTTAAATTTTGAATTCTATTGATTCTCTTGTAACTTAAGTTCAGAAATTCCATTGTATTGATCTACTTATACTTACGTTTGAGTTCAGTACTCAGATCTTCTGGTATGGCACCATCAAATTAAAATTATATTCGCTATCTTGTAGTTAAGTTCAAGATGCACACTTTTTTAAATATTTTGACTCGCGAAAAATCCTTTTTTTTTCACAATAGATCATTGCTTTATGCTAATCTAAGCCACATTACTTTAGTATGTTTTTGAACAGTGGTATCTAAAATTCTAATGTGTGGGGAAATCATCCCACTATAATATTATTCTTCATGTTTCTAACATCAATCAAGTTGCAAGAGAGATAGTAGGATTCTTACAATTTGTTCACCAAGGACATATTAAAAATCAAGATTTTTTAGGCACTTTAATACTTAAAAACTAATTAAAAACTAATTTCTTAATTAATAACTTTTATTGACCATAAAAACGTCCACTGTATACATAGATTAGGACACAAGAAGAATAATTATGGATCAATTCCTCCTTGAGTTATCACCGTTTGAACAAAACCTCCTATTGCAAAAACAGTTCTTGAAAAATTGAGTTTCAAGTCTTAGAAACTTGTTTGTACATTGACACACTACCTAACGAAAAACCCTGTGTAACTATTTAAATATTTCGAATATTTACAAGATCTTGGAATCTTTCCAAATCCAAGAAGAATGTTTTGAAGCAATAAAAAAATCGATATCCTGGTCACATCCTGTGCACATATATTCACCTTAAATTTGCATTCCACTTACAATTTATTCATTTACAGTTTAATCTTAAATTTAAAATTTAATCCATCCTCTTACGTTTCAATTCAGAAAATAATCGATCCTCTTATTGCTCACGTTCCAATTCAAGATTCTATTGAAAATCAATTAGTTTACAATTTAAATTTAGAAAATAGCGCCTCAGTTTGCCGAACCGTATATTCAAAAATTTTCATTTGAAGTCGCCTTTGTTTACTTCCTCTTTTAATTAAGATAAATGCTTAGTTAAGATCCAATTTGTCAATTGAAACGTTCCTTTTGTCAACAAACAACAGTTTCGACCCGAAATTACCCAAAAATGCTGAAATGCTTTTGCTATCCAACGCTATTCATCTCAATGAGGTGACAGAGCAAACGAGCTATAGAGCTATATGAGATACAGCAAAACCGATTGAGTCATCTCAGTTTTGTAAAATAGAGTTCGAAGCACTTATAGTTTACCCCTTTTTTAAGTTTTCTATGCACGAAATCAGGGGCACATCTGCTTTAATGGTTTACGGGTTTCACGATTCCGGGGTACTCAAACGGTCTTTTCATATGGAGTTTACTGTCTTTACTAAACACGCTGATCGTACTTCCGATAAAAACAAACTCATCTCTTTATGCTACCATCCCAAAACTCTCTTCTCCAGATGCGACCCTTTTTTGGACCCACTCCGATGTAAACGCTTTGTCGACTTTATCGCCAACAATAAGGAGTGAGTACTCTTCTCACCACTTTGTTAATCGAATCGTGACTGTTTCTGAATCACTGACTGTTTTGCGGGAGGTGTGGTCAAGGAAAGCGATGAGGGCAAAATGTCGCAGAGAGCGAACAAAAGATAGAGTGAGTGACCACGGGGTGCCAAAAGGCAGAGGGGCAAGGTAATTGTCGAGCAATACCGAAAGTGGACGAAATAGGGGAGCATTTTCATCTCAGAGAAATGTCTCAAAAAGTTGCAATCCTTCGATCTTTACTGACTCCTGGTGGAAAACAAAATTAGAGTTCCAAACTCGCCCAATCACCCCCCTCCCCTCCCCGACACGAGATTTTGACGATAAAATGGGTACAGTGGAATAGCTTCGATGTTTGTAGGGGGGAAGTTTTCAACTCCGGTGTAAAACCGTCTTTAAACAAACTACCAAATATCCTGCGTTGGTGGCACAGGTTTGATTTCTGTCAGTGCATTTGTCCCAGAGTGTAGTTGTCTTTTCCGCCTCAGTAAATCTTTCATTGTGTGTGTTATGACTTCATAGTGTCTGTCTTGTGTCTGACGCATAATGGCTTGGTCTCTGCGCTGTAAAACACCAACCAAATACGTATACAAATGTGAAATTCTTTGAAAAATGACGGTATCCTAAATCACGCTAGACAAACTCTTCTGGGTGAATGCTTTAAAAAATGGCATCGCACATGACTCAAAACTGACGCGATATGGATGGTCTAGATAAGGTAAAGCGAGGAGAGATTGCGCACAAAGAGGGGGGAAAGAGTTGAGTGCGCGCGCAGCGACTCCGTATAGTTGTACAACAGCAGTAGTGGAGTGTCTACTTGAAAGTGCAGGTTGTTTGTTCCGAGCGTGTAGGATAAAACATCGTTATTTTGTATTGTTTTCCCAAGATAAGCGCTTGAATTTTCATATCTCTTTCTCTGAATTTTATAGAATGGCAATAGGACAAAATGTTTTTTAATTAAACGGTTTTTCATGAGGCTTCTAACCTAGACGAACATTACGAACACAAACCGTTCTTTCTAGAAGCGGCCCTGTTTAAATAAAAGGCCGCGCCATCTCTCCTACCGAAATGGGAGAGTTTGCGCATCTGTTACTTAGGAGAGATGGTGCATTGTTCCCATTCGTTTGCATGCTAGGAGAGATTACGCAGCTTATTGGAAATTTTGCATCAATTGCAAATTATATAAAACAAGTATTAATTAATTTTGAAATAATTTTGGTAATAAATTAATTTGCTGAAAAATAATTTTGTAAAACATAATAAAGTTGTTATTAACCTTTATTGTGCGGCAGATCAACTTTTGTCACCACTAAAATATCGTTTACACCAGCGTCATGGTGGATGTTATCCCCCTTTAAGTGTCATTATTATTGTTAACAATTTCAGTGTAGTTTTTATTAAGAACAATCTCTCCTACCCACGTGCGCATTCTCTTCGATCCTATGAGGACAGATTGCGCAAAATAGCTGTCTTGATTTTATGACAACTGTTGTATTCGCACAACAACAAAATAGCAATGCAAATGCATAAAAAACAGAGATGAAGTCACAATTATTCATGAATAGTTTAGCGAAAAATTGATAATTAGATTGTTTTTTATCATTCTGTCTAATTGTGCGCAGACTCTCCTAGCTTTACCTTATGTCGACATTAAAGCCATGCGCTATATCTTGATGAACGAGATATCTCGTCAATCGAAGGTAACTGACCAGATCTTCATCTCGTCTATCAAAAAATCGGCAAATCTTGAAGACAACGGAGGGTCATTTCGAACTTTCGAAACGGTCGTTTCAATGTGGGGCTGGTCCCCCGCTTACGAGGGGGTGAGGGGCGGCCATTTAATTCCGTCCCGAATCTCCCCTCCCCCACACTCGCCGGGAATGCGAAGAATTAGTGGCAATTACTTTGATTGGGGTGCTGAATTTTGTGGAATTAAAGTGTGGCCTTATTTTAAAAGATAATTCTACGGTCCGCGGCTCTGAAATGGCGCTGTTTATCTTTACGGAATAATTCCCCACTAGATGGCGGCTATTGAGTTCCCATCCCCTGGAATTTCCTGCCGGCATTCCGAGATTGCGTTTTAATTTTGCTGATTCTCCAGTTTATTACCGGAATTGGTTTTATGTGGGTCGAGTTTACAAATGAAGTGTTTGTGTTGAATCATCCGATCATTTGAAAGAGCTTGGTAGATAGTTGAATTGACGTCGCAACCGATGAGCATAACGGGCAATTGGAAGAAATTTGGGTTCCATCCCAAAGGGAAAATCCTTAGGATAACACTTTGAACCAGGTCAGATGACGAGGTTGACTCTGCTGAACTGATAACCTGCCCTCCAAACTTTCACACCATGCTAACGTAAGGACATATCACCTTAACGCTGCGGCGCTTTAATTTATTTCAATCGTCTCCATGAACAGCTCTTTTGCCTACATGTCCGACCCCCCTTACCTAAATACCTAACGTGAGCGATAGAGCCTTGAGTGGCGTTTACGACTGCCGCTCCTTTCATGGTATTGTGTGACGAGCGACCTTCTGCCTTTCCCCGAAGTCGTTCACACTAGGGATGCGACATCGATGTCGATGTTTTTTTAACATCGATGTATTGGAGTCGATGTTTTTGTAACATCGGTGTATTGGAATCGATGTTTATACTTGTCGATACTTTATTTTTAAATAAAAAAAGTACCGTTATAAAAATTTTAAAAATAGCCAAGCAGCATCATTTTCATAATCAGCAAATTGAACACATTTTTAGACCAAAGTGTCCAAGGGTGAAGGGTCTGAAAAGAAGGGATGCGACATCGATGTCGATATTTTATAAAAAAACATCGATGTATTGGAGCCGATGTCGTATCACTAGTTGCTAAACCAATTTTAAGAAATGTGAAAAAAAGTTTAAATACACTGAATTTTAAAAACATCGATAGTTTGGGGGCCATGCAATATCAACTTCGATGTTTTAATTTGGAACATTGATGTTTTAACTTTGAACATCAAAGTTTCAAAAACATCGATGTTTTGCGGTCGATGTCGCATCCCTAGTTCACACCTGACGGTCGACAGGGTAGGGTACCGAACAAAAGGAGGAACCCTCTAGAAGGTCAGTCACTGACAGCTCGTAAGTAGTGATCGAAGCAATCCGTCACTTAAAAAGGGATAACATCCTTACGGCCATATTCACAAGTCTCGAGTTAACTCCAGGATCAGTTGATCCGCGAGTAAGAGTTAACTCGAGGATTATCAAAAGCGGTATTCTCAAACGGCGTGTTAAGTGATCCGGAGTGAACTCGCCGATTTCGGAGGATCAAAATGTTACACCGAACCGGCAGTTTAAACCACGGATCAGGACTTATGAATATGGTTTATTCGATAACTCGCGGATTATCGTTGATCCTCGAGTTAACTCGGACTTGTGAAAACGGCCGTTAGTGTACACATTAGGGATGCGACGTCGATGTTTTCAAAACATCGATGTTTTTTAAAAAAACATCTATGTATTGGAGTCGATCTTTTTGTAACATTCATGTTTATACTTGTCGATGTTTTATTTTTAAATGAAAGAAGTATATTTATAAAAATTTTAAAAATAACAAAGTAGTATAATTTTTATAATCAGCAAATTGAACATACTTTTAAACAAAAGTGGCCAAGGATGAAGGGTCTGAAAAGTAGGGATGCGACATCGATGTCGATATTTTCAAAACATTGATGTTCTATAAAAAACATCGATGTATTTGTGCCGATTTTGCATCACTAGTTGCAAAACCAGTTTTAAGAAATAGGGGAAAAAGTTTAAATTCACTAAATTTTAAAAACATCAATGGTTTTGGGGCGATGTATTATCAACATCGATGTTTTAATTTTGAACATCGATGTTTCAAAACATCGACGTTTTACTGTTGATGTCGCATCCCTAGTGCACATATCTATACCACGCCGCTGGTGTAAACGAAATTGTAGTGGTAACAATTGTCTTCCTGCTGCAGCGTAAAGGTTAAGGCCACGACGGGTTGAACGTTCTCCGGCCCCCTTTGTACACGGCCGACTTTGGTTGGATTCGGATTCGCTACCCTCCGAATGCTTATCCGTCGCTCGCACCCGCGTTTCCATTTTGCGATGATTCAACTGCGGATAACCCACGCAGTACTTCTACTGCAGCAAAAGTACTTCGGTCCCAGAAACTTCAAAAAATAGAATTAATCTACCCAAAAAAAACCAGAAGGTGTTATTGAAGAAGAAGGGAAGTAATTTACGAGTGTGGAAATCGGAGGTATTTCCACACTCAGAAAATTCCCCCAACCCGTGAAGGCAGGGGGGGGGAGGATGAGAAAGAAAATTATGAGCACCCCTTTTCTTAACCCCAACCGAGTCCCCGAGAAATATAGCCCCAGCCTTCACACTCCTAACTCGCAAGAGGAAAAAATGTGTCTTTTTTTATTTCAGGAAAGAAAAAGTCGGGGTAAAAAATCACCCCAGCAATAGAATAGCAGTCGTTAATTTTCCACGCCCCGTTTTTCTCGCTCTCTTCCACCCCCCGCGGAGTGTGAAACGAAGTGAAGCAACTGCCGCGCCCTTTGTTTCTGCCTTTGTCAACCAGTTCACTTACGCCGGGGCGGCGGTGATTTGTGATTATTTGTGCCGGGGCTTCCATTCTCGTTACGCCTAACGGCCCCATATCGCACACAAACCCCGGCAGGAATTGTAAATTCGCAGCCTCTACGCGCATACCAAATGGGACGCCCTGTCGCGGGGCATTTGCATAGCGTTTAGCGCTGAGCCGCCCCATAAAGAAGGGCTGCGATAAGGGCGGTGTGTTTTTTCGTGAGGGGCGCAACTGATAAGGCTGCTGCCGGCCATCTGTCAGGGTGAACTTGTCACCCGAAAGTCCGGGAATTTATCTACTCTAGGGGGTTTTGCCGTAAAAACTACTTTCCGGTGTGATATCCTGGATCGGTACAGCTTATGTACAGCATATCTCACATCCGGGGACTCGTCGGAGTTCAGTGGCTTTGCCCACTGCAACCTGCGAGTATTGGTTGTATTGACGTGGTATGGAAGTTTTGAGATTGACATAGTTCGAAATACGATTTATTGTCCTCGAATCTTTCCCTTCGGAATGGATCCCGGACCCTCATTCGCTGTGTTACCACAAAGGGATGTTGATTCAAGTACTACCCTGTCATAAAATGGTAGCACGGGTTTTATTTTTTTACCCATAGAGGAAATACACCAACCTGCAATAATGGACCGGACAGCAAAATGTGACGGTACAAGGAAAAGAATGCATACTTTAATAGAGGAATGGTCCCCCACGTTCTGCAATGACCATAGCAATCCTTCTGGGCATACTTTCAACAAGGTTTTGATACAGATCTATGGGTATCTATATACAGGGTGGTCCCGAATTCATGGTACAAACTTTAATGGTAGGTACAGGACATTGTAACAATGATTTATTGTATAGGAATGTATAGTCGCAAGTGACGCGGTGAGGCGTAAACAGGGGAAATAAAAGGAAAGAGAAATGGAGTGATCGGTTGGTATCATTGCCGGTAGAGGGCAGTAGATGTCTAGCCGCTGTTGAACATGATGCATCGCAGTAGGGAAAAGCGCCATTCACAATTGTGCTGCCGTAGACGATGGGTGACTTTACGTATGCAGAAAAAGCAGACATGCATTACATGTACGGCCGTGCAAATGGTAACGGCAGAGCTGCGTTACGAATGTATCGCGCGGAGTATCCTGATCGACGAATGCCGGATCATAGAATTTTTCAACGGTTACATCGTCAACTTTGTGAAACAGGTGCGTTCGACATCAACAGACATGGCGCTGGTCGAGTAAGAGCTGTACGCACTCCAAGGCTGGAAGAAAGCATCTTGAACATTGTGGCTGATAGACCCGAGTCAAGCACAAGAACTGTTGCGCGTGACGTAGGTGTGAGTCATCAGACTGTATGCAGAGTGTTAAACGAAAATCGCTTACACCCCTTCCATTTTCAGAAAGTACAAGCATTGAATCCGGCAGATTATCCTCGCCGCGTGAACTTCTGCCTGTGGGTGATGCAGCAATGTGCGTTGCAGCCGGATTTCGTAGATTATGTGCTATTTACAGATGAAGCGACATTTTCACGCGAGGGTGTCTTTAATGCGCACAATTCCCATGTGTGGGCAACCGATAATCCACATGCAACGCGTCGACATGCGTTTCAACAACGTTTCAGTATTAATGTGTGGGCTGGTATTGTGAACGACTTTTTGATTGGCCCATACTTACTACCCACGCGGCTCACTGGCGGAAGCTATCTTATTTTTCTGAAAGAAGTGTTACCACAACTGCTGCATGATGTTCCGATCGCCATTCGTAACCGCATGTGGTTTCAGCACGATGGGGCGCCAGCACACTTCAGCATTGATGTACGGAATTACCTGAATGCCACGTTTGGTACTCGATGGATTGGGCGTGGTGGACCAGTCCCTTGGCCACCCCGATCTCCCGATTTATCGAGCCTCGATTACTTTTTATGGGGACATCTAAAGCATCTTGTTTATGAGACTCCAGTTGACTCAGATGAGGATCTCGTCGCTCGCTTATCTGTAGCTGCTGCAGGTGTGCGTGAAATACCAGGCATCTTTGAACGTGTACGCCAATCGCTCCACCGACGCTGTCAAGCATGTATCGATACTGGTGGACGCAATTTTGAACAATTACTGTAAACATGACACTTGTCAACAACGCTTTCAATAAAATCTTTGTTTTTCCTTTCGGCCGTTATTTCCCCTGTTTTCGCCTCACCGCGTCACTTGCGACTATACATTCCTATACAATAAATCATTGTTACAATGTCCTGTACCTACCATTAAAGTTTGTACCATGAATTCGGGACCACCCTGTATATAATTCTCTTACGTGGCACGCAAAAAAGACGTTATTTGTAATCGCGTTTTGGCAACACTGTACGATTGTTTGTTTATCGCGAAGTCTCGCGCATCGATTGAATTTATAGTCTTAGTGGATGAAATTTTATTGAAAAAAAGGAAATTTTAATGAGCTGTTGCATTTAGTTTATAATAGAAATCAAAGAAAGCGGAGGATCTTTTCAGGGCCATTTAAAAAACGGTCCTTTTCAGGGCCAACAATTATAGTTCAACAAGACGCTTGCACTACAACTTTCGGCAACAAACTCAATGAAAAAGTGTGGGTCGTTTGAGTGCTGGGAAAATGCATACACAAACAACATACTGGGTATTCAATTTCCAAAGCAACGCTCACATTTCGAGTCAAAATTTGCACAAAGATTTCATTTGAATTCTGATTTTAGAGATAGTCTACTTAAATGTTAGTGGCCCTAGTGTCTTAAAGGTAGAACTTATTTCCTGTACTTATTACGGATGTAACGTCACTTGAGTTTGTTTGAAATTAAATTTCAATGCTTTGAGAATAAAAATTCAAAATAATAATGAATTCTGAATTGAAAATGAAAAAAAGTTGGTCAGCGCTAATTACTGTATATATTTTTCTGTAATACAGCAAATTTAGATTTGAAAAACATTTTTTTGGTAACATATTTTGTAAACAATCCCTTCTGCTAGGACACATGTCTTCATTGAGGCGAGCGAAGCGAGCATAGGTTCGCGCAGCGAACCAATGAGGATTGCGAAGCAATCCTCCGGGGGTTGGCGAGCGTTAGCGAGCAGGGGGCAGGCCCCCTAGTTTGTGTCTATTCCTGCTGCAAGAATATCGCCAGCTCAGCTGTCGATTTCGGACGTGGTTCGCTGTAACAAATCCCACAAATATTCTATTGGGTTTAGGTCGGGACTCTGAGCAGGCCAGAGAAGACGTTTGTTATCCATATCTCGATACCCCTGCTCGACAGAGGCTGCATCATGACATGGAGCGTTGGCGTCCGGGAAATAATATTCGTCCATTCCATAAATTTGCCAGAGCGTATGAGGAACCTGATTGTCCAAAATGTTCACGTAGGCGTCGACGTTCAATTGACCACGAATACCATGCAAAGGTCCCAGGCCATACCACGAAAAACACCCGAAACAAGGATTCGGATTTTATGCTCATCCGCTGGCGTCAGGTCCATTATTGTATAGTAGGGTATAAAGGTATATTATGCAATGGGTAACCTTTTTATGTACCTAGGATCATGCCATCCAAAGTAGAAGGCACGTGAAACTTGGACTGTTATCGTCTGGACCCAACATTCATCATATGATGGGTCGACGTGGCGTGAGAAGACGCCGATATGTGGATTCATCGTATGATGGGTTCATTGATTGATCCTGATGATTTCACCACTTATTTCGCCACTCTAGAAATGCGCTTTCACTCACATCTTCTGTCATGAGATGTCAATCTCCATACGAGGTGATAAAAATCCAAATGGGTCCGCGAAATCAATGTTTCATATAGCACTCACGAGAGTTCTAGTCGTCATGTTGGTCTCGCTTCTTGATGCTCCTCTCGTAAAGCCGCGTTTACACCGGATGTTCACAATTTCTCTCCCACCAAACATCGAAGCTATTCCGAGAAACGGCATTCATTGTATCATCCAGATCTCGGAGTCGAAGTGGCGATTTGGAGAGTTAGCAGAGCCAAATTTGTTTTCCACCATGCGTCGGTTATGATCAAAGGGTTGCAAATTTTCGGACATATTTCTCCGAGACGATTGCTTGACACTAACCGCTTCCCTTTGCCCTTCGCCCCCCCCCCCGTGTTTGCTCACATGGTCTTTTGTTCGCTCTCTGATATTTTGCCCTTATCGATTGCCTTGACCCCATCTCCCGACGAACTGCCAGTGAGTGACCTATTCGATTCAAATGGCGTGTACGAAAGAGCTGGTAATAGCATTAATAGAACTATTTAGAGAGAGGCCTGTCCTCTGGGACCCAACTACACCCGAGTACAAAGACAAAAACAAAAATAACTGTGCCTGGAGTGAAATGGGTGAGGAAGTCGACATCTCGATGAAAAGTAATCACTCTTCTCTACAGAGGGGTGAGAAGAGTGCGCTCGGATGGTTTCCGAGCCACAAAGCGTTTACACCGGAGTCGGTCGAAAAAAGGGACGATGAGGATAGAGGAACGTCCTCGTCACAAAAAGGGAGAGTAATGCACATGCAACTCCGGTGTAAACTCTGCTTCAGCTGTACTCTGTCTGCTTATATGTCATGCCTTTCGTAGCGCAGGTTCGATTCCTTGGTATTATTCCCTCCTGCAATTGTCCTGCTGCACATCTGTAGGTGTGTGCATGCACCACACACCTGTTTCATCCCTTTCATTTTTGCCCACTCCGCTGTATCTGCTTTTCCTTTTTTCCTCATTGTGTGAACTGTCTTGTGTGTGGCTTAATACTTCCGCCATAAAACCCAAGAAAGCGGTGTTTTAGGGTAAAATTTTCACAATTTTACCAAGTCTACCAAGTCATACCTAGCACCGTAACTGGCATGAATTTAAAGTATGTCGTAAAATTTTTTTTAGCCCAGAGAGCACGTTGTTATCTGAAACAGAATCAAACTTTGTAAGCCCCTCCACATTGACTGCGGAACCGGGACTTTAAACCCGCCAAAACGCCGACCCCACAAAACTAAGCACCGAATACACGTGAGTACTTAACAGGAGCAATGCATCAAGCGAAGGCTTCCAGTACGCAACCGAGCACAAATCCCCCACTTCTTAAACAAGGGTCTTCCGAACAAAAGAACCTCGCAATAACGAGGACAATTTCATGGCCTCCGTTATGAAGGGAGCTCGGAATCTTAATTCTCCAAATCGTCTGAATCTCGGAGGCCGTCCTTTAATTCCGGCCGCATTTGCATAATTAATGGCTTATGCCCCTCATTAACATGCATACTTCATTAGGAGGGGGACGCTTTTGGAACACAGAGGGGGCCCCGTGGAAGGTTTTACGGCCGCATAAAATAACAGCCGGGCACATCGGGGTAGGCCCGGGAAGGGTTGCATAATTTAGCAATCGGGTTGATGCTTTTTCATTGTGTTGGAGTGGTCGTTAGGCGAGAATGGCGATTTTTATGGCTTCCGTTATCGAACTCGATTTTCGTCGAAGATGCCTTGCAAAAAGCAGCTTCTCCAGAAGAATAATGTCTGTTCTTATCCTGATTTTGTTTGGCTCACATTACCCATCGTTGGACCTTGTTCCGGTAAGGCGTGGTGTGGATGTTTGGTGAGTGGGGTGCCAGCGCAGGTGCTCTTCCCGTCATCTGACCGTGATTGAGTCATGAATGAAATACGAAGTACGCACTCATGAATTATCAGCGTCCTCTATGTTTAGGACAAAAAGAGAAAAAGGTCGTGGAACAAAAAAATTTAGCTTTTATTGAATCATTTAGCGGTTTTTAAACCTTCAATAGAATCTGTAGAATATTTTAGACATTCTATAGCATTCTATAGAGGTTTTTAGACATTCTACAGTACTATATAGAAGTTTTTAGACATTCTATAGAATCCTATAGAGGTTTTTAGACATTCAATATAGGTTATGTTATGTTGCTTATAGAAAAACGAGTCACGATTCACCAGGATTCTGTAGATCACATATTCTACAGAAATGTTTCATAAAGGTTGTTAATGAAACTGCTCTTCCTCTCTTTCAATGTCGTCTGAAATCTTCCCTCAACACCTTCTCACCCAAACGAACGACAGATTGTTCTCATCGACCCTCCAGGGGAGGTAAAAAGGGATTTCTCCACCTGATTTATCACTCAACTGACCCAATTATCCATCGGCAATGGATATGCGGCCCGCTTTGTCTGAAATTATCGACCGGGGACATTATTACGAAAGCCCCCTTTGCATATCGACCCTAACGACTTGAGCAAACGTTTTTTATCGCTCCCTCACAACCCCTTTTATCTTTCTGCTCTGGTGGAAGCGATCCCGTGAAAGATGACAAAAAAGGAAAGTTTGTCCAAATGAAAGTTTGTATCGCAGAGTTGTTATCGTTGGTAGAGTTTTTATTTGGTTGTGGTTCGTGGAAGGTGGTGTGCTGCGGTGAATCGATTTTTATGGTTTCAAAAGCGTTACCTAAGGCGTGGTCCGTCTCAATTGGAAAAGAAACTTTTTTGCGGAGAGTGAATTCATACAAAAAGTTCTACAGTATAGGGTAGTTACTTACTGTGGTATTGGAGCAATGCAACGAGTCATTGGCGACGGTCCACGATCCATCCGGAAGGGAAAGATGCGAGGCACCTGATCATTCTGAAACACGGTCAGTCTTTACTATAGGTATTATAAAAGAAAGTGTTTGTGTGTCCGTTTTCAGACGATCTATATCATTTACAGTCCTGAAATTTGGTACGCAGATACCTAATTTTATGGAATTATGTGCGAAGCCCGAATCAAAAACATTTTTTTAATCAATTTATTGGCACGTATTTACTATTCATATTTTTTCTTTTCATTTCCTAAGCATAAACGATTCTAACGAAGCGAAACAAAACAAAACAAATAAAAAAGTTTGACTGGCGTTTATTTCTTTTTTATTTTTTACTAAATTGAATTTTAAAATTCGCCGCTACCCAAAAATTGCAAATAATTTGGACTACCTATGTGCCAAATCTCATTACTGTAAGTGCCATAGAATCGTCAGGATTTTGCGGCCCCAAACAGAGAAACAAACACTTCCTTTTATAATATTAGAGATTCTTTGTCCCAGTTTCTATTTTCGCGATCAATGGAGAGAGTAACAATTTCAACGGTTTTGAAATTTTCGAAAATTTTACATCAGATAGATAGTTTAAATTGGATTTTCTTTGAACAAATAACTTTTCATATTTGTACCTTTTATATTTTCGCAATACAAATTTGTCCGCATTTGACGAAGATATTCATTAAGAACACAAAAATGACTATTCGAGGTTTTCTATCTTCACAATCGTTAAAGACAGACTGAAAATTTCAACGATTTTGAAATTTTCGGAAAATTTTACACCGGATCCGATACCTCAGATAGTCTGAATTTTATGCGAATTTTGTCACGAGTAACGCTGTGCTCGTCTAATAGTAATATATTGAATCATACTGAAAGTTCTGCCCTTTTTTTAAGATAAATTTTAACGAAGCAGTACAAAAACAAAAACCAAAAATCTTTTTTTGAATCACATACGCACAATTTTGTTCTATGACTTTTTTCCCTTTTTTTTTAAATAAAAATCATCAGACTTATTTGTAAAGAAGTTGTCGAGGTGCTATTTGACAGTCTCCAAAGAATTCGAACTTCAGGCCGTTCAGAGAATTTTCAAGTGACCTAAAGAGGTGAAAATCCGAGGGGCAAGGTCTGGTGAGTGTGGGGAGTAACACAAAACATATTAGCCACACTCAATAAGTCTTTGTCTGGCATTCAGTGAAATGTGTGGCCGCGCATTGTCATGCTGGAAGAAAACACCTCTACGATGGGTCAGTTATGGCCGCTTTGCTTCGATTTCTGCTTTTAATATTGCCATTTGATAATTGTTTTTTCCCGAATTTGTCGGATTTTGTGTTAACAATTATAATAAACAATGCATTTGTCCCCGCCTTACAGAAAGCCTTTTACAGAGGATGATCGTCCAGAGCGGGCATCCTCTTCGAGGATGAAATTTCCACGCTTAAATTTATCAAACCACCTTCGAACTGTGGCCTCAGAAACAGCAGCACTATGTCCATGTACAGCACACATTTTACGACCAGTCTTACTAGCAGTTTTTCCTTTCTTAAAATAGAGCATATTCTGACGAAAATGAACTTTCTGGTTCTCCATTCTCAGCACGGTAGTGGAACAAAAATGATGCTATAATTATGTAGTGTATGCAGAAATGACCGAATTTAAACATTTGCTTCAATCAAGGTCACTCCTTATCTGCGGTAGCAAAACAATAATAACTAAGTTAGCTTCGATTTGAAAACGCGCAGAACTTTCCGGATGGTCCTATATAAAGAGATAGCAAGAGCAATTTGTTTGGTGGTAGTTGAATGAACTGGAGCAACGATATTTTGTATTGTTTTATGGCAATTATTTGTTATTGTTTATGCTTGGACCACAAAATCTTAACATTCAAAGCAATCCTGGTGAACGTATCTTCCGTGTTTGGTCAAGCTGCGCCATACAGGAATCGTACAGGCCCGTAGAGAGGTATCGAACCTGCGAGGCCTGCTGGTGGGTATACCTATAGAGCCACTACCTCAACATTTGCGCGTAAGCTCTGGAGCCCTTCCCTTTGGTGTCCCTCTCCGCGAGGTAAACTCTCAGCGTCATTTAATTAGTGACCCAACGGTGCCTAATCTGGTTCCATTTGTAAAGATAATGGTCCCCTAATCCGAGGGGCATCAGCCCCAAGACGTAGCCCCGGCGAAGGGCCCGGGGCTCAATTAGATTATCAGCAATCAGAGCTCGGACGAGTGGAACGAAAGAACGTCCCCGACGAAAAAGAGACGGCATTCCTTCCGTTCTGGAACGTTGCGCCCTGGTATTCAGGGGCGCAGGAATTCGATGTGGCCGGGGGGGAGGGAGTGGAGCAGGGCGCGCAATCCATCAGGGCGCCGGGGCAACGGCAGGGATGCGCGCTAATTCGGGCTGTAAATTTGGGGCTTATGGAGGGGCGCACGGGGAATCTCTGTTAACTGGCCGCACCGAAATCTCCGCTAATGAATTAAATCCTTCGGGGAAGGGCGTAATCCGCCCCTGCTAAGCGCCCTGTGATGCCTGGGCGCTGAATCATGTCCGTTCGGTGGTTTCGGATGGACGCCATTACTCACATTCGTGAAGGATGGACAGCGGTTGGACCGCCCCGGTTAAGAAAAGTCCGAAAAAACAAGTACCGCGGTAGCCCTGTTGGAAGACCAAAGGATTAGGGTTGCGAGCTCGATACTCGGGCCAACCAAAGATCCGTCTTGTTCGCGGGGGTAGTGTATGTACAATCTGTCGTGAACTCAAATGTCTTGACGTTGGCGTGGTGT
Organism: Metellina segmentata; assembly: GCA_947359465.1. Classification (NCBI taxonomy): domain Eukaryota; kingdom Metazoa; phylum Arthropoda; class Arachnida; order Araneae; family Tetragnathidae; genus Metellina; species Metellina segmentata. The sequence continues at coordinate 3,290,729 of OX375879.1, forward strand.
GTAACTTGGTAAGTTGGCTGCCAGCTGAGGTGCAGGCGTTTTTTTCAGATCACGGTTCAAAAGGACGTGGTGTTGTCAATTCCCCTCTAAGTGAATCCAGGACCTCCGCCACTCGCACAAGTTCTGTAGCTCCAGTTCGACGATGGTTCAACTACTTACCAATTAAAAATCTGGTTGATATAAGATAGGTTTACAACGTGGCATTCGACACGTCATACGATACTTAAATTGTTCCAGAATTTCGCACTAGTTTTCACTCATTTCCGTAATCTACCATAAACAATCGTGATTCACTCTTCATCGCATGGAAAAGATCAAATGAATTTTGGAATTTATTTGAAAAAATTATATGCATGTTTCTTTGAATTCCTGTAGAGAGTTTCTCAGGACTCCCTTAAACTTGGAATAGGATCTTCCCGTTCACAAGTGACCAGGAACAACATGCAAAGGTCCCATGCCATACCAAGAAAACACCCCCAAACAAGGAGTCGGATTTTATGCAAATCCGCTGGCGTCCAGTCCATTATTGTAGGGTAGTGCATATATATCTGCCTAAAAATCTATATAATTCTATAAATATTTTTCACAAGAGCTGACCGTCGTCCTTAAATTGACAGATATCTCAGAGCTTCAGGGAATATCGAAAACCTTTTTTTCGTTTCAATTCGGGAACGAGAGAGCAAAAAATTAAAAATTAAAATCTTATTACGTTGAGTTTCTAAAATGTTTTTTCCGCGTCTAATAGTTTTAGTTCTTGAGTATTTTATATATCTTTCTTTTGGAGCACTGGCTGATTCCAACTATTTCAGGTCTCTGTAAGATGATTGCATTTTTTCTATTTCATTTCTCGTGCCTAAGCTTCTTAACATTTTTTTTCATTAGCTCTTGCAGCGGTCTCACTTCATACGAGTGAGAGCTTTTCTTTCACTATTTCTAAACCAGTGGGTGAAATTTTATCCAAAAACAAATTGGCTCGATGTAAGTCACTTTTTACGCTATTTTCTCGTATGGCTTTCTAGCCCAGAGCCCTATCGTGTAGCCTACTTTCAGTGGAGAAAATGTGTAGAAAAATCTTCCAAGTGAAAAAAATTCAGGATCTTAATAAAAGGATTAATTAGCAGTCTGCAGAAAAACATTTGGACTCTTGGACAACAAGTTTTTCTGTAAACAAACTTCAGAAATTTAGTGAAAAACAACTTTAAAAAGATAAGCAACAGCGGTAGAGGAAACATAAAAGAAGAGTGAGCGATGGGCAACCTTTACATTTCGTCAGGATCATGTGATCGTAACTAGCAGTCACGTGACCATTAGGCTACTTTCGTCTGTCGTGTGGAAACAAACATTCATCCTCTGGTTGGTGTTCAAGACAAGACGCCTGTTCATTGATACATCATCTGATCAGACCACGCGACATACTTTCGCCATTTTTGTCGCCACCCTACAGAAATGCTCATGCCCACAATCTACCCTGTCGTAATTCGTTACGTCGCCAAATAAGGCGATGAAATGCAAAATCGGCCATCGAAGTCATTTTTTCACAGCACCCTACGTGATCAGTCATCGATTTTTTGAAGCTTCTCTCAATAACGGGATTTTACAATACCAAAATACTGGGTTTTTTTGTTACATTAAACGAATTAAATTAATTATCTAATAATCACGTCAATAACTTGCAGATCAACCTAAGTTGCTTTGAATTATTTTAGTCACATGTTTTCTGATATATTATCTCGTCTATTTAACCCTTTAAGTGGGTTTGGCGAGAGATCTCGCCCATCCAGGTCTGGCCCATGTTGCTAATGGCGTGGTAATTTGTAATCTTTAATTTTTAATTAATGTCGTACTAGAGCAACGGGCTACTATTGACGACGTCCGGGACGAACTCACTAAGGGAAATATTCGAGAGCAACACCACTCCTGAAACCCACCTGTTGTTCTAATTCTTAACATAAACAATCACTCTTAATCATTAGACTACGACCCGATTGAAGTTGTACCTTGAAAGTTAGAAGAATCGCTACTAGAAAGAATTTAGACTACGACCTGTACACCAGTTGTACCTTCAATTGTTATAAGATTCACCCCAAGAAAGAATTATATCAGTTATATCTATAGCCTTAGTCAAAAGGTTTATGTTAACTGAATTAAACTGATCCAAGAATTCCGATTTCTGAGCAGGCATGTCTGGAATCATAATTTTGAGACGCCCCCTATCACTCAATTAAATATTAAATAATCCCGAGGCAAAAATAACACTGCTGTTTCATTTTCATGGTTTAATTATCTCCTGTGACTTTCACGTTGAGAGAGAGAGAGAGTATCGCCTACATGCGGGGGGATTAATTATTGTCGCCCGTTCTGCGCCATTTTTTAAAATCTCGGAACAAACACTGCGTTGAAATCTTCTCGCGATGACCTGGTGTATGCGTACTGTCATGCCGCCGAACATTTTTCCCTACCGACTTATCTTAAAATGCTTCGTCGGAAATTTATTCTAATCTTCTCGTCCACTGGGAGTTTGTACTCAAATTTGAATAATGCGAGCTTAATTTCTGTAATTAACGCGTTCCTTTGCTTAATGATGCAACGATTTCCGTCCATTTGGTTGAAAGTGTCATTTCGTTTGATTCTTTATTCGTCAATGCAATCCCAGAGGGATATTTTGATCGTGTGATTTCACCGAACGAAGAAAATGTTCAATTAATGGTTTTCGACTGTTTATTGAACAATGTATAGACTTATATTCCGTAGAGGGAATATAAATGAAGAGAGCAATAGTAACCTTAATGCGCCCAGGATGATGTGGCCCGAGACTAGCAGTCACATGACCCTTAGTTCTGCTATCCCATGCTGGGTGGAAGCGAACATACGTTTTCTGATTGGCCCACGCAATGGGAAAAGACACCCATCCATTGATCCATCGTCTGATGTGTCCGTTCATTGATCATCTGATAGAAGTAGTCCGGCTATTTTACCACTTTTCACTCTCCTGTTTCGTCCCCTTTCTGTGTTGATTCTGACAATCACTCGCTCCCCTCTGCGGTGTGATCGCCGCCTTTTGTTCGCTCTCTGTGACGTTGTACCCTCATCGCTAGTAGTATTTTGTTTGCAACACAAAGGGGTGATCACAAGGCAACTTTTTGAAACAAATGCAACTTCTTTTTCACACGTTCTACGCTGCATGTAAAGTGCTAAAACCAAAATTACTACTTCATAAATGCAACTTTTTCCATAAACGAAATTTTTTGCATAAATGCAACCACCTACAACATTTTCAACGATATCAATGTTTTTTGGTATTTAATTATATATAATACTTTTGTATACCACAAAAATTGACAGTAAATTCTGATTTTTTTCTTCATTTTTCATGAATAATTTATTTTGGATTTTAGTGTATCAAAAATGAATGCAACTTTATTCCTATAAATGCAACTTTTCCCATTTTTATAGCAAAAAAAAGTTGCCCCAGTGATCACTATTTTCTTCAAAGAGATGAAAAGTGTGCTCATCCTTTTGTATTTGATGACAAAAGTTGACGAAGTGTTTACACCGGTGTGGGTTGAACAGGGGTCACCAAAAGGGTCTAAAGCCGCGTTTACACCGGAGTTGCAGATATATTTCTCTCCCTTTCTGTGGCGAGGACGTTTTACGTTCCCTTATGCTGACCCCTTTTCGTCCCTTTTTTCGACCGACTCAGTGTAAACGCTTTGTGGATCGGCAACCCCTACGAGCGCACTCTTCTCACCCCTTTGTAGAGAAGTGATCACTTTTCATCGAGCTGTCCTCACCCATTTCACTCCAGGCATTGTTCTTTTTGTTTTTGTCACTGTACTCGGGTGGAGTTGGGTCCCAGGCAGGCTTCTCTCTAAATAGTTCTATTAATGTTATGACCAGCTCTTTCGTCCACGCCATTTGAATCGAATAGGTTGCTCACCGGCAGTTTGGCGGGAGATGGGGGTCAAGCCAAACGATAAGGACAAAATACCACAGAGAGCGAACAAAAGACGGTGTGAGCGACCACGCGGGGCCTAAGGGCAGAGTAGAGAGGTTATGGTCAAGCAATCGTCTCGGAGAAATCTCCCCCAAAAGTTTCAATCCTTTGATCTTGACCGAATCCTGGTGGAAAGTAAATTTGGCTCTGCAAACTCTCCCAATCGCCACCCCGACTCGAGATCTTGGCGATCCAATGAATGGGCCGCTTCTCTGAATGGCTTCGATGTTTGGAGGGAGAGAAGTTGTGTAAATTCGGTGTAAACGCACGCGACTTAAGAACGTCTTCAACACGAAAAGGGAGAGACCCATGTTTGCAACTCCGGTGTCTATCCAATCCAGCCAACATCCCCCGGTGGGCACTAAATCACCCCCAATCCAGATGTCAGCTAACCGAGCCGAGAGTGGCCGTGGACATCGATCCCAATCACCAGCCATCGGCCATAATCTAAATATACACCGAGGGTCTCGTATTGGGGGGGGGGATGAGCTTGCGCAATGCCCACCGACTAATGCGATTATGCGTCTTGGAGAACGCAGTAATGTGCAATTATCGACGATTCGCTCCACACTCCCTGCGAGAGGCATTAACGGTGGCACGTTCTAATCCATCCGGCACAATGGAACCTCGGAATTAAGTCACCCCCACCCTCACTGTGTTCGATGTGGAGTGCACGTGCGGTGCTCCCGCAAAAATGACAGCGTTGTTGAGGATGGCATGATGCTTATTTCGGCAGGTGGGTGTTTCAATTAACGTCATACTGGAGTAACGAGATAGATCCAGAGCACCACGTCATTTTGAACCACGGTCAGATGACGAGGCAACACCTGAGCTGACTCTCCAAACGTTCGGACATTTGAGACCACGAGGGATTTAACGTGCACCAGCCCCCTTTGTACACGACGGTCTTGGGCTGGATTCGAACTCGGATGCTCTTCCAGCCGGTCTCCCGCCACGTAACATTCGTGGTACTGTCTTCCCCATTGGGATCGATCGTGGACCAATGGTCCGATGCGTTGCGCCGTTAATTAACTACCTACCGACAGCCACATGAGAAGGGGGCGCAATGGCCATATGGGTCGAACTACAGGAGACAACGTCAAGTTATTGTGAAAATTGAGGATGGAGAGATGAAAGTAGAGAAAGATCGCTTGGCCATACCATGGAAAATATGGACAAAAGTATTTGGACACTGCATATTTATCAGAAAAAGTGCTTTATTATTCTATTTAGTAACGGGTAGTGGCCCTCCCATATTGCTCGCATTACATCTGCAGCTCGTAGATGCATACTTTCCATACGCTCTCTCTAAGTTTGGTCAGAAGTAGCTCGCCATACCTCTTGCAGGGCTGTGAGAAGAGATTATGAAGATGCGCGTGGCGGTATCTTCGTTCCAGTTTGTCCCACGAGTGCTCGATCGGATTGAGATCGGGGCTCTGAACGGGCCAGTCAAGCATATTCACCTCATTTTCGAGAAATCAGTCCTGCACACGTTTTGCAGTATGACATAGTGCTCTATCCAGTCGTCCAGAATGTTGAGGTACACGTCAGCGTTCGGGGTACGTAAAGCAACGGACCTAGTCTTAACCAGGAAAAACAACCCCACACTAAGATGGGTCCTCCTCCGAATTTCTGCAGTCGAAATCCTTTTGTCCATCTGAAGTAAATATCGCTGGGGTTAAACCCTTGGGATTAGCAATGACAGTAAAGAGCATGGGTAAAGAACATATCTCTAGAGTTCCTCGAGAAACCCTTACAGCTGCAGTCTACATTGCACATATAAAGATGTTTCCCGTAGGGACAATCCTGAAGGATCGGGCCCGTGAATCCCGTGCACATGTAAAGGAGATGTGCCCATACACGACGGTTCTTGGTTGGATAGAAATCCGCTACCCTACCAACCGGGTTGCTTTTCCCCCTTTACACACTAACCCGATTCGTTGTAAGTGTCCTGGGAAATAGTCTATTGGTCAAGAACGTCCAAACTAATATGAAATCAAGCAGAGGTTACTGCAAGGTAACTGAACAGAGAGATTAGATTGTGTAAGCACAACGTGTTTTGATAATAACCTGCTTCCTATGACTTCGCAAGGAATAATGATTAAACGCAGCTCTCAACGAAAACAGGGACACCTAAAAAAGAACTTTCTTACGAAGCACTTTTCCCTTCCTGTTTGCTCTGGGGGTTTCCCTTAAACAAAGAAAAGTCTTCCAACTCTCCAAAAGAAACCGCCCTCTCCGAGAGAGCTCGAGTTTTTCTTTTTTGCTTTTCCCCTTTCATTTTATTTTCACTGCTCTCTGCTTGTTTATCCTGGTTAAACTCTTCCCTCCGAAATACGAGAGGTGAAATACAGGGGCTGATATCGGGCGCCCTGGTCACGCAGGACGCATCAGGTACTGGTCAAGGGGGAAAAGATATCGGTATCTTTGACTTTCCGTGCTTGAGCCGTTTTTTATGTGCCGACATTTCACGCCGCTGTTGAGTGGAAATGTTCGTGTGAAATCAGATCTTTATCACTGGAGATTGGCAAAACTGCTTGAGATAACAGTCTCGACTTTGCGATAGCCGTTATTAACGAAAGGCGGTTATTTAACTAACTGCTGCTATTAATAACTGTTAGTGTATTAACAATTTCGTAAGCATTTATTGATAACCTTTTAAAAGTTCCGTTATCAATTTATTAAACAACGGCCTTGGTGATTTTTTTTTTTGGCGCAATTCTAAAGTCGCCAAGGAAAGAATTATCTAAAAAAATCTTTTTTCTTTTTACAACGGAAAATGAAAGCTTGAAAACACATTTGAGAACGTTTCGAAAAGTATGTTTTTAAAAACTTTCACAGAAAGTAGTAAGCTTAAACACATTTGTGAACCAGCAGAAAAATTAAGCTGCGAATGTTGGGTAAGAATACCCTGAAACTTATCAATTATTCTAAATACAGTGGGCATGTAGAAAAAGAAAAAGATTTTAAAAGAAAAAAAAAGATAGAAATATTACAACCTGATACGTCAGAACTGTTCCGGGAAAAAATTATTAAAAAAGACAATTCCACAAATGGCGATAAAACAATAAATGTCTGAACTCTACCGTGAAAAATAATTATAATGAAATAAAATTCCACAACTGGAGAAAAACCATTAAATCAACCAATGAAATCAAAGAAAAAAAATTTAAAGGACCAATGCAATCAAAGGATAAAAAAATACATTAAAATAACCAATGGAATCAAATAAAAAATTTCAAACGAACCAATGAAATCATACGACTTTAACGGATTTTGAATAAACTTTCACGATTACTCAATTTAAAAATTTTAAGTTTTCGTTTGCCCAGGTTGCCATGAAAACCACAACCGTAAAAACAGATGGGTTGCCTTAACCTACCGTAACTCGCTACTAGAAGTGCGCCCAAAAATTCCATTTGTAGTTGTTTCCAACTTCTACTGTTAACAGTTCGGGTTATTAAATAATGGTTACCCTAAAACGTTTCTTTCGCAACCAACTGTTATTATTAACAGTTTCGTTATTAATTGCATAACTGCTACTACTACTCACTACTATTAGTATTAAACAACTGCTGCTATTAACAATTTCGTTAGAAGTTCATTAATTTGCTAATATTGTTTCGTGCTACTATTCGTGCTATTTTCTTTAGCAGTCAATTAAGTAACTGCTTCTATTTGTTTCTTAACAGTTAGTTAGCTGATACTATTAACAATTTCCTTAATTAAGTAGCTGCTACTATTAGTTTCGTTCGCAGTTGATTAAATAACTGCTGCTATTAACATTTTCGTTTAGTTGAAAACAACACTTACAGTAATTACTTACAGAGTAAATTTACTATAGCTATTGTATCATAACGTCGTTCACAAATTTATTTGCGTTACACGAATTTATTTGTGTTTTAAAAATGATTTCTAGAATCATTTGACTAGACATGTTGATCGCACTTTGAAGCTTCTGAATAGAGATGCTCATTCTACTTCTATTTCACGTCAATTGTCTCTCCTCGTAGTTGAAGTCCGTTGTATTGCTCTAGTACGACTTAATTAGTCTAGTCTTAGAAAATTACTCCTCGCAGTTGACCAACTGACGGTATTAATATTGCATTGTGTCCACGGAATAAAATTTTGGGTTGGTTACAAAATCTCGCGTTTTTCGGAATTTCCTTAAAAAAAATCCAGTTTACGAAGTTTTTTTCTGCATTTGATGTTGAAATTATTTTTAGCCTACTTGTTCTAGCTAAAACACTAATATGACACATCTTTTGTCTAGTTTAACTTGTCTTGAACTTAGTCTTTTGTTTATCTAATCATTCTGCTTTTTTTTTTTTTGCAATTATCTATCTGATAGTATCAACAACTTCGTTAGCAATAGATTAACTAACTGCCAACAAATTAGCGGTTTCGTTAATATTTAAAAATAACAGTAACGTTTAATAACTATTATTTCATTTCTTCATTTATTATTGCGAATTTATTTACGTAAGTATAATTATTAATTCAGTTACATGACGACTAGTCAGACCTTGGGGTTGCATTCTCTTGTTATTAACTTGTTTTTAGAATTTCCTTGGGATAAAACAGCCGACGGAACTTTATTTTACTGCATTCGATGCAGAAATCATTTTTAGCCCAAGTGCTCTGACTAAAAAACGAGTATCACATCTTTTCTTTGGTCTAATTTGTGCTTAATATGGCCCTTAATTTAGCTGATTATATTTTTTAACTGCCTTTTCAATTCAGATTCCAGTCGATTTTTCTTCTTCATTCCTTAATTACCTCTTGTTCAATTTATTTAATGTGATAGATATTCGAATTAGAAGCGTCTCTTGTGACATTTCGTGTGCGGTTTCAAAATCTTTTTTATTCTGTTTTCGTAATGATAGAACAACATTCTCATTTGTTTTGTTCCTCTGCGAAAAAAACTGCGAAGTGGCATAAATATCATAAACATTTCGGTCAAGGAAAGAAAGTACTGAGATGTGAAAATGAAGGCAAAAGCCAAACAAACCTGCGTTTCTCTAAACACCACAGAATTCGATTATCAGCAGAAAATGCGGTTTTTTTAGTGTGTTTAGTCTCACTATTAGATGACGTATGTTTTAAGGCTGCGACTAATTTGTGGGGAATGTAAAATGTTCTGAGGACTTGCAGCTGGATTAGCTAATTAGCATGTCCAGCTAATGATCAAAGATACAAACATTCTATGATACATCGCATTCAACCTTCAACGTGATGATTAAGTTTATTTTTTTGATTGAAGTGGGTTTTATAAAAGAACTGGAGACGGTAACTAGATTATACTAGAAGTGTAGTTACTCCTCTATTACACTAATTACAGTACAAAGTCCCAAATCCAGAATCCTCCGGACATTGGCCATTTCGGATAATTTGCATTCTTTGTCAAAAAAAAAACAACCTTAATCTAACCTCCCCCCTAGCCAATTTTGCGTTTGCAATAGTAAAATAGCAGATATATAAATGGGAATAATTAAAAAAAAAAAAAAAACTTTTTAAAACAATGCAACACATTTTACTCGCAAATCTTCTAATTTTTCTGAGTGGTATTTACTCTGAACATGTCCGTTTTTGCGTTGTTTCATCAATTAGATCCAGATTTAACTCCTTGTTCTTTAAAAATTGTTGGAAAGATGTAAAAAAGTGAGAAAAACAAAAACAAAAATCACCGGTTAGCAAAACGTCCGGTTTTTGGACAGTTCCCAATTTCGGAATTGTCAAAAATTCCACTAATATGGAACACTAGCCACTGCGTGGCTAGCACGGCGTTGCCCGTGCTGTACTTTGTGGGGTGTTAGATGTGTCCATTGTGAACGTTTGTAAACCACCGGTGTTTGCTACGCATTCACATTTGGTTTGCTTCGCAAACCAACACCACGGATAACGCCGTGATGGCCTCATTATTGTGAAATTGGAATTGCGAAGTGATCCAATTGGTGTGACGTGACAATTTCTTGGAGGGTGGGGTGCCAGCTGAGGTGTTATGTTATAATTTGATCGTGGTTGTACACGTATATTTGCCTTATTGGATAAAACTTCGACCCTAGTTAATAGGTAGTTGTAGTGCTTGAGAACGTTTATTAAAAATTACCCAATTTCCTCGGATACTTTCCTTAGGCGATTGATCCCGGACCGTAGTTAAGAGCTCGTTGAGTTGCTATAGTACGACGTTAATTAAAAATTACCTCGGATCTCAAAATTAGGGAATTAATCCCATAACCTCGTTAATAGCCAATTGTGTTGATTTTGTGTGATGTTAATTAAAAATTTCCTCAGATTTCAAATTCGCTGAAATTTTTAATAAAAACATGTAGAATTTCTGTTGATTGTTGTATTATTTTTTAAATCCGTCTTATACACATGCATATTTTACACATTTTACTGCAATGCCAAAATTGTATTTTCTAAGAATTAAGAGATTTAAGTTTTTGAAAAAGGCAGTTGAGAAAATTGAAGGGAGAGAGAAAACACGCTTTTGTACTCAAAACCAAAAAAATGAGTCTCTTCTTTTTAAAATTTTACAACTTGAATGTGTGGTGTATCTTATTTTTAACACAACAATGAAATCTGTTGATTTGGGCAATACAGTATATTTTAACCCCAAATTACTTAAAAAATAGGGAGACAGAAAAATTATAAATATTTTTGTAAGTTGAGGTAATTTTGAATAAAATAGATTAATAGACCAAAATAAAATGTAATTTTTTTTTATTACAAAGTGAATTATTTTATTCCTTATCTGAATTTTTAAAATTAGCAATGTTTGTAGATGTGAAATGCAACTTTAGAAACAATTAAATGAAATGAAATAAGTCTGTGCCATGTGGGAAAGGAAAACAAATTATAAAAATTAGCATTTTATACTTGATTATTTTTCCCCGAGATAGTATACATGTACACTTATTAAAATAACCATATGTGGCAAGAAATTGAAGTGATATCTAATTATAAAAAGTAAAAAGGTATTAAATTCTGTTGAACACTTGACCGTGGGAGAAACACGGTTTAATGAGACCGAGTCGTGTGACTTTAAGTGATTGTGCCTTGTTGATGCTGACAGTGAAACTTAAACGAACTGGGAATTGAAGTTTTTTAAATTGGAATGGGGGGGGATATCAGAAGTGATGATTGGTATTCTAGAAATGAATATGTTTAAACTTGCAGCATGTGTAGTGACGATGGTGGCTTGAGTAATATTTGGCATGAGTTTCTTAACAGAGTATTGTGCCATTGCATAGTGAAGGTGGATTCAGATTCGTGAGAAGCATAATCGGTGCTCCAATATGTGCGAGAGTACTCCAGATGGTTCCAATGAGTAAAAAAACTGCGTTGTGTGTTTTAAGGACTCATTTCTGTTATGCGTAATGTGTATAGATTTGTAAATTTAAAAACTATGGGGTAATTCTCGCAAGACTTGCTTTATGATGACATTGACATCTTTATTTATTTGGGAAAGATTTGCCCTTTGGCACAGCCATGCATGATGAGTGCTTTGCTACAACAGCAATATATCGATGAACCGCAGGGGTTGTAACCATTTGGGTGTGGGCCACAGGTGTTTGGACAACTGTTTGGCTTGTTAGCATAATGATGAAATGACGGAATGAACGCCAAAGAAAAGAGCAACATGAGTGATTGATTGCCAAACTTGAAGGCATCCCACAGAGCGGCAGCGCTTGCTATATGTGTTGTGGAAGTGACAGAAACACGTCCGTCTTGAAAACTAATCCTACAAAAGTTGCAAACACTTTTTACAGCACTTACATGCAACTCCTCTAACCCTTCACAATGCTGGCTTCTTATAGGACTGCCTTTTTTATATTTGTCGACACGAAACTGTGATTGGCTGTTACATAACACATTTGCATAGTTCCATCTAACTCTGCAGCGAATTGCAGCCTCTCAAATTTAGATTAGCTTCCAGAAATTAACATTTTTCACGATATGCTTAACTTTTGCCAGCGAGTGTAGCCAATTATAAAATGAAGTACTACGTGTGTTGTCTGTTCGGCGTGTCCTGACGAATCTATAGTACTTTCAATAATGAAATTTGGCACATAGGTAGTGTAAATATTTTACAATTTTATAGTCCACCACAATTTTTAAAATTTAATCCAGAACATTTTAAAAGTAATGTAATGAGATATTTAATTAATATTGTGTTCCTCCGAATAGCAAGTGTTCAATTGGTATTGACTAAATACGTATTTACAGTGCGTATGTAGCTGCCCCATTAATGGATATACTTTATAAAAATTTATTGCTTTTTTAAAAGCATATTAACTTTTAGTTAGCGTAAACTTTTAGTTTGGATTATCATAATGTATAATATAAGTATATATTTTTTTTGTGTTTCCTCCATTTTTGGAACTGGATGACAGTTGTGCAATATGTTATTTGTTATTGCTTCGGTTTTAGAGTACGATAGTTTGGATTATCATTTTTAAAGCATATAAACTTTTTGTTTGGATTATTTGGATATCTTTTTCAAAAGCAGAGACCTGTTTCATAAATTTATTGTCGCTATGTATTCCGAGATTGAATCGGAAAAAGGTGTTGTACATACGACTGAATGAGATCACTCAGAGTGGAACAGTGTGCACATTTGAGAGATGCGTTGATGAACGGTGGAAATGCTGCGATAAAAAAACTGAAGTACACAGAAATCACTAAACTTCCAAAAAAAAAAAAAAAAAAAGTTTATGCTTTTGTAAATTTATGTGTTGCATAAATTATTAAAATTAAGTATTGCTATGCTTTCCAAAAGACACCCAAACACAGAAACAAAAAAAAATAGCATTAAAAATCAACAAAATAACAGCATTTCGCAATAACATTTTTTTTTAAATTTACAGCCCCCAATATGCAAAAAAGGTAGTCATATAAGAAGCCAGCATTGGCAAAATAATGTTTAAATCCAAGACTACATTTTTTTGCATATTTCAAAAAACGAAACCGTGATTGGCTGTTACCTAACACATTTGAATACTTCCATCTTACTGTACAGAAAATTACAGCCTTTGAAATTAAGATTGGCTTCTGGAAATTAAACAGAAACATAAAAACAGCGGATTTTTTTGGATATATAACGAAATATTGTGGGCCGTGAATAAAAAAAAGAGGCAGTTCTAGCGAAATACCATAGTTTTGTTGCTCTTTTAGGCAATTTTTTGTTTGTTTCTGTGTTTGGGTGACTTTTGGAAAACATAGCAATATTTAATTATGATAATTTAGGCAACATAAATTTACAAAAGTATAAACTTTAGTTTTGAATATCGTTGAATCAGAGGGACTCGGAGAGTGGAACATTATGCACATTTGAGAGATGCTTTGATGAAAGGTGGAAACGTTGCTATACGTAAACTCCACAAAAATTGCTCAACTTCCAAAAAGATAAAAACCAAAAGTTAAAGTTTATGCTTTGGAAATTTATACGTTACATAAATGAACATAATTAAATATTGCTATGCTTTCCAAAAGACACCCAAACACAGAAACAAACAAAAATAGCATAAAATATGAACAAAATAACATCATTTCGTAATAACAGTATTTTTTTAATTTACAGCCCCCAATATGCAAAAAAGGCAGTAATATAAGAAGCCAGAGCATTGGTGTCATTAATAAAATAATGTTTAAATCCAAGACTGCATTTGTAGCATATTTCTAAAAACAAAACCGTGATTGGCCGTTACGTAATACATTTTAATACTTCCTTATTTCTGTACAGTGTTATTGTAAGATGAATATGAAAAAGTTACTTATGTTTAACTACACCTATTAGTCTGAACCGACTTCAGTTCGTATCGTAGCGTGTAAAAGTAGCCTCGCGATAGGATTTTGAGTTGTGACGTGGGCTTTGTATAAAGTCGATGTTGGTCTAAGTACACTATAGCGACAACGCAGTAAGATTATGTCAATGTTATGCAAACATTACTGATATTTTCGTGAGGCAAAATGTAGCAGTGTCGCCTAAAGGGAGAAGCTGATACTAAACAAAAGCATAAAAACAGCATTTGTTTTGGTCGTATAACAAAACATTGTGGGGCGTAAATTAAAAGAGGCCGTTTTAGCGAAATGCCATAATTTAGTTATTATTTTATGCAATTTTTTGTTTGTTTCTGTGTTTGAGTGTGTTTAGGAAAGAATAGGAATAATTAAGAATAGCAATACTTAAATTTGATAATTTTTGCAACATAAAAATGTACGAAAGTATCACCTTGAACTTTTGGTTTTGATATCTTTTTGGAAGTTTAGCGATTTCTGTGTGTTTTTGTTTTGCAACATTTCCATCCTTCATCAACGCATCTCTCAAATGTGCATACTGTTCCATTCTGAGTGATCTGATTCAGTCGTATCTACACACCTTCTCCGATTGAATCTCGGATTACATGGCGACAATAAATTGATGGAACATGTGTTTGCTTCGCAGTGAAATGTTGAAATTCGAAGAGTATATCATGATCCTGTGAGCATAGAGCTACATAGAAGAAATGTTCTTAGTTTGCATAAATGATAGAAATCCAAGATTGGCGTGAGTGCAGTAAAGCCCCTTTCAATACTGTGGACATTTTTAGGAAACCAAATAAAACCAAAATATAATAATAAATTAATTTTTAAATGTTGTACATTAAATATCGCTTTTCTTTCCATAAGACATCAAAACAAAAATGATAAAAATTTACTATATAAAAACCGAAGTACTATACAGAAAGAAACAAAAGATTGCATAAATGAAACAAACCATAAATTGCACAAAAGATTAAAAAAAATATATCACTAGACTTTGAAAAAAATATCCAAATAATCGAAACTAAAAGTGAATATGCTTAAAAAAAATTCAAAATCCAAAGTATCGTAGTCTAAAAAAGAAACAATAACACACGTATTGTACAACCGTTATCCAGTTCAAAAAATGAAGTAAGCACAATACAAAAATACAAATATAAAAGATTAAAAGTTAACGTTAACTAAAAGTTAATATGCTTTTAAAAAAGCAATACATTTCATAAAGGATATTCAGTAATACTAAAAGTGAATATGCTTAAAAAATCAAATCCCAAACAACGGTAGTCTAAAAAAGAAACAATAAGAAACGTTTTGCACAACCGTTATCCAGTTGCAAAAATTAAGTAAGCACAATAAAAAAATTCAAATATAAAAGTTGACGCTAACTAAAAGTTAATATGCCTTTAAAAAGGCAATAAATTTCATAAAGGATATCCAGTAATAGGGCGGCTACACACGCGCAGAAAATACGGATTCATTCAATACCGATCATGACTGTTGCCATTCGGAGGAAAGGGAATAATAATTAAACATCGCATTAAATTAATTTTAAAATTTTGTAGATCAAATTTTAAAAATCGGGCTGTCTATAAAATTGCTAAAAAATTCGTACTGTGCCAAATTTCATTAGTGTGAATGCCATAAATTCGTCAGGGCACCATTTCACGAACATACACGCAAAAACTTTACTTTATAATAGTAGAGATGATCCTGCTTAATTTAGTGCCGTGGCAGCCAGTCCGGTTGGAAGAGCATTATATTAGTAACCGAAGGGTTGCGAGTTCGAAACCTGATTCACCTAAGACCGTCGTGTATTGTATGGGGCTCGTTCACATTATATCTTCTGGAGGTGTGATGTTGAGGCAGTGTGGAAGTATGGAGAGTGGGATGCCAGCTCACAGGTGTCTACCTCGTCAAAATGGCGCAGTGTTTGTTGTCCTCGGTTCTTTACCTTCGGGATTGATCCCGGGTCACCGCCAACAGACAGTTGTATTTTTCCAGGACGACGTTAATTTATCTACCAGCGTTCTATAAATGATCCATTTGGGTGGTCAATGCCTTTTGTAGCGGGAACATGAAACTCGTGCTGCAACGAATTCGACAGACTGTTAGTATAAGTTTTTGACCAATCCTTTCGACCGATTTGGTTTCACCTGACTAATGCGGTTAGCCGCGTTCAGACACCATAGACGTCAAATAGAAGTAGACTAATGGTGGCTCCATTCCAACGGCTACAGCAACTGACAGGCGAAATTTGGTCGCCTGTCTCTGTTGATGTTAAAAAAGCCTTCACACAGCTAGCGACGGCAATTTAGTTGAGCATGCGCATAATCCTTTTCGAAAGCAAATAATTTATTTCCGCTTCTGATTCTGCAAAATGGTTGACAGATCGCTTCTGCGTTTAATAAAACTCCTTTTTGTTGTAACTAGTTATTCTACAGGTTAACGTGTTTTTGTTTTATAACTGCAAATTCTTTCTATTAGTTTTATCTTTATATTAGTCTTATCTCAAATCGACAAGAAGCTCATGTTGTTTTTTTACAAATTAATCATGTTCTCTGTTTTTTACTCTTTTTTTTTTGTTCAATAAAGTTACGTTAGCTTATCTCTACTAAACAACGTCATTTAGAGAATTATTCAAACACTTTTACAGCGAAGACGTTTGCTTTTAAAGCCTCTGGCTGTTGATGAAAGAAAGTTGCCCGCTCAGGACTCTGATTGGCTATTGGCATGGCGACAGAGACAAAAGTTGAAGCAGAGACAACATTCCTCCAAGACTTGAAAGTGCAGCGACGGAGATAAACCGGGGCAACAAAATTTGTTTGTAATACGCATGCGCAATAGTGGCGAGACATGTTTTTTGTCGCTGTCGCCGTTGGTGTGAAGCCACCATTACGGCCATATTCAAGAGTCTCGAGTTAATCCGAGGATCAGCTAATCCGCGGGTCAAAGTTGAACTGCGGTTTATCCTAGATCCGTATTGACAAACCACGGATTAAAATGATACACTCGTTGTGATAGGCTACTACCGTTTTCTCATGATCACGTGATCTTGTTTACTTCTTTTACGACCCCCGAATCACCATTCAATCTGGTCCAACACGTGCTTCGCCGGCAGAATTGATTCCAAATTGAGATTTTAATGAAATGCATTCGACATTTTAATTTGGAAATAGAGAAATGCAAAGGTATTTCATATTGGATTTTTATGGAAACTTAAATTAAGCAAGAAAGAATTGGGTACACAATGCCTTTGACAAATCAATGCAATACGATACTTGTCAGTATGAGTGTGTGTTTCTGTAAAGTAATGTAACTTGCATTGTCAATTTTCTTTCATCGTTTCATGTTCATTTTTATTCCATGACTAATTTGCATTTCCATGGTCATATTCTACCTTTCGCTCTCTCATTTTGTTTAACTCTGGCGAGCCAGAATAGAGTTCGAACCAGAACACATCTGGGCATATCTATTTTATAGAAAATGTAATCACGTTCTTGTTCCGATTCATATACGATCAGTTGAATGCGCGTCGTCGCAAGAATACTATAATTTAGCATAAAATGAAATGTGTCATCCATTTTGTTTCGCTTGCTTCCTTCGCAAAAATATGGTACTGCACATGCGTTAACTCTTACTCGCGAGTTGACTCACCGATTTCGGAGGATAAAAATGTAACACCGAAACGGCAATTTAATACAGTATTGTAAATACAGTTTTTTCGATAACTTGTGAATACGGCAGTAAGCATTGCTAAAGAGAGGAACTACGGAAACCGTGGCTAGTCGTCATGCGACTGTCCTGTGATAAATTGACTTGGTTGGCCGATCTTATTAATTAACAAAATATTATAAAAGGTTTTATTTGGCCCTTATATACCTTTTCAGTTCCTATTTTTATTTGGTCTCGCATTTATCAATGAATGGACTCATCAGTTGATGAATGTTAAGTTCCATCCAACAAACGAAAGTGGTCTAAATTCGCGTATACACCGGATGCGCATAACTTCTCTCCTTCCAAACATATAAGCTATTCCGTGAAACGGCATCCATTTTAACGTCGAGATCTAGAGTAGGGGTGGCGATTGGGAGAGTTTGTAGAACCCAATTTGTTTTCCACCAGGAGTCGGTCAAGATCTAAGGTTGCAACTTCTTTGGGAGATTGCTCCCAGACGATTGCTTATCACTAACCGCTCTACTCTGCCCTTCGCCCCCCCCCCCTTGTCGCTCCTACCGTCTTTTGTTCGCTAGTGATATTTTGCCCTCATCGCTTGACCCCATCTCCCGTCAAAGTGCCAGTGAGTGACCTGTCAGAGTGACCGAGCGATGTCTAATTTGTTAGACAATGTGTGTAGTAGTGGCCAAGAACAGAGGGACACTGCACACCTAATTTGGACACGCATTTATTTTGTACAATATTATATGAAGTTTTCGATACACACACCGCACCGTCCGGTGCCAAAAAAACACGTCCTCTCCAAGTCCGCCGGTTCCACCGTCTCCCCCGAACTACTTCTACTCTCTTCACTCCCTTCTTTTCGTCCCCGGGGTAGGGGCCAACGACCGAACACCCCGTGGGGGAGGAAGGTTGGTTGAGAAGGAACACAAGAACGATCGTTCTTATCTGTGTCCTAACACCTGTCGGAATATCGTAACATGACCTATTCGATTCAAATGGCGTGGACGAAAGAGCTGGTAATAACTTTAATAAAACTATTAAGAGAGAGACCTGCCCTCTGGGACCCAACTACACCCGAGTACAAAGAGAAGAACAATGCCTGGAGTGAAATGGGTGAGGAACTCGACATCTTGAAGAAAAGTTATCACTCTTCTCTACAAAGGGGTGAAACGTCCACAAAGCGTTTACACCGGAGTCGGTCGAAAAAAGGGACGAAAAGGGGTCAGCATAAGGGAACGTAAAACGTCCTCGCCACAAAAAAGGGAGAGAAATGTATGTGCAACTCCAGTGTATACGCAGATTAAAGATCACGTGACTGCTAGTTGGGGGTCACGTGATCATGGGCCCTTAAAAAAGCGCTCCCCTTTTACACATTTCCTCCATGGTCCCATCTAAACCCGAACGGATTTCGAGATCTTTCCTGCATTGCGATAACTTCTCCCGCAAACACTTGCAAACTCTCGAGAACTCTCGATGTCCTAATTTATTGACTTCTCGGGACATGTTCGAATACATTTAAATTATTTAGAATATTAAACGGCCAATTACCGTAGCTGGTGGGGTCGACGTGACAAGCACAAGAGAGCCACCCCTGAGCCCAATTAGCCTGGGCATGAATACTTAAGAAGGGGGTGGGTATCTGACGGACGTTATTCGTTGGGGGGGGGGGGGAAAGGTTTGATGAATATATGAGACCCACACACCCTCCGGTTTCGAAAGTGTGCGTGAGGACACGTTCGAGTGCGTTTACGGAGCACTTGTTGGAATGTATTTTTAATTAGGTGGAAGTTCAGGTGTCCTCGGGGAAGAGTGAATTGGAATAATATGCGTTTCACAGTCGGGGACTGTGTGTGGAATGCGTCGTGAGTGTCCAGGGAAACAAACATTTTAGCGTGACTTGAATGTTCCTCGCGTAGGGTGACACATACAAACTCCGTTGTCTTCAGAAAGAGTCACTTGGAGGGCAGATGCCTACTCCATAACATCATCGGAATATCGAATATATTCTGATTTTTTTATTTTAGCGCCAGCTGCTGTTGACGCGCGCTTTACAACGACTTGAGAAGAGCAGGTGGTGTTCGTCCAGATAATATCTGATTGGAAACTGACTTTTACCGTTGGGTTATTTTTAGACTGTGGCAAGCACGTTGGAGGCGATGATTAGAGAGAAAGAAGCAGCGGATGAGGTTGGTTCCCCGCGTTGGACTGTGACTTTGTTTTCCACCAGGAGTTGGTTAAGATCAAAGGATTGTAACTTATAAAGGCACATCTCCGAGACGAAATTTGGCATGAAAATACTCCCCGATTTCGTCTCCTTTCGGTATTGCTTGAGAATCACTCCTCCCCTCAGCATTCCAGCACCTCGTGGGCGCTCACGCCGTCTTTTATTCGTTCTCTGTGACATTTAGCCCTCTTCACTTGCCTTCACCCCATCTCCTGTCAAGCTGCCAGTGAGTGACCTATTCGATTCAAATGGTCACTCTTGTCTACTTCAAAGGGATAGGAAGAGTACTCACCCCTTGGTGTTAACGATTAAGTCGACAAAGAGTTTACACAGGAGTAGGTCAACATAGGATAACGTAAAACGTCCTCACCACATAAAGGGGAGAAAATATTTGCAACTTCCCCCCCCCCTTAATTTAAACGCTGCCTGAAGAAGAATATCCCAGTCGCTAGGGACGATAGCAGATAGCAGCAAAATATGCAATTAAAACATAACTAAGTATTTTCTTTGTTTTCCACTATAATCTAGCAACCAGATTCCGATGTTGTTCTTCCATAATGGTTGCCACAGCTTATTATCAAATTGCTATATTGCCTCCTTTGGAAAATTTTCTCTCCAAAGAAATTTATTTAAAAAATTTCCCTTCCACACTATTAGTTTTAAAAGGGGGACTTTGTTAAAATGTAGTCTTCGTGTGCAGACTAGATAAATCCAGAAACTCAGATTCAAATAGCTTCGTCGAAGCACGCACTTATCCCTTATAATCGGCACTCCACACTAATTTGTAATCAGTTGAGTAGGACGGTTAAAAATAGACTCGATACAGCAGGAAATAACCCCTGGAATACAACTCTCGAAATAGACTCTTTAAATCTCCAACGAAATGGCGACAGAGACAAAAGTTGAAGCAGAGACAACATTCCTCCAAGACTTGAAAGTGCAGCGACGGAGATAAACCGGGGCAACAAAATTTGTTTGTAATACGCATGCGCAATAGTGGCGAGACATGTTTTTTGTCGCTGTCGCCGTTGGTGTGAAGCCACCATTACGGCCATATTCAAGAGTCTCGAGTTAATCCGAGGATCAGCTAATCCGCGGGTCAAAGTTGAACTGCGGTTTATCCTAGATCCGTATTGACAAACCACGGATTAAAATGATACACTCGTTGTGATAGGCTACTACCGTTTTCTCATGATCACGTGATCTTGTTTACTTCTTTTACGACCCCCGAATCACCATTCAATCTGGTCCAACACGTGCTTCGCCGGCAGAATTGATTCCAAATTGAGATTTTAATGAAATGCATTCGACATTTTAATTTGGAAATAGAGAAATGCAAAGGTATTTCATATTGGATTTTTATGGAAACTTAAATTAAGCAAGAAAGAATTGGGTACACAATGCCTTTGACAAATCAATGCAATACGATACTTGTCAGTATGAGTGTGTGTTTCTGTAAAGTAATGTAACTTGCATTGTCAATTTTCTTTCATCGTTTCATGTTCATTTTTATTCCATGACTAATTTGCATTTCCATGGTCATATTCTACCTTTCGCTCTCTCATTTTGTTTAACTCTGGCGAGCCAGAATAGAGTTCGAACCAGAACACATCTGGGCATATCTATTTTATAGAAAATGTAATCACGTTCTTGTTCCGATTCATATACGATCAGTTGAATGCGCGTCGTCGCAAGAATACTATAATTTAGCATAAAATGAAATGTGTCATCCATTTTGTTTCGCTTGCTTCCTTCGCAAAAATATGGTACTGCACATGCGTTAACTCTTACTCGCGAGTTGACTCACCGATTTCGGAGGATAAAAATGTAACACCGAAACGGCAATTTAATACAGTATTGTAAATACAGTTTTTTCGATAACTTGTGAATACGGCAGTAAGCATTGCTAAAGAGAGGAACTACGGAAACCGTGGCTAGTCGTCATGCGACTGTCCTGTGATAAATTGACTTGGTTGGCCGATCTTATTAATTAACAAAATATTATAAAAGGTTTTATTTGGCCCTTATATACCTTTTCAGTTCCTATTTTTATTTGGTCTCGCATTTATCAATGAATGGACTCATCAGTTGATGAATGTTAAGTTCCATCCAACAAACGAAAGTGGTCTAAATTCGCGTATACACCGGATGCGCATAACTTCTCTCCTTCCAAACATATAAGCTATTCCGTGAAACGGCATCCATTTTAACGTCGAGATCTAGAGTAGGGGTGGCGATTGGGAGAGTTTGTAGAACCCAATTTGTTTTCCACCAGGAGTCGGTCAAGATCTAAGGTTGCAACTTCTTTGGGAGATTGCTCCCAGACGATTGCTTATCACTAACCGCTCTACTCTGCCCTTCGCCCCCCCCCCTTGTCGCTCCTACCGTCTTTTGTTCGCTAGTGATATTTTGCCCTCATCGCTTGACCCCATCTCCCGTCAAAGTGCCAGTGAGTGACCTGTCAGAGTGACCGAGCGATGTCTAATTTGTTAGACAATGTGTGTAGTAGTGGCCAAGAACAGAGGGACACTGCACACCTAATTTGGACACGCATTTATTTTGTACAATATTATATGAAGTTTTCGATACACACACCGCACCGTCCGGTGCCAAAAAAACACGTCCTCTCCAAGTCCGCCGGTTCCACCGTCTCCCCCGAACTACTTCTACTCTCTTCACTCCCTTCTTTTCGTCCCCGGGGTAGGGGCCAACGACCGAACACCCCGTGGGGGAGGAAGGTTGGTTGAGAAGGAACACAAGAACGATCGTTCTTATCTGTGTCCTAACACCTGTCGGAATATCGTAACATGACCTATTCGATTCAAATGGCGTGGACGAAAGAGCTGGTAATAACTTTAATAAAACTATTAAGAGAGAGACCTGCCCTCTGGGACCCAACTACACCCGAGTACAAAGAGAAGAACAATGCCTGGAGTGAAATGGGTGAGGAACTCGACATCTTGAAGAAAAGTTATCACTCTTCTCTACAAAGGGGTGAAACGTCCACAAAGCGTTTACACCGGAGTCGGTCGAAAAAAGGGACGAAAAGGGGTCAGCATAAGGGAACGTAAAACGTCCTCGCCACAAAAAAGGGAGAGAAATGTATGTGCAACTCCAGTGTATACGCAGATTAAAGATCACGTGACTGCTAGTTGGGGGTCACGTGATCATGGGCCCTTAAAAAAGCGCTCCCCTTTTACACATTTCCTCCATGGTCCCATCTAAACCCGAACGGATTTCGAGATCTTTCCTGCATTGCGATAACTTCTCCCGCAAACACTTGCAAACTCTCGAGAACTCTCGATGTCCTAATTTATTGACTTCTCGGGACATGTTCGAATACATTTAAATTATTTAGAATATTAAACGGCCAATTACCGTAGCTGGTGGGGTCGACGTGACAAGCACAAGAGAGCCACC
Organism: Metellina segmentata; assembly: GCA_947359465.1. Taxonomy (NCBI): domain Eukaryota; kingdom Metazoa; phylum Arthropoda; class Arachnida; order Araneae; family Tetragnathidae; genus Metellina; species Metellina segmentata. Next base: position 3,313,852 of record OX375879.1, read on the forward strand.
CCTGAGCCCAATTAGCCTGGGCATGAATACTTAAGAAGGGGGTGGGTATCTGACGGACGTTATTCGTTGGGGGGGGGAAAGGTTTGATAAATATATGAGACCCACACACCCTCCGGTTTCGAAAGTGTGCGTGAGGACACGTTCGAGTGCGTTTACGGAGCACTTGTTGGAATGTATTTTTAATTAGGTGGAAGTTCAGGTGTCCTCGGGGAAGAGTGAATTGGAATAATATGCGTTTCACAGTCGGGGACTGTGTGTGGAATGCGTCGTGAGTGTCCAGGGAAACAAACGTTTTAGCGTGACTTGAATGTTCCTCGCGTAGGGTGACACATACAAACTCCGTTGTCTTCAGAAAGAGTCACTTGGAGGGCAGATGCCTACTCCATAACATCATCGGAATATCGAATATATTCTGATTTTTTTATTTTAGCGCCAGCTGCTGTTGACGCGCGCTTTACAACGACTTGAGAAGAGCAGGTGGTGTTCGTCCAGATAATATCTGATTGGAAACTGACTTTTACCGTTGGGTTATTTTTAGACTGGCAAGCACGTTGGAGGCGATGATTAGAGAGAAAGAAGCAGCGGATGAGGTTGGTTCCCCGCGTTGGACTGTGACTTTGTTTTCCACCAGGAGTTGGTTAAGATCAAAGGATTGTAACTTATAAAGGCACATCTCCGAGACGAAATTTGGCATGAAAATACTCCCCGATTTCGTCTCCTTTCGGTATTGCTTGAGAATCACTCCTCCCCTCAGCATTCCAGCACCTCGTGGGCGCTCACGCCGTCTTTTATTCGTTCTCTGTGACATTTAGCCCTCTTCACTTGCCTTCACCCCATCTCCTGTCAAGCTGCCAGTGAGTGACCTATTCGATTCAAATGGTCACTCTTGTCTACTTCAAAGGGATAGGAAGAGTACTCACCCCTTGGTGTTAACGATTAAGTCGACAAAGAGTTTACACAGGAGTAGGTCAACATAGGATAACGTAAAACGTCCTCACCACATAAAGGGGAGAAAATATTTGCAACTTCCCCCCCCCCTTAATTTAAACGCTGCCTGAAGAAGAATATCCCAGTCGCTAGGGACGATAGCAGATAGCAGCAAAATATGCAATTAAAACATAACTAAGTATTTTCTTTGTTTTCCACTATAATCTAGCAACCAGATTCCGATGTTGTTCTTCCATAATGGTTGCCACAGCTTATTATCAAATTGCTATATTGCCTCCTTTGGAAAATTTTCTCTCCAAAGAAATTTATTTAAAAAATTTCCCTTCCACACTATTAGTTTTAAAAGGGGGACTTTGTTAAAATGTAGTCTTCGTGTGCAGACTAGATAAATCCAGAAACTCAGATTCAAATAGCTTCGTCGAAGCACGCACTTATCCCTTATAATCGGCACTCCACACTAATTTGTAATCAGTTGAGTAGGACGGTTAAAAATAGACTCGATACAGCAGGAAATAACCCCTGGAATACAACTCTCGAAATAGACTCTTTAAATCTCCAACGAAAATACCCCCCCCCACCCCCCCGATTTGCAAACACAAAAATCCGCTCCGAAAATCATTTCCTCTTCAAATCTCCATTCCGACTCTTTAACTTCACCCGTCTGCGCACGCGCACAAAATTCATTGTGAGGTCATGAATAATTCATGGACGCTTATTGGTTGTTGATGACGTCGTTTCCGAGTTGTTCATTTTCAGGAGGAATCTGATTGAGATTATTTCTTTATGCAAATTTTATGGGGGGGGGGGGGTTTCTTTTGGAAGGCCAAATGAGTTATTGATTGGGGTGTCGGGGTTGTTCATCAGGCGGTCTATCCATGAATACATGCCCCGTTTAATTGAGTGGGGGGGGGATGTGATTAAGATGGATTGAGATGAAACGAAAACATTCATTTACATGCGAGGGTGCGTTATTTTGGATGTGTCGTGTCTTTTGTTGTGATAGATTGCGCTTCGATTACGTCGTGGAAAGTAAAGTCAAGTAGGTAGTTAATTGCCGTCGAACTGAAGTATCATAACGGGCTACAGGCAACGATCTTGGATCCATTCCCAAGGGAAAGACCAGCGCCTCATCATTTTAAACCACAATGACGTATTCGACTCCTGAACTGCCACCCCACTCTCCAAACTTCCACGCCAACATGCTTACATTTGAGGCCACGATAGGTTTAACGTGCACCAGCCCTCGTGTACTCGACGGTATTTGGCAGGACTTAGTTTCGAACGCTCAACTCCCCGGTTGGTAATCCGCTGTTCTTCCAACTGTGCTACCGCGGCTCCAAAATGTAGGAGGATGGTAAAGCAGAAGGGAAGGCGAGGATAGAAAAATGAAAGGGAGGAAAGCTCGCAAGTCTGACGCAGCCAGAGAAGAAATAGCATTGGTAGCATGCATTTAAAAGAGAGTAGCACACAACCCTACTTCAATAGAAAGTTTAGTTGCTCAAGTACAAGACGAATCGACTATAACACTAAACGTGCCGGTAGACAACTGAGAGACGAGACGACTTGTGAAGCGCAACACGGGTTTATTTTTTCCTCCTGACTGGGACGGTTTTCAAAATCATGCAGTGTTGTCTTCGGATAGTTCCTTTCCGGTTTTAATCCCGGACCGTCGCCAAACACCCGCTGTGTTGCTTCAATGCGACTTCCATTCCTCTACCCACCTCTTGGCAAATTGTATCATTGAATTAGATTGGCCTTAAAACTATCATTGTAAGGAAGCCAGTTTTACAGGAAGGTATCTCGCAAACTGGACTCATTTAAACCTTCTTGGTGATTATCTCATTAGCAAAATGGGTCAGATCATAGACGAGATATTACCTCTCAACCTATCAGAGGGTTAACTCGACAAGAATTTACAAGAAATTTCAAACAGTATCTGCCTTGTATGCTGAATATTGCGAAAAAGAATAGTATTACAGTTTTATTTTGGTATCTTTACTTTAAATTATTATAATTGTAGAAGATATTTATTTTTTTTGGAAAATGGATGATTATATGCTCTTTCCCATTATAATTCATTCGATAAAAAGCATGTTTTCAAATTTTTTTTATAAATCAAATCAATTCGTCGAGTTTAGATCGAACCTGCAATTTTGGCAGTCGTTTCATCTCTACTATTATAAAAGGAAGCGTTTCTGCGTGTGTATTCCTGTATCTCTGTGTGCAGTGTCCAGACGAATCTATGCCACTTACAATAACGAAATATAGCGCAGTTAGTCCGAATTAATTTGCAAATTTGATGTCCAGCCCGAATTTTTAAATGTTATCTAGACAATTTTTATTTAATTTACTATTTTTTTTCCCCACCTTTCATTCATTCGCGGAGCTGACGTCACTGCTCCTCAATTGAAGAGTGCATGTTTGGATTTGCGTTGTTGATTGGTATAACTTCTTCCTAGCGATTTTTAACTGGTCCCGGGTTAAGACTATTTAAGGTTTTCTATCGTCACGATCGTTAAATATTGAGTGAAAATTTCAACGGAATAGAAATTGGTGGGTAATTTTACACCAAATCGAAACCTTAAATGTGATTTTCTTTAAATAAATAAATTTTCAATTGTAACACGACTCATTGTTAAATTTATTATTTTTCTTTTTAACGTTTTCAATGTCAGTAAGCACACGAAAAGAGCTGCAACGCCATGCTGGTCTATTTAATCTTGCGTTCGCCACAACCCGTCTTCTTTGAGACCCCTCCCAATGAAACCCAATCCCCGACTCCAGATAAAATCCCCGAAATATTCCCCCTTCCCACAAAACCCCTTTCGGCTACCCCCCTGTGGACATCCACGGAGAAAATAAACAACAGTTGGAACGCAATAAGCACAACGCTCGCATCCCCCCTCCATTTCAATCCGTCACAGAAAGAGACCATAAAATATTTGATACTTCCACAACATCCCTAGGTTTCGATCCATAATTCACGCGACACTTTTTCCTCGCACACCCCTTCCAAACGATAAACACCCCCTCCCCAATTTACTCGGACCTCCCCCTCTAAGCCGGCTTTGGCGCAGTAATCTGGCATCACAACTCGGCCCTCGGCGGCCATCTATCACGTGGCTAAATAGCCGGGGGGTCGGAATGGAATGGTTGAGTGGCCCTCCCCGTCGGGTGTGTTGTTTAGGGATGTTCCATCCACCCCTTTGTGCAGGGGGGCTGTTGGAGTTGTTGTTTAGGAAGAGGGATTACGAGGTGCCGGGCCATTTTGTTTGGCGGAAAAGTGCATGATCCATCTTCTGGTAGATGAACTGGACGTTTGCTTCAGTTGTTAAAAAAAAGTGTTTGGGACCGTTGAGGTAATGATGAGGCGGGAAAGCAGCCGTGGGTGGAGAAACTGTTCTTGGAATTTTCGCGTCGATGAGTTGAGAACTTTTTTGTTTGTTCGAACCAACTGGATGTTTTGAAAGTCTGATGAGAAAGTGCCCCATGATTCTATTTTTTTTAAAATTCAATCCTTCCAGTTTTGCGCTTTCTCGGTGTTGTCCTCGGAACTTTCCCTATGGGTTTGATTCCGGACAGTCTCCAATAGCCATTGTGTTGCTCTGGTGCTGCGTTAATTGCCTATCCTCATTGTGACTGTCTTGTGTTTGCCGTAACTTGGCCCTTGTGCAATAAAACTCGAAACCAAGCGACCTATTTTATGATATTCACACTACCTCTTTTGGTGAGCCACAGAGATGAAAAAGGTTGACAATCTCTGTTCTACTCCTTTTGGTGGTTGTCTTAACAAAGTATCAGGTCATTAGCAAAGCTAATAGTTGTCTTGATGACGATCTATCTCTTTTTTAGCCGTGTTCAAAACTTGATGGACGACATGTGTCGTCGAAACCATTTGGAGGGTTAAAGTATTAATCGTCTTTCCAGTCAAAAGTGAAATTAATATTAACCAATGATATAGCATAAAAATAGGATTATCTCCACTATTACATAAGCTTGCGATGTCCAGTTAAATCTATAGGATTTACAGTAATTACATGACTTACAGTACAAATTTGGCACACAGGTAGTTCTAATTTTATGCAAATTTTGTACAAAAATCGAATTTTAAATTTAATCTAGATTTTTTTAAATTAATTTATTAGTTTTTCCCCCTGCGTTCATTCTTTCGCGGAGTTGATGTCACAGTCAGGGATTGTAATCCGGTACGATTTTCAATCCGGCCGGATTGGTACTTTGTTAATAAGTCTATCTAGCCAGTATGTATTTTTCCAAAATCGGCTGAGTAAAATTACGTAAAAAGGATATTATTCCAAATTGACGAACGAAACGTTTATTTTAGCATTAGAAAATCAACTTTATTAATATTTATCCATAGGTAGAAAATCAATCACCAACAATTAGTTATAGTAACTACTAGTAGTATGTATTAAACGATGGATAATGACCACACCAATAAACATCAATTTGTTTTATATGTACTACTTTTCAATTTATCTAAAATTAAGTAGTCTCTATCTCTAATGTCGTTGAGCAAATGATATATAAATTGAACCTAACCTTGTCTCATACTAACATAAAAATGTAATCTGGCTGTTTTGGGTCAACATAACAAACAAGGGAACTTTTTTAATTCTTCTTCATTGCTTAAAACGAAGTTATAGAGTAATGAAAATCACTTTTGAGTTTGAAAGAACGATCTAAAGAAACAAATCGTATTAAATGTTTCATCCCCCAACCTATACTTCTCAATGAACTGCAAATATAACCAGTGGCCGAGAAGGCCCTCTCAGCTTCGACACTAGTTGGTTTAACCGTCATTAAGTAGTCGTACATAAGAGAAAATTATTTTCCTTTGACTCCATTTCATATGAAATCATTTCTTTCTTCAGTATTTTCTCAAAATCTGTTTCTTTTCTAATGTTTGTCTTTTTGAGATAGTCTTCATTTTTTTGCAGAATTTTCTTTTCTAATTCCTCTTCATTAAAAAAATATTACTGATCATTTAATTTATTATTTTTGCTAGAAATCTCCAAACTGATGATTTAAAAATATAAAATTGATTCATTCGCAATCGATTGCTTAATAAACGATGTTGCGATTTTAAAGTTTGAATAATCGATTATTTAATTAAAAAAAAATTCGTTTTTATCGGATCCGGACCGGGTCCGATCGATGTTGCTGGATCCGGTAGGTAGATGCTGGATCGGATTCCAGTCTCTAGTCACAGTCCCTCGATTGAAGAAAGAATAGATTGCGCGGTTTTTGTCTTATTTGTTTTCCTTAGAACAGTGTGAGGAGATCTAAATATATATTTTTTGTTCATTTCCTGAGCACAAACCAATTTTAGAGAAAACTAGCGTTCATTTCTTTTTATATTCTTTAGTCCAAGTTTCTATCGTTATCACTAGCGTTCTTCGTTGCCTTTTTTTTTATCTCATCGATCGTTAAAGATAGAATGAAAATTTTAACGGATTTGAAATCTACGGAAAATTTTACACCAGACAGATACCTTATACGTTTGTTTTTCTTTTAATAAATTATTTGTAATTTAAATATTTATATCTTTTGGCTTGCGAAGCAAACCAATAACCCCACAAAGCAACTGGCACGGGCAACGCCGGGCTAGCCACGCATTGGCTAGTGTCTTATAAATATTGAAACTGTCGCTTCCACACAAAATGTTTTTGTCTCATCAAGTCTTTGTCTTTGAAACAAAAAGATTTCTACTCTCCGAGAATAATCTTCAAAAAGCAAGGCGCTGTTTATCTTGAAAGCGAGTTTCATCCGTTCTGGTGTGCGTGATATTTCCAGCACACAACTTTTGCTCCGTGGCGTGACTCTGTTTTCGCAGTCAATAAATATCACTTTTTTACATCCACGAACGCGCCGCTCGTTGGGTCGATGGCAGAAGCGCCGCTTTTCGGAAGAGGGTCTTAACTTTTTTTTGTGTCAATAAAGTGTTGAGAAATTAATTAGGAGAAGATGAAATCAGGGTTTTTGCAACCAACGGTGATCAATTATTTTGGCGTGATTTTAACTTTAAAGTCAAATTCCTTAAGATTACAACATTTGCATTCAATAAGAAAAATACTAGAATCCGTAGGACTATTCTTAGCAGACTTCAAATTTCAAATGTTGAAAATTTTTATTCAAGTCCACTACGTTTGAAATTTGAATGACTACTATGAAAAAAGAAAGTGTCTGTATGTATGTGTATGCAGTGTCTTGACAAATCTATGGCATTTACAAGAATAAAATTTGGGCCCACAGGTAGTTCTTTGTGTGCTGCCCAAAATTTTATACTTTATACTAGAACATTTTTTAGTTAATTTATTAGTTTTTTTCCTTGAGTTTATTCTTTAGCGGAGCTGATGTCACAGATTCTCTATTGAAGAATGGATTTATTCTGTGTTTTTCGTCCTAATGGCTTTGGAACCCTGCCAAATTATGACGTCACATTTTGAGAGAGAAAAACAGCTTTAACGGGTTTCTAACGTATTTTGACTTAGGTTATTGATTAGAATAACTTTCTTGCAGTATCAGTAAGGACCACACCGTACTGGCCTGCTTTTAGAATACAAAGAAAAATAAAGTTTAGATTTTTTTAATCCTCCGATTGGGGTTTCGACGAGATATCTCGTCCATCAAGATGATGACGAAATCAAGATTTGTTCAGTTTTTTTTCTTCTAATGACGGGATATCTCGTCAAGTTTTCATATATTTTTGAAGCAATATTGAAGCGAAAAAACTTGGCATGGTTCCAAAGGCTGACGTCAATAGGGAAGTGAAAAATAAAAGTGCTTCTTCATTTCCCGAAAGAAGAATGAACGGTGAATAAAATCTATTAAATTCATTTTAAAATGTTCTAAATTCAATTTTAAATTTCGCCGTGACCCAAAAATTGCAAAATATTCTTACTACATGTGTGCCAAATCCCATTACTGTAAGTGCCAATGAATCGTGAGTACTTTGATAACAGAAAACAGACAAACGCTTCCTTTTATAATATTAGAGATGATTGTTGCACTATCCTATGTACACAAAGAGAGTACTGTTTGTACACTATCCTAAGTACACTACACAAAGTGTGGCTCTTTCGAAGCTGGCGAAATCGTCTGAATCAAGTGTAGAGATCGGGCACTAACTGAAAAGTTGGCAACGTTCTTGGCGCTCGCCAAGTACATGAAAAGGGATGCCAATTGAGAAGTAGCGCCAACAACTGTCACGATACAAACAAAGAATACACAAAATAAGACAATTCTACACAAGTAAAATTAGAGCTTCACTTACGGATCAATTTAAACCGTATTTCCAACCACGAACTCTCGAGCAAATCTTCCCAAATTTAAAATTCTAAGCACCGAACACCTTGTTTCCAAGCCATTACACAAGATGAATTTTTTATGGCTTTACAAACACAAACAAGTCACATTCTAAATTTACATCATTTCGCTTCATCTCTTACTAAAGCAATTCCACTTTTCTTGTCAACATTTGCTGTCGCTTATTGCAGGAGCAATTATATTTCGCACACTGCTCGTCTAAATTATGTTTTTCAACATTTCCCATACGATCCGATGTGAAAAGAAAGTCTCTTCCCTAAAATCAAACCGTGGAAAGTTTTTCCTTTTACTTAGAAATGAGTTTTGAGCTTTTGAATGGAAGCTGTTTCCCTAGCAACCTTAGCTTAAGTACATGTTTACATTCTCGAGTTCGTTGCTGTATAATTCCCGTGAGCTCGTACTCATTTTTGATTCCTACAAATTTTAACGAGCGATTACAAGTTCTTTTCAACTTCATGTTATTTTGTCTTTTTTTTTTTTTCTCTTCGAATTAAGTTTGATTCTTATTATTTAAGGATAATATTTTCGTTTTTACTCTCGATTTGTTTTCGAATAGCGGTTGTATTTTGACGTCAGTTTCGTTAAATCCTACTTGTTTGTGTTTTTGTCAATCGTTTAGTTTTTTAAATTAATGTCGTTCGCATCCTGGAATTTCTTTTTCGCAGATACAATGTTGATTTAAGCATTATTCTATTCATGGATTGTCCTATTCAGACAATCGGGTGTATTCGAATGACGTCACGTTAGCGTGGTGTGGAAATGTTGAGAGGGGGGTACCAGCTCAGGTGTGACCTCCTCATCTGACCTTGGTTTTACCTTTTGACTACGGCTATAGATATAACTGGTGTCATTCTTTATAACTTTTGAGATACAGTCGCGGAAATTTTAAATTTCATCTAACATATTTTAATTTTTTCACCTTTTGTTTTTCTGTCCGGAATGTGACGTCATTGAAGGAGAGGATTTTGCCATTTTCGATCACTGACGTCACAAGCGTTTTTCGTCCTAATGCCTTTGAAATCATGCCGTTTTCCGATTCTAGCGTGTTTTGATTTACGTTGTTGATTGCCTGTGGAGTTCGTTTGCGAAGCAAACCAAATGGGAATACATAGCAATCACCGGGGGCTGGCGAGCGTCAACGAGCAGTGTTCACTCCGGACCCCACGAAAAGAATCAAAATGTAAATGTAAAAGAGAACGAAAAAAATATTTTACGGCTCTCTCCTTAGGGAGAAAAATAGTAAAATTATATGCCACTAATTCATAAGTGCTTGGAGTATGGTAGCCCTGTACTTTAATTATTTCATGTCGAAATGAATTGAAGTGCTACACAGAAATCGGCAGGTGGTCAAAATGTTTGGAACAATAAAAGCATCTTCTCATGCATGTATGTAATTTTTTGCATTGGGTAGGTTTTGCAGTCTACCGAAAAAAGTATCATTCCTTATTTATGAGCAGACCCAAAGAAAAGGATTTCTGTCCCCAGTGTCTGCTAGGGTTACACGGCTAGCCTCACCCCAACGTAATTACCAAGCACTCCATAAAACGCATCTGTCGCTTCGTGTTTGCGACTGGACTTAATAAAACACCGCCCCCTCCCCTCCCCCTCCCCCCTACAGCGACACAATGCAGAGGATCGTCCAAAAGCAATATCTCGAGTTTTCTTTGTAAATATTACAAATGCGTCAGTCTGCTGAAAAGCTTTTTATCGACCGGATGCGTTGTCAAAACAGCGTGAGATGATGGATTTGTGTGATCTTTTTTCACTCCTTGTGTGTGGTGACTAGACATCACTTCAAAAGCTGCAATGGAACCCTCCTCGTGGTTGTCTCGACGAGGTTTTTCGTTATTGGCGAAACTGACCAGACTTTAATGGACGAGATAAATCGTCTTTGGAAGAAAACTGACCAGATCGTGATCTTGTCCTATCAAAAAATCGTCAATATCTTCATGACGCAATGTCTCGACGTATCAAAGAATCGTCAATATCTTCATGACACTATGTCTCATCCTATCAAAAAATCGTCAATATCTTCATGATGCAATGTCTCGTCCTATCAAAAAAATCGTCAATATTTTCATATCGATATGTCACGTCATTTCAAAAAATCGTAAATATCTTTGACGATTTGTCTCGTCGTCGTCATATCAAAATTGACCAGATCTTGATGGATTAGGAAGCTCGTCATAGTCTCTTGGAGGATTAAGAAGATCATAGCGTAGCCTCTCTCCCACGAGAACTACTGGAAAGCCGTCTGTTGGCCTAGAAATGAACCCATTTTCCTATGGGTATGCTTGAAGAAATGGATTCAAGTCGGTCACATCGACGGAGAGTAGCAGAATAGCAACTGGACAGATGCGAGTTCGAAACTCGATCCAGCCAGATTCAGTCGTGTTCTCGGGGGGCGAATGTATGTTAAATCTCTCGTTGCCTCAGCTTGGTCAAATACGCTACTCTACAATAATGGACCAGACGCCAGCGGATTTGCATAAAATCCAGCATGCTTGTTTGGGGGTGTTTTTCGTGGTATGGCCTGGGACCTTTGCTTGGTGTTCCTGGTCCTTGGTGTTCCATGGAATGGACGATTGTTACTTAAAGGACGGCAACGCTCCGTGTCATGTTGTAGCCTCCGTCGAGCAGTGGTATCGAGACATGGATGTAAAAGGTCTTTCCTGGCCTGCACAGAGTCCCGACCTGAACCCCATAGAACATGTGTAGGCCGCGTACGGGGCCCGGAAACCCCGTCCGAAATCTACAGCTGAGCGGGCGACATTCTTGCAGCAGGAATGGACACCTATACACATAGCTGTGTCTTGTTGAAAGTATGCCCAGAAGGCTTGCTGGTGTCATTGCGGCAAGTGTGGGACCACCCCCCTATTAAAGCATGTGTTATTTCCCTTATGCCATCACATCTTGCAGTCCGGTCCATTATTGTAGGGTAGAGTGCATCCCCGTGGCTGAAAACCCTGAAATAACCATCCACGGTATATGTTTTGCTCTCTGCAGAAATTGAAAAAGTAACGTCGATCTGCAGCTAACACATCGGGTGAATGGCAGCCGGAAACATCCGAGGACAACACCTCCTTCGTAATATTTCACAGTGCACAGGTTTTGCTGTTTACCGAAAGGAGGCGTTATTTATTCCTTATTTATGAGCGAAGAAAAGGACCTCCGTCCCCAGTGTCTCCAAATGTGATACGAACATAATTACCGAGCACTCCATAAAACGCATCTGTCGCGACGTGCTCTCGACGCGGACTTAATAAAACCCCCTAGAGCGACCCCCACTTGCGTTCGGTGTGATTAGAGCGGGGGAGAGGAGGTAATGCGATTTGCCCAATCCCCGAGCCGCCCTTCGAAATTAGCATGGTCCCCGCTGGGGGGTCGTCCCGGAACGAACGGAACGCATCGATCGCCGTAGGTGTATCGCTCGTGTGATTGAATCCGAGGGTCCAGGTGGGAACCGCAGACGATGACTGCGTCCTCTGCCGCCTTTTTGATGGGAAGTGAAGGGAGGTGAGACTCGAACAACAAAGCGCCTTCGGTTGTTCGAGACATTCTTTTTTTTATTATTCGAATGGGGTTAGGGGAGGGGGTTGTTTCGCATTTTTAAATGACGTGTTTATTAAATAAATAAACGCGTCTTTGGGGGATGGTTTGGATTCGATTAAGATCGAGACACGATGCGGGATGTGGAATCGATTTATTTGAAGAGATTAGATCGGTTGAATGGGCCGTTTCGGAAGGGTGATTTGTTTTGATATGTGCGTTTGAGCGTGATTTTGTTTTCGCTTTTTAAGTGTTCTTGTTTGGAGACAAGTCTGGCGTGTGTTTCGCTATCGATAATACTAGATGGTTGTTTTTTACTCCTCGTTCGACAACAACGTATGGTTTTGTTTTCAATTTTTGAATGTTCTTGTTGGATGACAAGTCTTGGCTTGCTTCGCTTCCTTTAGCTCACGGTGGAATGGAAGTTTGGAGAGTGAGATGTCAGATCGGTTCTCGTCATCTGAGAGTTGTTCAAAACGACGAGGTGTTTTTGATCTTTCCCTTCGGAATGAGTCCCAGTCCATCGCCAATAACCCGTTGTGTTGATCGAGTGTGACGTCAATTAACTACATACCTCTTTCGCAAACCAACACCACGGGCAAAGCCGTGATGTATTAATCTGGTGTTACATTTTCCGCAGATTTCAAATCCGTTGAAGATATATTCAATTTTAAAATTATTTATTTAAAGAAAATCATATTTTTAGGTATCCATCTAAACTGAAATTTTCCGCAGATTTCAAATCCGATGAAATTTTTCCCCTATCATTAACGGTCTAGGAGATTAAGATTTGGACAGTTTTCTAATGACGAGATATATCTCTACCATCAAGATCTGGTCAGTTTTCTTCTGATGCACAATGCCAGATCATAAGATTTTGTTTTCAATTTTTAAATGTTCTTGTCTGGCGACAAGTCTGGCTTTCTCTTTCTTCATCAATAGTACTAGATGGTTTTTGTTGGATGGCTTCTTTCTTTTGCTTCCAAAATCATAAAAAGTCAAGCCAGCAGTTTTTTGTCCCTAGATAATTTATTACATAAAAAGGGACACGATACAAAACTTATAAAAATCGTAACCAGAAATCATTGGTTGCTATATAACGACGGTAGTGCAGATCAACTTCATCCGGAAGCAAAACACCAATCGGTATCTTCCTCGAGACTCTCCCCTGATCTTGGCATCCTTTCGCTGGGTTGTCGCGGTTGTCACTTGCCAACCGCTCCAGTTGGCACTCGCTAATCTCTCCACTTGGCGACAGCTTCCTGACAGAAAAGTAGAGTGAGAAATGTTATGTGTGCAGGACCATGTGACCAAAACTAGTAGTCAAGTGACCTTAAGTCCCGGTGCACACATCCGGTTTTTCTACGTGCGGCGCCACTGCGGCACCGAAGCCTAACTATGCACACATAACCGTGAAATGACGCACGAACTCATTTCGCGCCATTTGCGATACATATTCAATTGAAGAAAACGGGTTTATTTCGCTTACTTGGTGTAAAAAAGTATATTTTGAAATAAAATAGACATTACTGGATACAACCATTTATTAATTATTATTTATATTCCATTTGTTTTTGAAAACAAGGTACTTCAGAACGGAAACACGTGCGGCGCCGTGGAGAACTGCGGTACAAATTGCACGCAAGTAGGACGTGCGTCGCCCCAGCGGCGCTGGAAGCATGTGTGCACTGCTCCATTGGATCTAATGTATCTCAGACCGCACTTGCGTTGCGGTAGTGGCGCCGCACGTTGAAAAACCGGATGTGTGCACCGGGCCTTAAGCGGCTTTCATTTCGTGTTGGAACTAACATTCGTCATCTGGTTGGTCACCGGGATGGGAAAAGATGCCCATCCATCGATTGATCATCTGATAGTAGTAGACTTTGTCGATTTCACCATTTTCGTCACTATTCTATGTAAATGTGGATTCAATACCATCCATCATGCATGTCATCCGATGCTGCATCGCCAAATCTCTTGTCATTAGATGCTGCATCGTTGGTGATCAGGTGCCGAATCGGCCCACCAAGTCAATTTTTCAAAGCACCCACGTGACCACTAGTCACCATGTCTAACTTTTCGAATCCTACTTTCCATGGCAATGGTACTTAAACTATTTAACGCCTGCGATTTGGTTTTCAATTTTTACTGCTCCTGTTTGGTGACAAGCCTGGTTTTTCTTTCTTCATCAATTATGCAGGATGGTTTTCGTTTTTTAGTTTCAACCGTTCCTCAGTTTGGTTTTAATTCTTACTAGAGATCCTGTTTTACAAGAGTGAGTGGTTATTCATTGGATAGGAATGCTCAGTGAACGTCGTGGGTATAGTTTTCATAGCGAGTGGCTTGAAGGTAATTAAAACGACATTTAAAATTGCAGCACATTTAATTAATTATTGAAGATATACATATAAGTTAAAACTATTTCGAGGCTAATAGATATTGTATACAAATAGGGTTTCAGTCCCGCGGCTTCAATCGGAGCAGAGTCGTTCTGCGTCCGCTCACGTTCCTGCTTTCCACGATTCTCCTTTTCCTCGAGAGAAGACCCCACACGTTCTTCCGAATCCGCTATAGTCCAAAGAGAAGGGGATACCCCCATCCGGTCATAAATTCAAGGACCACCATGAAAGCTGTGGTCAGAGAGACCCCCTACGGTAACGCTACATCAGTCTACTTAGATTTCACATCAATGCTAGCAACCCACGAGTCGTAGGCGGCGCAGGTTTGATTCCTCCCTGGCTGTATTTCTCTCTTCTGTGTCACAGTAAAACTTTCTACCTTTAAAAAGGCCCTTGGGAACAGCTACAGTCTACGTTTATGAGCGGTGGAAACGGCCTTGGCGAATTTCTAAGGTTGCCGAGGAAATAATTATTTCAAAACTCTTTTTCTGTCAAAAATATTTTTCTTTTTGCAACGGAAAATGAAAGCTTGAAAACACATTTGAGAACGTTTTGAAAAATACATTTTTAAAAAACTTTCGCAAGAAGTTGTAAACTTAAACACATTTGTGAACCAGCAGAAAAACTAAGCTGCGAATGTTGGGTAAGAATCTAAGAATACCCCGAAACTTATCAATTACACTAAATACAGTAGGCTTTTTGAAAAGAAAAAGAATTTTAAAAGAAATAAAGCAAGAAATAATACAACCTGATACGTCAGAAATGATCCGGGAAAAATAATAAAAAACGAAAATTGCACAAATGGCTAAAAAACAACTCTTAATCGTTTCGTGAAAAATATTGCAAAAAATAAAAATTCCACAACTGTAGACATACAAATTAATGAACCAATGGTATCACAGGAAAAAAAATTGAAAAGGACCATTGCAATCATAGGATATTTTAAAATCCAAAATAACCAATGGTAGCAAAGAAAAAATTTCAAACAAACCAATGAAATCAAAGAGAATTTTCAGTAAAATTCTCAATTCTTTCTAGAATATTCAAAATGAAAATTGAAAGTGATCGTTTGCCGAGGTTGCCATGAAAACCACACTAACAGTAAAGATGGGTTGCCTTTATCTACCGTAACTAGCTACTAGAAATGCGCTCAAAAAAATCTCCAAGGCCGTTGATGCCGCTCATAAACGTAGAGTGTAGCTGTATTGGCCCATTATCCTACCCTTATGATCACATTCGATTATAAATTTGATACCGACGAATCACCCATAGTTGTAGTGCACTCGAAAGCTATACATTCGTTTAAAGGCTTTTCATCTAATGGATTAAATAGGAACAAGCTATTCATGTGATTTAATGTCCCTTCTCTTTGGCAGCTGTTCCATTCGTTACAGAAGTATGAACCTCTGCGAGTCATTTAAACTCGCGTGTCACTGTTTCGCCTTTGCTGCATCTGCATGACGTTGCGTTGGGTCATTCGGGGGTTCTGCTGCTGTGGCCATTGTTACTCTTGGTGGTTGTCTCGGCGAGGGGATCTCTTGTTAACAAAACTGAGTAGATCTTGATGGGCCAGGTTTCTCGTCACAAATTGTAGCGAAATTGTAAAGTCCTCGTTGAAGAAGACAGTTCGTCAATAGTAAATGGACGAGGTATCCGACCGAAGCCAGGTGGAAGGTTACAAACTAGATGGTATGGTTTGGGACATTATGTAGGTGTTATACAACTAGTCAGTATTGCGTTGTTCTATGTGGAGTGGCTAGAGAATTAATTCCGAGTCCCAAGCAATTACGAAACATCAGATAAACTCTTAACACACGTTTATTTCTGCAGATAGATATTCTGGATTAGAAATATATTTAAAAAAAATAGCAGCAATGAATGGCCGAGTGACTCGAATGAGAAATACCCGACGCCGGAGTGTGCGGTTTGTCCCGAAGGCGTGCGCAACAGTTCGATCGTTTCAATTCACGGATCATCATAGAAATTAAATAATCGCATAACTTGGTTTTGGGGTTCCCCGATGTAAATAATGGGTTGAAATGTGCTCACTTAGAGCCACACGAAGCTTTCGATGGCCTCCTTTTTCTTTTGTGTCGACACTTTGCACCGCCACAGATGTCTTGTTCACAGCTAGGCAGGATCTGACTTTCCTACCGGAAGCTCGTTTTTTGCGCTTGCTTTGGCCGTCCCTTCGATGGACTAACGCCATGTGGTGAGTAGCTGGGAGGATACAAGTTCTTGTTGCACGAGAGTGTTGCATTCTGCAACAGTAGGTCGAATTTCAAAACGCTTAAGTTCAGAGAGGTTAAAGAGCTACAAGATGGTCTATGACTACTCATAGCAGAAAATCAGACTCACTTTTTCTCGCTCGCAAGACATCATTGCCATCTCCGTTACCGCTCCCGGGAATCGTTCCAAGAGATGTTTTTATGCTGTCATTCGTGGCTCAGTGGGCATGCGCTAGCAAACTGGGAGCCGCAAACTGACGTCTTCTACTCAGTCTAGGATTTCAGTGGGATTACGTCTTGGTAGGCAGGTTCGATTTCTCCCTGTGTCCTAAAAGCTTTCTTATTGTGCGTGTATCCATTACTCGATAGTGTCCGTCTCGTGTCTTGCGCGCATCATTCCTTCAAAGGAGTCATAAAATCCAATAACCAAGCTTCTACTACTCGGAGCATGGCAGCCCTGTTGGAAGAGCAACGGATTAGCAACAGGAGGTGTGACGTAATAACTATTACATCGAGTCCATTTCTATTTGGAACATCTATTTATTTACAAGACAGAACAGTGACACAAAGACGATGAAACACGAAGAGAATGGAATAGGTTCATTCCAACGTGATCTTTCTGCGATCAAATTCCAAGCCAATCTGACGAATTCCCCATCGGGTAGGGAAGATGCGTGTTGCAAATTCCCTTTCATAGGGATTATATGGAGATCTGTGGCTAAGTTGCCACAGGAGGGTTGCGAGTTCGAATCTCAGTCCAACCAAAGACTGTCGTGTACACGAGGGATGGTGGATACTCAATCTGCCATGGCCTCACCTTGGCGTGGTGTGGAAGTTTTAGAATGGGGTACGAGCTTAGGTGTTGACTTCGTCCACTGACCGTGGTTCAAAATGACGAGACCTTGTCCACGGATCTTTCCCTTGGGGAAGATACCCGGACCGTCGCCGATAGCCCGCGTATTGTTCATTAACTATTACATTCATTAATTACCTACATACCATCGCACTACCCTGTTCTTCTTTCACAATTTGTAACTTGACGATTTCTTGTATTTGGCGCAGTAGGCCCTTGCGCCACATAACGCCCCAAACAACCCACCACGGATTGTTTCCAATGCACGAGAATTCCTTCCCGCCAATCGAACCCACTCGAAATCAAAACCCTCGTTCCCTCTCCACCCCTCCACGACATCCTCCCACCTAAGTGCGTCCGGTGAAAAGGCACCCAAAATGGAAATGCACTTAGTTCCCTCACATGTGTTTATTCTTCAAAGTCGGTTCTCGCCCGCTGAATTCTCTCGCGAGCCGCTTGATTTACGATCACTTTACGAGGATGCAAGGTCCCGTGATTGGAATGGACGACTTGGCGAATGGGACGAGAGGCGGTCGGAGCCAAAACCTCCATGACTGTGAAATGCGGTGTTGGGGATCTCAGGCTGGATGACTTCATTTTGGAAAGGATTTTGAGACACTGGTGGTTTTGATGGTTTCTCTTGCGAAAAAGGTTTTACTCATTTCGATTGAATTTCAGGGAGAGTAGGGAGGTTTTGGTTTTATTGGGTGGATCATCTGGTTTTTTACGAACATATGTCTGCAGAAAATGTAATGATTTGGAAGAATACTTCAGAAACACGTATGGGCTGAGTGGGATACACCCACTGCGCTATCCACCTGCGAGTTGTAGGCTGTGAAGATTCTCGTATGATTCGTCTTGGCAAAGGAAACAGAACACTCAAAACTTAACAGACGTTTATTGAATAAACGTTTCAACAACGAATAAAATAACAATTTATAATATTTAGTCTCGGGTATGAGCCTAACTAAGTACGACCGATCTCCCCAAACCCTTTTTTAACTCTCGTAGTACCCGCTTTCTCTGTACAAAACTTTGTTCTAAAGATTTTATCTAATTACAGTCAGTACGGCTATAGGGTCACCCTGTTATAAGGTCACTCCGCTTATAGGGTCAGTTTTCTAAAGTCCCGTCAAACTTAATAGGGAACATGTGTTAAAGCGCACCGCTTATAGAGTCATTTTATTTTCATGGTTATCGGTTATAGGGTCGTTTTTTTTTTATCTTGTCAATGAGGTTATCAGGTTTTTTTGTTGTTGAAAAATAGTAATTGTTGTAACATTTCTTGAGGCAGAGAGCAACACAGGGAATGACCAGAAGAAGAAAGTCCACGAAAGATATGAATCTGCCAACGTCTTCAACGTTGATGAATGTGGACTTTTTATCGGATCTTGCGAGACAGAACTCTTAGTTTCAAAGGTGAAAATTATGTAGAGGGAAAGAAAGTAAGGAACGCTTCACCGTGTAGTGCAGTGGGCTTCGGCATTGGTCTTACCATGAATTTGGACCAAGATCCCAGTCCATACCAGGAGAAACACCCCAGACCATCATTCCACCTCCGCCGAACTTTACTGTGGGCACAATGCATTCTGGCAGGAGGCGTTCCAGACAGACGCCAGACCCTGCCATCCGAAAAGTAGAGGGTGAACCTTGATGCGTCGCTCCAGAGAACCCGTTTAATAGAATTAATTTTTAAAATGTTCTTAAAAGTTTATTTGTTTATGAGCACTATATTCTGATAGGTGAATAGAATCTTGCCATAATTCAATAGTGTAGTATTGTTCCGCATATAGGGTCACCCCGCTTATAGGGTCTGATTTTTCTGGACCGCTGAGCTGACCCTATAACCAATACTGACTGTACTAAGATAAATGGCTCATCATACGACGGGTGCATTACAAAATTTATTTATTTTGGTCCAAAACTTGATTTTTGTATTTTTTTAAAACTTGACGTTACGTGATCACTGGCTACGTATAAACCTTTCCCCACCACTATCTGTCGACGTGCCTTGCTTTCACCTGGTGTTGTTTTTGAGCAATACTGGTAAAAAAATATTATTGACAAACTTGATCAACACTAGTTAAAATAATATGAACTGTGCAAGGCAATCGTTTTATACTCAATGTTATTTCCATGGCGATTTCGAATGAAATTATTTTTGATAGTTCGTACCTCGTTTCGCTCGAGACATCACACATCCAATCGAAACAATTAGAGACTCCGCCGAAAATGGGAGGGCTAATTACCTCAGTAAATTGACCCCTTTACAGTAGCAAATAAAAATTATTTACAAAACTCGTTACACAACGCTGCGATCTTTACGCATCCGTTTTTTCAAAAGTCCAACAACGGAATTTACTTTTTATTCGAAACTTCCAAAAGGAACAACATCGATTTAAATGTGATTAGCGTAAAGTTCTGGGGCTGCCACAAAACGTTCCATGCTACCAAGAGAAGGAAAAAAAGGAATAAAAAGGAAGACAGTGCAAAGGCAAATAAGAAATTTAAAAAAGCAATGTAGGACTAAATTGTGTTTTGAAAGTTTAAGAGAAAAAGCAACTGCTTAATTTAACCGCGCTTTCGCGACCCGCTTTGAAGGAGGAAGAAATTATTTATAAAATTTCTTTTTTCGAGGTTCAATCTGTTCGCTATGGCGTCCTCCCAATTGGAGTACTTCATAGGCGAGCATTCTCCCAATTGGAGCGGGCTCTTCGGAGACGGAATTAAATTGGCGCACCTATGCAGAAGAGGGGGGGAATTGTTATTCCAGAATTGATCGGGGTTTGATGGAGAACGGGGCATCGTGGTTAGTTTCCGGTACGCGGTACAATTACCGGTTTGCGGCATTGTTTTACTGTTTCGTTTCACTGCGTTTGCGCTTTCTTTTCGTCGTTCGAGAACTGTGTATCGGAGTCCTTTTTGTAATTAATTGGATGGGTGTTTCGAACAAGTGCTCGTCTGTTCGGTGCAGGTGTGACACTGGCATTGCTACGAACCGTGGTAGATAATTAACGTCGGACTGGAACTAAACAGCGGGTTATGGGTGACGGCAAAGCAAACCAAATCCGCAAAAGACAATCCGGCAAACGACTTACAAATTTTCAGTCTTCAGTCGTGATATTTTTAGAGTACATCTAAACGTGAATTTATGCAGCTCGTCCAATTTTTTTAGAAATTTCAATTTAATTCTTGATGATATTTTTTTTGAAATTCGAGAAAAATCGGGACATTTTTGTTATTATTTTGTTAAAACTGTCGTATCTATAGCTTATTACTATTATTTTTTAAATTTGTAAACATCGCAGTATACCTTAGAATTTACTCTTTCTTACGGTACAATTACTTTTCAAATTGCTTAGTAAATAAATTCGATGTGATCAAAAGTGGGTCACACAAACTTCGTATTTTTTAGATCACAGACTGGCTAGCGTAAGCGAACAGGGGGCGGAGCCCCCTAGTACTTAGAAAAAAGGGAAATTATGTCAACAAAATTGTTTTTCTTTTCGTTTTTATTTACTTTACAAAAAAATTACATTCTTACACATACGGACCTACAATTTAAAATGGTATACCATCAGTTATAAAAAAAAATAAAAGATACAATCAGTCTTAGTATTTTGGTGTTTTTTAATTTACGTCGCACTGGAGCAACATAAGAACAATCAGTCTTGGGGAAAAATAATAATTGGCTTTGCCAAATCACTAGAAATGTTTTAAGGCGCGTTTGCCAAAATTCTAGAAACGATAAAGGAGTTTACAGTTTTTAATTATTAAAAAAACAAGATTAGGTACCTACAAAATGTTATGAAGATACGATAAAAAGGACTAATGACAAGTCTTGATTGTACATTTGTTCAAAACAACGAAGCAAAATAAAATAAAACGAAATTCAATAAAACAAGGATTACAAAATTTATGTGCTTATGGAAAACATTTTCTCCCCTTGTTGAAATTCTATAGTTGTAGGGAGCGTTCCCAAAAGTTTTCTCCTGTAATGAGACGAAAACAACGTTGGAACAAGAGAGTATGACTAATTGCGAAATGGAAGGGTAAGGAGAAGCAATGCTTTTATTTACCTAAAAAAAAACCGACTAAATAGAATTAAAAATTCATAATAAATTAACGGAAAATAAAAAAGATGTGCTTACAGATTCAGACATTTTATTAACTGTGCATATACACTACCCTACAATAATGGACCGGACAGCAAGATGTGATTTTATAAGGTAAAGAGTACATGCTTTAATAGGGGGATGGTCCCCCACGTGCTACAATTACACTAGCAACCCTTCTGGGCATACTTTCAACAACGTTTTGATACACAGTTGTGGATATTTGTGTCCATTCCTGCTGCAAGAATGTCGCCCGCTCAGCTGTATATTTCGGACAGAGTTCCCTGGTTCGTAAGCGTCGCTCTAACGCGTCCCACACATGTTCTATGGGGTTTTTAGGTCGGGACTCAGAGCAGGCCAGGGAAGACGTTATACATCCATATCTCGATACCACTGCTCGACAGAGGCTGCAACGTGACACGGAGCGTTGTCGTCCTGGAAGTAACATTCTCCATTCCATAAATTTGCTAGAACGTAGGAAGAACCTGATCGTCCAAAATGTTCATGGAGGCGTCGGAGTTCTATTGACCGGGAACAACGTGCAAAGGTCCCAGGCCATACCACGAAAAACACCCCCAAACACGGAGTCGGATTTTATGCAAATCCGCTGGCGTCCGGTCCATTATCGTAGGTTAGTGTGTATCTGGTCATCAGCCAAGTTAACAAGATCTGCATGTGTGAACGAGAAATCTCATCGCAGGCACTTTGAGGGTTCAAGAGCAGGAAGTTGCGGATTTTGATTCGCACGTGTCACCGTCTTTTCGCTCTAATCCAATCAGCTCTCCTTCACCGCGCTAAGCAGCAGACCTAAGCCGAGTCGCAAATCCTTAATTAATACCCCCCAAAAAAGAGGTACCTACCACACCTAGCACACATAGAACGGGGAGTCACCTTTACGCTGCGGGGCTTTTTTCAATCGTCTCCAGGAACGGCTCTTTCGCCTGCATGTCCAATCGAACTACCTAACTTGAGCTATAGAACCTTGAGTGGCATTTACGACTGACGCTTTCCTTTCATAGTATTGTGTGGCTCCAGAGCAACCTTTTGTCTTTCCCTCAAAGCGTTCTCACGGTCCACAGGGTAGCGTACCGAACAGAAGGTGGGACCCTTTAAAAGGTTAGTCGCCGACAACTCGTAAAGGGTGATCGATGTCAGTGGTCACTCAATAGAGGGATAACATCCAATGTACACAGAGCTATACCAGCCGGAAACGAAATATGTAGTGGTGACAATTGTCTACCTGCCGCAGCGTAAAGGTTAAGAGTTAACCTATCCTACCCGCATTGTTCCAAAGATATGATCCGTTTTTTCCAATGACAACAGATGCCGGCGGTTGGAAGTGTAAGGGATTGGTAACCGGAGGGTTGCGAGTTCGAAACTCGATTCATATAAAGTCTGTCGTCATTGGGGCTCGTCCACATTAAATCTGCCGTGGCCTCCAATGTCCTAACGTTAGCCTGGTGTGGAGGTTTCATAGCATAGTGGGGTTCTATTCCAGGTTTCGGCCTCGTCATCTGACCGTGATTTCAAATGATAAGTTGAGGCATTGATCTTGGATCTTTCCCTTCGGGATGGAATTCAGACCGTCGCCAATAGCCCGTCGTGTCGCTCCTGTGTGACGTTAATTCGACTTCCTACACTTTCAAGACCATCGGCATCAAACACACACCGCAACATTCCACCACCGAAGCCATTCTGTACTCGAATCATAAACCCCATTCCACAGATGTCCTCTCAATGGACCTCCGAGGCTTAGAGGTGGGAGTCTAAGCAACTCCGGCTAATGCCTCGCCCATTTCCATCCTCTCTTCGTGTCCATGGAGTCGAGGGTCGTTACTCTTGACAACCGCTGTCCATTACAGGGTGCGGGGGGAGCTGCGAGATGAAGACGCATTTTAAAATGGCCGTCACGTACACACGGCGGATAAAAAGCACCGCCATTGCGACTGATTGTCCGCATTAGGTTCCTACAGGAGGCCTATAAATCCGGGACACATAGGCAGCGCTGTTAAGACAGAAGAGAGTGGCCCCTTCTTTGTGCTGGGGTGAGAATAACTCCGGCTGCGCTGACAAATGCACCGCCGTGGAATTTAAAGGTCTGCCATTCTCCTTTGGTGGATGGGTGTTTATTCCGTGTTTCCGATTCGGGAATGTATTGCCTTTGCACGTGCTGTTTGTTAAAGTGTCGCTGAGTTTAAGTGACTTGTTTGTGCTTTACTCTGCTTGGCATTACTGGGTGGATGCCAGAAACACGGATGGCTTTTGTTTCCGTGATCATAAATCTTAAAAAGAGGGAGGGGGGGGGGTTGAGGCAGTGCTTCAACACTTCTAACCCTCCAAGTGGTTTCGACACGATATCTCGTCCTTCAAGGCCCAATTTTTAGGATGAAGAGATCAAGATCGGGTCGAGACATTTACCTCGAAGGTTGATTACAACGCCACATTTGCTTCTCCGGTCTCAAGTACCTTTTTTTTCATAAATAAATGGAACACAAATAATGATTAATAAATGACTGTATCCAGTAAAACATCTATTTTGTTTCAAAATATACTTTTTGTAACCAAGTAAGCGAAAAAAACGCGTTTTCTTCTATAGAATATTGATCGCAAATGGCGCGAAATGAGTATGTGCGTCATTTCACGGTTATGTGTGCATAGTTGGGCTTCGGTGCCGCAGGGGCGCTGTACGTTGAAAAATGGGATGTGTGCACCGGGCCTAAAGAACTACAAGACTACGACGGATCTGTAGGAAACTATGAACTGTTTATAAAACAATGCAATGCAAAAATATGGAACAAGTTCTTATCGAACTAGCTGTTCACCACAGTCTAGGTAAAATGCTATATAAAAAATATGACTTCCGAAGGTTATCGTCCCGCTGTTTCCATTAAACCCTCCTAGTGGTTGTTTCGATGAGGTGCCTGGTCATTCGAAAAATTTTGACCATTTCTTGATGGACGAGATATCTTGTCGCTAAACGAAAACTGACCATGTCTTGATTTCGTCCTCGTAAAAACATCGACACTATCGTGATGAGACAACTAGTCACAAGCCAAATTGGTCAGATCTTGAAGAACCACATACCTTTCAACCACTTAAAGGATTAATGCACAGTGACTTTAGTGTCATCAACTGTTAATGCACAATGACTTTAGTGTCATCTGTAAAGAATCATCGAGTCCAAGAATGTCTTTTTGTGATTTATTTTCGGACATCAAACAAACAGTACAAACGGTACAACAACACAACAAACAATAATATTACGCTGAAATACATAAATTCAAGTTTCTAGCACAAGGAGGGAGCTCATCAAGAAAGCTGACACCCGAAGCCGTGCCATTCAGGAAGTCTCTTTTAATTGTTTTGAATCACATTACTTTTCGAACGATCATGTGGTCTCGCCGAGAGTGTCAGCAAGAAGCTCCACTCTCAACAACACCCACGTGGTACATTCCCATTCTCAACATCAACAACTGTTAATGCACAGTGACTTTAGTGTCGTTAAATGTTAATGCACAGTGACTTTAGTGTCATTAAATGTATATGCACTGTGACATTAGTGTCATCAACTGTTAATGCACAATGAATGCCTTTAGTGTCATCAACTGTTAATGCACAGTGACATTAGTGTCATCAAATATTAATGCAGAGACTTTAGTGGCCGTGATATTGACTGTGACTTGTTTAATTCCAGTGACCAAATACATCCGGATCGGAATCGGGGACAAGAACGACAACCCTCCCTACTTTGACCAGGCACTCTACGAAGCAGAGGTGAACGAGGACGAGGACATTCAGCACACCGTCATCACGGTCACGGCCAAGGACAAGGACGAATGTGAGTAACAGTAGGTCTCTACAATGAAGACAACCTTTTATGGGGCTGTTGGGTATCCAAGATTGTTATGTGTGTGTGTGGACAGTTTAAATTTAAAGTAGAGTTAAGTCAAGAAGTAAGGTAAGAACTTCCACTGTCAACAGATGGCAGTGAAAGTTCTAAGTATTTTTTTTAAGAAAGAACTTGCACTACTGGGAATAACTAGGCGGCCGTTTGAACAAAGACTAGAGGTGTCAACTTAGACGGACAGAATATGGTGGAGAATAGGCGATACAGACGGCTGTCGTGGTTTATTTTGTTGGAGAAACAAAACAAAGGGGCTTTTTTATTCTCTAGTCCAAGCTTCTATCTTCGCAATCGTTGAAGATAGAGTGAAAATTTCAAAGGATTTTAAATCAGCGTAAAATCCTACGGCAGATCTATACCTGAAACATATTTATTATTTAATTATTTACCATGTGATTGTTTAATTATTTATTAAATTATTAATTATTTTTTTCAAGAAAATCACATTTAAGGTATCGATCTGGTGTAAAATTTTCAGCAGATTTCAAATCCGTTGAAGTTTTTAACTTATCTTTAACGATTCCGATTTTACAAAAACGAACTAAACAATGCCAGTCAAAAATTTTTTGTTTGCTTTGGTTCTCTTCGTTCGAATCGTTTGGCGCAGGAAATGAAATATTGCCGCTACAAGAGAAAAACGTTCCCCAAATGTTTGAGACCGCTATGACGATCGTCATGCAAATGGCGTCTCAGCTGATATTCGTTACGCTCACAAACAACGCTCTCTAGGAAATCAACGCCATCTCTTTGTATAAACAACGTTTTAGTGACGTCATCCACAGCTTCGTTAAGGCTGCTAGATAACTGCTGAACTTTCTTAGGAAACTGTAGCTTTACTTACCTGAAGGATGGATAGGGACAACTGACAGTGGATGGGGGGGGGATGACTGTTTACAGGGGATCATGGTTACCACATGTTCATCGTGTGTGGTCTTATGCCACATTCTTTAATCCATGTTCACATAAGGCGTTTCAACGCGCGTATGGCTAGGTCCCGACATTAAATTAGGTTTTTTTTATTCCTCTAATTCAAGTTTCTGTCTTTGTGACCTTGAAGAAAGGGACCTCGCTGGCCTCGCCAAAGTTTTTCGCGCCTCAATGTGAACGGGGCTTTAGGTTTCTCCAGCGTCTCTTCGTTCGACGGTCTGTCTGGTCATCCTGTCACTTGATCACTTCCTGGTTCACACGTCTGATACTTCATACACAGATACTCACTTGCATTACATTTGTTTATATACACACATTCGGTTGTGAATATTTGAAGCACGCGTCATAAAGAAAACGTTAATTTTTGAACTATGCATTAGTTGCATAGTAGACGTCTCATCTAGGAGTCCAAATGCTGTGTTGATGATTACAAGACTTTTGGCCATCAAAAAGGATATTCTAAGAATGCATTTAATTTTTCCAATGCCTCTGTTTGGTGCACTAGATTTCCTCTCACCTCACTTTCTCCGTTTGATTTCAAAGTCCATAAAATCGTTTCAGAAATTCCACTTGAAGGAGACGTTGCTCTGTTTTTTATCTCGATGAACGTGGTGGAAGCGATAGGAAGTGAACCCCGACCACCACGATGGGTGCTAAAGGTGCTCAATGGACTTCGAATCGATAGTTCCTAACTTATCAAAATTTCTACGTCAGTGTCCAAGAACTGGACCACCCCAACCCTCTGAGAACCACGAGAATTATGAATAGTGTAGCACTGCTTTTATGCCACAACACAAATAATGTAATCACGTCTTTCTAAAAAATGTTCGTTCGTAGGGTCTGAAAAGAAGGGATGCGACATCGATGTCAATGTTTTCAAAACAATGATGTTTTATAAAAAAACATCGATGTATTGGAGTCAATGTCGCATCACTAGTTGCTAAACCAATTTTAAGAAATGGGGGAAAAAAGTTTAAGATACTGAATTTTTAAAACATCGATAGTTTGGGGGAGATGTATTATGAATATCGATGTTTTAATTATGAACATCGATGTTTTGCTGTCGATGTCGCATCACTAGTTGCTAAACCAGTTTTAGGAAATGGGGGGGGGGGGGAGTTTAAATACACTGAATTTTAACTTACACTTAATTATCAACTTCAATGTTTTAATTTTGAACATCGATATTTTGCTGTCGATGTCGCATCACTACTACTTTGTTTCCACAATTACCACAAGGCCATGCGCTCCCGACACCCCCGTAGGTCAGATTACGCCTCTACCGACGTTCCCGGAACTGAGATTCCAGTCAATTCCCAACAGGAACTTTACACTTTACGTAGAGTAGAATCCTAGAATGATCTTGCTTGACCATGTCTTGCTCTTGTGGCATAAAAACCACACAACTCACCTGTTAGTTTAAAATACCCCCCCCCCGAGTAGGAAAAAAATTTCGTTAAAACACAACTCTGAAAAAGGTTATTGTAAAAACAATTTTGGAACAAATAAATATGGAAAACACGTTTGGAACAAACCAATTGAAAAACACGTCTTGTGAACAAATGTCAGAAAAATATCTGGGACAATCTAATTTTTTAATACAACTCTAAAACAAGTTTATGAGTTATCAAATGGAAATTTCAAAATGTGCAATGAAAGTGTTAATTTTGAATCTTTTGGTAATATTTTGTGTTACACGTTTGAGAACTCCACTATCCATTCATTGAAAATACTAGAAAAGGGCACATTCTTTCCTGATGACCCCAAATTGGCCCAATCTCAGTTATTGCACATCAACCTCCCCTCCTCTATTCTTCTATTTGAAAAGCTTCAAAGGCGCCATTTTGGAGATAAGAAACGACGCCAAAGTAATGATTTCAATCCAAAACCTCCTAGAAAAATATTCCTACCGCAATAAAAGACATTCGATTACGAATGGTGGAACTTTATGACAATTTTCCCTCGAAAGATGAGATAAAAATAACAGTTTCCTATTAAAGAATGAAATAAGAATTCTTGCGAGACAAACAATCAAACATTAATGAAGAAGAAAGCCATTAGTAAGTTTGTTCGATAAATTCGCAGCAATATTCTACAAAACCCCTCAAATGGCATTATCATTTTTTGTGTTCCTTTGTTCTTATTGTTGTCCTTTTCTGCTCCACCTTTTGGAAGGGAACGCGCTGATAACAGTAATTTCGGACTCAAACCGATGCCATTTTGGAACGGGAAAAAATCACGAAAAGGAATAATAACCGGGCAAACGAGATGTGGTGGGAACGAGAGGAAATCTGGCAATATTTCTGCTAACAGGGCTGTCAGCTGCTTAAAGTGGTTTTTGAGCTCTTGTAGTCCCGTGGTGGCAACACCGAGACCTGTCATTGGCGGGAAATATTGGTTTTAGGGGAAATGGAACGAAATTGCCCTGTGTCAGGTGGTGTGACGAGTTGTTCCAAGTTCTTTGAAAGTGGAGATTTAAATGTATTACCACTCTTTGTGGAATTTTTTACTTAACTTGTTGTCGGAGGGAGTTTCTATAGGAAGTGTTCGAAGTCCTTTCATTCAGATCGTTTGTTTCTTCGGCGTTTTCTGCACCCTTTAACAAATGTTAGAAATTTGATCGTTTTATGGATTAGGAATTTATCCATTCCTGTATATCCCTCAGGGTCACATCTTTATGCGAGAACGGGCTTCACGATCCCGCGGTACCCTAATGATCTATTCTTTTCTCGTTGGGCTTACTGCCTCTGGTAAACATGGGGGTCGCGACCCCAAGATGCCAAAGCGAAATTTCTATACTTTCTTCTTTTCATCCCTTTGCACAAAACTGGACATTGCCTGTCATGTGTTTGGCGCCGTTTGGTCAAATATACCCCTTGTGCCATAAAATCTTGTATAGATTACCCCCCCCCCTCTCAGAATCGTTCAACTAGAGTTAGTGGAAACCAGCCCTTCATATTTGGCCAATTCATGTCAGTAAAATTATTTCCGTGTGCGTCTATCTATTGCTTGAAAAGTCTGTCTTGTTTTAGGCGCAGCATTTCCAAAAATGGCCCTTGCACCATAAAATCTTGTATTGATCACTCCCACAGAATCGTTCAAATAGAAATGGTGAAAAAAGAACAACTTGCTATTCGTCAAAAAAGAACAGGAACAGCCTGTTCTGACTTTCCCACACAAAACTTTTTGTTAAAAGAAACATTCCGTTTCTTTTCTATTCCGATTTTAATATTACGGAACGAAATTGGAATTTTCAAAATAGAGTCATTTCCTCTTTCTATTTGTAATGCATCTTCAATGCTGTACTGCCCATCGATGGGCAGACATTTCTCATGTTCTTGAGAGAGCTGAAAATGGCGGCCATTTATTAAGAACAGCCTCCGATTCACATTTCTGTGACACAAGCTCTAATCGGAACTAAAAAAACACGGCAAATAAATGGAAGAAAGCAGAAAAAACGTCATAGAAGTAAAGGACGCACAAAAAAAAAAAAATGGCGGTGAGAAGCGGGGAAAAAATGGCGTTTGCTATCGACATTTATCCTTCCGTACCGCAATCCATCTTTTGAATCATTTATTGCTCTTAATCCACTTATTATTATTATTGACTCGGTGGCTTGTCCGAACAAGCTGTCCGATTCATAAATCATCTCCTATCGCATTTATTTGACCTACGGATTGGAGTGTTCGTTTATTAAAAGGCCAGGAAATATTTTCTCATCGAACAACCGTTTTCGCCGTGATTGATGTGAGCTTTTTTTTTTTGTAGAAATCCTTGTTATTAGCAACGGGAGGTTTGCGCGTTCGAAACTCAATCTAACCAGACTCGGGTTTGTGGGAGCTAGTACTAGTGATGCGAAATCGACAGCAAAACATCGATGTTTAAAATTAAAACATCGATGTTGATAATACATCGCCCCAAACCATCAATGTTTTTAAAATTCAGTGTATTTAATCTTTTTTCCCCATTTCTTAAAACTGGTTTAGCAACTAGTGAGGCGACATCGGCTCCAATGCATCGATGTTTTTTTATAAAACATCAACGTTTGGAAGATATCGATGTCGCATCCCTACTTTTCAGACCCTTGGCCTCTTGGGTCTAAAAGTATGTTCAATTAGCTGATTATAAAAATTATGCTACTTGGTTATTTTTTAAATTTTTATAACGGTACTTTTTTTTAATTTAATAACAAAACATCGACAACGTAAAAACACCGCCAAGTATAAACATCGATGTTACAAAAACATCGACTCCAATACATCGATGCTAAAAACATCGATGTCGCATCCCTAGCTGGTACCCGTTAGATCTGTCGTGGCCTCAACGTTCCTCGTTGGATCCGTGTGGAAGTTAGGAGAATGGAGTGCAAGTTCAGGTATCAGCTACCGGCGATCCTTCACCAATTCGACTTTGCAAACATCACCGTAACTAAAGATTCATGTGATCTCCGCCATAACCTCCACTAGCTTCCTTTCACCGCGAATTTCATACCTGAAAGCAGGTAGGTAGTTAATTAAGTCGCACTGCAGCAGCGCAATAGACTATTGGCGACGGTCCTGGTTTCATTTCGAAGGAAAAGATCCAAGGACATTGGAGATAAGCTAAATACTAATATATTGAAGCAAAATATTGAAGATACTTATGATCGGATCAAGATACTTTTCAACTAGCATCCTGTAGATTGTTTTATAAATGAGTTGATCTATTCTATATCCACTTAAGTTACCTTTGAATCTTCCAACTGGGCTACCGTAGCCCGATTCCGAAGAGAGAAAATCCCAAAGCACTCCGCACGTTTCCAAACTCTCCGATTTATTCCACAAATTACAATTCGGAACGGATTGCCGGACCCAACACCATCCAAAGTCTTTGTCCGGCTTCGCTATCTCGGCGAGCCACCACCCTCAAAAACACTGCCTCCAATCCACCCAAAGTGAGGCAGGCTGGGATCGGGCGCAATCCCACAAAGCCCACTCGCAGCAAGAAGCCGTCCAGAACAGGTTGCTACAGTCGTCAGCCCCCACGCTACACTTTAATAACCCAGTGGAAGCATTAGTCCCAAACGGACACCCCCGCCCCAACAATCACGAGAAATCGTTCTCTCCGAGAGGGTGGTTTGTTTGCTTTGCGAGGCGCCGAGGGAGAATTCTGGTGTTGAATTGGCGTTGGGGGGGGGGGGGGGGTCAACAGGGGGAGTCGAAATTATCACCCTCCGAGTGTTGATGCCGGATTGGAATATTCGAACGTGTCAAGTATGACGCCGCATTTCCAATTCCTCTTGGGAGTGTTTGGTTTATCTTCTGGGGGAGTTTGGTTTGGAGTCGTCTGTTCCGGAATCCCATCGTGAAAGTGACGCTCTTTAAATTTATTCACGGTGATTTCGAATTCGACTTCAGTTTCGAATGAGTTGCCTCGTTCGTTTATTCCTAATGGAGATAGAACCGTTCGGTTAAGAGGATTCTAGCTTCGACTTATCCGGTGATTTGGATGTGTTTATCTTGTAAGAGTCCACACACCCCAATCATATTTATAGGGAGAAGGAAATTGAACACAGTAGCTTTGAACACGTTGAAGAAAAGTTCTGCATTGTTTCATGTTTTTGAGATGATCCAGATTGAGGATTTGGTGGCAGAACATAATTTTTTGGAATAGAATTCTTTAGAACAATTCTGTTTATCCTTTTTTTTTCCGAAAAGAATCCCTTAGAAAGATTCTGTTGTCCCTTTCTTTAGAACAGAATTTTTGGAAGGATTCTGTTGGTCCTTTCTTTAGAACTGAATCCTTTGGAAAGATCCTGTTGGGCATTTCATTAGAACATAGCTTGACCAATAGCCACTTATATTGGTTGAAAGAATTCTTGGAAACACTTCTGATTAAGACGGTCAAAACTGATTAAGTTGATTGGTTAGTTGCATTGAGTTTCATGGCGCAAGGGTTAAATTTTGCAAACGCAAGACAGACAGCGTCAAGTAATTTACAAACACAAATAATCAAAGTTTTATTGACACAGAAGAGAGAAATACAATCAGGGAGAAATCGAAACTGCCCCTCCTGCAACTCACGAACGAGTTTCCTCATTTGTTTATTTTAAAAAAAGAGAACAGTTGAGAGGATTGTAGTTTCAATTTATCCAGTGATTTTGGATGCGTTTATCCACCCGAAGAGGGGGAAACGGAACATGTTTTGAAAAGGTTAATGAAAATATGATTCACACATGTTCGATATGATCCGGATTGAAGATTCAGGTACTGTTGGCATAATCTAAAGAGCGAAAGTCTTTGGAACATGATTTTGTTGGTCATTCTCTTAGATTAGAATCATCGAGAAGAATTCTATTGGATCATTCTGTAGAATAGATTCCTTTGGAAAGATTCTTAGCGCATTTCCTTTAAAAAGAATCCTTGGGAGATTCTACTGCTCATTTCCCTATAATAGAATCTATTTAAAAGATTCTAACGACGAGAAATCTCGTCATAAGCAAAACTGACCAGATGTTGATGGACGAGATATCTCGTCGAAACCACTAGGAAGGGTAGAGTTCGTAGAGAGGGAATTTTGAAGCACCCCCCGTAAATATTAGCATTCTTCGAGTAATATTCCACGTACTATTAAAATCCTAGAATAATGTATTTGAGTTCGATTTTTTTACCTCGAGTTTGGCATAATATGTCCCAAGAGGACTCAATGCCACAAAATCACATTCAATCCAATTCCCATAATATTATCTTCGAGTTCTTCTTCCAATGAATTTTTCACCTGTTATACGTCGGAACCACTAGGGGCATTAAAGTTCGTATAGGAGATTTAAAAACACCAAGTTTAGAGGAATTTTAGCTTTTTTTGTACAAAGAATTTTCCACCTTTTATGCGAAACCTACTGCTTACACCATTAGTTCAATCACCGTTCTTTCGAAAAGCGTCCCAAACACACAACGACAGGTCCCCATTTGTATCATTTCTTCAAATAAAGATGTGCCTGACACTTCCTGAATAAATGAAGGATTCCTTTCCCACAACCACCCTGCCGACACTTGATTACGGATGTCATGCGAGCAAAAAGTCTGCTCCGTGTTCTGGAACGGACGTGTACAAATCGCTTAATCATAACCGCGTCCCCCGATCTTCGCCAATCATCCATCAGCTGGAGAAAAACCCTGGCCGTAAATCTCCTCACACCAGTTGAGTGAAATAAAAGGTTTCCTACAACTGGCAAAAAAAGACTTCAGGTGGGAAATGTCCTTTTTTTTGTGGAGGTTTTTCCTCTTTCGGCGAGGAAGTGCCCGGGGAGGTATTGATGGTTTAATCCCTTCCTTTGGGCTGCGACTTTTCACGTGGGTCTTTTATACGGCTGATTAGAACCTCCTTTTTGTTGTATAAGAGAAAAAGGATGGTTTTATTTTGCTCAAATAAGTACCAGTAAGCAATTAACCCTCCAAGTGGCTTCTTCGAGATACCTGGTCCATCAAGATTTTGTGGCTTCTGGTGTCATATTACCAACCTTTACTTGAATAGAAGACACAGGGGAAATTTTAAGTCTGCTGATTCGTTGGTTTCTCACCCCGTGATCTCTGACGTCCATCACTCACTCAGTACTTACTTGCAATGTTTACGAAAAAAAAGTTGAAACTGCTTCGACCGATAATAGAATACTAATAAAAAAAAGCGACAGCTTTTAGATGATTACCAAGCGACAGTTCAACGGTTTGTGCCATGTACTCGTAGTTGTGATCTAAAATACTTTGTGTTTAAATGTATTTTTAATTCCAGTTTAGATTCTACATGCACAATTTAAAAATAGTCCATTTTTAAACTTTAAAAGACAC
The DNA here is from genome assembly GCA_947359465.1 of Metellina segmentata. Taxonomy (NCBI): domain Eukaryota; kingdom Metazoa; phylum Arthropoda; class Arachnida; order Araneae; family Tetragnathidae; genus Metellina; species Metellina segmentata. The sequence continues at coordinate 3,347,945 of OX375879.1, forward strand.
TTGGGTCCTTGAACAGAACAGAAAACGGAAACGGGAGTTTTTCATTATTACTGGGGATCTGTTGTTGGGATTCATTATTTATGTTGCAGAGGTTTTGTTTGCTATGTGGGTTTTAAGAGAGTTCATTTTAAGATCATGTTTTATTTCGGTATTTCGCTGAAACCATCTGGTTTTGGCGATGGTTCTGAGTGTGGTAGATTGTAGGAAGTAGAACCAAACTTCATACCGTACCGAGTCTACGTGAAGCATCGCCTATAATGATGATGTCACGAAATAGTGACGTCATAGTCGACAGTTTGAAACCACGAATCAGCGGGCTTAATTTCCCCACGTCTTCTGTTCAGGTAAAGGTTGATAATATGCGTCCTGGCGACGGGGAAGTACAGAAGTGACACTCGTTGAACTTGATATCCCACAAGATTTATTGGTATCGTTTTTGCGATTCTAGACCGCAAAGGATCTGCGCCTATCTGCCAATATTGGCTACACGTAGGACGGACGTCCTATATCTGACCTGGATGGTCGTCTGGTAGCACAGGACTCTGTGTCTACCGAAAAATATAGGCCGCAAAGGGTCGGCGACTATTTGCCGCTAACGGTGAAGTCTGCCTCCGCTTGAGGCTTACACTCTACGTACAACATAGTTCAAGTTGCAAGTCCCCGATCGGTGGTGTTCGATTTGCCTTTTTGACTCGGCTTCGTGTGAGAGCATTGCAAAGTCTTTGTCTCTTCTTTGTTTTTAACCTCCATGTGGATGACATGCTGGCACCTTCTCCATCGGATGTCATCAAGGATGGGTCGAGCCTAGGCATGTTCGCGCTCAGATTTACAATACGACGCGTTGATGCCTGTCTCAAATGTTGTCTACTTTACGACAGGCAAAGTTCTATGTAGACGTCTCGATGGATGGTAACACGAAAAGTCTCTCTTATACCATTTACGTATATACAACTTTATTTACAGTTTTTCGCTAAGCGTGGAACCCTGTGCCACCTTCACATATCAATCGACCCCTTGGCCTTCCGTAATCACATTTACGACAGCGATCCCAAGCCATCTTTACACATTCATGGCTGACTCGCAACTGACAGAAAACGTCTATACATACCATTTCACAGTGGCGACCTTTCGTGACAATTATAATTAAACAGCTCACACAACCGTTCTGAAGGGCTATTCCCAGCCACTTCGGTGTCCATGCAGGAAATGTGGGTGGTCGAATGCCACTATCTGAACAATTTTCTAATGACGAAATATTTCGACATTCAAGATCTGACCATTTTGGTTAATGATGGTCCATTTAGATCCGACCCATTTGATAATGACGAAATACCTCGTCTATTTTGATCTGACTCATTTTCCTAATGACGAGATATCTCGTCCATCAAGATGCTGACAATTTTTCAATGTTGACGAGATCCAGATCTGGCCACTTTTCTTTTAAAGACGAGATATCTCGTTCATCAAGATCTGGTCAGTTTTGCAAATGATAAGGTGCTTCGTCAAAATAACCACCAGGAGAGTTATACTTGACCTGCAAATGGTTCGTTTCTCTTAATGAGGACAGACACAAACAAAGCATTTGTGAAGTAGCACACATCGCCAAAACGTCTCGTAAGCCCTATTTATTTGTGGTTTTAGTTGCTCAGATATATAATGAGACGGCTGAATTACATACTGTGCTTATGAACTCCAGCCAAGATATTTAATTCTTTAGAATTAAAAACCAAATATAATCTTAATGAAAGGTTTTCATGACATTCTAGCAACAACAGATTCCGATGTTTTGATTTCAAAGTTGCTATGGTTTGGCGGTAAAACTTCGAAATTAGCGCCTTTTGGAAAATCCCTCCCCCTAAGAAATGTCCGAAATAATATACTTTACGTCCTCTATTACTTAAAAAATGAACCAAATTGTGGATGACCTTTGGTGAATTTCTCAATTCCAGTTTCCAAAATTTTGAGCTTTTGGGTGATCTTGCATTTAATCTTTAGACTACGGCCGCTACAGCAGTTGTACCTAGATCGCGCGAAGAGAGAATTTGGACTACGGCCAGTACAACAGTTGTACCTTGAAAGTTGCGAGAATCGCTTCCAGAAAGAATTTAGACTGGCCGCACAGCAGTTGTACCTTGAAAGTTGCAAGAATCGCGCCGAGAAAGAATTTAGACTGGCTATTACAGCAGTTGTACCTTGAAAGTTTTAACAATCGCGCCCAGAAAGAATTTAGACTGCCCACACAGCATTTGTACCTTGAAAGTTGCAAGAATCGTGCCAAGAAAGCATTTAGACTACGGCCGGTACAGCAGCTGCACCACCTTGGAAAGTTCTAAGAATCGTGCCAAGGAAGAATTTAGACAACAACCGGTACAGCAGTTGTACCTTGAAAGTAATAAGAATCGCGCTAACTAAATCTTTTGCCGTAGTCAAAAGGTTAAAGATATACTTCTAATCGTAAAGGTTAAAATATGGTAGCAAAAAGTTACCTGTGGTGGCCTTGCTTATATCAATTGCTTCCATGAATTCCGATGTTTGTATTTTATGATTGCCATAGATTGGCGATATGCTTTCGAAATTGGCACCGCTTGGAAATTTTCTCATTCCCTTTATGAAATATCCAAATAGTTACAATCATTGCCATAAAAATTTGCGCACCAAGAAAAAGTCGTCAAAATGAAACGAAATTTTACACATGTAAGTACTTCTTTGATATAAGTAAGTGATTAGAAAATCAAAGAAAAATGATCATTTATCGCAGAAAAAAGTACAAATGAACGGAAGTTTTAGTACTCTCTGAGACATCTCGTTACACAGTTGTTGTAAACGCGCCTCTTGTTCGACCCAACTCGTAGGGTGTCCAACTTGCCGTGCCAAATGATCCCAGATTTGCTCGATTGGTGACAAATCTGGGTATTGAGCAGGCCAAGGAAGGGTGGTAATGTGGCGGAGGCAGTATTGTGACATCCTTGCTGTGTGTGGCCGAGCATTGTCTTGTTGAAAAATGGCTCCTGGGAGCCCTGCCATGAGTGGCATCAGATGTGGCTGAAGGATGTCATGGACGTACCGCTGGGCTGTCATTGTGCCATGGATCAATATTATGGGTGACCGTCTATCGTAAGCAATGGCACCCCATACCATCACACCAGTTGTGGGAGCGGTGTGATGGTATGGGGTTGCAGGATTGAGGCGTTCACCACGGGGCCTCCACACACGAACACGATTGTCATCACTGCTCAAATTGAATCTAGATTCGTCGCTGAAGACGACTTGGTTCCATTCCGTTGCAGTCCAATCCCGTCGTGCTCGACACCACTCCAAAAGGAGGCATCGGTGGGTGGGTGTCATTGGCAGCACACGAAATGGGCACCGCGATACCAGATGTCCTTCAGCCAGGCGCCTCGCGATGGTTAGGAAAGACACAGGGGCCCGTAGTGAAGGTGCTGCCTGTGTGTGGATAGCGGCAAATGAGGCAATTGGCTCTACGCGTGCGTTTCGTATGATGTGACGGTCTTCTCGACGACTGGTCTGTCGTGGGCGTCCTGAGCCTGGTCGCCGCGTAAATGACGTCTCTGCTGTCTACTGGTCCCAACACCTCATCACAGTAAAATCAGAACGGCCTACTTGACGATCTACTCGCCGAGCTGACCACCCAGCCTCCATCATCCCTATGATTCTTCCCCTCTCGAACACTGACAGCTGCTCATATTGTCTTCGATGGCGGCTTAACGGCATGTCTACCTCAGCGTTTCCTTTTCAAAAGATTAAGTACATTCAAACAAGCTCTGCTTTCCTGTTTTATACTCCAAGGAGAACGAAGTTCAACGCCCTCTAATGGCATTACGCAATGCGCAATCACGCTGCATTTCTAATCATTTGCATATCTGGCCGACATGTACCTTCATGTCAAGTTTCGTTACGATCCCACAATTATTTCTTGGTGAGCAAATTTTTATGGCAATAAGTGTATTTTGCGTCTGCTATATTAATTTTTGAATGAACTAAAATTTCATCACCTTTGTTAAAATTTCGAAAAATCGCCTAAATTTTTAAATATTGCCAAAATTTTGAAAATATGAGCTTTTGAGACGATGGTGTTTTTAGAAATACCTTTAGTATCCAAGATTGAAAAATTATAACAAAAATCGCCAGTGTTAGGCATTGTTTCAGCCAATTATCCGGAGAGCCTGTTATGTAAACCTTTTTAAAAAAAACCGCCATGAACAACACACTCATAATCAACAAAGCTTCTATTCATTATAGGTAGTCGAGTAAATTCTTCAAACAGTAATTTTAATCTCGCATTGAGTTGCGTTACGCTCTGCTGATTACATATTTAACGTGTTGTAAAAGGAATCGTTTTTACGTTGTCAGAAGTTCAGTGCCCTAAGGATTAGTAATTAAATCGCGGTGCCTAAATGAATTTGCGTCTTCATAATTGACGGTTAGGAATTTTTTTCAAATCTATTTTGAAAATTTCACAGCGTGTCACCATGTTGAGAAATGTTTGTATAACCCAGCGTCTTGTAATTTAGAAAAGATTTAAGTTTTTCTCAAAAATAAGGAGCACAGACAAAAAGAACTAAACAAAAACGTATCATTTGCTTGGCTGAATTTCTTAACGACGAATAATTTATTATAATTAGTAAGTTAATTCACATGGTAATGAGTTCACTTTGTTATGTAACACAACAGCTAGTAGATGTTAAAATATATATTCACTCTGTTTAATCTCAATGTCTTGTCATACAAAATAATATACGCTCTACACTGATTAACGCTTAACACCAAAAATGTTAAACTCGCGGAAAATTTCACAACCGATAGATACCTTATTCGTTTGATTTTCTTTTAATAAATAATTTATCAATAAAATATTTATTTATTTTGGTTTGCGAACACCACGAGCAATGTGACCCCCACTAAAAGAACTGTCACGGGCAACACCCATTTGATTAGCGAAGCACGGTCGTTATGGTTGTCATCCAATAAGCTAGAAATTCGCAAACCAATTGGGAATCTGTTATCCAACAGGCTACGAATTCCCATTTGGTTTGCGAAGCAAACCAATAACCCCACTAAAGCAACTGACACGCCGGGCTAGCAACGCAATGGCTAGTATTTGACTAAAATTTCGTTCCTTAATTTTAAAAATTTCGTAACGAACCGATCACCATTCGCCAATCACCCATTACGAGTCGTGTTGCATCGAAACACATTTTATCACCTATAGCAGCAAATATTTTAGCAGCCGTTGATAAAATAACACCTACCATACTAGTAACATTGTACTGCCCTTTTTGATGTACCTGACAGTAAATATTTCGCCTTCAGAGAACAAAAATAATTCAGTTAAGTTGGACTGTCTGAATTTTACAAATACTTGCCAACCAGATTTGAAAACACTCGAAAATTCGCATATGGGATTATTTTCATGCTTGGAAGTAGCTATCTGTTCGAGCAATTGCTTTCACTTATGAAAGGAAATAAGTCTCTTGGCACATCCAGAATTACTGACATTCACTTTGGGTCAGTTTTGTCACTGCGAACAAAATATCCTTTGAAGTAGGAAAGATGGTAGCAAAGAAGAGATGCCAAGTGTCAGGCAGAAGACATTAATTTTACCGTTGTCCTTGTCCTTTTTCATACTGTGTTTTTGAAATAACTTTACGTTTCTAAAAAAAAGTTTTTGTTTTGTGCTGCCCGCATAAATTAAAATATTGTTTCTTTGGCCCGTGTTAGCATTTGAGTTTGACAGGCTTGCACTATACTGTATGCGTGGCTAGCCCGGCGTTGTCCGTGCTTCGCAAACCAACACCACAGGCAACGCCGTGATGTAAGGTATTAAACTCGTGCAAAATTTTCCGCAGATTTCAAATCCGGTGAAGATATATTCAATTTAAAAATTATTTATTTAAAGAAAATTATATTTTTAGGTATCAATCTTAAGTGAAATTTTCTGCAGATTTCAAATCCGTTGAGATTTTCAATCTATCTTTAGCGATTCCGATTTTACGAAAAAAAGCTTAACAATCCCAGTCAATAGGTTTTTTTTTTTATTTCTTGCTCTCATTCGCAAAAATAGGACAGGAAATGTAACTTTTTTTTTGTTTTAACGTGAACGGCACGAAATGAATTTGTTTATTTTTGGAAAGGGAAAGTTACCGTGACGTCACAATCTCCTGCGAAAATAGAAAAGATATATTCAATTTAAAAGTTATTTATATAAAAAAAATCATATTTTTTGTATGGATCTCATGTGAAATTTTCCGTAGATTTCACATCCGCTGAAATTTTTACTCTATCTTTAACTGTCTAGGAGATAGAAAAAGAACTAATTGACTCCAGTTAAGAGATTGTTTGTTTTTATCGTCTGGCTGAAAAATTATTCCTCTGATCAAAATCAAAACGGAAATGAAAACAATAAATTAAGAATATGTGAACTCTTCTATGCTTCAATAATGATTAAATTTCATTAAATTCATTTAAATATCGTCTAGATTGAATTTTAAAATTCGCCGCTGCTCAAAAATTGCAAAAAATTCGGCCTACCTGTGTGCCAAATCTCAATACTGTAAGTGCCATAGAATCATCAGGATTTTGCGGCCACGAAAAGAACAAACACTTCCTTTTATAATAGTAGAGATAAATCAGAGTTAAATCGTTAAACTTATGTAAGTCAAAATATAAATACAGACAGCAAATTACAGAAAACATGTATACAGAAAAAAAAATATACACAAAAATATACTACTGTATACAGATAGCAAAATATCTACTGTTCATAGAGCAAATATAAACGTAGAGTGAACAATGGTGCCCTTTTCATGTGCCCATGATCCCGTGACAGAAACTAGCTGTCACGTGACTCTTGGACTGTTTTCATCTGCTGAGTGGAAATGAACACTCGTCATCTGAGTGTTCCACAGGACGAGAGGAGACGCCCATGCATTGATTCATCATTAGGGCAACTTTTTTGTCGCAGTAAAAATGGGAAAAGTTGCATTTATCATTCCCTAAAGTTGCATTTATGGAAATAAAGTTGCATTAATTTTTGATACACTAAAATAAATTATTCTTAAAGAATGTAAAAATTCTAAATATATTGACAACTTTAGTCGTGTACAACAGTATTAAAGTACATTCTTAAATACAGAAGAATGTTGAATGGCCGATCCTTGGCCAGTCATTTCTTTAGCATTGAAAAACTGCGCCAGCCGCTGTATCGGATAGCAGAAGCGCAAAATCCTTTCGCTCAACATTCAGATTTCAAAGCGTCATCTACAAGGCAAACAACATATTGATGATCGACACTCACTTCGCAAACTCTGCAGTCGATTACGCAAGTTTCCTTTGGATTATCAAGAGTGCCAACCCATGTGTTAAAGTACTTCTTGCCATTTATTTCACTTTCGTCTGTTAGGACGAACACCTTCTTTCCATGAACTTCTTGTTGGATCCGCAATACTTCGGCGTTCACAAGATCAGACACGTGATCGAATTGTTGGTTCAAAGGGCAAAAAATGAAATAGTAATTGCATATAAATTAATTTTAAAAAGTTGCAGGTGGTTGAATTGGTGCAAAAAGTTGCACTTACAATACACCCCATGTAGGAGCAAATTTGGTTTTAGTACTTTAGATGTGAAAAAAGTTGCCCGATTCATCATGTGATGGCGCGACATTGATCTAAAGTAATCAGATCATGATGGACGAGATATCTCGTCATTAAAACAAAACCGATCTTAAGCGAGATGTCTCGTCATTAGTAGAAAACCGACCAGATTATGAGACATTTTGTTATTTGAAGAAATCCGACCAGATTTTGTTGGACGAGATATCTTGTCGAAACCATTTTTAGGATTAATGGACACCCAGGTCTGAATTGATGAAATAGAATCGAGGAAACTTTGAAACCAAATACTTTCATTACATGGAATTAGAGACTGAAACAGTAGATTGGAAAAGGTTTCTTCTCACCAATAGTAGGTGGGTTGTATTCTAATAGCATTACCATCTGTTTGTCGCGGACCCACCGATTCATCATCTGATGGGTCCGCGCGACATTGATCTAAAGTAATCAGATCATGATGGACGAGATATCTCGTCATTAAAACAAAACCGATCTTAAGCGAGATGTCTCGTCATTAGTAGAAAACCGACCAGATTATGAGACATTTTGTTATTTGAAGAAATCCGACCAGATTTTGTTGGACGAGAGATATCTTGTCGAAACCATTTTTAGGATTAATGGACACCCAGGTCTGAATTGATGAAATAGAATCGAGGAAACTTTGAAACCAAATACTTTCATTACATGGAATTAGAGACTGAAACAGTAGATTGGAAAAGGTTTCTTCTCACCAATAGTAGGTGGGTTGTATTCTAATAGCATTACCATCTGTTTGTCGCGGACCCACCGATTCATCATCTGATGGGTCCGCGCGACATTGATCTAAAGTAATCAGATCATGATGGACGAGATATCTCGTCATTAAAACAAAACCGATCTTAAGCGAGATGTCTCGTCATTAGTAGAAAACCGACCAGATTATGAGACATTTTGTTATTTGAAGAAATCCGACCAGATTTTGTTGGACGAGAGATATCTTGTCGAAACCATTTTTAGGATTAATGGACACCCAGGTCTGAATTGATGAAATAGAATCGAGGAAACTTTGAAACCAAATACTTTCATTACATGGAATTAGAGACTGAAACAGTAGATTGGAAAAGGTTTCTTCTCACCAATAGTAGGTGGGTTGTATTCTAATAGCATTACCATCTGTTTGTCGCGGACCCACCGATTCATCATCTGATGGGTCCGCGCGACATTGATCTAAAGTAATCAGATCATGATGGACGAGATATCTCGTCATTAAAACAAAACCGATCTTAAGCGAGATGTCTCGTCATTAGTAGAAAACCGACCAGATTATGAGACATTTTGTTATTTGAAGAAATCCGACCAGATTTTGTTGGACGAGAGATATCTTGTCGAAACCATTTTTAGGATTAATGGACACCCAGGTCTGAATTGATGAAATAGAATCGAGGAAACTTTGAAACCAAATACTTTCATTACATGGAATTAGAGACTGAAACAGTAGATTGGAAAAGGTTTCTTCTCACCAATAGTAGGTGGGTTGTATTCTAATAGCATTACCATCTGTTTGTCGCGGACCCACCGATTCATCATCTGATGGGTCCGCGCGACATTGATCTAAAGTAATCAGATCATGATGGACGAGATATCTCGTCATTAAAACAAAACCGATCTTAAGCGAGATGTCTCGTCATTAGTAGAAAACCGACCAGATTATGAGACATTTTGTTATTTGAAGAAATCCGACCAGATTTTGTTGGACGAGAGATATCTTGTCGAAACCATTTTTAGGATTAATGGACACCCAGGTCTGAATTGATGAAATAGAATCGAGGAAACTTTGAAACCAAATACTTTCATTACATGGAATTAGAGACTGAAACAGTAGATTGGAAAAGGTTTCTTCTCACCAATAGTAGGTGGGTTGTATTCTAATAGCATTACCATCTGTTTGTCGCGGACCCACCGATTCATCATCTGATGGGTCCGCGCGACATTGATCTAAAGTAATCAGATCATGATGGACGAGATATCTCGTCATTAAAACAAAACCGATCTTAAGCGAGATGTCTCGTCATTAGTAGAAAACCGACCAGATTATGAGACATTTTGTTATTTGAAGAAATCCGACCAGATTTTGTTGGACGAGAGATATCTTGTCGAAACCATTTTTAGGATTAATGGACACCCAGGTCTGAATTGATGAAATAGAATCGAGGAAACTTTGAAACCAAATACTTTCATTACATGGAATTAGAGACTGAAACAGTAGATTGGAAAAGGTTTCTTCTCACCAATAGTAGGTGGGTTGTATTCTAATAGCATTACCATCTGTTTGTCGCGGACCCACCGATTCATCATCTGATGGGTCCGCGCGACATTGATCTAAAGTAATCAGATCATGATGGACGAGATATCTCGTCATTAAAACAAAACCGATCTTAAGCGAGATGTCTCGTCATTAGTAGAAAACCGACCAGATTATGAGACATTTTGTTATTTGAAGAAATCCGACCAGATTTTGTTGGACGAGAGATATCTTGTCGAAACCATTTTTAGGATTAATGGACACCCAGGTCTGAATTGATGAAATAGAATCGAGGAAACTTTGAAACCAAATACTTTCATTACATGGAATTAGAGACTGAAACAGTAGATTGGAAAAGGTTTCTTCTCACCAATAGTAGGTGGGTTGTATTCTAATAGCATTACCATCTGTTTGTCGCGCGACTTTAAATAAGCGACAATTCGCTGTTCATTAGCGGCAGTTCCGCTTTGGGGCTTATGCCTCTGTGATGGGGATGCATATTAGAGGATACTTATTTCATGACGTGCAATTTCGCGTCCACGGTTACAGAAGGGCCTAATGGAACATGATAGCGCGGTCAGGCCTAATGAGTTTACGTCTGCACTTCCGTTGGCATTAATTAAATCGGATTAAATTCGGTGGGGTTTTAATTCCGCCCGTTTGGCATCTTTTCGAATTCCTTCGCTGCACTTTTTGATTTTGGGCCTTCGATTATTGAGAAGTCTCTCAAGTCATAGTTCTAGGGTAAAGTGATCCCTTCGTGGGTTGGTTGTTGGAGAATTATGTTGTCCTTCGATCTGTTGAATGATTACTTTAGTTCGAAGTCGTCCTGTGGTCTATTGGTTGGTTATTAGAGTTTTATGGCATTCTCTGATCTCTTGGTTCGTTATTTTAGTTTTATGGCGTCCTGTGCTCTATTGTTCAGTTATTGGAATTTCATAGCGTTATCTGGTCTTGGTTGGTTATTGGAGTATTGTGGCGTCATCTAGTCTATTCGTTGGTAATTGTGGAGTTTTAGGGCGAAAGGTTCAGTGGTCATTGAATAGTTGTTTTAGATAAGTATGTTGGTAATTTTAAGCAATGAGTTCTATGGCGTCCTGTGGTCTCTTGTTCGGTTAGTGGAGTTTTGTGGCGTCATCTGGTCTCTTCGTTGGTAGATACGTATTGGAATATTAGGCGTTGGCAATGAGTTCTACAGCGTCATCTGGTCACGGTTGGTTGTTAGAATTTTGTGGTGTCATATGGTCTCTTTGTTGGTAATTGGAGTTTCTTGGCGCAAGGTCCAGTGGTCTCTTGATGAAGTGGTTTTAGATATGTATGTTGGGGCAATCTTAGGCGTTAGCAATGAGTTTTATGGCGTCCTGTCGTCTCTTGTTTGGTTATTGGAGTTTTATGGCGTCATTTGGTCTCTTCGTTGGTAGATAAGTATTGGAATATTAGGCGTTGGCAATCTACATTGTCCTCTGGTCTCGGTCGGTTATTGGAGTATCGTGGTGTCAAATGGTCTTCTTCGATGGTAGGTGGAGTTTCATGGCGCAAGTCCAATGGTCTCTTGGTGAAGCGGTCGTTGTATAGTGGTTTTAGATAAGTATCTTGGCAATTTTGAGGTGCTGTATTGGCATGCAGGGCCATTTGTGTTGTCTGGTGTTTAGCGCACTTTGACCAATTTGCACCATAAAAAACCAAACAGTTACAAGCAACTCTTTGGTCCGTGTGGTGGGTAGTAGAATACAAAAATGAGTAATAGAGCTCCCAACTTTCGTTCTAATAGAATTTAGTAATTTATTTTGGCATCAAAAGTTGGTAGATTGTGTCTGGGGCACATACCGTTGGTTTGACTCGAATTCTCGGGTCCTCCTAGTGTCGGATTGTGGTATGAATGAAGCAGACATAGGAAGTTTGAACGTTTGTTTATTAAGAATAGTCAGAAATTAATTGACAGTCTGAATGAACAAGGTGAAGTTTGATATTAAAAAGTAATTTCATTGATCAAAGACCTGTGATTGTAGCATATAGTTCGGAAGTTTTAAAATAACACCCCTTACGCAGTCCTTACACCATGCAATCCAAACTCACACTGGCCCATAGTTCGCTCGATACCGTAAATTCTCGACCTATTGCGGACTTAGGATAGTGTCAGAGTCGGACTTGTTTTGTCTACACGACGCTCTTTATCTTCTGGATATTTCTCCAAGTTCTGAAATCAAAAGACAAAACAGTTGTAAACTCAAGAAAGTTCAATTTTTTATACATTCCCCTAATACTGATTTTTTACCGATTCGAGCAACTCAAATAGGGTATGAGACGATATATTTAAAAAATTCATAAATGCTTTGACAGCTGTGGCACTGTAAAACAGCAGCATAAAGGGATGAAGTACATTTCAAATGCTGTAGATTTTCTTTACATGAATGAAAATAATCAATCGTTAATAACCCGTTGTGTTCTCCAGTGCGATATAAATACACCAAACAATTCAGTCAGATTTTTAAGCACTGTTTATTGCACCACGCAAAACGTATTTTTACTCAACTTATAAAAACTTATCTACTGCCAACGCACCTCAAATTAAATCTATTAGTTTCTACTTTTCCCCTGTTTCTAACTCAATCTTCTATAAAGTGTCCATTGGAAACCAGCTCTATTACAATGTAGCATACCTCAGAGTCCTATAAATATAGCTTAAGTCGACTTTTACTACTGAATGTATATCAGAATGGGAACTCAGAAATGCATCTTTAAACTAAGTAAAGCAAGCTTAGAAAAAGTTCTATTGCTTATCTATTTCACATTAAAGCACCAAAACACCAAAGAACGTGTTGAAGAAATGATTCAAGATCATAATCTATGGTTCCTTAGCTGGTTCTGAAAGTGAAAATAATACTCTGCCTTTGTGTTTTTTCTCGTATGATCCATTAATCTTCGAGTATCGCCAACTGGATTTGGAATGTTGCCAGATTCTACAGTAAAATAATGGTCTACTTATAAAAAAATATATGAACCCTTCGACGTGCAATTTTTGCGTTTTGAAATGACGATATTTTTATGAGATAAATATATGGATAAAGTACACTTATTTTTAGATTGGGAATTTTTATCACGAATTCTTTCGAAAGTGTGGTTTTTAATGGGGGAAAATATGATAATTTATTTAAAATGCCTATAAAAAGAATATGATGTGTAACTTTCATTTTGAGTTTGGATTCTTAAATGCAATTTTTCTTGAAATGCAGGAACTCTTTTTTTTTTTTAAGCTTGCCTTTTTAACTTACGTTTTATTTTTCATTTCACTACTTGTGAATTTCAAACATTTTTCCAGTTGAAAAGCATGGATAGATTAAAAAAAATTATATATTATTGTGCATTCAAGAATTGAGAGCAGAAAAAAAAACATTAAATCACAAGTGTATATTTAGCTAGGTAGGTAGGTATTTGATTAAGGTCGCACTGGAGCAACAGAATGGGCCTTCGACGAAGGTCCCGAAGGGAAAGCTCCGAGGACAACCCCCTTGTCATATTGAACCGACTAGGTTAACATTTGAACTGCCACCCCACTCTCCAAACTTCCACGCAAACATGAGGACATGGTGTTACGACAGATTTAACGACACCTGCCCCCCGACCTACACGACGGACTTTGTTTGAATTTAGTTTCAAATCCTCCGACGTTAATTAATTGGCATTGTGTTTTGCCCTATTCTTTAACTTTCAATTACCTCCTTCTTCTACGAACTCTCCTAAGGTGAAACAAGTTACACAAGAGCATTAATTATAATTCTCATTGTATAAAACGACGAAAAATAACCCGTCGTATCGAAAATCTATTTAAGCCGCTAGGTATTATCTCCATGTAACCTAGGAATCCTTTTGTTTTCATCCTTTGTAATGGGCGTTAAGCTCGAAATCACTTTTTTGTATGATTACTCAGCTTACATTTATTACTAAAATCCCCAATCTATAGATTTCGAGAGAAGCCCTTGTTAGTTTTAATCCCTAATTCATCTATTTCAAAGGGAAAATATTCAACCCGCAGATTTTACCTGTTCCCTGCTCCAAAGGCTAAAATATTCATCTCGAAATGAGAGCTCGGATGAAGTTATTTTTACCTCATTAAAATGGACTCTGCTAATGCGCTCTTTTGTGTTTTTTTTCGTTCCGTTCTTGGTGTTCTTTTTGGAATCCCGTTTTTTGTTCGGTCTCGGATATATTAATTAAGGTAATGCCTGTAGTGACAGATCATTCGGGGAATTCTTTTTGGTTCCATTGTGGGAATTATGAGAATTGCGTCGAACTTTTGGCAATTCTTTTATTCTTTTCAGTTAATCGAATAGTTTTGTTTTTTTTCCTCTGGGGATTGTATTCGAAGTAATTATAATTTAGCCATTTCATAGCGTTATGATTTTGTATTATTTCAGTAAAGATTTGTTGCATTCGCAATCACCATGGCATTCCTAGTTAGAATAAGTGAATTAAACGCATGGTTACATACAAAACACAAGTCATCTTAGGTTTATCATGGCATCACATTTCTTCTTGGAAACAACTTCTTGGGATTTCGGTTGTCCGAGTTGAAGATTAACAACCAGAGGGATGAGAGTTCGAGACTCGATCCAACCAAAGACAATCATGCACGCGGGGGCTGGTGCACCTAAAATCTGTCGTGGCTAGAAGTATAATTACGTTGGCTAGGTATTTTTGTAAGGAAGTTAAAGTCGCCTAGAGCACCCAAAATGGGCTATTGCCGACGGTCCGGGATAAATCCCGAAGGGAAAGATTCAAAGATAACACCTCTAAAGCCGCGTTTACACCGGAGTTGCATATACATTTCTCTCCCTTTTTGTGGCGAGGACGTTGTATGTTCCCCTATGCTCACCCCTTTTCGTCCCTTTTTTCGACCGACTCTGATGTAAACGCTTTGTGGACTTTCGGTAAGCATCCGAGAGCACTCTTCTCACCCTTTGTAGAGAAGAGTGATCGCTTTTCATCGAGATGTCGAGTTCCTCACCCATTTCACTCCAGGCATTGTTCGTTTTGTTTTTGTCTTTGTACTCGGGCGTAGTTGGGTCCCAGAGGAGGAATTTGAATCGAATAGGTCACTCACTGGCAGTTTGGCGGGAGATGGGGTTGAGGCAAGAGATGAGGGCAAAATATCACAGAGAGCGAACAAAAGAGGTGTGAGCGACCACAGGGTTGCCGGAGGGCAGAGGGGAGCGGTTGGTGTCAAGCATACGTCTCGGAGAAATCTCCCTCAATAGTTGCAACCCTTTGATCTTTACCGACTCATGGTGGAAAACAAATTTGGCTCTGCTAACTCTCCAAATCACCACTCCGACTCCGAGATCTTGACGATAAAATGAATGCCGTTTCTCGGAATAGCTGGCTCAACTTTTCATGCATGCCCCAGTACTGTCCCGATTTTGGAGACGTATTCACGTCAACATTAATTTATTGCCCTCGATTTTATTTCTATAAATGTTGCTGTGACATATAATATAATATATTAACATTAATACAACATATATTGACATTATATTGACATATATGACATATATTGACATAATTTTAACATATAATATAATATATTAATTATAATATAATATTATAACGCTTAACTACAGCTTTTACACATCATATTTACAAAAATAAATTCGTATACAACCAAATATTTTCCTCCTTTGCTACATTTCCTCGTGTTTTAGTAAATCATTTCTCTACGAAACGCAGCAAAAGACAGTCGCAAGAAATCCCACTTCCCTTAACAACGTCGCCCTTTTTAACTTCCTCGTCTGAATGGCTGATATTTGTGCAAACAGTCTTCTGAATTTTCGACGGGCACAGTTATCAAATAAAAAGTTTCTGCTTCTATAAACCCGACCGTTCACTTCAAATATTCAAACTTTGAAAGCAAATACGGTACCCCTCTGACGTCATAACCTCCCCTCATACCTCACGCTCCGGTTGCCACACCGAATGGACAAATAGTATCTGAAAATTCCTGGGCTTCTTTAAGTGCACAATTGATTTTTTCCCTCGTCTTTTGTCTCGTATTTCTGTGTGTGTGTCGAGATTTTACTCTTCTTTTTTTCTTCTTTTTGTTTCTTCTCTTTTTTTACATTCTTGGAGGCGAGAGGGGACATTTTCGTTTCTCTTGTGTTTCATCGATATGGGCTTCGGTTGATACTTTTTATATCGATTTATCGCACGGTCTCATCCAACCGTGTTGGGATAAGTGTGTTTTTGCAGATTTCCCTGTGCAGAGGCAGAGAGAGAGATACTTGGAAGGTGGGCGCTTTTGTTTGTTGGGTGACAAATGTCTCTCGCTCGAGTAGTGTCATAAATTCTCTGAGAGGGGGGTTTTTCGGATCACGTGATCGCCGAGCACACACCGATCTTTTTTTTATCACGTGTGTATTTTCACTCGCTACCGAGTAAGTGTGGGAAAAGATTTCTGAAAGAAGGTAGATAGCTGATCTATCGTCGCACTGGAAGAGCATAGTGGCTATTGTCAGCTATTCCGAAGGGGAAGATCCGAGGACAACACCTCGTCGTTTTGAACCATGGCTAAAAATCTGAATTGGCACCCCACTTCTCCCTATCTTAACACCACACCAACGTGAATACAATTGAGGCCACGACAGATTTAACGTGCATTATCCCCATGTATATCCCAATCTTTTCTTGGATCGAGTTTCGAACTCGCAACCCTCCGGTAGCTAATACATTACTTTTCCCACCTGGCTATCGTGGTTCCTCAGAGAAGGCAAACGTTGTTGTAAACTTCAAGCTATAATTTCTACATTTACATCTTGGCCTCGGTAGCCTAGATGGCAGATGTGCGAGTTCAAAACTCCATGCAAACAAAAACCGTCGTATACGTGGGGAATGTTGAATCCGTCGTGGCCTCAACTGTCTTGACACACAGTGGAGTATTTGAGGCAAAGTCCTGGCCAAAAATATTTTTCATATGTTTCAAAGTTAAAACCATTGCTGTTGACATTTGACTTACTTTATAATAGTAAATACTCCTAAAAATGATCTCTTTAAATCAATCTTTATCATATATATATATATTACATTTAATATTTACCAAAGTAAGTTTAGTCACTATAGGGATCAATTTTCTAGTGACTTCAGAAGATTTTTTTCAATCTGATTCTCCTGAACTCTGTCAAATTCATCTTCTTCATTACTCTCTTCTTGGGTTTTTTGAGAAGGACCACCATCAGACCCCTCTGGAAGAAGAAGGTCTTACCACAATAAGGCTTGCTCTTTTTCTAGAGCAGCTCATATAAGAATCACTGCTTAAAAGAAGCCACTTCAAGACATCTCTGTTGCATACTTCTGTATTAAACAGTCTGGAGTATTTTATACTCTCTCTAAAATGTTTGTTTCTAGATTCTGCATATTCGTATGATAATTGACCAATGGGTAGTATTGCTTGCGTTATTACAGTAGCCCCATGAACCAAAACTTTGTGCATTGTTTTGTGGGAGTCATAGAGTGCCACCTATAGCATACAGTCTTGCTGTTTCATCAGCATATGTTTGAAACTTTTTTGCATCAATGAGATGCCTACTTGTTATGGCTTCCAATATCACTTTCAACCTTTTCATCATTTCAAGATCTACTCCAGTGTTTTGTGAGGCAGTTTGTGAATCTCAAAAGTGGAGCTTTTCATCAATTGATTTTTCGGAAGATTTCTTAACCTATTCGTACAAAGCTAGTCTACTAAATTCCCTTTCCATCTTCAGAAGTTAAAAAACGAAAACCTGTAGTGCCAGTAAAAACATAGTTTTTATCTCAACAATTTGGCTACAAAAAAGGGTATTTAAGAATCGCTAAAGTCAATATCAGTATTGATGGAGTCAAATTTTAAGTTGTGCTGTAACAAATTTTTTAAATTTATTTACTGATTGTACATTTTTGTCTACAAATACTATAAACTATTTTAAGGGAATATATTTTTAGTATATGGACTAATAGTAATAAATTTATTAAATGAAATGCGATGTAATCCATCGTTATTATTATATCCTTGATGTTTTTTGTCTGGTTCAGTTTAATACTGTATATACTCTTATTTATTAAACTTGTTTTTTTTTTGTCTGAAAGGCTTAAGAATAAATAAAGTTGTATATGAAAACAAGATTTATACAGATTACATCTTTAGTTGTAAGTCGTTTTCAAATCATACCCGTCAAAAAATATCGTGAAAATAGAAATAGTACTTTGAAAAAAAAATTCCATATAAAAATGGCAACTGTTTGCGGAATATTTTTTCTTTGAAATAGACTCTCAATACTGTAACCATTACGATTATAATTGAAATTAGTTCCGACAAGCCTTGACACACCTTCATAAAGGATTTGAAAAATCTAAATTACATCCAAAAAGGCTTAAAAATAACATTTTCCAAACTTTAAAATTTTTTTAATACGTTAATAATAAAACTAAGTAAATTATTATAGATTTTAAAACAAAGCTTTGATTTTTTTAACACGTAAACCTGATTCAATTTAAAAATACTAATTCATAATGCCACAAAAAATATAGATTTAAACTAACAATAAAGCTGAAACGTAATCAAATGGCACCTCCACTCGCAAAGAAACCTGTTCTTCTACTGAGGCTGGGTGTTACTCCTGGAAATGATGTGATTCACGCACCAGTTAGTCAGAAGTAATAAAATGCACGTTTTACAATTTTTAATTTTTATACTTTTGGCCTGGTTTTTGCATTAAATACTCCACTGTGCGTTGTGTTGTGAAGGTTTGGAGAGTGGGGTGTAGCAGCTCAGGTGTCTCCTCGTCAACTGGTTCAAAACGACGAGTCGTTGTCCTCGGATTCGGTATGGATCCTCGCCAATAGCCCATTGAGTTGCTCCAGTGCTATGTTAATTCAACTATTCATCTACCTACCACACCAGAATTTGTCATTGCGCAGTGGATTTGTCCACTCCTCTAACATCCTGCTAGTTGTAGGCGGCGCATGCTCGTATCCTCCCTGGGTTTACTTATCTCTTTTGTGTCGGTCAAAATTTCCTTGTGTGTATGTCCATTATCTGATATTGTTTGTCTTGTCCAGCGCAGGATGGCCATTTATGACCCTTGCACTGTAAAACCATCCTTGTAATACACAAACTGTTTCACCTTAAGTGGTTTCGACGAGATATCTCGTCCATCAAGATCTAACCAATTTTTCTAATAACGTGATATCTCGTCTATCAAGATCTAACCAATTTTGCTAGTAACGAGATATCTCGTTTATCAAGATCTAACCAATTTTGCTAGTAAAGAGATACCTCGTTTATCAAGATGTAACCAATTTTGCTAATAATGTGATACCTCGTCCATAAAGATCTAACCAATTTTTCTAATAACGAGATATCAACCGAGAGGGTTGAACGATCGTTAATTTGAAAATGTGCTTCCAACACTTGCGGGATAGATTGCAAGAAACAAAGTGATATAACACTTTACAACAGTGCCTGTGCAACAGTACTCTTTCTCTGCAGTGTTAAGCTTCAGCCAAATAGTAAGCGCTAGGCCACTCTCGCAGACCAATCAGAGATGCTGGTGCGAGCGGTGAAAACGCTCTGATTCGCCTGTGCGTATATCCTCGTTCCATAGCCCGTTGTGTTGCTCTAGTACGACGTTAACTAAAATTACCATTACCTAACCTCGTTCCTTCCTCTCTCTCCTCAGCTTCGAGGATTCGGTACGAAATCACGCAGGGCAACATCGGAGGAGCGTTTGCCGTGAAAAACGAAACTGGAGCCATCTACGTAGCAGGACCCCTCGACTATGAATCGAGGAAGGAGGTGAGTTGCTTTTCCTTTTCTGCTTTTTAACTGATCCCATCTACTGAGTCAACATAAACCACTGCACAAGTCGAGAAACTTTGCTCTAAGTAGAGTCAATGTCTTTCAGTTCCCTTCAAGTTCACCGGAGTTGGAGTGCCTATGGCCAAGGTAGTCCCAACAAAAGTCTATTGGTTCGAAACCAAAACCTATCCTTTTTAACCCTCCAAGTGGGGATATCTCGTATAAGATCTGGTCAATTTTGCTAGTGACAATAACTCGTCAAGACAAAATTGCCTTCTTACCCAAATAAAATTGGGAAAATATCCTTTGCCCTGAGCAGGTAACAGTTTGGTTTTTGCATTAGAGGCTGGTCACTATGAGATAGTTTCGGACACTTAAGGTAAACCAGCAGGAGGGTTTAAATACAATTTATGTAAAAAGTTTTACTATATATATATATATATATATATATATATATATATACACTACCCTACAATAATGGACCGGACAGCAAGATGTGATGGTATAAGGGAAATATTACATGCTTTAATAGAGGGGTGGTCCCCCACGTGCTGCAATGACACTAGCAACTCTTCTGGGCATACTTTCAACAAGGGTTTGATACACAGCTATGGGTATGTGTGTCCATTCCTGCTGCAAGAATGTCGCCAGCTCGGCTGAAGATTTCGTACGTGGTTCCCTGGTCCGTAAGCGTCGCTCTAGCGCGTCCCACACATCTTCTATGGGGTTTATAGGTCGTGACTCTGAGCAAGCCAGGGAAGACCTTTTACATCCATATCTCGATAATACTGCTCAACAGAGGCTGGAACATGACATGGAAGTAACAATCGTTCATTCCATAAAATTACCAGAGCGTAGGAAGAAAAAAAACCGACTGTCCAAAATGTTTTCCAGGAACAACATGGAAAGGTCCCAAGCCATACAAATAGTCGGATTTTATGCAAATCCGCTGGCGTCCGGCTCATTATTGTATGGTAGTGTATATATATAATCAAAAGACTTAATTTATACTATCCTCAAACGTACACTGTTCCATTCCAAAACTAAATTATAAATTGAAATAGAATCGCTATAGTTTATTTCCACACAAACATAACAATCGAAAAATCGCTGAGGTATAAAATCTTTGATATAAGATCGGCATATGTATAAATTTGAACCCTTCAAGTGTTTTGATAAAATATCTCGTCCAATATCTGGTCAACGAGATACCTCGCCGAGTCAAAATTTACCTTTTCTCCAAAGCGAATGAAAATACAAGTAGGAAAAATAAATTGTCTAAAACATATCAGTTTGGAACAGCACCAGAGCTAAGCCATTCCAGGACAACATTCGTCGTGAATTTTAACCACCAGGGTTAATGTGTAAAAATATTACATAGAGCAGCGGAGCCTTTTCTGAAAAGAAGCAGGTTTAAGAATTATTTTTCATTATAAAAACAGACGTTTTTGTCATTCTGAAAGCATAATTGGCCCGTCTATTTGGTAGAGTGGTGAAAGTACTTGTTAGCACATGGAACAATTTGTTATAGTTGTTTGGATTACGGAATGAAAGTTTGAACGATTGTAATATTCAATAATTAACTGACAGTTTGATTGATTAAATCGTAGTTTGATGTTAATATCAAAGGATAATTTTTTTTATTGATCCAAACCCTGTGATTGTATCCTAGTTTGGTAGCCTTCGATCACATACACAGTTCAAAGGGACACTGGCCCAGACCTTGCCCATCACCATAGAATTTCGTCATACTGCTGATCCCGTGCTCAGTGCGTCTGCGTACTTGGTCCGAGGGTCATGTCAAGTGCGCTCCAAACTACACTCTGTTTATCTTCTGGCTTCTTCTACGTACATCTAAAATCACAAGGCAAAAACAGTTGTAACACTCGACTTTTCATGCATGCCTCCAGCACTGATCCACTTTTGAAACGTACTCACGCCAAAAGGATTGATATCACGTGAAATCCTAAAAGAGTAAAGATGCATGAAAAATAAGTTGGCAGATAAATCATCGCCTATTGCCAAACCTGAAGTTTAAATACTTTCATAAAATAAATTCTATTCAGTTGACAAATGTACTCAATTTAAATCAACAAACGAAAAGATAAAAATTAATTGTGCAATTCAGCTGAGCAATTAGAGTTAATTTCCTTGAAAATGGTTTTATTTTAAATTATTCTAAGCCATTCTATAGTAGTCTACGGTGTGTTTCTCACGTTAATTCAGTTTCCTGTTAACCTCTAATAGTTTAAACTTGCAAAAAAATTTAAAAAGGCAGAATTCACTTTATTAAATTATAAATTACTCGAATTAGTGATACAAAATATTACTTTTAATAATTAAAGAAAAACGGTCATTTTAACTTGATAACTAGTATGATTGAATTGTAAATAACTGTGTTTAATTAATGATTCGAAACATAATTTTTAATAAATATGACAAAATCTATTCTAAAATATGAAGTCAATTTATTCTGACATGATAATTATTATTCTAAAGCATTTTTCAATAATATTCTTATAAGGTTTCTAGTAGTCTACAATTAATGGATGTCAAGTAATTATAATTCTAAATTATTTTTCAATAATTTTTCCAAGTCTTCTAGACTACAATTAAAGGATTTAATCACTTTTCGCTACTCAATTAATTGGAAATCTTGTTCAAAAATTTTGTTACATTTCAAAGTTCTCCTTAAATTTTAAGTTCCATTGATTGAATAACGTTATTTTCTCAACAAAATCTGCTTAATGTGAAAAGTAAATTAAAAAAAAAAAGTAACGCAGTTAGGGATTAAGAATTCAAATCTTCGTGACCTTAGCAGTCTACAGAATTAGAGTGGAAAAGTTTTAAGCTTTGAAGAATTTTACTCTTAGGCCTAAGCCTTGTTGAACAAAATAAATACATTTAAAGCAAAATTA
Organism: Metellina segmentata; assembly: GCA_947359465.1. Lineage (NCBI taxonomy): Eukaryota > Metazoa > Arthropoda > Arachnida > Araneae > Tetragnathidae > Metellina > Metellina segmentata. The sequence goes on from OX375879.1 coordinate 3,370,595, forward strand.
CACGACGTCTCCGCTGTTACATTGTTACCTTTCAAGTTTTAAAAACTCCTTTTTTTAATTTCCTTCGATGTCCAGAGTGATTAGAAGGAAATTTTACTCTAGCAATTTCGAAACTTAGAAAATCCTGTCTTAACACTCTTTTGAGGCGCGCGACGAAAGCGAAAAATGTTCCTGCAATTACCGAAAGATTAGGCGATACTTTTCATCTTTTTCCTTTAAGCTATTTTTAATGAGAAGAGGAAAGCTGGGGAAAAAACGGCTACCAGAGACACAAAAGATGAAAATTAATAATGTCGGAAATGACAACTGAAATTACAGCTCGAAATTTGCCCGAAAATATTTTTTAATGAAACGAAGTGAAGAGGGGGACGTATGTCGTGTTCCGAGATCAATAATATAAAACACGAACGTGAACACGTTTGTGTGCGATGGGTTCGAGTTCTTATAGAAAACGCCATTTTCGTGAAAGGGGTATAATTACTGCGACGGAATAGAACTTTGGAATGGATTTAAAATGGTCAACGATTCGAAAAATACTCCTTCGGGGGTTGTAATTAGAACAAGACGGGAAATTTTAAACTTCAATTACGAAGTATTTTTTTTTCTGATTTCGTTCTTAAATCTTTTGCGAAAACATATCATTAGAATTGCGATTGTTTTTTTCGTTTTTTTTTTTTTTTTTTTGATGTCGTAGAATTTAGGTTAAAATCTCCATTTGATATAATTAATTTCTCTTTTTCTCCTTCGAATTAAGGGATACGTTTGTAAATTAGCGTGGAGAGGTGTTCAAATTTCTGCTGGGTTCTTTTTTCGAGCGTTATTCTGGAAAAGAATCGTTCCACCGAAATTTAATTTGACTCCGGGTCTTTTAGAAGAATTTGATTCTAAAATTTACGAGAGGAAAAAAGAAGTGTTGCTTTTATTCGGATTTCCAATTATCAAAATCATATACCTGTTTTTCTTTCAAAATTGAGAGGATATTGAGTTATCCAGACAAAATCTGCGAGTCAACAAGATTAATTAAAAGTACATACATTTGAATTATCGGAGTAGTTGAAGAATGTATTCATTTTCTCTGTTTACTCTGTGTGAAGAATTAAAATGCTATTAAAGAGTGTGAGCGTCAATGGAAAAATAAACAAAAGCTTTTGCAAATTAAATATCTCTTTTCGATAACTGAAGACAAATATGTATCTTTTTATGACTTTTGGCGTTCGCGCCATAAAAGTGTATGTGATCAAAGTGTGTAAATAAAAAAACTTAAAAATTGAACTCGAAAATTATTTTATAAAAAGCGTTTTAAACATGTGGTAACTCTTATGTTCTGAGAAGTAAAATGAATTATATATCAAAGTAGTATTTATTTACAAAACACACATAAACAAAATACGTAATTTATACCCACAAACATGCACTGTTCAATTCCAAAACTGTAAGCCCTGTTGAAAGAAGAGCGGATTAGCAACTGGAGTGTTGCCAGCTCGAAACGTTAAATCTCTCAAATGTCCTCGTTGCTCAGGTGATAACCTCGTCATCTAATCGGTTCAAAATTGTGAGGCTTTCCCTTCAGGATTGATCCCGGAATATCGCCAATAGCCCGTGTATTGCTCCAGTGCGATGTTGATAAACTTCCTACCTACCATCCTTTGTTTTGTCTATTATTTGACACCGTCGGACATGCGACTTTGCAAATATCACCCTTTGGATTCCACACACAATTTCAGGTGGAAATAAAAAAAAGTTCATCCATTTTATTGGATTTTTCACCGATTTGTAAGTGTTTGAAAATTAGATCTAATGTTAAATTGGTGTTTCACGTTTTTTGTTACACTTGCTACAAACATTAATTTTTCCTTGGAAATTGTTTTTTTATCCTTTGCTACCCAAAAACCCAAACACAATCGCTACATTTTAATTATTAATCTAAATTTACTATTTTTATCCATTATGAAATTAATATTCATAAGAATTATGAATACAAACATGGACAAATTTTGACACTATGTGATTCAACTGTTATTGAAACATCGGAATTCCAAATTCCAGCTCATTACGTGCATAATTAGTACCGCAGTGAGACTTTATGTAAAATTCGATGATTATTATCGTTATTGGGAACTGTTCACAAAGTGAAAACAGGAATTTCTGCCATCAGATCCTATAATTCAGTCAGAATGGATTCTGACTTTGTCACCATCTTGATGGACTCCATACCAAGGCGCCTGCAACAGGTGATTTAATGCGACCGCCACTACACGTCTTTATTAATATTTATTTATGTGATTGAACTCCGAACATTAATACTCTCACTCAATGGTTTTTATGGATTTTCTCGGTCAATTTTACGCCTTTTTTTTACTATTTTTTCATTGAATCCACCTAAAATTGTGTGTATAATCCAAATTTGTAATAAAAGATGGGGGTTCGCATTGAAATTATCGGAGCAAGCACCCAATTTAATATGAAGACGTACCGTGAAAGTGATAAGTATCACGCCAGGAAAAGAATTTAGACTACGGTTAAGTTATAAGAATCGCGCTGGTTATATCTAAAGTCTTTTATGTCAAAATATAATTGAAGGACAAAACGTAAACAAAGAACGTAATTTACAACCCCAAGCGCACATTTTTCAGTTCCAAAAGTACAAGTTCCGAGCCCAAATACTATCGATACACTTTGTTGCTAGATGTAGTTCGTAGAAAAATCGCTGATACAAGGTCTTCAACTATACATTTTCAGCGATTTCACCACCCTTTGAATAGTTAACTTTCCCGATAAATACTTGGAGTGCCTTCAGAGAGGGAAGGCGAGTCTCTTCATCTTTCAGGAAAGAATTCCGACCCCTCTAATGCTCCCTCCGAAGAACGAACCTCTCAATCTGCGAAATTTCTCAATTCCTCTCTCATCCCGCACTCGCGGCCCGGCGTTATTACGATCGCATACTTGGGAAGGCCGTACTCTGACAAGCTGTTATTAGGAAAAGCGCATATCTCTGGGCCGTTGCCAGTCCGCGGAATGCAAATAGCGCGGTCGGAAATTGCCCTGCCTCCGAATATTTGCGAAATAAACTGCCCGGGAGAGGCTTTCGGAAAGTGAGAGGAAATGGGGCTGGAATTCCTAGTGCTGGTGACCCGGATGAAAAGTCGACACGCGCGGTGCAGTCGCATGCAAAACGGGTGGGTGCGTTGTAGGCGAGCTCAGAGCTGCTCGGCGAAGAGCGTTCGTTTCCGAGTCGTTGAATAATGATAAGAGATGAGATCGATGTGACAATATCATCCCGAATCGGACAACATTCGAAAGTGTCGGTTCTTTTCCGATTGTGGTCCATTCACGTTGAGAGGACACCCATGACGGCCTACAGATTGTAATGGGTACAGCTACTGTCTACGTTTATAAGCGGTGACAACGGCCTTAGCGATTTTTTTTTTGGCGAACTTCTAAAATCGCCAAGGAAATAATTATTTCAAAACTCTTTTTCCTTAAAAAGTATTTTTCTTTTTACAACGTAAAATGAAAGCTTGAAAACACATTTCCGAGCGTTTTGAAAAGTATATTTAAAAAAAACTTTAGCAAAAACTAGTAAGCTTAAACACATTTGTGAACTAGTAGAAAAACTAAGCTGCGAATGTTGGGTAAGAATACCATGAAACTTATCAAGTACACTAAATACAGTAGGATGTCTGAAAAAGATTTTTAAAAGAAAAAAGCAATAAATAATACGACCTGGTACGTAAGAAATGTTCCTGAAAAACATAATAAAAAACAAAAAAATTCCACAAATGGCAAAAAAATAATTAAACTCTTAAACGTTTTGTTAGAAATATTACAATAAAATAGAAACTCCACAACTGCAGAAATACAAATGAACAAATGATATTACAGAAAAAAAATTTTAAAGGACCAATTTAATCAAAGAACATTTTAAAATCAAAATAACCAATGGAAGCAAAGAAAAAATTTCAAACGAGCCAATGAAATCAAACGACCTGAACGGATTTTAGTAGAACTTTCTAGAATATATTCAAAATGAAAATTGAAAGGGACCGTTTGCCGAGGTTGCCATGAAAACCACAATAACCGTAAAGACAGATGGGTTGCCTAAATCTAACGTAACTCTCTACTAGTAATACGCCAAAAAAATCGCCAAGGTCGTTGACACCGCTCATAAACGTAGAATGTAGCTGCACCTTGTAAAGTTTGACAGGTAGTTGAATTGACTTTACCCTGGAAAGCAACACGCCAGGCTATTGGCGGCGGTCCGGGAATTAATCCCTAAAAAGAAAGATCCGATGACACCACCTCGTTATTTTGAACTACGGTCACACGACGAAGACAAACGCTTCCACACCAAATAACGTGAGGTCATTTGAGGAATCGACCGATTTAATGTGCACCACCCTCCTTTGTACACGATGGTCTTTGGTTGGATCAACTCTTCCAACCCCCAGATGAAGTAGGATCTCAAAATACATGGGCTTTTATCCAACTTGATCAATCCAAATACCCCAATAAGTGGGGAAATCTGTCTTTTTGGGCCTTCAGGATTACGTCTTCTTTCGGTGTGTGCGGGCTTCAAGGACCCGAAGGTACCCTAATGATCTTTTCTTTTCCCATGGGTTTACTGTTTTCAGTAAACATGGTTTGCTTCGCAAACCAAATGGAAATTCGAACCTCTTTGGAATGAATTTCGAGCGAATTCCAATTTGGTTTGTTTCGCAAACCAAACACAACGGGCAACGCCGTGATGTCCTCGTCATTGTCAAATGCGGCCAAATTAGAATTGCGAATAGACCCAATCACTTTGACTATCACAATCTCTTGCGAAAATATAAATATTTAACTGAAAAAATATTTATTAAAAGAAAATGAATTGGATAAGGTATCTTATCTGGTGTCAAATTTTCCGCAGATTTCAAATCCGTTGAAATTTTTAATCTATCTTTAGCGATCCCGATTTTACAAAAACGAACTGAACAATGCCAGTCAAAATGTTTTTTATTTGTTTTGCTGAGATCAGGAAATGAAATCTGTGATTTCTCGAATCAAACGAAGATCATTCTGCGCAACGAAAATTCGTATTAGAAAAAATATAAAATTTTCAATTAAAAAAATATTTTTAGGCATCGATCTAACGTAAAATTTTTCGCAGATTTCAAATGCGTAAAAATTTTTACTCTATTTTTAACGATCTAGGATATAAAAGAAAGAAGTGTACATAGCTCAATTTGAAACTTTTTTTTTTTTTTTTAGTCTGCTGACAATCAATCCTCCTCAAAATCAAACGGAGGCGGAAAAAATTAACTTAGAATCTGATTTTTTATGCTGTTGTCAAGCCAAAGAAAACAATAATAATTAAATTCATTTTAAAATGTTCAAGATTGAATTTTAAAATTCGCCGCGACCCAAAAAATTGCAAAAATTTTAGACAACCTGTGTGTCAATCCTTTACTATAAGTGCCATAGTTTCGTCAGTACTTTGCGTGCATTCAACAAGCAGACAAACACTTCCTTTCACAATAGTAGAGATGGGAGCTACTCTCCAGAGATACCCAAGCGATCTGTCTCTACGTTCTCCCACTACCGTCTTCCATAATCCCTCTTTTCCCCTTTCACGACACTTTTTACTTGGAGTCCATGTTTGGCACTGCTTGGCCAAATATGGACCTTGCGCCTTAAAACGATCCACCTTAGCCCGGTTGGAAGAGTAAGCCAACCTAACACCGTCGTGTACATAGTAGTAATGCGACATCGACAGCAAAACATCGATGTTCAAAATTAGAACATCGATGTTGATAATACATTGCCCCCTAAACATCGATGTTTTAAAAATTCCTTTTATTTAAACTTTTTCCCCCCATTTCTTAAAACTGATTTAGCAACTAGTGATGCTACATCGACAGCAAAATATCGATGTTTTTAAAATTCAGTGCATTTAAACTCCCACCCCCCATTTCTTAAAACTAGTTTAGCGATGTCGCATCCCTACTTTTCAGACCCTTCAGCCCTGACCACTTTGGTCTAAAAGTATGTTCAATTTGCTCTTTATAAAAATTATGCTACTTGGATATTTTTTTTTAATTTGAAAACGATACTTTTTTCATTTAAATATAAAACATCGACACGTATAAACATCTATGTTACAAAAACATCGACTCCAATACATCGATTAAAAAAAAAAACATCGATGTTTACATCCCAAGTACATAGGGTGTTGGTGCGTGATAAATCTGTTTTGGCCCCCAGTGTCCTGACGTTGGTATAATGTGAAGTTTGGAAAGTGGTGTGCCAGTTATCGTAATCTCATTCATCGTGTTTGAAGTTATCTCATTCATATTTCTCACATCATTCTCATTCATATCTCATTCAAACGTCTCATCATTCGATGTTTTGAGTTATCGTAATCTCATAAAAGTGATTCAATATGTGAAAGTGATACGGATCTCTCACTTCGGGGGTTGACCCCAGACCGTCACCCAGTACATCGTTGTGTTACTCCAGTTCGGCAGAATACATACCCCTTCCAACTGCGTCCTAACCCCCCCCCTAAACTTCCAACCTTTCGAAACAATTCCGTAGAGCAGGGGTTCCCAATCTTTTAGTAACTGTGTACCACTTGAAGCTTTTAGAAATTTTTGGCTTACCACCAGTTCTATTTTTTTAGAATCATATCTAATGTCAGAAAAGTGCCCAATGGTTTGTTTTATTTTAATTAAAATACTAAGAAAGCTTCATATTTTATGATGAATGCACTTGTGTTTCGTATTAATGATGTTTTAATAAAGGAAAAAATAAAACGATTATTGAAAATGACAGTTTTATTTTTTTATTCACAGGTCTAAAAACAAATAATTTTAAATAATTAATACAAACTAAGCAAATAAAGATTAACCCTTCTTTGCATGATTTTTTCTTTATTGGTGAAATAAATCAAGGTGATATAATTCATGTTCAAAATTAAAGGAAGAATGGTTAAAAAAATTTTAGTATATATTTATAGTATAAATTTACAAAAAACAATAGGATGGTATCATATGGTATTTTTTAAATTAAACGCAAACTTTTTCTGAAATTGCTCTAAAAATAACAGAAACACATGTTACAAACATTTCTTCCACTCATTTTTACTTTTTTAGCAATAGAAACTCAATTATAATAAAACAAAATTAAAAACGAAATCATACGTTTATTGCAACTACAACAACGGAATGACAACTTCAATCTCGTTTTACTGATAGTGACACTTGCTTATTTTTGACAGCTATGTTTTTTTTTTATGCAATGGACATTAAAAAGGTATCCAGACACGATCAACTTAAAGTGAACTTGTTCTTTTATATAATTTTTGGGCATTCAATGTTATGATGGAAATTTCCACCACTATGCAAAGAAGAGTTAACCTAATCAAAAATCAATTTTTAGTGCGAAACTCGTTGTTTGCCTTTTATTAAAATATCAATATCAGGAGCAATGGAGATCAACTTCACTCTTAAGTCCTCTTCAACACTTACTCTGTTTCTATATTTATTTTTTCTATACAAAAGTTCAGCAAAAGCACTCTCACACAAGTAACTAGTAACAAATGGCATAAGAAATGGCAAAACGTGGTTGTACATTCTAAAAAATCGAACAAACTTCGTAGAATATTTGGGTCGCTCGTATCATCCTTGCGTACCACCTGAAACGTTGCCGCGTACCACCGGTTGGGAATCCCTGCCGTAGAGTAAATGTAAACATCAAAACTCTTCTGAATCAAATTTCGCACACAGATAAACTCGCCTCTTGTCGAGTCCTACTATCCCTAGAGAATCTCGAAAATTCCTCTCATTAGTTTAAGAACAGCCGCATTCCACTTGATTCGACTAGGGGGGGGGACTTTTTTTAATTACACTTCCATCTGGATTCATTTTTTTTCCTGCACTCGAGAGCGGAGAACCCTTAACTGCCAACTGTGCTTGAGCGAAAGATTAAAACCCCTCTCTGAGTAAGATTTGATCGATTTCACTCGCTACTCGGCCTTTTATTTCCTTGAATCCAACAATTAGTTTTATAGTGGATTAGAACTGGAGCACAATTTTACTTTCTCGAGTCGCGTATCGCGAAAATGGATTAATTGGAAAAAATGAAATTGATTTTTAACTCTCACCCCTTGCCCAGACTCCGAGATTGGTGTGGGGTGGAATACGTATCCCATCCCTCCCCGAAATAAAAATAAAATAGTGTAAGCAGTGAGATATTCTTCACAGCCAGGTGGTCGTGGCAAGTTTTTAAATTCATTCTCCCTTGGGAAGATGATGTTGTTTGGATTAAACGACTTTGGCTTCTTTCAAAGAAACACAGATAATACGTTGGTTGGAATTATATAATAATGCGGCTTTGCATAAATTCCAACTACCTGTTTGGGGGAATTTTTCGTGGTATGGCCTGGGACCTTTGCATGTTCTTCCTTGTCAATTGAACTTCGACTCTTGCATGGACATTTTGGAAAATCAGGTTCATCCAACGCTTTGGTAATTTTATGGAATGGGCGAATGTTACTTCCAGGACGACAACGCTTCATGTCCTGTTGCAGCAACTGTCAAGCAGTGGTATCGAGATACGTATGTAAACGTCTTACCTATGCTGCTCATAGTCCCGACCTAAACCCCATAGAGCAGAGACGACTAGAGGTCTGACCTGAACCCCTTAGAACATTTGTGGTACGAGTTAGAGCGAAGCTTACGGACCAGGCAACCACGTCCGATATCGACATCTGAGCTGGCGACATTCTTACAGCAGGAATGGACACAAATACCCATAGCTGTGTATCAAAATGATGTTGAAAGTATGTCCAGAAGGGTTGCTAGTGTCATTGCAGCATGTGGGGGACCATCCCCCTATTAAAGCATCTATTCTTTCCCTTATACCATCACATCTTGCTGTCTGGTCCATTATTGTAAGGTAGTGTATATTACAAAGAAAAACGAAGAAAACTGCGCGATCGTGACTATGTGGGATTGAATAATTGAAGGTTTTTTTTATTTATTGGAATCAACCCGTGCCGGCTAACTAGTTGAAATATTCCAAATTTCTTTTTCCGTCTTATATTTATTTAAGTAGGTAGTTACTAGTTAGTTAACTATCATCGCGCTGGTAGCGTCAAAACACCTATCCATAGGGATGCGACATCGATAGCTAAACATCGATGTTCAACATTAAAACATCGCTGTTATTAATATATCGGCCAGAAACCATCAATGTTTTTTCACCATTTCTTAAAACTGGCTTAGCAACCTCAAACATTAATGTTCGCCGGGGGGGGGGACTTTTTTTAACTTTCATTATAAAGTAAAAAAAAATTAATGTAAACAATTAACAAATATTTTATTTTCAAATTGAATAACATAAAAAAATAATATTTATAACTATTTGGCATTGGTACTACTAACTATAAGTATAAGTAGGTAGGTCCATAGCAATAATTAGTGTTTGTTACTATTAATTATTTATAAACTTATAAGGGGGAAAACACAACAAACCATACTTAAACGTTTTTATAAAACATCGATGTAGCATCTCTACTTTTCAGACCCTTCATTCTTGGTCACTTTCGTCTAAAAGTATGTTCGATTTACTGATTGTGAAAATTATGCTTCTTGATTATTTTTTAATTTCTAAAATTGCATTTTTTCATTTAAAAATAAAATATCGACAACGTACAAACATCGACAAGTATAAACATCGATGTTAAAAGTCTCCAATATATCGATGGTAAATACATCTATGTTTTTTATAAAACATCGACTTCGATGTCGCATCCCTAATAGGCCGGGATCAAAGGGAAAAGATCCGAGGTCGTCATTTTGAACAATTGTCAGATGACAGCTGAACTGGCACCCGACTCTCCAAACCCCGCCAACGTGAGGGGCATTGGAGACAACGACGGAGCAAAAACATCCACGGCAGTCTGGTTGGATCGAGTGCCGATTGCTATCCTTTCAGAACTTTAAAATACCCAAGGCATTGTAATAATTAGAATAAAAACAGTTGAACAGTTCTTTGAAGAGTCACAGCTTTCATGTCTTAGAATCGCAGAACTAGATTAAACAACCAGTAAATAAGTATAGCGTCGTGTAGATAAAGGATATCACTCCCTGACATGACCTTGGGAACAGAGTGCCACAGATTTAACGTGCCCCCATGTATACGAGATTTCGAACCCTCATCCCTTCGCTACTGTACCAACCTGACTACCGCGGTTGCACAGAAAATAAAGAGTAAATCTTCAAAACCGAATGTCTCAGCTAAACAACAAAGATTCGAAAAGAAAAAAAAAACATTCAAACACTTTTGCGAGATTTTAATGTTGGATCGATTTTACTCTTAGTTACTCGGTGCATTTTATTTTCTTGAAAATTTTGTTTTCCAATAATTAGCTTCGAGATAGATTAAAACTGGAGGAATTTAACTTCTTCTTTAGTCAGGGTACCCCAAAAATGAATTAATTGAAAAAATGAAATTGATTTTTCACCCCTCACTCAACAACCCCCTGACTTCGCGATTTAATGGGGGAGGGGATCCGCCGCAACTAGAATAAAATGGAGTGGGCAGAGAGATACTCTTTGCAAGCAGGTGCAGGTGACAAGTCTTTAATTCATTCGTCTTTCGAAAGATGATGTTGTATGGATTAAACCTCTCGAAGAAAAACAGATAATACGTCGGTTGGAATTATATATTCCGAAAAATAAATGGCAAAAAACCTGCGACCTTAATCATGATGCATAATTGAATACCTGAAGCGGTTTCTTTAGTGTAATATGACACTAATTGAAAGATTTCCTAGAATTTCTTTTATGTGTATTTGAATTAAAATTTAATTATTTAAAAACCAAAGATTTAATTTGATTTAAAAGGCCACTCAGATTGGATGGGATCAGACTGTTGTTTTTTATTGTGCAATACTGGACATAATTTATTTTGTTTCAGATAGCATGTTTTCATTATATGATTAACTATTATCTTAAGATATTTGGCTTGTGAATATATATTTGAGTTATTATTATATTCTATATCCATTATTATAGTTTAGTTAATGTATGCTCTAACCGAATTATAGTTTTTTAATCACTTCTTTTCATATATTTTATGCAGGTTGTAGTAATTATGAAAAAGTATAATCTTTGTTTATTTTTTTCTTAAAAATTGTTTGCTTTCGTTGGGTGTACATATACACTAGAAGATTTGTTTTAAATTTTGACTGTAAAAATCAAATTTTTTTACTATATGTTTAAAATTGTATCAGGTGAATAAATCAAATTAAGCTGATAACTAATTATTTAATTATGATATTATCAGCTAATTAGTAAGTTTTCTGAACAGTTATAAGACCAATTCTAATTTGATAAGAAAGACAATTTCTTTTGAAAATTATTCCTAATGTTATTCATCATTTTTTGACTCAACAAAATTATTAGAGGGTATAGGTTTTCGATTTAAATCAATATTCTGATAGATTTAATTCTATATTATGACTTCTTCGTGATTTCTAATCGGTATTCTTTGTGAGTTCTAATGTTTATGTACACCGTATTATTTACTATTTTTTGCAGAAGTTTTTGATTGTTGATGTAGTTTGTTTATAGTATTTATGAATTTTGTTGTTTATATTATCTTAACAGCATGCAGTACCACATGATCATATCTGCGCATCACTAAAATTGGTCTGTTGTGAATAAGATAAAGACTTAGCTCACACACACAGAGTCACAGAACTTCGTTATTATCTGAGAATCTTCATAAAAACCAACTGTAGACATTAAGAAAACATCAGAAACACCATAAATGCCCAGATTCACAAGTTCTAACGCATGCGTCAAATTTAATTGATCTTCAATATATTTTTACGGCAACTAAATATAACAATCACTGTCCATCACATTAGTTAATCGAAATCATGAAGGTTGATCTGAAACGTGAAAATAAACGATTAAAAGTGTTCCAAATGGCACTGGTCATTATGACGTCCAGTATCCTCGAAGTTTGGTGCAGCTTGGCCAAATCTGATCATTTCCTCATAGCTTGGCCAAGAAAACCCCAACCAACCTTTCCTAATACAAACCAGACGTTTGTTGGATACTATGCCATTAAAATTCAATGTGCTATGTCATTAAAATTCAATCATTTTCACACACACACTTAACACCACATACTGTAGTACCTATACATAAGTCAGACCAAGCAAACAAAATCTTCATAAACAATGGAAACCACACTGAAACTAATCTATACAACGGCCAATCTGTCTCCTCCCAGTGACTGATAGTTTGGCCAAATTAGATTATGCTCCAAGCAAACTAACCACTTATGTAGAATACAATGCTTTTCATCATAGCTTTACTCCACAATCTATACTACCCTGTCCAAAACTCAGACCAAGCAAGCAAACATATTATATGTCCAATAAAATTAATATAAAGACATGTCCAACCTTCAATCGGTCCAGTCTCCTAGAAAGCGTCAGCTTGGCCAAACCAGGCATTTTCTCAAACCATACCAACCAAACTTAATGTAGAATATAATGCTTTGCTTCGCAACTTCACTCCACAATATCAATTATCTCTGATTAGCCGTAGCTCTCTACAACACCTTTACAACTGGACACTTGTGGGCGACAAGACCGGTATTTCTATCACACATAAACTATAGCAGCTTTCGTTGCATCATGAGGTCCACTTGCAATGGATTCCTCCCATGTGGACAATCACGGCAACGAAACGGCAGACAAGCTCGCTAAGGAAGGCTGCGGACTTCCCACAGCCTCTTCTTCTGCACTCACCTACCTGGAACTCTTTTCCCTGGAAAAATCCCGTTTCGTGACCAAGTGGCTGGAGCCTCCTCTTCACCATTGGTATCTGGGTAAAAATCCTGGACTGATGCTGTCCATTGCTTGTGACAGAGGCTCCAAGTCTGCGCTCTCTCATCTTGCTACTGGTCATCTCAAGAGCTCGTTCAATGATGGAGGAAAAGTTTTTGCCACATGTACCACGTGTCTCGTCCAGCCGGCCACTGCTGAGCCCATTTTGGACGACTGCATGGGCCTCTCTAGAGAGGATATTTACTCTGACACCTTATTGTGCTTGATTTTCTGGGAGTCAATGGAATAATGGACCTTGTCGGATTTCATCAGACACTGGAGGATTAGTAACAACAACAACTCCACAATCTATAGTACTCTTTCCAAAAGTCTGACCAAGCAAGCAACACACATAAAGATATGTCCAACTGGCAATCAGTCCAGTCTCCAACTAGGAAGTGATAGGTTGGCAAAACCAGACACTTGCTCCATACAAATCAGACACTTGCTCCATACAAACCAGACACTTGCTCCATACAAACCAGACACTTGCTCTATACAAACCAAACAACATTGTGTCGAAAACGATACCTTTCACAGCATTTGCACTCCACAAACTGTAACACCCCATCCACTCCTCACTTATCCGTGGATGACCTTGTCAACCTGACATATGTCGGGAGGTAAGGGGGGTCACCCACGGTGACGGAATGACTAAATACCCAAACACACGACAAGTCAAAGTACACACTGCAATGAAAGCAATCGCGGCGAGTGGTACTGCATGCGCCGGCCTCCCCCCCCCCCGGCACGTAAAGTGCGACCGGCCGTCTGACCGTGTGTGTCTCGTGTGTTTCCAGTACAAGCTGAGGCTAGTGGCCTCTGACAACCTGAACGAGAACCACACCACTGTGGTGATCCACATCAAGGATGTCAACGACAACCCCCCTATGTTCGACAGGCCGACCTACGAGACGCAGATCACGGAGGAGGACGACAGGAACCTGCCCAAGCGAGTCCTACAGGTCCAGTGCCTAATCTTCCTCCTACCAACACCTGCATCGGAATGCGCCGTACACCACCCCCATCCTTTTCCTTTTGTTTTATGGTTTGGAATGCGCCGTACAACACCCACCCCTTTTGTGCGATTCGTTCGGACGTTTTTTTGAAGTATTGTCGCGAATCCATGCCCCAAGAACGAAAGTCGCACGCAAAGACGTGGAAAGGTGTCAGACTGGACGTGATGCAGACATACTTGTGACTGCATCACCAGCTATAAGTTATGTCTGCATCACCAGCCAAAAGTTGTGTCTGCATCATAGACAAGTTTTGTCTACATCAGGCAAAGCTATGCCTAAATCACCAGACAAAAGCTATGTACTGATGCCAAAGAAATGTCCGCATCACGTCCTATCTGGTACGTGACTGTTAACGCCGTATGTAGTGACACTGTGTTAACAGTCGTACGTCGTCAACATTTATTAACACCGTACGTTAATAAATGTTGCTGCCTTTTGTCTTAGAAACATTTCACTCCTACTTATTAATCCTCGAATTGGTTTTGACGGATTATTTCGTCCAACGGGATTCGACTCATTTTGCTGATGACGAGATATTTCGTCCATCAATATCTGGTCAATTTTGTTAATGACGAGATAACTCGTCGAAACCACTTGGAGAGGTGATAATAATATTAATTTAGTCTCAATAAATTTAGGTAGGTAATTGAATTAGCATCGCACGGGAGAAACAACCGCGGGTTATTGGCGACGGTCTGGGATCCATCCGGAAGGGAGTGATCCAAAGACAACGCCTCGTTATTTCGAACCACGATTTGATGACGAGGTCAACACCTGAGATGGCATCTCACTCTCCAAACTTCCAACCTGAGTTTTGGACCTTGCTCCATTAAATCCCAACATCCAATCCACGCCAACGTGAGGACGTTTGAGGCTACCATAAATTTAACGTGTACCAGACCTCACATACATGACAGTCTTTGGCTGAACCGAGTTTCGAACCCTCTAGTTACTAATCGGCTACTCTTCCATCCAGGCTACCGCTTGAAATTAAAAGGTGTGTAACCTAACTCTACCCCTTCCTGCAACTCAAAAGACACACAATGACGAACCAAACTGCAACATTCCCAAAGCAAACTCCAACAGACACGTCCGATAACGAAGTCAACATCCACAACCCCCTCCAACACCCCGCCATGCAAACGACGTAGTCTCAAACGACACACTATCGAAATCCCATCGCATTAGAAACCATTCTGCGATGAATACGTCACGGCGGTAATTCGATTGATAACTACGTATTAGATAAAAACACACACTGGGCCCAATGAATTCGGGCTGGTGAGCATCATCACGGCAGAGTCATAACTGTCACAGTGGATGACGCATCTGGACCCCCCTTGGCGGTCATCATTAGGGATAGAAGGCCTGGAGGGGAAAGGACCTTCGGGTTTAGGCCGTTGTTTAACGAAGGCCATTTGCAAATCCCTTTTGTCAGGTCTGTCTAATTTCCTGCCAACGCGTGTAGGCATTGTCCATTCGCTGTATGGGTGTGTTGGAATTGAATTGGCGTTTGATGTTGTCTTTGTGGAATGGGATTCGACGTTGAATCGGGGGATTGCTCGGGGTGGAGATTCAGTCGAACAGGTTGATTATGGAACGAAAATGATCGATGTGAGAATGGGCATCGCCCGGCTAATCTCGTGCCACTGAGTGGAGTTTGCTTTTGGCGTGTTGTGGAAGTTTGGAGAATGGTGTGACATTTGACATTGGGAGGACATTCGAGGCCACAGCAGATAGAACGTTCACCCACCCAAACGTACACGAGGATCTTTCGTGTGATCTCTTCTTTTCCCATGGGGTTTACTGCCTCTGCTAAACAGGAGGTCAAGACCCCATGATGCTCAGACAATTTTTTCCCTATCCTTTCTTTTCACCACTACTTGGCATTTTCTGTTTGGTGTTTGGCACAGCTTGGCCAAATAGGTTCCTTTCGTCATAATCCCCAAAGGCAACCAAACTTTTACCTTGGTACTTTTATCGCGTCGGTGTGGTGTGAAAATTTGGAGAGTTGGGGTTCCAGAACGTCACCAATAACACGTTGTGTTGCTCCAGTGAAAAGTTAATTAACTACTTGTCGTTACGTAAACTGCAGGGTTCAATCCATGACTCACGTTCCCTTCTTCGAAGTTTGGAGAGAGGGGTGCCAGCTCAGGAATAGCATTTGACGTTCAGGTGAGTTGAGGCCACGGCAGATGTGACGCCGCCTCGTACTCGACGGACTTTGTTTGGATCGAATTTCGAAGTCGCAAACCTCCGGATTCTAATCCGGGACGCTTCCAACCAAGCTACCGCGGCCCCGAAATAAATAAATGAATAAATAAATAAATATATATATATATATATATATATATATATATATATATATATATATATATATATTAACGGTATGCTGAACTTATAAGACAATTTAATCGATAAGTTAAGTTAAGAAACGATAATTTCTTTTTTAAATCAGCCAATATAACTTTCTAGAATTTACCTTATAAAAAATAACGAATATTCCATCTTCGTGGTTTACCTCCCATACTCAAATTGCTGAGTGGGGTTGAACTAATCAAGGAGTGAAATGTTTAGAAAAAAAAAGAGTACCAACATACGTGCACTACAAAGTATCTTTATTTATCAGCATAAACTTTACTCCCAGAAGATGAAAGAATTTTACTCAGAACTCGAACACTTCAAGCATCGCCCGAACGAATCGAACATGTAATTTACATTCCTTTTTTAGTTACCCCTTCATTTATTTCATTCCATGTGTACTTTACGTTTTCTTTGAATGGCAACTGGTTGGATACATAGACTTGAAATATAAGTAGACTGAACATTGCTATTGCGGGAGGAGCTTGGAAAAGTGCGACCAACATGTTCACTAGTAGTCACGTGATTGCTCTGTTGAAAATTGATTAGGTTGGCCAATCTGGCATCTCGCTGCCTCGTTTGGCGATGTAACATCTCATGACAGGGTAAGTGCGTGAATGTGCTTTTCTATAGAGTGGCGACAAAAATGGTAAAATCGTGAATGACCACTACTATCAAAGGATCAATCGGTGGACTACTCAGGAGATGAATCACTGGATCGGTGTCTTCTCATGTCCAGTGGACTAATCAGAAGATGGATGTTCTCCACAGAGCAGTTGAAACTAGCGTGGCTCCGAATGGGATCGGAGACAACGCATGTTCGTGGAAGATTCTGTTTTGAACCGCAGGTGGGTCGGTGAAGTTATTAAACTCGTGAAAAGTGCATCGATTCTTCGATTCGATTATATTTCTTTGTTTCTACAGTATTACAACTATGATTATTTATTTACTTGGTCTGGTAGTCTTTCTCGTGTCTTCAATGATTTTGAAGCAGTTTTCTAGTTTGAAATGTAATTCGATTTCTATAACAAGTTACGAAAGTTAAACAAATTGAAGAATCGATTCAGTTTTCACGAGTTTAATATCTATACCGATCCACCTGCGGACGTCTACGAACATGCGTTGGCTCTGATCCCATTCAGGAAAGACACGCTCGTAGCAGTTGAAGGCAATCTGAGTGTCACGTGACTGCTAGTTTGGGTCACATGATTACCGAGCACACAGAATAGGTGGCTCACTCTACTCGTATATTTGTTCTATGGTCGGAAGCATGATGGTTTGACGACTCTTGGTTTCGTTTTACGACTGCTGCTCTTTATTGACCTAGTTCTGTTTGAGTTTATTGTTTTGTTTTTGCATGTGTTGCATGTGATCGGTTTCTGTTTCCTTTCATTTCGTGCGCCGCCAGTTCAAGCTGACGCTCGTCGCGTCCGACGCGCTGAGGGAGTCGAGCACCCTGGTGGTCGTGAAGATAAACGACATCAACGACCTGCCCCCTAAGTTCGAACAACCCTCCTACATTACCACCATCCTGGAGGAAGACGCAGAAGGGATGCCCAAGAGCGTTCTGAAGGTAGGCTTTCGAAGCAAATCGGGGGAGAGTGTTGCTAGTCTTGGCGAAACACTCTGGTGGTGGTGTGTCTTGTAAGTTATTCTCATTGGGACTGTAAACCCCAAAGTTAGTCTTATTGAGGTTCTGGGCCCAAAAGTTATTTTCATTGGGGTTGTAGGCCATAGAGGTTATTCTCTTGGGGTTGTGGTCCCTGTAGCGCCTGGTGGGGACGCAGGTAAAAACTTAACAAGATTTATTAGTATCGTGATACAATTAGAATTCTAGGCTGCAACGGCCTATCTGCCGCTTACGGCGAAGTCTATGCATAGGACGGACGTCCTATTTCTGACCAGTCGGGTCGTCTGGTAGCACAATCTGTGAAAGTTCAGGCCACAAAGGATCTTTCCGATCTGCCAATATTGGTTATTTGACCTGGAGGGTCATCTGGTAGCTGGCCGCAAGGGCGCCTACCTAACGGCGAAATCTGCCTCGGCTTTCGGGTTTTCCGTGTCCGAACAAGGTGTTCGGATCACTCAAAGTTTTTAGAGCCGAATCTCACGATCGATGTTGATCCAAATACCTTTCGTCTCGGCTTCGTGTGAGGCAAATCTGTGTTTTCCCCCACATCCAATGACACGCTGAACTGAAGTCCGTAGGAGGAGGTCATCAGGGGCGTCACAGTGTGTACAGGCATTACGGTCTCATTTTCCTTTTAACTTGGGGCCACTGTTGAAAACGTTAAACACTAAAATCGTCTGGGTGATAATACTGAACTGGGGAATCAGCAAAAGTAACACGTTTTGCTGAATGTATTGCTGGTGGGGAAGTAGAGGCATATCTTTCAGGTGTCTTGAAATTTGAGATGTTTCACGTCCGTGTCACCCTTTGTTGGCCTGTAAAGTTAAGAAAATTAGATGGCAATTTCAGCATAACTATGGGCAGACAGAGAACTTGATATAATAATTACATTTAACTAAATAAAATGTGGATGGTTACAATATTGGGACGGGTAACAGAGAGTGTCCACATCGGGCCTGGCATCGTACATCATGATCACAAAGCACTACTTCCGTGCGAAAGTGTTCAGGGCGCTTTTATACCCTGTACGTCGTGATGTCATAGTTATAGCTGCTGATTGGCTCGTTGACTTTGGCGGGAACCAGGCGCGCCGTGTAGTCTGGGAAAAGGGTGAAAGGGGATTCACATAACATAACCAAAATTTATTACAGATCAACGCAATGGAAAACTTTTTCAAAGCTCTCTCGTCGTTCCGGCATGTCTACTATTTTTTATAGGATTTATGCCACTCGTATCAATCAAAACTTTGTTGCAAACGATGAGCGGTAAGCAGGGTTACCAATTAGCCATTTAAGTAATCATGGCATTTCGCTGCAGGGATTCAGCCAATCGGCTCTCTTTTCCTTTCACAAATTTTACTTGATGTTGTTTTGTGGTTGGCTCTGGTTTAGCCAAATAGGGCCTTTGTGCCATAAAACCTGGAAACAACCAACCATTACGTCTTAATGTTGTCTGTTTTGTGTTTAGTGCAACTTATTTAATACGGTTCTTTTGGCGGCATTAAACCCCAAAGCAACATATCCTTTCCAAAATTAAATATCTTTCAACCACAGTTACAGTAGTTTCTAGAAAAAGAGTCTTGATTCCATTTGTTAAAGGCTGTTTAGGACACTAGGGTTGAAAAATACAGCTGCTAAATGGTATGTTTAGGCATTCGTTTGAGCTTCGAAGGCTACCAAAAACGTAGATGTTCTTTTCGTAACTTATTTTCATTTCCAAATCTCTTTTAAGACCCCAACACGTCTTCCTCACACTTCTCTCTCGAAGCAAAAACGTGTCCTACAAAAATGGCATCTGAAATGAGAATATATTAAATTCGGATTCTTGATTCCATTTGTTAAAGGCTGTTTAGGTCACTAATGTTGATATACGCCATCTGTATGGCATATTTAGGCATGCGTTTGAGCTTCGAAGGCTACCAAAAACGTAGGTTTTCTTTACTAACTTATTTTATTTCCAAATCTCTTTTAAGACCCCAACACGTCTTCCCCAAACTTCTCTCTCGAAGCAAAAACATGTCCTACAAAAATGGCATCTGAAATGAGAATATATTAAATTCGGATTCCAATAACTCAGTTTAAAAGAAAATAAAGTCGGAATTCCCCTTTATTCTTCAGATATTAAGTCTCAATCTTCGAGCAAAAGCTTTTAAGAACACTTTCTTCTTCGTTCCTTCTCAAAGCCTTCGTACATTAGAAATACGTTACCTCGGGTCACAGGGAAATATTCGAAGCAAAAAAAATGAAACCCTTCCGCCATCTTTCTAAAAGCAGACTTCATCGTAAAATTTCAATCATAAAGAATTGACTTCTTTGAAATTTCCCAAAGATTGATACATCTTCTGTATTGCTTTATTTTACTTTAAATTTTCCTTTACTCCTTGGGTCTTGTATTGGTGTTTTATATTCCTATTCCAAATGATGCGTGAAATATTTTTCGCTTCTGCCGAAAAATATTTCATTTAACGTTTTTCCCCGTGTTGCTAACGGCTGGTGGATAAACTATGGGGATTTTTTTGGTGTGTGTGAAGGGGAATTGCTCATTACGGGTTTTTGTCCCGAGTTATTGCAGAAACGACTTGATTCAGCAACTCTTTTAAATATCTTTCCATTAAATCTCTTATTTATTGCCTCCCTTTTTATATGATTGGGTTTGGAAAGTGCCGGTTTGGCACTTTTCGAGGAAATATTTCCCCACAATCGCCTTTTTTCTTTTTGGGGGCAAAGGAAAAAGTTTAGCAAATTTCTCGGTTTTCTCACATGTATTGGGAATGGGATTTCACGGGACCATGTTTGAGAGAAAAAATTAAATTTTGTTTAGGGAAAGGGGGGGGGTTGTTGCTGAGAGATGCGCTGGTACGTCATCAGGTAAAATAAGGGCATCTTGTGTATAGTTAACTTTACACACAAAAATGCTTGTTCGCAATGTTTCTTTATGTTCACATATTTTCATGTTCCTTTTCTGACTGTGACAAGAGTATTGGTTGAAAAAATCTGGATATTTTCAATCCTTATGAAGATTCTATTACTCATTTCTTAGGAATAGAATCCCTTGGAAAGACTATCGTTCATTTCCATGGAACGGAATCATTTTGAAAGATTCTATTGGCTCTCTCCTTGAAATAAAATCCTTTGGAAATATTCTTTTGCTCCTTTCCCGAGAATGGAATTCTTTGAGAAAATTCTATTGTTACTTTCCTCGGGATAGAAGCATTTGGAAAATTCTATTGCACTTTTCTGTAGAATAGAATCATTTGGACGCATTCTTTCCGTGGAGATTGTCAAAACTTGTTAGAAGTCGTCATACGTGTTGCAAAGTGGAATTATGAGAGGATTAATTCCAAAAGCTCACGTCGCGGGTCGGTTACGTTGATGAATAGAATGTTTGTTCAAAATGGGAGTGGCGACTTATATGAATCCATTGCTCTTTTTTTGGAATGAAACCTTTTGAAAGATTATTTTGATCATTTTCTTGTAATAGAATCCTTGGAAAGATTTTATTGGTTCGTACCTTGGAATTAAATCCTAAAAGCTTCTGTTCCTCATTTCTAAAGAATAGAATCCTCTGGAGAGATGGTATTGGCCAAGATAGTCAAAATTTATTCGAAGACTAGGTTGCGAAGTCACTTTAACCCTCGACTTGATATCTTGTCATTAAAATAAAACTGATCAGACCCTTAATGGAAGAGATATCGCGTCGAAACCCCACGGAGGGTTAACTGCTATAGAAACAACCCATCGACCCGATGTTTCCGTTGCAGGGCATTTAGCCACGGAAACTCGACCTAAAAGAGTTTTTTTGATCTTTTCGGGCATCTTCATCCATAATGCAAGTCTGCCCGGATGATAAATCGGGGTTTATCCACGCGCACAGTCAGAGATGGTTAGGAATTTCGGGGGGAAATGTCCGGGCGGAATGCGAGAAATTTATGGGAGGGCTTTGTTCCCTCCTCTCTTCACTTCCTTTCTACTCACTCCTCTCTCTAACCATCTCATGTTTTTCTCCTTTTCCTGTTTTTTCGCCCCGCGACAAGCAGTTCCTTTTGCGATCTCCCGCAAAATACTCCTGTTTTTCCCGGTTTATAACTTACTGAAAGGAACCGAGTTGTGTCAAAGACGTGAAGTGAAGTTCCGATACTCCGACCCGATGTTGGATTGTGGAATGATGAGGTAGGTAGTTCATGTCGCACTGGTGCAACACAACGATATTCCGGGATCCATCCCGAAGGGAAAGATTCGAGCACAACGCCTGATCCCCGGTCACGTGACGAGCTCAACACCTGAGCTGGTCCTACAAAATTCAACACCAATCTGTTGTCTACTTTACGATAGGCAAACTTTTACGTAGGCGTCTCGATGAATGGCAACACGAAAACTCACTCTGATAATATTTATATATGTTCAACTTCATTTACAATTTGTAGACACTCATGGCACCCTGTGCCTCCTTCACATATCAATCGACCCCCAATGGCCCTCCGTAGTCTCATTTACGACGACCGTCCCAGGCCGTCTTTTCACATTCATGGCTGACTCGCAACTGACATAAACGTCTATGCATGCCATTTGACAGTGGCGACCTCTCCTGACAATGTTTTTAACTAAACAGCTCGCAAAGCGAACGTGTGGACATTGGACAGATTTAGCCAGCCTCCGTGTACGAGGCGCTCTTTCGCTGGCACTAGTTTTAAACTCCGCAATCCTCCTGTTGCAAATCCGTTTCTGGGTCCTGATTGACGAATGAATGAAGTAAACGTGGGAAGTTTAAACGATTATTTAGTGGGAATATTCAACAATTCATCGACAGTTTGAAGATTCAATTGCAGTTTGATATCAATGTAGGATAATTTTATTAATTCGAGACCTGGCGATTGCCAACGGTAGCTTTCGAAAGACAACACTTACACACTGGCCCAAAGTTCGTCCAGCACCGTAGAATTTCGACCTACTGCGAACTCCGCGCACAAGTGTGCCTGCCCATTGGGACGGAAGGTGGTGTCAGGTATGGACAGCCTCCTTTGTCTACACGACTGCGTGTTTCGTCTAGGTATGAAATTTGAAATTCCGATCGGTAGGAGGGGGGTGTACAGGGGCAGTAAACAGGGCTCTCCACGGATTGATACAAACGTGATCTTTCTGCTTTCAGTACCGATAGAACCTTCTTGGTCTTGCCACGATTAAGGGTACCTTTTTAACAAAATCGTCTCTCCTTGTTTCAAAGTTTTGGCGACGTTTTTGAAAATTCTCTTGAGGTGGACCTTCGCCCCCTTTTGTTCAGCTAACAGTGGATGGAAAAAATATTTTTCTTTATGGAGGTCATTTTCCAAGGGACGCCATCTTTTGTCGCGAAGCGTGGCAACCACAAAAGAAAAACATTGATTGATCTTGAACTCGCCAGAAAACCTTAATGACGAGATACCTCGCCATTAGTTCGGATCTTTAGGGACGAGATATCTCGTCGAAACCACTTGGAGGCTTAAGACCGAAATCGCAAGGAGGTGTAATTTCTAACTTCCCTTGCCAAAGAAAGAGGAGAGCAGCGTCAATTAAGAATGCGGCCTGAATTTCAGTCTGAATTTGTCATTAGCGTAAAAGTCGCTTTGCGATTCGAAAAATGCTCTCCAAAAGCCACTCAAACCGGCGCCTCGAAAGTGATTTCATTGGCTCTTTCCGAGGCCAATTTAATGTTCCGGGCCTCGTAAACGCGAATCGAGCTTTTGAACTGTTGAAACCCAATTCGATCTCTGCAACCCCCAAACAATAAAACCTGAATCTCATCCCTCTTTAAGTGGAAAGAGTTTTAAAGCCACTAATAAACACCCGTGGAACTTCATCGGTAGAAAACAATGCCCGGATGCAGTCAAAATTGCGCCCCTCTTCGAAACGACACACCCCCGGAAAAAAAACTCACCAATAAAAAATAGATATTATTCCATTAACCAATGCAAATCAGAAAGGCGTTTTAATTTATGCACGTCGGATCGAGATTAGGTTCGTAAAACTGAGAATAATCTTAAAATCCGTGGTATATTGGGTCCAGGAATGTGCAATTTATATCCCATTTCCCCGAAAAATAAAGTCTCGGTAGTAGAAAGCGATACTAGAACAAGGACACCACACAAAGTGACGCCTCTTTCTGAAACGACACACCTGAAAAAACCCACCAATAAAAAATAGATATTAGTTCCATTAACCAATGCAAATTGGGGAGGCGTTTTTAATTTATGCACGTCTGATCGAGATTAGGCTCGTAAAACTGAGAATGGTGTTTTAAAACCCGGGATATTGTCTCCGCGCTATTTATGTCCCGTTTCTCCCCAAAATAAAGCCTCCCTCCGTGAAAATCCGAGTAATTAAGGTTTCTCTCGAGTTTTTTCGTACTCGAGTTTATTGGCTCGGTTGAGTCGCAACAGCTGGATTTGTGTTGGAAGTTGCTCGCCACTTTGGAGACACTTCTCCGAGCGCCAAAGAAGAGGATTTTACCACTTTGTTGCTCGAGGTGAAATAATTAAAATGTTTCGGGTTTAAGTGAGATGGTGTTTCGAAATGAAGTTACAATCTTTCACTTTTTACACTCGTCTACCCGTCTTTGATTTTCTACCTCCCATGTTGCACTGTACTGTTTGTCTTGTGTTCGGCTCAGCTTGGCCTAATATGGCTCTTGCGCCATAAAATAGCCAACCTACAGATTCCGCGATAGTCACAAAATGCTAGCATAGATATTGAATATGATTTGAAATCCATTTTGACCTAGTTCGTATCAAAACTTGTTTATACCTTCGCTTACGAAAACTTTCTATAGAATTCTAATAAAATTTCTATGGAATGTGGGTCTATAATTTGTAATTCTATAGAGTTATGGCCCTCGTTTCTATAAGCGTTATAAAGTAGCCTCTATGCAAATCTATGGAATATCTGGAAACGTATATAACCTCATTTCTTTTGTTTCATAAACTTACTATTTTCTACAGATATATATTTCAATACTCAGCTGTTTTTCTCATAGAATTCTATACAATTTTTCTTTTCTATTAGACGTCTCTATAGAATATTACTTTTCCTCCTTCTTTGAACCTATTTAAGTAGCAATTTTAAAAGCTCAAATGGGAAATAAATCGGCTTAATGTGCTGATTAAGTAAGAAGTAGACGTTGAAGATTTCGCCAAGAAATTTAAGTTTTAAAATTAAAAAATGAATGTTTTCTTTATAAGGTTTTCGTGATAATCGTGATATATATATATATATATAAATAATAAATATTTTTTCCCGTTTGCTAACAATCGCAAAATAAGGGAAAAATAGAATTAAAAACTTTTTTTACACAAATTTGAAGTTAAATGTAAGTGTTTGATGTAGGAAAAACATTATAATATGATTAGGGCAACTTTTTGCAACAAATAAAACTTTTTTCACACGGTCTACGCTGCATGTAAAAGTACTAAAACCAAAATTTCTCCTACATAGGGTGTATTGTAAGTGAGTTATAACCGCAACATAAATGCAACTTTTTGCATAACTGCAACCACCTGAAACTTTATAAAATGTAGCTTAAAATTAATTAATATGAAATTACTATTTCATTTTTACCCTCTGAACCAACCCTTCGATCGCGTATGTCTGATCTTCCGATCGTCGAAGTATTGTGGATCAAACAAGTTCATGGTAAGAAGGTGTTCGTCCTAAGACGGAAGTGAAATAAATGGCAAGAAATAAATTTTAACTTATTGGTTGGCACTGTTGATAATCCACAGGAAACTTGCCTAATCGACTGCAGAGTTTGTGAGGCGAGTGTCGATCATCAATATGTTGTTTGCCTTGTAGACGACATTTTAGAATCTCTGAATGTTGAGCGAAAGGATTTTTCGCTTCCGCTATCACACATTATATGGCAGGCTGGTGCAGTTTTTCAATGTTAAAGAAATTACTGGCCAAATATCGGCCATTTAACGTTCTTCAATACTGTTGAACATGACTAAAATTATCAATATATTTTGAATTGTTTCATTTTTTGCGAATAATTTATTTTTTAGAATTTAGCGTATCAAAAATAAATGCAACTTTATTTCCATAAATGCAATTTCAAGGAATAATAAATGCATCTTTTCCCATTTTTACTGCAACAAAAAAGTTGCCCTAAATATGATGTAAAATCTATTCATCACTGATTTCAGAGTTCAGATATTGATAGTTAAAAACATACACTACGTGTCCAAAAAAATGTCGCCTACCTCAATATTTCGTTGGAACATCTTTAGCGCGAATAACGGCTTTCATTCGTCGTGGCATTGTTGAAGTGAGCTTTAGCACATTGTCCATTTGAATTTCCGGCCGCAGTTGCAACAAGAGGTATCTCAAAACCTCGATGGAAGAAGAAAGAGTGGAATGCGCCCTTAAATCGTTTTTGAGTATGTCCCATAAATTCTCGACGGGATTGAGGTCTGGACTTTGCGGGGGCCAAATCATGTGTGTAAACGATGTATTATGCTAATTGATCCAAGATTTCACAGTTCCAGCTCGGTGTACCTTGGCGTTATCGTCTTGAAATACACCACTGGCGTCAGGAAAGAAAAAGTCTATTGCTGGAACAACCTGATCATCCAAGATATTGAGGTGCTGTGCACACTTCATTTTGTTGATGCACAATGTTGCGGCGCCCAGTCCAGCCGAACAGAAACAACCTCATACACTGCCTCCTAACGAAGTGCACAGTGGGAACGATACATGTATGGTCCAATGCTTCATGTGGCTGTCTGGCTTCATTTTGTTGATGCACAATGTTGCGGCGCCCAGTCCAGCCGAACAGAAACAACCTCATACACAGCCTCCTAACGAAGTGCACAGTGGGAACGATACATGTAAGGTCCAATGCTTCATGTGGCTGTCTGGCTTCATTTTGTTGATGCACAATGTTGCGGCGCCCAGTCCAGCCGAACAGAAACAACCTCATACACTGCCTCCTAACGAAGTGCACAGTGGGAACGATACATGTAAGGTCCAATGCTTCATGTGGCTGTCTGGCTTCATTTTGTTGATGCACAATGTTGCGGCGCCCAGTCCAGCCGAACAGAAACAACCTCATACACTGCCTCCTAACGAAGTGCACAGTGGGAACGATACATGTAAGGTCCAATGCTTCATGTGGCTGTCTGGCTTCATTTTGTTGATGCACAATGTTGCGGCGCCCAGTCCAGCCGAACAGAAACAACCTCATACACTGCCTCCTAACGAAGTGCACAGTGGGAACGATACATGTAAGGTCCAATGCTTCATGTGGCTGTCTGGCTTCATTTTGTTGATGCACAATGTTGCGGCGCCCAGTCCAGCCGAACAGAAACAACCTCATACACTGCCTCCTAACGAAGTGCACAGTGGGAACGATACATGTAAGGTCCAATGCTTCATGTGGCTGTCTGGCTTCATTTTGTTGATGCACAATGTTGCGGCGCCCAGTCCAGCCGAACAGAAACAACCTCATACACTGCCTCCTAACGAAGTGCACAGTGGGAACGATACATGTAAGGTCCAATGCTTCATGTGGCTGTCTGGCTTCATTTTGTTGATGCACAATGTTGCGGCGCCCAGTCCAGCCGAACAGAAACAACCTCATACACTGCCTCCTAACGAAGTGCACAGTGGGAACGATACATGTAAGGTCCAATGCTTCATGTGGCTGTCTGGCTTCATTTTGTTGATGCACAATGTTGCGGCGCCCAGTCCAGCCGAACAGAAACAACCTCATACACTGCCTCCTAACGAAGTGCACAGTGGGAACGATACATGTAAGGTCCAATGCTTCATGTGGCTGTCTGGCTTCATTTTGTTGATGCACAATGTTGCGGCGCCCAGTCCAGCCGAACAGAAACAACCTCATACACTGCCTCCTAACGAAGTGTACAGTGGGAACGATACATGTAAGGTCCAATGCTTCATGTGGCTGTCTGGCTTCATTTTGTTGATGCACAATGTTGCGGCGCCCAGTCCAGCCGAACAGAAACAACCTCATACACTGCCTCCTAACGAAGTGCACAGTGGGAACGATACATGTAAGGTCCAATGCTTCATGTGGCTGTCTGGCTTCATTTTGTTGATGCACAATGTTGCGGCGCCCAGTCCAGCCGAACAGAAACAACCTCATACACTGCCTCCTAACGAAGTGCACAGTGGGAACGATACATGTAAGGTCCAATGCTTCATGTGGCTGTCTTCGAACCCTGAAGCGTCCGCCGTTTTGAAAAAGCTTAGATCGTAACTCATCGGACATGACCGTTCCCCATTGCTGAGCAATCCAATTTTTGTGCTCCTTTGCAAATTGCAGCCTTTTCTTTCGATTAATGGCACTCCCAAGGGGCTTCCTTACTGCAACAAAGCTTTTTAGTCCTACTTTTTTAAGTTCTCGTTGCATTGTGCGTCTAGAAATTGTTCTGTTTCCATTATTGAAGAGTGCTGTGAGACTGAGTTGCACAGTCGATTTCTTGCGATTTGCTTTCACTTATCGCTTCAGCGATCGTTCGTTCAGGATGGATTTTCGACCACATATTTTTCGTAAACTGGATGGTTCACCGCCATCTTTCCAAGATTTTTTTATGCGTTGAACGCAATCCTATGCCCCAAATTGCAACTAGGTCTTTACATTTTTTCCCACTTTGGTCCAGACCAATGTTTTGTCACCTTTTTGAAATCTGTTACATTACTTCCTCGACCACAGTTATCGCTTTCAGCCATGCTTACTTCGAACTAAACAATCGTATGGCGTAACAACGAAACTTCGAGCTTGCATTGCACAAACATTTATGCAAATACCTGCAATACTCGGTGGTAAAAATTTCGACGACGGTGATAAAAATAATCCCCATCCTCCCTAAACTTAACGTTTAAATTTCAGCTGCAACTTTTTTTTGGACACGTATTATATATTAAATCTACCTTACTACTGAAAAATTTCCGTTAAAAACTCGCTTTAAACGAAATTTCCCAAATCCTTCACTTTCATCCTAATTCATCCACCCAAAATACTTTCTGAAATAGCTAATATATCTCGTATTTCATTAGTTAGACGACAAGTGTGGCCTAAATTCGAATGAGATATACGATACATTTAAAAGAAATTCCGAGTGGAGTTGAGTGGTATAATTACAGTTGGCTGTATCTATAATTTTGAAAAATTAGAAAAAGTTCTCGGAAAAAAAGCACAGTTTAAACGTCCTCAGTTTTTATGATTTTGTTTAAGTGCGGCAGATAACAATTCAGGATTTGGAAATAAATGGAAAACGGAACACAATAAAAAACCATTGCCACAAACGGTAATTATGAATTTGAAATTTTCCATTTGCAAACCCCCTTTAAGACGTGTGCGTTTGATAATAAAAAAAATAACGCACGAAAGTTTATCCGAAGATAAAAAAAATATGTGATACAAAACATATCGCATTCGTTTATTACTTAATGGTTTTCTTATGAAAGATATAATATTCCTTTTTATGAAAGAGAAATTATTTTTTATAAAATAAATTTATTCCTTGTTATGATAATTTTAAAAAGCAATTTTTGAAATATTTTTTGTGAAACGAATTCAAATCGAGCAATTAGCTGAGCGGAAGAAAAGGAGTTTGTAGCAAAAACGAGTTTGTGAGCGTTTTTTGGAAACTTAACCCCTCTTCTAAACTGAGCCTCCACTTTTATTAAAATTCTAAACAGCTCTGGATTTAGATTAGAAAAAAATGGCGACTGAAAAAATGCTTTGTATAAAAGCGAACACATTTTTATCAAATTAATTTGTTTTGGTAATTTTTCTTTTTTCTGAAGTTCTTGAGGAAACCTAATTTAGCTCCAATCCTATCTCTTTGTTTTGCGGAATAAAATACTTTAAAAATTCATGTTTGTGTAGTATTTTATTTATATATTTTGTTTTCCGTTTAACCCTTCAAGTGGTTTTGACCAAACATTTTGTCCATCAAGATCTTCTAAGGCAATTTTGCTAATGACGAGATATCTCGTCATCAAGATAGTGTGGATTTTTTATGGTTCCGCTATCTTGGTCAAAGCTCGACTAATATACACGGTTTTTATTTGACCTTGGTAGTGATTGACGCAGTTTTGCCAAATATGGCCCTTGCGTCATAAAACGCGGTCAAAAGTGGTGAAATCGTCACTGTCGACACTTATCATATGATCAATCAATGGACCTATCAGATCATGAATGGGAGTCTTCTCCCGTCCCGTGAACCAATCAGAATGCTCGGTTCCACGCAACTACTGAAAGTACAGTCGAAGAGTTCACGTCACTGCTAGTTTTGGTCACGTGATCCTGGGGTATATAAGAAAGGTGAACATTGCCTACTCTACTTTTCTCTTTCCTCGATGGTTGCAAGACAGCCACGTCACCAGGAAGTTGTATGATGTGTTTCGTATTTAGAAAATATCCCAATCATATTTATCTACATCGCAACCTGACTTTATTGACCAACGTCCTTACTGACCATAATAGCGTTAGAGCCCTCTGGAATAAAGACGTGACTTTGAATAAGGAAATAAAGACATCGGGAGAGTATTTTATTTACCAAACAAGTCTGTCAAATCGAATTCCCGAAAGCAAACACGTTGCCCTGAATTTCGTTCGATTGAAAGCAGCTCGGCCCATCCATTAGCAGAGCTTTCCATACTAGCGAAGCAGACCCATTAATATCGCAAAGTAGGATGTCAAATTCTTTTGCAGGAGTGACGAAAACAATTGAATTCCGATGTTTGTCTCGACGATTATTTTCGATGACAATCGCAATCTTTCTTTAAGTGAATAATTCATACGAACGTCTTAATTGTTCCATGCTGGGGAAAAAAGCCCCTTTTATGGGTTCCGGAACGTCTGTTCTGATGGGAAACAATTAAGCATATTCGGATCGGTTCTTCGATGAATTATGTAGATTGATGCGAGAGTGCGAATTTTCAATCTTTTGTTCGCGATGGTAACTTTTTCTGGTCGTCGAAGTTGACGACACGTTAGTTGGGGTTGTAAAGTGGAGAATTGCGGGTAATTGAATTCATTCCAGAGCCATTTTGGCACATCGGTCAATTACTTAGTAGGTAGTGAATTAACGTCGCACTGGAGCAACATAACGGGTAATCGCCTAAGAAAAAAGGTCCAATGACAACACCTCGTCATTTTGAACAACGGTTAGTACCCTCATCAAATGGCATCAGTGATCCTCTGTTTTAGATGAGTGATGTCCCGTTACTGCTTGTTCGCGGGTTCCGAAATGAAACATTTCCAGACCAGTTGATTGGAAGAGGTGGACCAATTCCCTGGCCACTTCGTTCACCAGATATCACTCCCCTCGAGTTCATTCTATGGGTTTTGTTAAAGATATCGTTTATGCCATTGCCGTTGATGAGGGTATGCTACAGCGAACATGGCAAGAAATTGAGCACCGTCTTATTGTGCCACTAATGGTGCCCGTATAGAGGTGTATTAAATGAGGCAAATAAAACTTAAATAAATCAGTCTCATTTTGTAATAAATTCCACTTATCTGTCTTTTCATTTGCCTTTGCAATAAACTTTTGAAATTGTAAAGAGACATATCTCCCTGTCTTCAAAAATATCCACACCAAATTTGGTTCCATTTCGCGTATTCGATTGAGCTACAGATGCCTCCAGAAAGTTCTCGGTCTAGCCAAAGACCGTCGTGTACACGGGAACTGGTGCACGTTAAATCTGTCATGGCTTCACATGTCCTCACGTTGGTGTGGTGTGGAGAAGGGGTGCCAGCTCACGTGTCCCCCTCGTCAACTGACCTTGGTACAAAGTGACTTGGGAGTTGAACCCGGACCATCGCAAATCATTCGTTGTGTTGTTTCGGTGCGTCGTTAATTGACTACCTACCTCCAAAGAGGTTATTTTATGGTAGTATTTCTGTGCTTTCCCTTGCTGAAAAAATATTTTGACCTCTTCTGAGGTTTGCGGAACTAAAAATATTCATTTAATTGATTCTACCCGGCTTGTTTGATCAAAGATATTTTTGTTTCAAGTATCAAATTCCTTTTAAACTTTAAGAGACGAAGTTTTTTAAAGAGTTTTCTAGGAGTGGGTCACAGTTTTAAAAGAGGATAAGAGACAATTTTTAATTCTCTACTCGTTGAGAGTTTTGAGCTTCGGAAACTTGAACATCGTTATTTAAAGTGTAGATGGTTATATCATTTTATTCCTTAATGAACAACTTTTGACTTTAAAGGAACTCGATGTTATTTACCCCACCCCTCGAAATGTTTCCGACACTCCATAAACCTCTCGACATTCTCACCACATTGTAGAATATGTCAAAAGTGCTCCCTTGTACTTCGAGCAAACAATGTTCCGTTTCAATGTCTAGGTAGTGCTTTAAAAGATGAGGACAGTTTGCATTTTAAGTAGGGAATTGGGTAACCATGGTTGCAGAAAGGGCGAGGAATAGAATGCCCCATTGAATCAATTGCACTTGGTAATGTTCCGATACTTTTTGGACTAGGGGACATACAAAACACAGGGCTGCTACAGGCGACTTTTTGGTACTACGTATTTTCAAACTTGGCGATTAGAAGCAAAATCTTTTTGAAGCAAAATCGTCCTTCTTTCCAGAATCCCCGATTTTCGAAATTTTGCCGACTTTTTTTAAAAGCGAAATTTGGTTAATTTTTTAAGTAATAGTGATACGAAATTTTTTTTTCAAGGATGGACAAATAAAACAGGGCTGTATCAGACCTGTTTACGGTACCTTGTACCTCATTTGATGACATTCATTCCTCATTTCACGACATTCCGCAATTAAAGACATTCCTCATTCAACAACATTCCTCGTCTAACTACATTCCTCGTTTAACGGTATTTTTACCTAACGAAGTTCCTGATTGAACGACATTTTTTACTTTGAGGCATTCTTTATTTACCGACATTTTTTACTTACCGACATTCCTTATTTTACGACAATCCTTACTGTTCCTTCGTGTGTAAAACTAAAATTGTAAAATAGGGTTTAAGAGGAAACTTTTTTTAGCTTTTAAACTTCTTAAAAACTTATGGTAGAATATTTTACAAGTGGAAATGATAAGGGGAATCCATGTATACGACTGTAGTTTGGGAGTTGAAGATTAGAATGGATGATTATATATTTCAAATATAGACTGACCCAAGGAGTCGACTGTCTTCTCATCGGAGTCTTTCATTAGTCCATTAGAAACAAGGACCGGTACCATATTAACAACCTTTACCTGGAATAGAAGTCATGGGGAAATTTTAAGCCCGCCGTTTTGTTGGTTTCAAACCGTCGACTATGACGTCACTACGTGACGTCATCATTAATGGCGATGATTCATTCGGACTCTGTCATTACTCATTAGTCGGTAGTTTGTACTTGAACTGAAAGCCGGTGGCAAAACCTCTGCAACATAAATAACGAATCCATACAACAGATCCCCAGAAATAACGAAAAACTCCCCTGTTTCCGCCTTCTATTCTGTTCATGGACCCAAGTGTCCTTTAAAGTTCGAAAAATGGATCATTTTTAAATCATGGGTGTAGAATCTGTACTGGAATTAAAACTGAACACAAAACATTTACTATCATAGTACGAGTACATGGCACAAGCTGTTGAACTGTTCGCTTGCTAATCATCTAAAAGCTATCGCTTTCTTTTTTATTAGTATTCTATTTTCGGTCGAAGCAGTTTTTTTCGCAAACATTGCAAGTGAATAGTGATATTTTTCACACATGAGGAGTGCGCACTTTGGGATGAGTGAGTGACGTCATAGATCTTGGAGAGAAAAAGCAACGAATCAGTGGGCTTAAAATTTCCCACATGTCTTCTATTCCAGGTAAAGGTTGGTAATATGCGGACCGTTAAGGGGGATCCCACATCCGAATGTATTCGGGGAGGTATTTAAGTGGGAGAGTGGTTCCTTCCGTTCTTGTCCGATCTTCTAGTTTCTGACCGTGTGTCTGTGTGTTTCCAGGTGACAGCGACCGACGGCGACCGGGACCGCAAGCCGGACATCGTCTATTTCCTGACGGGCCAGGGGGTGGACGATCAGGACCCGGCCAACAGCAAATTCGCCATCAACACGACGACGGGCGAGATCTACGTCCTGAAGCCCCTGGACCGTGACCTGCCGCACGGGAGGTCGCAGTGGCGGTTCACAGTGTTCGCGGAGGACGAGGGCGGAAACGGCCTGGTGGGCTATGCCGATGTCCTGGTCAACCTCAAGGACATCAACGACAACGCGCCCTTCTTCCCCTATGCCATCTACACAGGGAACGTCACGGAAAACGGAACCGCAGGTCAGTGTCTTGTTCAAATCCAAAAGCTCATTCCACCGTATCATCAGAAAGGCTATAGTTTATCTACAAAGTATATGAACCAAATAATCGATCGGATTGTTAGGTCAAACGGTACAGACGCTTTTGCCCATGTAGAGCTACGGTTACCTAAGAAAGTGGAGCCGTTATCTAGCAGCCGTAATACGTCATGATGCCGCGGGCATAACTAGGAGGTCGTCTAAACAGAGACCAGAGGTGTCAACTTAGATGGATAGAATACGGTGGAGAATTTGGGCAACACAGAAGGCAGTCGTGGTTTATTTTATTCGATAAATAAAACAAAGGGGCTTTTTTATTCTCTAGTCCAAGTTTCTAACTTCGGGATCGTTGTGTGAAAATTTCAAAGGATTTCAAATCAGCGTAAAATTATACGCCTGATCGATACCAAAAACAGATTATTCAATCATTCACCAGTTGATTATTTAACTATAAATAATTGATTATTTAAAAGAAAATCACATTTAAGGTATCGATCAGGTGTGGAATTTTCCGCAGATTTCAAATCCGTTGAAGTTTTCAATTTATCTTTAACGGTCCCGATTTTACAAAAACGTACTAAACAAGGCCAGTCAAAATTTTTTGTTTGTTTTGCTTCCCTCCTCTCGAATCGTTTGGCGTAGGAAATGAAATGTTGCCCCTACAAGAGAAAAAACGTTCCCCAACTGTTTGAGACCGCTTTGACGATCGTCATACAAATGGCGGCTCCGCTAATACTCGTTACGCTCACAAACAACGCTCTCTAGGAAACCAACGCAATCTGTTTGCATAAAAAACGTTTCAGTGACGTCTTACACAGCTACATTATGGTTGCTAGATAACGGCTATGCTTTTTTTAGGAAACCTTAGCTATACCCAATTGATTTTTTTAAACTTTCATACTCGTTGAGGATTCTTCTTGAGGATCCCTAATGCCTCTTTTTTCCCTTTTATGTCATTTATTTTACTTGAAGTTGTCTGTCTTGTGTTTGGCGCATAGAGCCCCATTCCAACCAAGCTACTTTAATTTCATTGTTTTCAGAAATATTTAGTTTAATATTTTAATACTCGGAAAACAATCAATGGAGCTAAGCGATTTTTCTCTACTATTCTCTTGTATGTATCTTGTATTGTAAACATTATCTTGTGCTTGGCACAACTTGGCAAAATATGTTCCTTGAGCCCCAAACCAACCACCAACTATGAGCCTTATCGGTCCAACGCCAATGAGTTGATTAGGAACTCAAATTATTTATCATTTAGAATCTCCCGTGTTCCACTCATATTTAATTTCGAGAACTGCGATGTGCTTAGACTTGAGCACCGAAATGGCCATAACCGTAATAAAATTCCAAAGTTTGTGAAAGATAAACATTAGAGGTTTGTTTTGTAGCATTATTTGCCATTCAGTTCCTTAAACAGATTAATAAATTACGTACACCCCAAACAGCGAAACCTTTTTATTTTATCCTTCGCATACTTGTGACTCATAGTGTCCAAATCGTTACACTCTCCCAATGATAAATGCTTTCGATCCCTAATGTTTTCAGAACTCATTTTTCTCATTTTTTTTGCGCTGCCCAAACATTGACTAAAATAAATAGTTCTCAAATCTTCCATTTAAACACACACGAGAAGAGAATAAAAAACCATAATGTTCCATTTTTTAAATTATTTTTAAGGTCCACAATCTTAATCACCCTCTCAAGTACACGAGGGCGAAGAAAAAAATGGCTCAAAAAAGTCCCTTGGAACTTTTTGTAATTAATATGTTTGCGATGGCGATTTTCCTTAATTAACTGCGATGAAAATCGATCCTGTTTTTTATCCCGTTTTTGTTGGAAGGAAGGAGCAATCCATTTTTATAAAGCTGCAAAATGATAAAAATTCCACCGGAATGTTTATCTTGCAAGGGGCTCTTAAAATAACCTTTCGCTTGTCGTTGTCAATTAGCCGCCATTTTTTTTTCATTTAACTCCGAACGACAAAAAACTGTTTCAAAGAACGATGAAATATTTTAAATAATAACTCAATTAAGCCGTTCCGCTTCTGAAGGGAAGTGAAATGAAAAGTGAAAGCGCTTAATTCCAGAATTTTCACTCTCTAAATATTGGCCTTTAATGTAGCCATTTGGGAAGTCAATATATGTCGGTTAATTTCAGTGAGTAGGAGATGAAACGCTTTTAATAAAAATGTTTTAACGAATTGAAAAAGCAGAACGATTTGGAACTGTGGAAGTTCATAACGAATTGATGTATTCAAACAAATTCGGAAAGAACTCGACTTGGAAATTTTCGAGAAATCTAAATAAATTTCGCTTACGGCGAATATCAAAAATGGAACATGAAATATTTTCAATTATCAAATTACATATTTATTTAGAATGTAGCATTCTCTTTGATCTTATAGACGCCTCGACTGAGACTATTTCTTGTTTCTCCTGCAAATAATTAACGAGATTTGAGTCATTATTGTATCGCAGGAAATCGTTGCAAAATTTTCTGCAACAATAGACGCGGAATCTAAGTAGACGGAGCAAAAAGTGTGTCCAACATGCCGAATAGAACTCATATGACACCTCTCTCTCTTCCCCGTCAATATTCCAACAGCAAAATTTCCGAAAACAAAGTTTCCGACAAACAAATTTCCGACACCAAAGTTTCCGACAAACAATTATTCCGACAGAAAGTTTTCCGACACAATGTTTTTGAATGCACATTCTCCCCAACACAAATTTTAAGACAAATAGACCATAAATTAGGCTCATGTAGGGAAAGGAATGAACTAGAATCTTGTCAAAATAAACGTTTGGCCCCCGCTTGTGGTTGAGGGGAAAAGGGTCAACGAGAGGGGGGGGGGGTCCTGGATCAATATGGTCTGTTTGATTTTTTTGTTTTAGCTTTTTTCCGTTTTTGAAGCGAAAAAATTCGACATGTGAGAGGTCCAGGGGCTCCTCTCTAAAAAAGCCCCCAAAAGGGTGGGCTTCCAGCCCTGTGTTTGCAAACTTCCATTCCATACTCGAAGTGGCCTTGGCTAACCCTTAACAGGCCCGTGCGTGAACCCTGTGTAAGCTAAATAATCAGGAGTTTCATGTAGTTTCGGTTCACCCGTTTTGGGGTGAAGTAAAGAGGGGAACAATTGAAGGCTTGTTTTCTATATATCTTGGATCCCGTATTGCTTCTGTCAAATAAATGACCACGTGCAGTGTCAGAGCCAACAATGCTTACCTGTGAGTTTGAACCTGCCGATGGATCTTTCGGAGCACACGACTTCCACCTGATGAATGGAACGAGTAGGGGCGGTCTTCTCACTGCAATCTTTTGCCTACCCTACGATGACCCCATCTAGTGGGTGCCCACATTTTTTTCTCAATTTAATCTAATTAAGAATAATTTCAGGAATTTTGTTTTCGAAAATATTGTGTTGGAAAACTTCCTGTCGGAAACTTTGTTTGTCGGAAAATTTGTTTGTCTGAAAATTTGTTTGTCGGAAACTTTGTTGTCGGAAATTTGGTGTCGGAAACTTTGTTTTCGGAATATTGACTGGTTACCCTGCTCTGTTAAGACTGAATTGACTTGGTTGGCCAATTTGATATCTCATCGCCTCGTTTAGAGGAATAACATCTTGACAGGGTTGGCCTATGAATGTACATTTCTAGAGTGGCGACAAAAATGGCAAAATCGCCAAAGCAGTAGTAGATGATCAATCAATGAACCCATCCGAAAATGAATCAATACGTCTTCCATCCCGTGAACCAATCACATGACGAATCCACCAGTAGACGAAACTGTCTAAGTGTCACATGACTAATAGTTTTGGTCACATGGTCCATCAAAGGTTAGCATTGGCCCTTTATGTCTAGCAAGGGCCTTGTGTCATAAAACCCCAAATAAACTAACATCGGATCTTTCAGGATGGTTCCCAGACCTGCACCGATAGCCCGTAACGATACTCCGCCCTCTGAGCGTTAGACAGTTAATCAACTATCTAACGCTCATGGGGCTTAACTGCGAAAGGTATCGGTTTCAGTGTACTGTACATAAATTCCAAGAGGGCTTAAAACACGCTAACGACTCTTTACTGGCTGATTCTAGGACGAAAGAACTAAAGAAAAGCTCCGAAAAAGAACTTACCGCATCGCAACTCTTTCCCCAAAAGAAACTCGATTCAATCCATTGTTTTTGCGGTTCCTAATCCACTTAATCTCTCTCCCTGCGTCATTTTTCTCGCTGGGAAAGGATTATTGACTTACAACAAATATGCAAATTGCACTTTAAAAATCTGATACGCTCGTTCTCTTTTTTGAGTTCGAATCGCATTCGTTCCGCTCTTTTACTAATTAGGCAATGTGCTTGTTGTGCTTTGAGAAAGGTGATCAGATAAACTTTTAATGCAGTTTTTATTTGTTATGAGATTTTAGAAGGATTTCGCTTTTTTGTTCTTGTAATTGCCGTTG
Source organism: Metellina segmentata (assembly GCA_947359465.1). NCBI lineage: Eukaryota > Metazoa > Arthropoda > Arachnida > Araneae > Tetragnathidae > Metellina > Metellina segmentata. Next base: position 3,409,266 of record OX375879.1, read on the forward strand.
TTATTTCATTATTTATTTCCTTTACGATTTACGACAGCGATGCATAACATGCAATGAGTTTCTTTTTATGTTGGTAGAAAATACTGTTGGAAGTGAATCACTTCATTGAGAAACGCTTAACTATGGTAATCTTTCATTAACCCTCCAAGACCAAGTGGTTTCGACGATATATCTCGCCCATCAAAATCTGACCCATTTTGATAAGGTCGAAATTTCTCGTCATCCAGGTATTGCCGATTTTTTTTAGTAGATGATCAGATCAAGATCTGGTTAGTTTTCTTCTAATGTCTCGTCGAGACCTGAAGTGTTTACTCTCCTTGAGGCTGTCCCGACAAGATATCTCGTCCAACTGATAAAACTGACCAGGTCTTGTCATGATTGGAAAATCGACATTGCCTAGATGACGCAGTTGGTCATGTCTTATTGGTCGAGATCTCATCGCATCCACTTGGACGGTCAATACCAAAGAACCCACGAATCCTCACGATCCCCAATGAGTGTTTTGATTGTGTTTCGATAATGTGTTGCAGGTATGACGGTGATGACGATGACGGCGACCGACTACGACGACCCCAACGAGGGCACGAACGCCCGCCTCAAGTACTCGATCGAGCAGAACCAAGTGAACGAGAACGGGGAGCTCATCTTCACGATCGACGAGGAGACGGGTGTCATCTCCACCGCAGTGTGCTGCCTGGACAGGGAGACCAACCCCGAGTACACCATCAAGGTGGTGGCCATGGACGGAGGGGGCCTCAAAGGTACAAACGTTTTCAAAGGTAGCTAACACACACCATGCGAACTAGGGGGAGCGGAAAATGCCTCACACCCACCCTTGGATGCGACCTTCGCTTGTTTGGAACCGAAGCGACGAATGTTTGCTGCTGTTTTTCGACCGAGGGGTATATTTTAAAACAAAATCGTCTCAAAAGCTAATAATATATCAGAATTTCGGCGACTTTTCGAAAATTGGGTGATAAAATTTTGCAAATTTGCGATAGTTTAGTCACTTTTAAACCAACTGATCGGTGGATGAAATATATTTTCAATTTGGCGACTAGAAGGGTATCTTTTCTTAATCAAAATCGTCCCAAGAACCTTTAAAAATGTGTCGGCTTTTCAAAAAAGTTAGCGACATTTTTTGAAAACTGACCAAGGTTCAACAAAAGTAGGTACTTTTTTAAAACTTAGAGAAAACTAAATAGATAGTAAATATATTTTTCGGATTTAGTTTAGTCTCTCTCTTTAAACCAACAGCCAGGCGGATAAAATATTTTTTCAATTTGGCAACTTGAGGTGTATTTTTTAATCAAAATCATCCCAAAAATCTTTAAAAATTTGGCGGCTTTCAAAAATGTTGGCGACATTTTTGAAAAATTAGCCAAGGTTCAACAAAAGTAGGTATATATATATATATTTTTTAAAAACCTAAAAAAAAAAACTTAATTGATAAAATTATAAAAAAATATATTTTTCGGATTTGTTTTGGCAGAGAACATTTTTTAAAGGACGCTGGTTTCGAAGTTTTGGCGCCAAGCCGTGCCAACCGTAAAAGAAAATCAGCGGAAAAAATACGTTTGTTTGAGTGTAATAAAAATTGTATTTGGGAATTTTTTGGTTTTCCAATTTTAAAATTTAAATTTCTTGTGATGATCTTCCACGTCTACTTCATACTTAATTAGCACATTTTGTGCTGTAGCCGAATATTTTGTCTCTGACCATCTAAAATTGCTATTAAAATAAGGTTTAGGAGGCAAAAAACCCCAAATTACTATCATTTTGGATGTGGCTGACCTGAACTTGACATGGCACCTGCGTTAAATATCAACGTCAAAAAGATCGCGATGTCAAAGCTGTGCGTTAAAATCAACGGTAAACAGCCAAAATGCCGATAAATCAAAGAAGTTATTTTCTGGAAGTAAGTTTTCCTCTCCGGTTGTTTGTTTATGCACACACTCCCATAGTCCACACTGCGTGAAACCAATAAAATTTTACTCTGCGGTCAGCAAAACTTTTCATAAAGTAAGTTTCTTTGAGTATTTTTTTTACATAAGCTACACTGTACAACTTATATATGTCTCCTAAAGTTCATGGTCATTTGGATAGACTTAATGTCGGTATCAAGGTTTTTTTTCTCAGAAATGTATATTATTGGCCTAACATGTCTTGACTGTAAATTTCATATATTTTTCTTTATAAAACTAATCTATGTGTGGTACATATTTAATTCAACACAAGTACTTTTGTTTCAAGTAAAAATAAAGTTCTAGAACATTCAAATTTTATGAATACTTTATTTAGAAGGCATTGAAATTTGTGAAAATGAGAATTCAGAATTCTTTCTATAGTAATTCTATGGGGTTTTTTATGAATCTCTAGAACAAATCAACCAATATCGCTGTACTAAGGAACAATTTAGAACAAACTATTCAGAAAAATCAATCTAAAGCTTAACCTTGTTTACTTATTTCTTGTTCAAATTCCTTTCCAATTCGTATGATGAGGAATAGTCTAACAACTTAGGGTTTTGTTGACCTTCAAAATTGTTTAATTCTATAATTCTAGTTTTTATGTCAATATTTAATCGCATTCCTTTGGATGATTTTATGTTTCAAATTGAACAATTGTATTGCTACATTTCGGTTTAGGTACTTAATTTTAATTGGATTATTCTGTTGGATTTTTTTTTCAACTAAAAAATTACCATAAAATAGCTTTAATCGGAAATTAAAAAAAATTCTACTGAATGATTAGAAAACACTTTGTGTACAGCTTTGATATAAAGACTTTTTTGTGGCAAAGTTGCTTTAATATCGTCAATAAAGAATTTCTTAGAAAAAACACCGTTTTAAGCTTAGCCGAAAATAATAAAACAATTAAAAGAAAATAATTTAGAAAACGGAAAAAACCCCGTACAACTTATTTCTTACTACTATTAGGTAAGTACTTACTTTAAAGAAAGAATCTATACTTTTCCCGAAATATTGTTACAGAAATTGGTTCAATTTAAATAATTTATTAGTTTTGCACGACTGTATAGTATGAATGTTATAAAAGATCACATTCATTCCAACAAACTAGATTTATTCAGGAATAGTAAAATAGTAAAATATATTCCTTTACAATAATTAATGAGAATAAATGGAAGATTATACAAATAAATGGAAGGTTACCATTATACTAATAAAGCGAGTTGCTTATACCTGCCACAACTCGCTATAAAAGCACACCAAAAGTGTTGTCACAAAAGTCTCGTACATATAAGTTCAGACACATAAAAGCTGCAACATATTCTATGAATGTAGGGATCTGCTTCAACAATATTTAATTCCACTCGTAGATGTCGACATACAAGCAAAACAACTAAACTTGTACTGCGATTAATTTCTAAATGACATTCGGCTATTGACTCTAACAAGCATTGGCTCCAAAAGTGTTATGATTGTAGCTTTTACTTACATAATAATATGTTGTTGTTTCTTATGCCTACACTGGCAGACCAGAGGAGTGCCAGGCCCGTCGAAGACGGCAAGAGGCGAGGGGGGTGCGCCTTCCATGTTATTGAGCCCCATTGGGAGGAAGTCCGACTTTGCTCGATATACATGACACATCCGTTTTGCAGGAAGGTCCCTTTCATACATCCTTTCACTCACACATATCGTAATTTAGATTCCAATCAGAGGCCGATAACCCCCTGATCAGGTACCCCCAGAGGAATTGATTTGGTATGGGAACATGGGGGACATTGTGACCACGACCTATTTAACGTGCCCCAGTCACCATTAGTGAACACGACGGTCTTTAGCCAGGTCGAAGCGCCGATCTCGAAATCATCAGAATTGTAGGCTCCGCCGAGGACAGAACCCACAACCCTTCTGATGCGAGCCCGACGACATAATAATATGAGTACTTTTAGTCAATTCGCATTATGGCGACAAAAGATACCCTTGGCGCTATTTGCATTTACGTGTGTTGCCATCAATCGGTGTGTTTTTATTTTGCAGTATTTAATAAGTGCTTTCATAAAAAATTGTGCCTTGTCATAATTTATAGAGCTTTTAATACTAACATAGTAATTATCATGATGGTAATCATTCTGTATCTTCATTGTTCTCATGAGTAGAACAATTTCTAAAATTTTAATTAATGAAAACAACGAACACAAAGCATTATGTATAGTAACTATACAAATATGAAACCACAAATAAAGGGTGTTTTAACGAAAGACGTGAATTGTTTGCTTATTTACGTGTTGCGTTGGTCGAATTCTAATCAAAATCATACAGATAATATAGAAATGTTTCTAAGGACCTATTTTTGTTAGACAAACATCTCAAATAACTTTCAGGAACAGTTTTCTTTCCACATGAATTATAGACCAGTCCCATAATGCCAATGGCACATGTAAACAGCTAACTGTAATTAATTTACGTCGGATTGGAGCACAACGGGCTATTGGCGACAGTCCAGGATCAATCCCGAACGGAAAGACCCTAAGACAACGAATCGTTTGTGAACCAAGGTCAGATGACGAGACCTGAACACCTAAACTGACACTCCACTCTCCAAACCTCCACATCAACGTTAGGTTTATCGAGGCCACGGCAGATTGGACGTGTACCAGCCCCAGTGAATACAGCGATCTTTGGCTGGACCGAGTGCGAAACAGCCATTTGTTTAGTAGTATGCATTGGCCACATCTTTAAATAAATTTTACAAAGCAACGATAGATGGCAGCACAAGTTAATACAAATGGTGGCGAGGATGTATTTTTCGTCGCCAAAACAGTCGCCAAGACACCGAGAAATACGAGATTTTGTCTTAATCTCAATGCAAATTGAATTGTGAAGCATTTTTAAACTCCCCTCTAAATGTTAGTTGTGGATGTCAGTTTACAACATTGTGATGTTTTGTGATTGTTGTAAGTCTTGTTAACACCTTTTTCGTCTTTTGCAACTAATATTCACAAAATTTAAAGAATTGGATATACTAACATCAAATTAACTTTGATTTCTTAAATTAATGCCTGCTTTGTGTCATGCATGTATAATTGTTCTACTAAATCGTTGATTATTTTATTTTAGAAAAGTATAAAATTTATGTTACCTTTACTGGTCTAGTGTAGATTCGATAATGGAAAACAAAAAATATGTATATTATTGATTTTTCTTCATTCTGATTTATAAAAAAAGGTTAAATATGGATAGTCAATATTCTCTCACAGTTAGGAGATGTTATGAAAAATATCAAGTGATCAAAAAAAGTTATTAAAGTAACAGCCAAGCCACTTAAACTATATTGAATTTTACATTTCATCGAATGGAAGAACAGAAACTAAATTTATTTTTGAATATCACTCAAAGATTAATCCCACAAAGTAGACGTCATCTGACCGAGGTTCGGAATGACGGATAGGTTGTCCTCGGATCTTTCCCTTCGGGGTTGATCCCGGGTCGTTCCCAATAGCCCTTTGAGTTGATCCTATGCGACGTTAATTAACTACATACAAACGAAAAATAGAGATGACTTTTATTCCAATAGCAGTGTTGAAAATTAACAGTTCGAGTCCTTTATCGAAAATATCAACAGTGATGAATAAAGCAGTCAACCGACTTCAATTCAATTTATTTTTAAACTTAAAAAAGTACTATTTACATGAAATATTTTTGTACATGTTTCAAATTGAAAAACTATTTCTTTAAGAGTGAAACAGATTCAATCGCTTCATGTTAATTTTCAGTTAATAATAGCATTGAAATTAAATAAACTAAAAATAACCGTAAAAGTGTTATACATATCGGATTGCAAAACAACTGTTTTCGCGAAATGACAATAGCAGATAAGATAACTGGTATTAATAATCCGTGATAACATTTAAGGATGCTGCTATTACTGAGCACTGTGCTGTCAATGATAGCTAAAAAAAGCTGTTAACAAATTAAATTCGATTTAATTTTTGGATTAAAAAATTTTTAAAATCATATTTTGTTAAAAGTTCAAATCAGTTTTTCAATCATTGTTAGCTAATTCCAACGGTTGATATGTCTGAGTTCATACAGTTAATGATAACCGTTAAATTTAGTTCCTAACTGCTAAAGCGGCGATTACACCGGATTTGCACATCTTCTCTCCCTTCAAACATCGAAGCGATTCCGAGAAAGGCGGCATTCATTGGATCGTCAAGACCTCGAGTTTGCAGAGCCAAATTTGTTTTCCAACCAGGAATCGGTGAAGATCAAAGGGTCGCAACTTTTGTGAGAGATTTCTCCGAGACGATTGCTTGACTCTAACCGCTCCCCTCTGTCCTTCGGCTCTCCATGGTCACTCACGCCGTCTTTTGTTCGCTCTCTGTGATATTTGCCCTCATCGCTTGCCTCGACCCCATCTCCCGCCAAACTGTCAGCGAGTGAACTATTCGATTCAAATGGCGTGTACGAAAGAGCTGGTAATAACATTAATAGAACTATTTAGAGAGAGAGAGCCTGCTACACCCGAGTTCAAAGACAAAAACAAAAAGAATAACGCCTGGAGTGAAATGGGTGAGGAACTCGACATCTTTCTGAAAGGTAATCACTCTTCTCTACAAAGGGGTGAGAAGAGTGTGCTCGAAGGCCTGCCAATAAAGTCCACAAAGCGTTTACTCCGGTCGAAAAAAGGTACGAAAAGGTGTCAGCATAAGGAAACGTAAAACGTCCTCTCCACAAAAAGGGGAGATAAATGTATTTGCAACTCTGGTGTAAACGCGGCTTAAAAAAGCTGTTCCCGTCAACTCTTTTCATCGCGGAATAGCAATAACACCTATCTGAAAATAGCAGTTTTGTGTCAGCAAAATGCATGGCTCTAAATGTTGCAGGTACTGGCACGGCCACCATCAAGATCAAGGACATCAACGACATGCCCCCCGAGTTCACCAAGAAGGAGTGGCAGGTGGAGGTGGACGAGACGGAAGGTGACAACATCCCGGAAACACCCATCCTCGTGGTGTCAGTCAACGACGGCGACCTCCTGGAGACGAACAGGTTCAGCTACAAGGTGATCGACAACGCCTTCGGCGCCGACAAGTTCACGATGGTCACCAACTCGGACGGCACGGGATCGCTCAAGATTGCAAAGGTACTGCTATTTTAATCTTGGACATGGCCGAATCTGTTTATGTTATTGAGGGGGAAAAACCTCGATCAATCAAGTGCTGCGGTCACTTGCGGTGACAACATTCGCCTTCAAACCAAATCTTGATGGGATCAACATCCCAAAATTGGCTTGATGACGATAGGACTCGTCATTAGCAAAATGGGTTGGATCGTTAAACCTCCTGGTGGTTATCTCGATGATGTATCTCATCAAGAACACAATCATTAGTAAAACTAATCCGATCTTGATGAGCTATATCTCGCCATTCGGAGAAAACTAACCAGATCTTGATGGGCTATATCTTGCCATTAAGATGAAATTAACCAGATCTTGATGGGCTATATCTCGCCATTAGAACTAACCACATCTTGCTGGGCTATATCTCGCCATTAGGAGAAAACTAACCACTTCTTAATGAGCGAGATATCTCCTTAAAACCACTTGGACGATCAATTTATATCGCCGTCCTTGTAACTGAACTTCGGATCCTATAACAATAACGTTGAATGTAATTTGTTTCAGCCCCTGGACTTCGAGGACCTCCAGCAGCGCTTCGGCTTTAACATCACCATCCAGGTGAGCGACCACGGTGGCGAGTCGTCGGAACCCTACCACGTAGACTACGCCAAGGTGCGAGTCCGGCTGAGAGACATCAACGACAACAAGCCTGAGTTCGAGAAGCCCAACATAGAAGTCATCGTCAAAGAGGACGCGGACATAGGCACGAGCCTCGCCACCTTCCGAGCAACAGATGCGGACCAGGGAGGAAAGTCCAGGGTCAGGTACTAGACACTGTTAAAACAAGGAACTCGCAATGCCCTGTTCCACCTTAAGAGTATACCATTATGTCTACGGTTGTTAATTTTTTTTCGCTTGATTTTGGGTTGACCTATCGCTGTTCTGTCATTTTTTTGTGGTACGAGTATTATGTCCTTGAAAAGTCTTTTTCAGGGGACTCTCCTCCTCACGGACCCGGATATACAGGAGTTATATTTTCTTTTCCCACGGGGCTTACAAATCTCAGTAAACAAGGGGATCGCTTTCCCGCTTGATATCCAATTTCACCCCTATTCAGTTCCCCCTTTCACGACTTTTCCTACTTGACGGTGTCTTGTGTTTGGCCCAACAGGGTCCTTGTGCCGTGAAACGACAAAACCAACCTATTGTGGTGGCTTCACACCAACGGCGACTAAAACAAAAAACATGTCTCTCCGCTATTGCGCATGCGTATCACAAACACATTTTGTTTCTACCAGTTTGTCGCTGCGCTTTCAAGTCTTGGAGGAAGTTCTTCTTTTGTCTCTGTCGCCATGCCGACAGTCAATCAGAATAAAGATGTTTTTCATCCACTGCTTTCTTTCCTCACCAGTCCGAAGCTTTATAAACAATCGTCTTCGCTGGAAAAGGCGTTTTTTTAAAACGTTGACGGGATCTGCAGAATCAGAAGCGTAAATAAATGTTTTGCTTTAGAAAAAGAAGATTGTGCGCATGTGCAAATAAATTGCTATCGTTAGTGGTGTGAAGGTTTTGTCGCCTGTCTCTGTTGCTGTGGAGCCAGCATCTGTTCTGTGTTTGTCGGAGCATTGACAAACAAAACCCTTATACCATTAAACCCCCAAAGCAACCCACCAGTAACGAAAAGCAAACATTGATACTGCGACTACAACACAGTCCTAGTCTCTAAAGTCACTGTCAAATTTTCATCTAAACACACATTTATAAAGCATGGGATATTCTCCTCAAACATGAATCAAAGAATGGACTCGGCCGAGAAAGCTCTAAATAACGCACCATCCGACGCATCTGATTGGATGAAACTGTCGGCCTATCGGGAACCAGAGTCGCCATTAACCTCCGGGACCTACTTTGTTTTTGCTTCCCCCAAATCCGTCAAGTTTACGAAAAGTTTAATTTTTCTATTTGTATGCAATGTCCGCACATTTCGGGAAAGGCTCCTGAATAAAAATGAGACAGGAAAAACATAAAGTATTCTCCCAAATTTTTCCTGTTCTTTCTTCTTTCGTTGGTTGAGTTCCATTCGCAGCTCTTCATGCTCCATCGAACGTCTGGGAAGGGTAGTCTTAAGCCCCCTTTGCAATCGGCTGATCGTAAAAGCGTTTTGCGTCGTGGTTAAATTTTTAATTGATGTTGAGAGTAGGAATTGGAAGCGGACATGCTCGAGAGTTCCAATCGATTCATTTCTGCGTCGAGATCTTGTGCTCGTGATGGTTAGATTTTAAACCTCAGCGCTGTCTAGAAGACTTTGCCTAGAAGCCAACGACGACAGCAACAGAGACATTTTGTCGCCTGTCTCTTGCTGTTAAAAAGCCTTCACACCGCTATCGACAGCAATTTATTTGCGCATGCGCATCATCTTCTTTATCGAAAGCAAAATATTTATTTCCGATTCTGGAAGATGGCTGACAGATCGCGTCTGCATAGAATAAATCTCCTTTTACAGCGAAGACGATTCCTTTTAAAGCTTCTGGCTGATGAGGAAAGAAAGCAATGGGTGTAAAACATCAACCGAAATCCAATTAGGCTTTATTCTGATTGACTGTCAGCATGGCGACAGAGAAAAGTTGAACTTCCTCCAAGACTTGAAAGCGCAGCGACAAACCGGGAGAAACAAAATGTGTTTGTAATACGCATGCGCAATAACGAAGAGACATGTTTTTTTGTCTTTGTCGTCAAACATCTGGTTTAACTGTCGTTTCGTATCTCACTTTGCGTAAATAAAGATTACATGTCCTATTAGTTTTGAGCATCCTGATGGTTGAAACTCGGTTCAGCCAAAGACCGTCGTGTACACGAGATCACGTTAAATCTGTAGCGACCTAAAAGTCCCCACTTTGGAGTGGCAGTTTGCAGAGTGGGGTACCAGCTCGGGTGTCGACCTCGTCATCTAACAGTGGTTCAAAACGAAGGGGTGTTGTCCCTGGATCTTTCAACTCGGGATGGATTCCTTATCGTCGCCAATATCCTGTTGCTTTGCTCCATTGTGTAACGTTAATAAACCTTTACTCTTAGATTTTTTCAATCGTCTACAGGAACGGCTTTTCTCCTGATTCTCCAAGCCCCCTTACCTAACGATAGGGCCGTGAGTGGCATTTACGACCGACGCTTTCCTTTCATAGTATCGTTTGGCGTGAGAACACCTGACGATCATCTGCTGCTATGGGTTAACACCTCGCGGTCGGCAGGGTAGGCAAACAAACAAAAGAAGGGATCCTCTAGAAGGTTAGTCGCTGACAGCTCGTAAAGGGTGATCGATGCCAGCGGTCACTTTAAAGGGTGATAACAGTCACCGCTACCATGCCGCTGGTGTTAGCGATATTTTAGTGTTAACAAAAGTCAATCTGGCGCATCTTAAAGGTTACATCTGGACCGTCACTCCAGTTCGACGTGAATTGTAAACCGGTTTCAATTTTTTCTCGTGGTTCCAAAAAATGACAGTAGGAGCGATGAAATTTGTATGGCTATTTATAAAAGGAAATTTTTGTGGATGAATAGTTACAAGAGACGAAACATTTCTCACCAAATATATCTTTCAATTTAACTCACCCAAAAGAAAATTACTCGAGTGTAATGGACCCCTTTTCAGTTGAGCAAATTAAACACAATGGTGTTTTCAAAACTTCAAACAAAAATATTTCCAATTATCCTCCACTATGTGCCCACCAAAAGAAAGAAATCCACTACCGCTGAATCCGAACCTGTATTTAAGGCTCATTTAAGTTTCAAAAAATGAATTCTATTCTCTCTATACATCAGCTTCCATACCTGCCAAACGAACAAGCGAAAAAAAAAAACCCCAAAACGCTTAAAATTGAAAGTGGCCTTATCCCAGCCTTCAGCTCTAATGCCCTCAACGGCTATTAACTTTACTTTTCCCCTTTTCGAGAGCGGTCTCTTAAAAAAAAGAATACTCAACAGCCACAACAAATGTAGACAGAAAAAAAAGACCCCGAATCTGATACATTATTTCGGCCATCAGTTTAAGAGACGCCATTTTTTTCGGCTGATACTTTCGTGTTTTGTGCATTTTTCTTTGTTCTTCGCGTTCATTGTCTTTTTTCGATTATTCATTCGATTCTTTTTTTCTCCGCATCGATTCGCAGCTACACCATAGATCGGTCTTCTGACAAGAAGAGGCAGTTCCGGATCGACCAGAACGGAGTCGTTAGGATACAAAGGACGTTGGACAGGGAAGAGACGCCGAGGCATCAAGTGAAGATCCTGGCCATCGACGACGGTGAGTGGTTCAAAAAAGATACAAAAGAAGTATTTAAGAATTCGGGTCGTTAAGGGGTTTGTTTGGTTGCTCTATGATGGGACATTTAACACGTGCTAATGGTTTTGGGTTCCACAGAACAAAAGAGCTGCAGAAGAAAGTTATGGGTGGGTTGTTAAATATCGCATTAACAGCAGCTGTCCTAAAGGAATTATTCAAATTAACTTCCACTGAATTCAGTTGATTTGAGTCAGGAGCGATGTGACCTGATTGAAAGATGCCGTATGTCACAAAGCAGTGTGGGAAAGGTCATCGTGGCTCCGTGGGCACGCCCACTGTTCTACCAACCTGCGCACGCAGGTTCGATTCCTCTCTGGGGGTTATCAGTCTTGTGTTAGGCGCAGCATGGTCAAATATGGCCAGTGCGGCGTAAAACCCTAATCCAACTGAGCTAGACACTCGATTTCGTCTTCCTCGTGTGGAAGATTGGACAGTAGGGTGTCATCTCATGTGTTGAACCTCGTCATCTGACCGATGTTCGAACTTACGAGGTGTTGTCCTCGATCTTTCCCTTCGGGATGGATCCCGGTTGTGTTGCTACAGTACGACGTTAATCCAATCACCTACTAAAAGATGTTTTGGGTTTCAGTTGATTTAGATTGTGTATCAGGGTTGCTTTTGCGACTAAAAGGCAACTATTTCCGACTGTTTTCAACCTTGGGCGACTATGGCGACTTCTTTCGTCCTAAACGTGCTTAAAAGTGACTATTTAAAAAAATGACGACTTTTTAAAGTTCTAACGACTATTTAAAATTTTTTGCGTTAAATCCATTTTTAAATAACTTTGATAACAAAAATAACCACAGTGATTTGGAAGGTCACAAGCGCGAAATTGCGTCCAATCCGAGATATCAAGAAATGATTTCACTATACATTTTCTTGACTAAATATTTATATAAGTTAACAGCATTCAAGTGTTTGTTTTAATTGTACTTTTTATTCACGACAGTTTTTTTAAAAGGTGGACAAAAATATTGATTTTTTTATTATTATAAGGTTATAAGGGTTGATTTTGTAAAGGTTAATGAACTAAAGAAATAAGTTCAATTTTATTGAAGGTAAAAAAGGTTGGGCTTAAGAAATCAATGTTCTGTTTATTTATAAACTTATACTTAGCATTGTCAAGCTACGCTTCAAAATTTTCTGTACGACATATGAATGTCCTAGTCTCTTTTTCTGAGTTAGTATATAAGAATAACAGAAAAGACTACTAAATTAACGCCAGGAGAAGACTATTTTCACTACTGCTTTCAACTTTTCAGGCTACTAATGCAACTATTTAAATGTATAGTTATGATTGCTACCCTGAGTAACGATGATCATGATTAACAATTTTGGTAGTTGTCTTGGTTCAGTATCTTGCCACTAGCAAACCCAACCCGATCGTGATGAATCCTATATCTCGTCTTAAAGAAATCGGACTCCGTCTTGATTATAAAATTGCCAATATACATCTTGATGAATAGATATCTCGTTAATAGTAAAATCGGTCAGACACTTCTAGACAAACTTCTCAAACGCATCCAGAATGATAGAAATAAATAATTGCACCCCTCACTTTAAGGAAGGCCTCGTTGGTAATGGTAATGGTAATTTTAGTTAACGTCGTACTAGAGCAACACAACGGGCTTTTGACGACGGTCCGGGATCAGTCCCTTGAGGGAAAGATCCGAGGACAACACCTCGTAATTTTGAACCACGGTCAGATGACGAAGCAACACCTGAGCTGGCACCCCACTCTCCAAACTTCCACGCCAACCCAACGTGAAAGGAAAACCTCGAAATAGATTTTTTAATACAATTGCACCTTGTGCACCTAAGTTTTTAAATTAGGTGCACAGATCATATTTTAGGTGTACATTTAAAAAAACGTCATGTAAGAGAAGTAATGTAATGTAAACTACTTTATTACTTGGGTATGTTTAGATAGTTAGTAGTAGATAGTAAATAAACATGTTTAAACAATTTTTTTTACCTGCAAAATTATTACTTACAAATATTCAGTCATCATCAGACATTCAAAAAACACATAAAAAATAAACGAGTACATTATATCTTAAGCAGCTAAAATCTAAACTTAAATTATGAAAATATTTGTTTACGATACACAGTCCCCCAGACAATTCTGAAGAATTCATACGGCTTTACACTTTATTGAAACACGAGGTGTTTACAGAAATACGGGATGCCTATCGCTCGCGGGTGGTCAAGTGATCTAAATTCTTCGGCTGCCGTGACAGTCGCTTCAAAAGCGCCATCTGTAAAAGGTTTCGATCATCGGAAAGTTCTGGTGGCATTGGCACAAGTAAACCTTTCTCCTGTATAAACCCGTTATGGCTCAGCCATTTTGTTTTTGCATAGTCTGTATTCAGAAATTTTACTTTCGTTCCTATACAGCGAGAGAGGTCGATACTAATATTTTGTTCGAACATCAAAATAACATAAAACACATTCCCCCTCCTTTTTTTTTAACGTTAGGTGAACTGCGTGCACCTGGCGGGGAAAAAATTAGGTGCACAATTTTATTTTCATGTACACAGAGCACCTGTGCACCCGGGTATTTCGAGCTCTGCTTTAAGGAGTACCAACCGGAGGGTTGGAAGTTCGAAACCAGGCCTAACCTAAATACCGTAGTGTTCGAGGGGGGCTAGTGCACGGGAAATCTGTCGTATCCTCAAATATCCTCGCGTGGTGTGGAAGTTTGGAAAATTGAGGTGCCATCTAATTCGAAATGGTTCTCGGATCTTGGAGATAGATCCCGGACCGTGATCAATAGTCCGTTATGTTGGTCTCCGCGCGACGTTAAATTGAGCTACCTGCCTTCCAGGCCAGCGAAAGTAAATTATTGTACTTAAACCATTTTCCCTCCAGACGGCGAAGTTGATTTGCATTTAATATCAAACCTAATACTCCCCCGCTCGTATTCGAAACGAAAGTAGCTCTTGAATGGGGGAAGCTATAACTCTCCCACCATTAGCAATTACTTTCGCTAATTACTCATTAAACAGTGCCGCAATAAACTATTCGAGGCATCGGTTTATGGGGGGTACATGGGACGGAGACACTTGTTTTCCGGAACTAATTATGGTTAGATTTATAGTTAGGCGGTGTTTTCGTTTGGGGATGTGGAAATTAATTCGAGTTTTGAGCGATGGGTCCGGTCCCTCTAATGACAGGTGGGAAGTATGTCCTAATCTGCCCAATGGAGATTTTTGATTCATTGCAATTTAAATGGCTTTCAGAGCTTGAAGAGCAATCCATTTTATTGAGGTGACAGATAGGGCGATGATGAAGATGCAGCATTTCGTTAAGGGACTCCTTTGCTTTACCCGGAGTGACTGATGTTCATGTGTTTATTTCTGTTCGTTTAGGTAAATTTAATACACTTAATACTAAATTCACCGAAAAGAAATTCTTCAAAATTCTCTCACCAAAGAAAATTTTCTTTAATTTCACCGAAGGACAACGAAAATTGAGGCCCTTATTTTGAAACACCTATTTATCTCTATCAGACCGTGGTCAAATATGACGTGGTTTTGTCCTCGGATCTTTGCCTTCGTGTTTGACCCCCGAGTGTCGCCAATAGTCCTTACTCCAGTTCGAAAATTTACGTTATGTTATGAGGGTTATTAAAATACCTGCGTACCTTCTCTTAGTTAATTTTCCCTTGCATATATTTTTCTTATTTAAATATTTAAAAATGTATACAAACAATATTTTTTGGACTTCTATGCTACTATTTTTAAGGGATATAATTTTCCAAGGGACACCCGACTACCATGAAAGAAAAAAAAATCGGAATCTGTGTTTTCTAGATTGTTATGAACGCTTATTTTAAGAAATTATTCAGTTTTTTTAAACTTTAAAATTGAGATTTTTTGGCGAGATGTTTCATGCTTTAGTGGCGCATTTTATGTTTTATCCGATTCATTTTGTTGCTTGTTTGGGTTCAAGAAGAGTCTTTTTTGCTATTATTTTTAAGAATTCATGCTACTGTTTTTAAGAATTTAAGCTACAAATTATACTTTTTTCAAGAATTTATGTTCTAATGCTATTGTTTTTAAGAATTTAAGCTACTATTTTTAAGAATTTAAACACCTAATGGTACTATTTTTAAGAATTTAAGCTACTATTTCACAAAAACTGTGCCTTCACATGCAACGACCTTCTTGACGCGGCGACAACTGTACCAGTGTGTGTGTGTGTTTCAGGTACGCCTCCCCGCACTGCTACCGCCACGCTGACGGTGGTTGTGAGCGACATCAACGATAACGCGCCCCGCTTCCTGCGCGACTACCGGCCGGTTATCATGGAGCACTCGCCGCCCCAGAAGGTGGAGGAGATACTGGCCACCGACGACGATGACCGCTCCAAGGGCAACGGACCGCCCTTCACCTTCCGCATGGACCCCAACGCACCGGACATCATCAAGCAGTTCTTCGACGTCCAGCACGACCCAAGTGAGTGCCCATTCGACCCAACTGACGACTCATTCTCTTCAGGGCACTTTTTATCTCGACGGAATGAGCTCGTCGGTAGCAAAATGGATGACATCCCCTTTTTTCCGAAAACACTTTTCTTTTTTAACATTTACGCTGCGGCAGGTAGTTACCACTCAATTTTCGTTTACACCAGTGGCATGTGTACGGTGGATGTTATCCCGCTTTTAGGTGACCACTGACATCGATCACACTTTACGAGCTGTCAGCGACTGACCTTCCAGAGGGTCCCTCCTTTTGTTCCGTACCCTACCCTGTCGACCAAAAGGTGTGGACACTTTGGGGGTAAGGAAGATCGCTCCGGTGATATCTCTTCTCACGTCAAACGATACGCCACACAATACTATGAAAGGAAAGCGTCAGTCGCAAATGCCACTCAAGGCTCTTTCGCTCAAGTTAGGTAAAGTGGTTTGGACATGTAGGCGAAAGAGCCGTTCCTGGAGACGATTCAACAAATCTAATGTGGTGCCGCAGCGTAATCTAATGCGAAATGTGGTGCCGCAGCGTAAAGGTTAATGTAACCACCCATGCTGGGGGTTTATCTTCGGATCAAAAACTACCCTGCAGATATCCTTCACGAACACGAGGTACCTTAGTGATCTATTCTTTTCTCATGGGGTTTACTACGTCTGGTAAACCCCATCCTTTATTTCCACACTTGACACTGTCTACCTTGTGGTTGGCTCAGCTTGGTCAAATATGGCCCTTGAGCCATTAAAACCTTTACCATCCTACTCTATCTGTTCAAAGAGGCAATCTACTGTGGTGGGTGTATTACCAGGGTCATCCAGAAAGTAAGTTTCCCACATCGCCAAAAAATGGCGATGCAAAAGGCTCGAAACGAGAAGGCACGAGTCGGGTAGGTTGTGGCTATCGTATGCGGCAGTTATAACTTCCCTTTTATGGACGTCGTTGTAGCGCGCGAAGATTCGGCTCTCCTTTCCTCTCCCGCCGACTGCGAGTCGAGCTCCGGGATCAAGTTTCTGAACGCACAGAAGGTAGCGCCGATCGAAATCCATCGTCAATTGTGTTTAGTGTATGGACCGAATGGGATAAGGAAGCAGATGGGATTTTACCGAAGGTAGGCAAAATGTGACAACTGTGACGCTCTGACTCCATTCCCAGGTGGCAGACTTCTATGACACTGGACTACAAAAACTTAATCACACGCTATGACAAGTGTTACGATTCCGATGGTTATTAGGTTGAGAAGTAGCTGAAATAGTGCTGTATCGTTTGCAATAAATCTTTCTAGGTAATTATATACTTTGTTTTCTTTTTACGGGCCGTGGGAAACTTACTTTCTGGATGACCTGATACATCTAACATCGCAGCAGAAATTAGGAGATGAATCTGTAAAATGTATAGCATCGTCGTCACTCTGAAGGCTATCGGAAAAGGTTGGCCGGCCGCATATTCGGCCACCACATTGAAGCACCCCCCAGTCGTGAATATCATTTGGAAGGGTTGAGTTGCTCGCTGGCGCGTTACAGCTTTGGCTTCGCTGATTAACTGAATGTTCCAACCCCTTTATTTAAATACTAGCAAAATACCCGACCTTACTCGGTCTGAATTGGTTTACTCTAGATTGAAGAGATAATCAAAATATATAATGATTTACGTTTTTTGTAGAATAAAAATTTATTTTGACACCTTTCACCATCTTTATATTTTCTACAACTTACTTTGGACACAAATCCTACACATGAATATTCATTCATGTAATACATTTCACATACATCGCACAATTGCTGTATGACAAAGCTACAAAATGACGAAAGTGATACTAAGGTTACTACTATAAAAGACGATTTTGGGGGAGATTTGGAATTCCCTTTCTTAAGTTCTTTTCATGTTCAACTCAATTAATTAAAAATTCGATTTACGGCGAGTGCTCTCGCACGCATAGTCAACAAAACAATATTTTTTTTACTTGTGGCACTCTTGCCTCCGGTATGCGACATTGTGAAATTTTGCAATCTTCTCCTGTTATTATTACAACGAATGTTGGAAAAAGTTCTAGTTCGGATTTTTAAACATTATTATTCTTTCACTAACGGCATTATTCTTTCAATAATGGCATAATTACACTTAAAATTTATTGAAAATTTATACTGACTTAACCTAACATTTTAAAGTCTAAAACTTTGTGGTGCTGTTGCGTGTGATGAGAAGGAAAACACATTTATTAAAATAATAAATATTTAAAATAGGAAACAGTGAAATAGAACAAAATAAAAGATGTCGGAAAAAATTGTTGTAAATATATTAATTTGTGATTTATGTTTATCTCTTGATCTCGCACAGTTGCCACAATTTACAACTAAAAGTGCACAAAATTTAGAAATGTGAAATTAATTCAGAGCGAAAGAAACAGATAATATCACTCCTCACGCGATCTTGTTCATTCTGGTTTCGTTGAAAAACATCGTCTGTCTCAAATATTCCGAAATCGTTTTCATTGCGCAAAGAACAAAAATAAGACTCGCAATAAATGAAGTATCAAAGCTGAAATTCCATTAAAAAATATAATTTTTTGAAGAATAATTACTTTTTCAGCAGTACTGGTAAAATAATCGAAGTAAGCGTAATATTCAATAGACATTCCAATTTTTCCGAAACTACGAAATTATGGTTGATTTAAGTATACTTACTCAGGTGTTTTAGCATGAAACTCATCTAAATATTCCAATAAAGACATGTTTAATATTGCATTCACTAAACTAATAGATAATGTATAAAATAAAATACACTGTAATCAAATATCTGGAATACAATTCAAGTGATGCGTGCACAAACACACAAACACAAAATCGAGCATAGAAAAGAAAGACGGACAGACAGACATTCGCAACCAATTCCACTCACTAAATGAAGATAAGTACTCACTGTATGCAAATTTTCATGAAAATATCTTAAACCGTGTGGACGTGTATAGGGCACAACAGACAGACGGACAGACAGACAGACGCCAAACGAGAAAAAGGCGGATTCTGCATCAGAAGGGTCTAAAACGGATAGAAAACTTGAAATGGGTCGAAAATATTGAATGTACAAACAAACACTCCATTCTTATTTATATAGATAATTCAGTTTATGAACTCTCGTTTTCTGTTTCAATGATGAGATAAACTGCTTCGTAGTGGGTGCTGTATAAGTGTTATGTCCAGTCTAGTTCAGGTAAAGGTTGCCCCGCGAGACAATAATATTCAAAAAGGAATAAAATATGCCAAACTTATTTTCTCAATATGAATTTTCGTGAAATGGCGATGTTCATGACAGGGTCCTTATCTAAAGAAGAACACGTCGACCTGGAGGGATCGAATGATTGTTTTGTCAAATTATGACATGTGTCGCCAGTGAATCGCATAATAGTTTTGTCGTGCCGCTTCGTTTCTAATGGGGCTCAAATCACAGCAAAAAATCTGCAAACTACACTAACAAGGCGTTCTCCAAAGCACTCTAAGGCCCGGTGCATACATCAGGTTTTTCAACGTGCGGCGCCGCTACCGCAACGCTAGTGCGGTCTGAGATACATTAGATCCAATGGAGTAGTGCACGCATGCCTCCGGCTCCGCAGAGGCGACGCACGACCAACTTGCGTGCAATTTGTACAGCACTTCCCCACAGCGCCGCAACTCGCCGCACACGCTTCTCCGGTCTGAAGTACCTTGTTTTCATAAATAAATGGAATATAAATAATAATCAATAAATGCTTGTATTCAATAACGGTTATTTTGTTTCAAAATATACTTTTCTTTACACCAAGTTAGGGAAATAAACACGTTTTCTTCGATAGAATATGTATCGCAAATGGCGCGACATGAGTACTTGCGTCATTTCACGGTTATGTGTGCATAGTTGGGATTCGGTGCCGCAGCGGCGCCGCAAGTTGATAAACCGGATGTGTGCCACCGGGCCTAAAAGAGAAAGTGTCTCATTTTCTTTACTTCCGATGATTTATTTCCAAAATTTCTTACGTAAGTCCACAGCACTTCAGCATGTTCATAATGTGTTTAATGTTCATAATCATGTTCATAGATAATATTATGAGGCGTTGTCCTCGGATGGATCCCTGACCATCACCGATAGCCTCTAGTGCGACGTTAATTAAAATACCTCCCTTATTAGTAGTGTGTAGGTAGTAACCTAGGCGATATAGGTTGTGTGTATTTGCCGTGAGTGAACGTTGTGTGTGTTTCAGCGGGTGCCAACGGCGACGGCATGGCCATCGTGACGTCCAAGGAGCGCTTCGACCGCGAGCAGCAGAAGGAGTACCTGGTGCCCATCGTCATCAAGGACAGCGGCACGCCCTCCATGACGGGCACCTCCACCCTCACCGTCATCATAGGAGACGTCAACGACAACAGGATGCACCCGGGTTCCAAGAGTATCTTCGTCTACAACTTCAAAGGTAACAACACTGTCTCTAACTCAGTCTCTGTGTGCACACATTAATGAACAGTTGGTGGACGGGGAAATGGACGTTTTTGTAATGGGTAGTACGGGTGGTTACAATAGGTTAATGGGTACCGTGTTATACGAAACTTAAAAGTCCCACACATTGTATTACGTACTGTACTACATGGGAATCGTGTAATAGTACACTCGTGCTGTATGGAAACCGTGTTAACCAAAACTCAGAGGTCATATATATTTGATAATGCGTACCGTGTCATATGGAAACCAAATGCCTGTTATGTGTAACATGGAAACCACAATTTTCATGAAAATATATTTAACTGTGTAGACGTCTATAGGGCACACACATACAGATAGACAACTGAACAGACATACCAGACAGACAGACGCGTAAGAGACGGATATGTCATCCGATGGGTCCAAAACGGATAGAAAACTTGAAAATATTCAATGTACAAACAAAATTCTTATTTATATAAATTATCATAGGTATTGTAAACCGTGCAATATGGATAACCTAGGCATGTTATATGAGGGATACCGCAATTTTGGTACCGTGTTATAGAGAATACGTGTTATATAAGTACCGTGCTATACGAGGGTTACCAGTACTTTTAGGGGAGGGGTCGCACAAGGTCGCCGACCCCCTCCACTCGTAGCCTACACGTGTAAGTATAGTTGCAATGGATAAATGGAGTGTTGAGCATCGTGTTTGCCGTGGAGAAATTGATTCGAAATTCCGAGTCTATGGTTGCTACTCGGCGTGCCTTCCGTCGTTACTTTAACCTCAGTGTACGGGATGTGCTTCCTTCTCGTAATACAATTTTGAGGTGGCTGAATGATTTTCGCACTCATGGTAATGTGAAAATGAACAAAACAACTGGCCCTCGTCGAACGGTAGTCACACCAGGAAATGTTGATCGTGCAAGAGCATCTGTTATTCAGAGTCCAAGCCGGTCAAACGAGTCAAAAGTTTACGTCGACACACCACGAACCCTCTCCGATTTGAAGAATGCCATCAGAAATGAAATTGCGGCAATACCGGACGATAGGGTGCAGCGAGTGATGACGAAATTCAAGGACCGCCTTGACTAATGCATTGCCAGAAAAGTCGTCATTTGACGTTATTTTACGCACTTGATTTTTTCCCCCTCCTGTGTTAATAAAATTTACCGAGTTACCCGTACACCACCCTGTATTATGGAAGAGTTGCTCCGTCCTTTGGTTTTTGGTGTAGTGTAGGCAAGTTCTCATCATTTTAAACAGTTTTAATTGAGATTTAGCAATTCACACAGATGGAGTCATATACAAAGGAAATTAAAATTGGGTAATTTTCAGTTCCTGCAAACTACATCTTCATCTTACATCTACATTCTTCGATTCTTCTCCTTCTTTTGCGTAGTTGAATTCGCCTCAAGCACTGGCTGAATCATCATTGGTTGATTTCATTCAATGACTGATCTGCTGACAGAGATTTCGTTGTTGCTAAGGTGTCGATTTAGTAGATGATGTAATAATGACTCTTCTTGCGTATTACTTACTTTACAAGGCTGATTTAAGAGTATTTCGGATTGCGTATTTTGTTATTCATATACAGTAGAACCTCATTATAACGGTCTCATAGGGGCTGATGGTTGTTCGTTTTAGTGAAAGTCCTGTTTATAACAAATAATTCTTATAGGGGTGTAATGCAACTGGGTGTACATCAATGAAAGTTCAGTAGTTAGCTATAAAAAGTGTTTATTATATATCAAACAAAAAAAAAGCCTTCAACACAGGTTAAATTGAAAAAGTTGCGTACGTATACACTGCTATTATCTTTAGAAGAAGAAGGTTGTTGAAGTATTGATTGCTTACATTCATTAGTTTGAAAAAACAATTTATATTCTGCTGGGTATGATCACTGCTCATTTGTTCAGTTAATGACTAACGGAGGTGCCGTAAGTGTTCATTAAAAGCAAACACATTTTCATTTGCCGATTGTTCCATTGTTGCCATTGAGTAACAAAATTTAAAAGGTCTTTCACTTCGCTTACTATCTGTTATAATAAGGTCCGTTACAATGCGGTTCTACTGTATACACTACCCTACAATAAGCAAGATGTGATGGTATAAGGGAGAGACGACATACTTTAATAAGCGAATGGTCAGAAGGGATGACACTATCAACCCTTCTGGGCATACTTTCAATAAGGTTCTGATACACAGCTATGAGTATTTGTGTCCATTCCTGCTGCAAGAATGTCTCCAGCTCAGCTGTAGATTTCGGACATGGTTCCCTGATCCGTAAGCTTTGCTCTAAATCGTCCCACAAATGTTCTATAGTGTTTACTAGGTCGGGACTCTGAGCCGGACAGGGAAGACATTTTACATACATATCTTGATACCACTGCTTGATAGAGGCTGCAACAGGACATGACACTGTCGTCCTGGAAGTAACATTCGTCTATTCCATAAAATTGCCAGAGCGTAGGAAGAACCTGATTACCCAAAATGTTCATGTAGGCGTCGCGTTCAATTTACCAGGAACAGCATGCAAAAGTCCTAGGCCAAAACACCCAGTTTTTATGCAAATCCTCTGGCGTCTGTTCCATTATTGTGGGGTAGTACATATCATAAAAATTTAAAAGTTGTAAAAAAGCAAATATAAGGGAAATAACCATACCATTAATGACTTAGTGTGTGAGCAATTTTTAGCGTTTTTAGCTCACACGTAGAAAGCACCATTTTGTGTCGTTTGGGTCAGATTCCTCCCAGATTTCGACCTGATACGCTTGCTTCTTTGAAGTATTCTTTTTAATTTCCTATTGTTGAGATATATACGCATACACCATGGTTAGAAATTACAAAGTGCTGTCCTCGGATCTTTCTCTTCTCGATCCAGCCGTCGCCAATAGCGCGTCGTGTTTCTGCATTGCGACGTAAATCCCACTTTCTTAGTTTCCAATTTCGATGTTTCTTAAACTGGAGTAACCAGTAACTGGGAAGATTGCAACTCTCCGAAAACGGTGCGTTGGTTTCAAAGTGATTACGGAACCCATTTGCTGTTTTATCTTTGATACTCCCTCGATTGCTAGAGAGCGTTTTTCATAGAGATTAAAATTGCTCTCTTTAATAATGAAAATTTTTCGTGACGCACGGATGGATTAATCGGCGTAATTTATTACTCTCTGCTCAGGACTTTTTTCTCCCCTTGTTTAAAAGAAACAGCAAAAAATAGCGGTTCGCTCCTTTGAAAATTGTTTTAAAATGCTTCGGAATAATTTTTCCATTAATTTTCCGAGTAAACCTTATCACAAAGAATATTTTCAATTTCGTAAATTAAAAGCGTAGGGGGAGGGGGGGGGAAGGGGAATTAAATTCGTACCTCCCCCAACCCCGCCCGCCTCGTTGCCTTTTGCCGAAACGGCGAAAATACCTCCGGGTCTCGCCGAAATCCGTCTCAAGAGTTTTGTTTCCACGCGAAATGAACCTTTTCGGAATTAATTTTTCTTATTTGCCGATGCATATTAACTTCGGGAACCCGTTTTCGTTTATTTTGGACTCAATTCCGTAGCGGTTTTTACTCTTCCAGTGGATGGCTGCTGATAGGCTGGTAAATATTTTACTAGGAAGGGAAGCTTTTGAAGTTTTATTTTTCATCCCACTCTTCTTCCTGAGATGACGAAAATATTCATCTCCCGTTTAATGGCATCAGAAATAAACACGTGAGCCGGACTGAAAAGATAGGTAAGTAGTCAATTAACTTCACACTGCAGCAGCACACGGGCTATTGGACGACGGTCCGGAACCCATACCAAAGGGAAAGATCCGAGGACAATGCCTCGCAATTTTGAACCACTGTCATATGACGAGGTAACACCTGAGCCGGCACCCCACAATCGGAACTTGCACACAACGCAAAGGTCAGGACTTTTGACACCATGGCCGATTTGACGTGCACCAGCTCCCGTGAACACGACGGTCTATGACTGTTCTTTGGTTCAGCCGTCGTGTACTTGGGGGATGGTGCACATGCAATCTGCCGTGGCCTCGAATGACCTCACATTGGAGTTGAGTGAAAGTTGGGCTTGTAGGGTAACAGCTCGGGTGTTAGCACTTCATATGATCTTGTTTCAAAATTGCGAGGTGTTGTCCTTTCGCTTTAGGATTGATTCCTTGTGCTTCTCCAGTGCGGCGTTTATTAATTTCCACCACAACCCAATCATGATTCGTAACCCTGATTTATTTTCGATGCGATAAATCCATACCTCAGGGATTCACAGACTTTGATTTGCTGGCTCACCACGTGTCAATTCAACAAGTTGCACTTTAGGTAATTTAGATGATACATAAAAATGAGCAACAGATATCACCCTATCGGCAGGCCAAATGAGCACATCAGAATGGACAGTTGGAGACAGGGAAACCCTTAGTGACCACAACAAAATCGATTTCACACTGGGAATAGAACCCCCATAGGTGAGTTAAGGAAGATTTAAAACTGCGTTTGAAAATCATAGCAAATTCAAGAAACTTATAACCAAACAAACGAAAAATTTAAACTTAAAGACAACGGAGAACAAAGCAGACACTATGATTACACAACTAAGGGAAAAAATTCAATCATCTATGACCAAATGCTATAAACCTAAAAACTCTTGGAAAAAATTTCATATTCACTGGTGGACACCTAAACTTGAAACTCAACAAAAATTAGTCAGCCCTGAAAAGGAGATTCACCCATGAAATAAATCAAGATTCAAGAGATCTTTTCAAAATCAGAGTAAAGAAGGCTAAAGCAGAAATGAAAAAAAATTGTTTACAAAAGTAAACTTGAAGCATGGAAATATCTCTAAACAAACCTTTTCAGTCGTGAACATTAACAAAGCGAAACATTTTAACAGCTTCACTAAGGAAAAATTGGATTCAATATTGCGCTTGGCTAGGGTAGGTATTCCAACTATCGCATACCCTAACTGTTTCTCTGTTACTAACTGTGTCGCCGAAACTAAATAAATATCACTACTTTGGTTTCCAGAGACCTTCTTTACTTATGTCACTTTAAGTTAACTGGTAAAACTTCAAAAAGTTTTATCCCTAGAGAATTTTCAAGAATAGCTTCCTAATATCGCCTACCCCTGTTCCTATGACCACCCACAAGGCGAAATGAAGGAAAAACGGGTTGCTAGTGGAGCATTCATACCTACCTTTAGTATTGAATGTAGTACTTTCGAGTCATAGAAACGAAATTACTATTTGGAAACACTTACCTGGATATTCCCTGAAGGGATTGGAGACAAAAAATACATTTATCACAGCCTCAGATACTTCAGATGCAATCGTGTAGTGTATATAACTGATTGGAAACTTGCAGGTGGAAACTACGTACTACCAATATCAAACCAACATTAAAACAATTGTTGAATCTGTGCAATGTCACACATCAAATTAATCTCGTCATTTGCTTTTGTTATCCATCTCTTTATTGTAACAACATAAAATTTAAATAATAAATAGAGATCAATAAATAATAGTAACTTCTATGGATTCGTCCCACAGTGGATCTATTTGGCCTCTGGTATGAATTCTGCATCGATGATAAGAGTAATTTAAATATCCGTTAACTTTGCAATCAAACGAAGTAAGCCTAAAATGCTTCCATTCATGGAAACTCTGATGTAGTTTAGAGACATAAGTTATCGTATGGTGAAACTTTTGACTCTTTATTTTTGGAGCAAAGAAAGCAACGTTTTTGCATCGAAAAGCTGGTATCGTTCTTTCACTTTATCACATGTCGATAGCTTTTAATGTTCCATTAAAACATTGATAAATACAGCCCAGCATTTTTCTGTCAAACACAATCTCTCGTAGGTAACTGAGATGTTGAAGATAAAGTAAGGGATTTTCATGGTTTCTAAAGCGTACCACCCAACCTAGGTATTATAAGTATTAGTTTTAAAAGATAGAGTCATTATTGTTTTAAATTGTGAATTATTTAAAATCGTGTATTGGGTACTACGTGGTCATTCTGGCCTTTACGCCATAAAACAGGAACTAACATGCTTAATGTAACATGTTTTTAAATAGTTAAATATGACTTTATTGTGTGTTCAGGAAATAATTTTACTATGACTGGATATAAGGGCTTTTATGACATTGAATATTGATGAGTTGAAATTGAAGTCCCTGAGAAGTGATATCCTCAAATAAATGTTTTTCATTCAATACCGAGAGGTTTCACGTATTCGTTACAATTTCTTGTCAAAGGTGGCACAAAAGTATGGCTGGTAATTTTTTTCACTTTACCTTCGGTTTAAGTTTACGTACTAAGTTTCAACCATTTTAGGATTGAAATTAATTGCTCGTTCTTTGCAAAATTGGTCCGATCTTGATGGACGAGATATCTCGTCATTAGATGAAAACTGACCAGATCTTGATCTCGTCAGTAGTAACACGATGACAAGGTATCTCACCACTAGCGAAATGGATGGTATCTGGACTGACGAGGTTAACCCCGTTTTCTCCTCCTCTCAGGCGAGTCTCCGCCCACGCCCATCGGCCGCGTGCACGTGGAGGACCTGGACGACTGGGACCTTCCCGACAAGTCGTTCTACTGGGAGAACAACATCGCGCACCCCAACTTCGAGGTGGACAAAGACACTGGGCTGATCGTCATGAAGAACGTGACCAGCGGGGGCACCTACTTCCTGCGATTCGTCGTCCACGACCGCGTCCACACGCAGGAGGTGTCCGCCAACGTGTCTGTCACCGTCAAGGAGATCCCAGAGGAGGCCATCTTCAACTCCGGATCCATCCGGATATCAGGTGAGAGGACATACTCATCTCTTCTGTCCGTTTTACACTGACATTCCCTCATTCTTTTGAACGCATGTGCCATAGAATCCCAAATCAACCAACATACGCCCTGTGGCGTCTGCTCTACTGGTGACGCACCGAAAAAGTCAGTTTAAAACGTAACAAGAATTATTAGCGTCGTGATATAAGGAGAATTCTAGGCTGTCGCTATCGGCGAAGTCTATGTGTATGACGGACGTCCTAATTCTGACCAGTAGGGTCGTCTTGGTTGCACAATCTGTGTCTACCGAAAGTGCAGGCCGCAAAGGATCTTTCCCGTCTGCCAATATTGGCTATTTGACCTTGAGGGTCATCTGGAAGCAGGTCGCAAGGGATTAGCGCCTATCTGACGCTAACGGCGAAGTCCGACATTCCTTATTCAACGCCATTCCTCTTTAAATGATATTCGTTCAACGACATTAATCTTTTAAGGACATTCCTCATTCAACGACATTAATCTTTTAAGGACATTCCTCATTCAACGACATTTATCTTTTAAGGACATTCCTCATTTAACGACGCTACTATTTCACAAACCCGTCACCAGTTAAGTAAAACCTGCATCAGTAGAAAAACTCTGTTCAACCGTTCTTTAATCAACCGTTCCCTTTGCAGGTATCAGTGCGGAGGACTTCGTCCGGGTGTGGAACTGGACCGAGAACCGTCAGGTAAAGAGCAAGTACCACAAGTTCCGGGACATGATCGCCAGCCTGACCACTACACGTAAGGACAACGTGGACATCTTCAGCGTCATCCTGAAGCAGGAGAGACCTCCCATCACGGACGTCAGATTCGCCGCGCACAGATCGCCATACTTCAAGGCGTCCATGCTCAACGGCATCGTCGCTCTCAACAGGGAACTGGTGAGTGATCTTGCAAAGGATCGATTCGTAGAAACGATTTCATTGCGATGAATCGATTCGTAAAATCTATTTCAGAGCGAGGAATCAATCTGGAAATTATTTGAAGTATTATTGATTCTTTCCAAAAGCCTCTTTGAGCCACCCATTCGCCTTCAACTGGTGACTAACTGAACCAGCAACGACCAAAGAAAATTAATCGATCCTCAATTGCTCTTTGCAGAACTTATCGCTAATCTATTTTCATATGTAATTTCTTATTGCTAATCTATGTTATATCATACCTCTCTATTGTTCCTACATGCCACTTATCTACCTACAATTGGTCATATGACCTAAGGCACCTGATGGTAAAAGTCTTGCGGGCTCAATTGTTTTCGTCATGCCGTAATAACCTGTAACGTATTTGTTGTTCCTCGATGATCTGCTTCCCTGGAGGCCAGAGTCACCTGAAAGTAAACTAAGGTTTTTGAGGTCTGTAAGTGCAAAATGCAATGTCTTTCAAACCTGTGATATGAACAGCCTTGCATCAACTAACAGCTGGCAAGAGAGATGGATACACTCCATCAAAGGTCGGAGAACATTCGTGTTTTTCCCCCAAGGTCTGCACAAAGCGCCTCAACTCCAGCCCAGAGCTCACACTTTTACACGTGACACGGCAAGTTCCTACAGTATCTATTTAGGATGAATATCCATTGGAGTGACCTCTGCATCTGTGGTATGGAAGCAGACTACGACCACTACCGTTACCACCCATCACATCTCATCTACTCATCAAGGAACCAGCACCTCAGTACTACGACGCCTGGCGTAAACGACTGACTCTTCATCCCTTGCTTCAAAGGAAAATTGTACAAATCGTGCGATTTGTGGCGTCCAGGTAGTT
The DNA here is from genome assembly GCA_947359465.1 of Metellina segmentata. NCBI lineage: Eukaryota > Metazoa > Arthropoda > Arachnida > Araneae > Tetragnathidae > Metellina > Metellina segmentata. The sequence continues at coordinate 3,438,195 of OX375879.1, forward strand.
TGAAACTAAGCAAGCAGTTTAGGTTCACTTTTTGACTACAACACTTTAATTGCCTCAAAACCTAATAGCAAACTTTTATTAGAGCAGCACCCCTGCGTGTGCATTTCTTAACTTGTAATTTCTGCTTGGTATCCCACCAAATTATTTCCTTTTCTCATTCGGTCACCTTCACGTTATGGGAGATTTTGTTTACCACCCCCATAAACCCAATCTAAGGGTCGGTATCCCATGACCGAGTTAAGTTAAGTTAAGTTCTTCATGTTTGTAAACGTGAACCACGACGTCTCATCGCCATTCCTGTAAACTGTCTTCCAGATCGAGCAAGAAGTGGGCATCAACATCACGATGGTGGGCATCGACGAATGCCTGTTCGAGAACATCAACTGCGAGACGAGCTGCACCAATGTGCTGATGGTGGACCGTCAGCCCATCGTCGTCAACGCCAACCGAACTTCCTTCGTAGGGGTGAACACGTGGGTTCAGCCCAAGTGCGTGTGTGGGGCCAGGGACTTTTCGGAGATCGAGACTTGCAGGAAAAGGCCGCTGCCTTGCCACAACGGGGGACGGTGCTTTGAGTCCTACGGCGGTGTGAGGTCAGTGTGACTGCTTCTTTGTTTTCCTTTGTCTCTGTTGGTCTTCTGTTGGTTCCTACCGAAACTATTTTAAAGCGATGTGTTTCAAAAATCTTCTAAAGTGTCCTCTAACTTTTGTTTCAAAACGTCATATCTATTTTTATATTTAAATACGACATATTCTTGCGATTAAAGACAAATGCCTAGACTACTTTCATAATTCTAAAATTTTAACTAAACAAAGTGTTGTAAATGTAAATCAATTTGTATTTTTTCCCCCTGTAATTAAATATTTATATATTATACTAGCAGGCCAACATGGCGTTGCCCATGACAGAATTCGGGCTTCGCATAAAATTAGAACTACATGAGGTATCGATCTGGTGTAAAATGTTCCGAAGATTTAAAATATGTTGAAATTTTCACTCCTATATCTTTAACGATCACGAAAATAGAAAACCTCAAATCGTCCTTTTTGTGTTCGTAATGAATTTGAAGAATTATTTATTTAAAGAAAATCACATTTAAAGTATCGATCTGATGTAACAAGATTCATGACAAAATTTCTGAAATTATAAAAAACTAATTAAAATGTTTAGTAGGGAACCGCACTTAACACAACGAAGGGCCGCATTTGCCCACCCCTGTTTAGGGATGCGACATCGATGTCGATGTTTTATAAAAAAAAAACATCTTTGTATTTACCATCGATGTTTTAGAGCCGGTGTTTATTAACATCGATGTTTTATTTTTAATTGAAAAAAGTATCATTATAAAAATTTAAAAAATAACCAAGTAGAATAATTTTTATAATTATTAAATTGAACATACTTTTAGACCAAAGTAGCCAAAGGTAAAGTAGGGATGCGATATCGATGCCGATATTTTCAAAACCTCGATGTCAAAAATTTCAAAACATCGATGTTTTATAAAAACATTGATGTGTTTACCATCGATTTAATGGAGCCGATGTTTGTTTAACATCGATGTTTTATTTTTGAATGAAGAAAGCACCATAGCAAAAACTAAGAAAAATAACCGTGCAACTAAGAGTATTTGTTAGTGATGGCGACATCTGTCCCATCAGAAAGAGTTTTTTTCCCTCACTGGTGTGATAGTTAGTGAAAAAAGAAGTCAGCTAAAGGTGGACAAAGTTAACAAGCTTCTTTTTCAACAAACTGTAAATAACAAATGTTTTATAGGCCCCAATATTTTTTATTTACAGCAAATTAAAAATAAGTTTTTAGTGTTTCCCCCCATAAGTTGATAAATAATAATAACTAACAATAATTATTGTTATGTAACTACCTAATTATACTTATAGTTAGTAGTACCCAAGACAAATTGTTGTAAATATTATTTTCTTTTATATTCAATTTGAAAATAAGATTTGTTAATAATAAACAAAAAAATTTATAAGAACAATTATTGTTCGTATTAATTTTTTTGCTTCGTTAAAAAAGTTCGTGAAAAAAGTTTTAGTTATAAACTAATAAACACGGCAAATGACAAATTAAATCTCCCCTTGTCTTCGAACATTACTGTTTTAGGTTGTTAAACCAGTTTTAAAAAATGGAGGAAAAGTTTAAATACAATGATGTTTAAAAACATCGATGGTTTTTGGGCGATGTATTATAAACATCGATGTTTTGCTGTCTATGTTCAAAATTAAAACATCTTTATTGATAATGCATCGCCCACAAAGTATCGATGTTTTTAAAATTCAGTGCATTTAAACTCTTTTCCCTATTTCTCAAAACTGGTTTAGCAACTAGTGATGCGACATCGGCTCCAATACATCGATGTTTTTTTGATTTGGGGGCGATGTTTATAATACATCGCCCCCAAACCATCGATGTTTTTAAAATTCAGTGCATTTAAACCTTTTCCCCCATTTTTTAAAACTGGTTTAGCAACTAGTAATGCAACATTGGCTACAATTTATCGATGTTTTTTTAAAAACATTTTTTTTTTTAATGGCGGGCACATATGAACTTAATCATTGGCCAATACAAGGCTGGAAGTGATGGCCACTTGTGAAGGCACCCAGTGGGAGGACCATCGTTGCAAAGACCCCTAACAAAGGACAGCACAATATACATCCATGCTCTGACCCCGGATTCGAACCAGGAACCTTCCGAGGCCAACACCTTAACCATTAGACCGGTTGCTCGGGGAACCACGATGTTTTGACCGAGACCGATTAATGTTTTGAAAACATGGACATCGATGTCGCATCCCTAATCCCTACACCTGTTCCATAAATTTTTGTTCAGACAGTACGAAAATCTGACATTATTGAAGAATTGAGTTTAAAAAGAGCTATTACCTCGGTGACTTGTTTTGATTGGCGTTGTTTCTTTGTGACAGCTGCAAGTGCCCCGAGGGTTTCGAGGGCCCGCAGTGCCAGCAGACGACGCGCAGCTTCGACGGCCGTGGGTGGGCGTGGTTCCCCTCCCTCCAGCAGTGCGAGAACTCCCACCTGAGCCTCGAGTTCATGACCCGCAAGCCGGACGGCCTCCTGCTCTACAACGGACCCATCTCCAACCCGGACCTCGGGGAGGTGGCCGTGCAGGACTTCGTCTCCCTGGAGCTGCAGAGTGGACGGCCCAGGATGCTCGTCGACTTCGGCTCGGGGACCGCGGAGGTCGTCGTCTTCGTCGACGAGTCGCTCAGCGACGGGGAGTGGCATCAGGTCGACATCTTCTGGGACAGGGAGGTCAGTAACACGCTCACTTCTCACACCTCTTTCTCATCGGCATGTGTAATTCTTCATCGAGATTAGGCCGGACAAAGATCCCAATACATTGACGATTCTTTGAGCTAGAGGTGCCAACACGTAAGGCAAAACCAAACCCTTGCTTTTGAGTTAGAGATGCCAATACTTATTGCTTAGTCAAATCCCCATCGAACTAGAAATGCTAATGCTTATGGCAAACACCTTTTAAGTCAATGACCCATTAAGCAGATACCAATATTTATGGCAAAGGTCAACACTTATGGCAAAGCCGAAGACCCTTTGAGTTAGATATGCCAATACTTATGGCAGTCTAAACTCTAGCGCCTACCCTTTTGGCAAAGGTCAGTACTTTTCGCAAAGCCCAAGACCTTTTGAGCTAGAGACGCTAATACTTTTGCAAAGCCAAAGATCACTTTTGCTTTCTAGCACTCTCTAGCACCTACCCTTATGTCTAAGTTCAAGACCCGTTAAACAGATACCAATACTTGACCCTTTTGCTTTGAATGCCAATATCCCAGGCAAAAAGCTTATGGTTTCAATCTGGCGATACCAAGGCTGATGGTAAAGCCCCTAGAGATTCCAATACTTATTGCAAAGTCAAAGCCCCATAGATCTAGATGTACCAATACTTATAGCAAAGACCCTTTTGCTTTCTAGTACTCTCTAACACCTACTTTTATGTTAAAGTTAAATGACCCGTTAAGCAGATAACTATACTTATGCCAAAGGTCGATCCTTTAGGCAATGGCATTGACCCTTTGAGTTAGATATGCCAATACTTATGGCAGTCTCTAGACTCTAGTGCAGTCTCTAGACTCCCTAATGTCAAAGGTCAGTACTTTTTGCCAAGTCCAGGATCTTTTGAGCTAGAGACTTGTGGCAAAGCAAAAAATCATTTTGTTTTGTAGTACGGTCCAGCCCTTACGCCAAAGGTCAAGACCAATTAAGCATATATAAATACTTATAAGAACCTTTTGCTTTGAAAAGTCCTGTGCCAACATCATAGGCTTATGGTTTTAATCTGACGATACCATCACTAATGTTTAAGTGCAAAGCCAAAGATCCCTTTGTTTTGTAGAACGGTCCAGCCCATATGCCATAGTTCAGGACCCTTTAAACAGATATCAATACTTATATAAGACCCTTTTGCTTTGAAAAGTCCTGTGCCAACATCACAGGCAGGTTTTAATCTGGCGATACCAACGCTAATGGTAAAGCCCCGTGAGCTGTGAAAAATTCATATATAGATTGGCCAATTAGAGCCGAGCTAGGTGGCGCTGCCACTATACGACGCCCTCCTGGACTGGCGGGAATGTCACTCGGACATGAAGACAATAGTTGTAGATGTTTCTGAATAAGATCTTTGTGTCGGTTGTAAAACCTCACATCTCTGTACATTTGTATATAACAGGCTTAATCTTCAATAAATAGTGAGTAGAATAATTATTACTCGACGTGTAAATTAATGGAAAGAAGGTGAATGGAAATAGGCCAAAATGTGATGACATCGTAAGAACGAACCACCGAAGACAAAACGATACGGTGTTATGACATGAGCTAGATATGCCAATACGTATTGCAAAGCCAAAGATCCTTTTGCCTGGTAGAGAACGGTCTAGTGCCTACAGTTATGTCAAAGTTATGGCAGAGGTCAATATTTAGGGCAAAGCCAGACTTTGTTTCGTTTTACTGTCTAGTGCCTTCCCTTATGTAAAAGTTACGGCAAAGATTAATACTTATGGCAAAGCCAAATATTGTTTTGGTTTGTAGTACTGTCTAGCGACTTCCATCAAAGTTAAAGAACCGTATAGCAGATGTCAATACTTGTGGCAAAAGTGTCGTCATCTGCAGCACGAGAGTGTGTTGTTAGAAAGAGTGACGTTGTCTTTTTCAGACTGTCCGCCTGGTGATCGACAACTGCCAGAAGGCTAAGATCGAGGACTCCGATCCTCCCAAGATCAACAGGTCCCGATGCGAGACAAAGAGCAACATACAGCCCTTCAACGAGTTCCTGAACGTCAACACTCCCCTCCAACTGGGTGGCGTCCACCACCAGTATCTGACCGACTACCGGTGGCAACACCAGCACACCAGGGAAGGCTTCGAAGGATGCATCAAGAACGTCATTCACAACAGCGAGGTGAGACGCTCCCCACCAATCTACCAAAGCAGTAATTCTTTTATAGGTTCTGTATGATGCTCTAGTGTCGTTTTCTGTTATCGCCTGAAGAAGTATGGTGTAACGTAGTGGTCCGAGTGGTGTGCCTTTCTACAAAATGCCTAGTTTAAAAATAACTTGCATTTTATTTTGCAGTTAATTATTTACACTTTGTACACTAGAGATTTGCATCCCTTTGACATAGGTAGTGCGAAACAGGCGCAAAAAAAACATCCGCGGCCTCATCAACGAGCACCGCAAAACCAAAAACTTCCGCTTCTCTCGAGTTCTCCAACGGATCTGCTTTTGTCGGCAGACCCATCATTCCGCTAGCCACAAATCACTGACACCCCCTAAACAAACGAGACAGCTGTTCGTCAGCAGGGCTCGGGCATATGTTTCAGGAATTTGGAATCAAAGGTCAGTGGCGGTGGCGTCGTCGTCATAATGGTAGGTTTTTGTCGACACAACGAGTGGTACAAAGACTGTACCACTTTCTGTGCGAACCGTACTCGTGGTACACAAACCTTAGTTTTGAAGTGAGTTTTCTGGTTCTGATGTTGGATTGCGGAATGAATGAAAAAGTCACAGGACGTTTGAACGATTTTTTTAGTGTGGATGTTCAACGGTTAATTAAAGTTTGAACGATTAACCCTACGAGTGGTTTCAACGAGATATATAGTACAACAAGATATTAACGATATCTTGTTGTGATGGTGAGACGATATCGTGATGGTGAGATCACGATAGGAACAGTTCTCTTCAAATGACGAGATATCTCGTCCATGAAGATCGGGTGAGATTTGTTAATGACAAGATACCTCGCCGAAACTGAAAGATTAAAGTGCATTTTGGTATTAAAAAGAAGGATATATATAAATATATATATATATATATACTGTGGCTATAGCGTCGTTCGGTAGCTTTTGAATGACCACTAACGCAGGCCTCAATATACGCTATCCAAAGTGACGCTTGCCCAATGTGGGTGTGTGATGACCTATGGGAGATCCGCCCAAACGAAGCATGGAAGTTATCTTTATCGTATAGTGTTACGAAGGAAGATAGTAAAAAGTAAATAGACATTTGTTTAACAATTGCTTTTATTTTGGATTTAATTTTTGTAGTAACCAAAAACAAAATATATACCAAATTTCCGCAGTCTGTGAATCCCTGATAAAAAGGTACTGTCAGTTTTTTTTTGCCACACTTGCTGCTTTCGAAAACAACCATCATAGTCATAGCACTTGTAAAATAGCAGCATACATTTTTAAGAATCGTTGCAAAAATTTTCTCCGAAAATAAATGTGCAAATTAAGTTTGAAACATACGTTTGAGATCTCCAAGGTATATAACTTTTAGACTACGGCGGGAACAGCAATTGTACCTTAATCGCACCAAGAAAGAATTTAGTATAGCAGTTGTATCTTGAAAGAGTTGTAAGAATCGCACAAAGAAAGAATTTAGACTACGGCCGGGACAGCTGTTGTACCTTGAAATTTATAAGAATAACGCCAAGAAATAATCGCGCCAGCTATATCTATAGTCGTAGTCAAAAGGTTAAATTTGTAAATTCAAAAACTAAATATTTCTAAATAAGGATTTTATGAAGTCTAGAGACCACAGATTATGATGGTTTTCTTTTATGGTTTCCACTTGGCGCCAAATCTTCTATACTGGCGAGGAATTGAAAGAACCGCAATGTATCGAAATTCTACTGTGCTGGGCGAGCCTTGGGCCAGTGTCACTTTGGATCGCGTGGAGTGAAGATTGCGCATAATTTGTGTCATTGCCAAACTGCGTTACTGCCACGTTCCTTTAACACGTTCGCTGTTGATCTCGCGGCAGCGTGTGATCATTCTCTACTTCAATTGGTATTATATGTTAGATGTTGTGGTATTGGCGTGGAGTAACGGGTAGAAGCTAGTTGTAAAGGTATGTGGTTTCGAATTTATAGCTTTATTAGTTAGTAAAAAAAAACATTTCTACGGCGGGGCAATTACTAAGACTACCGCCAATACCACGCCAATCTATTCTAGTATTACTAAATCGGCGATACCTTGAAGACGTGATATCTCGTTATTAACAAAATTGGTCAGATGTTGATGGACGAGATATCTCATCTAAACCACTTAGAGGGTTGAAGAAATCTGAACTTAATCGACAAAACAATTGGATAGTGTGACGAAATGAATGGCATATTGGTTACATTCCCTACATACACCAGGCCTCGGTTGTCTATTTGTAGCCCTGGTCTTGCCTACCTGTTGGTGTAAGATGTAACGAGGAAAACCGCTCAGAGGGTTAAAAATACGATTTAGGTTATTTCTCGCAATTGTTTTAGAATCCTGGAGTTTGAGACCACCATCCATTTCGAAGATCGCTCTTTCATCGAAAAAGGTTCCATCACAGACACGTACAGAGAACATTTCGAAGATTAAAACAACCCACAACATTAAGAAGAAAAAAAAAAAGACTTGATCTCCTCCAAAAAAGCTTTGGTATGCAACGTAATCGTAATTCGAATTCATCTTCCGCAACCCTAATAACGAAGAGAAGAAGATAAAAAAAAAACAGTTCTCGCCACGCCGTCTTGCATGATCTTCATTTGCATTTAAATAAGACTCTCCCCTCTTCTCGGGCGAAAGCGAGAATAACTCATAAAAGAATAACGCTTCCCTTACATTCCTTGTTATGTAAATAGGGATTAATTTCGGCGGAGAGTTAAAAATGATTACAGCTGCAGTGTGCGGCTCGCTTTTTAAGTAGTGCCGCTTGGCGAATCGGCCGGCGAGCAAACAGAAGACGATAATTATTTACTAAAGTATCACGACAGGCCATCCATAAGCGCCCCCCTGATTGCATTGTTTTGCGGGATTAGGGAACGTCCAATTACGCCGCTCCTTATTATTCCCGAGAACGGTAATTCGAGGGAACGCTCTCTCTGCAAATGGGTTTCGTTTCTGCTCGGGTCTGCTTCGATTGGCCGAGCTTCCCGTTAGTGAAGAGAACGAATAATCGAGGGGGACGGATAATCGACGGGAAATGAATGCTCGAGATACGTTTTGGTGCATGGTTAGTGTTATGGTGTTTTGGGGTACCACACTAATACAAATGAAGTGGGACTAAGCAGTTTCCGTTTTATTACACTTAAAAGGATTTCAATACATAGGACCACTATTAACAATTGTATTCGCAACAAACGATCATTGCACGGTTTTCATTGAGAGACAGTAAATTATTCTCTCACAGTTTCTATTTTTGTTCCCCCGGGGTTTGACTTCCCCGTGTCACTGTCCAGAGCCATCTCGTCCCCCACCTTCCTCTGTGGCTTCTCTCGCTCGAGTCCCTTGCCTACATTTTGAGAGCATCCACCTCTCCTGGAATCCCCGTCACTTCTTTTGCCAAATGACACACTCAAGGGATGTCAACTCCCAACACGTTCGAAAGGGTCGTAAAACCGTTAGCCGGCGCTCCGTCACAAACACCAGGTGTCGGGTGGAAGTCGGGGTGCACAAGAGTCGGACGCCGACCCTGAGTTATTATCACCCGTGGCTGTCGGCACCCTTCTCGTTGAAACGCTTTTTCCCCAACCGCCACGATCCCACAGTGTTCATTGCAAAGTTCCAGATCAAAGTGTCGCAGCCAAAGCACGGACGTGAGGTACATGGCTTTAGTTCATCTGGCTCCCGATAGTTCTGGGGCCGACATATCCCAATTGGAATGTTCGATTCATGTTACCCTACCTAAGTGTCATGGTGGGCATCCTAAGGTCAATTCCCCTTTGGCGTAGTTTCCTCTTTTGTGCCATTAAACCTTCCATTACTTGATATTCGAAGTCTCTTGTTATATACCTTCATGGTCATACTGCAGCATGGCCAAATACTGTGCCTTACGATATCCAAACCCACCAGACATCCGGGGCAATTAGTTTATTTTACTTAAATCTTCGTTTCCCCTTGGAGTTTTGGCATTCTGCAGCATAGTCAAATAGTGTGCCTTACAAGTCCAAACCAACCAGACATCCGGGAAATTAGTTTATTCTACTTGAATCTTCGTTTCCCCTTGGAGTTTTTGGGTGGGTAGGTAATTAACGTCGCACCGGAACAACGCAAGGGGCTATCGGCGACGGTCCGTGATCCTTTAACAAGATCCAAGGACAACGCCTTGTACTTTTAAACGACGATCAGATAAGGTCAACACCTAAGCAGGCACCCGACTCCCCAAGCTTCCACACCACGCCAACGTGAGGACATTTCAGGCCCCAACAGATTTAACGGGCACGACCGATTTTTGTTGGACTTGAAATACTCGGAGAAAACTCAATTCCGAGATGTTATCCGTCTCCAGATCTTTCTCTGGAGGCAGAAACCTTTTAAAGGGATAAATAACTCAGCGCTGTCATCCGGCGAGGGAAAAAGAAAGCAAAAAAGCACCCTCACATTTTTTAACGCCAAAAACCATCCCGAAATTTAATTACCTTCCTCATCAAAAATTCCATTCGGGGAGCTAATGTATTAATTCTCTTCCACAGTCCCATACCTGAATTCTCTGAAAACAGCATTCGAACGAACGAATTGGGGGGGGGGGCACAAATCGTATAATTAATCACTCCTCTGTTCGTTCGAAGAGCTTCTTTTGTGAGGGAAGAGCATGTGTTCTTTCTGTTCTAGAACGAGCGAGTAATTACTATTCAACAATGTCATTAGAACGTGGCCGAGGGGTGGGGTGGGGTGCTGGAGATAATTAGGGGCATATTCCGAGCCCCGGCGTTAATTACTTAATGATGCTTCGGAGCGGCCCAAACGATAGTTGTCAGTAACAAACGATGGGTTTGGAAATTTACGCGTGTTTGTTTGTTCTTTTGCCACCAGACATAGATATGGCATTCGAAATTCATCTGGAGCAACCCCCGTGCAAGGCATTAGGCTAATCGGGGGTGAATTATTTATAGTTCAGTTTTGAAAAATGTCGTTTTGAAAAAAAGTGTTAATCTTTTCTTAATACGAGATTTATTAATCTTAACAGTATACTGGCAGAATGATTCGGCGGGGGTCGGATTGTATTAGTTATAATTAATCGCAATAATACTCAGTATTATTTTTATGGGGTCCTCAAATTGTCTTAGCCCTCTATGCAGACACATTACAACTCAAACGGAGGTTAATTTATAGCCTATGTTAACCGCACGATTCTAAAGCATGAGTGTAATAGAAGGATTGTACATTAGCAGAATTACCAGCGTTGGTTGTCGAATTGTTTGTGTTCAAGCGTGATGATACTCAGTGTTATTCCTATGTAGGCTTCAGATTGTATTGTAGATCCCTCTAAGACCTTTCAGAACCCCTAGGACTAGACTCAGGATAATTCCAACGTAGGTTAAGATATAGGCATGATTTCAAAGTATGAGCCTGCCAAATCTGACGTGAATTGGTTAAATAGTGATCATAATGATATTCGATGTTATTCCTCTGATGATTTCAAAATGTTTCTGCCCTCTAGTTTAGCGTTACTACTGCTTTGTCGAATGGTTTCAGAAGTAGAAGAAGCACCCCGAAGATAAATAGAGCGTCGTGTAGACAAAGGATGTCCGTATCTGACGTGACCATAGGAACGGGTGTGCATGCATACTGAGTGCCGGGAGGGGGATGTGCCGAAATTCTACGGTGCTGGGCGAGCTTTGGGCCAGTATAACATTGGGTTGTGTGGACTGTTTGTGGTTTCATTCGATAACAATCCAGCTACACTACGATCATAAACCTTCAATCAATCAAACTATTCTTCAGTAGATTTCTCAAACTGCACTTCTCAATAGTTCAAACTCTGAATGAATCGACAGTAAACAATCGTTCAAACTTCCTATTATGTGCTTTATTCATTCCACAATCCAACATCAGGTCCGAGCATTCAAGTCGAAACTACAGTTTGTGTCGTCGGCATAGCCTGTCAAATTTCCTTTTGACATCAACCAGTGGATAGAGAAACACTTTTGTTTATGAAAATGTATTACCCTTGCTAATTGGGGACGCAGTTCAGTTAGAAGAGTAACGGATTAGCAACCGGAGGGTCACGAGTTTGAAAACTCGGTCTAACCAAAGACGGTGCGTGGTGCACTTTAAATCTCGTAGCTTCAACTGTCTCCTCACGTTGTGTGTAAGTACCAGCTCGGGTGTCGACCTCGTCATCTGACCGTGGTACAAAATTGACGTTGTCCTCGGAACTTTCATCCAGGACCGTCGGCAATAGCTCGTTGTGTAATTAGCTACCTAACCTTTCGGTATCTTCTGCAGATGTACGACTTGGGCAATCCCGGCAGCAGCTCTGCCAGCAGTCCAGGCTGTAAGCCTGCCGAGGACGCCTGCCAGAGCAACAGCCTGACCAGGCACTGTGAGCACGGGGCCTGTGTCGGGACCTACAACTCTGCCAAGTGCATCTGCTATCCAGGCTACTTCGGAACGCGCTGCGACAAAGGTAGGAACGCATTAGCACATGAGTCGAAAGCATCTGTTACCATTTCTATTTTCATTTAATATTTAATTACTTTGCTCCTTCATATATAGTTACTCGTTTTGTACCTATTCCTGTGTGATCAATCGAGAATATTCCATCTAAAACATTTCATCAACAATATTTCATGTGAAACATGGAACACAATACTCCATGTAGAACATTTCATCAACAATATTCCATGTGAAACATGGACACACAATATTCCATGTAGAACATTCCATACAGATAATTCCATGTACAACATTTCATGCTGAACATTACATATAAAATATTCCATGTAAAAAATGGAACAATATTCCATCTGGAACATTACATGCAACACATTCTATGTAGAACATTCCAGGTAGATAATGGAACAATATTCCATGTTGAATATTCCGTATAAAACATGGAACAATATTCAGTGTAGAACATTCCACGCAGAACATTTTATATAAAACCTGCCTAGCAGAATATTCCATGTAAAACATGGAACAATATTCCATATAGGATATCAACATGGAACAATATTCAATATAGAATATTCCATGTTAAACACACCATGTAGAACATTCCATGCAGACTATTACATGTAGATTATTGAACAATATTTCATGTAGAATAAATATTCCATGTAGAACATGCAGAATTTTCCATGTAGAATATTCCATCTAGAACATTCCGATGGGTCGAAAGCATAGTATTCACAGTCGGGAGCTTAGTATTACTTTTCATTTTTGTTCCAATGCTATCACTCGCATGATCACTAGTGATAAACTTACACTCGATCACTTCAATAAAGAGCCGATTTGTTGATGCCAACAAGACTGGCAGCATTTTGAATCGACAGCTGTAGAGAAGACATTACACAATCGTATTTAAAATAATAGTGTATTTGAAAATTAAGACGCTGACTTTACGCATGCTGGGTCTTCTTGTAGCATTCGCCTGAAAAATTAAGATTGTGTTTCCGCGAGAATAACGGAAGGAAGGAATATAAATCCAAGAAACATGTACATATTTTATGTATCTGATATTATTCAGTGGGAAAAGTTATCACATCCGATTGAGTGCACTTTTCTCTCAACTTCGAGTAGAAGCCACCGTGGCTCAGTGGGTCTACCTCCAGCAACTTGCGAGTTGTAGACAGTGCAGGTTCTATTCCTCAGCTTTAGCCGGTGTGTATTTTTCCTTACCGTGCTGATTAAACCTTCCTTGTGTTTGACGCAGCGTATCCAAATATGACCCTTGCGCCATAACATCCAATCTATCAACAGCGAGTACAACCGCAATAAAGCAAAACTTTTGTCGTCTGTCTTTTCTGGGATGGATCTCGGACCGATGCCCATAGACCGATGTGAATATCCAATGCGACTTTAATTAACTACTTACCCAACCTCTCTTTTCTGTGTTACATAACCGTATCTATATCTGAAGTGGAAACTAAAGACGGCATTTGTCGTCGAATCCATTGAGCACTTGAATGATAAACGTGAAAGACCAGAATTTTAACCCACTTGCACACTAGAATTTAACACACAAAGGCCGTGTGTATTAAAAGAACCCTGAATCACTTACAAAGGCAGGCCACACACATGCGTCTAACACGAGTCCTGGAACACTAAAGCCGGATTTGCGCAATTTCTCTCCCTCCAAACATCGAACCTATTCCGAGAAACGACATTCATTGGAGCGTTAAGATCTCGAGTCGGGGTGGCGGTTTAGAGTTTGTAGAGCCGAATTTGTTTTCCACCATGTGTCTGAAGATATCAAAGGGTCGCAACTTTTGGAGTAGATTTCTCCGAGACGATTGCTTGACACTAACCGCTCCCCTTCCCTTCGGTCGTCTTTTGTTCGCTCTCTGTGATATTATGCCCTCATCTCTTGCCCGTCAAACTGCCAGTGAGTGACCTATTTGATTCAAATGGCGTAGACGAAATAACATTAAAAGAACTATTTAGAGTGACGCCTGTCCTCCTCTGGGACCCAACTCCACCCGAGTACAAAGACAAAAAGAACGATGCCTGGAGTGAAATGGAACTCGACGTCTTGATGAAAAGTGATCACTCTTCAATGCAAAGGGGTGTGCTCTCGGAGGATTGCCGATAAAATCCACAAATGAGTCGGGTGAGCATCCACAAAAAGGGAGAGAAATGTATTTGCAACTCCGGTGTAAACGCGGCTTAAGTAGTCTGCAATCACATCCCCATGTGGTGGAGAGTTTTCTTCCCTGCTTACTGTCCGTTGAATGTTTCGTTCTGTCTTGCAGAGACCGTCTCTAAGATGTTCCAGCAGAACAGCTACATCAAGTACGCTCTGTCGTTCGAACCGGACCCTTACAAGACGGACATCCAGCTGCAGTTCCGGACGCGACAGAAGCACGGAGAGCTCTTCAGAGCGACCAGCAAGCACGGGAGAGAGTACTGCATACTTGAGGTACGTATCCTGCAGCACTGTACAAGTGACGCAATGTTTCCACACTTTGGCCCACATGTATGGGGTTTACATCACTCAGAATTGCATGCCTTGGGCACCGTTTGGCCAATATGGCACCATCCTTATCCTTTGTCACTAAAGCTTGCCTTGTGAGTGGATGGCCATTTATTGGACGTCATCTGACCAGGGTTCAAAATGACGAGGTGCTCGCTAATAGCCCGGCGTGTTGCTCCAGTGTGACGTTCATATACCTACCATTTACTTGACAGTGTTTGTCGAAATGGCACATCGTGGCCATTTCGTTCGAAAACTGCCTTATAAGGATCAGCCTCTGATGCAAAACTTTCTCCCATTCGGATCTCTCTTGGAGTAGGACAGTTTTTCTCGACGATGTATCTCATCATTAAAAAATACTGACGGCATCTTGACGGACGAGATATATCTGACATATGACGAGATATACCGAGTCTGTCATTGACAAACTTTACTGAATCTTGCTGTACGAGAAATCTTGTCACTGACAAGCTGGGCCAGATCTTGACGTACGAGATATGTCGTCAGTGACAAACTTTGCTAAATATTGCTGTAAGAGATATCTCGTCATTGAGAAGCTTGACAAGATCTTGCTGTACGAGATATCTCGTCATGGACAAGCTTGGATAGATCTTGATCTTGTACGCCAAAACCACTTAAAGGGTTAAAGATAAACGAGCCTTTTCAGTTCTACTCTAAATAGGGTGAAAATTTCACTTTAAGAGTCAACCCTCGTTGCTGCTATTTGAGTGTAACTGGCCTCTTCAGATCTGCTACGACTGGCATGCTGGTTTAACTTCAACGCAAGTATTGTTAACCAGTGTTGTCGAATCTTAACCCTTCAAGCGCTCGGGACGGATATGCATCGTCCATCGCGATCTAGTCAAATTTGTCAGTAACGAGATATCTAGTCCATTCAGACCTTGTCAGTTTTATTTTTTAATGAGGAGACTCAAGGGAAATGAAGATCCAGACAGAAGGAGAAAGTCTCTCGTCAGAGGCTGACCACTATAAGACGATTTTCGACGAGAAGTTAAACCACCAGGAAACTAGCATTTTTATTCCACTTTTAATAACGTGGAAATTTAACCTAAAGAGTAGACTTTTTGTGTTCCCACTTGAGTTCAACAGGTCTCTTGAAACATCCTGTTGAACGTCAAGAATGGACAAACGTTTTTGTCTTTCGAATTTTAAGGAGACACAGGCAATTTTAGATCTGCTTTACAAAGCGTGAAAGTTTTACCTCAAGAGTGGACCAGTGGTACTCCTATTTGAATAAAACCGTCCTCTTCAGATCCGCTTCAAATTGGCACGCAAGTTTAACCTCCAGAATGGACTCATCTTGTATATTCTTAACCCTCCGCTTCAACGACAGCTTGCCCATCAAGGTCTTGTTAAGTTTGTCCATGACGAGAAATCTCATCCATCAAGATCTGGTCAGTTTTTTCAGCGACGAGATACACTTCGTCACTGTCCAAAGGGTGATGAAACAAATAGGTCAAACAAATTGACACTTCACTAGAACAAGCGACGGTTTTTGCATTATACTGCAAAAACCCACTATGGTAATGCAGCAGAAAAATATGGCCACTGCAGCAGAGTTTTCAATGCTAAGAAAACCTTCCGAAGGGAACCATCCGTCTCTTCTTGAGGCTCAATCGAAGCGGATCTGACGATCGAAACACCACCAGTCCACTCTCGATGTGGAGGCCGCAATAGCCCGGTTAGAAGAGAAACGGATTAGCAACCGGAGGGTTGCGAGTTCAAATCCCACCTAAGACCGTCGAGTAGAAATGGGGCTGGTGCCCGTTAAATCTGTCGTGGCCTCCAACGTCCTCACATTGGTGTAGTGTGGAAGTTTGGAGAGTGGGGGTGTGTTGAGTTATTATTCAGTTTCATAAATAATAGCTACTGGGAAACTCTTCTTTATTGGTGTCCAGATAATTAGGCAAAATCGGCTTTACCTGGGGAGTCGCTGAATCATGAGATGAGGCTTTCCGTCAGATGAAGAGGGGGTGAACTCGCCGTTAACCTGTGGACATCAGTGGAAGGAGCAGAGCATTTTCGGTCGTTAGCGTCCGCGGTTCACGTTCAGGTCGCCCGTACCTCAGGAACAGCTCATACCGGTCTTCCTTCGGTCGTAGCATAGCGTCGTCTCTCTCATTTTTGGCAAGACAGAAAGGGAGCGAAGCACCCCTTCTCGTTCGCCTCCTCGTCAATCCAGCGGGAATCTCCAAATACTGCACACACATAGAAGGAAGCGAGAGGCATCGGCGATTCTAACATAACAGCTCAGATGTTGCCTCGTCATCTAACCATGATTTCAAAATGACGAGGTGCTGTCCTGGGATATTTCCATTTGGGATTGATCTCGTCAATAACCCGTTGAGTGGCTCCAGTGCGACGTTAATTAAAATACCCACCGATCTCACCAAGTTTCCCTCTCTATCACAGATCGCCGACCGACCGGTATAGTGGTTGAGGTGTTAGCCTCTAGATCGGAAGCTTCCTGGAGTTCGAATCCGGGTCAGTGCATGGATGTTTGTAACAGTATGGTGTAGTGGCGGCTGGTGCATTTTCAATCTGTCGTGGCCAAAACTCATCACGTTGGGTAGGTGTGGAAGTTTGGAGTGTGGGGTACCAGCTGAGGTGTTACCTCGTCATCTGACTGAGGTTCAAAATGACGTGGTGTTGTCCTCGGATCTATGCCTTTGGGGACCGATCCCGGACCGTTGTCGATAGCCCGTTATGTTGCTCTAGTACGACGTTAATTAAAAATTACCAATTACCTCATATTGGTGAAGCGTGGAAGTTTGGAGAGTGGTATACCAACTCACAGGTGTTGCTAACCCTCGTTCAAAATTACATGACGTTGTCCTCGAAACTTTCCATTTGGGATTGGGACAAGGACCCTCGCCAACACCCCGTCGTGTTGCTCCAGTGTGTTAATTGGAATCCCTACCGATGTGACCTCTCTTTTGCAGATCCGAGACAAGAAGCTGCGGCTCCGCTTCAACCTCAACCACCTGCGTTCGTCGGACGAGCACGAGCTGTGGCTGCCGAACGTGCAAGTGAGCGACGGCCAGTGGCACACGGTGCGCGTGCTGAGGCACGGCAGCACGGCCAGCATGTCTCTGGACGGAGGGGGCGGACGGCGCTACAACGAGCTGCTCGAGTACGAGGGACAGCACCAGCTCATGATGATCGAGAAGCAGAACGTGATCGCCGGCGGGGACGTGCAGTACGTCGGACCGGGAGTCACGGTGGTCGACAACGACTTCCAGGAAGGTGAGTGTACTAGGCATGCGACATCTACAGCAAAACATCGATGCTTTGAAACATCGATGTTCAAAATTAAAACATCGATGTTGATAATACATCGAGCCCAAAACATCGATGTTTTTAAAATTCAGTGAATTTAAACTTTACACCCCATTTTTTAAAACTAGTTTAGCAACTAGTGATGCTACATCGACAGCAAAACATCGATGTTGATAATACATCGCACCAAATCCATCGATGTTTTTAAAATTCAGTGCATTTAAACTTTTTTCCCCATTTCTTAAAATTGGTTTAGAAACTAGTGATGCGACATCGGCTCCAATGCATCGATGTTTTCCTAAAACATCGACATCGATGTCGCATCTCTACTTTTCAGACCCTTCACTCTTGGCCACGTTGGTCTATAAGAATGTTCAATTTGCTGATTATGAAAATTATGCGACTTTTTTATTTTAAAATTTTTATAACGATACTCTCTCTCTCTTTTTCATTTAAAAATAAAACATCGACAACGTAAAAACATCGACAAGTATAAACATTGATGTTTACAAAAACATCAACTCCAATACATCGATGTTTCTTTAAAAACATCGATGTTCTGTAAACATTGACATCGATGTCGCATCCCTAGTTCAGAGTAGGGATGCGACATCGACAGCAAAACATCGATGTTGATGATAAATCCCCCCTAAACCATCGATGTTTTCTTCAAAATTCAGTGTATTTAAATTTTTTTCCTCATTTCTTAAAATTGGTTTAGCAACTAGTGATGCGACATCGGCTTCAATACATTGATGTTTTTAATAAAACATCGACATCGATGTCGGAACCCTACTTTTCAGACCCTTCACCCATGGTCACTTTGGTCTAAAAGTATGTTCAATTTGCTGATTTTGAAAATTATGCTACTTTGTTTTTTTTTTAATTTTTATAACAGTACTTTTTGCATTTAAAAATAAAACATCGACAAGTATAAACATCGATGTTACAAAAACATCGACCCCAATACATTGATGTTAAATACATCGATGTTTTTTTAAAAACATCGACATCGATGTCGCATCTCTAGAGTGTACGTGTCTTACGACCACGGCGCTTAGATTGTTTTCAATCGTCTCACAGAACGGCTCTTTCGCCTGACTCTCCGAGCCCCCTTACCTAAGGACCAAACTCGTGCGAGAGTGCGGTTAGTGGCATTGACGACCGACGCTTTTCTTTCATAGTATTGTGTGGCGTGAGAAGAGATATCACCGGAGTGACTTTCTGCTTTTCCCAAAACGTTCACACCTCAGGCCCCGTTCACATGAGCCGTTTCAACGCGCGTATGGCGAGGCTAGTGAGGTACCGCCATTAAATTATTTTTATTTATTTCTCCAATTCAAGTATCTATCTTTGGCACCCTGATAGCCTCGCAAAACGCGCGTTTTAAGCGCCTCATGTGAACGGGACTCACGGTCGGCAGGGTAGAAACCTGCAGGTTGTAGGAGATACCGAACGAATGAAAAGACCCTATTGAAGGTCAGACGCCGACATCTCGTAAATGGGGATCGATGTTAGCGATCACTTGATAGAGGGATAACAACCACAGTACACAGATCCATACCTAGCCTCTGGTATAAACGGAATTTTAGTGGTAACAATTGTTTACCTGCCGCAGTGTAAAGGTTAATATCCGGCGGGTTACGAGTCCTACCAAAGACCGTCGCATACATGGGGGAGTTGGCGCGTGTTAAATTCGTCGTGGCATCCATTGTCCTCACGTTGGTGTGGGGTGCCAGCTCTGGGGCTGACCTCGTCATCGGACTGGTTCAAATGACGAGGTGTTGTCACCTTCTAGGATCTTCAGATCTAGGTGTCCTAGGATCTTTCCTTTCGGGATGGACCGTTGCCAATGGCCTCGTATTGCTCCAGTGCCTGTCCATTTTTTTCTCAAGATTATCAACAGGCTGGTCACGGGGTTGATCTCCCTTCGGACACCGGTGTTACATCGGTTACCTTTGACGGGATCTTTTCCGTGGGTGTCGTCAACCCTTTAATCTGTCAAAAGTCGTAGTACATGTAGTGACCAACTAACCCACCTCCCCATTTCCGTGTTTGGCCTCAGTGGGTATGTCCTACGCTATCCACCTTCGAGTTGTAGACGCGGCAGGTTTGATTTATGTCAGGTGCCCCTGGATGTATTTCTCTCTTCTGAGTCAGTGAAACTTCCTTTGTGTGTATATGTCTATTACTGGATATCGTATGTCTTGTGTATGGCCAAATATGGCGACACATTTGGCTATATACCATAACAAACCAAGCAACTCCTTCAAGAATCCTAGCAGGGTGTCAAGATTGAAATCAACGATTAAAAGTAAGATTTTAATCAAATGATTTAAAAACAAATCATTGATTGAATCACAACTAATCGCTTTTATAACTAAGTAAATACCCCTTGGAAAATCACACAACTCGTCAAATGCTTTAAGATTTCAGCACTATGGCTACACCCAGTACTGATAAGCTTTTCAAGAAATGTTTGGCTCTGGACACTTGCAAATAATCTGAGGTACTGTTGATAATGGGTCGGAAATAGAGTACTGGGACAGTGAAGTTTCGGATAATAGTATTGAAATCGAACACGAAACGGATTCGGAAATTGATGCAGATGAAGATGAAGACATTTCAAGTGCGTCTTCACAAGAATAATATTTCTACGGAAAAAATAATTTCAAATGGGATGCCAAGGGTGGAACGTAATCGTGCCGTTGGAACACCAAAAACACAACATAGTTTTACAGTTTCCAGGGTAGAAACGTCCTGCAAAAATAGGTCCGAAAGCTGAGCCTCAAGAGACATGGAATCTACTTCACTTGTATAGTAATATAAAATGTATTTCATGTTAAGAATTGAATTATCTCAATTTAAAATGCATAAATAATAATTATCAAAAGAATCTTTTATTAATGTATTATATTAATCAACTGTATACGCACTTTAGTGAGGGAGGTCTGAGACACCCCTCCACACTAGTTACGAGACGGTTTGTGACACAGCAGTTAAGGGTTAATTATGTACGGTCTTCACTTATTAGGGCTTCTACACACTAGGCTAGTAGTCGAGTAGCGAGTGATTTAGGAACTAAACGAGTTGTCACAAAACTATTTAGTCGAGTAGTTTACTAAAATGATTTAGTGGACTTGATCCAGTCAAATGGATAGTTGGCGGTCGATTAGTGTCCCCCACCCCACTGCTCTCACCACTATCGGGACACTAGACAAGTGTGAACCCATCTGCTAGTTGAGTTCATTAGTTATTCGTTTTCATTGCTCGAGGTCTCTTTCTTGTGTGTGTTTTTTTGTTAAAATATGCATAGTACGCGTATGAGTTTTAAATTTTTGCAACAGTATGTTGATCGTCTGTCTCGAGGATCGTTTCCATCGCTATAATTTAAATCCATTATTTTTCTTTAGTCAAAACATCGGTTCTGTTTAAATGTTTAACGTTTTTTATTCTCTTAAAATAACATTTTTATCGACACCATGATTCGTTGGAGTAATGATATTACGGTCAAATTTGTTACTGCTTATGTGGAACAGGAGTGCTTATGGAATGTGTCTTCCCTGAACAAAAATAAAGCATCCAAGGCAGTTGCAATCGATGAATTAGAAAAAACGATGGGAATACCGGAGTTTCACGAGAAGGAAATCAAGCAAACAATTAAAAACACTAGGAAAGTGTTTTATATTTATTTTTAAACTAGAAAAATTAATTACCCGGGTTGCTCGGGTGGAAACAATTGAATGCCGATTGAAAAGTGATATGACTAATTACTTCTATTTCGTAAAAGAATGCTATATATATATATATATATATATATATATATATCGCGATTCAGCTTCGCTCTCCGCATCATCTTTAGCAGTCGACACTCGAACACAACTAAACCGTGTGTGAACAACAACTTCCCCACTTGAAGTAATCTCGTTTATTCAAGATACTAAATTACTGGCCTAGTGTGTAGTAAGGATGCGACATCGACAGCAAATCATCGATGTTCAAAATTAAAACATCGATGTTGATAATACATGGCCCCAAAACCATCGATGTTTTTAAAATTCAGTGTATTTAAAATTTTTCCCCATTTCTTAAAACTGGTTTTGAATTTAGTGATGGGGGGGGGGCGACATCGGCTCCAATACATCGATGTTTTTTATAGAACTTCAATGTTTTTAAAACATCGACATCGATGTCACATCCCTACTTTTCAGACCCTTCGCCCTTGGCCACTTGGGTCTAAAAGTATGTTCAATTTGCTGGTTATAAAAATTATGCTACTAGGTTATTTAAAAAAATTTTTAAACTGTACTTTTTCATTTAAAAATAAAACATCCACAGCACAAAAACATCGACAAGTATAAACATCGATGTTGCAAAAACATCTACTCCAATACATCGATGTTAAATACCTCGATGTTTTTTAAAAAAACATCGACATCGATGTCACATTCCTAGTGTGTAGCAGCCTTTAGCTCTTTCCCGTGGGTAAAACGTGCTTCTCGGGTGGACGTGGGGGGTGGGGTTGCTACCCACAATGGCCGAGGTTGTTTTTGTGATCGTTTAATTTCTATGTGTTTAAAAGAAAATTTCCCGAATTCGATAATATTTTTATCCGACGTTGTGACAAGACATCAATTTTGAGTAGAGAGTGAAAACGAGTTCTCTGTGCAGGTTGCATGAACGACATCCGTCTGGACCAGCGCTACCTGCCGATGGAGAACGGGTCCGAGAACGCCGCCGTCTTAGAGTGGCGGAACCTCATCAACAAGTGTCCGTCGAACAACCCCTGCCAAGGAATCATCTGCCCCAAACCCTTCATCTGCCTGGACCTGTGGATGCTGCACGAGTGCCGGTGAGTACCCATCTCACATCACGCAAGTTCCGTACTACTGCAAGACCAGAGCTTTAGCCCTCGTGGATCGATTCTTTTGAACCAATTACAGTCCTCCGTGACATAGCGTATTCAGCTGAATGACCCTCCAATACGCTGATAAAGACGAGATTTCTCGTCCTCAAGATACTGCTGATGTTTTTTATGGTGTCGAAAACAAGATCTGATCAGTTTTCTTCTGATACGAGATATCTTGGTCATCAAGTTCTCATCAGTTTAGGGTTAAAATCACCTTAGTGTGCGTTCCACACTACAACACACTGGCTGTCTCTGTATATAATTCTATTACGTGCTACAAAAAAAGACGTTATTTTTTATCACGTTTTGCCAACACTGTACGATTGTTTGTTTACCACAAAGCCTCGCGCCTCAATTGAATTTATAGCTTTATCGGTCATTTTCAGGACCAGTAATTCGAGTTCAATAAGACGCTTGCACTACAACTTCCGACTACATATCAATGAAAATGTGTTTGTAATTCTATTACATACATGCTTGGAATACATGCTTGGAATTCTATTTCCAAAGTACCGCTCACATTTCGAGTCAAATTTTGCTCAAAGTTTTTATTCGAATTCCAAATTGCTCGAGTTCTGATTCCAGAGGAACCGTATATAACTTTTCTGTAATACGACACATTTCTATATGAAAAATATTTTTTGGAATATTATATTTTGTAAACAATTCCTTCTGCAAGGACTAATGTCTTCATTGATGCGAGCGAAGTGAACAAGGTTCGCGCAACAAACCCATGAGGGGGGTAGCGAGCCCTCTAGTCAGCTAGATAAAACTGACCCATCATAAGCTTCCTTTGATTCATTTATAATTCGACAACCCCACGAAAAGAGTCTTGGCCCCGTCCTGCGGAACGTGGTACCCGAACGAGTCGATTCCTTTTCGTTAGGGGTTTTAACAGCATTGGTGTCATCGGTTCAATGCGTTGTCCTAGTGTGATGTTTCCCTCTGGAATGTCTTTTCTGTTGCTCCTATGTGACGTTAATTCAACTACCTACCATCGTGCAGGTTTTCTAATCATTTGCACGTCTCGAATACGCTCTATTCGACCGAACTTATATTCGCTTACGTTTACTATAAAACAATCCAACTGTGAACACGGAGGACAGCACCGGCAGACATCGTGACGGGGTTGATCCCTGACAGCTTCGATTGTTTCTGGATCAGAAGATTGTAACAAAAATAGGATTCGATCGAAGGAATTGATCACTTCCAGATGAACCCTCAAATAGGAAGCGCATAGCGACATACTCAGACCAATCGGATGTGTCGTCGCGAGCGGTGAAAGCATTCTGATTGGTCTGCGCGCGTGTCACTTTGCGCCATTTAACCTCGAGTATAGTCTTCAATAGGAGTGGCTGTTAATGAAGCCTGGTCTTGCATGGTTATGTACTATCAAGTGAATAATTATGATCCTATCATGTAGTGTTATCTGTTTGTTCTTCTCTTCTACTTTAACTCCTTGAAGAAGAAAGCCTTTCAGGGGTGTTAAACGTGAACATCTTTTAATTTGTCTGAATCACCAACATTGAAATTATGACATCAAATAAGAGTACACGTCAGCGTTCATGGTACATAAAGGAAAGGACCTAATCCTAA
The DNA here is from genome assembly GCA_947359465.1 of Metellina segmentata. Classification (NCBI taxonomy): domain Eukaryota; kingdom Metazoa; phylum Arthropoda; class Arachnida; order Araneae; family Tetragnathidae; genus Metellina; species Metellina segmentata. The sequence goes on from OX375879.1 coordinate 3,462,449, forward strand.
CCTGGAAAACAACCTCACACTAAGATGGAATCTCCTCCGAATTTCGGCAGTTTCCAAATACTCTTGTCCATATATAGTTATTTACCTTCTGGGTGTTTCTCCTAGTTCGTAAAACAAAACAGTTGTAACGATTTATTGTAAAGCTAGACTTTTCATACATGCCCCCAGTAGTAATCCGATTTTAAAGACATATTCACGTCAAAATGACGTTAGAGAGTCGTTGTTCCAGTGATTGAACTACCTTCGATAGATGTTGCTTGTAATTGAACTACTAGATATTATGTTCTGTAGATGGAAATGTTGGGGTACTCTCAAAATTGAGATCGCAGAATGTCATTAAGCTGAAGTGCGTAGTCCATTCACTGCTGCAGACAATTGGGCTCACAAAACTACTTCGTAATTTCAATGTTGGTGTTGATCTATGATGTTGATTTTGAATTATAAACTGAGTATAAAAATGCCTGCTATTTACTAAAGCTTGCTTTTGCATGTGCGCTTAAACTAACTTTGATGTTTGGAATGCATTATCTCTGTCGGCAAGTAAACACACAAGCGTTCACTTTTAAAGAACATTGAACGACAAACCAAAGAACATTTCAAAACATTGAACGACAAACCAAAGAACATTTCTAAACATTGAACAACAAACCAAAGAACATTTCAAAACATTGAACGACAAACCAAAGAACATTTTAAAACATTGAACGTACAAACCAAAGAACATTTCAAATTGCTCAACACAGTGATCACTGACACTGATTACCTCTTGTTCGATCTTTTGTTACGTTATGTATAAACAAGTTAAAATTCTTGATCATTGGGTAGTACAATAATTTAGACTTTCAAATCTCCAAGTGGTTTGACGAGATATCTCATCAAACAAGTTCCTACCCATTTTACTGATGACGAGATATCTCGTCCATCACTGACGTACTTAGATAATGGTGGCTAATCCAATACTAACATTTTCGCAATTGTGGACAAACAAGAGAACACCATTACTACCATTTTGGTTTTTATTGAGAAGTGATTTTTTTTCGCAACACCTTCCTGGTGGTTGTCTCGAAATCGTCATTAGTCAGATCTTGATGGACTGTTCCAAACCTCTTAAACTGCTAGGACAAAGTAAAACAAGTATATCATCAAAAGATACCTTCCAAAAGGGACAATTCACAAGTGGAGGTATGGCAGAGCAATTAACTATCACTCAAAAAGACATGTCTTCAATGTCGAAGACAGGTCTTCAAGGTAGAAGACATCTCTTCTTCAGGGTGTGGTTACTTGCCGACTGGGAATAGACTGCTTGTAGATATGAGCTGTTATTTTGATAGCAGTGAAAATAACAGTGTTATTGCAATTGCTATCGGAACGTCTTAAAGTTAGTGATAAATGTTATCTTCGAATGTCTTGGAAAGGTTACTTAAAATATCTAACTGAACACAAAAATAAATCGATTCAAATATAGTTTATATCATTTTTTTATGCAAATAAAAAGTTGGAGAAAAGGTTACTTAACAGAGTAAGGTAACCATTTAAGTCTTAATTACTTGAAGATTTACTTTTAAATTTAACTAATAAATGTGTTTAATGTGTCGGATACTTCACCGTCATTACACCATTTCCGAATTCCAATCTGACATTAGGATGACGCTGCGGATGTAACCGCTTCGTGACATAGATTTAATAATTAAAAACATTAGTTTTTATGTCTATTTTAAAAGTCACTCTTATGTTCCACATTCATGTATAACGTTTTCTATGGCAATTGCTAACTATTAGTTTGTAACAGCATACCCCATTACCATGTCGTGGAGCGTAGCAAGATAAAAATAGTCTGGCTTCGTGAGTGGTCGAGAAATTTCCCATTCTATCCAATGAGAACTGTCCTGTGTAATGATTTTTTGCCAATCTTCAATCGACAAAGCATCGAACCCTTTTATAAAATTCCTTTTGCCATCCCCTATTCTTCACTTCGTGCTCCGCGGTGGCAGATGAAATTTCAAAAGATATGGCTCTGTTTGTTGACGGTTCAAGGTTGGGGAGAAATTATTGCCCAGGGTGATTCAGATTCCATACGATAGGCCACGGTATCCCTGTTAGACGAGTTGCGTATTAACAACGGGAAGGTTGCGAAACTCGATCCAACCAAAGACCACTGTCTACCTGCGTTAAATCAGTCGTGGCCTCAAATGTGTGTGAGGAAGTTTGGAGAGTGAGTCCTCTGACAGTGGCCTCAAAATGGCGAGGTATGGTCCTCGGATCTTTCTCTAGGGGATTGTATCTCGTATTGTTGCCAATATAGTATTGCTAATCTAAACCCTGTAATGATTTCTCTGGGTAGCGTAAGTAGATAGGGAATCTACAGAGAAGCTACAAGTCTAACTTAAATGAACTATAGACGTCTGGTGATGGTATACACCAGGATCTCTAGGACGTTCCTTCTAAGTAAGAAGTCTCACGGACTTATAGCGTTCAGCCTCTCAAAGCTTCTGAGAAAGGCGTCCTCTCAAGGCGAGGTCACCGAACTCCAAAAATAAAACTCCCTAAAGAGAAGAAATGAGTCGACCGATTACAGATCTCTGAGTTAAGACGCACTTCTTGACGAGATCAAGTCAGAAACTGATTTCCTCTCTTTCCGATTCCTCGGCTCGGATTTTAGCGCGGCCCCCGGGTCGGAGCTGGTTCTCCATTGGTCCTGGTTCGCTCTGACGTCAGTCAGATGCGTCTGTCATTGGCCTCATATCTGGCGTCGGGTCGTCTAATCGCTCTCGGCTGTTTCTACACAAGCTGATGGTAGTTCATCTATAAAGGCGTAGTAGAACGAATTCCCATTGTACTTTTAGTGTCAAAATTCCAGACGGACTGGCGACGATCGGCGACTCTCCACTGTCCGCAGTGGCTCGCACCTGTGGCTGTCGATGAACTCCGTCGGAGGGTTCAAATTTCGCATTGAGAAGACTAATTGATGGACTCTTATCAATGAATCCTCACAAGAATCGAAACGATACACTGGGAAATTTACCAACCTCTCGCGAAGCCAGACTCTTTTCACCTTGCTGCGTTCCACGAGCTCTTCTGTTCAGCTGCTATTCCGGCAGCAGTTAAACACTAGCAGTTACCGTGTATCCACTAACAGTTTGTCTCCCAACTAACCGCTTGCCCCTAACCCGCAACGCAGGTGCCCCGAAGGCTTCACGATCACGGAGGACGGCAAGAACTGCACGGACGCCAACGAGTGCTTGAGCGACCCGTGCCTGAACGGGGGCAGCTGCGTCAACCTACCCAACGGAGAGGGCTACTACTGCGTCTGTCCGGACGGATTCGGCGGGCTCTACTGCGGGGCCAGGCACGAGGAGAAGGTCATGAGACTCAGCATGGCCGCGCTCGCCGCCATACTAATCTGCCTGCTCAATATACTCAGTAAGTTGCCCTCAGGACGAGGTGGGGCCTTCTGTGCTGGATCGGAGGTTGTCCTCAAACACTCGTAAACACTCACGTGTTATTTACATTTAGAGGTGTTGCCATTGACAAAGAAAACAGATTCTTAAAAAATTAAAACTACTCAACTTTTGTGGAAATGTTTTCCAAACAAGCAGGTGACTTATAACTAAACTCCATTGCCACTTACATAAAAAGTTATTTCCTGTTACGAGTCCAAACAAGATGGCGGATTGATGACGTCACTAATCAACCGTTGCCACTCAGATGCAAAATTTCGTCGTACGAGGACCATTGACAGGTGACACTCCCTTCGGTATGAGTCCCAGATTGTCTCTTATGGTCCGTTGTGTTGCTCCAGTGCGAGGTTCATTTAATTACCTGCCTACTCGAGGGTTGTCGAGGTTTCGGAAAGGAACCTTTAACAACTTGGTACATATTTTTTAAACTAACTCATTTCAAAAGCGACTATGTTTGAAAATGTGGTGCTTTTTTCATACATTTAGCTGCTTTTTCAAAAATATTGGCGATTTATTTTTTAATTTTGGCGACATATCGATAGTTTTGACAGTTTTTTGTCTGAAAATATAGTTTTTTTTCGTGAATAGTGGCCGAAAAATATATTTTTGGTATGTCTCGAAAGAAATACTCCCTAAGGTCTTTGGGATTGATCCCAGGAACATTAGACACTTCCAATTTCAACTATATAAGTTAGTTTGATCAGTTGTTTATTCCTATACACAGTGCTACCATTGGGGACTTTTGGCTGCCGTTTTTCAACCTTTGCACGCAGCGATGTATTTTAAAGCAAAATTACCTCAAAAGTTCTTATTTTGAAATTGTTGGTGAATTTTCCAAAATTTTTGGCGATTTTTTTTATTTTTCGTAATTTTATAACAAAAATAATTTTATTTATTTTTTTTTATTTTTTTTATGGCATGAATTCTGGTTTTGAATCCCACATAGACAGTGCAATCACAAAAAACTACCATCTTTTTCCACAAAAGGTCGCCAAATGTGTACCTTTATGTACTTTAGGCAACTTTTCCAGAAAATTTGGCGAATTTTTTTCTTTTGCAAGTAGCGTACTGAAAATTTTTTTCCCCGGATATTTCTTCGTGAGAAAATTTTCAAAAGAGGCCAAGTTTTGGCGCTTAGCCATGGCCGTTATGAAAGAACACCACTGTAAATTTTGGTTGTTTGATCGTCGTGAAAGATTTACTAAGAAAATATTCTTTTTTAGTTTTTACTTTCGAATAACTTGGCGAGGTATTCAAAGTCTGTTTCAGCACAATTTGTGCTTTGGCCAATTCGTTTTATATCTGAGCAACATAAATGACTACAAAAATAGATTAAATTTTTTTTTTGCTATTTATGAAATTATATGCTATTGTTTCACAAGTACACATACTATATTCAAACATATTAAGCCAATTAAATAAGTTAATTCCATGAAAAACACTTTTTTTTTTCATTCGAATTTTACCATTCGCGTACAACCGTAAATGAGTCGAATCAGTTAACACAAAACTCACGAATGGTGTCAGAAAACTACTTCTAACACGACTGCCGCGTTACCATAGTAGCGGACAACCTCCGGGAAGTGCCAGCAGAAGTATCCACCTCCGTCGCTTCTGTGTGTTCTAATGTTCTCTTTTTTCCTCGTGCCAGCTGCCCGCGCGGCCTGCGCGGGCACCCATCAGATCGGAAACAGTGCATCGACGAGGACGAGTGCGAAGAAGGGCCGTGTGCGGACGGCGGAACGTGTCACAACCTACCGGGCGGCCGCGGCTTCTTTTGCGAGTGCCCCAGCGGCGCCCTCTGCTTCAACTGCAGCTGCTCGGCCGCCGCCACCGAGCAGACGGAGCTGGCAGAGGAGCCCTCCCTCGGGCTCGGATACGACGCCATGGCCATCATGGCCGCATCCATAGCAACGCTCATCAGTAAGGCTGCATGCCACTAACGACCCACTAACACAATCTCTCTTCAATGAAGGGCCACTGGAGGGAGGCCACAAGCTACCTTTAGCTGGTGTCTTCACTTTCTTGGCGACTAGGAATCAATTCTTTTTACGCAAAAGCGTCTCAGAAACAACATTTAAAATTTTAAAAATGTTATAAACTTTTTTTTTGTCAAAGTTTTGGCGATTTTTTGAAAATTTGCGACTGTTTTCAAGCATTTTGGCGTTTTTTTGCCAATTAATGCCGGGTGCACACATCCGATTTTTCAACGTGCGGCACCGAAGCCCAAACTGTGCACACATAACCGTAAAATGACGCAAGTACTCATTTCGCGTCATTTGCGATACATATTCTATCGAAGAAAACGCGTTTATTTCACTTACTTGGTGTAAAAAAAGTATATTTTGAAACACAAAATAGACGTTACTGGATACAACCATTTCTTAATTATTTATATTCTTTTTATGAAAACAAGACACTTCAGACCGGAAAAGCGAACTGCGGTGCCGTGGTTTAACTGCGGTACAAATTGCACGCAAGTTGGACGTGCGTCACCGCAGCGGTGCCGGAGGCATGTGTGCACTACTCAATTCGATCTTACGTATCTCAGACCGCGTTTACGTTGCGGCAGCGGCGCCGCACGTTGAAAATCCAGATGTGTTCACCAGACCTAAAGGTCAACGAAAATCGAGTCTTTTTTTTTTTAACCAATCGCTGACGAAAAAATTATTTTTCAGATTTTTCTAGAGGCGCCATTTTTTGTGTTTTAGCCGATTCAATTTGTACCTGAGGAACTAAAATTGTTACTAAAATAAAGTGTACGAGGTAAATTTTAAACTATTTCCAAGAATTAATGCTACTATTTCACAAATACTTAGTCTGTTTCTTTCCGTCGAACTATATTTGTCAGACCTGATAGTCAGTTAGTTGGCTTGTTTACCGAATACGAATTCAAGACTTAGGAATTTACAAATTAATATAGGATGACTGATAGACAAAGCCAATTCGATTATACGGCGATGGACTGCAGTTTAAGGTAACTCCGATTTGTACATGTGAAGGCATTTGGTCAGTAAAATTTTCGCATATCATGTTGTTTGTTTACAATGAATATTCCTCTCATATGATTTCCCGTTCCTTGGACCTATCAGACGACAGTTGTTAGTTTCTATCCAGCTAACGAAAATGTGGCCATGTGACAACTAGTTTGGATCAAATGGTACATCATAAAAAGGTGACCATGCTTGCTCTAAGTTTATACTTTCTCTAACGGGTAAGGCCTCTAATTAATCGAACGTCAAAACCACGGGCTGGCATGAAAAGGCTCTATCCCATTCCTCGAACAAATCGAACATTAGATTGGAGCGTGGAAAATGGAGATGACTCGTTGGGACTTGGTTAATTCGGACTAAACCAATCTTTCCGGAACCCAGTTGCAGTTGGCAGACATTGTGAATGGCGTCCGATCATTCAATTGGGGTGCTCGCGAAGCCTTCGTGAGGGACTTCGCACCTTTTCAGTGGCTTCGGTTCATTGTTTCCACGTTACGAACGCTTTGACTGCCTTAAATGATTTATCTTCGGGCATTGGGTAGAGTCTGACCGCAACCGTGACTGCCGACTAAGAGTTTGGAACACGAAGTCGGCAAAGTTTTCAAAGCGAACTCGACAAAGCCTCGATTGTGTTAACCTTTGGATGTTTGGTGTTGAGTATATTACGTGAAATCTGAAATTCGTCCAGGTTTCAACCGAGTGATCTTTCCTCCATTGTATTTTTATCCTTGCCTACACTTTAGCTTTGTCTTCCTCCCTCGTCCGTATTGTGTTTGGTGCAGCTTGGTCAAATTTTGAGCCTTAAAAATACCGAAAACAACATACTTCAAATTTCAGGAAGGAGTTTATGTTTCGGAACTGATGCAATAGGGTTTTTAAATTTGTTTGTAATTAGCTAAGAAACTGAGGATGGCTCAGAGGCAGGGCTGTAGTGGAGGGTATGCGGCGGTATACGCCGTATACCCTCTGGTTTATCCAGCAAATTCTGTATACCCTCTGCTTTTTCTTAAAAACTACGTACACGCTTTGCTTTTCCAAGAAAACTTCGCGCGAAACGTCACGTGAAGCGCAGATAGCTGTAGAAGCAAAAGAAATTTTTCTATTTCAAGATATCTAGATAGATATACCTTGGTACATAATTCCAAAATCGTACCTATTAATTATAAGCAATTCATTCCAAGCATTGTCGATAGAATGAAATCCAGACTTTGTTCTGATGTTAATGAAGAAAATGATCAACTTTTGAAGGATATATCCATGTTTGATCCAGAAAGTATAAATACAGCGAATTATTCGCCGTGGAGAAAAGGAGTTAAAAAGGATCTGTCGACGTTTTGGTATAGATGAAATGTGTACTATTCAGGGTTTGAGAGACCAATGAAAACGCCCAAGTTTTTCCTGAAAAATTAAAGCTTCTTTTAAGAACAATTGAAATTTTACCATGTTCCACTGCCATATGCGAGGCAGGGCTTAGTTTAATGAATAATATAGTGTAATAGATTTGAGATAATCTTTATTGATTTCAAACGTCTCCAATCTAATGTTTATTAAGGCAAATGGACCATCTATGGAACACTTTCAACCGGAAAAAATATGTAAACTCTTGGTTAGCCAACCATCGCTCTTCAATAGACAATATATCAAGAGTATGCTCTACAAAATGTGAGACACTGAGACGGATTCCTCTAGTCAAGCAGTTCGGAAAGTATTTCAATGAAAATGATAGAAGAAGACCTTAAAATTTGTTTAAACGGATTTCTGCTTAAGTCGAAGTTTCTTTAAAGTTTCACCAATTCCTTTCCAGTAATATAAAATTTATATAGGCTTTTTTTTTTCTCTCGATAATTTGAACTTCGATTAATTCGAAAGTATTCCCTGGTCCTTTGAGTATACCCCATGGGTGTACGGAGGAGGGGGCGGTCAACCCCCTGGCTTATGAATTTCCTATTTAGATACATGTATGTGCATGTGTGGAAGAAAGCAGATAACCCCCAGGCTTTTGGATTTCCTATACATGTATGTGCGTGTGTACATGTTTTTTGCCCCTCCCCCTGGAAAGTTGAAAGTACATGTTTCGCCTATTCATGGAAAAAATTCTGCGGGCGTCCATGGTATACCCTCTGTTTTTTTTACGACTACAGCACTGCTCCGAGGGTATGCCCACTGCGCTAGTAACCTGCAATTTATATGCGACGCAGATTCTCCCTCTTGCCGTATTTATCTCTTCTACGTCACTATCCTTGATAATATACGGCCTCATATACCTAAATAAAGCTTAGTGTGCTTCAGTATATACGAGTTCATCCTTTAATACGACTTTATATTAATACAGTCTTGTATACCTCAATATATACGGCTGTATATTTCTTACAATATGGTCTAATATACACTCTAAGACAAAAACAAAGTTGCAACTAGAAGGAATTGTCGAAATGCAGTGAGATTTACAAGGTTGGTAAAGTGCTTTTTAATGAATGAGTAAATGATTAAAATTTGAGACTGATATATACAAACTTCATAGAGAAAAATTTTAAAAAGTGGTATCATTGAGTATGTCGTCCATTATTCCTTATGCAGCATGCCAAGCGCTTTGGTATTGAGTCATACATGCTTCTTATGAAGTCCTGCGACATTCCATCTCATGCTGCTTGAACGTAGTTTCGGCAGATTATGCGGTACGGGAGGAGTGGCAACATCTCGTTCAATGGCATTCCATATATTCTCGATCGGGGACAGGACCGGTGAGTATTCCGGCAATGGTAAGATAAAGTTGTGTCGTAGACAAGCTCTAGAGATGGCAGCAATATGGGGTCGAGCATTGTCTTATTAAAAATGCGGGTTAACTTGGGAGTTCAGGAATGGGAGCATCACTAGCTGTAAAATTTCTTGTACGTAACACGGGCCTGTCAAAGAGCCCGTAATGAATAGGTGATTTGGCATTATACGTAATTGCACCCTACACGATGCCTTTTGGCCTTCTGGACGTATGACGATGAACAGCATTCTGTGAATCTTGGCGCTGACTACTTTACTTCCACACACGGATTCGATTGTCGTCTCCACACAGACAGAAGCGGGTTAGTGAAGACCATTCGATGCCATTCGCCGCCCCATGTCCGTCTGGCACAACACCATTCCAGTTTTTGACTGCGATGCAACACTGTTAAAGACGTTACGGTCTACGTGAGTTGAGTCCCACGACGTGAAGCCTTTCGACACAATTTTATCATTTGCATCTCCAACGCAAATGTACCACCCCTCAAATTTTCATTTTTTCCGGTCTACTCTTTCCAGGTGCAACTATTTTTGTCTTGGAGTGTATATACTGCCTCATATACCTCAATACAGTCTTATACCTTAATATATACGGCATATATGCTTAATGACCTCTTATACCTCAATATCTAAGGACTTATGAGCTTCAACATATTTGGCCTCATATATAATCTTAATATGACCTAATATATTCCTAAAATAGCAAGGAGCTAATGTACTTCAATATATACGACCTCATCTATTAATACTGTCTGATATGCCTCTATGGCCTAGTATACCTTAATTTATACAGCCTTATATACATCAACATACAGGTGGAGGACAAAATAATACGAACACTTGTGAACTAATGGAAAATCTTTATTAATAGGACCACACTTTGACTGAAGCCCAGATTTAATGCGACGTTGGATAGATGCATAAAGGTCATGGACAATATTTAAAGGAATATTAAGCCATTCATCCTGCAGAACGGTCTCTAATTCCGAAAGTCTGGATGGAGGTGGAAATCGGGAACGAAGTTTGGACTCCAAATATTCCCATAAATGTTCAATAATATTCAAGTCCGGAGACTGAGGAGGCCAGGCGAGATGTTCAACTTCATCGTCATGCTCTTCGAACCATTCTCGAACACACCAAGCAGTGTGGATAGGGGCGTTGTGGTCTTGAAAAAGCGGTCGCTCTCCAGTGAAAACAGTCTGGACAAAAGGATGGACATAATACCCTAGATTGCTTAGATAGTGATTGGATGTGATCCCCCCATGCAGAATAACAAGTGGCCCAAGACCGCGCCAAGATATCGCACCCCATACCATAATAGAGCCCCCCCCCCATGCTTCACAGTCGGCAAGAGGCATTCAGGAGTAAACTCTTCTCTGGGCGTTCTCCAGACATAAACGCGTACGGTCATCTGAAATAGGGTGAATGACGATTCATCTGACCATATTACTTGTTGTCACTGTTGTGGGGACCAGTTTTTGTGATCTCTGCACCAGTGGCGTCGCTTGATAGCATTAGTTACTGTCACCAACGGTTTACGAATTGCCACTCTGCTATAAATGTTTGCAGCATGAAGTTCCCTTATGACAGTTTTTGTTGAAACGGGGTCCTGGAGATAACTGTTCATTTCGGATGTTATCTCGGATAACGATTGCTTGTGCTTTCGGGCTACAATGCGCTTCAAGACCCGTCTATCCCTATAAGCGAGCTTTGACTTTCGGTCACTGCTGTGCTTTGAAGACGTCGTCTTACCCTCTTTCGTGTACGTTGTCATAACGGCTGATACCGTACTCCTTGCAAACCCCAAAAGGTTTGCTGTTTCCGTAACCGATGCTCCACCTAAACGCGTTCCAACAATCCTTCCTCTTTGGAACTCTGACAGGTCTGACATTTCAACTTATCACAGACAGTTCGATAGACGCATGCAACGCAGGTGACTGCTTTTGAGAGACTGATACTTTCCTCTTCACGCCCACTAGGTGGCAGACTTCTGTTGCAGGTGGCGCGGCTGTACTGCAGGTGTGAAATACGTCATACTTTTTCACATGTGTTCGTATTATTTTGACCTCCATCTGTATATGACCTAATATACCTCACCCTATACGGCCTCCTGTATGTTAGTACGGCTTAATATACCTTAATGTATACGGCATCATATACTTTATCATATAAGGCATATATGATCCTAAAAACGTACATCATCATAAATGAAAACCTAAATATGTACAGTATTACCCCGAAGTCACGCGATAGGAAGGATCGACGAAACACGCTAAAGTCGAATTCGCTTAAGTCGGGGTACAGCTTCTATCGATCGTAGAATCGCGTAATCGTGCAAGTAGATTTCGCTTCCAATGCGTATCACAGCAAGAGGAACACTGGAGACAGCGGGCGACAGTGTTGCCAATGGAACCGATCCAGAACCGCGTAAGTCGAGGTATTACTGTATTGCACTCAAAGTGGCTGGAGATGCTGATGCTTTGTCTTTTCCAGTCCTGGTGCTGGTGATCGTGGCGTACACGAGGAACCGTCGCCCCAACCAGAAGTACGGCCACGGGGACGTGGACGACGACGTGCGCGAGAACATCATCAGCTACGATGACGAGGGCGGCGGAGAGGACGACATGAACGCCTACGACATCACCCCCCTGCGGATACCCATCGACTCGACCGGAACGCCCATCGGAGCCAAGCCAGGACCCGAGAAGCCACCCATCAAAGAGAACCGACAGAGACAAAGTGAGTGAACCAAACCCTCTCTATCCCAACACCTGGGCCTTCCTTTTGGCCACTCTCTTCTCAATCAACAAGTGTACATACGATCTCGATCTCTTGGAGCCGATGTTTTTTAACATCGATGTTTATACTGGTAGAGGTTTTTTTGGCTGTCGATGTTTTATTTTTAAATGAAAAAAAGTACAACATAAAAATTAAAAAATAGACAAATAGCATAATTTTCATAATCAGTAAATTGAACATACTTTTAGACCCAAGTGGCCAAGGGTGAGGATCTGAAATAGGAATGTGACATCAATGTCGATGTTCTAAAAACTTCAAATTGATACATTGGAGCCGATGTTTGTTTATCATCGATGTTTTTACGATGTCGATGTCTTATTTTTAAATAAAAAAAAGTCCCATTGTAACAATTAAAAAAAAAAAACGTACAACTAAGTATTTGTCAGTGTTGGCGACATCCGTCCCATCAAAATGTAAATAACAAATATTTAAGCATATAATAATTATACGCCCTGATATTATTTATTTGCAAAACATAAAAAAATAAGTTTATATTTCACCTCATAAGTTGATAAATAATTAACAATTATTATTTCAAATTGTTGTAATTATTATTTTCTTTTGTATTATTCAATTTGAAGACAAAATATTTGTTAATTGTTCGTATTAATTATTTTGACTCTGTTTTAGCAGTTAAAAAAAATCTTAGTTATAAATAAATATACAATGCATCTGACAAATTAAATCTCCGACGAACATTAATGTTTGAGGTTACTAAACCAGTTTTAATTAATGGGTGAAAAAAAGTTTAAATACACTGATGTTTAAAAAAATCGATGGTTTTTGGGCGATGTATTATCAACATCGATGTTTTAATTTTAAACGTTGATGTTTTGCTGTCGATGTCGTGTCCCTAATGTGTACATGTTCTCAATCGCCTTTTCGTTCGCCGCTTTACACCGGAGTTGCAAATACACCATCTACCAACATATAGTTGGACACTTGTGATAGCAAAGGAAAACGAAGTTTATTCACCTTCAATAGTTGGCGGAGTCACCACGAGCAGCTATTGCAGCTTCGATACTCCGGGAAACACTCTCAATCAGTCGTTGTACGATGGCTCCGAATTTTTTAAGGTTTAAATCTACATTTTACCTTTGTCTTGCATTTTTAACTTTACGTTACATTCTGTCTTGTGTTTGGCGCAGCTTGTCTGGAGAGAATGGATGGTCCCCCTCGTGCTTTGGACCTAAAACCAATCCAATTCTTCTTAATCTTCTTGAAGAGATCTTTGTTTCCGATATCATATGGAAAAAAGCATCTCTTTGGACTCGTGAGTTGTAGGTGGTGCTATTCCTCCCTGGCTGAATTTCTCACTTCTGAGTCAGCGAAACTTGTGTGTGCCTATCTCTTGACGCTACCCTACAATAATGGACTGGACATCCAGATGTGATGGAATAAGGGAAATAATACATACATAGAAAGAATGGATGGTCCCCCACGTGCTGTTGCATATTTTCAACAAGGTTTGGATACACAGCTAGGGGTATTGGTTTCCATTCCTGCTGCAAGAATGTCGCCAGCTCAGCTGTCGATTTCAGGCGTGGTCCGTAACTGTCGCTCTAACTCGTCCCTCATAAGTTCTATGGGACTCTTAGCGGGCCAGGGAAGACGTTTTACATCCACTACCTGACAGAGGCTGCAATAGGACACTGAGCGTTGTTGTCCTGGAAGTAACATTCGCTCATTCCATAAAATTGGCAGAGCGTTGTCTAAAATGTTCATGTATGTGTTGACGTTCAATTGACCAGGAACACCATTCGAAGGTCCCAGGCGATACCACGGAAAAAACAAACAAACAAGCAGTCGGATGTTATGCAAATCCGCTGGCGTTCCATTAGTGTAGGGTAGTGTATTGTGTCTGGTGTAGCATGGCCATATACGGCACCATTGAAACCCTACAAACTGTTCCCTAATCCCTCTGTTTTCGTCTTTCACTATATTCTTTCTCAGCTTGTGGCCATAAAAATGCAAAGCAACCTGCATTAGAGCAGAAATAGGTCTGCCTTTTGCTTCCCATTTCAATTCAGTTCTCTCAAAGCCACTCTATCTTTGTGCACAAATCTTCTCTTGCCACCTATGAACAACCAACCTGACATTTCCATTCCTCTTTTGTTCTGTTTCTTTCTTTTTCTCAATTTCACTGTACAGCTCTTTTGAGATTTGATTGTTAGATCAAAGATATTACTTCTACGGTGCTAAGATTTTTTTCAATCGTCTCTCAGAACGGCTTTTCTCCTGATTCTCCGAGCCCCCATGCCTAACTTAAGCGATGGGGCCGTGAGTGGCATTTACGACTGACGATTTTCCTTTTATAGCTTCGTTTGGCGTGAGAAGAGATATCACCTGACGACTTTCTGCTTTCCCCAAAACGTTCACACCTCACGGCCGGCAGTTTAGGGGCCAACGAACAAAAGAAGGAATCCACTAGAAGGTCAGTCACTGACAGCTCGTAAAGTGTGATCGATGCCAGCGGTCACTTAAATAGTGGATAACATCCACCGCTACCATGCCGCTGATGTAAGCGAAATTTTAGTGGTTACAGAAGTCTATGTGCCGCAGCGTAAAGGTTAATTGAGGCTATCAGAGTAAAAGTCGCCTGACCCACATGAACCCCAAAATTTTATTTTTACCCACTTTTTTTTTGTAAATGTGAAAGTGTTTTAAAATTGCAAAATAACTGAGTGTTGATGACTGAAAAAGTAATTTTTAGAATCTCAGATAATCTTGTGGGGGAAAAAAAGAAGCTATAACAAATGACTAGACAATGGTGGCTAGACAATCGCGTTTATCTTCATTAGACCATCTCTTTCTTTGATAGACCTTAGCAATGTTTCATTCAGGGTCTCTTTTGTGTCACTAACGGCCATATTCACAAGTCTCGAGAATCAGTTGATCCGCGAGTTATCGAAAAAACCGTATTCACAAGTCCTGATCCGTGGTTTAAACTGCCGTTTCGGTGTTACATTTTGATCCTCCGAAATCGGCGAGTTAACTCGCGAGTTACATTTAACGCATGCGCAGTACCATCTTTTTGGAAAAGCAAAATGGAGGACACATTTCATTCTATGCTCAATTACAGTATTCTTTCGACGACTGGACTGGATCTGTCATTACGGAGCACCTGCTGCATAGCAGCTCATCTCATCTCATCATCATAATATTGCTTAAATAGAAAAATTTAAACATATTTTTATTGAAATTCAAAAGAAAAATGAAAATAAAGGTAGCTGCGTAAATCTTAAACAAGCAGCTTAGCGAAAAGATAGATGGCGCCACCTCTGTCCTATAAGTCGGAGAGAGCGAACGGCAGAAAACGACCATGGCAGATACAAAAATTCGTCGTAGAATAAAAATTATTCTGTTGATTTATTACGAATGAAAGAAAATTGACAGTGCAAAATACTTTTCACGACACCAACACACACTCATACTGACAAGTATAAAGATAATCAGATTACATACATCTGTCAAGACATTGTGTACAATTCTTTCTTGCCAAATTTAGGTTACCAAAAAATCCAATTTGAAATTAAATACCTTTGCATTTATTTTCCCAAACCCATATTAAAATGCTGTGCGAGTCCTTTTTGTTCACAATTTGGAATCAATTCTACGGTGAAGTACGTGCTTGATCAGTATGAATGCATATTGGGGCGTCGTAACCAATGTAAACAATACCACGTGATCGTGAGGTAGCCAATCACAGCGAGCGTCTCATTTTAATCCCCGGATCACTTAACACGCCGTTTGAGAATACCGTTTTTGATAATCCTCGAGTTAACTCTTACTCGCGGATCAACTGATTCTCGAGTTAAGGTTAGCAGGTGCTCCGTAATGACAGATCCAGTCCAGTCGTCGAAAGAATACTGTAATTGAGCATAGAATGAAATGTGTCCTCCATTTTGCTTTTCCAAAAGATGGTACTGCGCATGCGTTAAATGTAACTCGCGAGTTAATTCGCCGATTTCGGAGGATCAAAATGTAACACCGAAACGGCAGTTTAAACCACGGATCAGGACTTGTGAATACGGTTTTTTCGATAACGCGCGGATTATCGTTGATCCTCGAGTTAACTCGGACTTGTGAATACGGCCGTAAAACCTTCATTGAGTGTCTCTTTCCGATCTTGCGTCTGCATGCCATCTTGATTGTGTCTGTTGTGTCTGTTTCAGTCCCTCCCGGCACGCAGCCTGATGGCGTCGGTGACTTCATCCGCGACCACCTCGACAAGGCCGACAACGACCCCAACGCGCCCCCCTTCGACGACCTCCGGAACTACGCGTACGAGGGGTGTGGCAGCACGGCAGGCTCCCTCAGCTCCCTGGCATCCGGGGCCGAGGAGAACGAGCAGGACTTCGACTACCTCAACGGGTGGGGGCCCCGATTCCAGAAGCTCGCAGACATGTACGGGCCCGGAGAGAGCGAGGAGGACTAGGGCCCCCTCCTAGTCTAGTCAACCACCACCACCCTCCAAGGTCGAGCGCACACACACACACACTCTCTTTTACGTTCGTCATCGTTTAGTACCCGCAACAACGCCCCGTCCTTCGGGGGACTACATTCGAACGAGGACTGAAATTTATAGGAGCGTAGGATGTTTTTCGTTTCTAACGCCCCGTCCTACGGGGGACCAGACTCGAAAGGGAATTAAGAAATATATAGGAGCGTAGGTTGTTTTTTCGTTTCCAATAACGCCCCCGTGCTACGGGGGACCAGCTCGAAAGGGGACAAGGAATCTGTAGAAGCCTAGCTTGTTTTTTCGTTTCTCTCCACACCCCCAAGCGACGGGGAAGTGTGCTTTCTGACGTCCTATGGAGACCCGACTCGGAAGAGGACAGAAAACATAGGAGTGTAGGACGTTTTTTCCGTTTCTCTCCACCCCAAAAGAAGGGGAAGTGTGCTTTGTGACCTTCGACTGCTATCGAAGAGGACAAACGAAAAAAATAGGAGCATAGTATGTTTTTGGTTTTCTTTCGTCTCTATACTTTGTGTGTGTGTTGTGCATGTTTAGAAGTACGTAGAGAGGACGCAGGAGAATATATAAAAGAACCTTCCAAGCAAGAAAGAACACTCTTGTGGTTTCCGGAGACTTTGGCTTTGTCAGCAACCTGTATTTAAAAACGTGGAACTAAAAAAAGTAACGCGCTTTTTGTTTCCTTCGATTTGCACTCTTCAGAAAGTCATTTTTGTCTCGAATTCGAAGACTTGAAATGGAACAATCATGTGACTTTTTTTTGTTTCGTTTTTCGTGACTATCCAATCACGCCACGTCAATAACAGACACTTCAAAGTGCTCTCGAACTCATAGAAGGGGTGGAATCAGCTAGCACCCCCTCTACCTCCCCACATGAGGCTGGACTTCCAAATCATTTTCATCTGCATCCCCCTCAGTTCGACCACAACTTCTGCTTTCGCCTCGGCGGTTTGAGCCGAATTTCAAATAGGAAGCTCAAGCAGACCAATCAAGTTGAAAGGATTTCAACTTGGCTCGCCCGTCACCTCTGATTGGTGTCGCACCCCTGAATTCAATTAGGAAGCGCAAAGCTCAGACCAAATCAAATTGAATGGATTGGAAAAGAAACGTCGCTGATGGGTCTAGGCGTGTTGCCATGCGCTTCCTCTTTCAATTCAGCCGACCTGTTCAAGTTGAAATCCTTTCATCTCGATTGGTCTGGGCGCTTACCCTTTGCGCTTCCTACTTGAATTCGGCTTCAGGATTCTGCAGCCAGAGAATGAATAAATGAAAGTGATTCCGAATTCCAGCCGTCAAACTTCTGTTCTGACAATGTCTATCACCTGTTTTGTGACTATTTAGTAGTGTTTGTCCATGAAGGGATGAGAAATGCCAGTTTAAAAAAATGCTGTGTATAAATATGTATATTCTGTACTGTCAATTTAAATGTATTTCTTCAACTTAGAGAATTTACGCTTTGGCCTACACCATTTCTTTTTCTTCGTTCCAACGGAAACCTTATTAAACAGCCTTAAGATTTTATTCTAGATTTAATATATGAATATATATATATATATGAGAAGGGTTATACGAATCACATTTTTTGAAAGAAAAAATTTAATTTAAATAAAAATGGGAGTACCAACAATCAAGTAAAGCAACTCCAACTTGAGAGAAATTTTTTTATCTAATTCCAATTTTTTATTCTGCAGTTCAAACGACTGTCGAATCTCTAAAACGCAGTCTATTTTATAACGAAAAAAATGGCAATTATCGAGAATTTCCCCAGAAGCGTTATCCGTGTATATCTTAGTGGCACATTTGTAAAGGAAAACCTCTCAGTTTGGAACTCTTTGTACCAGGTTATTAGCCCGTTTGTACGTGATTTCTAGTTGTTTATGTGACATCCCTTGACGAAGCAGAGATATTTAGGAGATAAAAATTGGAACTTTTTACATACAGCTGTGTATGAGAATACATGGGTTAATTTTTTTAAAAGTAGTGAAATGTAGTGCGTTGAAATATGAAGTTATTTGGGCTCATCAAAATGGTAAAAACCTTCTTTCCGAAGTGGAAAAGCGGCGAATTTTTCACAACGTAGCAGGCCAGAATACTTGCACCGACGGAAAATGAATTAGCTATGATTGCACCATTTCTTTGCTACTCACGACTCGGGTTGAGTTGTGGCTCTTATTGTTCACACGTTCTTCGACGCTGGTCCAAAAGTTGATCTCCTGTTTTGACGAACATACTTTTTAGAGTGCTGCACCTTATACTTCATTCACCACTACTTTCGAGTTTTGTCCCACAAACAAACTCGAATTCATTAGACATTTGCATACTATCCCAAAGACTCAGTTGCTTTGTCGTCAGCTGAACCATGGTTCAAAATTGCGAGTATAACATACCTATCAGAACATACTGTTACTTATCTACCACACTATTCCAGCGACTTGGTTGCTTTGTCGACCATAATTCAAAATTGCAAGGTTCAGCTAATTAGCACACTATTCCAGCGACTTGATTGCTTTGGTGACCATGATTCAAAATTGCAAGGTTCAGCTACCTACAACACTATTCCAGCGACTTGGTTGCTTTGCCATCATCTGAAGCGTGGTTCAAATTGCGATGTTGTCCTCGAATCTTTCCCTACGGGATGAATCCCGTACCGTCAATAGTAGCCCGTTGTGTTTCTCTTAATTAGGTACCTACTCACCTCTTTTTTTACAAGTCACAAAGTTACTGTATGTATAATAGTTAAACAGTAAACAAAAATGTCCATCAAAATTTGGTAGAAATAGAAACTCATTGACATTTTATATAAAGAGGCGATAAATTGATTGCTTGATTTGCTAGTTGGTTTGCTCCAGTGTGACGACGTACTGGCATAGTTGCTTTGTATTCTGGAAATAATCTGAATGAATTGTTATTTAACGTCTGGACTCTACTTTGAACTAAATGAAACTCGTAACAGAAGTTTTTGGGAGATTTTGGATAACTTTATACATTTCCCAGGTTAAAACTAAACAGTTCACTATTCTCATTTTGCATGCTAATACCCGTATGCAGTGTCAAATGTTGCGCGTACATTTCAAATGAAAACGTGTACAATTCGAAGCGAGTCAAATATTACCCACCGCGAAAACTCACAAAAAAATTGTTTAC
Organism: Metellina segmentata; assembly: GCA_947359465.1. Taxonomy (NCBI): domain Eukaryota; kingdom Metazoa; phylum Arthropoda; class Arachnida; order Araneae; family Tetragnathidae; genus Metellina; species Metellina segmentata. The sequence goes on from OX375879.1 coordinate 3,482,095, forward strand.
GTGAAATCGAAACAGCAAAAAAGCCCGTTGCCATTTTCTTCGAAGTATTGTCCTTCTGCTAGAAGAGCCTGCACGTGCTGTTATTGACCCTCCTGATGGTGGTTTGACCCTTTTGCTGAGATGAGGCTTCGTGTCATCAGCAGATCTTGCTGGACGTCATTGGAAAGAAATTGACCAGATCTCTCGCCATACAAAAATGGCGATATCTTGATTTACGATGTATCTCGATACTGACAAAATGGATATATATCGTCATAAGAAAAGCTGACCAGATCTAAAATGTGTCGGGTCTGGATGGTGTGACCATTTGGAGGGTTGACAAGACACGCTTGAATCCACTTCAATAGATGGAACAACCGAGACGACATAAATTGCTCACTTCTCTTTTGCAGCTACATCATCGTCATTTTTCTCTTTATTTATCCCACCTGAGATTATGCAATTTTTGTATACGTTCATTCTGTACATTCCATTTTTGCATGTCTCTTTGGTCGTTGAAAGTGAATGAAGTGTAAGCAATTAGTGTTGTATTTCTTTGTCATCAATTGATTTTGTGCCAATCTTCTTCACTCTTTTGTTAAATTATACATGAGTACGAGACATTAATAAAGAAATTCTGGTCGTCTTATAACTCAAAGTGTCCCATTTATTGACTCATAAACACTCCTTTAACCTTTTGACTACGGCTATAAATAGAGTTAATTCGAGTTAAATTCTTTCTTGGCGCGATTCTTATAACTTTCAAGGTACAACTTTCTCTGTGTTGGCCGTAGTTTAAATTCTTTCTTGGCGCGATCAAGGTACAACTGTTGTACTGGCCGTAGTCTAGAGGTTAATTTTCGTCCACTATAGGTGAATTTTCGCTGATTTTTGGAAAAATTTTAAAAATAGTTTTACTGACTCATCAACACTAACGTAAATCTTAATATTCGTAAACCTTTAGTGGATTTTCATAAAAGGTCTAAAACTCAAATGTCTATTGACTCATGAACACTTATTTACACCATAATTTTTTTGTTGACCTTTGGAGAATTTAACTCAAGTGTCCTCCTTATTGACTCGTCAACACTCATTTAACCCTTAATTTTCGTTGATCTTTAATGAATTTAACTCAAGTCTCCTCATTATTGACTCATTAACACTAATTAAACCCTTAACTTTCTTCAACCTTTGGAGATTTTTCAAAAAAAAAAAAAAAAAAACATCTCAAGCGACTTTTTTACTGACTCAAAAGCTCATTTAACCTTTAATTTTCGTTGTGGCCTTTGATAAATTTCCAGAAAAAGTTGCTAAAATTTTGAAAATAGTAACTTTTGAGACGATTTACCTCAAAAGATACAATGGTGTGTGACCAGAGTTGAAAAATACTAGAAAAAATCGCCTTGGTGCAAAAAATGCACGGATATTGCAAAACTTTTTCTTAATCTTTTTCAGATACATAAAGTAAGAAAGAAAATAAATTAAATCAGTTAAGTAACAAAATGAATGCTATCTACAAATCTTATTTATTACATTATTCAAGAACCATGTTGGGCGATATTTTATGAACAAAGTGAGATTTCAAAATATGAACAAATTAACATTGCCTACTCAAGAAAAAAATGTGAATTATGTACACTGAAATTATGATTTGTTATACGAGTGAAAATTCTTCTGAACAAGTTATCATAAGGTTTCGTAATGTTAGCAGAGTATTTATTAACACGTTAAGACCATAACCAAAAAAGCTTATGGGAACACTACATTGAGAACTTTTTTGTTTTCTTGTTTACACAGCATTTGTAAAATAGCATTATTTTTTCATAAAAGTCTCTTATATCCTAGTAGTAACTTTATTTGCTAACCTTACGGCTATTTTTATGTATCTCTTTGCTATATTAAAATTATCGATAAATTATTAACCTAGTATTGGGTCATCCGGCGAGTTCTGCGCTTTTTTTAAGATAAATTTCAACGAAGCAGTACAAAACCATAATTTTTTTTTATTGAATCACATAAGCACAATTTTGTTCTATCACTTTTTGCCATCTTTCCGGCAGCTGGAAATTTTTTTAAAAAACGTCAGTAGGCTTATTTGAAAAGAAGTGGTCGAGATGCTATTTGACAATCTCCAAAGAATTCGAACTCCAATCCGTTCAGATAATTTTGAAGTGACCTGAAGAGGTGAAAATCTGAGGGGCAGGGTATGGTGAATATGGGTGTGACACAAAACATTTCAGCCATACTCTATAAGTCTTTGTCTGACATTCAGCGAAATGTGGGGCCGCGCATTGTCATGCTGAAAGAAAAGACCTCGAAGGTGGGCCAGTTCTGGCCGCTTTGCTTCAATTTCTGCTTTTAATATTGCCATTTGAGAACAGTATTTGTCTGATTTTGTGGCAACAATTCATAACAAACAATTCCTTTGCAATCCCATAGACGAAAATGAACTTTCTGGTTCTCCATTCTTAGCACTGCAGTGAAAGAAAATGATGCCACAACACATGCTATAATTATGCAATGCAAGCAGAAAAGACCGAATGTAAACATCTGCTTCAACCAAGGTCACTCTTTATCAGCAGTAGCAAAATAATAATAACAAAGCTAGCTTATATTTGAAAACGCGCAGAACTTTCCGGATGACCCAATATTTTAGTTTCTCTGAATCAAATGAATCGGCCCAAATACAAAATGTGCTGATTAAGTATGAACAGATGTCGGGAAGATCTCGCCAAGAAATTAAAATTTTTTTTAAATTAACACTCGACATACATTAACCCACCTGTTGGTTCTTTTGATGATGTATCTCGTCATTAGCAAAACCACTAGCAGATATTGATGGACCGTCCACACCACTTGGAGAGATAATTGACTAACCAGGCTCCGATGTTATGACGTAGAAAACCTTTTAACTTACAGGGTACCACGCTTAATTTTTGTTGTATAATGTAATCTAGAAGTATATCTTCCTTTTTGTGCTACCAGGGCTGGTCATACATTCCAGGCAACACGTGTGTTCTGTAGCTTTCTTAGACGTCCGTTCAATTCACGTGAATCCCACTGGTGAGTGCTGTAATCCCCTCCAATCTGTATATATGTGTGTTGTCTTCAAAAAGTTCTCTTTTCCTTTTGTTTACCCCCAATCAAAACCTCAGCATCTCTTTTCGGAACTGATTGCCTTTTCGATGCTTCCCGCCCCCTTTGGAACGTGAATTGGACTCCTAATTGCATCAATTACTAAATATTCTACCTCAATTAGTATCACTTTACAAAGTGCATTTTCACTTCCTTTAACTTTCTCCCCTCATAGCTCTTTGATAATCAATAAATTTTCTATTCATTTTGACGTGGAGTGTGTTGAATTAATCCACAATTCGTAGGATATTAAATTTAACTTTTATTTTAAATTTTCAAACACAGATTAACAAGACAGGAATTCCTTATTGGAACAGGAAAAGTATAGCAAATGCTAAAATGTCCGAAAAATCCGAGAAAAAAAAATCTCCGTTGAGACGGAGACGTATTTACTAAACGGAGTCCGAGAGCAAACTGCTTTCCTTTGTTTCAAGCGTGGGCGCGATCATCATCAAGGTTCTTGAGAGGCCGTAGATCTCTTGGATCCACTATAACGATGCAGCTGGGAACTTTATCGGGACATATGGCACTAATACTTTACAATCTAGCTCCTCCCTCCTCAAGATTCGTTTTTTCTGCAGAGGATACCTGCAAAAAAAGATACAGAACAGCAGCAATGGTTTCTCGAAAGCAACATCTCATACCCAAGCAAATATGCAAGTAGACCATACACCTTAAGATTCTGTTTGCACCGTCTTTTTAACTAAAATATTAAAAAAAAATACTAAGTACATCAACATTTTGCATAGTAAATTCAAAAAGCAATTATATTTCAAAATTTTAATAGAACTTCAAAATTTTAGTTCAAATCAACTTTTTTTTTGTAAAGATGTAAAGAAGCACTAAAAATTAAACAACACAAGAAAATCTAAAAACCCTAACAAAAACAGCAAATTTTGTTGAACGTGAGGTGTTCAAATTAAATGGTCAGCATTTATATACTGTTATCCCTTATCTCGTAATCCAAATGTTGGACCCTGAATATAAGTAATTTCAACTTCATCTTTAACCTTTATGTTTTCTCTAAAACGACTTATCGAGTTATCTAAGGATTCAGTTATTTCCCCTACCAAACTTTCAGTTCCAACGTCCTTAAATATCACTGTCCCTAAAGGCAATTTAGTTACATTTACAGCAACTGCTTTGTTATTACGAGTCTTTATTCCAAATTCAACATCATTATCAATTTTAAGAGTTTTAACAATTTGCATTCACTAAAATGGAAAAACATTCTTCGCATCACCCCTTTTAATAAAACCAAATGTTCCTTTAAGAGAGCACAGACAACACCTCGGTACCTTCCAGGTGAGAGTTTTCAATTCATAATAATTCTGCATACAGCATTAGCAATTGGTTTTCCATTACGACGATTATAAGTCATTTCAAATTCAACTGCATCACCACGTTTTAAATTATCAATATTTCCAAAAAATTGACTGCAATGAAAAAGAATTGTTTTTTTTTATTGCCAGTACTTGTTTTTTGCAACGCTTTGAACTACATGAATGCAACCAATTCTTAACTATTCCTTTCTCTAAGAGTAACAGCTAGAACCAGAATAGTTACTGTTACGAGGGCAGCCGTAATTCGATGTTTTATTTAAAGATGGAGAAAGCTGGCACTTTGGCATTGCAAGGTTTTTTAATTCAGTATCCTCGCGAGTCTGCTTTTTTTCATCGCTTCTATAAGCACAACTGTTTTGTTGCTTAATAGGTACGTTCATTCTTCAAGAAGTTATCCTTGACAGCAGCTTTAGTTGCTACCTGACACAATTCGCACTCTAGATCCACTATGTCGGCTATAGGCAAGGCAAGCAAACAGGATTATCGGCAAGAGGAGATATTATTTGTACATGTTCACCCGTGTCCATGGGTGACTTAACAAAACTTCTAGGAATTAAATCGATGCTAGCTCCTGTCTCGTAAGATAGATATCTGAGATCCATTTACAGTTCCAACACTAATGTAGGGAGACATCAAATCCGTTAATCTCTTTCCTATAATTTCGTTAGCAGCTACGATTTCAGTTTAATTCAACTTAGGACAACATTGAGGTCTAAGATGATCATAGGAATTGCATTCATAACATTCAAGTTGTTTTCTTCGTTCAAAATTTCTCGCTTCGTAATCTCTGTTTACTTCTGTTATCACAGAGGGTTTTATTTTCTTCCTTAAACTTATGAAAACCAGCATATCTTTTCTTCATACTTTCTTTATTCTGGGATTTTTTTTTTTTGTAGTTCTGGATCTTTCAAATCGGTATATTCTTTCAGCTCATTCCAATGGAGAATTCAAGTTCATCCATTCCTCCAGAAAATGTTCTTTCATTTCAGACGGCACTCGTCTCTTTATCTGCTGAGTCTTATGATTTGGCACTCTTTCTATACTTGGTGGTTCTCGATCACTTACAGCTTGCATTTCTAGCTTTTTCTTCTCTAAAGTGATTTCTTCCTTTCGTAGTCTTTCTTCTTTTCTAATAAGTTCTTCCCTTTCTTCCTTTTTAACAAGTTCTTCCCTTTCTTCCTTTTCTTTTGCTTCTTGTCTCACAAATTCTTCTGTCTGGCAAATGGTTCCTCTTCTTTTGCTTCTTTAACTTACTTCCATAATACGGGTTCAAGAAATTTTAACTGCCTCTTCACCATAGTGTCCACTGGTTTCGATTATTTTCTTTAATTCAACTAGTGTACAATTTTCTGATACTTTTGCAACAAGTTCATCTGCTCGTTCGGAGAGGTCTTCTTTTCTCCCACCAGAAAGAAAAGCCACGATTGCGAAAAATAACTTTCTTTACGAATAATAAATTAAGATGAATTTTTAACTATGTTTGTTACCAAACCCAAAATCGAATTTGCCATTTCTCAGTATAATTCTGATTTAACTCAATGGGAAACCTATCTAAAATTTAGAATCCAACTACTCTACTCCTTTTCAATTCTAATTCCCTGCGAACCAATGAGGGAAAATCTCTAAAAGTAATACAGTTTAAATTCGATGTGCTTTTGTTTATATCTAAGCAAAAAAATTCTTATTTTCTATTCGCATCAAGGCATGCACATACTTTTGTATTAAAATCAAATTTCTTATAGAATGTAATACACTATAAGATACACAAAATACACACAAAAATCAGGTATGCTTCAAATGCAATAGATAAAATTGAAAACAAAATATACTTCTCAAGTATAATAAAAGAATCTTAAACCACCATAGAGCATACAATACACTCAATGCAATTGAAGCTAAAATATACTTTTCAAGTATAATAAAAGAATCTTAAACTACAATACACACAATGCAATATAATTAATTGCGCTTAAATATAAGTTTATTTTTAAACTAATGTTTACTTATCATGTGTTATTTAAATTATCAGAGTTTTTTTTTTTTTCAAATTATTAAATACACAGAACCGAAAAATTTCACTGAAATCGAAACGAAAGTTAAATTTTCGTTCTCACACTTTCAATTTGGCCCTTTTTGGCCGTAACTTTATCACACTTTGATCATGTATACTTAATAAACATTAAATTGCACTTAATTAAATTGCACTAACTTTTTTTGAAACCGAAACAATTTAAGCTCTTTGGCATTATAAATTCCGGTAAAAAAAAAAAGGGGGGGGGGCTACCTGCGTTTTCTGTTTACTTATTTCTACACCACTTCTAGGACACTAAAATACTAGTCTGTACCGAATTATCCAAACTTTTTAGGACACAAGGGGACTACGCCCCACGCTCGCCAACATTTTGAAAATAAATTGAGTTGCTTTTGCCGAGGTAGAAAAAAATTTACCCCATAAAATTATGTTTATGTATAAATACAAGGGGTGTTCAAATGAAAAGGTACGAAACGTCGTAACAACGTAATCGTTAACATATTTGCCTATGCTGCTATGGGAGAACGTAGCGAGACATCTCGAGATGCGATTGGAATCTACGGCGTGTATCGCAGCATGCGCAGGAGAGAACAGAATCTCTTATAAAGAGCGCCGTCCAATTGACGAGGCAGTGCAGGATGGCGTTCACATTGCAAAATTCGACGATTGAGGAGCAGCGAGGCTTTATCCGATTTCTGACAGTGGAAGGTGTTAAACCGGCCGTTATTCATCGCCGGATGGACCGTATACGGGGAAGACTGTGTGTCCGACAAGTCAGTGAGAAAATGGAGTACTCGTTTTCGTGCAGGATGTGAGAGTTTGGTTGATGACCAGGCCATGCAAACACAATCATCTTGGCCGATCTCAACGACCTAGTGGGAAGTGATCGGCGTGTCACATTGCGAATGTTGGTGGTGAAGGTGGACAATTGTTCACGACAGATTGCGATATCGTAAGGTGTGCGCGCAGTGGGTTCCGAAGCATATCACTGACCAGCAAAAGGAACTGCGTATGGCACTTCAACATCTGTTTCGGTATCATGAAGACCCCGCTTTCCTGGAGCAGATCGTTACAGGTGATGAGAGCTGGTGCCATCACTACGAGCCAGAGACAAAGCGGGACAGCATGCAGTGGAAGCATGCGTCGTCACCTCCCCCTAAAAAGTTCAAAGTCGTGGCGTCAGCAGGGAAGGTGTTGCTCACCGTTTTTTGGACGTCCAAGGTCCGTAATTGTTGAATTCCTCTAGCACAGAAGAACCATTAACTCCGATGTGTACTGTGAGACACTACGAAGCCTACGCAGGTCCATCAAGAACAAAATACAGGGGCTGCTCACGGAGGGTGTGGTTCTGCTCTATGTTAACGCGCGTTCACACGTCTCCAGGGTCAGACACGTGGAACTGGCCAAGTTCAAGTGGGAGCATCTTGACCATCCGCCCTACAGCACGGACATGTCGCCCGGCGATTTCCCTGTGTTTGGTCCCCTGAAAAAAAACATTTGAAAGAGAAGCACTTCAACTCGGACGACGAATTCAAGGGTCTCGTCAGGGCCACAGGAATTCTGCAAACAAGGAATCCTTCTGCTCGTTAATCAATGGGATCGCTGTGCTCAAGCCTATGGTGTATACTTTGAATAAAGTCTTCATTTAAACCCACAGTGTCGTTCGTACCTTTTCATTTGAACAACCCTTGTAGCATATAAATCAGCCTGTGACAACCATTGGTGGAAAGAATTGTAGGAAAGATGTAGGTCACGGTCAAACTTGACAGGATTCCTACATGGATGCAAGGCGGAATTATGTATGCTATCTTCACAAAAGATTAACCTCCTACTGCAAAATTTAAGGGTCGCGGTAGCCTGGTTGGAAGTGTACCTGATTAGTATGTATTTATGTATTTTTTACTTAACGTCACACTGCAGCAGCACAACGTCTAGGACCAACCCCCGAAAGGAAATATTTGTCATTCAACATTTCGTCATTTTGAACACCATTCTCATAATTTCCGTACCACGCCAACGTGAGGACATTTGAAGACATTATAAATTAAATATATCGTACATGGGGGAGCTGGTGAAATTTTAACTACCTCCCGCGTACACGTCTTTGGCTGGTTTCGAATACGCAACCTCCGGATGCTGATCCAAGTCAAGTAGTTGAATTTCTCGGAGCCCCGTAGGGGCCTTCATCTCCAGTATTGATGGATAAGTGGCATGACAGATGGTGCTTTCAGGTTAGGGAAAGAATGGGGTGGGTGTTAGGAAGATGTCAGGAGCTCGTTCAACGTGGTGCAGCCTTGTTTGAAATACAAGTGCCACCTACATCGAGGAGCGTGGTTTAAAAAGCTCTTGGCTTGCCGAAATCGTACGGCCAATGAGGGATTAATTGCGAATGTTGATGCTTTGGGGTGACAATCTATTGCCAATTAACATTGATGCTCTTGGGCGGGCTTTGTTTTTTGGAAGAGTTGGGTCGTAAATTTCGATTTCTTGGATGGAGGAGTTGGAGTTATTGGCGATGTTTTTGAAAAAATTTTGAGCAAGGTTGCCGATGAACTGACCAAGATGGGGTATATTAGTGGCAGTTAGGATGTCAATATTTCTGTAAAACCATCTGGCCTGGACAATGGTTCTGAGGGTGGTATTTTGGAGGACAATAATTTTATTGATGTTTGTCTTGGCGGCGGCACCCCAGATGGGAGCGGCATATGTTAGAACTGGGCGTAAATAATAAATGTAGATCAGAAGTTTGTTTTGTATGGAGAGTGTAGAGCTACGTGCGATGAGAGGGTAAAGTGCAGATCGGGCTTTTTTAAATTTGGTTTGGATTGTTTGAATGTGGGGGGCCCATGAGAGTTGGTTGTCGAGGATAACTCCTAGATATTTTGTTTGTGATACCCATTCTATTGATTGACCATAAACTTTGACTTTGTGTGTGGGAGGGTTAGCTCCGAATATGATAGCTGCTGTTTTGTCGACATTAAGTTTAATTCTCCATTGAATAAGCCAAAGTTCGATTGCCTGGATGTGTTTGTTGAGTAGAAAAATAAGTGTATTGATATTTTTTTGTTGGGCGAGAATAGCAGTGTCGTCAGCGAACATACTGAGCATGGTAGAATTAGATTGCGGGATGTCATTCATGTAGATGTTAAATAAGAAAGGTCCTAATTTGGATCCTTGAGGAACTCCAGATTTGATTTTGCGTTTCGAAGAGTCAGCCTTGTTAACGGAGACGGTAAAATGACGATTGGTAAGGTATGACGTAAGTATGATGATAAGGCAGTATGGGAAGTTGAGTTTGATAAGTTTATAGATGAGACCCTTTATCCAAACTTTGTCGAATGCCTTGGCGATGTCAAAGAAAATTGCACCTGTTTTTTTGTATTTGCGTTTTCCCTTGTGTATGTGTTCGGTGACTCGGAGTAGCTGGTGAGTAGTGGAGAGTTTGGGTGTGAAACCGTGTTGTTGAGGGATCATAATGTTGTTTTGTGTGATGAAGTATTTAATTGTTTCAAGAATAATAGCTTCAGTGATTTTACTGAGGGTAGGGAGGAGTGAAATAGGTCTGTAGCTGGTGGGATCAGTTGTGTTTTTGTGAGGTTTGAGTATGGGGATGATGCTGGCGGTTTTCCAAGGAGTGGGGAAGTGTTTGAGTTTGAGAGTGAGATTAATAATGAAAGTGAAGATGAGGATGGCCTTAACGGGTAATTTTTTAACCATCTTATTAGTGATGCCTTCGTGTCCAGGGGCTTTTTTAATATTGAGTTTGTTAATCTGAATAATTACTTCAGATGGGGGGATAGATTTGAATGTGACTTGTTGGGTGTGTGAAAAATAATTATTGATAGTATGATTAACGAGATTGTCAGTGTTTGGGTCATTAATTTTATTATCATGAAATTGTGTTTCGAAGCTGTCTGCAATAGCGTTTGCTTTGTCAGTGTCAGAGAGAGCAATGTTGTTTGGAGAGTGTATGGGGGGGAATGTTGGGCCTTTTTGTTTTAAGAGATTTAGCCTTTCTCCAGAGGGATTTGTCTTCTATGTTTAAAGAGGATAAGTGGTCTTTCCAAGCTTGTTGAGTATGGGTTTTAATATCCTTTTTAAGTTGTTTCTGGATTCTATTAAGTTGTTGTTTGGAAAGAGGGTCTTTATTATGTTGCCAGTGTTTCTTAAGTTTGTTTCGATTTTTAATGATGGTTTTGATGTGAGGGGGGAGGAAAAGTTGATGAGTTTGGGTAATTTCTTTGGAAGAATGTTTATGTGCATTAATAATATTGTTTTGAAATTGTTCAGTGATTGTATCCAGTTGTGAGGGGCAGGAGACGCTGTTCGTGGGTATGGGGTATTGAGTCGTATCGTTAATGATATTTTTAAATGTAGTCCAGTTGGTAGTAGTGTGTCTGTGTATGTTAAGGGGTGAGTAGGCGGTGTTGAAAGCAAGAATGACAGGGTTATGGTCTGAAGAGAGTTCGGGCATGGAGATGATTTTATGTTTGTAGTGAAACCCTTTTATGAGTGCAAAATCAATGACATTGCCTGTTTGGCCCTGGATTCGGGTGGGATCAGAGGGAGCGGCAACGGATATGCCAGTTTTATTTATAGTTTGGATTAAAAGATTGCCTCTGGGATTGTTGGAGGGACAGTTCCAAAGCCGGTGCTTCGCGTTGAAGTCGCCACATAGGATAATGCTATCATTAGCCGATATGAGTTTTTCAATTTCATTTATAGGATTTTTATTATGCGCAGGACTGCAGTAAATGGAGGTTATAATAAGCGGGGATTTGTTGTTGAAGTTAATTGACACCGACGTAGTTTCGATATTATTGTGGGTTTGTTGAGGGATGACATGATGTGGGATGGATCTTTTGACGAACACTGCTGTTCCTCCAGAGGTGTGGGTAGTGAGTGTGGATATTCTATCTGTTCTGTATGTGTTGTAATTAGCAATGTTTATCGGAGTATTGGGTCTTAGGTGCGTCTCTTGGAGACAGAGCACGTCCGGATTGTGGGTGTTAATGAAATCGCGTAGCTCTTGTATTCTATTGGTGACGCCGTTTGCGTTCCAGAATATGATGCAAAAGTTTTGGGGTGTGCCAGCCATAGTGAAAATGGGGGTTTATAGTGCTGCCGCAATACAATCAATGATGACACATAATTTGTCCTCTGTGGTTTTGGCTTGTCTGATTTTTGAAATTAGTCCTTTGATGCCTCCTATAGGGGAGAACAACTTGGATACCTCTCTGACTAGGTCTAAGATCTCTTTGAGAGCGGTCGGGGCGGGATCTGACTTTATTCCAGAGTGGTCAACATTTTCGTTGACCAGTCGTGTTGGAGGATTGGGAAGAAGAGCGGGGCGGGGATTTGGATTAGGATTGGCAGCCTGGGCGTACGAGAAGTTTTCCGTGACGTTGTTTGTTTTGAATGAGTTTATGGGGATAGTTTTGCGTATAATTTCTTGATAGATTGGTTTACGTGTTGGGAATTTAGGGCATCCTTTCCAAGAGGCTACATGGCCTTCTTGCTGACAATTGATGCAAGTGGGGTTGTCAGATTTTTCCATTTCACAATCGGCTGTGCGATGCTCGTCTCCGCATCTCAGGCAACGGGTTTTCATGAGGCAATTTTTGGAGCCGTGTCCAAAATTGTTACAATTATAACACTGTCCAGGTCCAGATGTTCTTTGGAATGGTTCAATATTGACAGCAAGGTGTTGGATTTCTTGTAGATTGTAAATTTTATGAGTGGTGGGAGATTTGTCAAGTTCCACCATGAATATGGGGAGGGGATTTTTTGTTCGTGATTGTGTTAGTTGAGCTACTTTACGCACAGGAAATTCGTGATTAACTAGCTCATTTCTGATGTCCACAACTTCGGTTTCCCTGGGAAGGCCCTTGATTACCACTTTGACAGGTTTTTCATAGGATGGGGTTATGATGAAACCCTCTATCTTTCTTTGTCTAAGGAAGGCGGTGACTCCCCTGTGTTGATCAGGGGTTTGGGTGGTGATCTTGACATATTCACCGGCAAGCTTGCTCTTTATGGTGTTTCCGAATGTTCCTTTTAGAGTTCCAAGTAAAGCGGGGATGCCCTCAATCAGTTTAATCATTATGGGTTAAATTTTTGTTGGTGAGGTGTTTATGTCTTCTGGTAGACTTTCGAATTTATTGCTTGTAGTGATTGGGTTTGGCAAAGGGGCAAGGATATTGCGAGTGGCAGTATGTTTTTTGGACGGGGATTGAAATCCCGAAGCATTTAATTTAGCATTTTTCTTATAAGGGCTGGTATTGTCCTCTGATCTTACTCTTTTAGTGGAGGTTTGATCTTGGGTGGGTGGATTAGAGGAAGCACAAACGACTTGCCACTGACCTTCAAGAACGGCTAGTTGAGCGTATTCCTTGTTGATCATGGTGCTGACAAAGGCATATCTTTCGTTGTCATCATCGAGTTTGTATATTTCAAGGGCAGGTTCCAGGAGTTTCAGGCCAGCTTTCGTTTGCTTGATTTTCGTCTGGATTCGGGAGGCAAGAGTGCTGAGTTCGGCTGGAGTGAGGTTTTTTAATTCCTCGGGAATTGAATTTGATTTCTCCGACATTTCGACGGGGAGGTCGTTTTCCATGATGGGTTTTTGGCTATCACGCAGTCTTGAGAAAGACCTTTTATTTTGCGTGATAATTTTAAAGGTATAACGGAGTTGAAATAGTGCGATCGTTCTCTACAGAGTAACAAGTAACCTCTTGAGTCACAAATTGTAATATTGATAAGACGTCTACTGAATCCAAACTATGTCATCGCAATTTTCGTACGTTCTGCATAAGTAGTCGATTTAGATGATTCTTCGAGTAGAAGCATGATCAGGTTGAACGAAAATGATATTCTTATTTCGAGTGACGGATGCTGATCCAATCCGTCCTCTGCCTTATATAATGGTCATACGTAAGCAACCAACAGTACTTTTCCTGACATAACGCCTCATGTTGGGTTAGTGTGGAAGTTTGGAGAGTGGGGTGCCAGCAGGCGTTGCCTCGTCATCTGACCGTGCTTCAAAGTTACATTTTGTTGTCCTTGGATCTTTCTTTAGGGGTTTGATCCCGGACCGTCGTTAATAGCTCGTTGTGTTGCTCTACAACGTTTATTAAATACCTACCTAAGGTATGTAATGCAAGTATGATTATATATCTATCATTATATATAATTTATAAATAAATGACAACCCAATATAATTATTCGTTTTTTTGTAAAACTAAAAGCTATTCACGCAACTCAAGTTCAACAGGGACATATACTACAAGTATATTCTGGGTTTTCACACATCATAATCTTCAAGTCTGACTAAAATTTTCTTTCTTCTTAAATCACTACTGTGTGTGATAATAATTTCATTCAGACCTTTCATATCGAAATAAAAATTTGATTCATTTTAAACTTGATTGAGTAAATCAGGACGCAAATACGAGTGCTGGAACTAGAATCACTGAGTCCCGACGGCGCAGTCGGCAGCGCCTCGCGTTTGGAATGTGCATAAAGTTCAGTCTCGCGTTCGGAAGGTTCCCAGTTCGATCCCCACTCGACGCATTCACACACACTCGGTGGTAGTTAATTTAAGACGCACTGTGGCAGCAACACAATGTCTGATTCATATCCATTCGAAGTAAATTTAATTTCACTTGCGGTCACACCTTCCGCTAAGTGGATTCGGAATTTCCGTTCGAGAGACCGACGTCAGAAGAAATAGTCTGGGCTCAAAACTGTCTTCTCCGGATGTCCGACAACCCGCTCCCGGGACAGCGGCACCGTCGGGGGGTCTTCGAACACACCCCCGGCGTTGTCGTGGGTCCCGGGGTCAGTGGAGGTTCGTTCGGCTCCCGCACGAGAAGGCAGTTTTGCAATTCTTAACCTCGTCACAGTGACCTCTGGCGGAGCTCCTTTGAACCATTTTCTGGAGAATATCGTTTTTTGATGAATCGAGGGTTAGAAGTGCGTTGTCAAACTTTGTCCGGCATTTCTTGGACGTATCGAAATTAGTTTGATTTCCACATCAAACAGTGGCTGAATAGTGCACGTCCTTCAATTGGGTTTGCTGAGCTTTCGTATGCAAAAATGCAGAGTACTTTCGTTACTTTCTGTTTCTTTTATCTGTGGATTTTGGTATTTAGTTTTACCTTTATGGTTTTACTGGTGGTGCAATTGCGTCATTTCTGTAGTTCCACGTGACAGTGCACGAGATCGCCCTCTGCTGGAACTTAATCGAACCAGAGTTTGGTTCAGTCATGAAGACGCCCTGAAGAAGTTGGCGTTTCGATGGAAGTGGTACACGTGTATTCTCGTTGCTTCTGTTTGTACTTGTGTTTAAGAATCCTGTATTTGTTCGCTGTGGGATCTTGCATTTGATTTTACCTTGACGTTCGTTTTCCTTCTGGTGGGTCTGTATCAAACCAGCTATTGTGATCATGTGCATTCTACAGTTCGGCGCTTACTTTCGCTGAAGTAGCAGCAGACCTGAAGAGTCTCGGAGCTTTTAGTAAGCGAGAATATATTTGCTCCCTTCTGTTCGTATTATGTCCGGTATTTCAGGGCAACAAGATCCCAGTTGGAAGAACATAGGATTAGCATTCGAAGGGTTGAGAAACTCGGTTCAGCCAAAGACCGTGTACACGGGGTCTGGTGCACGTTCAGTCTGTCGTGGCCTTCGAATGCCCCCCGTCGGCGTGGTGTGGTTGTTTAGAGAGTGGGGTTCCAACTCCGATACTGACCTTGTCATCTGACTGGTTAAAAACTACACGTTGTCTTTGGTTCTTCCCCTTGAGAATTGAACCTGAACCGTAAAAATAGTCTGTTGTGTTTGTCCAGTGTGGCGCTAATTAATTCCCATCCCAATCGCGAAGCTGTTATCCAGTCGGCATGAGTCTTTGATGTTGATAGCGATCATTCCTTCAAAAAAAAAAAAAATAAAATAAAATAAAAAAAACGTGGCCGTAGTGGCCCACTGCACTAGCAACCTTCGAGTTGTAAGCGGAGTAGATTCGATTGCTGTCGGATGCATTTCTTCCTGGGTCTATTTCTCTTGTAGCCCGTTCTGTTGCTACAGCGCGATGTAATGAAATTCCTACCACTTGTGTGTCTGTGAAACTTTCATTGTTTGTGTATTACTTGATGTAATACATCTTGTATCCTGCGCCATAAAACCTTAAAACCAACCTTTTAATGTTGGGCTGGTGTGGAAGTTTGGAGAGTGGAGTGCCAGCTCAGGTGTTGCCTCGTCATCTGACCGTGGTTCAAAAATTACGTAGTGTTTTCCTTGGATCTTTCCCTTAAATCCACGTTAAGTTGTAATTTATGAAAGATTTAAAAGCAAAAAATTCTCGATGACTACTGGAGCGTCCTATCCAGCCTGTTGTGAATGTGCCAAGTATTGAAAGCACGTTTCTTGCAAACATTTAAAATGGTGATAAGTAGTTAATTAACTTCACACTGGAGTGAGACAACGGTCTATAGGCGACGGTCCGGGATTCATCCCCAAAGGAAAGATCCGAGGATAACACCCCGTCATTTTGAATCACGGTCGGATGAAAAGGTCAAAACCCTGAGCTCTCATTCCACGTCATGATATTTGAGGTGACAGCGGATTGAACGCGCAGCAGCCGCCCTGTTCAGATAAAAGTGTTATGGTACAGTATGAAATGTTTTATCATCGTTGAATATAAATTGTAGTGGTTCTTGATATTTGATTTGTTACGAAATAAAAAAATGTTCAAAACACCCCTATTTGTGTTAATTTATTCAAATCTAGGTTCCCGAGATTACGTTCATGAAACGTCAAAAGATTTTTCATCATTATTTGGCTCGCAAATCCCGTTCAAATAAACTTTTTAACATTAAATCTCACGGCTTGTCGGAGTATTCTATCATTTAAACAACTGTTGCTAAAAAACAGGAATAACGAATTCAATTCACTCTTTAAAATATAGCTACTCGCGTTTCTGTGACACTTGCGTGATGAACGGCAAATGTGGGTAGGTATTTTAATTAACAGGTTGGATTGAAGTAACAAACGGGCTATTGACGATGGTCCGGGATCAAACCCATAGGGACAGATCCGAAGACCATTTTAAATCATGATCGGATGTCGAGCTGTTACTCCACCTTCCGAAATTGCACTATATGACAATGTGAGGACATTAGAGGCCACAGGTTTAACGTGCACCGCTCCCTTGTACACGAGTCTTCTTGACCTCGTCGTCTGATCGTGAATCAAAATTACGAGGCGTCCTCGGTTCTTTTCCCTTGGGAATTGAGTGAAATAGCACGTTGTGTTGCTCCAGTGTGACGTGAATAAACTACCTACCAAATAAAACCGATAATTTTAGGTCCATTGGAACAATTTACTACAGATTGATAAAAGAATCGAATACTTTTCTAGAAATGGGTTCCAAGCC
Source organism: Metellina segmentata (assembly GCA_947359465.1). Lineage (NCBI taxonomy): Eukaryota > Metazoa > Arthropoda > Arachnida > Araneae > Tetragnathidae > Metellina > Metellina segmentata. The sequence goes on from OX375879.1 coordinate 3,499,014, forward strand.
TTTTTACGAATTGAAAAATTTTACAGCATGAACTTGGTAATTGGTAATTTTAGTTAACATCGTACTAGAGCAACACAATGGGCTATTGACGACGGTCCGGGATCAGTCCCTTAAGGGAAAGATCCGAGGACAATATCTCGTAATTTTGAACCACGGTCAGATGACGAAGCAACACCTGAGCTGGCACCCCACTCTCCCACGCCAACCCAACGTGAGGACTTTCGGCCACGATAGATTTAAGGTGCACCAGCCGCCTCTACACCATACGTTTACAAACATCCATGCCCGGACCCGGATTCGAACCAGGAACCTTTACAGCATGAACATTTGGATATCGATAATAATCGAATTGAATCGATATGAGCATCTTGAAATATTGTAAAGATTTTGCACTTTTCCGCCTTTTTGGTTATTCGTGCAAATTCTTCTAAATCACTCAACAGATATTGATAAATAATCGATTATTGATTTAAATGATAATCAATGTGGGCAGGTAAAAATATTGAAAAAAATTGGCACTTTCCACCTTGATTTAATTAACATAATATCGTTTAATTGATATTCACATCAAGAAAGTCTCCACACAGTCTCCAAGAAGGTTAAAGTGCCAGCTTTTTTGGCAACATTTTTATGAGCTCATATCGATGTATCAATTACAATCGATGCATAAAACGGTATGGTAGGTATTTTAACTAACGTCGCGCAGAAGCAAGACAACGGACCAGGAGCTACGATCCGGGATCAAACCCCCTAAGGAAAAGATCTGAGAACACTACCACGTCATTTTGAACCATGGTCAGATAACGAGGCAACACCTGAAGTGGCGCCCTATTCTAAAATTCCACACCATGCTAATGCATTTAACGGTACTTTGTAATTTCAGAAAGGCTTAGGGAGAAGCGGAAGCCCTGTTGGTAGGGTAACGAATTAACAACCGGAGGGGAATGCATCTCAATCCAACCGTAGTGGCTGGTGCACGTTCAATCAGTCGTGGCCTTAAATGTCCACATGTTTAATTTGGAGTGCCAGCTTAGGCGTTGATCTAGTCATCTGGTTGAGGTGTTGTCCACATATCTTACCCTTCGGTCTCTGACTGTCTCCACTATTCCGTGCGAGACATTCATACCACTAAGAGATCCGTGACAATTCTAGAAAATGTTTTCACCTCTATCGAATCGTTTACACCACTTGTCGAGTCGTTCCGGCTGTCTGGAGCCACCCCGTTTTCATTTTTAGAGGCTCAAGATGGAACTAGTAGTCAATTAATGTCGCACTGGAGCAACAGAACGAGCTATTAGTGACTCTCAAGACGAAAACATTTTTTGGGGGGAACATGGGGAAAACATTTTTTTTCAAGGCTAACTTGGAAATTTTGACTTATCGAATCAATTGATGCGAGTACCAATTCCCTCGCTAATTGAACTTTTTTTCAACTTTTTTAAATTCCTTCTCTGAAAAATGAGACTTTCAATCTGAATCATGGAAAGTTTCCTTGACTTTTTAGTTCATTTCGTGTTAAAAATTAAATGGGTGAAATTTTTAACAAACGGTTTTCAGATTGAATTACTACTTTTATACACCTCAAAAGTCAATCTTTATTAAACGGGAGTTAAATTGAAAATATTTACATTAAAGATTTAGCGAATTTCCCCTTAATTTAATTTTAAAAGTATTCATAGTAGACGCATTCTTTAGATATCCGTTTGGATTAACAATGAATAAATGTACACACAACATAATTTTTTTTTGCATCTTTTTATTCAGAAACAAAGCCACAATTAATCCAACACACAGTATTTAACGTTACATAAAACACTTCATAGCTGTATTCTGTGTAGGTTCAAATACACAACTTCTTGAGTGGAGGATTTATATGAAATTTCAAAGTAACAAATTCACCACCAAAACGTATCAAGTGACGAAAGTTAATGAATCTAAGAGCTGTAGCGGCTCAGTCGGTTGGTAGGTGAGTAAATCTTTAATTAACGTCGCGCTGGAGCAACACAACCGACTACTGCCGACGGTCAGAAATCCATCCCTAAGGGTAATTTTAGTTAACGTAGTACTAGAGCAACAAAACCATCTCTAAGGGAAAGATCCGAAAACAACACCACGTCATTTTGAACCAAGGGTTAAACCAAACCAAACTCAATTGGAAAAGCAGTGATTAACAAACGGAGGGCTGCGAGTTCGAAACTCGAACTAGCTAAATGAGCGGTGCACGTTCAATCTGTCGTGGCCTTAACCCTCCTTATATTGGCGTGGGGTGCCAGCCCAGATGTTGACGTTATCTAAACGTAGATCTTTCCCTTCGGGGTCGTCAATGGCTCGTTATGTTTCTCTAGTACGGTGTTAATTACCAATTACTTTCCCATCGGGATGATTCCTGGACTATTGCCCATAGCCAGTCGTGTTTTTCAGTTGCGACGTTATTTAACTACCTACCTTAAATATCCTTAAAATTTATTGTCTACTTTAACGAGATTCTATTTGGTATTTTCTTAACTAACTTCGTACTAGAGCAACACTACAAGCTGTCTACTTTTATGAAATGCTTAACTTTATTTAATATAGCGTTTTACAATGCAACAACAAATGACAGAAGCTTGACATTTACCAAACCGCTATTTGTCTTATATGCAGCAAGTCTATCGACTCATCATTATCTTGCAAGTTACTTGCACAAGCAACCTTGGACGATCTTAGAAACATAGATTGATAGAATTTTCATGGCGTAAGGAAATCCACTATGGGTAATTAAATCAATATTATATTAACTTATGCGCTAAATTTCAAACAATCGTCAAAATTTAACTGGTAATTGCTAATTTTTAATTAACGTCGTACTAGAGCAACACAACGGGCTATTGACAACTGTCCGGGATCAATCCCTTAATTGAAAGATCCGAGGACAAAACCTCTTAATTTTGAACTACGGTCAGATGACTCTCCAAACTTGCACACCAACCCAACGTGAGGACTTTCGGCCACGACAGATTTAAGGTGCACCAGCCGCCTCTACACCATACGCTTACAAACATCCATGCCCAGACCCGAATTCGAACCAGGAACCTTCCGATCTAGAGGCTAACACCTTAACCACTATGCAGGTTCGTAGGCTCAGAATTTAAGAGATAAAATAGTACAAAACACCATTTCAAATCAAAATTTAAGTAAAATCCTAAAACCTGCCTGATAAAAATAAAAACGGATGAGGAAGGTATGGTATTTTTAATTAACGTCACGCTGAAGCAGCAAGACAGGTTATTGGCGATGGTCCGGAAACAAGCGACGAAGGAAAGATCCTAAAACAACACCACGTAATTTTGAACCACGTTCAGACCACGAGGATCACTTAATATAGATCAGTAACACTAGGATTACTAACACAACAGTGATTGAGTTCTAATGGTATTGAAGCCAGACAATTCACTTAAAATGCGTCTAACAGAGAGGTGGTAGTTAATTAACGTCGCACTGGAAAACACATCGGGTTATTAACGACGGTCAATCCAAAAGAACCATGTCTAGCAGTTTTAATCCAAGGTCAGATGGTGTGGTGGCACCCCACTCTCCAAACTTCCATACTACGCCAACGGAGGGCTTTTGGAATTCCAGATTTGACGAGCACCACTCCTTTTGTACACGACGGTCTTTAGTTGGACCTAGTTTCAAACTCTCAACCCTTCAGTTGCTTAGATCAGTTACCCTTCCAACTGGGCTACCAACATTTCTCCAACTACATTCCTCTTAAGTTTCTTCTGATAAAAAGTTTTTGGTGAATTTAAGCGAAATCTGTAAAGAGTAATCAGTTTGAGAGCTATCGAAAAATTACATTCTACTCAAATACTACCGACATAATGAATAAGTTGAGTCTGTTTTAGAACATACACACACAAAGAATGTTTTTTTTTTTCTTTTTAGGATAAAACAACCATAAAAACATTAGAAAGAAAAAATCCATAAAAATGATTACAACTAATTTTTAAAAATGGTCAAAAATCCAAAAATTTAAGTAAAAAAAATAAAGTTTTCGAATACTTTTGTATGGAACTTTGCAAAGTCCCATTAATAACCCTGAACTAAAAAATAGGTTCTATTCCTTACCTCCATGAGATATTGGAAATAACGTAGAAGAAAACACGAATTTTTCAAAAAAAAAAAATTTTAACTATGCCAAAACTCAGAAATCTCTAGAAAGTTTTCTTTTCAAGATATCGCCAAAACAAATATTGAATATACCTCACTTCATTCAGAAATACATCGTACATTTTTTGTTATCGCGTTTCTCGAACAAATCAAAAACTAGTCATCAAGATCTGTTGAAATGGCTACGCTTCAATTCACCGTACAAAGAAATAAAAACAGTTTTGTAAAATCTAGATATAAATAATGTGGTTTAATGAAATCTTAGTCAAATTTCCGACTTTTCAACGTAGCAAAATACTTTAAATTAAAATACCTTGCAAAGCAACCGTTTCAGCTAAATTGGACAGTGTTTTCGACAAGTTTAAGTTAATATACGTTTAAATACAAATACTATCCAAAGCTAAGAGGACCCTGGTAGCCCAGTTGGTAGAGTAATGGATTAAGAGCAGAAATGGTGCAAGTTCGAAACTCAGTCCAACTAAAGACCATCGTATACACGGAGGATGGGACAAGTGAAATCTGACCTCAAGTGTCTTCAGTCAGATGATAAGAGGAATATCGGAGGTGGAACCCCACTCTGCAAACTTCCACGACGCGCCAACTTGAAGACATCTGAAGACCACGACAGACTGAACGTGCACCAGACCCCGTGTACACGGTCTTTGGCTGAACCGAGTTTCTCAACCCTTCGAATGCTAATCCTATGTTCTTCCAACTGGGATCTTGTTGCCCTGAAATACCGGACATAATACGAACAGAAGGGAGCAAATATATTCTCGCTTACTAAAAGCTCCGAGACTCTTCAGGTCTGCTGCTACTTCAGCGAAAGTAAGCGCCGAACTGTAGAATGCACATGATCACAATAGCTGGTTTGATACAGACCCACCAGAAGGAAAACGAACGTCAAGGTAAAATCAAATGCAAGATCCCACAGCGAACAAATACAGGATTCTTAAACACAAGTACAAACAGAAGCAACGAGAATACACGTGTACCACTTCCATCGAAACGCCAACTTCTTCAGGGCGTCTTCATGACTGAACCAAACTCTGGTTCGATTAAGTTCCAGCAGAGGGCGATCTCGTGCACTGTCACGTGGAACTACAGAAATGACGCAATTGCACCACCAGTAAAACCATAAAGGTAAAACTAAATACCAAAATCCACAGATAAAAGAAACAGAAAGTAACGAAAGTACTCTGCATTTTTGCATACGAAAGCTCAGCAAACCCAATTGAAGGACGTGCACTATTCAGCCACTGTTTGATGTGGAAATCAAACTAATTTCGATACGTCCAAGAAATGCCGGACAAAGTTTGACAACGCACTTCTAACCCTCGATTCATCAAAAAACGATATTCTCCAGAAAATGGTTCAAAGGAGCTCCGCCAGAGGTCACTGTGACGAGGTTAAGAATTGCAAAACTGCCTTCTCGTGCGGGAGCCGAACGAACCTCCACTGACCCCGGGACCCACGACAACGCCGGGGGTGTGTTCGAAGACCCCCCGACGGTGCCGCTGTCCCGGGAGCGGGTTGTCGGACATCCGGAGAAGACAGTTTTGAGCCCAGACTATTTCTTCTGACGTCGGTCTCTCGAACGGAAATTCCGAATCCACTTAGCGGAAGGTGTGACCGCAAGTGAAATTAAATGTACTTTGAATGAATAACACACTGTGTTGTTCCCAAAGTGCGACTTTAATTAATTACCACCGAGAGTAGGTCAATGTGTTGATTGGGGATCGAACCATCCGCATCGTTCCAGTTGAGGGATATTGTGACCGCAGGAGTTAAACGAAATTAAATCCGAGTGTATATAAATAGCCCATTGGTGTTACTTCAGAATGACCGTTAATTAATTATATTACCATTAACTACTATAAACTAAATTTCATGTAATTAATTACAATTGCGACCGAGTGTATGTGTCGAGTGGGGATCGAACCGGGCACCTTCCGAACGCGAGGCTGAGGCGCTGCCGACTGCGCCGTCGGGACTCAGTAATTTTTGTTCTTCTTTTGGTATTTACGTCCTGATCTACTGAATCAAAGAGCGAATGTTTTGTGTGCTCTATTTTTATACTAAAGTGAAAAAAACATTATTTCGAAGAAAATCATATTTTTATTTTGACGTGAATGTAGAAACTATAGACTTTTCCAATAGTGATAAAAAAAATTTAAATTTGTTATTTATGTAGTGTTTTTAATTGAAGTTGCACTTTCATAAGACTGTAAAAAAAGAACCACAGGTCAGAATGACCAGTAATTTGACCTGAATCTACGTGAAGCACTAGGAATTGGTCTGGGGAAAGAAAAAATAGTAATTCTGAAATAGCTTTTATTATAATCACCCTGTATTAATCAATTAATCCCTATTTAATTTTGTTAATTAATGTGCTTATTTGTTCTTTATCTTTGTAAGCTATAATATTTATTATTAATATTAACTGGTATTCGGTTTTCTACATATTGTTACTGATATGATTTATATTTATTATTTTTGTATTTTTACAAACGGGATAAAAAGTAAATGAAGAATTCAATTTGATGCTTGACTTTGCATTGATTTTGTAATAGTTTTTTTATTTCGTTCGCTATTTGTAGTATTTTATTTAATGTCGTACTGGAGCATTGCAACGGGCTATTGGTGGCAATCCAGTATTAAACCTAAAGGGAAAGATCCGAAGACAACACCACGTCATTTTGAACCATTGTCAGATGACGCCATCACGTTTTAGGTACTAACTTCTGCAAAAGTTTGTTTTGGAAGTCCCCTAATTTCAGCATTTATTTATACTTCGAATAAGCCTCTTCATCAGACACTCCTATTCTTCACCCAAAGCAGCAATGATGGCAGTAGGAATAAGTCATCCAAGTACTCAGTGCTGTCGAGTAGATGTCTTACATTTTTCCCTTTACGCCGTCATCTCTACAGAACTAAAATGCAATGGAAATATTGGCTGCACATCAAAGTACGAAGACTGCCCTCTACTATTACAAAAAGAAGTGTTTCTCGGAGTCTCTATGTGCGCAGTGACCTGACAAATCTATGGCCATAATAAAATTTGGCACACAGGTACTCCAAATTTTTTGAGATTTTTGTGTCCATCACTAATTTTAAAATTTAAACTAGAACATTTAAAAATTAATTTATTAGTTGTTTTCACCTTTCGTTCTTCTTTCCGAAATGTGGCTTCACCCCTACCTCGAATGAAAAAGCGAGCATATTTTGAGATTTTCGACCGCTGGCGTCACAAGCGTTTTAAGTCCGAAAGCCTTTGGAATCATGCCAAGTTTTCCGATTTAAGCATGTTTTGATTTACGTTGTTGATTTGTATGACTTTCTTTGCTAGCGATTTCAATTTTGTCACGGGCAAAGACTATGAGGTTTTCTATCTTTGCGATCGTTACAGATAGAATGAAAATTTCAATGGATTTAAAATCTGTGTAACTCATTCTTAAAATTATTGTTTTATTTTTTTACTGTTTTCAGTAGCAGTAAAATTAAATGTGTCCAGTCAGTTTTTTAAATTTTGATCTAAAATATTTTAAAATTAATTTATTGGCATCACGACGTTACCTGTGGTGTTGGTTTGCTAAGCAAACCAATAGGAATGCGTTGCAATCACCGGGGTTGTCGAGCGTCAACGAGCAGTGGTCACACTTGACCCCTCACGTTGGATTGGTGTGGAAGTTTGGAGAGTGGGTGCCAGCTCAGGTGTTGCTTCGTCATCTGACCGTGGTTCAAAATTACGAGGTGTTGTCCTCGGATCTTTCCCTTCTGGTTTGATCCCGGACCGTCGCCAATAACCCGATGTGTTGTTCAGTGCGGCGTTAATTAAATACCTACATACAAAAGGAATTGGTTTAAACACAAAATGTATTGATGTAGGATATCTGGCCAAGAAATTGAAATTTGTTAAAATTGAAACACTTGTTTTGACGAGGTCATGATGCGTCAGTAGTAGAGCACCTTGTTGCGACTTTTTTTCACACGCTGCATGCAAAGTACTAAAATCAAAATTCCTCCGACATGGGGAAAATTTTAAACGAACCCATGAAATCAAACGATTTTAACGGATTTTGAAAGAACTTTCTAGAATAATGAAAATGAAAATTGAAAGTTTCCGTTTGCCGAAGTTGCCATGAAAACCACAATAATCGTAAATACAGAAGGTTTGCCTTAACCTATCGTAACTCGCTACTACAAGTACGACAAAAAAAAAATCGCCAGGGACTTTGCCACCGCTATAAACGTAGAGTGTAGCTGCACCAAAAAAAAATTTCCGCTCGCTATTAGCAGAGACAAAGAATAGGGAGGGATTTAATTAATGTGGCATTAGAGCAACACATTGGCAACGGTTCGGGATAAAACCCAAAGGACAACGCATCGTTAATTTGAACCACCGATTTCAAAGAAATGTGGATGAATTCCCTCGCATTTGTTGAAGTGAGTGGAAACATCCAAATACTATGCCTATTGAAGTATAAATATTAAAAGATTGACCAATGTCCCCCATAGGCGTAACTAGGGTTGTTGAATGAGGGGGAGGGGGTCCTCCAAAGTTTGAATTGTACCTCAGTAAAAAGGGGAAGATTAAATTAAGTATAATAATTAAATTAATGATTAATAATTAATTACATTATTATGGTTTTTATCGATTAATTATTAATAATTAAGTACATTAATATGGTTTTTATCTGTTACTTATTAATAATTAACTGTATAAATATGATTTTTATCTATTCATTATTAATAATAAATTAATTATATTAATACATAATTATTAATTAACACTTGCTTTTAAAAAAATCACAATTTTTTATCGCTCTATTTTAAAAAAGCGTTGCCACCATCACAGAATTGAACATTCGCTTTTTTTTGCTCGATTCGTAAGACAGTTTTCCGAGAAGGTAAGGATCAGAAAATTACGAAATTAATTTTGTTTGTTCAAAAATGTCCAGAGAACAGGATGAAGATTTTTTTCCGATGCGGCTATTAGTTTGGGATTTATTAAGTGTCAAAGTTGAAAAAGCGAAAAGTCTAACGCGAGTGAGCATAAGACGTATAAATTGTGAGTGATCATAGTAATAAAGTAATAAAGTAAAAAAAGAGAAAGTAATAAAGTAATTGAAATATGTTGTAAATAGAATTTTAAAATTGCAGCGCGTTACAAAGATTGCGAAAAATTTGGACTGTTTGTGTGCCAAATGTTATTATTAGGGCAACTTTTTACAACAAATGCAACTTTTTTTTCACGCGTTCAGCGCTGCATGTAAAGTGCTAAAACCAAAATTCCTCCTGCATGGGGTGTATTGTAAGTGAGTTATAACCGCAACATAAATGCAACTTTTTGCATAAATGCAACCACCTGCAACTTTTTAAAATTTAGCTTAAAATTAAATAGGCAACTTTTTAATTTTGCAAATTTAGTACAAAATTAAATAGGTAACTATTTAATAACTATTTTGCAGGGTGATATATCCGAATATATATGTATACATAAAACCATGCAGATGATTGGAACGCAAAACTTCGTTCACCCAGAGCTGCCAAAACGTTTGCTGAAAATCAAAAGCAGCTATGAACGTTTGATTCGTCTCGTAGAAAAATCGGAATGGAAAATGTACAACATCGAGACAGCGAATGAAGATAACAGATCGAGGATTTTATTGAAGTACCTTGCAACCTTAAAGCGTATCTTAAAAAAATGATTGGACAAAAATAACGACCTGACGGTTATTGCTACACTTTCCCGAGGCGATATTCCTCCAAGTGATTATTTTCTACTGCAACAATGCAGGCAACATTAGTCTCTGTTGAGTGTAATTTTTCAATGTCAAAGAGATTACGGGCCAAGGATCAGCCATTCAACAGTGTAAATGTTCTTAAGTATTTAATTATGTATAATAATACTTTTGTATGTCACTAAATTTTTTTTTCTTTTTTACGAATAGTTTATTTAATATTTTAGTGTATCAAATATAAATGCAACTTTATTCCCATAATTGCAACTTTAGGGAATGATAAATGCAACTTTTCCCATTTTTACTGCAACAAAAATGTTGCCCTAGTTATTATTGTATGTGCCATAGATTTGTGAGGACAGTTGAGACACACACAATTAAGTTTTTTGAAGTTTTAAGTAGCCTCTTTGCCGCCGACTGTACGCTATCGACGTTGACCGGGGAACACCACGTGTAGGTGGGCTACTTTGACCACGGAGGGACACTACCGGTGTTAAGGAACACCCCCCAAGGAGCTGTTTAAGTCCACACTAAACCCTGCTTAAAATGTAAGGCCCCGTAAAGCATTTTTATATAAAGCTCGAATTTAAAATTTTTATCTACAACATTAAAAAGCCACACCAATTTTCCATTTTGAAGCGCTGACTCAGTCTTGAACCAGGCCAACTTTTTTTACCTTCCGTGTCCATGGCATGACACAGGTGGAGTTTGCTTTATGGATGGACAGTTTGGTGGAGGGACTAAGCCTGGAACAGTATTGATGGTGTGTTTGAACCGAACTTAAATTTAACACCAGACATGACACGGGTTGGTTTGTACAAATTTAAATAGATTAAAAAGAAATATTCCTGAAATTTAAAAACGATTAATATAAAACTAATTAACAGTGGTTTAAAAAAGACATTACCAACAACAAAAGAGTAACTGAAAGTTAAAAAAAAAGATTAATAGAACAACCAATAAGAAAATCAAAATAATAAAAATTGAAAAAATAAATGATTGGCAATAAGACTCGAACAGTATCGATGGTTTTGTTTAAACACAACCTAAATTGTCCACCAGACATGACACAGGTGGGTTTGGACAGATTCAAGTAGATTAAAAAGAAATATTCGACTGTGACTTTGGATGGTGGCAAATTTACCACCCAACATGACACTTGTGGCTTTACAGAGATTTGACGGTGGCTTTATGGATGGACAGGTTGGTGGTGGCAAGTATTCTTGATGGCTTTGAACAGAAGCAAAATTTACCACTCTACAAGACACAGGTGGCTTTGTGCAGATTTGAAGCATGGTGGTGTGAAAAAGCCTCGAACAGTATCGATTGTATCTTTGAACAGAACCTGAATGTAAAAAATGAGGACTCATGGATGGTTGCCACTCTAGTTGCTACAAAGGACTTCAAATCCGACGGAGTTTTACGAATCCATGACAGTACTATAGTACTGTCTGTAAAGAACCAACCGTTCTCAAACTTAAGGCCCAATGTGGTTTGAACTTTGTTCATTAACTTGGTTAACAACACAGCAGCACTTAATTCAAGGCGCGGAATGGATAACGTTTTGATGGGGGCAACTCGATTCTTACTGCAGAGTAGGGATGCGATATCGATGTCGATGTTTTCAAAACATCGATGTTTTTTAAAAAACATCGATGTATTTAACATCGATGTATTGAGGTCGATGTTTTTGTAACATCGATGTTTTTCTTGTCGATGTTTTTACGTTATCGATGTTTTATTTTTAAATGAAAAAAGTACCGTTATAAAAATTTAACAAATAACCAAGTAGCATAATTTTCATAATCAGCAAATTGAACATACTTTTAGAGCAAAGTGGCCAAGAGTGAAGGGTCTGAAAAGTAGGGATGCGACATCGATGTCAATGTATTCAAAACATTGATGTTTTATAAAAAACATCGATGTATTTGAGCCGATGTCGCATCACTAGTTGCTAAACCAGTTTTAAGAAACGGAGGAAAAGTAGGGATGCGACATCGATGTCAATGTTTTCAAAACATTGATGTTTTATAAAAAAACATCGATGTATTGGAGCCGATGTCGCATCACTAGTTGCTAAACCAGTTTTAAGAAATGGGGGAAAAAGTTTAAATACACTGAATTTTAAAAACATCGATGTTTTGCTGTCGAATTAGCATCACTAGTTGCTAAGCCAATTTTAAGAAACGGGGGGGAAAATTTTAAATACACTGAATTTTAAAAACATTGATGTTTTGCTTTCAATGTAGCATCACTAGTTGCTAAACCAATCTTAAGAAACGGGGGAAAAAGTTTAAATACACTGATTTTTTTTTAAAACATCGATGTTTTCAAACATCGATGTTTTGGGGGCGATGTCGCATCCCTACTGCAGAGTAGTTGCGATGACACTTCTCCAGATGCACTTTGTTACTTCACATAAATAGCTGCTCCATATGCACTTTCCGATGCATCGGCGAATCCAAACAGTTCGATTTTCACCACATCCTCTTTTAGTACGCAGCGTTTCACTCTAATCTGATTGATGACAGTCATCAAATCGCTAAATTTTCGCCACTCTTCTGCTTCTTCCGGAGGCAACACATCGTCCCAGTCAACTTCTAATCGACACAGACGTTGCAGGAACATTTTGGCCTTTGTTAATATAATACCAACAAGGCCAAGTGGATCAAATATACGAGCAATGAGTGATAACACCGCTCTTTTTGTGATTAAGAGAGTGTCCTTTCTTGCAACACTATAAGAAAGCACGTCACTCTGAGCATTCCATTGAAGTCACAAAGCCTTAGTTTGATCAAATTTGTAATCGTCCGAATTCTCAGTCACTTCTCTTAACTCTTGCTGATGTTCATCTTTCTTCAATTTCTTCTGTTGCGTACCAGTAGCCAGATGACACTGAATAAAATATGCTGCTGTTGTATGCAGCTTAACAGTTGCTCTGCCACTTGTGAAGCTGCATACAACACGTCTCAAAATATAGAATAGTTCTTTTTGCAAGTACCTTGCAGTCTCTAAGTTGGCTACACCGCGAAACACATCATCCATATACAGGTCAGATTGAACAACTTGAGATGCAAGAGGAAATTGCGTTTGACCATCAATGCTCAATTGCTGCAGGCACCTATGGGCCAAGTAAGGGGTACTTGTTGTACCGTAGGTTACAGTAAGTTCATAAGCCTTAACCGTATCCTCTTTATTATCTTTCCAGACAATTCGTTGTTAATTACGTTGAGATGGTTCAATCCAAAATAATCGGTACATCATCTTGACGTCCGCAATAGGGATGTGACATCGATGTCGATGTTTTCAAAACATCGAAGTTTTTAAAAAACATCGATGTATTTAACATCGATGTTTTTGTAACATCGATGTTTATACTTGTCGATGTTTTTACGTTGTCGATGTTTTATTTTTAAATGAAAAAAAGGACCGTTATAAAATTTTTAAAAATTACCAAGTAGCATAATTTTTATAATTAGCAAATTAAACATACTTTTACACCAAAGTGACCAAGGGTGAAGGGTCTGAAAAGTAGGAATGCGACATCGATGTCGATGTTTTATAAAAAACCTCGATGTATTGGAGCCAATGTCGCATTACTAGTTGCTAAACCAGTTTTAAATAATGCGGAAAAAAGTTTGAATACACTGAATTTTAAAAACATCCATAGTTTGGGGGTGATGCATTATCATCATCGATGTTTTGCTGTCGATGTTGTATCACTATGTTCAAAACCAGTTTTAAGAAATGAGAGAAAAAGTTCGAATACACTGAATTTTAGAAACATCGATGGTTTTGGTGCGATGTATTATCAACATCGATGTTTTAATTTTGAACATCAAAGTTTCAAAACATCGATGTTTTGCTGTCGATGTAGCATGACTAGTTGCTAAACCAGTTTTAAGAAATGGGAGAAAAAGTTTAAATACACTGAATTTTAAAAACATCGATGTTTTTGGGGCGATCAACATCGATGTTTTAATTTTGAACATCGATGTTTTGCTATCGATGTCGCATCCCTAGTCCGCAATAATCGCAAACAAATGCTTTCTAAATCTCAGAATAATTGCGAATACATCGTCCTGAATTACACCTCCGTTTAACTGCAGAGAGTTCAATGATTCATCACTAGAAGTTGCTTGAGAGGCATTGAACACCACGCGACATTTCGAAGTAGTGTTTTACGGTTTGTAAATTGAATGATGAGGCAAGTAGTAAACACTCTCTGGCTCTTGTGACTCAGTAACTTCCTGTATGAGACCTAAACCGTTCTATTCACTCATGAATTGGCGATATAATGCTAAAAGCTCCGGTCTAATCTATTCCATAAGGAATTTAACTTGTTCAGGGCTATCGCCTTAGACTCACTTAGCAAACTAGGATTCCTTTTAAAGGGCATTTGAACTACAAATTTTCCTGACTCTTCCCTTTCATACGTTTTTAAAAAATGAGAATTCGCTTCAATCTCATCAGCACTTTGAATTTCTTAAAGTTATCAAATTGCTCCAATTCTCAAAATTTATTCAATTCCTCATTTAATTGTGCAGTTTCACTAACCGATCCACAATTAACATTAACCTGGAAATACTTCCACTTACCAGGAGGCTGAATCTTGCAAATTTAACTTTGAAGTAGGCACATATAATTTTTCCGGTCTCAACAAATCCACACAGACCTCTGACCCAAGTAAAATATTAATTTTATAGAATTCAGGATATCTAACCCTGATATGTCCATCAATTGACTCGATATTAATCGCGTTATTTTTGGAACAATAATGAACTCCTTAATATTAATTAACTCCAATTAACTTTACTTTAATTAACTCCAATAACTCCCCGACTCATTAAAAATGATCGCAGAAGTTCGATATTTTCCACTCATAGAATCGCCTGTAGTTCCAGTGACCGACACATTTATTTTTCGTTTCTTTAATTGCAATCGTTCTGCCATCGCGACAAGACAGAAAACATGTTTCAAACCCGCTGTCTATCAAGCTTCTTCCTGATAATGTTTTACTTTGTTTTGGATTCAGAATATTAACAAACGCAGTAGTCAGCATTACTCCGCTATATTCCCTGTGTTTATTTTCGATCTTGAAGGAAAAGATGCACTTTGCGTCGGAACAAATTCCTTAGCTACATAGCTCTTATACTATAATACACTACATAACTTAACTCCTCTCTCTCTCTCTCTCTCTCTCTCTACTACTATAATACACTACATAACTTAACTACTACTATAATACACTATGTATTTAAAGTTTCCACTTCTGATTCATGGCGAACACCTGCTTCTGTCAATTGATTGGCAGTGACACTCGTATTGCGAGATCTGTTTAGACTTGCGTACGGGATTCTTTCCCCACTTAAGTTAGGGTTATTAGTTTCCGAATGCCCCCTTTCTCGAGAGTAACACAATAAATAATTGTCTTTTTGAAACTCAACAAAGATTACAAAATGATTTAGACGGACATTACCGTACACTATGTGATTTTAAACAATTGAAACACAAATTAAGTTTCCGTATTAACTCTACCCTCTCATGCCAGTTTTAATCAAGAAACGTAGGACATTTAATGCCATAATTTTCAATAACGTGGGTTCACTTACCCCTCAGTAATACACAACTTCTCTTTTATCAAAATTTAGAGAAGATCACTTTCACACATAATTATGAACCAACTTTTCCGCACTGTTAGAATGTGACAGCAAAAAAAAAAAAAAAAAAAAAAAAAAAAAAACTTTTTTCGGCCCACCCTACTGTAGATCTTAATCAACCTTTATAAGTCAAGATTCTGCCCAACGACTTGGATTAAAGAAACAAAACTCTACTGTCAACATTTGTGGACTATCTTCTACAAGAATTGGAAATGCTCAGAAACGGGTTATACAAAGAATTACGTCACAAATACATCCGAATTCTACTCTTCAAATTGATGCTCACATACTTCGCAAATTGACTTGCTTGCTGACGCAAGAATCGATCAGCAGATATCAACTTTCCATCTTTGAAAGCCTTGAACTTGCAGATCTAACTTATGACCAACCTAGTAGGATTGACATTCTTCTAGGTGCAGATATCTGGCCTGAAATTATTTTAGGCGACAGAAAACTTTCAACAGACCGAAATCTTGTCGCAATTGAAACTCTATTCAGTTGGATTGTGACAGGAAAGGCGTACCTACAACAGTTCGAGAATACTCCATCAAACTTGAGAATTCATTGTGTCCTTAATAAAACGTAGTCAAGATTTTGAGAATGAGAAGAATTGCCCAATCAAAAATTCAGAACTTTAGAAGAAGAGTGTAAGAAACACTTCATTGCGAACACCACCAGAGATGAAGACGGCAGATACGTGGTTCGTTTACCATTCAGGGCAAAGTCAACACCACTTAGGAGTTCTCTCGTGCATAAGCAGTAAAACAATCGGATTTAAGCCTCAAGGAGAATTGTATATATATATATATATATATATATATATATATATACAGGGTGGTCCCGAATTCATGGTACAAACTTTAATGGTAGGTACAGGACATTGTAACAATGATTTATTGTATAGGAATGTATAGTCGCAAGTGACGCGGTGAGGCGTAAACAGGGGAAATAAAAGGAAAGAGAAATGGAGTGATCGGTTGGTATCATTGCCGGTAGAGGGCAGTAGATGTCTAGCCGCTGTTGAACATGATGCATCGCAGTAGGGAAAAGCGCCATTCACAATTGTGCTGCCGTAGACGATGGGTGACTTTACGTATGCAGAAAAAGCAGACATGCATTACATGTACGGCCGTGCAAATGGTAACGGCAGAGCTGCGTTACGAATGTATCGCGCGGAGTATCCTGATCGACGAATGCCGGATCATAGAATTTTTCAACGGTTACATCGTCAACTTTGTGAAACAGGTGCGTTCGTCGTCAACAGACATGGCGCTGGTCGAGTAAGAGCTGTACGCACTCCAAGGCTGGAAGAAAGCATCTTGAACATTGTGGCTGATAGACCCGAGTCAAGCACAAGAACTGTTGCGCGTGACGTAGGTGTGAGTCATCAGACTGTATGCAGAGTGTTAAACGAAAATCGCTTACACCCCTTCCATTTTCAGAAAGTACAAGCATTGAATCCGGCAGATTATCCTCGCCGCGTGAACTTCTGCCTGTGGGTGATGCAGCAATGTGCGTTGCAGCCGGATTTCGTAGATTATGTGCTATTTACAGATGAAGCGACATTTTCACGCGAGGGTGTCTTTAATGCGCACAATTCCCATGTGTGGGCAACCGATAATCCACATGCAACGCGTCGACATGCGTTTCAACAACGTTTCAGTATTAATGTGTGGGCTGGTATTGTGAACGACTTTTTGATTAGCCCATACTTACTACCCACGCGGCTCACTGGCGGAAGCTATCTTATTTTTCTGAAAGAAGTGTTACCACAACTGCTGCATGATGTTCCGATCGCCATTCGTAACCGCATGTGGTTTCAGCACGATGGGGCGCCAGCACACTTCAGCATTGATGTACGGAATTACCTGAATGCCACGTTTGGTACTCGATGGATTGGGCGTGGTGGACCAGTCCCTTGGCCACCCCGATCTCCCGATTTATCGAGCCTCGATTACTTTTTATGGGGACATCTAAAGCATCTTGTTTATGAGACTCCAGTTGACTCAGATGAGGATCTCGTCGCTCGCTTATCTGTAGCTGCTGCAGGTGTGCGTGAAATACCAGGCATCTTTGAACGTGTACGCCAATCGCTCCACCGACGCTGTCAAGCATGTATCGATACTGGTGGACGCAATTTTGAACAATTACTGTAAACATGACACTTGTCAACAACGCTTTCAATAAAATCTTTGTTTTTCCTTTCGGCCGTTATTTCCCCTGTTTTCGCCTCACCGCGTCACTTGCGACTATACATTCCTATACAATAAATCATTGTTACAATGTCCTGTACCTACCATTAAAGTTTGTACCATGAATTCGGGACCACCCTGTATATATATGTGTGTGTGTGTGTGTGCGTGTTCTTTTTTCTTAAACTTAATTTATAAACTTAACATCGATACGCATTAACAATATCTACATACATTATTCCTCATCAAAATAATGTGAGAAGGGTTAATTAGAAAGAATACAAAAATTGTTGGATAAGGTAAATTAATTTTAATTAACATGGTGTTCTAGAGCAACACAACGGCCATCAAAATTTTGTTAGAAACGCGTAAGACAAAAGTTTGTAAGTCTTTTTACGTTTCTCAGTTTGTTATGTCCCTTAGTGTTACCCCTACGCGGTTTGGAGAGTTATTTTCGTTTATAATTAGATTTGTGAATCGTGATTTCTTTACAACTCTTCCATTTTTATACCTTGAACTAGAGTTCATGAATTGGCAAGCACTCTTCCTTGAACGTGTGCGATTTACAATATTGTTTTCCCGTAGTTGGCATTTAGTTTCAACTTTCATCAATAGATGGCAGCACAACACAAGTAATTTCAAATAATTTAAAATATTATTAAAATGTGAATTAACTTTTTTTAATGGGAAGTAACATTTTATGGGTCTAAATTGACAGAGAAATACGTCCTCACGAAAAAAAGAAAGCAAGTGTCAATTGTGTCTTTTCTCTAGTTTCATCAAGTCTTGTCTTTTTACTTCCGAAGTCTGCTGTAGAGCAAGACCACACAAAGCAGTCTTTCCATATCCAGTGCCGTAACTAGCCATTCCTGTGCCCTGTACAAGAATTTTCATTTAGGACCCTTAATTTTAATTAAGTATTTTATTTCACCAAATTCATTCATTACATCATCATAAAAAATATTTTTAAGGATGTTGTATTCTATTGAAATAATAGAACGATTGGATAACGTTCTTGTCCGATAGTTGATCTTTAAATATTTTTTTATTCATTTCAACTTGTGCTAAAACTTTTTTCGCACGAAGCAATAGAAACGGGAAGAGTTAGAAATATTCGAGAAGCGACATTCATATTTGGGTAAGACTCTATTAAACCAAAATCATGAAGAGCCTGTAGAATATTAAGAGGAGATGCAGTATCTATATTTTGTATAAGAGTTATTTGAAACTTAAAACTCTCAATTTCGCAGGTGAATTCGTACTTTTTTAAATCTTTGCTATACTTAATAGCGAGATCTGCAGTCAATATTTTTTCTTAATTGGCAACACTCGTGTATTGTAAAGACAAGCCATAGAGAAATCAAAAATCGTCACAGAGAGTTCTCATTTTTTGATAACGCCAATCTATTTGAGCCAATAGTGTATCAAGAACACTGTAAATTTGTATCTTAAATAATTCTTCGGGTGTCAAGTGACTTCTTTCATCCTGGTGTTTCATCTACACTCTATAACAAAAAAATCGACGCAACAAGAAGGAGTTCTCCGATGGAGACAAAAATTGGTGGATAGGAAAATTATGTACAGAATAGAAATTGAATGATTTATTTCAGAGTTACAGTAACGAGCTCAATAAGGTGTTAACCCGCCTCTAGCCTGGATGCAAGATGCCACGGCGTGGCATAGGCCGATAAAGCTCCCGGATGGTCTCCTGCGGTATTTCTTGCCAAATTTGCTCCAATTGTCGGACTGACGTCATCAACATTCCCTACCCTTCGCCTTCCCATCATATCCCAGATATGCTTGATGGGAGAGAGATCTGGTGATCTGGCTGGCCAAGGAAGTGTTTGACAAGCTTGAAGACAGTTCATAGCAACACGTGCCGTATGTTTTCTGGTATTGTCTTGCTGAAAAATAAACCCAGGGTACTGCGAAAGAAACGGTAGCAAAACAGGTCTCAGAATGTCGTCAACGTACCGCTGTGCAGTAAGTGTACCTCTAATGACGACCCAAGGGGTCCGGCTATCAAGGGAAATGGCACCCCAGAACATAACTCCTTGTTGGGGGCCCGTTTGGCGTGCAATAGTGAAAGCAGGATCGGCTCGCTGCCATGGACGTCTCCAGATACGTCTTCGATGATCGTCAGGACACAGTTGGAAGCAGGATTCGTCGCTAAAGACTATACGTCCCCAGTCAGCATCAATCCAGCCTGATCGAGCCGAGCACCACTGTATTCTGGCTCGACAGTGTGCAGGTGTGAGTGTCAGGTGGGGGAACGGTCGGTACGAGCGTAGATTTCGCTCTCTCAGACGTCTGTGAATGGTCATGGTGGACACTCGTGTGTGGGTCGCACGACTGATGATTGATAGCGATGAATCAGGCACTGTGACAGTTGATCTGACAATCACTCTGTCCTCGCGATCTGTTGTGGCTCTACGTTGACCGCTACCATCATGACGCTGAAATCTGCCATTGTCCACCCACTCTTGCCAGCATCTTCTAATCGCCGCATCGCTTCGACTCACATGACGAGCGATTCTCCGATTTGCCCAATCTGACTCTTTCAATCCAATGATACGACCGCTTTCAAACTCTGAAAGTTGCTCGTAATGAGCTCGAATCCTGCGGCGATGCATTTATTCAGTCGTTGAAAAGTATCCTAAATCGCAATGCAGCAGAAATTTTTAACAACAGTTCAAGAACAACTCCTTATGTACATCTGCTGGATGCGCAGTTCCGTTGCGCTGGAGATCGCACTATTCATTCATTGGACACCAAATTTTAATAATTTGCATATATGTTTAAAACATTTTTGAATTCGAAATTTCAAAGCAATCGGATGATTCCTTCTTGGTGCGTCGATTTTTTTTTTTTGTTATAGAGTGTATTTCCATTATCTTAACTTTTCTCTTTGGGTTCTATCCCCCACTTTTGGGCCCCCTTCCAAGTGGGCCCTGTGTGGATGCACCTGTTGCACCTGCCTAGTTACAGCACTGTCCATATCCAACGAACTTTAATCCAACCCAATCAGTTTACACAAAGTGCTTTAAAAGCAATTTCTTTTGAATCCGCGCCTTTTATTTGAAAACCAATCGAATCCAAGGGAGGAAGTTGGCAAAATTATTTTATTCAGTGTCATCTGGCTACTGGTACGCAACAGAAGAAATTGAAGAAAGATGAACATCGGCATAGTTGAGTTCGTTGAATATGTATCGCAGAAATAAAAAACCTACACGTTGCTTTGAGTTACGTATACACTAAGATAATTTTTCTTAAATTTTTACTTTTAAAAATCCAGTTTTCCAACAAGCCATTGGCATGCTTAAAATAGTTTCAGTGAGAGATAAGATTATGCTAACTATTAATTACCTAATATAGATATAATCAGCTAATTAGCATCTTTTTTTGAACAGTGATAGCTGAAATTCTAATGTGTACAGAAAGACGATTCGTGCTGGAAATTATACCTATGCATATACTATGTCAATTCTAATATTCCTTCAGGGTTTGCTTCTCAATCAAGTTTCTAAAGGGACTAGGTTATTTTTTACAATTGTTTAAAGTCTAAAAAATCAAGATTTTTTTTCAAGCGTTTTAACATTTAAAAATCAATTAAAAATTTATCTCCTAGTTTATGTGATTGAGGTTCAGTTTCGAGAGTGGAGTGCCAGCTCAGGTCTTACCTCGTTGTCGGTCCGTAGATCAAAATTACTTGGTATTGTCCTTGGATCTTTACATTCGGAATTGATACCGCAACTTCATCAATAGCCTGTTGTGTTGCTCCAGTGTGACGTTAATTAAAATACCTACCATACCTGGTTGAGGTTCGTTGCTGAGTTAAAATTGTTTGAACACACACCACGGGCGCATGTCCACCACACGGTCTGGTGGTTAAGGCATTAGCCTCTAGATCAGTGATTCTCAACCACTGTGCCGCGGCACTTTTGTGTGCCGCCAAATTTTAGAAATGAATATAGTAAAAATTAGAATGTTCTTTTTTATTACGAGTATAGTTTGTTCTAATTAAAGAAAAGTACACTGTGAAAGAAAACTGTTGTTTTTTTTTTTACAGTTAAATACCATATTTTTTTAACCGTTTTTATCTTCGATAATTGTGACCTTTCATCAAGTGAAATATTCGCCCCAACATGATGCGATTATCCCATGATAGCTAAAAAAACTTTAAAAACATTATTACAATTTTCTACATTTTGTTTGTTAAATTCGGATATTAACCAACATAGAAAAGAAAAAAAGATCGACACTGATAAATATAGAAGACGATATGAGAGTAGCATTGTCATTTTTACTATCCAATATAAATGTAATTATCAAAAAACCTCAAGCTCAAATTTCTCATTAAAAGTATTCTTATTATTACCTTGTAATTAATCCCTAAAAAACGTACTGTTGCTTTTGTAGTACATATTATATTATTTTATTTTACATTCAAAATTATTATCATAGACTATTTTACACAGTGTATTATAGTTAAGTGTATTATAGTTAAATTATAGTCACTGCTCTTGATCAAAAGGTTCCTGGTTCGAATCCGGGTCAGTGCATGAAGGTTTGTAAGCGTATGGTGTAGAGTCTGCTGGTGCACCTTAAATCTGTCATGGCCGAAAGTCCTCACGTCGGGTCGGTGTGGAAGTTTGGAGAGTGGGGTGCCAGCTCAGGTGTTGTCTCGTCATCTGACCGTGGTTCAAAATGACGTAGTGTTGTCCTCGGATCTTTCCCTTGGGGTATTGATCCCGGACCGTCGTCAATAGCACGTAGTATTGCTCTAGTACGACGTTTATTAAAAATTATCTTATCATTACCACGGGCGTATCGTATTGCAAAAACAGTACTTCGGGAAATCGAGTTTAAAGTTTTGGAGACATGAAGTACTTAACGAAAAACCCATGTAAATAGAAAGTATTCCCGAACATTTACAAGATAATTAGAAACCTGAGGAATTATAAAATATTTTGAGCCAATGAAAGGGCAAAATCAATATTTAATTTGGTGATTTCTACTGCATACATATACCTTAAGATAACCTTTTATCGCCACCTTGAATTCCATATGACGATCTATTCATAGTTTTAATTTCATGGATTCAAATGTGGTATTCTTTTCAATGTCCTGCAAATTCAACATTAAGCCTTTCATGACATTACCCAGTGCCAAACTAGTTGCAATGAAGACTACTTTTGTCTCCCAGGCTGAAAAAACATTCATCATCTGATTGATACAGGCGTCCGTTGATACATAATCTGTAATAGGTAGGCAACATTTTTGTTGCAGTAAAAATGGGAAAGTTGCATTTATCATTACCTAAAGTTGCATTTATGGAAATAAAGTTGCATTTATTTTTGCAACACTGAAATCCAAAATGAAATTATTCCTGAAAAATTAAAAATTTCTAGATAATTTTAGTTGTGTACTAAAGAATTATATTACATATTCAGAAGAACATTGAAGTCGTTGAATGGCCGATCCTTGGCCAGTAATTTCTTAAACATTGAAAATCTGTACTCAAGATACCGATGTTGCTGGACATTGTTGCAGTAGCAAATACTGATTTAAGAGAAAATCATCTCGGGAAAGTGTAGCAATAGCCATCAGGTCATTATTCTTTTCCAATCGTTTTTTTAAGATACGCTCTAAGGTTGCAAGAATCGTCTTTTTAATCCATCGATCTGATATCTCCATGCGCTGTCTCGATGTTGTACGCTTTCGATTCCAATTTTTTATGAGAACATCTACGAATGTTTGATTCGTAGATGCTTTTGATTTTCAGCAAACGTTTGGGCAGCTCTGGGTCACACAGTTTTTTTTACGCTACGCACTAAAATGCCTTCGCCACTGAAACCGCTCGCAATGTCCTTTACAGTGGGAAGGTGGTTGCCGTTGTACAGTGCTGCCCGAAGCCACGCAGCCCAGTGTGTGAGTATTGGCTCAGGCAAGATGGTCTGAAAGCGGCTTTTCAGACCAGAGATTTTAAAACGTCATCTACAAGGCGAACAACATATTCATGATCGACACTCACCTTGCAAACTCTGCAGTCGATTCCGCAAGTTTTCTCTGGATTATCAAGAGTGCCAACCCATGTGTTAAAAATACTTCTCCCCGTTTATTTCACTTTCGGAGTCTGTTAGGACGAATACTTTTTTTCCATGAATTTCTTGTTTGTTCCGCAATTCTTTGGCGTTTGCAAGATCAGACACACGTGATCGAGGGGTTGATTCAGAGGGCAAAAAAGAAAATATTAATTTCGTATTAATTAATTTTGAGCTAAATTTTAAAAAGTTGCAGGTGGTTGCATTTATGTTGCGGTTATAACTCATTTATAATACACCCCAAGCAGAAGGAATTTTGGTTTTAGTACTTTAGATGCAGCGTAGAAAAAAAGTTGCCCTAGTCATAGGCAATTTTATCACCCGATAGAAATACGTACTCACTATCAAAAGATGTAATATCGCCTGGCGTGGTGATAAGATGCCAGATCGGCTAACCCGGTCAATTTTACACACATCAGTCACGTGACTACTAGTTGCCATGTTGGCCCCGTTTTTTGAGACTCCTCCCAATAGCAATACTCAGTCTCTAATATTATAAAAGGAAGTGTTTGTTTGTTTCCCCTGCACGCAAAGTCCTGACGAAATTATGGCACTTACAGTAATGGGATTTGGCACACAGGTAGTCCAAATATTTTGCAATTTTTGGGTCGCGTTGAATTTCAAAATTCAATCTAGAACATTTAAAAATAAATTGAATGAAATGTAATTATTATTGAATGCAACAGGCATAGAAGATCACACATTCTAAATTTATTATTTTCATTTCCTTCTACCTTCGAGTGGAGTAATGATTTTCCAACAGATGATAAAAACAAATAAACGTTTAACCGGAGTTATTTAGTTCGTTTTTCTATCTCCTAGACTGTCACAGTAGATAGAGTAAAAATTTCAAAGGATTTGTAATCTACGGAAAATTCCTCTTACGTTTTCTTTTAAGAAATAATTTTTTAATTAAATGTTTATATTTTCTTTTCAGATTGTGACGTCACGCCGAATTCCCATTTGGTTTGCGAAGCAAACCAACACTAATCGCAACTCCGTTATGGCTGTTATCCAATTTGCATAACAAACCATAGTTCATAATATTCAGAATTTTGTTAGCGAAGCAAACCAAATTAGAATTTTCAGGGAATGTATTCCAATGGGCTACGAATTACCATTTGGTTTGCTTCGCAAAACAACTCCACGAGCATTAACTTACATTTCTTAGCGTGGTGTGGAAGTTTGGAGAGTGGGGTGACAGATCAGATGTGACCTCGTCATCTGACCTTGGATCAAAATGACGCGGTGTTGTCCCTTCGGGTTTGATCCGACCGTTGCCAATAGCCCGCTGTGCTGCTTCAGTGCGACGTTAACTAAAAACTTACCTTAATTTTACGCGTTTGAGAGCTTTTGCGAGTTTTAATTCCCAACTGTCGTTATGGGATCCATTAGCAAATTTTGAAGATTCGTTACAACGTGCTTGATTTGAGTTATCTAGCAATAAGATTTATCAAAATCGCAGTGTGTATCGCAGGAAACATGATCTCGGATTATACCTTGAAAGGATTTGTAAATCACGTGTTCGCCGTAATGTTAAAAACGATAATTTCGGACGAAAACGTTTGTTTTGCAATTACGCAAAAATATCGCCGATTTCTAAAAAAAATCATCTCTATATGAGCAGGAAACTACGACTGGAGAAGACAGTTTCTATTTGACTGTCATGTACACTACACTACAATGGACTGGACGTCAGCGGATTTGTATACAATCCGACTACTTGTTTGGGGGTGTTTTTCGTGGTATGGCCTGGGATCTTTGCACGTTGTTCCTGGTCAGTGGAACGACGCCGACAGGAACATTTTGACCAATAAGGTTCTTCCTATGCTCTGGCCATTTTATGGAATGGACGCATGTTACTTTCAGGACGACAACGCTCCATCAATGTTGCATGCAGCCTTTATCGAGCAGTGGTATCGAGATATGAATGTAAAACGTCTTCCCTGATCTGCTCAGAGTCGGGACCTATACCCCATACAACTTTTGTGCGACGCTTAACGACCAGGGAACCACGTCCGAAATCTATGTATGTGTGTATTGGATCTAACGTATCTCAGACAGCACTTGCTTTGCGGCGCCGCACGTTGAAAAACTGGATCTGTGCACCAGGCCAAATTGAGAATCATCAATAAAATCTCCACTCATCAACCATGATGGGACGGATTGAGAACGATCCATTATTGAATATTGACGTCATAGATCAAGGGGTGAGAAACCTATATTTAGTAATCCGTTACTCTTCCAAGTAGACTACCTGTATCAGTGAAGACTATCTGGAGCTAATTCAAGTGCAGTTGTCAAAAGCATATCTGTGCAGAGAAAAGAGATGGTTCGTAAATGAAATGCGAAACCGCTTCAGAGACGACCTGGGAGGGAATGTGCCTCATTAACCCACATTCGGAAGGAACCTTGACCGTTGTGCAAGAACCGCTCATTCAATGGGCCTCTTCCTAATCTCAAAAACTGTACACGTGTGTCGTCGGCTGTTCTTTTGCAGAGGGTGGAACCTGATGCTGGGGCTCACTCCGGAATATCAATTGTATTGCAATGCGGTTTTGTAAGTGGAGCCCTCCAAATGGTTTCAAGCCGACCAACCGGTAGTGTGGTTAAGGTGTTAGCCTCTCGATCAGAAGGTTCCTGGTTCGAATCCGGGTCCGGGCATGGATGTTTGTACGCGTGTGATGCAGAGGCAGCTGGTGCACATTAAATCTGTCGTGGCCGAAAGTCCTCACGTTGGGTGGGTGTGGAAGTTTGGAGAGAGTGGGTGCCAGCTCAGGTGTTGCTGCGTCATCTGACCGTGGTTCAAAATGACGAGGTGTTGTCCTCGGATCTTTTCCTTAAGGGACTGATCCCAGATCGTCGTCAGTAACCCGTTGTGTTGCTCTAGTACGACGTTAACTAAAATTACCATTACCATTACCAATTGGTTTCGCGTAGAGTTGGTGTGGAAGTTTGGAGAGTGGGGTGCCAGCTCAGGCGTTGCCTCGTCATCTGACCGAAATGACGTGGTGTTGTGCTCGAATCTTTCTCTTCGTGTATTGATCCCGGCCATCGTCAATAGCCTGTTGTGTTGCTCTAGTACGATGTTTTTTCGCTGCAACAAACAGACAATTGTTACTACTAAAATTTTGTTTGCACCAGCGGCATGGTATAGATGTGTTTACTGTGGACGTTATCTCTCTTTTAAAAACCGCTGGCATCGATCACCGTTTACGAGCTGTCAGCGAATGACCTTCTGGAGGGTTTCTCCTTTTGTTCGGTATACTACCCTGTCGACCGTGAGGTGTGACCGCTTTGAGGGAAAGGCAGAAGGTCGCTCCGGTGATATCTATTTCACACCAAACGATTCGCCACACAATACTATGAAAGGAAAGCGTCAGTCGTAAATGCCATTCAAGGCACTGTCACTCAAATGAGGTAGTTAGGAAAGGGGGTCGGACATGCAGGCGAATGAGCCGTTCTGTGAGACGATTGTAGAAATCTACGCGCTGCAGCGTAAAGGTTAATTAAAAATTACCAAATTACCAACTGGTTTCAACGAGATACTTCGTCACTAAAACATCGCAACCCATTCTGCAGGACCTTGGAAGAGCAACAGGTGAGTCATCGGAGGGTTGTGAGTTCGAAGTAAGGTCCATCTGTGAACGGTCGTGTACGCGGGACTGATGCTCGTTAAATCTGACGTGATCTCCAATGTGCTCAGGTTGGTGCAGGGTGGTACTGTTCAGGTGACGTTCTTGTTATGTGACAGTGTTTCGAAATAGCGACACGTTGTTCTGGGATCTTTCCCTTAGGGATGGAGCCGGGACCTTCACCAAAATTTCGTTGTACTGCTCCAGTGCGAAGTGAATTGAACTGCCTATCTACCTTCTTGGGTAGTCATCTCAACGATAATAAAAGGATGTTTTTTTCTGTGTTTCTGCGCGCAGTGGCTTTACGAATCTATGAAACTTACAATAATGAAATTTGGCACAAATTATTTATTTTAAAATTAATTTATTAGTTTTTAACCTTTCGTACTTCTTCTCGGAATGTGACGTCATACTACCCCGTATGAAGAAGGAGCGGATGATGCGATTTTCAACCACTGGCGTCACAAGTGTTTTTCGTCCTAATGCCCTTGGAACAATGCCAAGTTTTCCGATTCTAGCATGTTTTGATTTGCGTTGTCGGTAATAGCCACTTCGAGGCCATCACGGCGTTGCCTGTGGAGTTCGTTTGCGAAGCCAACCAAATGCGAATACGCAGCAATCACCGGGGGTTATCGAACAGTGGTCACACTTGACCGCACGAAAAGAACTCCACGAGCAACGCCGTGTTGGTCAGGCAGTGGCTAGTCGTGTTAAACGTGGCGGTCGTGACTCATGCCCGCAGCGTTGGCAACTATCGAGTTGTTTCTGAAGTGGAAGAAAGGAGAGATTCTAGAGGTGGATTGGAGGGATACCCTACAATAATGAACCTTACAGCAAGATATGATAGTATAAGGTTAAAGAATACATCCTTTAATAGGGGGAAGGTCCCCCAAGTGTTGCAATGACACTAGCAACCCTTCTGGGCATACTTTCAACGAGGTTTTCATACACAGCTGTGGATAGTTGTCTCCATTCCTGCCGCAAAAATATCGCCCGCTCAGTTGTCGATTTCGGACGGGGTTCCCTGGTCCGTAAGCCCGCGTCTCTAACTCTAACGCGTCTCACACATGTTCTACAGGGTTTAGGTCAGGATTATGAGCAGCATAGGGAAGACGTTTTGCATTCATATCTCGATTCCACTGCTCGCAACATGACATGGAGCGTTGTCGTCCTGGAAGTAACATTCGTCCATTCCATAAAATTGCCAGAGCGTAGGAAGAACCTGACGGTCCAAAATGTTCATGTAGGCATCGGCGTGCAGTTGACCAGGAACAACATGCAGAGGTCCCAGGCCATACCACGAAAAACACCCCCAAACAAGCATTCGGATTTTATGCAAATCCGCTGGCGTCCGGTCCATTATTGTAGGGTAGTGTAGGTATCCCGTGTTTACTTAAGACAGCAAACTCCGTGAGTAGGAAGCTAACAGCGGGCTATTGGCGTGGGATACATCCACAAGAGAAAGATTCGTGGATGGAACGCAATTCTGAAGCAGGTAGTAGAGCTACACAATCCCACTCTCCAAACTTCCATGTCAACCTGGTGGCCACGGCAGATCCTCCGTAAATCCGACGATCTATGGCTAAGCCGTAGAACTAGTAAACCTTCGGGATCTAATCCAGCATTGCGGTCACTAAAGATTTTGGATGAGTCAAGTTGAATGATAGCCATTTTGGGAGCAAAAAGCGGTTTGTGTCAGTGGGGTGGGAAAACCCTCGAGAGATCTGATTAATCAAGGTCAGAAAGTGGTTGAGACACTTCTGGAAGGCCACTCTTCGAAATGGAGTGAATTCATGGATGCTACATTTTGATAGGCAGGGAAATTCATAATACCTCTGGTTCGTGATATTTTAGGAAACTTTGGCATCTTTAACTGACTATGCCTGCTTAATTAGATCAGAAACTATAAGAACGTTCACCAAAAAACGGTGCTTTCAAAGAAACATTGAAATCAGACTTACCCATAAAAATCACTACTCAAAACACACATTTCTAAATTATCCAACAATTTTTTAATACATTCTTAATTCCTAAACAACACTTCTATTCGTCATATCCACAACTAGGACGAAAATCTCCCACACAACAAACCCAGATACACGATGCAAATTAATTAACAATCACACCTCACTTTGCGTCTCCTCTTTTTTATTTTATCTTTCATTTAATTAATAGGGGGGATTTTTTTTTTAATCCTGAAAACTATTCAATTTATTATTAAAATTCATAATTAATTCAGGGTAAGCAATTATCGAATACATTTTTAAAACTATGATATTCCACTGGAGGTTCCGTCGTAGCCATGCATTCCGTGTAATACACACCCTATTGGATCAAATAAAAACTAATGTGGAAGAAATATTCGATGCGTTATCTACAGTCTCTCTCTCATGTTCAAAATGATCTTTACATTCCAAAAAATAATTATATTCCGTGAAATCCCCAATCGATGTAATCCATTTTTTCAGGGAATGTGTGAAAGACAAGCCTAATAATTAGCTTTATCCAATCAAAAGTGATCAAACGGATATGCTAATCAAGGTGTTTGGCCATCCTACGGTAAATCAATTGCGCAAAGTGAATTATGATTGAATTTCTTCCAAACAGTGTTTGATTTCAGTGTGCAAGGACTCAAAACGGTTAGTTATGGATCCGAAGTATCATTCAAAAGAATTTGTGGTGCCTTTTCGTCCATTTAGAAGCAGGGCAGAATATCATGGAAGCAGCGAGATGTGTGACTACTTCAAGACAGACAGTCTCTGCGGTATGGAGACGTTTTCAGAACTCTGGAAATGTTGTAAGAAGGCGTGGACAAGGTCGATCTGCTTCTCAAGATCGATAGATGGCAATAACTAGGAAATCTATTGCTTAACGTTCAGAGCTTGCAGCCGCCGCGGGAACTGTTGTATCACGGCAAACTGTATACGGAAGGCTTAATGTATGCCAAAAAGCAAAGGGTAGGTGTTTCACTGTCTTCACAACACAGAAGGGATCGCTGTATCTGGTGCAAAGAGCATCTTAACCGGAGTCATCAATAAAGAGAACATGGGTCCATTGGTGTTAAGTCCAGATTTAGTTTAACATAGTTAAACTAAATCTGGTTAAGTGCATGTCTCCCTTCATGTTAACATAGTAACATTAGTTAACATGAAGGGAGACAGGTACGCGAAATCTTCCTTCGAACTTTATAGAATGTGACCGTTTTGGTAGTGCATGTATGATGGTGTGAGAAGGAATAATGATCGATGGACGTACGCCCTTACACGTTTTCAACAGAGGATCTGTGACCAGCCAGAGATACCGGGATAAGGTCTTGGAATGTTATGTAAGACTTTTCTGATGTGCAGATGGATCTGAGTTTTTATTTATGGACGATAATCGAGCAAAGCTCGTTTACGAATTCCTTGGAAATGAAGCCATTGAGCGAATACCGTGACCAGAAAAATCTCCTGATCTGAACCCGATAGAGAACTTATGAGACTACCTTGGAAACACAGTTGCATGGAGACATTCTCCTCCTAGATATAAATGCCCCGAGCATCTCATTGCTGGAGGAGAGGATTCGTAATAACCTTAACTGTGGTTAACAACATTATTGCCAGCATGAAAGCACGTTGTGATAGATGTGTACAAGTCAGGGGCGATCACATTCCAAATTAAATTAATAAGCTTTACTTTTTTTGATTTATTCTTTTTATTTCTGAACTTTCCTTGTCTCATATTATTGCCATTTTTATGGTTTCATGCTACAGTTTTTTTTAATCATATGTAGTGTTCTTAAATTTTTCTCTTTGTAATATATGTTATGATGTCATGTCTCATTCCACACAAATTCATAAAATTATAGTTCACATTTCCTAAGAAATCCGTGAATCTATGCATGTAAAGATAATTTTGTATGTTGCGGTTCTTGTATAAATTCAGTTAATATTAATAATAACCGCGTCTTTTGGTCTGTGAAACTAATGACGCATAACAGTTACATTCACAGGCAAATACTAATAAGTACTAATGAAGGCTGGCGAATTGTGAATAAAAGAAGATATTTATTGCATTTTCGTTATAAAAGGAGTGTTAAAATTAGTGTTAAAGTGGTATTCAACTGTAATCGAAATCAAATATGTTTCTAACAACAATGAGGGGAAATGGAACATATTTGTTTTGATGAAAACAAACCATGTTTCTGCCGTTTGTTCACGAATAGAAACCAATTCCTCTCTAATTGAAATCAACTATCTTTCTCGCATCCACCGAGGGAAAATGAACCCTACATGTACCGATGCAAATCTTCCTCCCATCCAATGACTTGAAACTGCTTCTCGAAGGTCGCAACAATTTCTCAGACGCATTCATCTCCGTTGCCATCCTTCAGCGAAACTGTCACGTCTGGCCCACTTCTGTCACGCTGAATCTTGAGAAACGGAGGGGGAGGAATCCATCCGTTACGAGGTGGTCGAAACGGGTTGCGACCAGACTTGACTGCAAAATGGCCTCATCTGGATGGAAGTTACAATGGAACGAGTTGAATGGAGATGTCACCTACTCTTTCTTCCAAACGACTTGGAGCGTTGGGTACCAGCTCAGGTGTTGCCTCGTCATGTGACCGCGGTTTTAAATGACGTAGTATTGTCCTCCGATCTTTCCCATGGGGATGGTTCCCGGACCGTTGCCCGAATTGTTGCTCCAGTGCGATGAAATTAACGACCTGTCTTATCAATCCCCCTCCATTCTCCTATGTAATCATAGCCACTGTGCAAGGTTCTTTCGAAGAAGCATACATTACCCTACTATAACGGACCGGACAGCAAGATGTGATGGTATAAGGGAAAGAATACATGCTTTAACGGGGAGATGGTCCACCACGTGCGGCAATGACACTAGCAATCCTTCTGGGCATATACTTTCAACGAGGTTTTAATACACAGCATAGGGTATTTGCGTCCATTTCTGCCACAAGAATGTCGCCTGGTCAGCTGTAGATTTCGAACGAGGTTCCCTGGTCTGTAAGCATTGCTCTAGCTCGTTCCACACATGTTCAATGGGGTTTAGGTCGGGACTCTGAGCAGGCCAGGGAAGACTTTTTACATCCATAGCTCGATACCACTGCTGGACAGAGGCTGCAACGTGACATGGAGCTTTGTCGTCCTGGAAATAACATTCGTCCATTCCATAAAATTGCCAGAGCGTACGAAGAACTGGATGGTCCATGTAGGCGTCGGAGTTCAAATGACCAGGAACAACATGTCCCAATTTTGTAGCCTATTGGACAACAGCAATAACGAAGTTGCCCGTGAGAGTTCTTTTCGTGGGGTTGGTTTGCTTCACAAACCAAAATACATAAATATTTAATTGATAAATTATTTATTAAAATAAAATCAAGCGTATTAGGTCTATCTTATGTAAAATTATCTGGTATAAAATTTTCCGCAGATTTCAAATCCGTTAAAATTTTCATTCTAGCTTTTACGATAGCTGAGATAGAAAAAGCACTGAAGAACGCCGGTGATAACTTTAATAACTTCTTTTCTTTCATACTCGAATCCGTTTCTCAGGAAATCAAAATGAATGAATCTCGTATCAAATAAAGGTCATTCGAATCTGTTAGCTCCCATTCGAGACGGAAGGTGAAAAAAACATGGCATGGTTCCAAAGGCTGACGTCAATAGTGACGTGAGGGAGAAAAGTTCACATTTTGATGCTTCTTCATTTCCGAAAGAAAAAGAACGGAGAAAAAACTATTAAATTCAATTTAAAATGTTCTAGATCGAATTTTAAAATTCGGCGAGATGCAAAAATTGCAAAAAATTGGGACTACCTGTGTGCCAAATCCCATTACTGTAAGTGCCATAGATTCGTCAGGACTTTGCGTGCAAGAAATAAACAGACAAACCAAACACTTCCTTTTATAATTTTAGAGATGTGCAAACCGCTACTAGCATTCTAATATAATATGCTCCAACTAAATATGATATACAGTCTCGGAAAGACAACGAATCACCTCCTTTATTTCAAGCACTATTCATACTAGATCAAATTGTAAGATATCATTTTGTAGGGAACAACGTCCTCTACAATTTCAAATCCAAAAAAAAAATGCATAGGATGAAGCCTTTCTATCAAATTTTGAACAACGAATGAAATTTCTAGAGGAAACAGATGCCATACTCTGATTCAGCATCGCTAAATTACTCTAAAAATAAAATTTTATGACTTTACTTCCTTTAAATCCTGAGATATTCAATTTTCAAGTTGGTATCCATTTCAGGGTTTATCTTCGCATATAATGTCGCTATTTATAGATCGGGACAAATTGTAGTTATACTCTCTATAACAAAAAAAATCGACGTACCAAGAAGGAGTTGTCCGATGGACACAAAAATTGGTGGATAGGAAAATTATGTACAGAATAGAAAATGATTAAAATTTCAGAACAATTGAATGATTTATTTCAGAGTTACAGTAACGAGCTCTATAAGGTGTTGACCCGCCTCTAGCCTGGATGCAAGCTGCTACACGGCGTGGTATAGACCGATAAAGCTCCCGGATGGTCTACTGCGGTATTTCTTGCCAAATTTGCTCCAATTGTCGTATTACGTCATCAACATTCCCTACCGGTAGCAGTCGCCTACCCATCATATCCCAGACATGCTCGATGGGAGAGAGATCTGGTGATCTGACTGGCCAAGGAAGTGTTTGACAAGCCGTATGTGGTCTGGCATTGTCTTGCTGCAAAATAAGCCCAAGGTACTGCGAAAGGAACGGTAGCAAAACAGGTCTCAGAATGTCGTCAACGTACCGCTGTGCAGTAAGTGTACCTCTTATGACGACCAAAGGGGTCCGGCTATCAAGGGAAATGGCACCCCAGACCATAACTTCTTGTTGAGTTCCCATGTGGCGAGCAATAGTGAAAGCAGGATCGGCACGATGCCCAGACACGTCTTCGATGATCGTCAGGACACAGTTGGAAGCGGGATTTGTCGCTAAAGACTATACGTCCCCAGTCAGCATCATTCCAGCCTGATCGAGCCAAGCACCACTGTAATCTGGCTCGACACTGTGCAGGCGTGAGTGGCAGGTGGCGTAACGGTCGGTACGAGCGTAGATTTCGCTCTCTCAGACGTCTATGAATGGTCATGGTGGACACTCGTGTGGGGGTCGCACGACTGATGGTTGATAGCGATGAATCAGGCGCTGTGACAGCTGATCTGACAATCACTCTGTCCTCGCGATCTGTTGTGGCCCTACGTCGACCGCTACCATCATGACGCTGAAATCTGCCATTCTCCACCCACTCTTGCCAGCATCTTCTAATCGCCGCATCACTTCGACTCACATGACGAGCGATTCTCCGATTTGCCCAACCTGCCTCTTTCAATTCAATGATACGACCTATTTCAAACTCTGAAAGTTGCTCGTAATGAACTCGAATCCTGCCGCGAGGCATTGTTTCAGTCGTTGAAAGGTATCCTAAATCGCAATGCAGCAGAAATTTTTAACAACAGTTTAAGAACAACTCCTTACATACATCTGCTGGATGCGCAGTTCCGATGCGCTGGAGATCGCACTATACATTCATTGGACACCAAATTTTAATCATTTGCATATTTGGTCAAAACATTTTTGCACACGAAATTTCAATGCAATCGGATGATTCCTTCTTGGTGCGTCGATTTTTTTTGTTATAGAGTGTACTTACCTGATTTTCAAATTTGAACTCTATTTCAAATTTATTTTTCAGCGATCCGATAGTTATTATATTTATTATTCAAGTGCTAATGATCCGAGAATTACTATCCGAGGTTTGTCAAACTTTCTTTAAACTTTTTGTTGCTCCCTGAAATCGCAATAATGAGGAAAATTGAATGCAGCTCATAAACCAATCAACGTAATGAGCTGAAATTTTTTATGGCCATATTAGAAGTCATGAATATACTACAACCAAAATATAATAAGATCCCAATTCATAATTTTTTTAAAACATTAATTTAATAATTATTAGTGCATACTAAAAACTATTTTGCATACAAAATGTTAGATACATTTTGTTTGTGTTGTTTAACAGTAACAAGGTACAAAATATCAGCGCTATAGAATGATTATTAAAGCTTTGGTTTCCTAAGAAAGCGTAGCCGTGATCTAGCGGCCGTGATGTAGCGGTGGGTGACGTCACTAAAACGTTGTTTATACTAACACATGGTGTTGGTTTCCTATACAGCGTTGTTTGTGAGCGTAACGAAAATGATCGTCATAGCGGTCTCAAACAGTTGGGAACGTTTTTTCTCTTGTAGCGGCAAGATTTCATTTCTTACGCCAAACGATTCGAGCGAAGAGGAGCAAAACAAACAAACATTTTTGACTGCCATTGATTAGTTCGTTTTTGTAAAAACAGGATCGTTAAACACAGAATGAAAATTTCAACGGATTTGAAATTTGCGGAACATTTGACACCAGATCGATACCTTAAATGTGAATTTCTTTAAATAAATAATTATTCATTTAATTTATTATATTTATTAATTTTATTAATTTTTTTATTAATTTATTATTTATTTAATAATTATTATTTATTAATAAATAATTATTCATTTAATAAATAATTAAAAAATCAAATGGTAAATAATTGAATAATAAATCTGTGTTTTATATCGATCTGGCGTAGAAATTTACGCCGATTTGAACTTTATTGAAATTTTCACTCTATCTTCAACGATCCCGAAGTTAGAAACTTTGAACTAGAGAATAAAAAACCACTTTTTTTTGTTTCTCGAATAAAATAAACCACGACAGCTGTCTGTGTTGCCCTTTCTCCAACGTTTTCTACCCGTCTAGGCTGACACCTCTGGACTCTTGTTTAGACGGCCGTCTACTTATGCCCGCGTCATCATGACGTATCACGGCTGTTAGAAAACGGCTCCACTTTCTTAGGAAACCGAAGCTTTAGGAAGATATTCATAAATGTGTGTGAAACTGATTTAACATTAGGAGCTCCGACCTTTCTGTTCTCATAATATCGAAACGGTGGGACCTAATGACATGAAATTTGGTATTTGAAGTTAAATTTTGATATGGATTCGAAATAGGATATTTCAGTTGGAAATTGCATGCATTTGAATTGATAGAAAACGTTAGTTCCTGTGAAACGCCATCTTTGAATTTTCTCTACTGTTCAAATGGCTCGAATGAAGAGAGGTGGTTCAGTTTTTTTTCCACGATTTATATTCTTTAACTGCAACTTTATTACGCAACTATAGCTACTTCCGAGTAATTTCGATATACTAGTAGAAAAATCGTTTATTGATGTGTTAGTCGTTTGCATAACTTGTAGGATCCGCTTATAACATTCGTGTAAAATGTGTAATAGTTAAGAGGGTCCGGCACCTCCATAGGCACCCATGTTAGATTCACAAACTTTGGGACATCTCATTGATTCATAAATTACTGCATTAATCTGAAATTATTTGTCAGTGTAATGTTTAAATACTTTTAAGTACTTTAACACACAAAGTTTTTAATTTTTTTCAAAATTCAGAAAATTATATATATTTTTTAAATGAAAAAAAAAATTTTAGACAAATATATTTTTTTACCTTATGCATTTTATATCCTATTCCTTGTGTTAGAGTGTTTAAAAGTGCTTCATAAACAATCATAAAAAGTTTCAAGAATCTATCTTAAGTAGTTTTTGATTAATGTGCCCACAAACATGAAAAAGTATGTTCTGAGACGTACGTCGCGGTAATAGTGCATCTACTTTTTAAAAAAATATTTAAAAATACTTCCAATGAACGAATTTTTACAAATGAGGTATCGTTATAAAGAGGACAATTCAAATTTTTATAGACAATAAAAATCTCAAAAATAATTTTGTCGAATTTTTAGGTGCCGGACCTTAATAAACATAGCTCTACAACTGTAGGTTTTGTGCGATCCTAGTAGTGTTGTTGGCGTGTCTATTTCTGAGTCAGAAATCGCCGTGTGTATTTTGAGCAGCTTTGACTGTTGTTTTCTCGCTTTGAAGCTGTTCTTGAGGAAAGTAATCGATGGTTAGACTAGCAGCTACTCTTTCAGGGCAGGTGAATATAGTGTGAGTTGTGTTAATAGTTGTTGCAATGTCTATACATTCTGTTTCCATCTTTGTTAATCTCCATTCCTTTGAAATCCCTTAGTGTGAATCGTATGTTGGTGGCTTTTGTATCGCTGTCAATTCACAAACGTGTTGTTTTAATTTTTGTTATACGAGTTTTACCAAGCATTAACATCAGTAAGAGTTATTCGTGCTCGTTCAGAATGCAATT
Organism: Metellina segmentata; assembly: GCA_947359465.1. Classification (NCBI taxonomy): domain Eukaryota; kingdom Metazoa; phylum Arthropoda; class Arachnida; order Araneae; family Tetragnathidae; genus Metellina; species Metellina segmentata. The sequence goes on from OX375879.1 coordinate 3,536,793, forward strand.
CTCTGGCTTCCTCTGCCAATGGGTCTTCATTTCCTTTCATGCAATAGCTCGGGAAACCACTGAAGAGTGCACCTTTCCTCCCAGCACGCGAGTTGGAGCTGAAGAGAGTGGGGGCAAATTTTGGAGTCGTCACATTTACGGGCACATTTTGGAGTCATTGCTTCTAGGCAGATCTGGAATGCTCAAATGCTTTCTTTGATTTTCAATCGTGAGCAACGGGAAAACGTTGAATCCTAATGTAGGCAGCGAACGTCTGAAAAATTGTTGGGTTTGAACTGCTTGATAAATAGATACTCTGAGCAATTCATCATTGAATTTACATTTTCGCTTTCCCGCCATTTAGAAAAAGAAGATAGATAGAAAACTGGGTGATAAGGAAAACAATCCGACCTGTCTCCTCCGCGGCTTCAACTACAGGTTGCTCGGAAAATCGAGAATAAGTACTTTTCAACTAGGAAGAGAAATGTAACTATACTTTTGGAAACTGCAAAGGCTCAAGAGTACGAAGGAAATATCTGTATCGCACCATTCGACTGACGCGTCCACGTTCCATTCTCCACATTTCCGAGTGGGACCAAGAAACGCTAGTGGATACATACTGTGATTGGTGGATACAAGGTCCCACAGGTCGAGGGATGAAAAGCGATAGGTAGAGAATGTGTACGGATGGCGAGTGATTTCTTTGTCAGTTGAGAATCGGAATTGGGTTTATTCCTTTCGAAGAAACGAAGCTTGTTCAATCTTTTTTAAAAAGATGAATTAGCAGAAAAACGGGATAGTTAAGTTGTTTCGTTGAAACCCGTGACATTTAAAGGATTTCGTTAAAAACCGGGACATTTAAGGAAAGAGTCGGGACGCCGGGACATTTTGTCTAAACCCGGGGCGTACCTTATCACTATCGGTGACTGTGACTGGGTGATTCGTTAGAAATGAAAGCTGCGACTGTGGATCAGTGAATTGGGAGCACTAATCGAATAGATTCGGTGTAGTGATGTGTTGGATCTGGGGGACTATCTCAAGTAACAATAAACAGACAATCAATCAGATTCAGTTTGAAAACACAATCACAGTTAGCAAATTTATCAACACGAAAGCAAATTTTCTTCGATAGCAGTCACAGTTGGAACTACTACTGTGAAATCACTATTAGTAATAACACTGTCTCTGTCGAGGGGTCAGGAATGAAGGTCACCGCTCCTCGCTAACGAAGGGGGTACCAAAAAAAAAGTATAGCTAAACATCCCTCAATTCCTTCCTGTCGTTCGACTCTGCAGACATTTCCACTTAAGAGGATTTATACTTGTGCTGAGGCAGAATCGAGAGCTTTTGAGAATCGAAAACTTGGCATTCGAGTTCTTTCAAATATCTAGTATTCGAATGCATTCACAAAAACGATTAATGTATTGTAACAATTCATACTTTGGTATCCTCGTATCCGAGTAATCTCGTATCCGAGTAATATCGTGTCCGAGTACTCTCTTATCCAAATACTGCCACCCCTAATTCGACGGTCAGTTCATGTTTGGGAAGAATTTGAAAGAAGAGTTACCATGAGGTTACAAGGACCAAATGTGAGCAATATTGAAGGAAATCAACGCTGTACAATGTGAAAAACAACAGTGACGTCAACCAACGTTAAAAGAACCATTGATATATCAGCATTGACATTACGAAAGCTGAACAATGTTTCCTCACCTAAATCAATAATATTCCAACGTTGCAAAAAGAACTAGTAATAGTTGAAAAATTGATTTCTTTAGCGTTAACTAACGGTGACATATCCAAGTGGAATTAGCGCTATTAAGCTATTTTTCATTCAACCAAACTCCTCAACGTTCATCCAACGTTTCTATATGGATAGGAAGTTAATTAAACTTTAGATTACGGCCGCAGGTACAACAGTTGTACCTTGATCGTGCCAAGCAAGAATTTAGACTACGGCCAGTACAACAGTTGTACCTTTAAAGTTATAAGAATCGCACCAAGAAAGAATTTAAGACTAGGACCGGTATAGCCCCTGTTGTACCATAAAAATTATAATAATCGTGCCAAAAACAATTTCAACTACAGCCGGTACAGCCCCAGTTGTACCATCAAAATTATAAGAATCGCGCTAAAAATCAATTTGAATTATGGCCGGTACAGCCAGTTGTACCATCAAAGTTATAAGTATCGCGCCAAGAAAGAATTTGGACTGCGGCCGGTGCAGCAGTTGTAATTTCAAATTTACAAGAATCGCGTCAAGAAAGAATTTATACTTCAGTAAGTAGAGCCCAGTTGTACCTTCAAAGTTATAAGAATTGGGCCAAGAAAGAATTTGGGCTATGGCCAGTATACCTTCATTCAGTATACATTCAGTACCATTGTACCTTCAAAGTTATAAGAGAGAATCGCCTCACGAAAGAATGGCTCCAGTTATATTAATACCAACGCCGACCAACCGGTATAGTGGTTAAGGTGTTAGCCTCTAGATCGGAAGGTCCCCGGTTCGAATCCGGGTTCGGGCATGGATGTTTGTAAGCGTATACCAGCTTAGGTGTTCCTTCGTCATCTGAACATGGTTCAAAATTACGATGTAATTGTTAGGGGCAATGATGGCCCTCCCACTGGGTGCTCCTTCACAAGTGGCCATCACTTCCGGCCTTGTAGTGGCCAATGACTTCGGTCAAAATGTGCCCGCCATTAGAAAAAAAAATATTAATACCAACTCCACTTATTTTGGTGCAACACAACGGGCTTTTCGCGACGAATCCATCCCGAAGAGAAAGATCTAAAGAATTGAAACACAGACACTTGGATGGTAAATCGGCATCTGTAACATGATGCTTCCAAATCTTGTAGTTTTTTTTATATTTCCAATGGCAAGGCTGGGTACAGATTGCAAAGACAAATACAATACAGTACAGAATTGACCGAAGTCATTGTAGCCTTATACAAGGCCAGAAGTGATGGTCACTTGTGAAGGGGCACCCAGTGGGTGTACCATCATTGTCCCTAACAAAGGTCCTTAACCCGGATTCGAACCAGGAACCTTCTGATCCAGAGGCCAACACCTTGACCACTACGGCCCAAATCTTGTAGTAAAGAATAAGGAAAGAACCTTTCCACCTTGTTTTGCTGTTCCTTTGAGCTACTACGTTCGGAGTCCCTCTTTTATTTACTGTTCAAATTATATATTTTTATTCATTACTAGCAAAATACCCAACCTTACTCGGTTTGAATTGGTTTACTCTAGATTGAAGAGATAATCAAAATATATAATGACTTACGTTTTTTGTAGAATAAAAATTTATTTTAACATCTTTCGCCATCTTTATATTTTCTACAACTTACTTTGGACACAAATCCTACACATGCATATCCATTTATGTAATACATTTCACATACATCGCACAATTGCTGTATGACAAAGCTACAAAATGACGAAAGGTGATACTACGGTTACTACTATAAAAGACGATTTATAGGAAGATTTTGAATTCCCTTTCTTAAGTTATTTTCATGTTCAACTCAATTAATTAAAATTACGATTTACGGCGAGTGTTCTAGCACTCATAGTCAACAAAACAATATTTTTTTACTTGTGGCACTCTTGCCTCCGGTATGCGACATTGTGAAATTTTGCAATCTTCTCCTGTCATTATTACAACGAATTTTTTAATGGAAAAAGTTCCAGTTTGAATTAATAAACATTATTATTCTTTCAATAACGGCATTATTCTTTAAATAACGGCATTATTCTTTAAATAACGGCATTATTCTTTCAATAATGGCATAACTACACTTAAAAGTTACTGAAAATTTATACTGACTTACCTAACATTTTTAAGTCTAATACTTTGTGGTGATGTTGTGTGTGATGAGAAGGAAAACACATTTATTAAATTAATAAATATTTAAAACAGGAAACAGCGAAGTAAAACAAAATAAAAGATGTCGCAAAAAATTGTTCTAAAGATATTAATTTGTGATTCAATTTTATCTCTTGATCTCGCACAGTTGCCACAACTTACAACTAAAAGTGTACAAAATTTAGAAATGTAAAATTAATTCAGAGCGAAAGAACCAGAAAAAAATCTCACTGCTCGCGCGATCTTGTTCATTCTCGTTCCATTGAAAAATATCGTCTGTCCCAAATATTCGGAAATCGTTTTCATTGCGCAAAGAATAAAAATAAGACTCGAAATAAATGAAGTATCAGTGATCAAATTCCATAAAAAAAATATAATTTTTTGAAGAATAATTACTTTTTCAGCAGTACTGGTAAAGCAATCGAAGTAATCGTAATATTCAATAGACATTCCAATTTTTCCAAAACTACCAAATTATGGTTGATTTAAGTATACTTACTCAGGTGTTTTAGCATGAAACTCAACTAAATATAACAATAAAGAAATGTTTAATATTGCATTCACTAAACTAATAGATAATGTATAAAATAAAATACAATGCAATCAAATATCTGGAATACAATTCATGTGATGTCTACACAAACACACAAACACAAAATCGAGCATAGAACAGAAAGACGGACAGACAGACTTTCGCAACCAATGCCACTCACTAAATGAAGATAAGTACTCACTGTATGCAAATTTTCATGAAAATATCTTAAACCGCGTGAACGTGTATAGGGCACAACACACAGACAGACAGACAGACAGACACCAAACGAGAAAAAGGCGGATTCGGCATCAGAAGGGTCGAAAACGGATAGAAAACTTGAAATGGGTCGAAAATATTGAATGTACAAACAAACACTCCATTCTTATTTATATAGATACGGTGAAACAACATAGAATGACAAAACAAAATCCTCTACAAATTATTGGAATTGACGACAATTTAAACATTTAGTTCAGGGGGGGGGCAACCTTTTTGGGAAGAATGCCACTATCTGAAGAAAAAAAAAATTATGCGTGCCGCTTCGAACTTTCCACCATACTAAAAAATATAAAAAGATGAAAAGATGTTATTTATAGGCTAGTTTTGGGATTTTTACGCAAATAGCACATTTTTTATGTAAGTCTGAGTAGTGGAGATTTAAAAGATAATATAATAAATAAAACAAAAGTACAAGCTTAGGTTTAATTGTTAATAAACATTTTCAAAGGTTCAGTCAGTTAGGTTATGTATAAAATAAAACTGAATAACTTCAAACATTGAATTCTAAATAATTATTAAACAGTCAGTACTTTATTAATGTGGCTATTGAATTTGTAGTTTTTTTACCAAGTCATCTATAATAGGATTATATAGTTCTTGAAGATGTTAACAAAATTAGTAGTTTTAGGTGCATAACAGTTCATCTTGAACGATAATTTGATTTAATTATGTTCATAACAGAAAACATTTGTTCACAGACATATGTTGATCCAAACCTATAGCAATATCTGTCAGCTAAATCGTGTAAATTTGAATTGCTTGTTGGTACAAATTTCCAAAATCCAGTACATTTTGGATCACTTGAAATAAGTTCTTTATATTTACTTTTCAGTGTAGTATGGTGCTGTAGGTCAATAATTTCGATTTCAGATGGGTAACTGAAAACTTACGAGTCCGCTTGACTAAAAGTTTACGGTCTAAATATATAAACTAGGACATGAGCTAAGAAATACGCACTACTCATTTCCCTTCATGAGATATTGGGAATAATGTAGGAGAAAACAGAAATTTTTTAAATATTTCCTTACGCTACAACACAGAAATCTCTCTAGAAATATTTGCTTCCGAGATAACTTGTATCGTAGTTCAGGTCATTAAAAACAATTATAGAAATCAGTACACACAATTTCATTACAAAATACGTGGTATATTTTTAACTATCGCCTTATTCGTACAAAAATGTTGCTCACAATCAGAGAAAAGTGCATTTAAAGATTTGAAGAAAACGAATTGAAAAATAGCTGTCACTACCCTACAACAATAGACCGGACGCCAGCGAATTTGCATAAAATCCGACTTCTTGTTTGGGGATGTTTTTCATGGTATGACCTGGGACATTTGCATGTTGTTCCTGGTCAATTGAACGCCGACACCCACACGAACGTTTTGGACCATCAGGTTCTTTCTACTTTCTGGCAATTATATGGAATGGACGAATGTTACTTCCAGGACGACAACGCTCCATGTCATGTTGCAGCCTGTCAAGCAGTGGTATCGATATATGGATTTAAAACGTCTTCCCTGGCCTGCTCAGAGTCCCGACCTAAACTCCATAGAATATTTGTGGGACGAATTACAGTAACGCTTACGGACCAAGGAACCACGTCCGAAATCTACAGCTGAGCGGGCGACATTCTTGCAGTAGGAAAGGACACAAATACCCATAGCTGTGTATCGAAACCTTGTTGAAAGTATGCCCAGAAGGGTTGCTAGTGTAATTGCAGCACGTGGGGGACCATCCCTCTATAAAAGCATGTATTCTTTCCCTTATACCAGGGATTCCCAACCGATGGTACGCGGCAACGTTTCAAGTGGAACGCAAGGATGATATGAGTGACCCAAATATTCGACGAAATATTCTACGAAGGACTTAAGAGTGCAAAGTTAAGCTCCATTGCTCCTGATATTGATATTTTAATAAAAGACAAACAACGACAAGTTTCGCACAAAAAATAGATATTTTAATTATGTTAATCTTTGTTTGCTTAGTTTGTACCAACTATATAAAATTATTTGTTTTTAGACCAGCGAGTAAAAAATAAAATTGCAATTTTCAACAATCGTTTTAGTTTTTTCCATTTGTTAAAACATCATTAATACGAAATACAAATGTATTAATAATAAAATATGAAGATTTCTTAGTATTTTAATTAAAATAAAACAAGCCATTGTGCACTTTTCTGACATTAGATATATGTTTCTAAATAAATATAAAACTAGTGGTACGCCAAAAATTTCTAAAAAATTTAAGTGGTACGCAGTTACTAAAAGGTTGGGAACCCCTGTCTTATTCCATCACATCTTGCTGTCCGGTTCATTACTGTAGGGTAGTGTATATTGCAATGATTATATCTACGCTTCCATTCATCTTACAAATAAAATTAAAAAAAATTTGTAAAGAAACAAGTCTAAACAATAGGACTATTCATTGCAATTAAATACGAAATTAGAGTCAAAAAGCGACTTTTCAACGCAGTCATATTGCCTTATATTTCCGTAATAGTATTCACATGAAACAAGTTAGTGCTCATTTAAGTCGCGTTCTCACGAATCCAGTTCAATTGATCGATAAAAGTTGAATAGGACTTGAATCAGTTCACACATTTCAAAAGAAACTGATCAACTGTTTAATAAGCGAAAATATAAAAGTTACAATTGAAAACTATTTATTTCTGGAAAATCACATTCAAGGTATCGAAATGGTGTAAAATATTTCACAGATTTCGAATCCGTTGAAATTTTTACTCTATGCTACTTTCACACACATCGATTTAATGTCGTTCGATAAACTATCGTAACGTTATTTTATCATGCGCTGCTTGCTCACTATAGACGACTGTCGTAATTTATTTTATTTGAGAAACAAAACAAGAGGGCTTTTTTATTCCCTAGTCCAAGTTATATCTTCGCGCTCGTTACAGATAGAGTGAAAATTTCAACGGATTTTAAATCTGCGGAAAATTTTAAGGCAGATCGATACCTTAAATGTGATTTTCTTTTAATAAATAATTTTTCAATTGTAACTTATATTTTCTCAATGCGAACTTGGCCGTATTTGATGAAGTTAAATGGAGTACTTAGTTTCCTTAATGTAAATACATAAAAGCCAAACTAAGTGCAAGACTATCCGCCAAAAATTCGACATGTTCTCTGAAAATGAATGCACGGGAATATTAGTAGTCACTCCAAAACTCAAAATCAACTTCTGTAGCAGTCACCTTAGAAAAAAAACTTTCAGCAGAAGTGCGATAAATCTGCAATGGATTATATGGATGGATACAATATGTATGCATATTTACGTAGTGGAAGCGATGGAGATGTTTAAATGAATATTTAAAAAAATTCCCGTGCCCTTAAATGATGTTACATTCTTTTATGAAAAAGAATTGACGATGACTAGGGCAACTTTTTGCAACAAATGCAACTTTTTTTCACGCGTTCTACCCTGCATGTAAAGTATTAAAACCAAAATTTCTCCTACAGGGGGTGTATATTAAGTGAGTCATAACCGCAACATTTATGCAACTTTTTTCATAAATGCAACTACCTGCAACTTTTAAAAATATTTCTCGATCACGTGTGTCTGATCTTGCGAACGCCGAAGTATTCCGGATCAAACAAGAAGTTCATGGAAAGAAGGTGTTCGTCCTAACAGACGAAAGTGAAATAAATAGCAAGAAGTACTTCTTTAACACATTGGTTGGCACTCTTGATAATCCAGAGGAAAGTTGCGTAATCGATTGCAGAGTTTGCGAGACGAGTGTCGATCATCAATATGCTGTTCGCCTTGTAGATAACATTTTAAAATCTCTGAATGTTGAGCGAAATGATTTTGCGCTTTTGCTATCCGATGCAGTACATTATATTACTGCGGCTGAGGAAGTTTTTCAATGTTAAAGAAATTACTGGCCATTCAACGTTTTTCTGTATTTAATGATGTATTATAATACTGTTGTACACGCAATTACTGCAAAACAAAAACCTCCGCTTCTCTCGAGTTCTGCAACGTATCTGCCTTTGTCGGAAGACCCCTCATTCCGCAGGTCACAAATCACTGGCACCCCAAAACAAACGGGACAGCTGTTGCGAATTCATCAGGAAGGCTCGGACATATCCTTAACGGTGAAACGTGAAAGATAACTTTCATTCAATTTTCATTCATTTTTCACATTCTTGTTTTAAATTGAACTCGATATGGCTTTTGAAAATGAAATTATTATAATGATTTACTGAATTTAATTTACTGTGTCCTTATTTTCGTTGAATTTATATTTTAATCTTGAAGTTATTTATATATTTTAATCGTGAAGTTATTATTTTTTTTATAGAAATTTATATATTATCTAGCCAGAGAGAGAGAGAGAGAGAGAGAGAGAGAGAGAGAAATTCTCTTTACGATCTTCCAGTTTTTGACCTAACTGTTTTTTGGTCTAGATTGTTTTTAGTTTAGCATAGTTATCACGTTTTGTTGTGGGTTTTAATCAAATTATTGTTGAAATATTCCCTAGAAAAATTACTTCACAGTAGATGTCTTCCCATGCATTTTCTGGTAGAATTTTTATCTTTGCAGAGTTGTATTGTTTTATCCCATAGTACTGGTCTTATTTGTACCAATTTCCAAAACTAAATCTAAGTACCTAATTTCTTTATTGTCTTGGAACTATATTTTCAACATTCAGTTTTGTGAACAAAATTTTAAATCCGAACTTATTCAAGTTTTTGTGCTTGACATGTTCGTCCTTTAATTGTTAAATACAATTCGAAAAATTGAATAGCAAAGACCCTGTTATCAGTTCTTCCCGATTTATGGACCTGTATTTTCTTTCGAAGTTTCTATTTTCTAAATTCTATTTTAGGTAATTTAACATAATTTTTAAATCTACCTTTTCAAACAAATTTTTTTTTTGATACCTAAACTAATATAATTTTTAGACCTATACGTGTTACTTTCCTGATATAATTACAAACTATATTGCACTTCTGACCTCAAATTAAATTTTTCTGTGTTTACTCTAAACCTTATCTTATTTTTCATGTATTTTTTAAGTAACATGGTTTATTAAGTAGTGTACCTACTTACCCACCAATAAAATGCGTAGATGACAGCACACATCAGTCAATTTAATTACAGTTAGACTATCCGAAACGATGACTAATCCACCAACCTTCTCTCTTTCGGGGCATTTGTAGCACAAATGGAACCACGAATGGTATAACGACTTGGGAATATTTCAACAAAAATTTGATTAAAATCCACGACAAAACGTGAGAATAATGCTAAACTAATAACAATCTAAGAATGATTAAAAAACAGTTTATGTCAAAAACCGGAAGATCGATCTCGAAGAGAATTTCTGTATCTATAGTATAAAAATAGTAATAACACTAACTTCAAGATTAAAATATAACTTCTACGAAAATAAGCTCACAGTAAATTAAGTTCAGTAAATCATTGTAATAATTTAATTTTCAAAAGCCTTATCGAGTACAATTTAACACGAGGATGTGAAAAAATATGAATGAAAATTGAAACTTATTTTTCACATTTCACACTAAACACATTAAAAAAATAACCACGAATTGAATGTTTAAATTTAGCTTTATTATAAAGACATTTGTCACGCATGAAAAATTAAACGGACCGTTGTCGGTATACGTTATCTCAGAAATAATATTACCTACTATCTCCTTTACTATAAACTCTTCAAAAAATCGAATACGATTAAATATTTGTCCTATTTTAAGTTGCTATTTATATGAATATATTTTCTATAAATCGAAATAAATAGCCCTTTTTGTGTTCGTAATCAATATCTTCGTCAAATGCGGCTAAATTCGTATTGCGAAAGTATAAAACTTACCATTCAAAAAATATTTATTTAAAGGAAATCACATTTAAGGTATCGATCTGGTGTAAAATTTTCCGCAGATTTCAAATGCGTTGAAATTTTTACTCTATTCTTAATGAAAGCGAAGATATATACTTGGACTCGACAGTAAAATAAACCTTTTGTTTTGATCACAATTGACTAATTTTAACTTAATCAATCTGACTAAAAATTACATTTAAGGTATCGATCTGATTTAAAATTTTCCGCAGATTTTAAATCCGTTGAAATTTGTACTTTTTTTCTAACGAGCGCGAAGATACTCGAATAAACATGGCTTGGAAAGTAAAGAAGCTGTTTTGTTCTTCGAATCAAATAAGCAACGGCAGTCGTCTGCTCTAGTGGCTATCGACAACAGGAAAACAAATAACCTGTCGTGTAATGAGTAGATCGGACTGTGTGCATTAGAGATGTTACAAACAGTGATTTAACAGTTACTGTTCTAACTGGGACTCCTACTGAAGAATATCTGTGATTCTAAACTGTGACTCAATCTGATTGGCTGATAGTAAATTACCTCTTAGAAACGGGATGCTCTTATTTATGTTAGATAATCCTTAAGTAGTAATGCTGTTGAATTTAATATACACGACTGAGTCAGTAGCGTCGTGACTTACTACACCGGAGAAAACCCCAAAATTTCTTTTAATCCAGAATAACTGAAAAGTAGACACGTTTTCTAAAATTTAATCAAAAGCAATTCCACTCAATAAACTCACAATTTAAACTTTATTAAACAATTTTGTTCAGACTATGAGCCATTTTTTGTACTACACCCGTAATTTCTTTAAAGATATTTTTCGTCCTCAATAAAATAATGCAGGTTTATGCCCCTTGCTTATAACAGGTTTTTGCAAATTACAATATCTATCGATATTTTTAAATATGCATTAGGATACTTGATTTGCTTCTAATTGAATGCAAATTATTGAATTTTAATTATTAAATGAATAATTGACATAATTAATTTATCTCCGAATTCGTTTATGTTTATAACACTCAAATCTAAGGTTAACTATTTTGATTTGCCAAAGATGATATTGTTTTCCATGATTTTTATAAATTGATATATGTCACATTTGTCAAGAGATTGGTCTTCATAATAAAATGCATATAAACACTCAATTTTGGTGTAAAATTTAGAATTTATATAAAAATTTAACCTCGAATGCCATATTTCAAGTCATTTAACCAGCTCTTCCAAATTATTAGTTTGGAAAATAAATTTGCTGACAAAAGAGCGATATTTTTCTAACCTTCACAGGATTCGAAAGGTCTTAATTCAAAGCAGAAATTTTTTTAGGATATATTTCTCTCACTGTTGTGCAGAGAGTTCATTAGTACTGGTTGCCAAAGGGTAATCTCTTATAAACAGTAGGGTAAATTTCAAGAATTTATTTCATGAACAAAAATGCCAGTTATTGACAGTATCATAATAAATTTTTGTAGATTAGAGGGAGAGCTAGGATATTCCATTACAGGAAATATTCTAACGAGTAACATTTATTTTGTTTTGAAAACACATAGTCTAACATAGAAATCCAGAGAACCAATTTTTTAAAAAATAATACATTTTACATTTTAAAAATTAAACATAATTGTGTTGATCCTGCTACTGAAACTCATTCGACTTTAAATAATGCAGAACATCGTAAAACGATTTAGAAATGCACATTTAAAAGTACATTTAAAGTAAATGATACAAATGTCAAAACAGAGCTTTGGATTCAGTGTGTAAAAGGGACAATCCAGAGAGTAAATTTAGAGCTCTCTTAAATACTCCATTCATTAATACCAAATATTCATCCTTGGATTTTAAAGGAACACCGCATACAGGTATAACTAAAAAGTGAAATTGTCTAACAGAATTAAAAAAAAAAATTTTCAGTGTAAAAAATCAGCATGCAGACATGTTCTTATTTTATGCACTGGCGAAATTAATTAATCGTCTTCGCCTTCCCCCTCCTTGATTTAGTTATTCAATTTATAAAGTATTTCAGAAGCACCTACTTTACACTCATATTTCATTTTTTTTATAATTATAAATGATTTACAAGAGGTTTAAGAGAAACTTATTGTTTTAACAAATTCAGAAAATGGAAAAAAAATAATAGCTCATGTGTCCTCTATAGAGAAAGTTGTAAAACAATAATTAATTTATCATTTAAAATAGCAAATTTTAAAAACCTTTTTTTTCTGAACCTTCCTTCCTTTAAACTGTCGAGTTTCTTTTTTTGTTTAGCTAAATGCGTGGAAATCTTAAGTGTCATAAAGCCCACTTAAGCACCGGGTTGAAAATCCTCCAGAAAAATCCCAATCCGTCGCAGACCGACTGTCGCCCAACCAAATCACAGATACTCAGTCACAGCTTTCACTGCTACCGAATCACCGATCGCAGTTGCAGTAGCAGTATTAATATCAGCTTAGCGATATCAGTTTAGTCACTGCTACCGAATCACCGCTACTAAATCACAGTTATTTTGATATTTGAGTAACAGGTAAGAATTGTGATTCATAAGTATCGGTGATTGAGTAGCAGTTCTGTGATTCACTTAACATCCCTAGTGTGCATGCTCCCATACTCTTCTTCGTGCCACCAAAAGAATTTATGGTATGTCATTTTATCGCACGACCCAAATCGATGTGTGTGCAAGTAGCCTAATGATCGCGAATATACAAACTTGGTCAAGAAAATAGAAAAAGCCCTTTTGTTTTGTGTTTCTAGAATAAAATAAACCACAACAGATCGTTTGCGTGAAAATAACTCGAAAGCAGAATGACTCATCACTTGAACGATAAAGTTTGAATGGGTCAAACTTTCCTCGATCCACTGAAAATTGGATCAACTCTATTGAAACAAAGGTTCCTTCTATAGTTTTCATTCAACTTTTGTTGATCATCTATAATCAGTCAATTAAACTTGATTCGTGAGAACACTCCTTTACGTGCAGTTTGTTTTGCAATCCCAAGAAAGCATTTCCTGTGCTTTGACTTTATTAGAGAAACCACGCCATTCTCAAGGCAAAGAAGTAACTGCAAGTTTCGGTGAATAGCAACAGGTAGGTACAAAACATAGCACTGGGGCGACACAATGGGCGACTGTCCGGGGTCAATCCCAAAGGGAAAGATACTAGGACAACGCCTCGTCACTTTAAACCACTATCAGAAGACGAGGTTGAATAAGTGTGGATTTTCTGTCGTTTTGTGTTAATTGACGAAACATTTCCAAACAAATGGTTTTACTGAGCACTTTTTACTAGAGTTAATCCTTGTGGTTGTCTTAACAAGGAGGTGCACCAAGTCAAAAAAAAAAAACACGACTCACCGGATCGCAATTGCACAATTTACATCACAGAACAAAACGGAAAGTAGCAATCGATAGGGGTAAATGTTTTCTACCAAAAAAAAACAATATTTAAAATGTATTGTATTTATATTTTCAATACGAACCACCATCTTTTATCCCAAATTTGAATTCTACACACAATTTCAGGCGGATTTGATTAAAAAGATAATGAAAAACAGCGATTAAATATTGACCGAGAAAACTCAGAAAAACCATTGAGGGAGCGTAAATGTTCGGAGTTCAATCACATTATAAATATTTATAAAGACGTGTAGTGGCCGTCGCAGTCAATGACCTGTTGCAAGTGCCTTGGTATGGAACCCATCAAGAGGGTGACAAAGTCAGAATCCATTCTGATTGAATCCCAGGATTTGTTGGCAGAAATTTCTGTTCCCACTTTGTGAACAATCCCCAATAACCATAATAATAATCGAATTTTGCAAACAGTCTCACTGCGCTTCTAATTATGCACGTCATGAGCTGAAATTTGGAATTCCGATGTTTCAGTAACAGTTGAATCGCATGGAGTCGAAATTTGCCCAGGTTTCTAGTCATCATTTTTATGAATATTAATTTCATAATAAAAAAAAATACTAAAATTTAGTTTGATAGTTAAAATGTTTATAGGTTGTGTTTGGGGTTTTGGGTAGCAAAGAATGTGGAAAAACAAATTCCAAGTAAAATTAATGATTTCAGCAAATATAACAAAAAATGTGAAACACCAATTTAACATAAGATCTAGCTTTGAAACACTTTCAAATCGTTGAAAAATCCAATAAAATTGTAGAACTTTTTTTACTTCCGCCTGAAATTGCGAATAGAATCCAAATTTGGGATAAAAGATGGGGGTTCGTATTGAAATTTTCGGAGCAAGCACGCAATTTAATATGAAAACGGGCCTCTTATACAAATTTTAAATATTGATATTTGTAGAAAACATTAATTCCTATCTATTGCTACCTTCCGTTTTGTTCTACGATGTAAATTGTGCAATTGCGTTGGTGTGAGTCGTTTTTTTTTTCTGACGGGTGTACCTTGGTATTAGCAAAACCATTAGCATCGAAATATTTAAATGCTATTTCGATAGTAGTTTAAGTAAATCATATTTAAAAATCACAATGTCGCAACTGTTTTATCTAGAATATTAACAGACAAACGCTATTGAGATTGCAGTAAGTCAATTTAAATTGTAAAGCAAATTAAGTTGTATATACACACTTAGAAATCTTAAAAATCGAACATAAAGTCTAAATTTGTTTTAGTGTTTCACAATATTCTTCAATTCCTTAACTTACAAACGATGCCAAAATCTTGAAAACATTCGAAATAGTTTTCTAGTTCGAAGGGTTTTTGTTAGGTACTGTCACGAGGAACAGACGTGTTTCCAAAACTTTAAACTCAATTTCTGAAGAAACAAGTTTTTGCAATAGGATGCTTTGTTCAAACAGCGATAACTCAACAATAAATTAATCTATTATAATTATTTTTGTATCATTATAATCTATATAATACAGTGGATGTTTTAACCCTCAATCAGAATTATTAGTAAAAAAATAAATTTTTTAATGGACTTTTTAAAAAATTCCAGAAAAAATCTTCATATTTTATGCATTTTTAGTGAAAAAAGTAACAGTACAACCTTTCTTTCTAGCAACTTGATTGAGGGTCAAAACATGAAGAATTATATTGAAAATAATTTCCAACTGGAATTGTCTTTCTTGCAAATTAGAATGCGAGAAATCACAATTAAAAAACATGCTAATTAGCTCATTATATCTTAATTGGCTGATTAATGATTAGTTTAATACGATTTTTTCTCACTGAAATGGTTTTAAGCATAAACCAATGACCTACTGTGAAGAAAACTGGATTTTTAAAGTTAAAATTAAAAAAAAACATCTAGTGTCTACGTACGCCTTAAAGTTTATATGAAATCATTTGAAATCGTGAAAAGGAAAATATACTGTAAGATGTTTCATAGACGGAATAAGGTAGCTAGCTGGATTAGACCGTCAAGTCTTTATTAGCTTGGACGACACAAACACACAATACAGGAACGTGCACCACTTGGACGTAAAAACATGACATTAAATTAAAAGAAAGACATTTTAAATTTTGTTGAATCCAACGTCATCAGCCGTCCCATCCGCACTCGTTGTTCTTTCTCTGCTTCCGCAAAGCATTCAGGGCGCTCATCATGACGTAGGTCTTGACGTTACAATACTACCCTACAATAATGGAACGGGCGCAAGCAGATTTGCATAAAATCCGACTCCTTGTTTGGGGGTGTTTTTCGTGGCACGTCCTGGAACCATTGCATGTTGTTCCTGGTAAATTGAACGACGACGCTTGCGTGAACATTTTGGACCATCAGGTTCTTCCTACGCTCTGGCAATTTTATGGCATGGACGAATGTTAATTCCAGGACGACAACGCTCCATGTCAAATTGCAGCTTTTGTCAAGCAGTTGTATCGATATATGGATGTAAAACGTCTTCCGTGCCTGCTCAGATTCCCGACCTGAACCCCATAGAACATTTGTGGGACGAGTTGGAGCGACGCTTACGGACCAGGGAACTCCGTCCGAAATCTACAGCTCAGCTGGCGACATTCTTGCAGCAGAAATGGGCACGAATACCCGTAGCTGTGTATGAAACCTTGTTGAAAGGATGCCCAAAAGGATTGCAGCACGTGGGGGACCATCCCCCTATTAAAGCATGCATTCTTTTCCTGATACCATCACATCTTGCTGCCCGGTCCATTAGTATTGGGTTGTGAATGTGAAATACAATTTGGGAAAGTAGTTGAATGAACGTCGCACTGGAGCAATATAACGGGCTGTAGGCCACGGTCCGGGATCAAATCCGAAGGGAAAGCTCCGAGGATAACGACATGTCATTTTGAACCAGTCAGATGACGAGGTCAGAACTGAGGTGGCACCCCACTCTCCAAACTTCTCCTCGTGAGGACATTTGGTTCCTCGATAAATTTAACTCACACGAGTCCCCTTTGTACACGACGGTCTTTGGTTGGATTCGAACTCCCTCCTCGCCGATTGATAATCCGTTACTCTTCCAACCGGCCTCCTCTATCTTAACGGATTCTGAATATCATTCTTCTTCGCGAAACGACTTCCAAAAAAAAAAAAAAAAAAGTGGCAACAAAAAAAGTTTCTTCAAAAACCTTCTTATTTTTTTCTTCTCCGAACACCTGTAATCCTGGAATCCTCATCTCTAGCGATGGGCAGAATCGAGTACTTTTGAGAATCGAATATTTCGTATTCGATTTCTTTAAAGTATATATGGGCAACCCCCGGCCCGAGGGCCGGATGTGGCCCGACCCGGCTTTTGATCCGGCCCACGGAATATTTTAAAATCGCGCTCGATAAAAAAGTAAATATTTTCGGTTCTCGCCAACAAGAGAGTGAGGGAACAAAAGCCTGAACTACGTTGGTCAGTGTTTCTCAACCTTTTTTAGTTGACGACACACTAAAAATATCTTGAATTATTTGGGCACACTTTGAATATAAAAATGTAAAAGTTGGTATTTCCAATACTACCTTATATAGTTATTATTACTAATAAAATTAGTATTGTATATATGAGATGGCTGAACCTGTTTTCTTGAACAATTAAATCAAAACGAGGTTTCAAAGTCGCCAGACAAGTTATCGGCGACACATCGTGCCACTCAATTCCACGGATAATCGGGAATAATAATTATAAATTTCGTCATTAATTGTATCCTAGAAACGGTCTTGCCCTTCTTGATTCCATTCCTTACTTGCGGATGGGATTGGTATAAAACACTGATACAAATCAACAATACTTGGATAGTTCTTTTCCATGATCAAAACTAATAAATCGAAGTATCAATCCAGGCTTACAGATGAAAATTTGGAAAACACTCTGCACCTGTGTATTAGTGGGATTGATCCCAACATTGATTATCTTGTTTTGCAAGTTCAAGCTCATACTTCTCATTAATTTCTGGTGATTGTAAGTAAATACTTAATCAATACGATATTATTCTGTTCATGTAACTTTACACCATTTCTACTTTATAAATATATAAAATAAAATAAACCTTATCCTTATTACTTTTTCACAACTACCTATTATCTACGGCCCGCGACTTAATTAATATCTTAAAGCTTAGCCCGCAACTTTCCAAAGGCTGCCCATACCTGCTTTAAAGTATCGAATAAAGTATTCGAATAAGCAGACAAAAACGATTAATCGATAGAAATAATCAATAGTTTGGAATTTAACTTCACGAGATGAATACTTTTGTATCTGAATACTTTGGTATCCAAGTACTTTGGTAAAGAATCGAGTGCAACGAATACCTTTAAGCATAGAGCACATGAGTACTTTTGATACGAATATTCTCATAACTCCTTACCTCATATCTCATTCGAAACAATTCCAAACCGGCAAAAAGTGTTTTAGAACAAAGCCTTCGGACCTGTAAATCTTCGAACATCTGCAAACCTATCCAGATCCCTTTCGATCACGTGGAGTCTTCATTTCCACCCTATTCGAAACAATCCAAAAGAGTAAAAAAAATATTTTTCGAACAAAACCTTTGGATTTTTAATTCTTTGAACACCTGTAATCCTCGAAAGATCCCCTTCGAACACGTGGAACCCTTATCTCCTTCCCATTCGAAATTCCAGGGCACGTTCCGAACTTCCATCACGCCCCTGATTGGAATACGAAATTACCAGACGATAACTCAAACGACGGAAAGGCGAAGGTCGGTATTGTCCGGCGACCGGACACTTCAACCCGTTCTCATCCTCGCGTTCCAGAATTTCTCGAAATCAAAAGCGAAATCTCCCCGAGGGCGAATTTTGATTGGTAGCTTCTACTCAAGACACCTCCTCCCTTCTGTAAAAGGGGGGAAGTTAAAATAGAACAAGAGTTTTCGAGTGGGTTATGGCATTCGTTGTGTTCTTCAAGGACTTCGGAAAGCATATATAATGGCGCTTGTTGAGAAAGCTCGGCACTGTCCACCTATCAACATTCGTGGCTAGTTTTGACCAGTGACTTCATTCCGCTTCAGTCATGCAACATTTGGTAAGTTCCATTGTTCTTAAATCCCCCTAAATCCTTCCATTGTACTCGACACCAAGTGTTGTTACCTATCAACCCGAATGATGCTACCTGTTCCTAAACTCTCCAAGAAAGGTTACAACGAGTTATCTTGTCCATCGAGGACCCATTTTGCCGTCTGACTATAGTTTAAAACGACGATTTGTCCTCAGATCATCTTATAATGATACCAGATCGTCGTCAATACGTTAAGCCGCGCTTACACCGGAGTTGTAAATACATTCATCTCCCTTTTTGTGGCGAGTACGTTTTATGTTCCCCTATGCTGACCCCTTTTCGTCCCTTTTTTCGACCGACACCGGCGTAAACACTTTGTGGACTTGATCGACAACCATCCGAGCGCACTCTTCTCCTCCCTCTATAGAGAAGAGTGATCACTCTTCATCGAGATGTCGAGTTCCTCACCCATTTCACCCCAGGCATTGTTCCTTTTTGTTTGTGTCTTTGTACTCGGGTGTAGTTATCAAATAGATAAGTCCAAGACTTTCCATCCGCCAATTTTCTAAGAGTAGGAATTCTTTTGTGTCGGATATTGCTAATGAGAAGTCGCTTGACATTTCGAAGAGGAGTCTGGAGACAAAGGTGGATGTAAAGTCGAAACCTCCTTAGACAACAAGTCGGCTCGCTCATTTCCATAAATGTTAAATGTTAACTGGAAATATGGAAAGCTATGAAAAAAGATTTGGCACAATTTCACTTTTCCCCAAAAGAGTCACCTACTGAATTTCTAAACAGCTGTTCGCGGTTGCCGAAATGTTCTATTTAAAATTAATTTCATTTCCATATACTTAATGTTAAGAAGACTCATTGATTTGGGCATATGAATAGTTGAAACACAGCGTTTGTTAAGCCAGTTTGAAATAATGCCATTCAGTCATGCATGAGCAATTGTGGTACACTGTCAGGTGAGGGACTTTTACCGCTACCGTAAGGAACCTTTCGTGTCTAGCAGCACCCCAACAACGGAGGACCCGTCCCACCAGGGGACTCTCCTGAAAAGACAATTCTTGTGTTTCAGGACTCAGGAAACCGAGAGAATGATTTTTTTTCTGAATACGTGCTTGGTAAAAGGTACTATGTTAGAAAATCGAATGTTCTGGAGAAGGGTGACTTACTGAGGTTTACACGTGTTCAGCTCGGAAATTTAAATTTGTCGGTAGCTGGCAATGTGTGCATCAATTTTTTATTTCCAATTTCATTTAGAATTCCGCGTGTTAAGACAAGAACAGCATCAACGTTTGTGCATGTCTAGGTATTATTCCGCCTGTAAATAATACATGCTTTTGAATCTGTGGAACTAAATCCCGAGGACAATTCCAAGTTTAAATCCAATGCTCGTAATTCTCCGTTGATCGAATGATTGAAATTTCAGTAAAAAACCGGTACTGCTGCATAATGGCCTTAAAGAAACTTAAGGCTTGTTGTTCGACGTTGTTTCGGGATATAAAAGTTGTAAAGTCATGAAATTTCGTAGACCAATATTAACAATGCAGATTTTGCGTATGGTATCAAAACCGGGTGTTTCCATTAGAAATTTTGTTGTTTGTGCAAATTTTTTGAAAGGAAGACGCCTTCTTATGCAATTATTTTGGATTTGAATTTACAGAGGACGTTATTCCTTATTGAATGATATCTTTGAATTTGCTCTAGTATGAATAGTGCTCGAAATAAAGGAGGCTGTACGTTTTTTTTTTCGGCGACTGTGCATGTTGACCTATACAGAAAGCTTGCACATTCTCTAGAAACGACGTCTAAACTGAAATTACTAATCGGTGTTACTACTTGTTAGAGTGACACATGTCGATTGGGGTCACCAGAAAATCAACGGAGGTTGCCATAGGCTCTGGGCATCACATGTCTTGCGTTTGGGGCAGCGTCTTTGGACATTGCCAAACAAAGCAACGTTGTTATTGATCTTATATTTTTATATAAAATTTAGTCTTTTATTACTTGTCCTACCTCACTTCTTTTATACCGCCCGAGTTGTCTTTGAATTGGTTCACCCTATGAACCCCGGTGTCTGTTCTTTTGCCATTTCTCGTTGAAGAGCATTTTTGTTGTAGTAGTTTACATTTGGTACTATTATGTCTTTGGCATTAGAGACTTTTTGAATATTAAACTGTTAAAACTTTTGAATTTAAAAATTTTTAACAGTCCTAACTCTTCAGTTTATGACATTTCAAACTTCTAATCTTTAGAATTGTGACTGTGTTTTGTTCAGCACTCAATTTCTGTTTCATTATAACGGACAGCCTCTGACAGATCTATTCGTGGAAGTCACACTGCCCGTGGTATTGGTTTGCTTCGCAAGCCATAAATATGAATATTTAATCGATAAATTATTTACTAAAAGAAAATCAAATGTATAAGGTATCTATCTGGTGTAAGATTTTCTGCAGATTTCAAATCCATTAAACTTTTTATTCTATTTTTAACGATCGCTAAGATAGAAAAAAAAACACTGAGAAGAACGTCAGTGATAACTTTAATAATTTCTTTTGTTTCACTCCAATCGGTTTATCAGGAAATCAAAATGAATGAACCTCGAATGAAACGAAAGTCATTCGAATCTGTTCGCTCCCATTCGAGACGGAAGGTGAAAAAAAAACCTGGTGACATGGTTGGAAGGCTTTTGATGGCCTGGTGGAAAGGCTGACGTCAATAGTGACATGAGGGGGAAAAGTCTAAGTTTTGATGCTTCTTCATATCCGAAAACAGAAAGAAAGGTGAAAAAAAAATTATCAAATTGATTTTAAAATGTTTAGACTGAATTTTAAAATTCACCGCGACCCAAAAATTTCAAAAAATTCGGACTATCTGTGTGCCAAATCCCATTACTGTAAATGCCATAGATTCGTCAGGACTTTGTGGGCAGAAAACAAACAAACAAACACTTCCTTTTGTAATATTAGAGATTCGATGTTATCACTACCAGGTTTTTTTTTTTTTGGGGGGGGGGGATCGGGTTACTTTTTGTATTGATATTTGTTTCTTTCTTCAGCTGTCTTGTTTCACTTTTCTAAAATGCCATGATACAATTATTAAACCTTCCCAATATGGGACTCGAAGCTTTCTGGCGAGTCCCGTGGGACCCGGATAAAAAAAAACTAGTAACTTATTTGAAAACAACATTTATGAATACCTTCTTTCAGATCGTCCTCTTGTTGGCCGCAGTGGCCTCTGCCACCTACGATTATTCCTACTCCCCGTCCTACGACTACAACTACGGACACGGACACGCTTCCCCCTACTACAGCTCCCTCTACGGAACATCCTACGGCTCCAACTACGGCTCCAACTACGGCTCTTCGTACGTTCCTTCCAGGTAGGTTCTTTTTAGTCCTCGCCTTCCTAGGGTAACACTTACGAAACAGTTTTACAGTTCCATAGAACTCTATATAATTCTATTTATTTTGGTTTCTATACGAAATTTAATTTTTAAAAATTCCAGATTTCTGTAGAAGTTTTGAGACATTCTAGAGGTTGCTTTATAGAGCTTATATAAAGGCGGCAGATTATTCTATAGGATTATATATAGATCACATTCTATAGAAATGTTTAGAGAATCTATACAAATTTTTTCGTAAGGGGCTATAGTAGCAACGCTTTTGGAGTGCTTTTCATGTCACTAAAAATTTCTCTGAAAATCACCGCTATCGTCTTAGCGAAAAATAATGAAAAATTTAATGAAAAGAGTTTTAAAATCAAAAATAAATTATAATTAATCATCCTTTGATACAGCTTTTGATATGAAGACTTTTTTAATAATATCAAAGAATTTGGCATATATTTAGGCGTGTTTTTTCATGCCGCCAAGGAAAAAACACCGTGTTTGTGGTTACTCACATGTGGATATGAACTCTGAAATTGAACATTTAAATTTAGTCTCTCCAAAATAAATTATACATTTTGTATCTACTTCAGATGCCCGGTGACTATTATCAGTAGAATGTTGAGGAATTTTGAAGTTCAGATAGCGTAATAAATGAAAGCAAAATTAGCCTACTGCTATCTATAATAACCATACAAGTCCCAGGGGACTCGACTGTGCTGGCGCCCCTCCGTAAAATTATCGGTGATATTATCGGTATGCTCCATAAATGGTTCAGTCCCATAGGACGTGCTCTATGATTGTAGGAATTTAACGTTATAAATACGGATATTTTGGGCTAATAAAATAAGAGCTACTTCAGGTTTAGGTTTGGACTCATTCTATAGGACATACATTTCTATAGTGCATTGATTCTTCAATTTCAGTCTGTACTTGCTAGTAGTTAGCTCTGTACTTAGCTATTCGGAAAATTTAAATTCCTAGTTCAAATAAATGTTACATTTTGTTCCTACTTGTTTCCAAAGCAATCGATTTCGACTTGATAATTCTTTCTTTACTAGTCGAGTCCGAACCACCAATCATCGGATCAGTAAAGGAAGTACTATTTCGTATTGTTCTATCCACGCTACAAAGTAGAATAGCGTTGGCTTTACACGCATTTATTATGTTACAGCTATAGCTACGTTGCTGAGCAACCATCCTATCAGAAGTACGTACAACCCGCTGCAGTCTCTTACATCTCTAAGCCTGCTGCAACTTACGTAGCACCTGCACCAGTCACCTACGTGTCCAAGCCCGCAACCACCTACGTAGCACCTGCACCAGTCACCTACGTGTCCAAGCCCGCAACAACCTACGTAGCACCTGCACCAGTCACCTACGTGTCCAAGCCCGCAACCACCTACGTTGCCCCAAGAGTAGAGAAGTACGTTGCACCTGCACCAATCACCTACGTCTCCAAACCAGCTCCAGTCACCTACGTCGCCCCGAGGGTAGAGAAATATGTTGCACCTGCACCTGTCACTTACGTCTCCAAGCCAGCTCCAGTGACCTACGTCGCCCCGAGGGTAGAGAAGTACGTCCAACCAGCACCAGTCACCTACGTGTCGAAACCAGCCACCACCTACGTCGCACCAGCACCAGTCACCTACGTCTCCAAGCCAGCTGTCTCATACGTCTCCAAGCCAGCTGTCTCATACGTCTCTAAGCCAGCTGTCTCATACGTCTCTAAGCCAGCTGTCTCATACGTCTCAGCACCCGCAGCTCAGTACGTCTCGGCACCCGCAGCCTCCTACGTATCGGCACCCGCAACCTCCTACGTTTCAGCACCCGCAACCTCCTACGTTTCAGCACCCGCAGCCTCCTACGTTTCAGCACCCGCAGCTCAATACGTTCCCAGCTACAGCTACGGACACCACGCCGCCCCCGTCTACAGCTACGCATCCGACAGCTACCCATCCTACACCTATTCCTCTCCCTCAGTCATCAGCCCCTATTCGTACGGCTCCTACGGAAGCTACGGATCCCACGCCTCATCCCCTTACAGCTACATCTACAAGAAATAAAGCATCTGAAACACAAGATGTGAGTATTCTGTTACCTATGCATTTGGTTAACTATTTAACCAATAAACTTTTTAAAATTATATTTGAAATTTTTTTTTTTTAATTTAACTAACCTAGAGGAAAACCAAATATATTTTGGAAAGTCAAATAAATATTCTATCAAATAGCAGCGGATTAGCGACCGGAGGGTTGCAAGTTCGAAGCTCGGTCTACCTAAAGACCGTAGTGTCAGCGGGAGGCGGTGCATGTTAAATCTGTCGTCGCCTCAACATTCTTCATGTTTACGCTGTGTGGAAGTGTGGAGAGGGAGGTGCCAGCTCAGATGTTCTCATTACCTGACCGTGATTCAAAATGACGACGCGTTGTCCTCGGCTCTTTCCCTTCGGAGATTGATCCCGAACTGTCGCAATACCATTTGAGTTGTTCCAGTGCAACGTTAACTACCTACCCATGTTTGCCTTTTGGTATTAGCGTCGTACTGGAGCAACAAAACAGGCTATTTTGACGAAGATCAATCCCCCAATGCAAGGACAATTTCAAATCATGGTCAGAAGATGAAGCTAGTACCACACTGTCCAAACTTCCGCACCACGCCAAAGTTTCATTTTTGGAGGCTGAAACATAGTGGGTAAAAAAAACGACTACGCAGCCAATACACAGTTAAACTAAATACCGTACAGTTTTGATATAAAAATTTCTCGGGCCTCTTATATCGCCAAAGAAGATATTCTTAAAAAGGCTATTCTAGGCTTGGTGGAAAACAGTTAAAAATTTAACGAAGGGAATGTTATAAATAGAAAAAAAACGAAGGGATAAACGATTAGCAAACCATTCATTTCCTGAAGTTGCCCTACAACCAGAATAATCCAATTTCCCGAAAGAACACCCCTGAAACCTATCTACAACACTCAACGCAAAATGGATGGTGAAATGAAAAAAAAAACACGATTTACAAAATTGATAAGTAATGCAAATGGAAGCTTGAAATGATGCGAACGACTGCTGTACCGGCCGTAGTCTACATTTTTTCTTGGCGCTATTCTTGTAACTTGAAGGTACAACTAATGTACTTGACCATTGTCTAAATTCTTTCTTGGCGCTATCATGGTACAACTGCTGTACCGGCCGTCTAAAGATTAAGGTACAACTGATATACCGGCCGTACTCTAAAGCTTAAAATACGAACTGAAAAGAGTTAAATTCTCACAAAAAAAGGAGTTAAATTCTCACACAACTGATTAATCTTACACCTAGGTACATATTTACATGAAGGAAAAACGTTTTCGAAACTAATAAACTTTATACTGTCATAGAAGTATGCCTAAGTTAACAGTCCTGGAGGTTGTATCACCTAGATATCTCTTAATGAATAAGAAAACGGGCCAAAAGACGGTTAATAATGAAACTATCTTGACGATATATCTCGCCAAAACGGGTCAGATCTTGATGGACGAGATATCTCGTCGAAACCACTGGGAGGGTTATATAAATTATTAGTCATGGCTAATGGAAACAGGTTATATAGTATGAATGATAAGCGATCCCATTGATTCTGGCAGAGTAGAGCCGGCCAACCGGTCAGGTGGTGGAGGAGTTAGTCTCTAGATCGGAGAGTTCCTGTTTTGAATCCGGGTTAGTGCATGGATATTTGTAAGCGTATAGGGTAAATGCTTCTGGTGCACCTTAAATCAGTCGTGGCCGAAAGTGCTCACGTTGGGTGGGTGTGGAATTTTGGAGAATGGGATGTCAGCTCGGATGTTGCCTCGTCATCTGAGCGTGCATCAAAATGACGTGTTATTCTCCTCGGAACTTACCCTTAGAGGATTGATCCCAGACCGTCGTCAATAGCCCGTTGTGTTGCGACGGTTATCGAACGTTAGTCGAACGTTACGAAGACGACGTTAATCGAAATTATCTTACTTGGCAAAGTAGAGTTGTTCGGGTTGGGTAAAATAAAAAATAAATGATTTAGAAAAATAAATCAAAGATTCAAATGGATTGAGGTTGAAACAAGACTAATAAAGTTGGATTGTCTTCGAATGACACAACTCACTACAAAGAGCATTGTCATTTATATCAAAGCTGTATCCTAAATATTTATAAGTTGGGTTGGTGTGGAAGTTTGGAGAATGGGGTGTCAGCTCAGGTGTTGCTTCGTCATCTGACCGTGGTTCAAAATTAAGAGGTGTTGTCCTCGAATCTTTCCCTTAAGGGGCTGATCCCGGACCGTCGTCAATAGCCCGTTGTGTTGCTTTGGTACGACGTTAATTAAACTTACCATTACCTAAATATTTATATTAAAACTCAGTTAGTTTGTTAATTAACGTCGCACTGGAGCAACACAACGGGCTATTGGCGACGGTCCGGGATCAAATCTGAAGGAAAAGATTCGAGCCCATTTCGAACCACGGTAATTTGGCAAGGCCGACACCTGACCTCCAGACTTCCAAACTACATTTATATCCATTTGGATTCAATGCCTAGTGTATATATTTGGTTTCATTATTACAAATTCACCTCTTTAACAATCGGCTGTTTGAGAATCTAACCAGGTGTCTTTGATTTCAGGTCCGTGTCGTAATCCCAGAACCCAGTTCCTCTCGAAGCCTTCCTTCTCGAAGCCTGCCTAGATGGAACATTATTTTGTATCGCGCTTTTACAAAATAAAGACTTTTTTGTGTTGTAAGAATCTGGTGTATAAACTCAATGTCTTCTCACACAGTCAAAGTGCCTAAGATCCACTGAAAGCGGTAATACATAGTCCGAAATCCGCGGGCGCACCACCATGTGTTGTTTTAGAGCTAGACAAGTCACACGACAGGTAATTATAGTTAAAACTAAGTTAAACTAGGACAAAAAGATTGATATCGTGATAAACGCTTTCAAGGGATCGTTTTTCTGATTTTTAAATAAAAGCGTTGCCAGATTTATCTAGCAATCAGTTCCCTCAAAATGAGCACGAATCAGTACAGCTTTATTACGGACGATTTATTCTACTTCTATCGTCGTGTTGGGGGTATAAACAATTCGAAATCGTTGTTAAAGAATGGGTTCAAATGAACCTTTGTGTCATCTGTGAACAAACTTTTTCAGTCATGAATAGTAACAAAGTGGAAAGTAGAAAATTTAGAATTCGTTTTGTTCTGTGCTACTTCAAAATTCGAACCCAATATTACAGGAATTGTTAAATCAATGCAAAATCCCGCATCCAATTAAATTCTTTATTTACTTTCATTATCTTAATGACTATGACTTATTGAAGGGGTGACTCCGAAGGGTGCCAACACTGCAACTAATAGTCTATTGTACTGAGACCCCTGCCGATCCACTAAAGACCGACTGCCGAAATAAATTTCAGCAAGTACCTGATTGCAATGTTTGACAGGGTTCGATACACTGGTATGCCAGATATTCAAATCGTTGTGCAGAGTTCTGGTCCCATCCAACGTGTGTTGAGTTCTCCTCTACCATCTGACAACCTCTACGTAATAATAATAATCTATAACACTCATAATGTTGAGGTGTCTATTCAGGGTGAAGTGGCCAGTTAGGAGGCCAATAGCTATCCGGATTTCTTTCCTACCCAAGCAGTTCCCTCGATATATTCCCTCTTAACTATACCTCTATTGAGGCAGTTGTAAGTACAAGCAGAGATTTCTAGAACCTTATATACAGTGGTCGAGTTACCCAGAGAAAGATAGCCTTATTTTTCGATTGGGACAAAAGGCACCAGTGCCATGAGATGTTTTGGAACCATCTGTGTACTAAATTTCATCACCTTCCCCGATCAGACAGAACTCCATTCCTCTCTGGTTGGAAAGGTAATATTATATTTGTCTTGAAAGAAAAATTGCTTTAACATCCAATCAGATCTCATTAATAGATAACGATGTTCTTTTACCTGCGAGCCGACCAACCGGTATAATGGTTAAAGTGTTAGCCTCTAGATCGGAAGGTTCGTGGTTCGAATCCGTGTCCGGGCATGGATGTTTGTAAGCGTATGGTGAAGAGGCGGCTGGTGCACCTTAAATATGTCGTGGCCTTAAATCTTACGGCGTGCACCTTAAATCTTAGGTTGGGTGGGTGTGGAAGTTTGGAGAGTGGGGTGCTAGCTCAGACGTTGCTTCGTCATTTGACCGTGGTTCAAAATGACGAGGTGTTGTCCTCGGGTCTTTCCCTTAATTGACTGATCCTGGACCGTCGTCAATAGCCCGTTGTGTAGCTCTAGTACGACGTTAACTAAAATTACCATTACCACTCTTTTACCTGGGAATCAACATTTTTGAAAATAGGCATGTCATAGGACGACTTCCACAGTCCCATGAGTTTGAGGCGTTGTGAACATGAAATTGCCTCTAGTTCCACTTGTTTATGCAGCAATTCCAGACTCTGTGAGGGAGTGGTTTCCATTGCACTAGTAATTGCAACGGTCGCCATTCTCTGTAGACTAGTGAGTTCCTTCTTCACTGTCTCATTACGGTTTTTATTATCTTTCTTTGTAACACACTATATTATAAATAAAATTAATCATAATTTAGAGTTGGCTGTCTTTAGCCCATCAATCAAACAGAATCTATATTGCCCATGGTCTTCGTAAGTCTGCATCTATGATTTAAAGTATAGATTACTCATTTTCATCACTGCAAGGAATAATACAACTATATAAAAAAAATTTCAGTATTTAAAATCATTTCTAAAAACTTTGTTAAAAATAACTTACGATAAAAGAAATACTCTCCAAACAGGTACAAAAAAGTTGATTTACTTTCTCGTCGTGAGATATTGGAAGAGTACTTCAAAATACACTACCCTACAATAATGAACCTGACGCCTGCGAATTTGCACAAAATCCGACTACTTGTTTGGTGTGTTTTTCGTGGGATGGCCCGGGACCTTCGCATGTTGTTCAAGGTCAATGGGTCAATGCCTTCATGAACATTTTGAACAATCAGGAAATTCCTACGCTCTTGCAATTTTATGGAATGGATGAATGTTGCTTCCAGGATGACAACGCTCCGTGTCACGTGGCAGCCTCTGTAAAGCAGTGATATCCAAATATATGTATGTAAAACGTGTTCCCTGACCTACTCAAGAATCCCGACCTAAGTCCCATAGAACATTTGAGGGACGCGTTAGAGCGACGCTTGCGAACCACCCGTCCGAAATCTACAGCCGAGCTAGCGACATTCTTGAAGCACGAATGGACACCAATACCCAAAGCTGTGTATCAAAACAGTTTTGAAAGTATGCCCAGAAGGGTTGCTAGTGTCATTGCAGCACATTGGGGACCATCCCTCTATTAAAGCATGTATTCTGTCCCTTATACCATCCCATCTTACTGTCCAGTCCATTATTGTAGGGTATCCATTATTGTATTTCGTATGTAAACATTTCAAGTGGGTTTAGGTTTAGGTATTTAATTAACGCCGCACTGGAGCAACACAACGGGCTACTGGCGACGTTCCTGAATCAACCCTCGAAAGTAAAGATCCACATTTCAAGCTGGAGCCTTTTGAGAAAACTTTAATGACTGATTTCTCAGGAACATCGTAGCCCGGTTGGAAAAGTAACGAATAAGCAACTGGTAGATATGCATCAAATGTCCTCACCTTGCCATGGTGTGGAAGTTTGGAGAGTGGGGTGTCGTAGGAGTTCCCTTCATCTGAGCGTGATATTCAAAGTGGCGAGGTGATGTCTGCGAATCTTTCCTCGTCGCCAATCACCCCGTGTTTTGCTCCAGTGTGACTTCAATTAACTACCTACCTCCGTGACTCAGTGGATATGCACTAGCAATCTTGGAGTTGTAGACGGTGCAGGTCCTAATCCTCCCTCGGTGCAGTCTGCTGTGTCAGTAAAACCCTTGTCTAGAATGTCAATTCCTTGTATCACTTGTGTTACTTATACAGTGTAAACAAAAGACAGTAACAGACTGACAAAATCTCGGATAGAGAAAAAATTGAAGGTAAGGTAATGTAGTTGCAACTAGAGCAAGACAACAGGCTATTGACGACGGGCCTGGATCAACTCACTAAGGAAAAGATCCGAGAACACCACCACGTCATTTTGAACTACGGTCAGATGACAAGAAAAAAAGTGAAGGAATTAACACTCTAAAACTTTTTTTACGGGGTTGATTAATCGAAAAGGAGGAGATATTAAAAACGCTAAATTTTTACGGATTACTCAGCTGAAACACTTTAGGCCAGTGCTTTTTAAAGGGTGAGTCCCTGATCACTGATGCGCCCTATAAAATCCTAGACAGATATGTGTGGGTATTTAAAAATGAATTAAAGTCATATAGTTAAATATAGTTAAATTATATCTTCATTTCAGCATCAAAATGTTCTTGACGGCATATCATTATTCTGTTAAGAGCGGGGTAGTTTAGATAGTTTTTAATTAACGTAGTACTAGAGCAAGAGAATGATTAAGAGCGAGGAAAATATGCAGTGCAGCGAAGAACAATAGCAGGAAGGTTTTATTATTTGAATAAGTATTATTTATTTAATTTATATATTTAAAGGGTCTGAGAACCCTTAAAATTGTCGAAATCAACGCTTTTGAGCTCATTTTCAAGTAATCAACGAACGATGATTTAGTTTTTACATTAATTAGATTTTAGGCACACATGTATCAAGTATGAAGATTCATAAACAACTTTAGAAAAAGTAATAAGTAAAATATTTCAACTAAACTAGGGGATCAAGAAATATATGATACCATGTTGTGTTCAGCATAACTAAAGATCAAATGAACCTAAAACCTTCATTTAACATTTTTTATAATCTAAACAATAGTAGGTTTTTAATATACGATAAGTTTTTAAAAATTATAAAAAAATTAAGAGAGTTTGAGAACACTGAAAAGAAATATAATTTTTTATCGGCAAATATGTTTTTAAAAAAAGTTCTAAAACAAATAATTTCAAAGATTTATTCAAAATAATAGTATATTAAAACCTACTATTGCTTAGATTATAAAAAATGACTCCGACTTACCGGAGGACCCAGGTGCAGAATTGTATTCAGTGTTCTGCAACACAACTCCAAGCAATTGCAATTGGCATTTTGAAATTGGGTGGGTGTGGAAGTTTGGAGAGTGCCAGCTCAGGTGTTGCTGCGTCATCTGACCGTGGTTCAAAATGACGAGGTGTTGTCCTCGGATCTTTTCCTTAAGGGACTTATCCTGGACCGTCGTCAATAGCCCGTTGTGTTGCTCCCGTTGTGTTGCGGTACGTTAACTAAAATTACCATTACCTAATTTTGAAAACTGCAGTGAAATCAGAAACAGACGTAAAGCACAATTATCGCCTCAATATCTATTACATATTTATAATAAAACACACATCAAAATGAATTAACATACATTATTTAAAACCAAGGCATACATTTGCAATTCTGTGTCGATCACTTTTGAAGTTAAATATTTTGTCATTAACATAGAGGTTATTTGTAAAGTGTCATTTGGGGCTGTGTAGGGAGGTTGTTCCGTAGTTAGAGAAGATGTGGCAAGGAGCGCGCTTTGCAATGCAGGTCATTGCAACTTATGATTGAAAAACAAATCGGACAACATTTTTATAAAATTAAGGACGCATTGTTGATGATGACGATGCTCTTCCTTTTGGGAGAAAAAGCAGGTTTTTGAGACTTGGCTGCTTTGCCTCTAGAAGAAAAAATGATTCTTCAAAAATGAGAAAGATTTAGAAACGAGGATTAGAGCTTAAAAATAAGCATACGGCATTATAAATAGTCAATGAGAAATTTGAATAGATACCAATCAAAGAATGTGTAATTTTCAAAGCGGAGAGAGTATGAATTAGATTGTTTCGACCTTTTAGGAAAGTTGGACAGTGGAAAAGAACGTGATCCAAATCTTCGTAGGTGTGACATCTGAGGCAATTAGGAGTGTTTGTAAGTTCGATTTTGTTTTTAATAGAATTTATCATCAGAGTATTTGTTCGAAAGTTCTGAATGAGAGTCTTATCATTTCTGTTTAGAGAAATGTTTTCATACCATAGATTTGTAGGGTTGATATGCGGGAAGTTATGGCTTCTACGGTAGCTTTTACATTGGTTACATACCTTATTATGGTTCTCTGTTTTGTAATGTTTTATAATATCTTCAGCTGAAACACCTTCTGCGATGTTAAATAATTCAGCCCTCCTCGCTGCCTGATCAGCTTTTTCATTTATTAATATACCCTTATGTCCAGGGGTCCACACAAGTAAAATATTGGCTTTTTTTACTTAGTAATTTATGAAGTTGTAAAATAATACAGTTTGAATTTTTGTTTACATTTTTTAGACTGGACAAAACATTGTGGCTGTCACTTATTAAAATGATATTTTGGTTTTGTTCAACCCAGTCTTGTATTGCTTTGAAAATTGCCGTTGCGTCTATAGTAAAAATTGAGTTTAAATTACTTACTGTGTAGCTTCTTTCAACAAATAATTTAGGTATTACAATTCCAAGTGAACTAGTAGTGTTGGTTTTTGACCCGTCTGTCCGTATTATGATATGGTTCGGAAAGTTTGTAAAAAATCTTCAAAGGAGGCTTGAAGTATATTATCTGGTAGATTTTTATTTTGGAAAAGGAAATTTTGGAGCTAAATTTTATAATTGAAATTAGAAGTGAGCGGTCAGGGAAGCTGCAAAGACTTTGTTCTACGACGTACGTCGCAGTTAAAAGCATTTTATGCTCTCAGGCCAGAGGATATTGATAACATTAGAGAAAAAATTGAAAAGATAGGTTGTGCTTGAATAAGGGCCCTATTTGGCCTAAGACAAGACAGCGCAAAGTGAACGAATGTCGTGTAAGGTGTAAAACAAGAAGGATTCGAGTGTTGGAATGGTTGTTTTTTCACGGCTCTGTTTGGCCGTGCTGCCACAAACACAAGATATGAAATATCCAGTAACTGACAAACGCAGGATGAAAGTTGGACTGAAACAGAAGACAGAAATACACCCAAGGGGAAATGTATTTTTGACGGAAACCGAACCTGCATCGCCTTCAACTCGAAGGTTTCTGGCGCACCCACTGAGACTCAACACCCTAAGAGACCCACCAGCCAAGTGGTTAAGGTGTTAGCCTCCAGATCGGAAGGTTCAAATCCGGGTCAGTGCATGGATGTTTGTAAGCGTATGGTGGAGAGACGCCATCTTCAATCTAACGTGGTCCAAAGTCCTCAGGATGGATTGGTGTGGAAGTTTGGAGAGTGGGGTGCTAGCTCAGGTGTTGCCTCGTCGTCTGAAAGTGGTTAAAAATGAGGTGACGTTGACCTCGGTTCTTTCCCTTAGGGGATCGATCCCGAACCGTCGCACTAGCCCGTTGTGTTGCTCTAGTACAACGTTAAATAAAAATTACCAAATTATTCCAAATAGGGGTCACGTTTGCGTAGTGTGATAGGTTGGAGAGTGGGGTGGCATATCAGATATGACCTCGTCATCTGAGCGTGATTCAGAATGACGAGGTGTTGTCCTGGAATCTCTCGCTTCTGAATTGAACGTCACCAATTGCCCGTTGTGTTGTTCCAGTGCCACCTACCATTCTTTAATTAGAACAGACGAAATCCAGAGAGCTGGTACAGGCGTCTTTTTCTGCACACTCTGGAGACAATTCTAAAGTGGCCTTCATTAATAAGCCCCATTCCATTGACTAGAAATTCATAACACTACTCAATAATCAGTTTGGTATAGGTATATTTTAATTCACGTCGTACTGGAGAAACACGGCGGACTTTTGACGATAGTCCGGGATCAATCCCTAAAGTGAAATAACCAAGGAAAACACAACGTCATTTATAAACCACCGTTAGTGACGAGGCAACACTTGAGATGGCACCCCCACTCTCCAAACTTCCACACCCACCCAACGTGAGGACTTTTGGCCACGACAGATTTACGATGCACCAGCCACCTCTACATCACACGCTTACAAACATCCATGCACTGCCCCGGATTCGAACCAGGAACCTTCCTATATAGAGGCTAACACCTTAACCACCAGACCAGTGGGTCGGCCTACGATCAAAACCTTAACCATCAGACCAGTGTGTCGGCCTACGATCAACATATTAACCACCAGACCAGTGGGTCAGCCTGCGATCAAGGGAAAGATCCTTTCCAGTAAAGCGTCTCGTGAAACATCTAGAAGAACATTTGCAGAAAAGAAAACCTTTTTTTTCTCTTTGGAAGAGACACGCTCAGACCTTGGTTCCAAGTTCAAGGCTCGTCCAAAAATCCCTTCGGGGGACACATAATGAATGAATAGTGAGCACAAAAAGAGGAAAACCCTTCCTATAAATCCCACGGACTCGAAAGCCCGCGATGCATTCGCGTTCGGACTTTCTTCACCTCTGCACAATGCACGTCTTGGTGAGTTGTATTTTCATTTCTACCTTTCTTGTCTTGTTGGAAGAGTAATGGATAACAATCCAAGGGTTGAAAATTCGAAACCAGGTCTCGCTAAAGACCGTCATGTACGCCAGAGCTGGTGCACGTTAAATCTGTCGTGGACTCCAATGTCCTGACGATGGCGTGGTGTGGAAGTGTGAAGAGTGGGGTGACAGCTCAGGTGCGACCTCGTCAACTTTCCATGGTTCAAATTTACACGGTGTTGTCCTAGATCTTTCGGGTTGACCCCGTACCTTTACCAACAACCCCCGTTGTGTTGCTTCAGTGTAACGTTAATTAAAATACGTACCTACCTTAAATACTTTTTAATTCGTTTTCAAATCTAAAAAACAAAACATTTTACTCTCTCTCTCTGATTGAGGATGGATTCTCTCTCTCTCATATGACGGGTGCCGCAGTGGCCCATGTGGTAATTGGTAATTTTTAAGTAACGTCGTACTAGAGCAATACAATGGACTATAAACGATGGTCCAGGTTCAATCCCTGAGGTAAAGATCCGAGGACAACACCACGTCATTTTGAACCACGTTTAGATGACGAGGCAACACTTGAGCTGGCTCCCCACTCTCCAAACTTCCACACCAACCCAACGTGAATACTTTTAGCCAAGACAGATTTCAGGTGCACCAGCCGCCTTCTACACCATACTTTTACAAATATCCATGCTCTGACACGGATTCGAAACAGGAATCTTCCGATATAACGGCAAACACCTTAACAACCAGAACGGTTAGTCGGCGGTCTAGTTAGAAGAATAACGGATTAGCAACCGGAGGGTTGCGAGTTCGAATCCAACAAACACCGTCGTGTACAAAGGGAGCTGGTGCACGTTAAATGAGTCATGGCCTAAAATATCTTTACGTTAGCGTCGTGTGGGAAGTTTGAAAAATGGGGTGCCAGCTCAGTTGTTGCTTCGTCGTCTGACCCTGGTTTAAAATGACGTGTTGTTGTCCTCAGGTTTTTCTCTTAGGGCAGGAGTTCCCAACCTTTTAGTAACTGCGTACCACTTGAAACATACGTACAAAACATGCAAAAAAAGTTGTTTTTTCAAAATATTTTACACCGGCTGAAAATTTGACACGAGATAGTCATTTAAGTATTAATGAAGAAAATAATGTTCAGCTGGCTCGGTAGTGGTGGAAAGACCTTCAGCTGAGGCTATATATATATATATATACATTTTCTGAAGACAAATTAAAGAAATATATTTGATATATTTGGAGGTAAATGTAGAATATTTCGTTCATTTTTGACCAGTAGATTTCTGTTGCAATCACGCTAAATCGCCAGACCAATACGAGATCTTGACGATAAAATTAGAGACGTTTCTCGGAATGTCTTCGGTGGCGTGTTTGCAATTCAGGTGTAAACACGGCTTAAGCTTTTGGCGTGGGTTGATGGCAAAGTAATGTTCCCATTCTAGGAAAGCAACTCATCGCGTGCGCGAAAGTAAATCAATTTTAACGAACATGAAAACATGTATTTAATTTTCTCTAGTTTAATATATAATGAATTTACTTAAGCAGAGAGAAAAAGGCAGCAGATGATGTTATATATTTAGTTGGTAACGCTGTAAATCGCTGTTCACACTTGGAGTGATATAGTTCAAAATCGTTCACTCGTGTTGGTAGTATCACATCTTTAAAGCTAAATTGTTATCCGTGATGATTTTCAATGTTTCCAGACATTTTTGCCCCCTCTCCCAAACTTTCTTCTGTAAAAAAAATTAAAGCTCTGTTTTTTCCCCACAGAATGCACAGTACGGTTTGACTGATGACATTTTCGACCGATCCTTTCGCTTCGCAACAGCGTAATGGGACGCTAAGAGCAGATGCTCAAATTAGAGGACAGCTGTCCCCAAATTTCAACAAACGAGCAATGTTTGTATTAGTCTGATATGAAGTGTGTGTGGGGGGGGGGAGGGGGATGCGCGGTATCTTTACTCGTGCAGCTGAAGGTTTTTCCACCACTACCTAGCCAACTAAATATTATTTTCTTTATTACTACCTAAATGACATCTCATGTCAAATTTTCAGCCAGTGCAAAAATATTTTGAATTAAAAAAAAAAAAACTTTTAACGCATGTTCCGAATTTTCACCACCCCGCCCACACCCACCGCGGTTGTGGCAGCTGAATTCTATTTGTGATATTACCTATAAATTATATAAATTAGCTAACTAGTGTGACTCTATATGTGTCGGTGTAAAATGAGTGACCCAAAAGTGTCTCCTTTAGTCCGTTTCTTACTGGTAATGGTAATAAATTGCTCTGGAGCAACACAGCGGGCTATTGGCGGTGGTCCGAGATCTATCCTGGAGGGAAAGGTCCGAGAGAAACGCGCAGTAATTTCGAATCAGATGATGAGGTCAACAACTGAGGTTTACAACGAAAGAACGAGGTATTTTTACTTAGCGTTGCACTGGAGCACCATAGCAACGTGATTGTTGGGTTTTAAGAATCAATTGTGTTTGATATTTATTTGTGCCCTCCTTTCCCAACTCTTTCGTCTTGTGTTTGAAAACATTATTTGCTCATTGACTTTTCTGTGTCTTGTCGCGCTTTGATTTAACCTTTAACTGCTGTCACGGGTCT
The DNA here is from genome assembly GCA_947359465.1 of Metellina segmentata. Classification (NCBI taxonomy): domain Eukaryota; kingdom Metazoa; phylum Arthropoda; class Arachnida; order Araneae; family Tetragnathidae; genus Metellina; species Metellina segmentata. The sequence goes on from OX375879.1 coordinate 3,574,211, forward strand.
CACAGACACCGAGTCATTTTGGGCAGGTCGTTTCCACCTCTTAAAGTGAATAGTGGTCCATGTCCTATTCAGTACCTTCCTACTACGTCCAAGAGAAGCCACATTTCAAGACTGGTTTGGCTGCCCCAACTATTTCGTGTTTTACACTATTTGCATTTCCCGAGTGGTCTCTTAGATCCCCTTCACAGCATTTGCGTTACCGTTCTTGTTCAATGAAATCGTCTATGTTCGAGTAGGGAATTTCGGCAGAGAGCCTGAAATGGCAACAAACTTTACTAAAAAACGACCTGTGTATCTTACACAAAAAGAAATTCAGGATAGTGGGTCGGAAATAGAATACTGAAACAAGGAAATTTCGGATAATATTTTTGAAAGCGAACACGAAACGGATTCGGAAATTGATGCAGATGAAGATGAAGACATTTCAAGTGCGTCTTCACAAGAAGAATATTTCTACGGAAAAAAAACAACTTCAAATGGGATGCCAGGGGTGGGGGGGAGGAACCTACAGAGTTTTACAGTTTCCAGGGTTACAACTTCCTGCAAAATTAGGTATGAAAGCTGAGCCTGAAGAGACATGAAATCTACTTAACTTATAAATTAACATAAAATGTATTTCATGTTAAGAATCGAATTACCTAAATTTAAAATATATAAATAATAATTATCTAATAAATCTTTCATTAATAAATTGTATTAATCAACTTTATACGCTCTTTAGTGAGCGAGGTCTGAGAGACCCTTCCACACTAGTTACGAGACGGTTTGTGACACAGCAGTTAAGAGTTATTTGCTGATTTGCATTCAACCTATTTGAACTGATATGTAATACATTTCCTATTTAAAAGATCTGTGATCAGATGCATTATCGTTTATATGGAGGTAAGTCTTAGTTGAAGGAAAGTCTCTCAGCGGTCTAACTCCTATTATTAACACAATATTTGGGGATCACGACGGATGTATCGGACACCAGCCCCCCTTGTATACGGTTGAACCTATTTTTGAATCCGTTGCTCTTCCAACTGGGCTACCGCGGCCCAGGTTAAAACCAGGGTTCGAATATTCGTTGTGGTATTGAAGCCCATTTTACTTCTCTCCTGATGAGCTTTCACCGCATACTCACTTTTTGAAATTCGCGCTGCAGTTCAGTCTTTTATGGATGATGTCTTCTTTTAGGGGTGATGTCTGCCACAAAATCCGTGTATTTGCTGCAATAACTTAAGATGTTACACATGGAATATGAAGCTCTTCACGATACTGCAGGATGAAACTTTTCCCGCTTAGTTTCCCGTCATTTATTACAGCTTTTACCGCAGGCATGTCTAATAACCTTTAAAAAAAATTCTTCCATAGGCCAGCGACGAGATCCTGATTTTGTAGTGCACACATTTGATCTTCAATGTCGACGCCGTACTTAGTCTGGTTATACAAATGTTTCTGGCGTCTTCTCAATGTTATCGCTGGTAATATTAGGGTGAAGAGAACAATTTTGCTCATCTTTTCCTGATAAGCAGTAAGCGTTATATCCGATACATTTTCTGAGCGCTATCGTGCGATGAAGAGTTCGTTTTCTCAACTTTGTTGTTAGTGGCAACTCTCTGCGGTTTTTTCTCAGTATTCCTACGAAGCTTGTGCATTTTGTTTTCAATTGTTCGCACAATTTTAAGGATATAAAATAGTTATAGGTGGTTCTGTTTCTACCCCAAAGTGTTTCCAATCCCTACTAAATCGCATTCATTGTGTTACTAATCTTTGCAAACATCTGGAGAGGGCTTTTAATATTTGTAAAGAGGATGTAGGAGGGAAGACAAAAGAAACTACAACATCGTTAGAAAGTAACAATAGTCATCAAGAGGAAAAACTACACTACCCTACAATAATGGACCGGACGCCAGCGGATATGCATAAAATACAACTACTTGTTTGGGAGTGTTTTTCGTGGTATGTCCTGGGTCCTTTGCATGTTGTTATTCCTGGTCATTTGAATGCCAACGCCTACATGAACATTTTGGACCATCAGGTTCTTCCTACACTCTGACTATTTTATGGAATGGACGCATGTTACTTCCAGAACGACAACACTCCATGTCACGTTGCAGCCTCTGTCAAGCAGTGGTATCAAGATATGGATGTAAAACGTCTTCCCTGGCCAGCTAAGAGTGCCGACATAAACCCCATAGAACATGTGTGGGACGCAACACTTAAGGAAGAGGAAACCAGCTGGCGACATTCTTACATCGGGAATGAACACAAATACCCATAGCTGTGTATCAAGCCTTGTTGAAAGTATGCCCAGAAGGGTTACTAGTATCATTGTAGCAAGTGGGGGACTATCCCCCTATTAAAGCATGTATTATTTTCCCTTATACCATAGCATCTTGATGTGCCGTCCATTATTGTAGGGTAGTGTACAACGCAATCACTGCGAAATGTGATAGGAGCCATTTTGGCTCCTTCCTGTCCTTCGAGGCAATATTTCTAAATTACACATTAAATATGAGCTAGATAATTAAAAGTCATGAAATATCAACTTATTAAATCATTCAGCGAGACACACGCCAAAGCCCCCTTTCTTCTTTCTAATGTTAACGAAAGGAAAGTTTTAGAAATTGCACAAACTTTTTCAGCCATGAGTATTAACAAATTTAAAAATAGGAACCACTTGACGAATGAAAATATCGAACCATTTTTGTGCTCGGCTGCTCCAAATATGGAACCAAAATTTCAATTAATGGAATTCACCAATTACTTTTTATTATCTTTCTTTTGGTAACAAAATATATCACTTTATATATACACTCTATAACAAAAAAAAATCGACGCACCAAGAAGGAATCATCCGATTGCTTTGAAATTTCGTATGCAAAAATGTTTTGACCAAATATGCAAATGATTGAAGTTTCGTGTAAAATGAATGAATAGTGCGATCTCCAGCGCATCCAGCAGATGTATATAGGGAGTTGTTCTTGAACTGTTGTTAAAAATTACTGCTGCATTGCGATTTAGAATACCTTTCAACGACTGAAAAAATGCCGCAGGATTCGAGCTCATTACGAGTAACTTTCAGAGTTTGAAATAGGTCGTATCATTGAATTGAAAGAGGCAGGTTGGGCAAATCGGAGAATCGCTCGTCATGTGAGTCGAAGCGATGCGGCTATTAGAAGATGCTGTAAAGAGTGGGTGAACAGTGGCAAATTTCAGCGTCATGATGGTAGCGGTCGACGTAGGGCCACAACAGATCGAGAAGACAGAGTGTTTGTCAGATCAGTTCACAGCTCCTGATTCATCGCTATCAACCATCAGTCGTGCGACCCACACACGAGTGTCCACCATGACCATTGACAGACGGCTGAGAGAGCAACATCTACGCTCGGACCGACCGTTACGACACCTGCCACTCACGCCTGCACGCCTGTCGAGCCAGATTACAGTGGTACTATGTTCGATCATGCTGGAATGATGCTGACTGGGGACGTATAGTCTTTAGTGACGAATCCCGCTTCCAACTGTGTCCTGACGATCATCGAAGACGTTTCTGGACACGCCCAGGGCAGCGTGCCGATCCTGCTTTCACTATTGCACGCCACACGGGCCCTCAACAAGGAGTTATGGTCTGGTGTGCCATTTCCCTTGACAGCCGGTCACGTAGCCCTTTGGTCGTCATTAGAGGTACACTTACTGCACAGCGGTACGTTGACGACATTCTGAGACCTGTTTTGCTACCGTTCCTTTCGCAGTACCCTGGGCTTATTTTTCAGCAAGACAATGCCAGACCACATACGGCACGTGTTGCTATGAACTGTCTTCAAGCTTGTCAAACACTTCCTTGACCAGCCAGATCACCAGATCTCTCTCCCATCGAGCATGTCTGGGATATGATGGGAAGGCGACTGCATCCGGTAGGGATTGTTATGACGTGTCCGACAATTAGAGCAAATTAGGCAAGAAATTTGTCAAATTTGGCAAGTTGCCACGCCGTGTGGCAGCTTGCATCCAGGCTAGATGCGGGTCAACACCTTATTGAGCTCGTTACTGTAACTCTGAAATAAATCATTCAATTGTTCTGAAATTTTAATAATTTTCTATTCTGTACATAATTTTCCTATTCACCAATTTTTGTGTCCATCGGACAACTCCTTCTTGGTGCGTCGATTTTTTTTTGTTATAGAGTGTAATACTAGCTAAATAACCCGGCGTTACTCAGGTTGAAATGGTTAAATATTGATTGAAAAATTAATTAGAATAACGTTAAAAAAACAGAAAAAGGGATAAAGATCGCTTGGGTATCCCTTTTGAGCAACCCCCAACAGTAAACCCCATGGCACAAGAGAAGGCCACTGGAATTCCTCGGGTTCTTGTAACTCGTACGCATTGTAACTCTCTAAAGGCGGTTTCTCTAACTGAGCCGACATATTCAAGAATTTCTTAATTGGAGATGATAAAACTCTTTTCAAGTGATCAACTGCCCATAACTAACCCTAGAAGTACTATTACTGCACTTCATTTGACATTACATTAGTCATAAAGTTCTGGACACTGGACAGAAACCTTCTTCATCTGACGTTACACTGACATTACGATCTCCCAAATCTCAAGCCCCTTGAGAACACTCAAGATTCCATCGACAGGTGATTTTCAGCCGAAAGCTACCCGGAACGCTGGACGAACAAGACCCTTGTATTACCAAAAAGACCCTTGAGAACTGAGAGAGCGATGACACGCTCGGTTTACCTCTGCCGAACCCTTCTTGTATGCAACAAAATTACTGATATTTTGGGACATCTGTAAAGCTGATGAAAGTTAGTATAAATGTTGCAGTGGTGAAACCCAAATATCTTGTTATTTACGCAACCATATTTCTGTCATTACACCATTTCATCCGGTACAACACCTAAAGATGTGCCCCAACTGTGAGATAGCGAAACATTTTGTGTCAGGTGACACGATACGGGTCGGCCGAGAAGTTCAATTACACCAGAAATGGAAGACATTCCACTTGAAGTTTAGGGAAATCTCGGTCATTAAAAAAAACCTGACCAAATCTCATCATCAAAATATAGACAAGATCTTGTTGATCTCATTAGTAAAACTCTGACTAAATCTTAATAGACGAATTACATCTCGTAATTATCAAAATTCTTGAGATCTTGACGGATTGTGTCGAAACCCCTTGGAGGGATTGCTCTTGGTTTATTTTGAATAGCTCAGCTAGATACTTCGTGGTATTGTTTTAATTACGGTCGAACCAACTTTCTCTTGCAGGCGGTGACAACCCTTCTGGTGGCCGTGGCAGCCTATTCAGCAGTGCCAACCAGCCGTCAGGCCTATCAAGCGGCCTACAACCCCTACAGCTACAGCCACTACAACTCGTACCGCCAGAGGTATGCCGATGAGCCCACGGGCGACTCAGGTAGTCCCTACCTACACCTATCGGGTGGCATCTACCGCCCCTTCGACACCGCGCATTCAGCCTACAACGCCTACGATGACTACCCCTACAACCAACCGTCCTACTACTACTGAGGTACGTTCCTTTGACAACCGTTGCTAGGGTCTAAGATATAAGACAGATGTTGCCTAGTCATCTGACCGTGATTCAAAATTACGTAATGTTGTCCTCGAATATTTCTCTTGAAGGAGTGATTCAGGACCGTCTCCAAAAGCCCGATGTGTTGTTCCAGTGCGACGTGTTTCCTCTACCTACCTACGATGTAAAAATATTGATAGAAAATCTTTTGCAAAGTGTGGCCCGAAATGGGCGGAACAATCCCTTGTGAATACAAATTTGAGTTTTACAGAATATAATTCTAACTAGGGGGCCCGCCCCCTGCTCGCTATCGCTCGCCAACCCCCAGAGGATTGCTTCGCAATCCTCATTGGTTCGCTGCGCGAACCTATGCTCGCTTCGCTCGCATCAATGAAGACATGTGTCCTAGCAGAAGGAATTGTTAACAAAATATGATATTCCAAAAAAAAATTTTGAAATCTAAATTTTATGCTGTTTTTCAGAAAAGATATTTACAGTACCTCTGGAATCAAAATTCAAATGGAAACTTTGAGCAAATTTTGACTCGAAATGTGAGTGTTGATTTGGAAATTGAAAACCCAGCATGTTGGTTGTGTGTACATTTACCCAGCACTCGAGCCACCCACGCTTTTTCATTGAGTTTGTCGAAAGTTGTAATGCAAGCGTCTTGTTGAACTATAATAGTTTGCCCCGAAACGGACCTTTTTTTAAATGACCCTGAAAAGATCCTTCGTTTTCTTTGATTTCTATTATTTACTGCAACAGCTCGACTAAAATTCATTTTTTTTTTCAATAAAATTTCATCCGATAACGCTATAAATTCAATTGAAGCGCGAGGCTTTGGGATAAACAAAGAATCGTACAATGTTGCCAAAACGCGAAAACAAATAACGTTTTTTTTGCGTGCCACGTAAGAGAATTATATATATAGATTAGCCACTTAACGCATTTTCCCGTGTCTGACACGGGCGAAAGTTACCGGTAAATTTGCACATGACCGTGTCTCACACGGGCGATCTTGTATCTCGCGTTATTTTATTTCTAATGCCCGTCTGAGATCCGTTCTAATAAAAATAGATAGGCTATATTATAATTAATTTTATTGACCTTAGATGGCACCACAATGCAGCATTTTTCCTGCGTAAACCACGTGGTGCATTTTGATGATTAGCTATGTTTGTTAGGAATTCTTTTTTATAAAGGAGTTGTTTGGTGTGGAAAAGGTAATATATCCATTTTTATTGCGTTAAATATCATAAAAGTAAACAGTTAACCTTTAAATTAATTTTTACTAAGTGTTTTTGTAACTTGTTTAGAAAAAGTTATCTGATAATGAGCGTCTCTGAAGATTTTGAATATCCCAATTTATCAGAAAGTTTTAGCGATGGTATATGATACCAAACTGAATTTTTTGCCATTCTTATGTTTGTAAGTATGACAATTTAATTTAATTGGATTTTAATATTTTGAAATTCAAAATAAACATGTAATCAAATCGTTTACACTTCGTTTGTATAATAATTTTTTTTTAAACTTTTACCTCACCCCCCGCTCTGTCGTCAACCCCCACAACTGAAATTGCAAAAAATAACTTACACTGCCTATATATTCATTTCTGTCAGAAAAAAAAACTCGATCATTATTTTCCAGTTTTTCCGAAAAAAAAAACTCGTGTTTTAAGGGGTTAGGATGTAGAAGGGTATTTTTAATGACCTCGCACTGGAGCTACACAACGGGCTAGTGGTCCGAGATCAAACCCAAAGGAAAAGATCCGAGGACAACTGCATGTCATTTTGAACCATGATCAGATCACGAGATACAACTGAGTCACTGCTAGTAGTGAGCCTGCTTCTACTGAAAAATGACCTATATAATTGCTTCGGCAGTGAAGCACAGGCTGCGAGGCGGGTCTTCGTTTATTTGTGGGTGGCGCGTCTCGCCATGCGTTTTTTTAACAATTGTTAAAAAGATGCATTACTGGATTCACTTAGCAAGCTCCCGAATCCGTACAGTTTAAACGGATCGATATGCAAAACGATGAGAACATGCGAAATGAAATAAATGAGGACAATCTATCGTTGCGTCGGATAATTTTTTTTAATTAACGTCGTACTAGAACTAGAGCAACACAATGGGCTATTGACGACGATCCGGGATCAATCCCTTACGTAAAAGATCCGAGGACAACATCTCGTCATTTTGAACCACGGTCAGATGACGAAGCGACACCTGAGCTGGCACCCCATTCTCCAAACTTCCACACCAACCCAACGTGAGGACTTTCGGCCACGACAGATTTAAGGTGCACCAGCGCCTCTACACAATACGCCTACAAACATCCATGCCCGGACCCGGATTCGAACCAGATCCTATCTAGAATCGTAGTGTCGGGATAAAAGCAACTGTAAATCGCTGCTCGGAACTGCATTAGAATCACTCTTTTGGTCAACACAGATCTGAACACTTTCCCATTCATGGGTATTAACAAATCGGTAAATAGGAACCGCTTGACGTATCAAAATTTAAAATCCACTTTTCGACTTCAAAATTGGAACTCAATATCAAAACAATTGTTAAATTGTCCCGCATCGAATTATATTCTTTATGCACTTTTTATAATCTTTCTTCGTAACACTATGTGATAAATGTAAATAATATATTATGGATAGTTTCATGTTTTTTGGCGTCAAGTCAGCGAGTCTATGTGGTATTACCAAGTGTAAGCATTAGGGTGGGCCGGAATAATCGAAATTTTTTTTTCAAGTCGTAATACCGCGGAATAGTTGCGAATCTGGGATACTAAAAAGGGGTAAAAGAAAGAAATAAAATTGATTTATATCTTCCGGTCGTGCATGTGCTCTAAAAATTGCCGAAATTTGAAAATATTCCCATTTTTACGATAATTTTAAATATTTTGAAATTAGCCTCTTTCCGAATGTAATAGCTCAAATTCTTCGGTATTAGAACCATAGAAAACAATGCTCAAATATTATTTAAATCCATCAGCATCTTCCGGTTGCGCATTGCCTTCAAAGTTAATGAAATGTTGAAACACATTTTAAAATAAAGGTAGATTACAGTTCAAGGGGGAAAAAATACTTTCATGTATCATTTCGGTTTTCTTTATTGAATACAAATCTAAATGTTTAAAAACGAATTATTTTAGACCATTAGTAATATTTATAAACAATTTTTTTTATTGATAAAACTAAGTTTTTGTGTGAAGAGTCGTAAGCCCCAGAAAATCATGTTGGACAGTTGAGCATCTCCGTTTTCATTCATTCTTAGCTGAAGGTACTTTGAAATCTGATTTATGGGCGAAGTTAGGCATGGTTGACATTGACAGCAGTCGTTCTGGTAAAACCATCCCCTCATTGACTCAGCGCCGCAAACTTTTCCTGAGACGTCTGTCACGAGTTTCACGCATCGTTCAACTGCCTGTGTGTGAACACTGTGAATGTATTGAATGTTATATCCCAATTAGAGACTGAGTCACTTTGAATAGATGTGATTTAATCTCATCGTCACACACTGACATCTTTTAATAATGGGAGAGAAGATAAATCACAGTCTATACAGTTAAATATTTCCGAGTAGTTTTCTAGTAGTAAATTGAGTTTTGGTGGCATGAATGTTCAGTTAGTTGTTGTTCTAACATTGAATGTTCTGGATGAGCGAAAAGGCCATTTCGTTCGATCACAGGGTCGACACTATTACTCAAATCTTCAAGCAGGTTTTCTGAAGATTGTATTGATTGGTACACTAAGTTTTGGTCCCTCTCCAAAGTATTTACTTTTTTTAATACTAAATCACATGTATGACTTCAAAATGAATACAACTATTTCTTGAAGTTCAGGCGTGGTACCTTCTTCACTTAAGTACAATATGACAGTTCAATTTGCTGTTGTCAACCTCCTCAAGTGTGACAAGGGACCAGGATCTCGTACAACCAAATGCTCTTTACAATTTACCGACTTTATTGCCATAGAAATATCGAGTAGATATTTCCTTGCTTTGTATACGTCTGTGTATTGTGGGGATGTGACAGCCAATACATTTGGGGAAACCGTTACAATGAGCAATTTGCCATTTCAATGAACTGCCATTCCGGCATTGGTTTCAATACGGTAAATCAACGGGTCCAAAATCTATCAATCGGTGAAAAGCTAAGTGGCTGCGAAAAGCGTCCAGTCAATTGGCTTTAAGAGTAATGGATGTCAGATCCCCACAATAGACAGAATTATACTAAGTAAGTATCAGCAATATCGACTCGATATTTCCATGGCAATAAAGTCGGGACATTGTAAAGAGGATTTATCTGTACGCGATCCTGGTCCCTTGTCTTTTCGACGTGGTTGTCACACAGAGGGACCAAAACATGTGTACCAATCAATACAATCTTCAAGGTACCTACCTGAAGATTTAAGTAATAGTATCGACCCTGTTATAAAACAAAATGGCTTTTCTCGACAGAACATTTATTTTTTAGAACAACAATAAGAACATTCATGGGGCCAAAACTCAATTTCAAGGCTCAAGACTACTCGGAAATAACTAACTGGATGGACTGATTTATCTTCTCCCCCATTATTAAAAGATATCAGTTTGTGACGCTGAGATTAAATCACATGTATTCAAAGTGACTCTTTCCCTAATTGGGAAATAACATTCAATACATTTCCATTGTTCACACACAGGCAATTGAACGATGTGTAAAACTCGTGAAGGAAGTCTCAGGAAAAGTTTGGGGGGCTGAGTCTATAAGGGGATGGTTTTATCAGAACGACTCGGCTGTCAATGTCAACCATGCCTAACTTTGCCCATAAATCAGATTTCAAAGTACCTTCAGCTAAGAATGAGTGAAAACGGAGAAGTTCAACTGCCCAACATGATTTTCTTGGATTTACGACTCTTTACGCAAAAACTTAGTTTTTTCACTTGAAAAAATTGTTTATGAATTTTACTTATGTCTAAAATAATTCGCTTTTAAACATTTAAACTTGTATTCAATTAATAAATCCAAAAAGAAACAAGTTAGTATTCTTTTCCCTTGAACAGTAATCTATCTTTATTTTTAAATTTGTTTCGAAATTTCCTTAACTTTGAAGACAATGCAGGATCGGAAGATGCTGATGGATTTAAATAATATTTAAACATTATTTTCTGTGGTTCTAATACCTAAGAATTTGAGCTAATACATTCAGGAAGATGCTAATTCCAAAATGTTAAAAATTATCGTAAAAATGTGAATTTTTCCAAATTTTAGAGCACATGAACGACCGGAAGATATAAACCGATTTCATTTCTTTAACCCTTTTTAGTCTCCCAGTTTCGCAACTTTTCCGCGGTATTACGACTTGAAAAAAGAATTCGATTTTTTTTTCGGCCCACCCTAGTATGCATGGCTGCCGTCTGTCTATGGTATACGGTGGAAAAGGTATTGATAAGACGCAAAGGTTGGATAGATTGGAGCCGAACAATCCTTTTAAAAAAACATTTGATACATTTTCGTAGAATCCCTTACGAAACATTTCTATAGGATTGTACAAAATTTCTATAATTTCCATTCATATTCATTCAATAAAAAGTAAAATGTTCGCCTCGCCATCTTCGAGTTTTTTTTAATTAAGTATATGGTGGCCAATGGCGTGTGTTAAATTGTGCCTTACTTTTTTTGTGAAAAATAATTTTTTACGTGGAAATAAAATTTTAAAGGCGGACAAAAATATTTAATTTTACTTTTCAAGATTGTCGTATAGCACTAAAAATTTCGCTACGCTTAAACTATTAGAGATAAACTTGTTTTGTTCGTTGCTATAGTGATGCTTAAATGTACTGTTCGTAATAAGTAAAAATATCTTTTAAAATTGGATTAGTTTCTTAAGAATTTTGCACGGAACTTGCTGAAGTTTGTATAGGATTTAATAGAAAGGCCATCTTTAAAATTCTATAAACTTTTTGTGTACGTATATTAGAATGTTGTTAATGTATGTATATACAGGGTGATTCTTAAATGATGGGCAAAACTTTAAGAGGTGATAGTACACATCCAAGCAAACAACTTTCATCAAAGAATGCATGGTCGGAAACAAAACGCAAAGGTGCTGATGCATTTGAAAAGTTGATCCTTGCTAATGCTAAAGCTCCATTCTTGTTGCGAGTTATTGGTAGAAGAACGACAGTAATAGCATGCAAATGTAATATGGGGGGAAAAAGAACTCGCATGCAAATTTTCGCCTCGATTAATAGAAAAAAGTTGCTGATCCAAGTGTGAAACTGTCAATCGCGGTAGGAACATATCGGAAGATGTTGCCCTTCAACTAATAAGGAAAAGACTGATATGCATTTTATTTACGGAGTTGCAAATGGAAATGGCTCAGAGGCTCAACGATTGTACGGAGAGAGGTTTCCCAACATGCGGTTGCCCGACCGTTAAACATTTGAGCGCTTGCACCAACAAATTTTATCTAGAACATTTTTTAGTTAATTTATTAGTTTTTGACACCTTACGTTCCCCATAATCTCTCCGGAATGAGACGTAATTAAAAGAAAGGATTTTGCGATTTTTGACCGCTGACGTCACAAGCGTTTTTCATATGATACCTTTGGAACCATGTCCATTTTTCCGATTCTAGCGTGTTTTGATTTACGTTGTTGATACTAGCCACTTCGAGGCCATCACGGCGTTGCCCGTGGAGCTCGTTTGCGAAGCAAACCAAATGGAATACGTAGCATTTACCAGGGGTTGGCGAGCGTCAGCGATCAGTGGTCACACCTGACTCCACGAAAAGAACTGTCACGGGCAATGCCGTGCTATTGCCCATAAAGTTTTCCGTAAAAGTTAAAATTTGTTTGACAGGACATTATTGATCCTAAAATGTTTTATTTTCCAGGTGTTCCAGACGGACATTCATCGGTTGAAGCCCGGAATACCAGACTCGCATTTATCTCTCGATGATTTTTTTTCCTTTAAAACTTCAAATAAATGAAATGACATAAAATGTCTGTTTTGTTCTTATTTCTTGGTCCTTTTTTGTTTAATTTCTTACAGTATTGTCTTTACTTCGGAGTAAATTGGGTTGACTCGGTGAAGAAGTCTGGTAAGTCGGATGCCAGCTGAGGTGTTGACCTCGTCACCTGACCGCGGTTCAAAATTGAGCAGTATTGTTTGGTTTGGATTTTATAGCTCTAGATCCTATGTGGCCAAGCGGCGCCAAACACAAGAAAACGTCAAGTAAAAATGTCACGAAAGGGAAAAAAGAAAAGAGGTATGTATTTTCATTAACGTCGCACTGGAGCCAACACAGCGGGCTATCGACGACGGTCTGGGATCCATCTCAAAGGGAAAGAGCTGAGGGCAGCACGACGTCATTTTGAACCACGGTCAGATGACGAAGTGAATACCTGGACTGGCACACCACTCTCCAAATCACCAAGCCAACTCGAGGACATTTTAGGTCACGACACATTTAACGTGCACTCATCAGCACGTCATAAACGCAGCATCAGCACGATCGAACAACCCTCCGAATGCTAATCCGCCACTCTGCCAACCGGGCTACCACGGATCCAAATGGAATACAGTAAGTAATTGATTTAACGTCGAACAGGAGCAACGGGTTATCGTAAGGAATCCATCCCAAAGGACAAAAATCCGAGGACTTCAACATCAACGTGAGGAGGACATTTGGGATTGTGACAGATCTGAGGTGTACCAGCTCTCGCATAACTTTTATCGGAACGAATGCGGTACTCTTCCAACCGAGCTACCCGAGTGCTGGATGGAAAGAGGAGTTTAGAGGTTCTCGACCACCCCCCGTCATACATCATCCATGACGTCGCAATGCTGCTCTTGTGATTCGAATGAGTGATGCAAAACAGAACGAGCGCTCGACTTTCCAGAAAGAGTCGAACGTGACCTGACAACCGAATAGGAATAGATAATGTTACATTTGATTCTGAATGGAACATTCGCATCATCAAGAGCTCCTTGACACTGATACCGCCGTAGCCCAGTAGGTAATACTAACTATAAGTATAATTAGGTAGGGACATAACAATAATTATTGTAAGTTATTATTAGTTATTTATCAACTTATAAGGGGGGGGGGACACAACAAACTTTTTTTTCTATGAATAAAAAATATTAGGGTCTATAATAATTATAGGCCTCAATATGTGTTATTTACAGTTTGTAAAAAATAAAAGTTTGTTAACCTTAAGCCGACTTCTTTTTTCACCAGTTAGGGAAAAATCTCTTTCTGATGGAACAGATGTCGCCATCACTGACAAATATGAGTATCACGGTTATTTTTCCTTAATTTTTAACCGACCTACCGGTATAGTGATTAAGGTGTTAGCCTCTAGATCGGAAGGTTCCTGGTTCGAATCTGGGTCCGGGCATGGATGTTTGTAAGCGTAGGGTGTAGAGGCGGCTGGTGCACCTTAAATCTGTCGTGGCCAACAGTCCTCACGTTGTGTTGGTGTGGAAATTTAGAGAGTGGGGTGCCACTTCAGATGTTGCCCTCGTCATCTGTCTATGATTCAAAAGGACGATGTTGTCCTCGGATCTTTGCCTTCGGGTTGAAATTGCGCATTCTTGTGAAAAGAAAAATAAATTTGAAACGAATGATCGAATATCTGTAAGTTCCTATTAATTTAATCTAAGCAGGAGAAACAAGGGACAATTTTTGGGGTAGTAATTGAAGTATCTTGTGGAGCCTGGTAGTTAAATTAATGTAGCTCTGGAGTGTCGCAATGGGTTAATGGCGACGTTCCTGGATCTAACCCAAAGGATCCAAGGACAATGCCTCGTCATTTGAACCACGGTCAGGTGACGTGAACACATGATATAACACCCCCACTCTCCAAAATTCAACAACACACCAATGTGAGGACATTTGAGGCCCGAAAGATTCAACATGCACCGTCTGAAACGCCCACGACTGCCTTTGGTGGGATCGACTATCGAACGCGCAATCTCACTAATAGAAAATGACGTGATGTTATCCTCGGATCTTTCCTTATGGGGACTGGATCCCGGACCGTCGTCAACAGCCCGTTGTGTTGCTCTAGTACGACGTTATTAAAAATTACCAAATTACCGCCAAATTACACGGTAATGGTAATTTTAGTTAACGTCGTACACAACGGGCAGCAACACAACGGGCTATTGACGACGATCCGGGATCAGTCTCTTAAGGGAAAGATCCGAAGACAACACCTCGCAATTTTGAACCACGGTCAGATGACGAAGCAACACCTGAGCTGGCACCCACTTCCACACCCACCCAACGTGAGGAATTTCAGCCACGACAGATTTAAGGTGTACCAGCCGTCTCTACACCATACGCTAACAAACATCTATGCCCGGAACCGGATTCGTACCAGGAACCCTCCGATCCAGAGGCCAACACCTTAATCACTATACCGGTTGGTTGGCGCACGTGATATTGAACCATGACCAGATGACGAGACTATACCTGAGCTGGCACTCTACTCTCTTTTTTGTGGTTTCGGGAAAGCCCTCAGTTAAAAACTTGAAAAGAATCTCCCGTACACTTTTCTCTGAGATTGATAGAAGTACATGTAATAAAAGAAATTGAAATTAATGATCCTACTCGGCCCCAAAATCAAACAAAGACCTCGAAAACCTCTTCTTTCTGGAGACCCCGTCATCTGACCGCGGTTCAAAATTACGAGGTGTTGTCCTCGGATCTTTCCCTTAAGGCAGTGCTCCCCAACCTTTTTATCACCGCGGACCGGATCAACGTTTGACAATTTTAACACGGCCCGCTGGACGTTGATTGTTTATATTTTAGATTGTTGTGCTTTAATTGTATTTAAACATGCCTTCACAATAAAATACAGTTACACCAAAAAATGAATATAAAGTGATTTAACATTTTAACTTGAGCTTGTTTCTTTGCTACGAAATGGTTTCATCTGGGAGTAATAGGAGACAATGATACTCGAAGTGTGTTGCTAAGGTCCAGTTGCTTCCGTTGTTTTGTTTTGGTTGCTGTCACTGCAGAAAACCACGCTTCACACAGATATAGGTTGTCGGAAATGGCAATAGGGATTTAAGTGCTGTGGTGGCAATCTCATATCTCAGGGTATTCCGCCATGACTTTAATCCAGAACACCGGCAGAGCTGTTGTCTCGAACGTAGTTTTAATGCCGCCTTCATTTACAATCTCCAGCAGTTGATCTTCTTGCACAGACATGCTAGATTCACCTGATTTGTTGACAAATGGGTTGCGGATCCATTCCTTACTTCCTTACTAGTTCGTGGGTCTTTTGTGGTTGGGATGTAGCGATAAAACTCTTTTAAAAGCAAATACAGGTGATCGTGCACCAACTGCGAGAATGAATGTTTAGGCTCAGTCTCGCCTAAAATCCCCGCTAATGTCTGAAACATGTCCAAAATGCCTCTGTTCAGTTTGGCTTTAAATGCAGCTACTCTGTCTGCCAACTTGAAAACAGCTGTCACATTTGTCAAAATTGGAAAATAGAGACATACAGAATTCAGAAATCATAATTGAAGCTCTAGTACCAGAACAAATTTCAAGTTATGATTTACCGCCTCCTAATTTGAGTGGACATTTCATAGATAAGAACCGCACAAACCCGAAAGAAATACACCACAGTAAATAAAATGGAAATAATTTAATGTTCTTTGGGCGGCCCGGTACCATTTGATCCACGGACCGGGGACCATTGCCTTAAGGGAAAGATCTGAGGACAACACTTCGTAATTTTGAATCACTTTTCTATTTAGAAAAAATGCTTCGCTGAAAAAATTATTTACATTTTGTGTCTGAAAATCATTGTTCCTCTTAAAGCTTACAGCCCGGCTATTTTTTTTTCTTTCATATAACATTCATTTATGTTTTGCATAAAGCAAATGACATTTTCAATGCAACAATTTAATATTAAATATAATTTTATTACATTTTTGCAGAAATTAATTTTTTATCACCTTTAACAGAAGCACTTGGCAGAAATTAACACTTTTTTTGTACATTGAAACTTCAGTAACTGAATATATTTTCTCGTGCATAATTTTCTGGAACAAGAAAGAAATGAGATTTCACAGAAATCAGGTGTCGATTACGATGTTATCAATGAAATGAATTTTACATATTTGTTAGATATTAAGAATAAAGCAGCTCAGTTTGAGTTTTCAGAACAACTTTGATAACTCAATGTTCTCAATTAATTTGATTTACTTTCTGCCATTTCATTTTTTATCAAGAGAGTTGTTTAAATATATTAAAAAATAGAGAATAATAAAAATAGAAAATAGAGACTTACAGAATTCAGAAATCATAATTGAAGCTCTAGTAACAGAACAAATTTCAAGTTCTGATGTACCGCCTCCTAATTTTAGTGGTCATTTCATAGATAAGAACCGCACAAACCCCAGAGAAATACACCATAGTAAATAAAATGGAAATAATTTAATGTTCCTTCGGCGGCCCGGTACCACTTGATCCACGGACCGGTACCGGTCCGCGGCCCGGGGGTTGGGGACCACTGCCTTAAGGGATTGATCCCGGACCGTCGTTAATAGCCCGTTTTGTTGCTCTAGCACGACGTTAATTAAAAATTACCAATTACCAATCGGAATTTTCCCTTCGAGATTGATCCAGGATCGTCACCAATAGCCCGTTGTGTTCCTTCAGTGTGACCTTAATTAAAATGCCTACCTATCTTGGAGACCCTGCAACCCCAATTCAACCGGATCGTCGTGGCTCACCGGTATGCCCACTACGCTAGCAACCTGCAAGTTGGGGGTGGTTCGATTCCTGTCAGGTGCTTTCTTCCCAAGGTGTATATATCTTGTGTGCCAGTATGTGTATGTCAATTCCTTGATAATGCGTGTCTTGTGAGTGACGTAGAGGGTCCAAAGAATGTGATATAAAACCCCAATTCAACCTCTTACATTTGCCATACCGCCAATGACCATTCTGTATTTCATTTCGTTCAACCACTCTTGATCAGCTCTTCAGAACACTCCAAGTGCTCTTTGAGAACGAAGCTTTCTTTCTAAGCAAAAGCAATCGTGGGGGCTGGTGGACTTGAAATCTCTCGTGGCCTCAAATGTCTTCACCTTGACGCGGTGTGGAAGTTTGGCAAGTGGAGAGCCAGGTCTTGTGCTGACTTTGTCATCTGGCCGTGCTTCAAAATGAAGAGGTGTTGTCCTCGGATCTTTTGGATACATCCCAATAACCCGTTGTGGCGTTAAGTCTTTAAATTCTTCTGCCAGAACGAACCTCAATCGACTTGGATCCAATTTATTTTGATTTGACCCCTAGTGAGCGTCCTTAAAATCAAAAATCAAAAATTACTATTCTTTTTCAATCCTTTCACTTTCAAGTTATTACGATCCCCAAATACGAAGGGAGTGCTCTACTGTCAATAGCGGAGTTTGATTCGTTCGTTATACACTTCGTTCCTCCATGACCTCACCAAAAAAGTTGATACGTGAATAGGATGAATGAACAGCGGTAAACAAAAGTTATTAGCGGAGCTTTATTGTCTTTGTGGGTGACCCTGACAAAAGTCGTAGTTGGAAGTCGGCGTGTTCGGAATTTCGGATTTAACTTAAAATGCACTTTTATACGGCGCTGAGATTTACATTCACCTAATTTTCGAAGGCCCAAAAACAAGCTGCTACATTACACCAATCATGCTAAACTTTTACTTGCATGCTCATCTTCCACATTCGTTGTTCATAAGCAACGTATTGGTACGTAGGTACAACGTACACGCACATCCACGCAGATTGAAAAAAGTGACTATTATTCTTTATTAACCAAGAAATCGGTTTGAACTTAAGGTTAGGAGTCCCTTAACAGTTCAAAACTACGCTATTTTTTTTTGCTTTCATTCCATTATTCTGTTCTCCGGTCCTTTTTTCTCTCCCCTTTCACAGTTTTTACTCGACATTGTCTTGTGTTTGGGCTGCATGGTTAAATATAGACTCATGAAAAAATTTTGAGTAGTGAAAAAAATTCCTTAGAATACTAGAATTCTGTAGAGAAACACAGTTTCATTTCTATAAAATCAAAGTACTCTAGAGATTTCTATAGAGAACACGTTCCGATTCGATACCCTAGAGAAGTTCTTTTAAAACGTGAATTGAGCTTCTACCGAATTCTATGGATGTTTCTGCAGGCGTATTCTATACCGATATGCACTTTCTATAGAATTTTAGAGGTTTCTACTGACATTCTCCATAAAATAAGGTCCATAATTCTATAGGATTCTATAGACATTTTTGGTAAGGATCGTGCCGTAAAGCCGCGTTTACATAGAGTGTCGCAGACATTTTTCTGCTATTGTTTGTCTTGTGTTTAGGCTGCATGGTTAAATATAGACTCATGAAAAAATTTTGAATAGTGAAAAAAATTCCTTAGAATACTAGAATTCTGTAGAGAAACACAGTTTCATTTCTATAAAATCAAAGTACTCTAGAGATTTCTATAGAGAACACGTTCCGATTCGATACCCCAGAGAAGTTCTTTTAAAACGTGAATTGAGCTTCTACCGAATTCTATGGATGTTTCTGCAGGCATATTCTATACCGATATGCACTTTCTATAGAATTTTAGAGGTTTCTACTGACATTCTCCATAAAATAAGGTCCATAATTCTATAGGATTCTATAGACATTTTTGGTAAGGATCGTGCCGTAAAGCCGCGTTTACATAGACATTTTTCTGCTATTGTTTGTCGACGTCTTTTGTTACAAACAAAATGCTAGTGCTTTTGTCGACGACACAAAGGGACCCTTCTCACTTTATTCGTGTCGAGTGTGGAGGATATTGCGCTTGCAGGAGCAGTTTGCGTAAGTATGTCGAAACAACGGGCACCTCGGATGTAGTGATGCGACATCGACAGCAAAATATCGATGTTTTGAAACATCGATGTTGATAATACATCGCCCCAAAAACATCGATGTTTTTAAAATAAAGTGTACTTAAACTTTTCTTCCCATTTCTTAAAATTGGTTTAACACGTAGTGATGCGACATCGACAGCAAAACATCGATGTTCAAAATTAAAACATCGATGTTGATAATGCATCGCCCCCAAGCCATCGATGTTTTTAAAATTCAGTGTATTTAAACTTTTTTCCCCATTTCTTAAAACTGGATTAGCAACTAGTAATGCGACATCGGCTCCAATACATCATGTTTTTTATAAAACATCAATATTTGGAAATCATCGACATCGATGTCGCATCCATACTCGGAGGTACTGGGTGAGACCATCGTTAAAAGAGAGAACTCGGCACAGTGGAAGTGAGCTGTTAGAATATTTAAATGAAGATGACTGCGACCTTTTCTCAGGTAAAGTAAGATCGGATGAAAATTTTAAGAATTTTCGAGAGTGGCTAACTGCGATTTTTAACAGTTGATTGTGATGATAGGGATTGTGAAACAGGACTCCAATTATAGAGCACCCCCCCCCCCTATTCCGGTTAAAGAAAAACAACTTGCAGTTACGTTGCGATTTTTCGCAAGTGGAGATTGAAAAAATAGTCTCAGTTATTTGTTCAAAATATCTAAAAGTACAATTCATTGTTTGTAACAGAGGTTTGTGAGACTTTTATAGAAGCGAGGGTAGATTTGATAGCAGAGGGAGTAGTTTAAAAAGCACTGCAACTTTCGTCGACGAAACATGTCGCAGTCCTTTGATCTTTACCGACTCCTGGTGGAAATCAAAATTATGTGTTGCAGACACGCCAAATCTGTCGACGGCACAATGAGCCGTTTTTCGAAATGTCATCGAAATTTGTCGTTAACACGTGTGTACAACCCCGGAGTAAACGCGCTTTAAATCACCAACCCACCTCAAATTAGGGATGCGACATCGATGTCGATGTTTTTAAAACATCGATTTATTGGAGCCGATGTTTTTTTAACATCGATGTTTATACTTGTAGATGTTTTATTTTTAAATGAAAAAAGTACTACTATAAAAATTAAAAAACAACTAAGTAGCATAATCTTTATAATCAGTAAATCGAACATACTTTTAGACCAAAGTGGCCAAGGGTGAAGTGTCTGACAAGTAAGGATGTGACATCGATGTCGATGTTTTATAAAAACATCGATTTATTGGAGCCGATGCTTGATTAACATCGATGTTTTAACATTATCGATGTTTTATTTTTGAATGAAAAAAGTATACCATAGCAAAAATTAAGAAAAATAACCGTACAACTAAGCCAGTGATGGCGATATCTATCCCATCAGAAAGCGTTTTTCCCCTAACTGTTGGTATAGAAAGTGAAAAAAGAAGTCGAACTAAGATGGAGAAAGCTAACTAACTTATTTTTTTACTAACTGTAAACATCAAATATTGGAGCTTATAATTGTTATAGGCCCCAATATTTTTTTGCAGCAAATAAAAATAAGTTTGTTCTGTTCCCCCACAAGTTGATAAGTAATTAATAATAACTAACAATAATTATACTTATAGTTAGTAGTACCTATGTGAAATTGTTGTAAATACAGTCAGATCCGGCTATATGGTAATTCTCTTATAAGGTCACCCCGCTTATGTGTTCAGTTTTCTAAAGTACCGTCTAACTTAATAGGGAACATGTGTTAAAGCGCACCGCTTATAGAGTCATTTCATTTTCCTGGTTATCGGTTATAGGGTCGGTGTTTTTATCTTTTCAATCAAGTTATCGTTTTTTTTTAAGTAGTAATTGTTGTAACTTTTCTTTAGGTGGGGAGCGACATAGGGATTGACCAGAAGAAGAAAAAGTCTTTGCTACCCCAGAGAGGACCTGAATTTACGCCTTTATTTCCCTCCCCTTCCCCCATTTCTCTTTTGCGTTGAATAATCGTCGGCGTTTCCCATCCCCTCAATTTTCTTCCTCCCCAAGCACAACAGGTGAACATATGTCTGTTTATTGGTTGAAGTTATCTCTCAGTTTGAAAAGTACGTTGAAATTGAGACGAAATGAGTAAAGAAAAATTTCGTTTCATTTGGATCATACGTAACAAATAAGAGCGTTCATGTTAAAAATTTTTATTTGTTTTTTTAGTCTGCTGACAAATTGTTCCTTTGCACAAAATGAAACCGGAAACGAAAAAAATAATTTTAGAATCTGTGATCTTTTATGCTGTTGTCATTCCAAAGAAAACAATAATTAAATTCCATTACATTCATTTAAAAAAAATTCTAGATTGAATTTTAAAATTCGCCGCGACCCAAAAATTGCAAAAAATCGGACTACCTGTGAACCAAATTTCATTATTGTGAGAGCTATAGATTCGTCAGGACTGGCAATACGAAAAACAAACACTTCCTTTTATAATAGTAGAGATAAGTAGATGCTCGTACGTATGCGTACTGTACTTAGATTGGTAAGGAAAGGTAATAAATTTTACTAAAAAAATATTGTTTCTTACTGTAGTTTTTACTTCACGAAATAATTTTTAAATGTTCTTAAAAGTTTAATTATTTGTTCATGAGCACTATATTCGATAGGTGAATATAATCCTGCCATAATTAAACAGCGTAGTATTGTTCCGCACATATGGTGACCCTGCTTATAGGGTCTGATGTTTCTGAACCGCTGAGCTGACCCTATGACCGATACCGACTGATTTATTTCATTTTGTATTATTCACAATTTGAAAATAAAAGATTTGTTAACTGTTCTTATTCTTTTTTTTTTTTCGCTTTGTTTTGATAGTTAAAAAAAAAGTCTTAGTTACAAATTAATGACAAATTAAATCTAGCCTACACCCCCCCCCTCCCCCACCCGCCGAACATCAATGTTTGAGGTTGCTAAACCAATTTTGAGAAACTAGGGGGCCCGCCCCCTGCTCGCTAACGCTCGTCAAACCCGGGAGAATTGCTTCGCAATCCTCATTGGTTCGCTGCGTGAACCTATGCTCGCATCAATGAAGACATGTGTCCTAGTCGAAGGGATTGTTTACAAAATATGATATTCCAAAGAAGTATTTTTCAAATCTAAATTTTTTTGCTGTTTTTCAGATAAGATATATACAGTACCTATAGAATCAGAATTCAAATAAAAACTTTGAGCCAATTTTGACTCGAAATGTGAGCGCTGCTTTGGAAATTGAATATCCAGCATGTTGCTTGGTGTGTACATTTACCCCTGCACTCGAGCCACCCACGCTTTTTCATTGAGTTTGGTGTCGAAAGTTATAGTGCAAGCGTCTTGTTGAACTATAATTGTTGGCCATGAAAAGGACCGTTTTTAAATGGCCCTGAAAAGATCCTCCGCTTTCTTTGATTTCTATTATAAACTAACTGCAACAGCTCATTAAAATTTCCTTTTTTTTTCAATAAATTTCATCCGATAACGCTATAAATTCAATCGATGCGCGAGACTTCGCGATAAACAAACAATCGTACAATGTTGCCGAAACGCGATAACAAATAACGTCTTTTTAGCGTCCACGTAAGATAATTATATATAGAGATGGGGGGGGGAGGAGTTTAAATGCACTGATATGTTTAAAAACATCGATGGCTTTTGGGCGATGTAATTATCAACATTGATGTTTTAATTTTGAACATCGATGTCGCATCCCTACCTCAAATCGAAATTGTCCCATACAATGGAACTCCCCTTCACTCTCAGCCGAAACGAAGGAAGGCCGACGCTGCATGAGGTCATTTGAAGAATGATCGAGAAGCGTCATAAAACCTCTCGAGTGACACATGTGGAGCAAAGATACCCACTCGCTAACTTTCTCTTTGTCCAAAGAAACAAAGTGTCCGTCTGCCGCGATCAGCGTTTCTCGTCACATCCTCCCCTCGCTCGGGTCATCCCGATAAAAACGACGCTGTTTGTTTCAACGTCAACTTTCACGTCCTCGCTCCGCGGCATAGAGGCTGTATGATTTGTGATACAGGTGGAACAACCCCGGAGGCGTTTAAAACCCGAGTGAGGTTGCCAGATTGGCCGAGATGTCGCGCATTTGGACACTTTTAGACGACGGACTTGCTCATCATTTGGTTAATGCAGAGTGACAACAAAATCCTTGAAAGAAAAGTTCCTTCAAGAAATTTCCCTGATACTCTCACAAAAATTTCCCTGATTTTTCAATTCCCTAAAGATATGCGATTCGTGATTGGTAACGATATACAGTATGGCAAAATGTTGTGTCATTTCTTTTTTTTTTAATTTTTCGTGACAGCAATTTCAAGATTCAACATATGGCTATGTGATTTTTGATTTATTACAATTTTCCCACCTTTGTTTGCTCATAAAGTGAAAGAAAAAGACATTTTGCCACCTAAACATTAACATAAAAGACTCCGGGATGGGACATAGTCAATACTTTGTGGAAAGTGACTTATAACATCTGAGCACAGATTTTTAAATATTTAGGCTCAGATGGGGTAAAAGGATCCACAAATATTTTGTATTTTTTCTCTTCAGCTATTTTAATTATTATTATAAGGGTTGGAACCCTTGATTGTACTCTTACAATAACAATTGAAAAAACTGGAGAAAATAAATACAAGATATTTTGATTATGTACTTTTTACACCTAACTCTACATTGTCATACTATTCATAGAAATCACAAATGCAAATGTACATAAAAAATTCTACAAAAATGAAATTGCGAACAAAAAGTATTAATTTAATGCACTAAAAAACATCATTTGTTTACACACACATCAAATTGTACACCACACGTTGTATCTCTGGCCTCACGGCGACGAGACGCCTCGAAAAAACGACGGCGGTGGTTTTCGCGGTATTCAAATAATACGACGTCAGGGTTCTTTATTCGAATTACAATTTCCGCGAATACGATTTGTTCAGTTCTCAAAAGCACTCTTTATCGCACTTCTCTAAATAGGATAAACGATGATAGTAGCCGTTTAAATTATCAAAATTGCCTTGATGTTTTGTGAATATTCGGAAATTTTTTCCCCGAGATTTCCCAATTTTTCCAGAATTAAAAAGTTTTTTGAGAATTTCCTGATTTTCCAGGTTCTGTTACCACCCTGTAATAGGTTTCCTAGCAAAAGGGCCAATATTGTTCAAACACAAGACAGGCAATGACGAGGAATCGGATAACACCCTTAGTATCGCTTGATAGAGTGGATAACATTGAGGGACAATTACAAGTGTTGCGTTCTATGATGTCAAGCTCAGTCAAACGTAAGACAGTGACCAGGAACACAAGACAGGCAATGACGAGGAATCGGGTAACACCCTTAGTATCGCTTGATAGAGTGGATAACATTGAGGGACAATTACAAGTGTTGCGTTCTATGATGTCAAGCTCAGTCAAACGTAAGACAGTGACCAGGAACACAAGACAGGCAATGACGAGGAATCGGGTAACACCCTTAGTATCGCTTGATAAGAGTGGATAACATTGAGGGACAATTGCAAGTGTTGCGTTCTATGATGTCAAGCTCAGTCAAACGTAAGACAGTGACCAGGAACAAATGTGAAGCGGATAAAGAAGGATTGGGGATTAAAGGGTTGTTTGGTTTAGGGGTTCTATGTCACAAGGGTCATACTTGGCGCCAAACAGTGTAATGGACACCCACCTACAAAGAGCGTTTGAGTGGCGTAGAGGAAAGAAACACACTCAGGGAATTGGGAATTGGTAATTTTTTAATGAACGTCGTACTAGAGCAACGGACTATTGACGACGGTCCGGGATCAATCCACTGAAGGAAATACCGAGGACAACACCACGTCATTTTGAACCACGGTCAGATGCCAAGGTAACACCTGATCTGGTACCCCACTCTCCAAACTTCCGCACCCACCCAACGTGAGGACTTTCGGCCACGACCGATTTAAGTTAAACCAGCCGCCTCTACACCATACGCTTACAAATATCCATGTAAAGACCCAGATTCGAAAAAGGAACCTTCCAATCTAGAGGCTAACACCTTAACCACCAGACATTCAGGGAAGAATGCAACCTGTGCCATCTAAAACTCGCAATTGCTAACGCAGTGGCATCTAAAGCACCTCCTTTCGACCCCAAGAGAAGTAAAATATTAACAGTGCACTTCGTGTCACCGCTGCAAGAGAGGTAGGAAAGTCGCTAATAAACTGCAGAAACACTACGGGATCCATCCGGAAGGGAAAGATTCCAGAACAAAGCCTACTGGTATTGAACTAGATAGCGATAACATCCACTTTCCAAACTTCCACACCTAGCCAGATTGAAGGGTTTTTTAAGGTCACTAAAGAATTAATCCAGCGGTCACCAGTGTACAGAACGGGCTATTGTCACACAAAAGGTAGATTAGTAGTTGAAGTATGCTGAGCATCACAACGGTCTAGTGTCGACGTTACGGGATCCGTCACGAATCGGAAGACACGTGGATTACATTTCTTCATCTGGTTCTCACGATGGGTTGGTGTGGAAGTTTGGAGAGTTGGGTGCCAACTCAGGTGTTGCTTCGTCATCTGACCGTGGTTCAAAATCACGAGGTGTTGTCCTCGGATCTTTCCCTCAAGGGACTGATCGCGGACCGTCGTCAATAGCCCGTTGTGTTGCTTTAGTACGACGTTCACTACAATTACCGTACCTTACCTTCATCTGGTTCAAGAATCCCACTCTCCAAACTTCCACGCCACATTGCAGTGGTGTGGAAAAACCCGAGTTTTGGGTTTTATGGTGTGAGGGCTGTTTGGCCAATCACACACAAGACTGACAGTGACTTTGACTTCCGTTAAATGATTCATCGTCTGGCTGGGAAATCAATTGCGCAAAATCAAAGCAGAAACGAAAAAAAATCATGATGATTGGCATGATTTCAAAACCTGACTGCAGAAAGTAGAAAAAGTTCTGAGTAGAAAAAGTTCTCCGCGTTTGAAAAGCCGATGGAGAATAAAACTATTAAATTCATTTAAAAATCTTCTAGTAAAATTCGAACTACCTGTGTGCCAAATCTCATTGCTGGAAGTGCCATAGAATCGTCAGGATTTAGCGGCCACGAAAGAAACAAAACGACACACATTTCCTTTTATAATATTAGAAATAAGTCTTATATTTTGAACATTTTTCATATATTTTCAAGTATTAATAATTGACGCATATGCCAGGTGATATGAAATGAAACATTCAATTTTACATAGCTTACATTATGAAGGACCTCGGGAGCGCAATTATAAATGCAGCAGATTGGAAAACATATGGTATCGAGTTCGACACTCGCAAGCAAAGAACGTCGTGCACACGGTGGCTATGAACGTTAAATCTGTCGTGGCTTCAACTGTCCACGTTCTGAGAGCGAGTCCGCGTTATCTGACTACCTCGCTCCGCTGTAACTCGATTGGAAGAAAAACGGATTAGCAACCGGATGGATGCGGGTTCAAATCCAATCAAAGACCGTCGTGTACAAAGGAGGCTGGTACACGTTCACTCTGTCGTGACCTCAAATTTCCTATCGTCGAGTTGGTGTGGAAGTTTTTAGCGTGGGGTGCCAGCTCAGGCGTTGCCTCGTCATCTGATCGTGGCTCAAAATGACGTGATGTTGTCCTCGAATCTATACCGTCAGGACTGATCCCGGACCGTCATCAATAGCCCGTTTTGTCACTCCAGTACGACGTTAATTAAAATACCTGCCTACCTGACTGTGCTTCAAAATTACGAGGTGTTTTTCTAGTGTTGGGTTGGCTCTGGTTCCATGAAGCAGGGCGTATGTTCGGCCATGCTGCGTCAAAAACGACGAAACGAAGTCTCTGTGAAAAGAGATGCTGTGAAGAAAGATCGGCTGTGCTTAACGGGGTCCAGAGGCAGTAAACCACATGGGAGAAGGGGCACACCCAACAACTGGTTGATTTCGGGTTTTTTGCTAAAGGGTGTCTAGCTGTGCCATACCCTACACATAAAAAGAGGGAGGAGAAAAAGTAAGAGTTGATGCGATGGCAAAAAATAAAAGGAAGATCACTGGGGTACCTCGTTGTCGGTGATGCCCGTACACACACACCTAAAGATATGACCGAGGAATCAATGCGGCCCCCCCCCTCTTTTTTAGTTCGGGACTAGGGATGCAACATCAATGTCGATGTTTTCAAAATATCGATGTATTGGAGACGATGTTTTTTATCATCGATGTTTACACCTGTCGATGTTTTTACGTTGTCGATGTTTTAATGTTAAATGAAAAAGTAAAAATACAAAAATTTTAAAAGTAGCATAAATTTTTATTATCAGTAAATTGAAGATACTTTTAGACCAAAGTGGCCAAGGGTCTGAAAAGAACGAAGATAAAAGGGGAGATAGGTGCTCCTAGCAACGATACAATAGGGATGCGACATCAATATCGATACGTCATTGAAAAACATCGATTTATTGGATCCGATGTAATCTTACCATCGATGTTTTACATTGTCGATGTTTTACACTGTCGATGTTTCAGTTTTGAACCAGTTCTAACCCAGTTTTAAAAAATGGAGAAAAAAGTTTAAAAACATCGATGGTTTTGGGGCGACGTATTTTTAACATCGATGTTTTAATATTGAACATCGATGTTTTGTTGTTCTATTCGGGACGAGCTCTCTCGAGCTAAAGTAGACTGGTTGTTTGTTTAGAGGTTTTGTGGCGCAAAAGGACTATCGAGGCATATTGGGCCAAGCTTAGTCGAACATAACATCGAGTAACAAATGTCTCGAGTAGGAAAGAGTGATTTGGGGATACGAATAGAGGGGTGGATTCAGAAGTCCTTGGATCCATTGTTCAGAGCGTTTAATGGAAACCTCAGAAAAGGGCGTTCAAATCAAATCACCACAGCGGGTCGAGCAATGTTGTGCGCCCTTACTCTTCCATCCGGGCTACCGCGGTCCTTAAATGGGTGGCATCTTTTAATTGACGTCACACTGGAGCAACGCAACGGGCTATTTATTGGTAACGATTCGGGATCAGCCCCCGAAGGGAAAGATCCGAGGACAACACCACGTCTTAAAGTGGCGAAAAGCGTACGGTTGCATAGGTTAGTTGTTTTCGTGTTTTATAGAGCAAGGGGGCCATGTTTGTACAAGCCGCGCCAAACTAATGATGCGACATCGACAGCAAAACATCGATGTTCAAGATTAAAACATCGATGATGATAATACATCGCCCCAAAAACATCGATGTTTTTAAAATTCAGTGTATTTAAACTTTTTCTCCCATTTTTTAAAACTGGTTTAGTAACTAGTAATGCGACATCGGCTCCAATGCATCAAAACATCGACATCGATGTCACATCCCTACTTTTCAGACCCTTCACCCTTGGCTCTAAAAGTATCTTCAATTTGCTGATTGTGAAAATTATGCTACTTGGTTATTTTTTAAATTTTTTATAACAGTACTTTTTTCATTTTAAAATAAAACATCGACAACGTAATAACATCGAATTTACAAAAACATCGACAACGTAATAACATCGAATTTACAAAAACATCGACATCGATGTCGCATTCCTTCTCCAAACACGAAACAGACAGCTCAATGAGCTGAGAAAGAAAAAGTTTAGGTGAGGGTAAAAGTAAAAAGGATCCCTTGGGTTCTTTGGGGGTTCGTGATGCCCTAAGGAAGATAGGTCGGAGGGACGAATACGAATCGTCACTACCTAGAGTCAACCCAGTTGAATCCCGCTGAGTCAGAACCAGCAAGGCTGTCAACCTCCGGTGTGCAGCAACCCTCTGAAGATCTCATTCGCGCAAATATATTCCGTTCACATGTGTCCGAGGAGACGGACGATCCAAAGTGGAGCACACGGGACGTGATCCAAACAAAAGAGACAAAACTTCCGGTCAAGGGTGAACAGGGGCGACCGGAAGAGGTATAAAAGGGTCGAGAAGACATCGAGTCACACACCAAAAACCTTATTCCGAAAAGTGAAACTTAGTTCTCAGACTTCAACTTCAAAGATGCGAACAGCACTGGTAAGTGGCGCTTCGAAATGGCTCTGCCAGATTCTATTTCGTCTTAGTGAGCGTTCAAATGATACATGTGACATTTCTGACTTGGAACAACTGATCATTCAGGTCCGCAAGCATTCTTAGAATGTGTCACCAAATCTCAATAGCTTAAATCACCTCCTACCCCCACTGCCTGCACCCTTGTTTAAAATGACTTTGAACCTTCCCATTGGGAGTGATCGTCAATAGCCCGTTGTGTTGCTCCAGTGCGGCTTTAATTAACCTTTTGACTACGTCTACAGATATAGCAGACTTATATGTATATAACTTTCATCGGAGAGTGAGTGACGTTAATTCAAATACCGGCCGTAGTTGACATTTTCTCTTGGTGCAGTTCTTAGGAATTTAACCGCTGTACTGGCCGTAGTTTAAATTCTTTTTTGGCCATATCAAGGTACCACTGTTGTACCGGCTGTATTCTAAAGATTAAAATACCTGCCTACCAACGCCCGGGGACCCCGCTTGGAAGATTAGCAATAGGAGGGTTGCGTGTTTGAATCCATCCCAAGAGCATCGTGTACAAAGTGGCTGGTGCACGTTAAATCCTCAGATGTCCTCATATTGATGTGATGTGGAAGGAGGAGTACCATATCACGTGTTGCCTCGTCATCTGATCATGGTTCAAAATGACGAAAAGTTTTCTTCCTGATGGATCTTTGGTGATCGATCTTTCTTTTGAGCATTGATCCTTCGTTGGGTTGGCGTGGAAGTTTGGAGAGTGGGGTGCCAGCTCAGGTGTTGCTTCGTCATCTGACCGAGGTTCAAAATGACGAGGTGTTGTCCTCCGATCTTTCCCTTAAGGGACTGATCCCGGACCGTCGTCAATAGCCCGTTGTGTTGCTCTAGTACGACGTTAACTAAAATTAAAAAATTACCCGGAGCGTCGTCAATGGCCCGTTCTGTTTTTCCTGTACGACGTTAATCAAAATACCTACCAACATATCTCGTGTGTGATCAGTAAACCCGAAGACATTCAACTGCCACAATTATTCCCATATTTCACCAAATCTTAGTAATTATCAGTTCAGATTTTGACTTTGTCGTCACTTACGTGGTCCTCGGTTCTTTCCCTTGGGGATTGACCCCGGACCGACGCCAAGAGCAAGTTGTGTTGCTCCAATGCGACGTTAATTAATGCGATACTTAGTTATCAAATCTTCAACTTCTAAGGAAACTATAAGTTAGGTACATTTCTCTCATCTGAACTTCCATTGTGTATCTATGAAAATTATTTAATTACTGCGTGGCCAACACGGCATTTCCCATGACAGTTCTTTTCGTGAAGTGTGACCACTGCTCGCTAATCCCCAGTGGTTGCTACGAATTCCAAATCATGAAATATCATGAACTATGGTTTGCTACGCTAATTGGATAACAGCCATAACGGTGTTGTCCGTGGTATTGGTTTTCTTCGCAAACCAAATAGGAATTCGGTGTGACGTCACAATCTCTTGCGAAAAATATAAGATATTCAATTAAAATTTTTTATTTATTTAAAGAAGATCATATTTTTAGGTACCGATCTAATGTGAAACTTTCCGCAGATTTCAAATTCATTGAAATTTTTACTCTATCTCTAACGGTCTTGGAGATAGAAAAAATAACTACATAACTGAAGTTAAAACTTTTTTTTATATCGTCTGCTGGAAAATAATTCATCCGCTCAAAATGAAAACGGAAAAAATAAATTTAGAATCTGATATTTTATGCTGTTGCCATTCCAAAGAGAACACAAATTATTAAATTTCATTAAATTCATTTCAAAACGTTCTAGATTGAATTTTAAAATTCGCCGCGACCCTAAAATGGCAAAAACTTGGGACTACTTGTGTGCCATATCCCATTACTGTAAGTGCCATAGATTTCGTCAGGACTTTGCGTGCAAGAAACAGACAAACACCTCTTTTATAATGTTAGAGATATGCAAACCGCTACTAGCATTCTAATATCTGCTCCAACCAAAGATCGTGATATACAGTCATGGAAAGACGACGAATCAACTCCTTTATTTCGAGCCCTATTCATAGTAGATCAAATTGTAAGATATCATTTTGTAGGGAACAACGTCCTCAACAATTTCAAATCCAAAAAGATGCATAGGAGTACGGCTTTCTATCAAAAATTTTAAACAACCAATGAAATTTCTAGAAAAAACACCGTGTTTGATGCCATACTCAGATTCAGCATCGCTAAATTACTCCAAAAATGGAATTTTATGACTTTACTTCTTTTATATCCCGAGATATTCAACTTTAAAGTTGGTTTCCATTTCAGGGATCATCTCCACATAGAAGGTCGCTATTTATAGATCGGGATAAATTGTAGTTATAGTTACCTGAATTTCAAGTTTGAACTGCCGACCAACCGGTATAGTGGTTAAGGTGTTAGCCTCTAGATCGGAAGGTTCCTGGTTCGAATCCGGGTCCGGGCATGGTTGTTTGTAAACGTATGGTGTAGAGGCGGCTGGTGCACCTTAAATCTGTCGTGGCCGAAAGTCCTCACGTTGGGTTGGCGTGGAAGTTTGGAGAGTGGGGTGCCAGCTCAGGTGTTGCTTCGTCATCTGACCGTGGTTCAAAATTACGAGATATTGTCCTCGGATCTTTCCCTTAAGGGACTGATCCCGGACCGTCGTCAATAGCCCGTTGTGTTGCTCTAGTACGACGTTAACTAAAATTACCATTACCATTCAAGTTTGAACTCTATTTCAAACGTATTTTTCAGCGATCCGATAATTATTATAGTTATTATTCAAGTGCTAATGATCCGAGAATTACTATCCGTGGTTTGTTAAGCTTTCTTTAAACTTTTTGTTGCTCCCTGAAATCGCAATAATGAGGAAAATTGAGTGCAGCTCAAAAACCAATTATCGTAATGAGCTGAAATTTTGTTTGGCCATATTAGAAGTCATGAATATACTACAACCAAAATATAATAAGGTCCCAATTTATAATTTTTTCAAACATTAATTTAATAATTATTAGTGCATACTAAAAACTATTTTGTAAACAAAATGTTAGATACATTTTGTTTGTGTTGTTTATCAGCGCTATAGAATTAATATTATAGCTTTGGTTTCCTAAGAAAGCGTATCCGTGATCTAGCGGCCGTGATGTAGCGGTGGGTGACGTCACTAAAACGTTGTTTATACTAACGCATGATGTTGGTTTCCTGGAGAGCGTTGTTTGTGAGCGTAACGAAAATTATCGGAGCCGCCATTTCCATGACTGTCGTCATAGCGGTCTCAAATAGTTGGGAACGTTTTTTCTCTTGTTGCGGCAAGATTTCATTTCCTCCGCCAAACGATTCGAGCGAAGAGGAGCAAAAAAAAAACATTTTTGACTGTCATTGATTAGTTTGTTTTTGTAAAATCGTAATCGTTAAACACAGAATGTAAATTTCAACGGATTTGAAATCTGCGGAAAATTTGACACCCGATCAATACCTTTTATGTGATTTTCTTTAAATAAATAATTATTTATTTAATAAATAAATAAATAAACAAATGGTAAAAAATTGAATAATTAATCTGTTTTTGATATCGATCTGGCGTAGAAATTTACGCTGATTTGAAATCCATTGAAATTTTCACTCTATCTTCAACGGTCCCGAAGTTAGAAACTTTGAACTAGAGAATAAAAAAGCACTTTGTTTTATTTCTCGAATGAAATAAACCACAACAGCCGTCTGTGTTGCCTTTCTCCAACGTTTTCTATCCGTCTAAGTTGAAACCTCTGGACTCTTGTTTAGACGGCCGTCTAGTTATGCTCGCGTCATCATGACGTATCACGGCTGTTAGATAACGGCTCCACTTTCTTAGGAAACCGAAGCTTTAGGAAGATATTCATAAATGTGTATGGGACTGATTTAACATCAGGAGCTCCGATCTTTCTGTTCTCATAGTATCGAAACGGTAGAACCTAATGACATGAAATTTGGTATTTGAAATTAAATTTTGATATGGATTCGAAATAGGAGATTTCTGTTGGAAAATATGAAGTTGGTGCTCAATTTAACATGAAGACATGCAAGAAACAAACACTTCCTTTTATAATATTAGGGATTGTATGTTTTGTGCCTATGGCACAGCATGACAAAATATGGCATTTGTACCATGAATCACCAACCAACTAAATACACTATAATTTCTAAACTAATCTATATTACTGTGAAACTTGACTCTGAATCAGTTATATGTTAAAAAATATTTAGTTGGTTTTTAAATGTGCTAAAAATCCTGTAAAAGGAGATGATTTTTTAATACTTTCTTGCTAAAGAGAATGTAAATTCTCTCCTTCAGCAACTTGATTGAGTGTCAAGACAGGAAGAATATTACAAATAATTTACAACAGCAGTTGTTTTTCTGACATATTGGAATATAAGCTATAGTTCAGAAAACATGCTGGGCATATCTAAATTAGATAATCAATTAAGCTGAGTTAAATTAAAGCTAAAAAGGTTTTTAAGTTAAAGCTAATAGTTTAACTAAATTATATTAGCTTAAAATGTGATTTTTTTTTTCCACACTGAAAGTTTTAACCTTTCGACTACAGCTTTGCATATAACAAGCGCGATTCTTTCTTGGCGCGATTCTTCTGAATTTCTAGGCGCAACTGCTAAACCGACCGTAGTCTAAATTCTTTTTTGGTGCGATTATTAAGACTTTCAAGGTTTAACTGATGTACTGGCCACAGTCTAAACCCTTTTTTTGGCACGATTCTTAAAACGTTCAAGGTACACCGTATCACGGTTGTATGGCCGGTACAGCAGTTGTACCATCACCACGCCAAAAAATAATTTTGATTCTTTCTTGGTATGATCACGGTACAACTGCTGTACCTGTAGTAGTCTAATGGTTAAGCATTTACAAATGACCTGTTAAAAAAAAACTAGGATTTTTAAAATTTCATATAGTGCATACAGACATCTTAAGGTAGGTATTTCAATCAACGTTGCTCTGGTATGAAATAATGCGCTATTGAGGATGGTCCGGAACGGAACCCAAAGGGAATGTTCCGAGGATAACACCACGCCATGTGGAATCAGTCAGATGACGAGGTCATCTACAGAGTTTGCACTCCTCCACAATTCCACACCACGACAACGTGATGATATTGGAGACAACGACAGATTTTAAGTGCAAAACCCCCCTCCAACACGACAGTAATTGATCGGATCGAGTTTCGAACTCTTTTTGAATAAAGGGTTGGTCGGGGTATTATGGCGCAAGCGCCATATTTGGCCATGCTACTCATGACGTAAAATCAGCCGTGGCCTCAAATGTCCTCACGTTAGCGTGGTGCGGAAGTTTGGAGAGTGGGGTAGCAGGTATGATCTCGTTATCTGATTGTGGTTAAAAATTACGTGATCTCGTCTTCGTATCTTTTCGTTTGGGATTGATCCCGGACCGTACCCAATAGCCCGTTGTATTGCTCCAAAGTGACGTTGATTAAAAACACCAGATACCAAATAATGGTTGGTTTGGAGGTTTTCTGACGCAAGGGCAATATTTGGCCATGCACAAGACAAACAACATCAACTATCATGTAATGGGCGCACACGCAAAAGGAAAGTATTACTGGCAATATACCGAAGGTGGAATTCTGCGCGCTTATGACTCGCAGGTTGTTGGAGCCATGGACCAACTCTCTGAGCCAGGGCGTGATTCTAAAGATGTTTTTTTTTAAATCTCAAAGAGTTTTATACCTCATTCCAAAACCCTCGGGGCCGAAACTTGGATCTCGCTGCTTAGCTATGCTGTATAAAGTGAGCATGTAATTTATATCTCTATAAAAGAAGCACAAGGACATGAAAATCGGATCAGGTTCTTGGACTTGGTAATAAATAATGAAGTCGTGACATTCCTTCTCGACCAGCAAGCGGGATATTTCAAAGCAGACATCTAAAAATACGTGTCCAGCTTCTTGCATAGACTTCCCTTCATTAACCCTGCAAGGGGTTTGAACGGGAAGTTTTCCCGTCCATCTAGATTTCTTATTGTCGAGATATCGAGTCCATCAAGTCCTACGGGGCAGCTGTTGGAAGAACAAAGGACGAACAACCGGAGGATTGAGAGTTCAAGACCGTCGTGTACAAAGGGGGCTGGTGCACATTAAATCTGTCGTGTCCTCACGTTGGAGTGGTGTGGAATTTTGGAGTGCCATCTCTGGTGTTACCACAGAAACTTACAAATATTTGCTACCATTCACATCTTCAAAAGTTTTAACCCATTTAAATCCCAACACTGCAGTCAATCTTTCCATAAAAGTTTATTTCCTATCCAACCCGAGTGAGAAAAAGGGAATTCCGTAACTCTATAGTTGTATAGTAGTAGCGTAGTGCGACGAGAGAACTAGTTTATTATTATTCGTTTGAGGGAGGGGCTTAATACTTTGCATTTTCTTCATTGTATTTCCTTTACTTTTTCCATTTCAATATTTTGTCTTTCATGTTCAGTGTACTCATTTTATTTCGTTTGATTTGCTTCCATTTCGATAGTTTTCAATTCATCTCTGCACGTACTTTAAGAAAAGTTTTTGACTCGTGAATTCCCTTACCAAAATAGACGAGCAGGACCGAGAGCAATGAAAAAAGGCGTGTTTATTAGACAACAGTCATGGTTCGAATGCTACACGAGATGGCGCAGCAAGTTACAATTTGCGTATCAATAAAATTATAATTCTTTGATCAGCAATACTCAGACAGATTCCATTGCCTTATATGACATCATTGCTCGAATATTTTATAGTAAAGAGATGGATCACTACGTGGGAAGATGCATTTGGCTGAGCTTGCATCAATTAATTATTTCTGATGCAATGAGCTGAGAAACTGTATAATAGGCACGTGAAAAAATACCTCAGAGACGCCGGCCAGCCATATATATATATATATATATATATATATACGTTCTGTCACCTGAGCCATTAATTGCATAAACAATAAACTGGCAGTAAATGTTAGTTTAATAATTCTGCCTTTCTTTCACTGTACTATAATATTCTAATTAATAACACCTATTTAATTTTAATTTTTTAATGACCATTTGAGTGTTGTCTCGGCTCGAGGGTGTGTTACAAAATTTTTGCTAGTTTGCTTTGTGGTACAAAAGTTATCCAGCCCATATATTCTACCTAAATTTTATTTATAATTTATTTTCATTTATGTGCGCTAATTTCCTGAATTTTTATGATAAGGAAATGAAGAGTTTTGTGTCTCTCCCCAAAAACACAGCCTTCAATCATTTCTCATATTAACGCTTTTTGTTGTTGCAGAACTTGCTTGCTGTCGTTTGCCTAGTTGCCTGTGCCACCGCCAGAGGTAACATCGATGGAATTATCGGGTTGAACTCTCTTGGAGGGGGAGGAGGTATCGTGTACGGGGGTCAGTCCGGAGTGAAAGGAGGGGCCCCTGTGGTCCAAGAGTCCTTCCAAGAGGACCCCGTGACAACCCTTGTATCCCAGGAACCCGTCAGAGTAGCGGCTCCTGCTCCCCGAGTCCAATATGTTGCCCCTGCTCCAGTAAGAGTAGCTCCTGCTCCAGTTGAAATTGCTGCTCCTCGAGTCCAGTATGTGGCGCCTGCTCCTCGAGTTCAATACGTTTCCCCTGCTCCTGTAAGAGTAGCTCCTGCTCCTCGAGTCCAATACGTGGCTCCTGCTCCAGTAAGAGTAGCTCCTGCTCCTCGAGTCCAATATGTTAATCCTGCTCCTCGAGTTCAATATGTTCCTCCTGTCAGAGTAGCTCCTGCTCCAGTCGCCATTGCAGCCCCTGCTCCAAGGATCCAATATGTAGCCCCTGCTCCAGTTGCCATTGCAGCTCCTGCTCCTCAAATCCAGTTTGGTGGGCAAGCTAATTACGGGCTAGCCCCTGCACCTCGAGTTCAGTACGGTGGGCAAGCTCCTTACGGGATAGCCCCCGCACCTCGAGTTCAGTACGGTGGTGCTGCTCCAAGGATCATCGCTTCATCCCCATTCGGAATCGGAGGACCTCGAGTACAATACGGAGCCCCAAGAATCCAGTATGGAGCCCAGAGGATCCAGTACGAAGCCCCGAGAATCCAGTACAGGGCTCCAGTTTCACTTGGTGGACCACGAATCCAGTACGCTCCAGCCCAAAGGATCCAATATGGTGCTCCAGGACCAGTTGCTGTAGCTGCTCCAAGGATCCAATATGCTGCTCCAAGAATCCAGTATGCTCCAGCCCCTAGAATTCAATATGCTCCAGCCCCTAGAATTCAATATGCTTCTCCAGCTCCAGTTGCAGTCGCTGCTCCAAGGATCCAATATGCTGCTCCAGCACCAGTTGCCATTGCTGCTCCAAGGATCCAATATGCTGCTCCAGCACCGGTTGCAGTTGCTGCTCCAAGGATCCAATATACCGCT
This sequence comes from Metellina segmentata, assembly GCA_947359465.1. Classification (NCBI taxonomy): domain Eukaryota; kingdom Metazoa; phylum Arthropoda; class Arachnida; order Araneae; family Tetragnathidae; genus Metellina; species Metellina segmentata. The sequence continues at coordinate 3,612,073 of OX375879.1, forward strand.
CCAGCACCAGTTGCCATTGCTGCTCCAAGGATCCAATATGCTGCTCCTGCACCGGTTGCTGTCTCTGCTCCAAGGATTCAATATGCTGCTCCAGCACCTGTAGCTTTCGCTGCCCCAGCACCAGTTGCCATTGCTGCTCCAAGGATCCAATATGCTGCTCCAGCACCGGTTGCAATTGCTGCTCCAAGGATTCAATATGCTGCTCCAAGGATTCAGTATGCCGCTCCAGCACCAGTTGCAGTTGCTGCTCCAAGGATTCAATATGCTGCTCCAAGGATTCAGTATGCCGCTCCAGCACCAGTAGCAGTTGCTGCTCCAAGAATCCAATACGCTGCTCCAGCACCGGTTCAAATTGCTCCGGTTAGACCAATTCAAGTTGCTGCTCCAAGAATCCAATACACTGCTCCAGCACCGGTTCAAATTGCTCCGGTTAGACCAATTCAAGTTGCTGCTCCAAGAATCCAATACACTGCTCCAGCACCGGTTCAAATTGCTCCGGTTAGACCAATTCAAGTTGCTGCTCCAAGAATTGAGTACTCTGCTCCAGTGGCCATAGCTGCTGCTCCAAGAATCCAATACTCTGCTCCAGCTCCAGTAGCCATCGCACGATCTGCTCCGGCTGTGCTGGAGCAGTCGGCCATACCAGTGTCCATCACCAGCATCCCGTCCTACAGCCTGCCTTCTCCAATAGGAGGGTATACTCTAGGAGGACTAGGAGGTGTAGGATCCTACAATTTCCCAGGCCTCAGAAGCGTGGTGGGAAAGAGCATCAAGAAATAGGCAACATGCCTTCACGAACTGTGATCACAGGTAAGAGTGACTCTTTCATACACTCTCCAAGCGGTTACGATGAGATGTCCATCAAGATCCAATCAGTTTTGCTAATGCCTTCTTTGAGAAGGTTAACCCTTCTGGAGGTTGTCTTAACGTGACGTCATCAGCAAAACCATTCCTAGATCGAGATCAATGAGATTTCTCGTCGAAATCCTATATTTGACGACATTTGTTAACCCTTACACAACTCCTGCATTGGCTGCAACGCAATTTACTCTTGGAAGGAGTGGGAGATCCCTTTCCCCTAAATATACATCGGGCTTTCGGGTACTGTCTGACCAGAGATCAGACACATCACTCTTTGTAATGTCCAATACCCTGATGGAACAGTTCGTTTCGAACATTAAACGGAGTGTGTAACAGTCATTCTGAGGATTCGATTTTGAAAAGTCGGTTACTTGTGGAACCCCAGATTTGGTTGGTTGGGGTTATAGCGCGCAAGACCCCTATTTGGTCATGCTCCGCAAGACACAAGATATATAATATCCAGTAATGGCTATGCACACGCACAACGAAAGTTTTTACTCATACACAAGATTGAAATACACCCACGGAATAATGCACCTGACAGGAATCAAACTCGCAGTCTGCATTTCGAAGGCAAGGCGCAGTGAGCAATACCCACTGAGCCCTAATGCCTCCTTCTCCACAGATTTTGGCGTGGAGTAGAAGTTTGGAGAGTGGTGGTACCAGCTGAGATATTGCGTCGTCATCAGACCGAGGTTCAAAATGACGGGTGTTGTTCTAGGATCTATCCCTTAGGGCAATGATCCCGCACCGTCGTCAATACCCTATTGTGTTGCTCTAGTACGACGTTAATTAAAATACAATACCCCCAGAATTTGGATCCGAAAATAAATTTAGCCGAATGATGCCTTGACAGAGAAGCAGTTTATTTCGGGTTGTCAGTTAACTCTTTCGGGATATAATTCCTGATGGGTTGAGCTGATTATGGCGGCTATTTGAAAGCCTTGGATATGGGGTGGGTAGATATTTTAATTAACGTCGCCTCGAGCTACACAACGGGATATTGTCTACCGTCCAGAATCGTGCACCGGTGAGAAAAAGATAAGAGGAAAGCACCTCGTGATATTGAAGCACGGTCATAACGAGAACGCCTGAGCTGGCAGCCCACTTGAGGCCCCGCAGTAATGTTGAAGTATCGGAAAAGTGACACAAATTTGGGGTTTCTTTGCCCTAAATCCAAATTCCCTTGTACGAATCGGACTAAAATTATATCCCGGGTAGAAATTTAGCCACGCTTCCACGCCACACTGTGGTGGACATTTGAGGCTACGACAGATTGAACGTGCATTAGCCCCCGCATTGACGACGGTTTGTGGCTGGACCTAGTGATGCGACATCGACAGCAAAAAATAGATAGTTTGAAACATCGATGTTGATAATACATCGCCCCAAAAACATGGATGTTTTTAAAATTTAGTGTATTTAAACTTTTTATCCCCATTTTTTAAAACTGGCTTAGCACCTAGTGATCCGACATCGGCTCCAATACATCGATGTTTTTTATAAAACATCAATGTTTTGAGAACATCGACATCGATGTCGCATCCCTACTTTTCAGACCCTTCACCCTTGGCCACTTTGGTCTAAATGTATGTTCAATTTGCTGACTATAAAATTTATGCTACTTGGTAATTTTTTAAATTTTTATAACGGTACTTTTTTCAGTTTCAAAACATTACCAGCGTAAAAACTTCGACAAGTATAAACAACGATGTTACAAAAATATCGACTCCAATACATCGATGTTAAAAACATCGACATTGATGTCGCATCTCTAGCTGGAGCTATTCGCAACCCTCTGGTTGCTGATCCGTTGCTCTTCCAACTGGGCTACCAAGGCCTCCGGCGTTGAGTGGATTGGTTGGTTTTAGGACGCAAGGGTCATGTTTGGCAAGCACAAGACAGCAAGGTAGAGAAAGAAAGCAAACAGAAAAAAGGTAGACGAGGGGGGAAAGGAAGAGATGGATCCATAATCCATCCCGAAGTGAACATTCTGTCACCTCGTCATTCTGAAACACGGTCACATGACGAAGTCTACACTCGACCCATAAAACACTTAGTTTTTAGAGAACTGGTAGAAGGAGGACTCTGGACCATTCGAAACTACCTTCTGCATACGTGTTCTTTAGAACCTGCACGTGGGCAACTCAGTCATCATCAACGGCCCTGACTCGATTCTGGTTCTGGAACACGTGGCGTTCGAATGGAACTGCACGTGGACAGAATCAACGCATGCCACCGAATTCAAATCCATCTTCACTCGAAGGGGATTACGAAGTGTTCCAAGTGGAATAATTCTAAAGCGAATCAGGTGAAGAATCAGGAATAAAGAAAGAATCAGGTGGGTTGGTTTTGGGTGGAATGACGCATAGGTGCGTCATCGTACAAGTTACAAGGTTATTCGATCAAAAAGCACGAGCCAAAGTAATAAACTCTGAAATTAACGTGTGGAACTAGGATAGTTAAAAACTTTCAAACGGATGGAAACCCATGCATAAAAGAACGGAAGGTATTCAACACGAAATGGTAGATGAGTTTAAAATATACGAGACTAGTTTTAGGAGATGAGAGAGGAACACTTCAAAGGGAATTTAAAACAGACAGTTACTTTGTGTATCAATTAAATGGAGATGGAAATATCTCCATCACCATGGAAAGTTAAATGGGAAAATCCCGAATAGCGTCTAAAGGTTAATTGGTTTGGCGTTTCATGGCACTAGGGTCCTGTTGGGCCAAGCTTAAAGGAGGGGGGGAGAGGGAAGGAAAAGAGATTACTAAAGTTCTTCGGGGCCGTGAAGGGACGATTAACCTGTAAAGCTGACAAACTTAGCCAGTGTTTTAAAAATTGAATATAAAACAGCCAAAGACCAGGGCAGGAAGTTAAAATACGAGAGATCGAAAGATCTCCTTTGCAAAGATAACAAAAGGGAATATTTTCTCCAATCAGTAAGTAGCGATGATTGATTCAAGAATGGCCGATACGAGATCGAGTAGGAAGAACATCAAGATAGACATCAAGATCCATAGTTTAATAATTTGTTTATTATCGCCGCATTTCTCGGTCCTTTCGCTATTCGTTCCACATGACTTATCCAATAATATTGTGAAAGCATCATGTTGCTTTGTTGGGGTTTCATAATACAAACGGTAGCTCGAAAACAGTACGAATCGTACACAAGGAGAAGACATCCAGCATCTAAGATATTTAAGTTCTTATCATGCCAAGAACATTAAGAAAAATATACAGTATTTACATCAGCATATTAACATCATTTCACCAATACATAAAAGTATGTATATCACAGTCCAGCGTGGTGAACAAGCCTCGCCCGCTGCGTCTGGCTGTCTAACCGTCGTCTCAAATAGTCTCTCCGCAATCCAAAAATAATGCAACGGTAAAAGTCAAAAATCAATCAGATCATCTGGACGAACACCACCTGCAGAGGACGTTCTATTTCACCTGTTCTTCTCAAGTCATTGTTAAGCGCGTGATGGAAGAACAGCAGACACTAACCAATTATAATATATCTGCTCAATTTTCCTCTAATGACAAAATATCTCGTCGGTCAAAATCTGATCAATTTTGCTAATTACCACGTCGAGAAAACCACCAGGGTTAAGTGCGTATTGAAAGTTTATATACAGATATGTCATGTGTTTCTTTGCAAAAGGATATTATTAACTGCTAATATTAACCGTTGTGCTCAGTTAGCTACTTATCTTCACAGTTAGAAACTAAATTTAACGCTATTTTCACACTAACAGTTGCTTTCAACAGATAGTATCTGTTTAAATTAGCCATAAAGTTAAAAGGTATAAAATTAGCTTTTAAACTTTTTTTATTTGATCAAACAGATTTATAAATTTAAATTTTTTTAGTGTAAGTTACTTTATTGTTGTTTCTATAACAGCAATCGGTAACTGGTGGACAAACAGTTGCGACATTGTTTTTCAATACAAACTTCAATTCAAGAATCATTATCGAAATAACAACCAATCCAACATTTAATGACTTGTAGTCGAATGAATAGACTGTTATTATCTGTTTAAATTAACCATAGAGTAATTTTTAAAATAAGTTTTTGAACTTTTTATTTTTTTATCAAATATTTTTTTAATTGTTTTACATTTAACATCTTAATAACATTTATCGGTGGATGTTTAGGATTAAAAAGTTACGACAATGTTACTTTTCAGTGTATAACGGTTACTAAAACTATCTCAATAACCTGTATCGGTAAATGTTAATATTTTCGCTAAACATTTGCTACAATGTTATTTTTCTGTGTAACTGTTGCCCTTAGACTACCTAGGGGAAAAGGGGGAGAGTGTGGACAATTTTTATAAATTTGGCAAAAAAGTATACTAAATATCATTTTTGGCACATCAACTATATATATATATATATATATATATATATATATATATATATATATATTTTTTTTTTTTTTTTTTTTTTTGCAACAATGTACTGTTTTACTTTTATTTTGGTTGATGTACTAAAGTATTTGGCAATATATAGTTTTTTAATAATCTTTTGTTTACAAAAAGTAGTTTTTGTCCACACTAGCCCCATGACATGGGGCTAGTTTGGACAAGTTGGAATACTGATTATACAATGTAATACAACCCATAAAAGTGTGTAAAACCATAATGAAATCAATTTGAACGTAAACAGTATAACTTCTTTTAATGTTAATCTTAATAAAACATAATCAATTGATGCTAAGCCCAATATATTTGTAATTAGGAACTGCACTAGATTATCGATGTACTTCAAAGACACATCGACACAATAAGAAAGCTATTTTTAAGTTTTATTGAGTGGGAAAAAGATTTTAACGTAAAAATGGAATTATGCTTCTATTTCGCAATGTAGTTAGATTAATTAACATTAAATGTCACCTGAGATTCAGTGCGAATTGTGCTACCGGCAACATCTGGCGATGGTAATTTAGCTACAATTTCATTTCTTGATATTTGTGATACGTCCTTCACCATCTGGGAAAAATAAATCTTCACTTTGCTTATTAGAAGAGCTGCTTTGTGTGAAAAACGAAACAATTCCTTGCAACTTAATTTACCATTTCACAATAATCAATTCATTTAATACCAAAAGGCCTTAAAATTAAAAAATATAATTATTTGTAATGAACTTTTCACATAAACAATCTTATTTTATAAATAGCCTAAAATGTAATATTTAAACCATGTTTTTACCACTGAAAGCTAAATAGGGTTGGTGTGGATATATAGTAGCCCCATCACCAAATGTACGCACTAGCCCCATGGGGGTATTTGTTTACTTAGTCCTACTTCTGGTTAATTTAAACCATGTAGAGCAAAAGTGAATATCAAAATAGCTATTGAATATGTTCATTTGTAACATACTGTGGCTTTTTTTTAAATATTGAATGAAAATAGTCTAAACTTGTAATTGAAAGACCAATCAAGAACTAACTTTTCCACCATGAAAACCTATTTTCATAAATTGCTACTGAACTATCAGGTGTGTGTGGTCATGCAACTACACATGGAAGTTTATAGCAGTGTTGCTATTCTGCAAAAACTTGAAGAGAGATTTTGACTGACAAATAGCGAAATGATTCAAGATGTACACACTTGCCCCATGTCCACACTAGCCCCCATCTCCCCTAAATAACTTTTATCGGTCAATGTTAGTTAACAATAGCTACATACCATGTTATTTGTCTGTATAACTGTTGTCCATCCCCTTAAACTATCTCAATAACCTTTATCGGAAAATGCTAACATTTTCGCTAAACAATCGCTTCAAAGTTATTTTTCAATGTTATTTCACAACTGCTATCGAAATAACAGCCACTTTTGGTTGCTGAATCTCATTGAAGCGTCTCTTTCAGCAGAGCAACGAGCTTCGAGACGTTAGTCCACGGATGACAACACTCTCTGCAAGCTGGCTCCACCCAAGGACTGTGTCTGCTAATGTTTGTAAAATCGTCCAATAAAAGTCCTTTTTATCTGTCCATTGCGGTCCATCATTTCACTTCAACACTCATCAATAACAAGGAAAGACACCTGTTGCTTTTGGGGACCACCCAATGCCCCAAAGAACAGAGAAATGCGACAGCAACACTGTTGAGCCTTAAGTATTTTTAAAAGTAAAGTGTGCTCTATTTTTTTTTAATTCACAGTTCTTCTCTCCAAACTTCCACGTCACGAGGACACTGGAGACCCCGGCAGGTATTAACGTTCAACATCCCTCGTGTACACGACGGTCTTGGGTTAACCTTTAACTGCTGTCATGAGTCTCACAGACCCAGAGTCATTTTTGACAGGTCGTTTCCACCTCTTAAAGTGAATATCGGTCCCTGTCCTATTCAGTACGTTCTTACTACGTCCAACAGAAACTACATTCGAAGACTGGTTTGGCTGCCCCAACTATTTCGTGTTTTACACTATTTGCATTTCCCGCGTGGTCTCTTAGACCCCTTCACAGCATTTGTGTTACGTTCTTGTTGAATGAAATCGTCAAGTTTGAGTAGGGAATTTCGGCATAGAACCTAAAATGACAACAAACTTTGCTAAAAAACGACCTGTGTATCTTACACAAAAAGAAAATCAGGATAGTGTTGATAATGGGTCGGAAATAGAGTACTGGGACAGTGAAATTTCGGCTAATATTTTTGAAAGCGAACACGAAACGGATTCGGAAACTGATGAAGATGAAGACATTTCAAGTGCGTCTTCACAAGAATGTTTCGAATGAAAACATAACTTCAAATGGGATGCCAGGGGGGAACCTACATAGTTTTACAGTTTCCAGAGTTGAAACGTCCTGCAAAATTAGATCCAAAAACTGAGCCTGAAGAGACATGGAATCTACTTAACTTGTATAGTAATATAAAATGTATTTCATGTTAAGAATTGAATTATCTCAATTTAAAATGTATAATAATAATTATCTAAAGAATCTTTCATTAATATATTATATTAATCAACTTTATACGCACTTCAGTGAGCGAGGTCTGAGAGACTCCTCCACACTAGTTACGAGACGGTTTGCGTCACAGCAGTTAAGAGTTAAACCTAGTTTCAATCACGAAACCCTTCAAAGGTTGACCCCATATTTGGCCTTATGCTGCGCAAGACACTATCAAGTAATAGAAATACACACACAGTGAAAGTATAACTAACACAGAAGAGAGAAATACGTCTAGTCTCTGACAAGTATGAAACATGCGCAGCCAACAACTCACATATTGCTAGCGCAGTGGGCATACCCATTGATCAGCGACGACCTAACTCTTTATTTAAACTTAATAAAAAATGGTTTGTTTGACTTTTATGATGCCAAGTCAAAAGAGTCATTACTTAGTAAAACTAATTAAAAGGTTGAAATACTCTAATTAATACTATATAAAAAGCATCATTAAAAATGATATATTTACTGCACAGATGATATGATAGGTAGTACAATTTACATCGTACAGGAGTAACCCAACGGGGTATTAGCGACTATTCGGGATTCATCCCGTAAGGAAAGAGCCGAGGACAAAACCTCGTCATTTTCGAGCCACGGTCAGATGAAGGGACAACACCGAGTTAGATGCCCCCTTTACATAACTTCCACACTGCATTAATGTGAGAATATTTGAGGCCACGATAGATTTAACGTGCACAAGGTCCCTTTGTACACGCGGTCCCTAAATTAGGCGGAAATAAATAAAATTAAATATGGGGAACACAGTTATCTGAACGTTTAGGAATGTCCCTCTTCGATTCGGGTAAGCATATTTGCGTCGGTACATTTGCAGTGACTGTTGTGACTCTTAACTTCATTCGAAAAAATTCTTTATTTACCACGTTTTCATAACAAATGCCCTCATTTGTAACGTTTAAACGCGATGTGAAAAGAATGTCGCTGGAGCTCTAAGAGATTAAACCACAAAACCGTATTAAAGCTGTCTTTTGAAGTAATATTTGAAAAATCATCATACTTTTAAATTAAGCCTTTACACTGTATAGAAGAAATAAGGTTTGACATTGAGAGCATTTAAAGCAATTGACGTGGTACAAATTTGTGTACTACAGAGATCGCCGGATTAGAGCAGAAACAACTAAACTGAATAGAGGAATTTTTTACTGTACAGTTTTTTTTAGACCAAATTATATCTTTTAAAGTCAAAAATATAAATTATAAGCATTTCAACAGTGTTTTAAATCAGTATATGAATCGCAAAAAGAATCTATATTTGTCACTATAATGAAAATAATTATGTAGTGTTCGAAAAAATATCAGTTTCTGCTCTAAGCCGACGACGATATAAGGTAGAAGGAAATAGCAAACAGCGCCATTTTTAAAACCGATATAGATTTAAAGCTTGACGATAGATGGCACCACCACAAAGAGGCCGAGAGAAAACCAGATCTCAATCGTTCTTTGTAAACTATCGGCGGTTTGGAAGCTGAACGGATTAGCAGCCGGAGGGTTGCGAGTTCGAATCCAACCGAAGACCGTCATGTACAAAGGGGGCTGGAGCGCGCTAAAACTCTCGTCGCTTCAAGTATCCGAAAGTTGAAGTGTTGGGGAAGTTTGGAAAAGTGGGTTGCTAGCTGAGGTGTTATCTCGTCATCTCGTGGTTCAAAATAACGTAAGGTTTTCGGATCTTTCCCTTGTGGATTGATCTCTCCAACAGCACGTTGTGTTGTTGTAGTGCGACGTTGATTAAAGTACCTGTGAATTGATCTCCGAGGTTAGTTTTTCAACTTGCTTCATTCATTCCAAGAAATATATAAGTTATAAGAATGAAACTAATAAAACATAAGGCGTTATATTTTAAAATAACTTTACTTAATAACGTTACACTCTTTTTATAAAAACATTACGATCCTGTTTTAAAAGGTTTTGTTTCGTACGCTAAATTTATTTTTATGAAACGGAATTCTACAAATTATTAAGTATTCGATGAATGACTTTTAGGGAAAGTTGGTCGAACTGTCCACAATAAATGAAACTATGTCTATCTTTTAAGCAACATTTTGCACAAAATGAATAATCTGTTAATAAAAGTTGAGTGTTTGTTTGTAAATTAAATATTTTTGACCCATTTCAAGATTTATACCTGATGCAAAATCAATTTTACATCGAAAAAAATCATACTCCACTTTTTTTTTTAATTCTTAAGCTGTATTTCTGATTGATTTTTGTTTTTTGTTCAACAACTGTAATCAAGGATTATGGATTAGTTAGTTTTAAAAGCATTTTTAATAACGGTATAATATTTTTGGGAAACACTTTTGTTTTTTAATGGGAAGTTTTTTAATACAAGGCATTTCTATGTATACTCTGAACTTTCTATGCATTCTAGTTAACAATGACACACTACACTTTTTTTTCAAACTGAAAATTTTAATTCTACCAAATGTAGAGTGTTAACTATGATATTTATTTACATTTGTGAAATTATGTATTCAAATTATGTTAGTCACGGAAAAAACCCGAACCACCTGCATTATTTTGAGAACTATTCATACAAGAGCAAATTCAAAGATACTATACCCCTGCTCGCAAATGCTCGCCAATCCCCGAAGTATTGCTTTGATATCCTCATTAGTTCGCTGCGCTAACCTTGCTCGCTTCGCCCGCATCATTGAAGACATAGCAGAAACGATTGTTTACAAAATATGACAGTAAAAACAAATATTTTCACATGTAAAATGTAAAGTTATACAGTACCTCTGGAATCAGAACACGAACAATTTGGAAGTCAAATTAAAACTTTGAGCAAATTTTGACCCAAAATGGGAGCACTACTTTGGAAATCGCAGCATGTTGTTTGCCTGTAAATTTTCCCAGCATTCGAGCCACCTATACAGTTTTGTTGAACTATAATTGTTGATCCTGAAAATAACCGATAACGCTATAAATCACTTGAGGCGCGAGGCTTCGGGGTAAACAAACAATCATACAGTGTTGCCAAAGCGCGACAACAAATAACATCTTTTTTGTGAGCATATATAAAGGTTTTTGCCCTTAATAAATACCAAATAGCAACATACTACTTTTATTATCAGTGATTTTTTTGCATTAATAGACTCATTTCCTTACACATTGTTTTTGTTATAACTAATGATTTTTAGATAGTTTGTAAATAAATAAAAATAATAATCAACTCGAACCTATGAATAAAAGAATTCAATTTAAATTCTTCAAATATAGATTTTTTGAAAAAATGGTTTTTCTGCCACAAGATTTAACGTACACGGCGCGTGAACCTAGTTTTGACCCCGTCAGATCTTCCAATTAATCTACCAAAGCCGGTAAAAAAAGGGAGAAATACACCCAGGGTGGAATCGAACCGCTTGCAACTCGAAGGTTGCTAGAGCAGTGAGCATACCCACTGATCCACGACGGCCCCCGTAGAATTTCGGAGGCACATTTATGCGCTGGTATTTAATTGGAAAAAAATTAACTTTAGTCTGCTGATTTTTGTACTGTACTGTACTAATAACCTCTAGAACAAAAAAAAATCGACGCACCAGGAAGGTGCAGAATTCGAATGGTGCCGGGCTCGATCCAATTGGAACGGCGCTGACTGGGGATGTATAGTCTTCAGTGACGAATTTCGTTTCCAACTGTGTCCTGGCGACAACCGCAGATGAGTCTGGAGACGTCCAGGGCAGAGTTGGGATCCTGCCCTTACTATCGCAAGCTCACAACAGGACGTTAGAGTCTTAGGTAGTCATTTCTGACACACTTACAGCACAGCGGTGCGTAGACGACATTCTACGAACGGTCGTGCTACCTTTTGCGACACCCTGGACTTACTTTTCAACAAGATGATGTCCAGCCGCACACTGCACGTGTTGCTATGAACTATCTTTCCCAACACTTCCTTGTCCAGCTAGGTCTCCTGATCTCTCACAGAGCACATTTGGAACGGAAGGCGATTGCAACCGGATTGCTGACCATTTAGCCCGATAGTTGGTGACAATTTGGCAAAAAATTCCGCAATATTTCAGTCTGTGCCACGGCGGGTGACAGGCCAGAGGTGGACCAGCGCTCTGTTGACTTCCTTCTTTTGTAACGGTCGAACTCTGAAATAAATCATTCAATTGTTCTGAAATTTGAATCGTTTGTTTTTATATGTATGTTCTTCACCATCCACCTATGTTTATTGCAATCGGACAACTCCTCCTTGGTGCGTCGATATTTTTTGTTATGGAATGTACTTACTGATTGCATACAAAAGTTCTACACAGTAGAATGACACAATCGTCGCATAATACAACCCTTTACTACTCTAAAATTTTATATACGGGTTATGTATTCTAGATTTCTAAGATTCAAGTAAAATTCCTAACATAAATTTCTTTTAAAAATCAAAGTAAAATTGTAAAAATTCAGTCTTACTCCATCGATCTCCTCAACCCCATTGGAACTCTTGATGTTTAAAAACGTTTCTCATTGTTACACAATGGAAGTATTTATTCCATCTTACTTCAAAAGATAACTATACCTGAAACCCTAAGCCGCGTTTACACCGGAGTTGCAAATATGTTTCACCCCTTTTCGACCCACTCCGGTGTAAACGCTTTGTCGACTTTAACGGCAACACCAAGGAGTGAGCACTCCTCTCACCCCTTTGCAGAGAAGTGTGATCACCCTTCATCACGCCATTTTAATCGAATAGGTCACTCACCGACAGTTTGGGGGGAGATGTGGTCAAGGCAACATGTCACAGAGAGCGAACAAAACACGGCGTGAGCGACCACGGGGTTCCGAAGGGCAGCGATGACTGTCAAGCGATACCGAAAGCGGACGAAATAGGGGAGCATTTTCATCCCACATTTTGTCTCGGAGAAATGTCCCTCAAAAGTTTGAATCCTTTGATCTGCAACGACTCCTGGTGGAAAACAAAATTGGAGTTACAAACTCGCCACCCCGACACGTGTTCTTGACGATCAAAGGAGTGCTCGGAATAGTTTCGATGTTTGGAGAGGGAGAAGTTTGCAACTCCGGTGTAAGCGCGGCTTAACGGATTATCAATCGGAGGTGTTTTCGTCTTCTATTCTATTCTGAGTTCGTACGTCGACTGTATTGCTAATTCGTTCATAGAATAAAAACTGCATTTTAAAAACCTTTATTGCAATTGCATATTTGCGAGGCCTCAACGTTAATCTGACGCTTCAAAACCTGAAAACTGTGTTAGCCTCTAGATCGGAAGGTTCCTGGTTCGAATCTGGGTCAGTTTGTAAGCGTATGGTGTAGAGGCGGCTGGTGCACTGGTGATTCAGAAAATCATCGATGCGGTCAACGCACATGAATTTTCACCACCAAACTAAAAGCGGTGAACAATTTCTAAGCCAGCAGTACCTTTTGAAAAAAGCACACTTATTCCTTCGTCTTCTTCATTTATACCTTCTTTATTATCTTCCAAAATAAATTCGAAAGTCCTCAAGTTGGGTTGGTGTGGAAGTTTGGAGAGTGGGGTGTCAGCTCAAGTGTTGCTTCGTCATCTGACCGTGGTTCAAAATTACGAGTTGTTGTCCTCGGATATTTCCCTTAAGGGATTGAACCCGGACCGTCGTCAATTGTGCTGCTCTAGTAAGACGTTAATTAAAAAAATTACCAACCTGAAAACTTCCGAATTCCAATTTCGGTTCAAGTAGGTATGAAATTGTCTACAGAAAGCTCGAAATGTATACATTCTCTGCCAGGGTATGTGATCGTTTAATTAACGTTCATCTGCAGCATCACAGCAAGCTACTGGCTACGGTCTGCGATCAGTCCCCGAAGGGAAATAACCGAGGACACGTCAATCTCAACCATTGTGAGATGCATCCCACCAATGAAAACTTCCACACCACGCCAACGTGAGGATACTTGAGGCTATTTTACCTGCCCTCTGTACAAGGGATGCGACAGCAAAACATCGATGTTCAAAATTAAAACATTGATGTTGATAATACATCGCCCAAAAACCATCCATGGTTTTAAACATCAGCTTTATTTCTTAAAATCGGTTTAGCAACCTCAAACTTTAATGTTCGCAGGGGGGAGGGGCGATTTAATTTACCATTTGCCTTATCTTTTAATTAATAACTAAGACTTTTTTAACCGTCAAAAGAAAGTCAAAAAAATTTATGAGAACAATTAACAAGTCTTTTACTTACAAATTTAAAAATAATAATAATAATATTTACAACAAATTAACATAGGTACTACTATCTATAAGTATAATTAGGTAGTTAGATAACAATAATTATTGTAAGTTATTATTAATTATTTTCAACTTATGGGGTGGGGAAAACACCAAACGTATTTTTTATTTACTGTAAATGAAAAATACCGGGGCCTATAATTATTATAGGCCCCAATATTTGTTATTTACAGTTTGTAAAAAAAGAGGTTAGTTCACTTTCTCCACCTTAAGCCGAATTCTTTTTTCACTCAATATCTGATGGGACATACTACGGTGCTTTTTTCATTGAAAAATAAAACATCGACAGTGTTGAAGCATAGATGTTAAATAAACATCGTCTTCAATAAATCGATGGTAAATACATCAATGTTTTTATAAAACATCGATGTTTTGAAAACATCGATATCGATGTCGCATCCCTATTTTTCAGACCCTTCACCCTTGGCCACTTGGGTCTAAAAGTTTTTTCTATTTACTGATAATGAAAATGATGCTCCATGGTTAATCATTGATGTTCAAAAAAACATCGGCTCCAATACATCGATGGTAAATACATCGATGTTTTTTTGTAAAACATCGGTCGATGTCGCATCTTTACGACTGACAGAAGAGAGAGAAGTCTTGAATCGAACCTCCGTCGCCCGAAGCACCCCACAGACGATAGCTGCCCCTGGGCACGCAGGACGGCTCGCATGCAAATGAGTCTATATTCGGAAATCCCCGCTTTGAAAAGTGCGGCGTAATCGCATTTCGGAAGTCCACATCCTGTCGTCGATGTCACAGCGGACGATAGCGATCGAGAGAGACTGATCTCTACTCGAGGGGGGAAAGCGAGCCTTGCTATTTTGGGCTCCTATTGACTCTGCTTTCGTCCTCATCTGTACGCGTGTGAGTAATTCGCACGCTTGGTTGGCTGCTTTCAAATTGAGGGGTTAAATGGACATACAAATAACACACACAAATAAAGTTTTACGTACTCAGCAGGGCTGTAGATACGCCTTATACCCTCTGGTTTTTTCAGCAAATTCCGTATACCCTCTGCTTTTTCTTAAAAACTACGTACACTACTTTGCTTTTCCTAGGAAACATATCTTGAAACGCAGGTAGCTGTAGAAGCAAAAGAAAAGTTTCCATTTTAAGATATCACCTTGGTGCATAATTCCAAAATCGTACCTGGTAATCAAAAGCAATTCATTCAGTAGTGTCGATAGAATGAAATCCAGACTTTGTTCTCATGTTAATGAAGAACATAGTCAACTTTTGAAGGATATATCCATGCGTGATCCAGAAAATATAAATACAGGGGATATTCGCCATGGAGAAAAGGAGGTAAAAAGGATCTGTCGATATTTTGGTATGGATGAAATGTGCACTTTGCAGTGTTTGAGGGACCCATAAACCCAAGTTGTACAAGAAAATTTAAAGCCTCTTTTAAGAACAATTGAAATATTACCATGTTCACGGCCGAGTGCGGGTTTAGTTTCATGAATAACATAGTATAAAAGATTTGAGATCATCTTTATTGATTTCAATCGAATGTTAATTAGTGCACCGTCACCACTCTAATGTTTATCAGTGCACCCCCTATAGAACACTTTTAAGCGGAAAAAATTTGTAAATTCCATCGGCTCTTTAGTAGACAATAGATCAAGAGTATGCGCTACAAAAAGACACAGAGACGGATTTTTCTCGTCGAGCAGTTTGGAAAATATTTCAAGAAAATAATAGGGGTAGGATTTAAAATTTGTTTTAAAAAAGTTACATCCTACTTTCGATGTGTTTAAAATATTTTTCCCTCAACATTTCCTGTAATTATTTTCATCATAGTTAAATATAAATAGGGATATTTTCAAATTTGAATATCACTCGATGTTAGACTACTGTATTTATGCAAAGCAAAATATGCAAACTCACAATAAGTAGAACCTAATGAACGCGAATTTCTACTTAAGTCGAAGTGTCTTCAAAGTTCACCCCAATTCCTTTCCTGTAATACAAAATTAATAGAGCCTCTTTTGCTCTCGATGATTTGAACTTGGATTAATTCGAACATATTCACCGATCCTTTGAGTATATCCGTGAAAAGTGTAGTACATGTTTCGCCTCCTCATGGAAAAATTTCTGCGTGCGCTCATGGTATACCCTCTGTTTTTTTTTGTTTTTTTTTTTACGACTACAGCACTGGTACTGAGGTAGTTAGGTATTTATTGAATTAACGTCGCGCAGAAGCAACACAATAGGGCTTTTGACTTTTACTGACACAGAAATGACCGCTATAGCCCGGTTGGAAGAAGGGTATGCTTAATTAACGTCGTACTAGAGCAATACAGCAGACTATTCACGCCGGTAAGGAATCAATCCCCCAAGGGAAAGATCCGAGGACAACATCACGTCAATCTGAACCACGGTCAGATGACGTGGCAACACCTGAGCTGGCACCCCACGCCCACACAACGTGAGGACTTTTGGCTACGACAGATTTCAGGAGCACCAGCCGCCTCTACACCATACGCTTACAAACATCCATGCTCGGATTGGAAACAGGAACCTTCCGATCTAGATCCACTCTACCGGTTGGTCATAGCCCGGTTGATAGAAAGGTATTTTTAAGGAACGTCGTACTGAAGCAACACAACGGGTTATGGACGACAGACCGAGATCAGTCCCAACAGGAAAGATTCGAGGACAACCCCACGTAATTTCGAACCGCGGCCAGATGACGAATTCTAAACCTGAGGTGGCACCGCACTCTCCAAACTTCCACATCACGCCAGGTTGAGGACAATGAATGCCCACGAAACATCTAACGCGTACCAGCCTCCAAGTACACGATGGTCTGGTTGGTTTCGAACTCGTAACCCCAGGTTGCTAATCCGTTATTGTTCCAACCGGGGTATCGGGGTCCATAGCGCGATTGGGAGAGTGGTTGACCTCGATCTTTCCCTTCAGGATAGAACCAGTACTGTCACCAATTGCCCGTTGTGTTGCTCCAGTGTGGCTCTAATGAACTACCTACCTACCATCATAACACCAGATTGGCCTGTGCGAATAACTCGTACGGATAACATTTTCCCTTTGAGCATTTTTTGTTTTTGTTTTCACATCCACGGCATATTGCTTTATACACTACCCTACAATAATGGACCGGACGCCAGCGGATTTGTATTAAATCCGACTCCTTGTTTTTCGTGGTTGGGCCTGGGACCTCTGCACGTTGTTACTGGCACATTGAACGCCGACGCCTACCCGAATATTTTGGGCAATCAGGTTCTTCCTAAGCTCTAGTAATTTTATGGCACGGACGAATGTTACTTCCACGACGACAACGCTCCGTGTCACCTTCAAGCCTCTGTCAAGCAGTGGTATCGAGATATTGATGTAAAACGTCTTCCCTGGCCTGCTCAGAGTCCCGACATGTGTCCCCATAGAACATGTGTGGGACGTGTTAGAGCGACGCTTACGGACCAGAGAATCCCGTCCGAAATCTGCAGCTGAGCTAGCGACATTCTTGAAGTGGGAATGGACAGATACTCATAGCTGTGAATAAAAATCTCGTTGAAAGTATGCCCAGAAGGGTTGCTAGTGTCATTGCAGCACGTGAGGGACCATCCCTCTATTAAAGCATGCATTATTTCCCTTATACCATCCCATCTTGCTGTCCGGTCCATTATTGTAGGGTAGTGTATACATACTGCTGTTTGTAAAAAATGCAACACCATGAAGGAGTCATCAGAATTAAATGAAATTTAATACACAAACGGTTTGTACTAGTACCAATAAATGAATAAATTTTCAAAGCAAAAAAAGAATATTAAGTGTCCGAAATCAGTATTGGGTGTAGCCACCACGCGCTGCAATAAGTGCTGCTATACGACGTGGCATGGAGTGAAACAGATGTTGAATGTCTACTTGTGGAAGAGAATACACATTGTTTGTATGCGCACCCAAAGTTCGTCTTTTGAAGCTGTAGGACGCGGATCACAAGCGAGACTCCAGCTTAGCAACTGAGATCGTCCATGACACGAAATCGCACCCCAGACCATAACTCCGGGTGTTTGGCCACTATGTTGTTCGATAACGCACTCTGGAAGGCAGCGTTCACCGGCATGCGGCCATCACACGAATGCGGCCATCATGGATCCACAAATTAAAGCTTTATTCTTCAGATAATACAATTTGTTGCCAATCAGCCCGTCAAGCTCTGTGTTCATGAGCCCATTGCAACGCAGCCGTCGATGGTTTGGCGTGACGGAATCCTCTATAAAGGAATCCTTGCACGTAGTCCACGGTGCAGCAGACGTCGGAGAATTGACGAAGCCGACATTAGTACACCTGTAGAAGTAGACCAACGTGCTGCCAACTGCCTGGAGGAAGCTGTACGGTCATTCACCGCCATGTGGACCAGGTGTCTATCATCGCGCGCTGATGTCACCTTCCGTCGTCCACTCCTAGTTTATCGAGCTGTCCGGTGCTCGTCGGTCCATTGCTTCCAAACTCGCATCACTGTGGAACTGTTCCGCTGCACATGACCTGCTATTGCGCGATAGAAAAATCCTCCTTCACGAAGGCCGATGATTTACCCCAGTTCAAATTCCGTAAGTTGTTTAAATTTCACCCTATTTCGTCGGGGAGGCATACTTGGGTCTCATTCAACGTTCGCTACTAAAAAATAACCATGCACTATTTTCAACGTCCCGCTACAGCCCTCTATTTATAAGCTTTTAGCATCAGTTCAGAGGGCGCTGCTCACACCACGCATGCGTGGTGGCTCTGAAACTTTACTACTTTGCATAACATCCTATAGTTAACATTTATTGCAAATTTAATTTAATTCGGATGATTCCTTCATGGTGTATTTTTTTTACAAACAGCAGTGTACATACACATTCAGGATTGGTACATTGCCCAAAGGTTAATTAAATTCATGTCACTCTAAATTTGACTTATACGGGGTGATTTGGAATTCGTGGGACAATTCACGGGGTTTTAAAAAGATTTACACAGAGATAATCGGTTTCTTTTTTTCATAGTACAATGTGGACACAAGGGACGCTTTCTGGCGCGAAATCAAGAATTCCGTAGGTAAAGAAACATAATGTTTGGTTACATGTTTATTTTCCGAGTACTTGTTTAGAATGAATTTTTACAACGACAGATAAAACTGTATTCGAAAGATTTGAATGCTAATTAAAAAACAGCTGCTGAGATCAATTTCATGGCCATACCTCAGATTCTATTCACCGTACCGAAAAAACAGAAAAAAGTCTAAGTATAAAGAAAATATGGAAACATGAAAGATCTTTCGAAAATCGACTTTTCAACGTTGATAACTCGCGTTAAATTAACCTCCTGTCTGCAGAGGAGGTTAAAATTAATTCCCCATAGGAATAACACGAGTCCTATGACGATCTATTCCAAACAATGAGACCGCCGGGGAATTGGGATGTTTACAACTCCATAATTGTCTCCATTTCTTTGTCCAACAGGGCATTCCGTGTTGAACGGCGACTAAGCCACTGCCAGATTCCAGAAAAGTGTGTTTTGCACGCTTCCGACCGCGCTAATCATGCACGCTCAGGTTCGAGAAGCGACCCAAAAAATTCAATTTCCACACCCTCATCATAGGGAAATTCCCATAATTCCCCCAATCCCTCAAGTGGACACGTCCGGTTCACGAAAGTTGTCCTTTGAGTGGCGTGGACGAATCGACCCGTTAAATTAGGGGTCAGGTTAAAAGCAAACAATGCGTTTCGAGACAATCTTGAGTGCGGATTTGGGCGGAAGGTTTAGAGTTGGCTACAGGAAGAGGAATTAGTATGTACTAAGGTAGCCTGCTTGGCAGAGTAGCGAATCAGTGAATGTTGCAATTCAGTCCAACTAAGGATCATCTGGTACGTGTGGTCTGGGGTATGTTCGATCCGTCGTGTCCTCAGATGTCCTAAAGTTGGCGTGGTGTGGAAGTTTGGAGAGTGGGGTGCCAGGTTTTGCTCTGGTCATCTCATTCAAAATGACGAGGCATTGTCCTCGGTACTTTCCCTTTCCCGTCCGTTACCAATAGTCCGCTGCGTTGCTGCAGCGCGACGACATTCATTAACGTCCTACCTGTTTTCAACCAATTTCCTTTTTGGTATCGTCCACATTTTCGACATTCGGTTTCTTTTATACGTTGTTTTTTCATGTCTAAATACTGAAATCGTATAACAGTGTGATTTTCATACAAGTTCTAATCCATTTGGCTATTTCCGGAAGCATCAGAGAAAAACTCACTGCCTTAAGTTAAGCACGAAAGGTAAAATGCGAAAAAAATGACAAATACAGCTTTGATTGACACAAAATGTGGCAGGAAAGTAGCAAATAGGTTTATGCATGAAAAAGAAAACAAAGAATTAAATACAAATAGGAAAACAATATTGAATTTTCATAAATTATAAGATGGAGTAATTAATAAAATGTTTAAATCCAAAATAAATAAACAAAACCGACATCAATAGGGTATGTGACCACCCCTCATCCTCACACAAAATTTACAGCGTGTGATCATGCTATCCATGAGGTGATCAACCACCCCAGAGTCAAGTAATCGACATCCTCCCGAGGAGCAGTTTGCAACTCTGAGAGTAGTTGGGGTGTGAAACGTGCAGACACAGCACGGCCGAGGGCATCCCAAAGATTTTCAATGGGATTAAGGTCGGGCGAGTATGTCGGCCAAACCATGCGCGCAATTCTTCTGTGGTTCAAATGAGTGTGGAATCGTCTTCTATTATTTGGCTGACTCAACCCCACATAGATCGGGGAACAGTCAAGTCGACCGTATGGTAAAGACTCCATACACATTTTCGGCTTCAGAGGATCTTTTATTTGATAAGTGTAAAATCCTAAATCGGATAAGATCCTGAAGAGTAACGGATTTGCAACCGGAGGCCAAAGAACGTCGTTTACAATGGGGAGGGCCTCATCGTGGCCTCAAATGCATTCATGTTAGGGTGGTGCGGTGGTTTGAAGAGTGGGATGCCAAAACAGGTTTGACCTCGTCATCTGACCGTGGTTCAAAATGACTTGGTTGGTGTCCTCGGATCTTGTGTTGTTCCAGTGCGACGTTAATTAACTAACTACCTAACGAACTATTCTCTCGAAAGCTGAAACAGTTTTATAATCCTAATACCGGTATCCTCCGGTCCTCGACCATTCCGGAATTCGGATTATTTGCATTTTTTGTCAAACAAACCTTAATTTTACCCTCCCCCCCCCCCCGGCGCGAATTTCGCGTTTGCAATAGTAAAATAACAGATATATAAATAGGAAAAATTTTAATAAAGAAAAAACCTTTACAATACAATGAAACCAATTTTACTAGCCAATCTAATTTTTCTGGGTGGTATTTACCAGGGTTGCCAACCTTTTCTGAGTTGCTTCCGGAGCATTCTCATAAAATTTCAGGAGTTTTGAGGTTGTTTCAGGAGCAACGCGAAAATAAGGACAAAAATAAAAGGTCTGCATATTTTTCTTTAAAAACAGTCATAAAATTACTTATTAACACAAATCATTTCTCTTAAGTCCCAAATGCGGACGTCGGAAATACGGAAATATCCAAAATCCGGACGTTTTGCTAACCAGTTTTTTTTTAGTTTTTCTCACTTTTTTCCCATCTTTCTGACAATTTTTAAAGAACAAGGGGTAGACCTGGACCTAATGGATGAAACAACACAAAATAACGGACATGTTCAGAGTAAATATCACACAGAAAAATTAGAAGATTTGCAAGCAAAATTATTTCTCTCATTGTATTAAAAAGGGTTTTTTCTTTTTTAAAAATTATTCCTATTTATATATCTGCTATTTTAGTACTGCAAACGCAAAATTAGCGCAGAAGGAGGTTAAATTAAGGTTTCTTTAGACAAAAAATGCAAATAATCCGAAATCCGGTACCATACCGGTAGATCGGCTGACACAGAAGAGAGAATTACACCCAGAAACGCCTCCAACTCTCAGGTTACTTGCGCAGTGGGCATACCCACGCGACGTCGCTTGTCAAAAGGCTACTGTACCGAAGGCATATTTACTCTGTAGCGTCATGTGGCGGGGGTGTCCCTTTGCAGTAGTTGCATGGGGGGTCCTCTTCGAGATTTTCTCTGTTACGTGAATTCGACGTCGAAGGGAATCGGCTGGCGAATTTATGACCGGATAGGGGTGGAGGAATGCGAGGTAGCCCCTCGTCTTTGAACTGGCGCGCTTGGTAAGAACGTGTGAACTCGAAGAGAGAATCGTTGAAAGTGTGAGCGTGAACGAACGCTGAACTGAACTGCTCCTATGAAACCACGTGACTGAAACCATATCTGTACTTACCCTATGTCACCCTGCTTATAGGGTTAGTTTTTTAAAGTTCCGTCTAACTTAATAAAAGCGCACCGCTTATAGAATCATTTTATTTTCCTAGTTATCGGTTATAGGGTCGATTTTCAGTCTTTTTAATGAGGTTTTCTGGGTTTTTTTTGTTGATAAAATAGGAATTGTTGTAACATTTCTTGAGGCGGGGAGCAACAAAGGGAATGACCAGAAGAAAAAAAAATCCACGAAAGATATTAATCTGCAAAGGTGCTCAACGTTGATGAATGCGGACTTTTTTATCGGATCTTGCCAGACAGAATTCTTTGTTTCAGAGGTGTAGTGGGAAAGAAAAGTAAGGAATGGGCTTCACCGTGTAGTGCAGTAAGCCTCGGCGTTGAGCTTACCATGAATTTGGAACAAGGTCCCAATCCACACCAGAAGAGAAACACCCCAGACCATCATTCCACCTCCACCGAACTTTACTGCGGGCACAATGCATTCTGTCAGGAGGCGTTCTCCAGGCAGACGCCAGACCCTGTCATCCGAACGGTAGAGTGTGAACCTTGATGCGTCGCTCCAGTGAACCCATTTAATAGAATTAATTAATTAATTAAAATAGGATTTTTAAAATGTTCTTAAAAATTTAATTATTTGTTTCTGAGCACTATATTCTGATAGGTGAATATAATTAAGTAGTGTAGTATTGTTCTTCATATAGGGTCACCCCGCTTATAGGATTTTTTTGGACCGCTGAACTGACCATGTAACCGATACTGACTGTATACGTTTAATAACTATTTAACTGTGCTGTATTTCTAAAAGCTGTTTTAATTGCGTACAATCCCTCGCCACTTGCATTCTTCTCACGACAACTCCCAAAGGGCGTTCAATGGTGCGCAGAAAGACGCGTTTTTCACCATCGCGAATAGCTTCGACAGCATTATTCGATAATCTATAAATAATCGCGCGCATTATTGTCCTTTGAAATCGTCGGGACCTTGCGAAAAAAGTTTGGGGAACTTCAAACACCTGAATGAACTGACCGCCGTCCAAAGAAAGTGCTCCGCTGTGCGTGGCCAAAAAAGACGTCCTTCAGAAAAGACCGACTCATGCAAAAAAAAAAAGCGTCTTTTTCACGATTGTTTTTGTTCGCTCTGTGCACCGCAAGTTCATCGATACGCGCGTGAATGGCTCGTTACATAGCACAACAGAAGGAGCCTGAAATAAACCTCAACTTAAAAGCGAGTATTTCATTCAAAGCACTTGTTGATTCACTGAAACTTGAGCCCAAAATAGTGCGGTACCTTAATGAGAATCGCCCTGGAACAACACAAGCAGCCAGTGGCGACGCTCCGGGATCCAACCCGATTGGAAAGATCCGATGACAACGAATTCCTTAGAACCAGGGTCAGAGGACGAGTTCACACTAGGGAAGCGACATCGATGTCGATGTTTTATAAAATTAATATCGATGTATTGGAGCCGATGCTTTTTTAACATTGATGTTTATACTTGTTGATGTTTTATTTTTAAATGAAAAAAGTACCATTGTAAAAATAACCAAGTTGCATAATTTTCATACTCAGTAAATTGAACATACTTTTAGAGCAAAGTGGCCAAGGGTGAAGGGTCTGAAAAGTAGGGATGTGACATCGATGTTTTATATAAACATTGTTATATTTACCATCGATTTATTGGAGCCGATGTTTGTTTAACATCGATGTTTTATTTTTGAATAAAAAAAGTACCATAGTAAAAATAAAGAACAATAACCGTGCAACTAAGTATTTGTCAGTAATGGCGACATCCGTCCCATCAGAAAGAGTTCTTCTCATTTTAGTTTCCCTAAATTGAGAGATAGTTAGTGAAAAAAGAAGTCGACTTAAGGGGGAGAAAGTTACAAACTTCTTTTTTACAAACTATAACACATATCGGGGCCTATAATAATTATAGGCCCCAATATTTTTTATTACAGAAAATAAAAAATAAGTTTGTTGTGTTCCACCACCCCATAAGTTGATAAATAATAAATTATAACTAACGATAATTATGGTTATGTACCTACTTAAGTATACTTGTAGATAGTAGTACCTCTGTCAAATTGTTGTAAATATTATTTTCTTTTATGCTATTCAATTTAAAATAAAAGATTTGTTATTTGTTCGTATTAATTTTTTTGACTTTGCTTTGACGCTTCAAAAAAAGTCTTAGTTACAAATTAATAAACAGGGTAATGATAACAAATTCAATCTACCCCTCGGCGAACATTAATGTTTCAAATTGCTAAACCAGTTTGAAGAAATGGGGATTTAAAAACACTGATGCTTAAAAACATCGATGGTTTTGGGGTAATTTGTAATCATTTCTCTCGGTAACGTAAACAGATATGGAATCTACAGAGAAAACTAGCAACCCTTCTGGGCATACATTCAACAAGGCTTCAATACACAGCTATGGGTATGTGTGTCCATTTCTGCTGCAAGAATGTCGCCGGCTCAGCTGTAGAATTCGGACGTTGTTCCCTAGTCCGTAAGCGTCGCTCTAACGCGTCCTACAAATGTTCTATGGGGCTTAGGTCGGGGGACATAGGTTTACATCCATATCTTGATACCACTGCTTGACAGAGGCCGGAAGTAACATTCGTCCATTCCATAAAATTGACAGAGCGTAGGAAGAACCTGATATTTCAAAATGTTCATGTAGGCATGGGCGTTCAATCGACCAGGAATAACCAAAGTTCCCAGGCCATACCACAAAAAACACCCCCCCAAATAGCTAGTTGGATTTCAGGCAATTGTAGGGTAGTGTATTTGCAGTGACCAGAATCTTGTGGCTTTTGACTTCATTTTACGTAACTATAAAAAAAAGTCTTTATTGACAACTTTTTCATAAAAAAACAACTAATTTTTAACGTTTAAACGCAATGGTGAAAAGAATGTCTCCAAAAGCCTAAGAATGAATCACAAAATTGTACAAAAAATGCCTTCTGAAGTAATATAAAAACTCATACTTTTAAATTATTGCCTTTGCAGTGCATAGGAGTAAGACACATAAGCTGGCACCAACTGAAAATAACATGAAAGTTATCTATAATTTTTTTTTAATTTATATTTATCATGAAGTGTGATAGAAAGATAGTAAAAGTAAATAAAGATTTGAATTAGACGCGTGGCATTGCATTGATTTAACTGTTGTTTTAATATTGGATTCGATTTTTGGAATAGCCAAGAGCAAAATGGATTCTAAAATTTCTTTCGTCAAACGGTTCCTATTTTTTGATTGGCTACTAGCCAAGACTAATGTAGGTAATGAAAGGCCACAGGAGTTTGTAAAATTAACTGCTGAAACCGCAACTTTCATAACATGTTCCCAAAGCCTAGTTGAATCTAAATTACTTATAGAGTGATATGTTAAAGTTAAAACACATGTCCCTGATTTACATCAACATTTATTTGTCACAACTATCCTTCCAAAATTTAAGACCCTATCTATTATTTCTATTTACAACTTTCTCCCAATGGCGCCGAGGTAGTTCGGTTGGCAGTGTAACGGATTAGCAACCCGAATTAGGCGACTCACATTGGCGTGGTGTGGAAGTTTGCAGAGTGGGTTGCCAGCTATTGTCCTCGGATCTTTCCCTTAAGGGACTGATCCCGGACTGTCGCCAATAGTGTGTCGCTCCAGTGAGACGTTAATTAACGTACCTTACGATTGGATTAAAATTACACACGCGTGCAAACATAAAATTAGATCCGTGGAATATAAACCGCAGAATTAGAACAAACCATTCCGCTTATCGTTTATTTCGAACCAAGTCTTTCGATTAGAACGAAAAACCGGAAGAGGGTCCGGTCATCATCCCCCGAAATCATTCCCCGAGCACCCCTGCCTGTTTTCGATGCAAACAGGTTGTCTCCGACAGAATTTCGCGGCGAAAATCGAAAGTTCGAACTTTCTCTCCCAAAGGAAGGTTCCGTTCCGGTCGGACGATCCCGATGACAAAGGAAGAGAACACAAAAGGGAAGGAACTTAGAGGAACACCCTCCCTCCTCCCCCGCTGCAAACGATCCATATAAGACGCCTCTACTCAAGCTTTCACACTCACCCGAAGACACTGCAAACGAACGAATCGCCAGGATGTTCGCTTACAGACACCTTTTAGTAAGTTCTCTTTCAACTTTAATTTTTCTCTATAGTGTACGGAGAGTACCGAAACAGGTGGTCGTCCCCTATTTTGAATAATTAAAATTTAGTGGCAAAAACAATATTGAAATTTGTAAAAAACGACGATTGTTTGAACGTCAATCTGAGTGCATTTTCTATTTTAACATCCTTAGTTTTCACCTCAAAAAGCAACAATTTTAAAATAGTTATATTAAACAATATCAATACAATAATATCAAGCAATCATACATCGTACCAATATTAAATAATACTAAGCAAAATAATATTAGATTCGCTTGCAAAAACAACAGTTAAAATCGTTGAAAATCGAAGCGAAAGCGACGATTTTTTGACGTTAAATCTAAGTGTCATTTCTATGTTAACGTCCTTGATTTGCATCTCAAAAAGCAACCACAGAATTTCTTCCTTCAATGGTTTCTCACCAGTGGCGTGCGCATTCGCTGTTTATTTTTTATTTTTAAAAATGGTAGTTTTAAATACAAACTTCACTTTAAACACAAATTTTATTGGACATCAGTTTCAATTTCTAATGGACATTTTCGCCGGCACTCTATCGTCGCAACTTTATAAGAGCTTCTCCTGGCGTTTGACATACCTCAGGTGTTTGTTGAACTCGTCTTCTAACTGAGGTACAAACCTATGAGTTGTCTCCGAATCTTTCCCGGACGGTCACCAATAGCCCGTTGTGTTGCTCTCCAAGTGCGACGTTAATTTACTAACTAGCAACTTGGCATTTGATAATTTCGGTATGATTGGTTGGAGGTGTTTATCGGTCTGTTCTGGAGGAATGAGCTTCCCACCTGCAATCCTGTCCCTCTTCTGAAAGACATTCGATTTTTTACAAGAGCACTTTCATCAATAACGTTACTTAGACAATTTCAGTTTCTATTAGATACTCGCTATGCATTCACTGAAGCTAAAAATAATTACATGGTCATTATTCCAGCCATGTGCGTTTTAGTGATGCGACTTCGACCGCAAAATATCGAAGTTCAAAATTAAAACATCGATGTTGATACTGCATCGCCCCCAAAACATCGATGTTTTTAAAATTCAGTGTATTTAAACTTTTTACACCCATTTTTTTAAACTGGTTTAGCAACTAGTGATGCAACATCGACACAGCAATACATGGATGTTTTTAAAATTCAGTGTATTTAAACCCCCCCCCTCATTTCTCCCATTTCTTAAAACTTGTTTAGCAACTAGTCATGCGACATCGGCTCCAATACATCGATGTTTTTTTTTATAAAACATCAATGTTTTGAAAAGATCGACATCGCTGTCGCATCCCTACTTTTCAGGCCCTTCACCCTTGACCACTTGGGTCTAAAATTATGTTTAATTTGCTGATTATGAAAATGATGCTGCTTGGTTATTTTTTAAATCGTTATAACGGTACCTTTTCTTTTAAAAATAAAACATCGACAACGTAAAATTATTGACAAGTATAAACATCGACTCCCAATACATTGATGTTAAAAAAATCAAAACATCGACGTCGCATCCCTAGTCTGTCTTCGCTTAGTATGTCTCTCTGTGCTAGCAACCTGCGAATTGTAGGAGGCACAAATTCGATTCTTTCTGTAGTGAAATTATTTTCATCTTGTGCTTAGTTTCTTGTTTTGGCATCTCATTTTGAAAGAGCCATGTTTGATCACATGACAAAGTCAAGTATAAAATGTTGTTAATGCGGTGGGTAGTTAATTAACGTCGCACGGAAGCGCGGACTATTGTCGAGTAACGGGCTATTGGCGAAGGTTTGGACCCGAAGGGGAAGACAAGTAATTTTGAACCATGATCAGATGTCGAGTGTCGTGAAAAGAAAAGACGGATAAAAGTTGGAAAGCGGTTGCCAAAGGATAAAAAAAAGAGGAAAGAACATTCGAAAAAATTATTTAAAAAAAAGAGGACGCCAAAAGCACGCATTATTAGTGTATAATTGTTAGGTATATAATAAAACGGATCATCTTTGATGAACCTTGAATACACAGTAACCACTAATTCAAACAAAATCTGCTGAACATATTACTTACGTATTTTCAAAAAAATTAAGGTAAATCTATAATAATCAGGTATATCAAAAATGTATAAAAACTCTTCAAATCTGAATGTAAATGTTTATAAAATCGAATAAAAAAAAGATATTTGCAGTCAGATCGTTTACTTTTTACGTTTTCAAATATGTGTGAACGATTGAGGTACGAAGTTAAGCCAAATTTACAATGCGAATTACGTTTCAACATGGAGTTCAATTTACACTGGAGGTTTTAACTTCCTATTATACTTTGCTAATACGTACTTTTTTAATAATACGTACTATTATCGTACAATGTACTAGATCTAGTACGTATTTGAATAGCTGTGGTTTACATATCGATAAAGTAGGTAATGTGAATATATTGGCTCGTCTAGTTTGAAATGTGAAATACATATTTTCCAATCCGAAATGATGATCAAAGAGGAATAAAAGTGTACCGAAAAAAAAAGGACAAAATAGATCTGACTTAAAAAAGAGTGAAAAAAGATCCGAGAGGAAAAAGAGGACACGTTCTCTTCAAGGCAGCAGACTTTAAAAGAGACAGTTTAAAGACAACAAAAGACAAGAGAGAAACAACAGACAGACAGCAAAAAGGTCTTACAACCTTAATTGGGAAGCAGATTACTGGAATGAAAGCAAAAAAGGATCGCCACTTTTTATTATGACAATATATCTCGTCTTTAAGACAGCACCTTTCTTCTAATGACTCGTCGTCAACTTTTTGCCAATCGGATTCAAATGGCTCTGGTGTCTAAAACGGAAAGACAATAGCAAAAATTTTTCTGAAACGTGGGGGCCTCTTATCACCTATAGTTTGTTGTAATTGAATACTTCAATTCCTTGGTTCTGAAGAAGATATTTAAAAGGAAACATTACTGAAAACAGCGATTTTCTGTATTTAGTACAGATTTAAATGAAGGAAAACATCAGAAATGTTCATCATTATGTGTCGAGAGACATGTCCTGGGATTTTCAATGTTGCCTTTTGCATATTTTCGTCCCAGAAACATATTATAGCGAGGAGAATTAAGACTCTCTTCATTTTTATCGTTTGCTAACGGTGCCATTAACGAGCGGGAAACACCCGGTAAGCAAATTCATATATGATCATAACCCCCCCCCCCATTCAAGGTCAAATAAATGAAAAAATAAACACTATTGAATTGGTTCTCGATTTGTGCACCCTTGGCTTGTCACTGCATCATCATTTTATTTTTTTGCTGAACGAAAACTTTCGAACACCTGCTGTTGTTCTTATGCAAGGAAGCATGGGGCGTCTCGCTTCAACATGCGTTATTCTAACTCTGACCACTCACACGATTTGTAATTCAGGTTAAAACTAGGGATGCAATATCGACATCAATGTATTTAAACTTTTTTTTTTTTCATTTTTTTAAACTGGTTCAGTAATCACTAACATTAATGTTAGCCCGTGTTTATTAATGTTAATCAGCTGCCGTGTTTATTAATTTATAACTAAGATTTTTTTTGAACTCTGTCAAAACAAAGTAATTAGTAAGAACTATTAACAAATCTTTTGTTTTCAAATTGAATATAACAAAAGAAAATAATATTTATAACAATTTGAAATAGGAAATATAAGGCCTTATAATTATTACATGCCCCAATATTTGTTATTTACAGTTTGTAAAAAAAAAGGTTTGTTAACTTTCTCCCCTTTAAACCGACTTTTTTTTTCACTAACTGTCCACACCAGTTGAGGAAAAAGCTCTTTCTGATGGGACGGATGTCACCATTACTGACACATACTGAGTAGCACGGTTATTTTTATAATTTTTACAACGGTACTTTTTTTCATTCAAACATAAAACATCGACAACGTAAAAATATCACTTTAAAAACATCGATGTTAAACAAACATCGGTTCCAATAAATCGATGGTATATAAATCGATGTTTTTTTTAAAATAAAACATTGATATCGCATCCCTTTGCAAAAAACATTAACCACCGTTGCAAGACAGTGCATCCAAATGGCCTATTTGGATCAATTGTGAACAAACTCTTTGAGTCGTGAGTATTAAGAAAGCGAAAAATAGAAACCCCTGGACGAATAAAAATTCAAAACCATTTGGCTTTTGCAAAAACCTCGAACCGAATATTATAACAATCGTTAAATCAAAAAGCAATGCCAAGCGTCCAATTAAATTCACCTTTATTATCTTTCTCCTTTCGTAACACTTAATATTATTATAACGACTATTCGTAACAATAATGAATTATATTAGTTTTAATTAATAATTTTTATAATGGATAAACAATAATCGATATTTATTTATATAATATATAAAAAAATATCAATTTACATAAATAATATATGATAGACAACTTTCATATTTTTGACGCCCTTCTATAAGACACGGTGAATTTATGTGACCATTTGTGTTAGCAAGTCATCCTTGTTGTAGTGAAGGGGCCTGGTTCACGGTCAATCTGTCGTGGCCTCACGTTGGCGTGGAAGTTCGGAGAGTGGGGTGCCAGCTCAGGTGTGACCTCTTCATCTGACAAAATGACGAGGCGTTATACTCGGTTCTCTTCTGTAGTTGATCCCGGACCGTCGTTTACAGCCCGTTGTTTTGCTCCAGTGCGACGCAAATTGAAATACCTAGCCTGTCCGAGTCACTCGATTTGCTGGCGGCTCCCCTCACCACGAGCTATTTTACTTCTAACAAGCCACGCGATAGCTAATTTTCCAACTATTAATTTTATAACATCCCGGCGCCTTAATCGCCGTTAATTGACGAAATTTTAAGGATTGAAAAGAAAAAAGTCTCCGATATAAAATATCCAGATCTCTACTATTATAAAAGGAAGTGTTTGTTTGTCTGTTTCGCGGCCGCAAAATCCTGACGATTCTATGGCACTGACAGCAATGAGATTTCACACACAGGTAGTTCACATTTTTTGCAATTTTTGGGTTGCAGCGAATTTTAAAATTCTATCGATAAGATTTTTAAGTGAATGTAATAGTTTTATTCTCCATCGGTTTTTCAACGCCTTTCTTCCGTGAATGAAGAAACACCTTAATCTGGACTTTTTCTACCCACATGACCTTCCAATCAGCCTTTGGAACCATGTCAAAATTTTTTCCATTGCGGGGAACTCTGAGAAAATTATTTTTTTTCGTTTCCGCTTTCATTTTGAGCAGAGGAATAATTTTCCAGCCAGACGATAAATCTTTTAACTGGACTCACTTAATTCTTTTTTGTATCTCCTAGACTGTTAAAGATGGAGTAAAAATTTGAACGGATTTGAAATCTGCAGAAAATTTCACTTTAGATCGATACCTAAATATATGATTTTCTTTAAATAAATAATTTTTAAATTGAATATATCTTTTATATTTTCGCAAGAGATTGTGACGTCACGTGAAACAGATTTGTATCTTCTGCCCTTCGCGTTAAAAAGAAGAAACAGATTCTATTTCCTGTCCTATTCCATTTCAGGAAATGAGAGCAAAAATTAAAAAATATTTCGACTGGGATTGTTAGTTCTTTTACATAAAATCGGAATCGCTAAAGATAGACATTACTGATGATTTAAAAACGTTAAAAAAGCGACTTCAGGGCAAAGATCAATTGGATGACTCTATTTTAATGACCGTATATATATTTTTGTCTTTTCAATGCAAGTTAAATCTGTTCCAAACCCATTTAAAATCAGGAGATCACTTCCAGTTTCCTAATTGCTAGAGAGGCCGCCGTGACTCTGTGGGTATGTCCACTGGGCTAGCAGCCATCGAGTTGTAGGCGGCGCAGGTTCGATTCCTGCTATCAGGTGCATTCCTCCTTGGGTGTATTTCTCTCTTCTGTGTCACTCAAATCAATAACCTTCATTGTGGGATGTATGTCTGTTATGTGATATCGTGTCTGGCTTAGCATGGTCAAATATGGCTCTTGTGCCATAAAACTTTACAACCAACCTCATTTCAAAAGTTTCTGAAAAGTCCAACGCCAACTTCAAGACAGTATAGGATGAATAGACTGATCCTTTCATATCAGCCTTCAAGGACCGTTTTTCTGATTTTCAGAAAGTAAAACCGGTACTAGGATTTATTTAGCAATTCTCTTGCATGAAAATGCAGCGGAGTCAGAACACATCGCTGTGCAAAACGATGAAACAATTGATTCAACTTGTATCGTTGTGTGGGGATAGAAACTAGAAGTTGCTAAAACAAATGCATCAAAATGTCTCTTGGAGTCAACATAGAGCTGTGAACAAAAGTTTTCAGCCATGAATATTAAGAAATTTAAAAGTAGGTACCGCTTGGCTACTACAGAAGTCGAACCCAATATTAAAACAATTGTGAAATCAATGCAATTCATCTAATTAAAGTCTTTATTCACTATTTATTATCTTTAATAGGTTAATATATGTGTGTGTGAGTAATGTGTGATAGATAACTTTAATGTTTTTGACGGCCATAAGTCAACAAATCTGTGTAGCCTTACCCTGTTCTAAAAGTTTCAAAAAACAGTTTATTCAATACTCAATGGTGCAGCGAAAAAGTCCGCCAAACCATGCACAGATGCTGCCAAACTTGCATTCATGTTGGTCACACCTGAAGCAGCTATTGTAAAAAACCTATTATATAAATAAGTAGTGTCAGGCGGGGTAATTGTAAACTAGCTATACAAGCGTCCACATGGGATTCCGAAAAACTAAAAAGTTGTGAAATATGAAAGCTGGCAACCCTGATCCCGTATTTCTTTGAACCACAGCTGATAGCAATATGTTTAGTTGAAAAATTTAGGGTTGAAAAGCTTGGAGTTTCAAGTTTTTGTGTGCTACATTTTCTGCTGCCTTCCATAATATATTGAAAGGTATGTTGTTCCAATTCCTTACTACGGTCAGTTATGTTTCTTTCGAACAGAAAATTATTGATTTTGCTTCTGGGAACTTTAATGCATGTTGAAGACATGCCGGAAGAAGACCGGAAGACATGGAACATGAATGTTTACAATTACCCCATATTTTTCAAGGGACGGGGTAATTGTAAACATAACTTTGCCAATAGTTTCGTACAATTTGGATGGTAAACCAATATGTTTTCTCGTGTAATTTTGTATTTAATCGTATTTAGTACGTTTGAATTGCGTTTTATTGCGTTTTTCGTGTTCTTCGGGAGCAGGAAGACTGATTTACTAAAACTTCACACATATTGTTAAGTTCTTACAGCTGACCAAGTACTGTCACGCTTGAAGGAGGCAGAAGAGAAAAAGAACAAAAGGAAGCCTGGTGAGAAGATAGTGAAAGAGCTAGAAGGGTAAGCAAGAAAACAAGAAAGAAGCAAATGGAAATGACAACAGAACTCGAGGACAGCGTGGATGAGGAACTATTGAAAGAATTGACTAACATTGACGATGAAGAGTTTGAAGTTCTCCAAACAATCAAGAAAAATATAGAAGACTAGCTTGTAGTGGAAGTTAAATATTTTGGAGTCATTCATGGAAGACATTGAAACGACTACATTTGTAGTTGTTGAGGGGGGGGGGAGATAGAAAACCCATTTTTCGTATGTATGAAGGGTGGATATAGTTTAAGAAGAGGAGTTTGAGATCACCGGACTCAAATGTATCGACTATGCATATACTATATTCGCTGTAGTTCAAAAAGCCTAATTCTAACCAAAGCCCATTTCAAAGCAATTTTACCTACTCCAACGCAAAGAAGACCGTAAAGAAATTTTCTAATTTGAGGGCACTGTTCATGTGTAAGAAATGTAATGTGTGTTTGTTTTTTGTACCTAAGATTGTATTTTTCAATTTTTAGTTTTTTTTTTTTTCTTTTAATTTTTAAATTTGCAATTTTCTGTTTTTTACACTAAATACATTATTTGTTCAGTAAATGTTTGAATCATTTATTCTTATGTATTCCTGGAAGTTCACCCCATGATCAATGCAATTTTCAAGTGTCACTTTATTTTAGGGGAGGAAGAAGTGGGAGTATTTGGTAATGGTAAAGATCAAAACGGGGTTGTTGTAAGCATGGTATTAGAAGGGTAAAAATACCATTGGAGTTCCTTCTACTGCCATGACTACTGCTCATGCTGTCACTTGTTCAATATTCAATACCACGAGAAAAATCATTGTTTACCCTTTCAGGTTGTTACCCCTGAAAGTAGAGGTAATTGTAAACAGCCGAGTTCAGTATTAAATTTCTTATCTGGAATCTTCGTGCTAATTAAATATCAAAGTAGAATAGTGACAAGTTAGTTTAGTAGGGTTAGTATCAAGAGTTTGAAAATAGGGATTGAAAGTGAACTTACAAATTTTGTTTACACTTACCCTAGTTGTAAAATAATGATGTAAACAAACATTGTTTCATTTCCTACGTGATTCTTGTGTTGACGCATCACTGGCACCCATAGATTGCTGTATAAAAATGATTCTTTTAGTGTATTTCTCTCTAACAGCCCCTTAAGTTTGTCCCATGAAACCTTGATTTGTCACAAGACAGCCGTCAATTTGCCGTTCTTGAGTCAAAGATAGCACAAAACTGCCCAAATCGAAGCGGTGTAATCACAAAGTAATCTACAACAAAATTATCGCAAATTGCTTGTATATTCGGGTTTAGAGGAAAAAGGTTCTCACACAACAATGCGACCAAAGATCTCATTCAAATGGAGGAGGGAAATGAATTCAAATCACTCATTACACTCGCTTTTTGAAAATGGCGAAATTCAGCCCATTCATGAGTTGATTCGCAACAGGAGAAAAAGGGCGCGTTTAAATTACACACCCCGGGCACGAACAAATACGTTTGGAATGATACCGAGAATGCTTCCTGTAGGAAACGCGCTACCGACTTCGAAAGTGGTTCGAAGGCGGAAAGAACAAAATTGGTAACATTCGTAGCTGCCATTTTCGAATAGAGTTGTATGGGGAACGATGTTTTCCATATTAACCTCGATTCCCAAATCGCATTTGTATTCGATGGGTTAATGTATTGCATAAAGTGAAACTTCGCTCCTGAGGAAAAAGCTCCCATTTCCTCGGAAGGAATTTTAAAAGGAAATTCTGAATTTTTCGATCATTCGAAATAGAAGGCTGGAGAAGACAAGTAGGCCCATTTCAAAGTAAAGATACTGTTCTCGACTCAACAGACTATTAGAAATCGAAGATAATGTTCTCGACGACTTAATAAATTCGTTCACCAGTTCCTTGCGAAAATATTTCAGAGTTCCATAGAACTTTAAAAGAAAAAACGAAATTAATTTCTATGAAAAAATTATAAGGATTTCTATAGGGAAAACCCAAGCTGATTCTATAGAAATATATAGTAATGGAATTCAATAGAGAAATTCTATAGAAAACCGAAATCGTGAAACAAAAGTACCAACCGTAGTCTAAATTCTTTCTTGCTGCGATCAGGGTACAACTGCTCGACGGTCGGAGTCCTAATTTTTTTTTTTTTTTTACTGCGTTCAAGGTACAACTGCTCGACCGGTCGGAGTCTAAATTCTTTCTTGCTGCGATCAGGGTACAACTGCTCGACGGTCGGAGTCCTAATTTTTTTTTTTTTTTTACTGCGTTCAAGGTACAACTGCTCGACCGGTCGGAGTCTAAATTCTTTCTTGCTGCGATCAGGGTACAACTGCTCGACGGTCGGAGTCCTAATTTTTTTTTTTTTTTTACTGCGTTCAAGGTACAACTGCTCGACCGGTCGGAGTCTAAATTCTTTCTTGCTGCGATCAGGGTACAACTGCTCGACGGTCGGAGTCCTAATTTTTTTTTTTTTTACTGCGTTCAAGGTACAACTGCTCGATCGGTCGGTGTGTAAAAGCGAAACCATTTTACAGTTTCTTCACTCAAATGCCTTTGGAACGTGTTCTACGGAATCCTATAGAATTGCGGCACTTTTATCTATGAGCTCTATAACGTAACCTCAATAGAGAAAGCCATAGCAATCTCTATAGCTCATTTCTTACGTTTCGCGACTTGAATTTCCTATAAAACTTCTCTATAGAATTCTATAGATTTTTACGCGCGCGATCGAAACAAAATTTAGTTTTTCTATAGAATTCTCAAACGTTTTTGTAAGGCATGATGTGTCGATGTTCCTGTTTTTTACGTTGTTCAAATATTACGTTGAATCTAAACACACGGATGGAGACATGTCAGGACTGCATGGATTCACTGTGACTGAGGGAGGGACGCCAATGTAACCAATGTCTGCTATACATATACTGACATTAGGGATGCGACATCGATGTCGATGTTTTCAAAACATCAATGTTTTTTGAAAAACATCGATGTTTTTAACATCGATGTATTGGAGTTGATGTTTCTGTAACATACTTGTCAATGTTTTTACGTTGTCGATGTTTTGTTTTTAAATAAAAGAAATACCGTTATAAAAATTTAAAAAGTAACCAAGAACCATAATTTTCAAATAAGCAAATTGAACATACTTTTAGACCCAAGTGGCCAAGGATGAAGGGTCTGAAAAGTAGGGATGCGACAGCGATGTCAATGTTTTCAAAACATCGATGTATTGGAGCCGATGTCGCATCACTATTTGCTAAACCAGTTATAAGAAATGGGGGGGGGGGAGGTTAAATACACTGAATTTTAAAAACATCGATGGTTTGGGGGCGATGTATTATCAATATCGATGTTTTAATTTTAAACATCAATGTTTCAAAACATCGATGTTTTGCTGTCGATGTCGTATCACTAATTGACATTTATATACTCACGACATTTATAAACGGACGAAATACACTCCCCTACAATAATAGACCGGACAGGAAGATGTGATGGTATGAAGGAAAGAATACATGATTTAATTGGAGGATGGTCCCCCACGCTGCAATGACACCAGCAACCCTTCTGGGCACACTTTCAACAAGGTTTTGTTGCAGAGCTATGGGTATTGGTGTCCATTCCTGCTAAAAGAATGTCGCTAGCTCGGCTGTCGATTTCGGACGGGATTCCTCGGTCCGTAAGCGTCGCTCTAACGTGTCCTACACATGTTCTATGGGGTTTAGGTGGGGACTCTGAGCAGGCCAAGGACATCCATATCTCGATACCACTGCTTGACAGAGGCTGTAAAAGGACATGGAGCGTTTTCGTTCTGGAAGTAACATTCGTCCATTCCGTAAAATGGCCAAAGCGTAGGAAGAACTTGATGGACCAAAATGTTCATGTAGGCGTCGGTGTTCGATTGACCAGGAACGCCATGCAAAGGTCCTAGGCCATGCCACGAAAAACACCCCTAAAGAAGTAGTCGTATTTTATGCATATCCGTTGGCGTACGGTCCATTATTGTAGGGTAGTGTATATTTCTCATTTTAAACATATATTTTACATAACGTATACTATTATGACTCACCGTTAAGTTGGGTCTTCGGATGGAATCGGATCTTTTTCATACAACTATCTGATCTTTCTACCGATGTTTTTGTGACAGCATCCAACAGAAGATATCATTTTCTACTCTGATTTCCGTGTTCGATTATTGGGCGCAACGTAAACACCAACCACACATCAGCTCTTACATTGCTGCCACTACTAAAACACAAGTTTTTTCTAAGATAGGTCAGAGGGATGCGAGTTCGATTGCAACCCAAGACGGTTGTGAACAAAGAGAGCTGCTGCATGTCCTCACGGTGGCGTGCTTTCCATTCGGGTTTGATACCGAACCGTCACCAATAGCCCGTTGTGTTGCTCCTGTTGCTCCAGTGCGTCGAATTAACATTGCACATGTGTATTCAACTATTTACCTCACCCTGATCCGATCGTCCTCTGACCGTGGTTCAAAATTACGAGGTGTTGTCCTCGGATCTTTCCCTTAAGGGATTGATCACGGACCGTCGTCAGTATCCCGTTGTGTTGCTCTTGTACGACATTAACTTAAAATGACCATTACCATTACCACCCTGATATGATTTTCAAAATTACGTGGTGTTGTTCTCGGTTCTTCTCCTTGGGGATTGATCCCGGACATTGGTCAATAGCCCGTTGCGTTGCTCCAATACGACAGTATTTAAAAATACCTAATACCTTGATCCGTGTAGGAAAGTATTTTAATTAACGTCTTACTGGAATTGTAATTTTAATTAACGTCTTACTTGTAATTGTAATTTTAATTAACGTCGTACTAGAGCAACACAACGGATTATTGGCGATGGTCCGGGATCAATCCCCGAAGGAAAAGACCCGAAGACAACATCACGTAATTTTGAACCACAGTCAGATGACGAGGTAACAGCTGAACTTAAATTGGGAAGTGAGCATTATGCAATTTAATAAAAGCGTTTCGACAGAGCGGAAAAGTTTCTAAACAACCTTTCATAGGAAGAAGATTAAGGAGGAAACAGAAGTGGAAATAAGGAAATCGCACCAAGGGAAAGAAGAAGGGAATAATAAAACCAACAAGACGCTTACTCTTCAACGAAAGCATTTAGGATTAAAAATCTAAATGTGAAAGGGAAGCGTCTCAACAAATGATGCATGAATGCGATAATCCGATTCAATGTGATTTCCCAGTGGAAGTGTTTCGAGAAACACAGTGAGAAACAAAACAAGTGATTCAGTTGTGGGGGAAATCTGCGGGATTCCCTCCATCTCTACTTTTATAAAAGGAAGTGTTTGTCTGTCTGTTTGTTTGTCTGTTTGACGCAAAATCCTGACGACTCTATCGCACTTACAGCAATGAGATTTAGCACACAAGTAGTCAGAATTTTTTGCAAATTTTGATTAGCGGCGAATTTTAAAATTGAATCTAGAACATTTTTAAATGAATTAAATCATTATTGAATGCTATAGCATAGAAGATTCTAAATTTATTGTTTTCGTTTTCGGCGCGCGGATGAATAATTTTTCTGTCAGACGATGAAAAATAACCTTTTTATTGGAGTCAATTAGTTCTTTTTCTATCTCCTAGACCGTTAAAGATAGAGTAAAAATTTCAGCGGATTTGAAATCTGCGGAAAATTTCACTTTCGATCCATTCCTAAAAATA
Organism: Metellina segmentata; assembly: GCA_947359465.1. Classification (NCBI taxonomy): domain Eukaryota; kingdom Metazoa; phylum Arthropoda; class Arachnida; order Araneae; family Tetragnathidae; genus Metellina; species Metellina segmentata. Next base: position 3,651,660 of record OX375879.1, read on the forward strand.
TGATTTTCTTTATATAAATACCTTTTAAATTGAATATATCTTTTATATTTTCGCACGAGATTGTGACGTCACGGTCACTTTCCCTTTCCAAAAATAAACAGATTGCATTTCGCCCCCCCCCCTCCCCCTGGAGTTTAAAAAAAAAAACAGATTACATTTCTTGCCTCTTTCAGCGGAGAGCAAAAAATAAAAAACATTTTGAGAGGCATTCTTTAGTTCTTTTTCGTAAAAGATGGATTAAAAATTTCAACGGATTTGAAATCTGCGGAAAATTTTACACCAGAATAATAACTTATATCACGGTGTTGCCCCCCGTGGTGTTGACCAACATCACGGGCAACGCCGGGCTAGCCAAAGCTGTGGCTAGTCTTTGATATTAGGGTCGCTTGTGTTTCACCCCACCTCGTTTCCGGTCTCAAAACATTTCAAAGCACGGTATGTTTTGACGAAGAAAAGCTTTGTTCTGTGGTAAACTACTATGAATCGAGAAACGTCACAAATGATTGATCAGTTCGTTACAATTCAGGAAGGCCTTGGTAGCCTAGTTGGAAGTGTAATGGTAATTTGGTAATTTTTTGATTAACGTACTAGAGCAACACAAAAGCTATTGACGACGGTCCGGGATCAATCCCCTAAGGGAAAGATCCAAGGACAACACCACGTCATCTTGAACCACTGTCAGATGACGAGGGAACACCTGAGCTAGCACCCCACTCTCCAAACTTCCACGCCAACCCAACGTGGCTACGATAGATTTAAGGTGCACCAGCCGCCTCTACACCAAACGCTTACAAGCATCCATGCACTGACCTGGATTCGAATCAGGAACCTTGCGATCTATAAGCTAACACCTAACCGGTGGGTCGGCCCAGATGTGTACATCAAATTAAATACCATCCAAAAGCACCAAGCTGAAAAATTCTAAACAGACCCCCATTCATGACATTACTTATCTCGAAATGCTCAAATAAGGCCCCGTTCACATGAGGCGCGTAAAACGCGCGTTTGGCGAGGCTATCAGGGTCCCGCTCTTCAAGATCGCAAAGATAGAAACTTGAAATAGAGAAATAAAAAAAAAACATAATTTAATGGCGGAACCTGGCTAGCCTCGCCAAACGCGCGTTGAAACGCCTCATATGAACGAGGCCTAAGAACAAGACCGACAAGCGTTATTTAAGCTACCTGCATACGAATCGTTGCTTTTTTCACCGGTGAAAGCAACATCGCGTTCGAAGGAGAAAACAAGCGAAATATCCTATGGAAAACAATTGTTCACTTTGAACCCTTCGTCTTATCCATCGGGAGAGATGAAGTGTGTGTCTGGAGGTATCTTTTCCGCGGTTGCTCCGGCATCGATCCGTATTAGAAATAAATGCACCTTTGATATAGTAATTGTCTGTAAATTTCTGTCTTGTTTAATTCTTACCATAGCGTTTTCCAATTAAGATCGATTTATATTTAGTTTCCAGTGATGCAGATAATTATTTAAAACTCTTCTGGAACTTTAATTATTTAACTGATTGTTTATTCAGGAAACCTCTTGAATAAACAATCAGGACCGAACCGAAATCAAAATTGAGAACTATAAATTGGTTGACAAATGTATTTTCCTCATAGTTCTTTGCTTTCATTCCTTATTTTATAGAGGGCGCTAAAAACCTTATTTTTGCCCCGTCCTAAAATTTTTCTTTAAAGTTGCTAAACACATTTAAACTAATATACAAGATGAAAGCACTCCAGAAAGTTTAGTGCTGCCATCTATTGCTATTATTTGATAATAAAAGCTTCATGGCGTTTACTATCGAAAACAAAAACTCCTCAGCACTGGGTAGTTAACGTAACACGGATTGTTGGCAACGGTCCCGAATCCATCTCAAAGGGAAGGATTCGAGGACAAATTTTAATTTTTATCCAGGGTCAACACGGTAGATTTAACGTGGGCTACTGTTTCGACAAGGCCCACACGGTAGATTAACGTGGGCTACTGTTTTGATATGGTCCACTCGGTTCATTTAACGTGGGCTACTGTTTTGATAAGGTCCACACGATAGATTCAACGTGGGCTATTGTTTTGATAAGGTCCAAAAGGCAGATTTAACGCTTACCAATTTGCTAATCCATCACTCAAGTATGCTACTTTGGCCACTTTGAAATCCACGTTTTATGAAAAGAAGCTTTTATTTAACCGCGGAATCCTAACCCGATGTACTGCACCAGTGCGTCGTTAATTGACCTACCTACCAACAGTTGTATAAAATATATCTTTTAAAGTGTTCACAAAATTTCCTCCCAGGCGGCGTTACTTGCAGTGTGCCTGATGTGCAGGTCGACTTCCTCCGCCATAATGGGCCACAGCGGAATCGTTCTCCACGTGAACAAATATGGCGACTTCGGAGGACACAGCTCCCACTACGACTACCGCTTCTACCCGGAGAAGAGCCTGTTGGGGCACCTCATGGACCACCACCACCAGGACTCCTACTACCATCTACTACAGGACGAACAGCCCTACTACTACTTCTTCAGCGACGACGAGCACTCCTACCACTAGCAGGTAATTGAATCGATCTTTTTGTATTCGATTCGGAAATCGAGGTGTATAGCACCATAGGTATTTCTAGTAGGGATGCGATATCGATGTCGCAAGTAAATGGATTATACTTGTCGATGTTTTATTTTTAAATTTAAAAAATAACGTAATAAAAAAATACAAAGTAGTATAATATTTTCATAATCAGTAAATTGAACATACTTTTAGACCCAAGTGGTCAAGGGTGAAGGGTCTGAAAAGTAGGGATGCGACATCGATGTTTTATAAAAACATTGATGTTTTAACGTTGTTGATGTTTTATTTTTGAATGAAAAAAGCACGTAGTAATAAAAGTTAAGAAAAATAACCATGCAACTAAATATTTGTCAGTCCCAGAGTTTCTTCCCTAAAAGAAGTTGGCTTAGGTTGGAGAAAATTAACTTCTTTTTTACAAACTGTAAATAACAAATATTGGGGCATATAACAATTAGAGGCCCCACTATTTTTTATTTACAGTAAATAAAAAATAAGTTTGCTGTTTCTCCCCCCATAAGTTGATAAATAATTAACAAATACCAATAATTATTGATATATACCTACCTATTTATACTTATAGTTAGTAGTACCTATGTCCAATTGTTGTAAATGTTATTTTCTTTTATAGTATTCAATTTGAAAATAAAATATTTGTTAATTGTACTTATTATAAGGCATCACAATACACTAAAAATGACCAAGAAATCGAAAAAAAAAATTCTTACATATTTCTATGGCCTATAGAGTTAGAAAGCTATGCTCAAAATTTTAGACCTGAACTCAATTTATTTTTTCTGATATTTGAAGTTTTCTGAGCTATGTCAGGCTCAAATTTGATAGTGAATAGAATTTCAAGGTTTTTTCAATGTTCTGGTACAAAAATCCTTATTGTGAACAAAGAAAAATATTTTATAAATACTAGCTAGCATTTAATTCTAACTATCCAACAATTATAAAAAAAACCCACAAAAAGCAAAAAATTTTAAAACTTGACTATTTTATAAAAGTTTAAAAATTTGAAGTTTTTTTTAATTTTAAAAGTACGGTTCAACTAACTGACTTAATTTTTTGAAATACGTTTATAAACATACTTCAGAACAAAAATAGCTATTTAGCTCTAAAAAGTTTTTTTTAAAAAGGGTACTGTGACGCCTCAATTGTTTTTACAGTCAAACAAAAGTCTTAGTTACAAATTAATAAACACGGCAAATGACAAATAAAATGTCTCCCCCTCCCCGCGAATATTATCGTTTGACGTTGCTAAACCAGTTTTAAGATATGGAGGCAAAGGTTAAAAACATCGATGTTTTAATTTTGAACATCGATGTTTTGCTGTCGCATCACTAATTCCTAGTGTAAATCCCAAATGTTGTAATGTGCAAGAGAAAGGTTCCTCCACACAACACAGACGGAAGAAAAAGGTAAGAGGGTAAAAATGAATTATCACTCGGAGTACATCCGGGTTGTGATGCCTGTGCACACCTAATGATGTCCTTTTTAAACCATTGAGAATATATAAAAAGGAAAGCAATAGCAAGCTTTTTGTGCCCAAGATCATGTGACCCAAATTAGTGGTATTACTACTTTCGTCTGCAGGGCGGAATCTAACATTCACCACCTGATTGGTCCACAAGACGATCATTCATTGATTCCTCATCCAATAGCACTAGACATTGGCAATTTCACCATTTTTGTCGACTCTCAAAGTGCGCATTCATACACCTAACCCTGTCATGAGGCGTTACATTGCCAAACGAGGCGCGATAACATGCCGAATCGACCCATAAAGACTCAATACCATTGGCGCGTATGCCTACAGCGCAAGCCACCTGCGAGTTGTAGGATAATTTCTCTCTTCTGTGTCAGTAAGACTCGTGTGTTTGTCTGTCTCAGCATGGATTACCCCATATCCAACTAACCACCAGACGGTTAAGTGTACGCAAATGTCAAATAACTGAACGGTGTTAATAAAAGAAATCTTTTATTTACAGGACTTGGCTCCAAGGAACAGAGTGCCATCGGAAACTGTTTTCCATCCCTTGAATGAAAATGTTATGTACATAGATCATCTCTTATCACAAATAAAATCATCACAAAATCAGAATGTCTTCTTATTTCAGTCATCCACACAGAGAATAGGACGGGAGGTTCTAGATCCTTAGCCCTCCAAATGATTTCGACGAGATATCTCGTCCATAAGGTCTGCTAATGGCGAGAAATCTCTTCAAGATAACCATCAATTGGGGTATTTAACGAAATAAGTTTGCTTCCACATTACTGAACTACGCAGGAAGGTCCACAGGCAAGAACATTTTAAAACGTCCCCTTCCGAAACATTTCCTTCTATAGACTGTGGTCTATTGAACGATAGGGTCAATTTTTCTTTAAGATCTATAAAGTAACCCTATAGAGAGAATGTCTGTACAAACTTCTATTGAATTTTATATGTCATTTCTTGTTTCACGACTTACTCTTCTATAGAATGCTTTAAAAATATATATCTAAAAAGGTTACTATTTAGAACTTACGAAAAAAACCGGACCATAATTCCAAAGAAATTTTTATAGAATTCTATAAAGTTTTCGCAGAGGAAGCACTAAAATATTTTTAAAATTTATCTTTAAAAATCCAGTTTTTTAACAATTGGTCATTAGTTTCTGTTAAAAATCATTTCAGTGTAAAAAAAAATAACAATCATTAATAATCTCTAATTTAAGATATAATTAGAATGCTAGATGTAATTGTAATTTAATTTGCTTCCTTTTAGAAATTATTAAAATGGTATCTATTATTCTTCATGTTTTGACCCTCAATCAAATTGCTAGATTTTTCTTAAGAAAGCATAAGAAAAATCGAGACTTTATCATGTATTTTAACATTTAGGAATCAACTCGTCATTCCTTAACATATAATTGAGTGTCAAGGCATCCACTGTATTATTAGATACTAATGACACAAAAGTAATTGTAATAGATCAGTTCTCATTGTTCAGTTATCATCGTGTAAACATCCTATTGCAGAATCACAGTTCAACATAAATTGAATTTAAGGTTTTGGAAAAATGCTTGTACTCGGTGCCAGTTAATTCATTTTAACCAGAATAATAGTTCGAATATTTGCAAGATTGTGGTATTGTTCGAAAACATTTTGAAGCAATACAATCTGTTGGATTTTTGTGATTTGTAGTGTATATACACACCTTAATTACCCTTGGACCTTACAGCGTAGAAACAGTGGGACACAGAAAAGTGTTAGGTTCTGAAATAAAACAATAGAAGGCAATGAAATGCTTCTTCAGATAATATCGAAAAATTACAATTGTTATGAATCAATCGATTACTACATGACTACGAAGCTGTGGTGCAGAGACTATTTTTTCTACTTCAACAGCCTTCTCACTTATTCAAATACAGGGTGATTTGGAACTCATAGGACAAAATTCAAGGTGTTGGAGCACACTCAAAGCAATGTAAGGCTTAGTATAGCAATGTCAGAGCGCAAATGACACGTTGAGGCGCAAACACAAGGAATCGAAAAATGTTTATTTACATCATTATATTACAAGTACTTATTTACGACGATTCTTTTACAACTTCTGAAAGGTACAACATGATTGCACGTTAGGCAGCGTCGGTGCACGAATTGGCGGACGTTTTCGCCGCTGGAAACCACTATTACGTTCCTTTGATAGAACCCGGTAGTTGAAACGCGGGTTTCTCGCGAGTTTACTAAGCTCATATTCACGTTGGTGGTGGCACTTTCCAGGACCTAGGCCATTCCGGATTTTGGATAAATTGCAGGTTTTTTTGTTAAAATAATTCTAATCTAACCCCTTCCTCCCCGTTGCCGAATTTATCCGCTCGTTAATTACGTCCCGGACACGTTTGCAATACTAAAATAGCAGATACATAAAAAAGAATAAATTTTAATAAAAAAATGCAACAAATTTTCTAATTTATTTGTGTGTGGTTTTACTCTGAACATGTCCGTTACTTTGAGTTATTTCATCAATTTGGACCAGGTTGAACGCTTTGTTCTTTATATATTGTTCTTAAAAGAGGATGATAGAAAAAAGTAAGAGAAAAAAAACCCGCTGGTTTGCAAAACGTCGGAATTTGGAACTTAGTACTGTAATTGCAATATAATGGTGTACGTAAACATTTTTTCATTTCTTGTGTTTACGCTTAAACACCTCACTTGCGCATATACATTGCAATATAAAAAAATAATTATTTTTATCAGCTCTAACACCCGCTGACGTTTATGTCCGAATCACACTATACAGAAGTCGTTTATGCTATTCGGATAGGTTTAGACAATTTCCTGTCTAGGTATTGTGGTGTTCTGTATTTCGAGTCATACATAAATAGCTTCGATCTTTTTCGGAAAATTGGTGCTAAAGAGTTTTTGAATTCTTTACTCAATCCTTTGTAACTCTTGGGGGAACCGTTCATGAAATGTTATCTGCGGAAAACGAAGCACTCAATATACAGAAAGGAGAGCTTTAAAATATATATATATATTTTTAACAGGAACATTGTTTGGTAGACGCGAACTACATTTCCTTCCTCAGTAAGAATTGGAAGCCGAATGCATACAAATAGTATTACATCTATAGGTTTTGGCCTATCTCAAATCCGACTCTTGAAGATGCAAAGAATTAAAATGCCGAATGCATAGATACCCAGCTATTAAATTCCACTTTAGGGGGAGGTAGAGTGCAGAACAAATTTCCGTCTGCTTTCCTTTACAAAAACTTTTTTCGTGTTTCACAAAACTCTAAACAAAATTTCATTTCTTAAAAAAAATTTCGAGATTTCTAAAGCGAAAACGAGTTCTGATTCTACATAATTTCTTAGTTCTATGATCATGAAACAAAAGAAATGAGCTCCTATAGAGGTTTTTATACATTCTATACTCTATATAGAGGTTACTTTATAATAATTCACATAGATCACATTTTATACAACTTTTTATAGAATTCTCTAAAAAAAACCCACGTAAGACATCCTTTGTAAAAAGAATGCTCCCTTTAAAGTTTGGCCAGGGAATTTCGAATCACTTTATCGTCTTACCTTCGTGTAACCTATCAAATCATTTTCTTCACTTCGAAAGGAAAAAACCTCAATCGATACTTGGATTCCAGTTCATTTACTAAGATAAAAAAATTCCACGCTATCCACAGGGCCTGGATATTGTTGACGTGAAAGCACTTTGTACTAGGATAGAAATTCTATTTGTCAATCTAGATGTGTTCACGCACACTTTCAATTTCAGCTGGGCTTAATTTTATTTTTGCTGTCATGAAATCACCTCGAGAAGAGACGACCTTTACGAAACATATCTATGCACAGTTACAGAAAATTACTTTAGAATGTGGTTCATCGAATTCTGTAATATTTTATTTAAAAATGGATGTATGGAACTTCCATATAGAATTATAACCCTTTTGATAAGATGTTTAAAATACCATCAATGGAAGCTCCTTTCTTGTTACACGACTGTTGAATTTCTCAGTAGAATTCTATAGAAATACATTTCTAAAGAATCAAAGCTTGTTTTCTCTGTAGGAATCGCCCACAATATTTTTCTATGTAGAAACATAATTTAGTTTCTATATAGTTGTATGGAGCTCAAATATTTTCGTAAGAAAAATCCTCATCTGACAAACAAATGGCAGATTTTTGTGTGTTCCCTTAGGAAAATTGTTTCGTGAGTTCCATAGAGAAACACAATTTCGTTTCTATGTAAAAAAATTATACAGAATTCTATGGAGATTTCTATAGAGAAAAAGATATCTTATTATTGTTATACAAAGGGATTTTTATAGAATTCCAGAGAAGTTCAAGACTCAAGAAACAACAGAAATTATCTTCTAGGGTTACTTTATAGAGCTTTTACAAAACTGTTTCTTTTCTATAGAAAATCGTTCTGCTATTTTCTATTGGCGAGTGAATCCTCTGCACCAGTCAGAAACAGGGCTGGAAGTTGTTTTCTTTTGTTTCGACAGAAGAAAAGGGAAAATTACCTTCTACCTTAACACTTTTGTGAAACCAATTTCATTAGATACGATCAAAAGGTTTCTGACCATTAAAACATTGAGATAATCAGAAAAGAAGACACTCAAAAATCAGCGTATGAACAATAACCAAAAATAAATGACAGAACAAAAACAAATAAAAGAAGTCTTTAGAAAAATATTTTAGAATTCCATGGAGCTCGACAGCGAATAAAATTTCTTTTCCATAGAATTCTGTGGATAAAACGAGCTGATTCGATAAAAATCATTTCAAAAGAATTTTATAGAGAAGTTCTATAAAAAGTAAAATTGCGAAACAAAAGAAATGACATTTTATAGAATTCCACAGAGGTTTGTTTCTACAGACATTCTGTAGACTTCTAGAGGTTACTTTGTAGAATTTATAGAAAAATGGGACTTAATTCTATGTAGGATTCTATAGAATTTTTTATACAATGGTTTATAATTTTTTTGTAAGGAGCACTGTTCCTCTACACTATCCGTGCAGAGGAAGAGGAAGTCATCGAATGATCCCAATTTAGCGAACCAATGACCCTATTTCTATGAAAGTACACTGTCTTCAGAGGATGACGTAGAGGAGTTGGAATCTTGGGGATGTCCAATGTCACCACATGTCTTTGTAATCTGTCCGAACGTCCCTTGTGCTGAGAAGTCCATTTCTCAGAGTCGACTTCGTGCAGCGGTCTACGACTTCCGAGGCCGTTCATTGCAGAGAAGTGGGAGTGCTTCCGAAAGACCTGTCATTATCTGGCCGGTGATTTAGCAGCCCTCTAGGGCGGATTTCTTTAGGGTGAAGCCCGGTAGCATGGATGACACAATTCGAACATCTAAGGGGACAGTCGCCCTCACACACTGCACCTAGTTGACCCGTGTGTTACGAATTTGGCAGCATAGAACGTCGTTTTACGCAGAAGAGGCGGAGTCTCTCAAAGGAGGTGGTCTCACAAAGGAGGCGGAGTCTCGCAAAGGAGGCGGAGTGCAAGGAGGAGCAAGTGAGGGCGGGGCCACCGATAAAAAAAACTTGCCGTTTGCGACGTCGAGTACATATTTTGGCAAGGCTAAGCACCATTCCGTGCAGGAGTGGGAGTTTTCGAACGACCTGACCGGTGACCTCGCTGCCCCTTTGAAGTGGATTTCGTTCCACCGAGGTCTGCTGAGACGGAGGAGTTTTCAGAGGACACAGGAGTTCGAATCTCCAAGATGACATCGTCGTCCACTATAAGTGGCTGACCTATGATTTGGCAGCACTAAAACGTCATCATTGGCAGAGGAGGCGGAGCAATTATCAGAGAGCGTGGTCAACAAAGGCAGGGGGCGGAGCAGAAGACGGGGCAGTAGAAGCAATGGTAGGAACCACACACTTGGCACGAACTGAAGACGAACAGTTTGTACACCTTACGAAGTTTCCGAACGACCTCAGCTAGGGGGTGACTTTGCAGCCTCTTTGGGGTGGATTTTGTTCCGCCGAAGTCTGGTGAGACGGAAGATTGTCCTCAGGCGGCACGGGAGGTCGAACCTCCAAGAGGCACATCGTCGTCCACTGCTGTGGTAGACCCGTTTGTCACTGATGTGGCAGAACTGAACGTCATTTTGCGCAGATGGGAAGGAGATTCTCTCATATTCGGAGTGCGAGGAGGAGCAAGCACCAGAGAAGGGCGGAACTACCGAGGGAGAGGGCGGAGCTGAAGACGGGGCAGTAGGGGCACTGGTAAGAGCCGCACACTTGGCACACGCTGAGGACGAACAGGTTGTACACGTCCATCAGGGTTTCGTTGTAGCGTTCTGGAAACAGTGAAAGGCATTACTTAGATTGAATAAGAGGATGGATAAAACTTACGTTGAATAATAACAAATAAATGCTATCAATGCAGTGAATGATAATGTAAGTCTGATCGAAATCACTTTCAATTTTCTTTGATTTACATTGCAACCAACAAGTTACATTTAAGTTGCACTGGAGGAACACAACGGGCTATTAATGACGGTGTATCAACTTCGAAGGGAGCGATTCGAAGACAAAACTTCGCCATTTTGAACCCAGGTCAGATAACGAGGCAATAGCCCACTATAAAATCTTCCGCACACAAGGGCAACGTGAGCATATTTGAGGCCATGATAGATTTAACATGCACTAGCCCCCACGTGCATGACTGTTTTTGTTGCCTGGAGTTTATTTTCCAAATGGGCTGAAACGAGAGAGATTGAGTAAGAGTTGGTAAGAGAGATACGAAGAGTTGTCTTACCTGGCGCATAGTAATCGTAGACTTTGGCAGGCAAATAGCGACTCATATTTGCCACTGGATACCACCTCTGCACGGTGAATGTCACGCAGATGGGAGACAGGTCCAACTGCACAGTCAACGACAAAGTCAGATCAGTTACAAAATATCAAACTGCTTTAGATAAAATCATTCCATCCAATGAAACACAAAGAATAGAAATCATTCCACCAATAAAACACAAAGTATAGAAATCATTCCACCAATAAAACGCAAAGTATAGAAATCATTCCACCCAATAAAACACTAAGCATAAAAATCTTTCCACCTGATAAAACACAAAGTATAGAAATCATTCCACCCGATAAAACACAAAGTATAGAAATCATTCCACCAATAAAACACAAAGTATAGAAATCATTCCACCTAATAAAACACTAAGCTTAGAAAACATTCCACCCGATAAAACACAAAGTATAGAAATCATTCCACCCGGTAAAACACAAAGTATAGAAATCATTCCTCCTAAAATAAACACGTTTCTGCCCAAACAATTGGACTGGGTTGATTTGAGTTTTAAGATTCAAAAAGGGTGAAAACATAATATAAGCGAATTCATGCGTTAAAAGTCTCAACAACGATACAAAATTAAATTCAAGTGATGAGTGAGTGAAATGAAGGTTTGATATTTAAGTGATTTGGAACAGGTGAAGAGGAAAACATGAAAGGCAAAAAAGAACGCTTGAAAGAGCAAATTATAGGGATAAAAAAAACATGAGAAATTGAAGACCAGGACACGATAAAAAATGAGGCTACGACAGTTTAGCCTATTAAAACTAAAAATCTAAGATTTGTATAGCTCGTTATAATACGGTTCATGGTGAAAAGTTATTGACAATGCCGATAGGATGGAGCTGTTTTCCCAACTCATGAAAAATTGTGCCTCAAACAATATTGCACAGAAGGATTTAAAAAAATTGTCTTTGAGTCTTTTGTTTACTGTTACCATGATTTGGCTCTTATTTCAAATCAGAAATGTCTTAAAGATGGGATACTTAATTATCACAAAATATTACGAAAGAAGTATTATTAAATGTGTGATAAATGCAAGAAAGAATACAACCTTCTGGAAAAAGAAAGTACTGTTAGACAATCGTCGGAATAAAAACATAATAATAAATGTTTAAGTAACATATAAAAAAAATTTAAAGAGCTAATTTCGAGATAAGTACACCCGACTTTATAAAACAAATTGAAATGGAAGAATGCTTCATAAATGTGATAACCTGATCTAATCTTGGTATAACCCCTTGGGATTATATTAACGCAAAGTGAGCCATTTAATTTTTAAAACTCACTTTAGAGCATTCTTCATGGTTATGAAACAGAGCATTCATTTTTAATAGTAGTGAAATCCCCCCCCCCCCATACGCGGCTTTGGATTGAGTATTGAACTCACATACATCTGATTGCTAATCCGCTATTCTTCCGTCTGGTCTACCAGAGCACCGATTTGTACAAAAGTACAGAAGCACAAAAAGTACAGAAACCTTTTTACGATTTCCAGAGACAAAACGAGCACTGATTCTACAGAAAATAGAATAAAAACGTATTTCTATAGACAATTTTTGTGGTTTAGCTCTCTAGCTATGCACCAGGGTATACAAAAATTATGATTTTCCTATGAAAAAAAATTCCTTTTTAGTACCAGTATAAATTTGTAAGTGATAAGGCACAAAAATTAGTGTATTTTCTAGTTTTGATCAATGTTACACATTAATACACTATCCTACGATAATGGACCGAACACCAGAGGATTTGCATAAAATCCGACTGCTTGTTTGGGGCTGTTTTTCGTGGTATGGGACCTTTGCATGTTGTTCCTGGCCAATTGAACGCCTACGCCTGCAGGAACAATTTTGGATCATCAGGTTCTTCCTATGCTCTGGCAATTTTATGGAATGGACAAATGTTACTTTCAGGAAGACAACGCTCCATGTCACGTTGCAGCCTCTGTCGAGCAGTGGTATCGAGATATGGTCGCAAAACGTCTTCCCTGACCTGCTCAACTAAAGTCCCAACCTAAACTCCATAGAACCTAAACTCCCCATAGAACCTAAAAACCTCCAGAGTCCCAACCTAAACTCCATAGAAGATGTGTGGGACGCGCGTTAGAGCGACGCTTAAGGACCAGGGAACCAGGTCTGAAATATTCAGCTGAGCTGGCGACATTCTTGCAGAAGGAATGGATACATATGCCCATAGTTGTGTATCGAAACTTTGTTGAAAGTATGCCCAGAAGGGTTGCTAATTGATTGCAGCACGTGGGGGACCATTCACTAATTAAAACATGTATTTTCCGCTTTATACCATCACATCTTGCTGTCTGGTCCATTATAGTAGGGTAGTGTATTTATGAGGATTTAGGGAATGTAGCAGGGTAACATTTTAAAAACATGTCATTCAATTAGCAAAGTAAATCACACGATAGAGTAAATAGATCAATGCCCCAAGTGCCCATCGTAAGCAATGTTTTTCGATCAGGTTCTAAAGCGGTTTAGATTACTTAACCAACAATGACATGAGATTTTTAAACCCGGACAAATAAAGTATAACACACCGTCACAATATTACGATCTTTTGCAATCCCGATTTTTTTGCATTACATACTTAATATAAAATGTATAGAATCACTTTAATTATTTCGATAATTAATTGCTTCCAAACCTGCTTGTGAAAACAAATCATGTCACCAATATAAAATAAAATAAAATGAATTCTCTCGCATCATGAAAAAATTGCTACTTCTCATTTAGAGTAAAAACTTTATTTGCGAGTTCACTGAAAAAAGTAATTCAGTAATTTTGAGATCTTTCCGAATTTTATTGTTTCTGTAATACCAGGGATAACCACAAAAACGGAGAGTATAATTTTGAAAAGTTTCAAATTTAAGGAGGCGGCTTTTTGCTGCATATCCACAGACAAGACTGGCGTATCTGATTTTGGGTCTAATCATGGTTTTGTAAAGGCTCCTCCCAGAATCAGGACGTCCGATGTTTTGCGAAAAGAAAGAGTGTGCTCGTGGCTTCTTCTCGAAGACTTACGTATTCAAAGAAGAACTGCACCCTTCCCTCCTGGAAGCGGGCTTCTCTCAGGTTGCGTACCAGGTGAGAGCGCACGTAGCCGTGAAGCTCGTGCTGCTGGACGATGTAGCCGGTGGGGACGGACACCTCCAGGACCGCCATGCCGCTCGCGCGGCTCTCCGACTCCAGGGTCCAACTGAAACATTAGAACATACGGAATTTAGGATACACCAATAAGCTCTAGGATCCGGCCGGATTGGTACTTTGGTCTATCCAATCAGTAGGTATTTTTACAAAATCGGCTGAGTGAAAGAAGGTAAAAAGGATACTATTCCGAATTGACGAACAAAACGTTTATATTTTAGCATTATAAAATCAACTTTATTAATAATTATCCATAGGTAGGAAATCAATCACCAACGACAAATTATAGTAACTACTAGTAATAAGCATTAAACGGTTGATGATATGATCAGTCCTACTAGTGTCCACCCCAAAAAACATGAGTTTATTTTATGCGAAGTACTTTTATATTTATCTAAATTTAAGTAGTGTCTATCTCTAATGTCGTTGAGTAAAGGACATAGAAATTGTACCTAACCTTGTCTCACACAAACATAAAAATCTAATCTTTGGCAGTTTTGGTCAACATAACAAACAAGGTAACTCTTAATTCTTCTTAACTGCTTAATTCGAAGTTGTAATAAAATTCACTTTTGAGTTTGAAAGAACGATCTAAGGAAACAACCAACCTACTTCTCAATGAACTGCAAATATAACCAGCGGCCGAGAAGAAGGCCCTCTCAGCTTCGACACTAGTTGGTCTAACAGTCATTAAGTAGTCGTACATAAGAGACAAATATTTTCCTTTCACTCCCTCTATTTCATATCAAGTCATAATATAAAATCGATTGCTTAATAAACGATTCAGTGTTAGTTAAATCTTAAGTTTAAATTATTCAGTCTTTAAAGGGGTCCGGCACCTAAAAATTCGAAAAAATTATTTATAAAATTTTTACTGTTTATGAAAATTTGAATTGTCTTTTTAATAATGATACTTCATTTGTAGAAATCCGTCAATTGAAAGTATTTTTTAAAGTAGCTGCGCACTATTACCGTGACGTACGTCCTTACGAAGTTTAAGGCCCGGTGCACACATCTGCATTTTCAACGTGCGGCGCCTCTTCGGCCAACGCAAGTGCAATCTGAGATACATTAGATCCAATGGAGTAGTACACACATGCCTCCAGCGCCGCTGCGACGCACGTCCAACTTGCGTGCAATTTGTACCTCAGTTCCCCCAAGGCGCCGCAGCTCGCCGCACCCGCGTCTCCGTTCTGAAGTACCAAGTTTTCATAAATAAAGGGAATATAAATACCAATTAATAAATGGTTGTATTCAGTAACGTCTATTTTGTTTCAAAATATACTTTTCTTACACCAAGAAAGCGAAATAAACACGTTTTCTTTGATAGAATATCCATCGCAAATGGCGCGAAATGAGAACTTGTGTCATTTCACGGTTTTGTGTGCATAGCTGGGCCACGCTGCCGCAGAGGCGCCTCACGCTGAAAAACCGGATATTGTGCCCAGGGCCTAAAGCCTTATTTCTCAAAACAAGCTTTTTCGTGGCACATTACTCGATAACTACTTGAGATACATTCTTCAAACTTTTTATGATTGTTTATGAAGCTCTTTTAAACACTTCAACACAAGGAATAAGATATAAAATGCATACTTTTTTAATACATTTTATCTGCTATATTTCAATTTTTTCAATTGAAATTTTCATTTTTTTTTAAATTTATAACTTTGCGAATTTAAAAAAAAAAATTATAGACCCCCGTGTTAAAGTCTTTAAAAGTAATCAATTATAACACAGTACAAATTTCAGATTAATACACTAATTTATGAATAAATGAGATGCCCCCAAAATGTGTGAATTTAACATGGGTGCCTAGGGAGGTGCCGGACACCCTCAAAACATTTCTGTAAATTACAACTTTCCTTAAATAAACCTACTCTTAAGTTAATGAATCAGTTTCTGTTGAATCGACCTCTTGGTCCACGAATCCTTCAAAGCACTAGAAAACGGCCATCCGAGCACATTTGAAGGAGGTAGAAATTCTACTATCATCCACGAAACTATTTTATACACTTCAATTCAACTCTACAAACATTTCTTTGGACAGAAACGAAATTTCATTTCCTTTGAAAACTATCCTATAGATTTCGAGAGGGGAAAAACCCTCGAGTCCCCCACAAATGGAAGGGAAATATTTCCACTGAGAAGTCAAATTATTTATTTAAAAACCACATACATCAAAGAAGCCCTGAAACTTTTTACGGTAGACCCTCAAATATTTGGGATACATACTACAAATAATTATTTTTCTTGGAGGACATTGTTTACGGATGTAGTGATTTTTTCTGTTACGGCTGTCCCATTCGCAGAGAAAGCAGCAGAATTTAGTGTGTTGCATGCCTCTTAATATCCCAATGACTTTCAAATCTCCACAAATGTGCCGTTTGAATGCATTGTACTCAATTAACTTCAGTATAGCACTCATAACTTTGTAAGTTTCCTTTGTATTTGTAATGAACGTCTTCTAAATGAACTTATTTTTACATCTTTCTCTAATAGATTCCAACCTTGAAGCCTAGAACCCAGTAATTCTGAGTCTGTTTGTGAGTTTTAAGTTCCGTAAAAGATCGTTAAGCTCTGCCTGTGTGATTTCATGATGTGAACATGTTATAGATGTAGATGGTTGAAAGTCAGCAGAATGAAAGTTGAAAGAAGCATGATGGTTTGGGTATCGGAGGTGTCTTCCCCTGAATCAACACTATATGTATCTGGAGCTGTAGGTATAGGAAGATCTTCAGAATAAGGAACTGGTCGCATAGCGGAGTGTAAGTTTGGATACTGAATACAATGTTTGGATTTTGAAGAGAACCCCTTGACATCTGTCAAGCAAAAGTAACAATCTGTTACGTGATTGGTCAACTAAATTCTGCTGCTTTCTCTGCTATATGACTATATCCGTAAACCAATGGCCCCAAGAAAAAATAACCATATATGTATTGCAAATTTCATTCTACTACATTTTTCTTGTAAACAGTTTGTGAGATTCCTGGAACATGAATTGTAACATATATGTGGAGCCCAGGACTTATCCTTTTGCCAAGTAGGCGACGGTTTCAATGTCAATGAGAGCTCCTTTCCTTTGTCTGTAAGTTGTTTTTCCGGCTGAAAGGAAGAATTTTGGGACAATGGTGCGTGGTAAACAAAAAACAATTACAGATTCGTTATTTTCCGCTAAAAATATACAAGAAACACATATTTTCATCTAAAGGACATTTTTCATGTTGTACAGTGTGATATGGTAACTCAAGAGGCAGGGATTCTGCATCAGCCATTTTCTCTTGCGGATTCTTGAAGCATTTGAGTGAGTCGCTTCCTTTACCAAAAGATGTTATAGCCTTCCATAAAATTCTATAAGGAATCGAAATTTCGTTTCCATAGATAAAAAGTTGTACAGATTTCCAGAGAAAACGAGATGAATTCGACAGAAATTTAGTTCTATAGAATTCTATAAAGATCACTCTAGGAAAGAGGGCTAAGTTCTAGAGACTCAAACTTCTTGGGTCCCCATCCAACATGAGGGATAAATATCATAAATATATCGATAATTATCTATATTAACAAAATAAAGAGTTCTGAAATGCCCTTTATATGAGCAAGTAGTTTTTTGCTTCCCCAATAATTTCTCAAAGTTACCACCAATGATCTCAGACTCATGAGGAATGCAGTTATTTTCAGTTTAAAAAGGTTATTCTTTAGTTGTTATCAAGTAGAAGCTGAATAAAATAACATGCATTATAAGTGTCCCGGGTTATTTCATTTTTAATATCATTATTAAATTTAATAGAGAAAAATCACCAATTACTTTTGTTTGATTTCAATCCTGATCCTTTTTATAAAAATCACTCGATTTAAATCGGTGTGCCTAGTTGAGAATGTTATGCCACGTCAAAAGCATAACGACACGCATTCATAATTCATGACCAAGTGTCACTTTTAATCCCGTTAGTGTTGATACAAATATCTGACCAGTTTGAACTTTCTTGACAAAGAGAATGTTTCTTAGATTTTTTAAATCAATGGATAAGTACAATTGTCATTAAATGTGATGTTGAGTAAATAAATACTTCCCTGCACGTAAAATTGACGACACTCAAAGGGTTTGAAAAAACATTATACAGTACAAAGTTCAACATCCGGAATACTCCATACCTTGGCCATTCCAGATTTCGGACTTTTCCAAATTTTGGATAATTTGCAGTTTTTTGTCAAAAAAAAAAACCTTATCTAATCTTATCCCCGTGCGTGAATTTTTCCGCTCGTTATTTACTTTCGGAACACGTTTGAAATACTAAAAATAGCAGATATATATAAATAGAAATGATTTTTTTAAAAGGTAAAAAAAAAACCTTTTAAATTTAATGCGAGAAATTTTCTTGCAAATCTTCTAATTTTTCTATGTGGTATTTACTCCGCATATGTCTATTCTTTTTTGTTTTTGTTTCATCCATTTGGTCCAGGTTGAACGCCTTGTCTTTAAAAATTGTTCTTAAAAGAGAAGGAAAGGTAGAAAAAACCCGCTAGTGAGCAAAACGTCCTTAATACTATTCGTGAAGAATCAATACTATTAGGAATAATACTATGCAATATGAATAGTTTGGACCCTCAATCAAGTTGTTGAAGTGAATAGTTTTTTATAATTTTTTTCAGCAAGAAAGTCTAAAAAGAATCCGAGATTTATTCAGGCATTTTAACAGTAAAAATTAATTTCTAAACCAATCACTCTGACTGAAGGTCAAAACGTTCACTGTATTCTATAGATTATCATATCAAAATAATTACCCATTCAAAGCGAGATTGAAAAATGAATCCCATTGCAAAAACGCGGTTATTCCGAAAGTGAGTTTAAGGTTTGAGAATGGATGTGTGTATGGTAACAATACGGTAGGTGTTCCAACTATCGCCCCTGTGCTTAATATCGTCTACTCGTGTTTGCAAGCAACTATGCGAGACATCTATGAGTTTATGGAGTTACCTTGACGGTCTAGGATTTTGCCACATCTAGCGCCACTGGCAAGTTTAGATCAACAACAGTTTTGCATGTCAAGCATTGGAGGCTGTGATCAACGGATTTTTTGTCTCCAATCCCTTCAGGAAATATCCAGGTAAATGTTTCCAGATCATCATTTCGTTTATATGACACGAAAGTACTACACCCAATACTAAAGGTAGGTATGTATGCTCTACTAGCAACTCGTTTAGAATAGTAGCTCCTCATTTCGCCTGGTGGGTGGTCATAGGTACAATGGTAGGCGATATTAGGAACCTATTCTTGAAAAGTTTCTAGGGAAACTTTTTGAAGTTTAACCCTTAACTGTTGTGTCACAAAAAGTCTCGTAACTAGTGTGGAGGGGTCTCTCAGACCTCGCCCACTAAAGTGCGTATAAAGTTGATTAATATAGTATATTAATGAAAGATTCTTTAGATAATTATTATTTATACATTTTAAATTTAGATCATTCAATTCTTAACATGAAATATATTTTATATTACTATACAAGTTAAGTAGATTCCATGTTTCTTCAGGCTCAGCTTGCAGACTTAATTTTGCAGGACGTTTCAACCCTGGGAACTATAAAATTATGTTGTGTTTTGGTGTTTTAACGGCACGATTAGGTTCCCCCCAGGCATCCCATTTGAAGTTATTTTTTCCGTAGAAATATTCTTCTTGTGCACTTGAAATGTCTTCATCCGCATAAATTTCCGAATCTGTTTCGTGTTCGCTTTCAATAATATTATACGAAATTTCACTGTCCCAGTACTCTATTTTCGACCCATTATCAACAGTATCTTGAATTTATTTTTGTGTAAGATACACAGGTCGTTTCTTTGTAAAGTTTGTTACCATTATAGGCTCTCTGCCCAAATTCCCTACTCAAACGTAGACGATTTCATTCAACAAGAACGGTAACGCAAATGCTGTGAAGGGGTCTAAGAGACCATGCGGGAAATGAAAATAGTGTGAAATACGAAATAGTTTGGGCAACCAAACCAGTCTTGGAATGTGGATTCTGTTGGACGTAGTAAAAACGTACTGAATAGGACAGGGACCAATATTCACTTAAAGGGGTGGAAACGACCGGTCAAAAATGACTCGGGGTCTATGAGACCCATGACAGCAGTTAAAGGTTAACTAGTTTACTTAAACTGACACAAGTAAAGAAGGTATAGGATCTCTGAAAACGAAATGAGAATAGTTCCTAGTGTAATTCACTTAGTATCCAGTTTGATTTCCCAACCCAGGAGGCTGAGATACAGAGAAATAGAAAGGGTAGGCGATACTTGGAACGTGTACCCTACCAAACGAAAACCGTTGTCACTCGAAAACTATTTCGAACATTTACTAAATCGCTCGAAAGCCAAGGAGTTGAAGAATATTTTGAAACAATCCAACAAATCTCGGGTCCAAAAATTTTTCTTGATTTCCAACGCAATGCCAACTCACCTCTGGCAGGAGCGGATGGTGAGGTGGGAGCTGTTGCGTCCAGAGAAGTCCATCCGCACGTCCAATGAGAAGGCCGCAATGGGGGGAGGCGTGAGCAGGTGCTTCCAGTCCACGTTGTACTGCACAGAGAGCTGCACCAGGGCTAGCCCGGAACCCTGGGCTTTCACCACCACAGAGCCGTAGCCGTTCGGGATCTGGAACACACACAAACGTCTGGTCAAAAGGAGTTCTGAAATGCAATTGTGCACACCTCCAATCATCTCAAGGTGAGACTCAAACAGGGAGACATTTAAACGGGGTTAATTGGGTGCTCTTTGGCCATACTGCGCCAAACACAAGGCAACGTCAAGAAAAATATTTGTGGCAAAAGGGACAAAAGCAGGTAATTGAGTAGAGATAAAAGCAGAAAAAGAGCTAGGGGTGGAGTGCGACCCCAGTGTTTACTATAGACAGTGAGTCCAATGAAAAGATCAGTAGAGTACCATCTAGAATGAAGGGAATACTCAAATGTATATATCACAGCTAATAGTGATCACCAAATCTTCAGGGTGGTCCATCTTAGGCATTAGCTGTTTTCAATGCTATGAACAACAAGTAGTTCAACACTTGCTCTTTCTTTATGAACATTCATTCATTGATTGTTCAATGTGTAGATAATATTCTTATTGTTAAACAAGGCTTTTCAAGTGGCAATAAGAAGCTTGTAAAGGCATCCAGCTGGGTCCAGTGTAATTCTGTGGTGCGTCAAAGGACCCTACCCCTATGTGCTTCATCCTCCCCATTCAGCTGAGTGAACTAAAGGTTGCTACTTGTTGATTCGATTTTGACTTTACGCGAACCTTTGTCGTGGGCCCGATAGAAACGAAAGAGGCTCACCTCCAGAGTCTGCAGGTCGGAGAGGTTGCTCTCGTCCACTTGGATCTGTGCGGAGAAGCCCGGAGAGGAGGGAGCTTCGACGGTCACGGTGACGTCGGTCACGTCTCGTATGCGAGACTGTACGGCATACTCGATCAGGGCTTCCATGGCCACGATGGTGTCCTGAAAAGAAAAATACCCTCAATCTTTTCTCTACACACAAAACAACAGCTGCTCCAGACACCGTGCCTGCCTATTACTGTAGATGCAACCTTTTCGAAATGTCCACACACATATATGCTCCAGACACTGTATATGCAACCTTTTCTAAGATGCAATCTTTTGAAGAATGTCCAAACCATCCGTCAAATGCCATCATTACAAGAACTGCTTCAGACACGCAGTCCAAACCTTCAGCTGAGAGAGCTGCGATACAAGAGTTGGTACCGTCTGTCTTACGCAAGAACTGTACCCTACTGTGCCTGTCTGTTTTCACAAAAAAGAAGACTTGGCCCGTTTTCTATAGCGGATTCTTGAAACATCAGCGTTCGTCCCACGGTATGTACTTGTGTGGTTGTTTTGGGTTTTACGTCAAAAAGGTTCAGAAACGAACAAGCTGCGACAAACACACAAGTAAAGCCAACGAAAGCAGATAAAAAGTTAAAATAATGTAACTGTGAAAAGTAGATATAGAAAGCGTGTTTGTAGAACATGATGCAAATGTTATAGTTTAGTGACGTAATGTGTGTACGTTAAAGGACGAAACACATAAAATCAAATGCAATTCATGGAACAAATTATGGTGGCTAAAAGTATGACGACTCGAGAAAACCTGAGATCAAAGTTAAAATTAAATATCCGATTTTCTTCCACGTGTGATAAAATTCCGAGCGATGACAAGAGGTAAAAAGTGATGAATACGGAGTCTGCCAAAATGAGGTTTCAAAAAACTGTCGATAAAATGTCTGGTACGAATAAAAGTATGGTTTAAAGAGAGAGGTTCTTGAAAGTGATGGTACGATGGACCGATTTCCAAGACAAATTAAAATATTTGCGTGACTCGTGAATAACCGATGAAAGACGAGTTAAGATGATTTTTCTACAGAACTCTAGAGGTTTCTATCGAAAAAGATTCTAGAGAGAATGATTTCGGATTTTGTAGAAATGTATTTCTGTAGATCTCTGTGGACAGAAGTTCCACCGAAAAGTAAATTCGTGAAAAGAGCTCTTCTTGAGGTTTCTACAGGCATTTTCGATCCACTTTCTAGAGGTTATCTATGCAGCTTATAGGAAATAGGGATGTGACATCGCTCTATTTACCATCAATTTATTGGAGCCGATGTTTGTTTAACATTGTCGATGTTTTTACGTTGTTGATGTTTTATTTTTGAATAAAAAAAGCACCATAGTAAAAATTATAAAAAAAAAAAAAACGTTCAACTAAGTACTTGTGACTGATGGCGACATCTGTCCTATCAGAAAGAATTTTTTCCCTAACTGGTGGGATAGTTAGTGAAAGAAGAAGTCGGCTTAAGGTAGAGAAAGTCAACAAATTTCGTTTTTTACAAACTGTAAATAACAAATATTGTATTACAATATTTGTTACAATATTTTTATTTACTGTAAATAAAAAATAATTTTGTTGTGTTTATGTCAAATGGTTGTAAAGATTATTTTCTTTTATATTATTCAATTAGAAAATAAAAGATTTGGTAATTATTCTTATTAAATGTTGACTTCCCCCCCACCGGCGAACATTATTTGGTACGTTGCTAAACCATTTTAATAGATGAGGAGGGGAATGTTTAAATTCACTGAGATGTTTAAAAACATCGATGTTTTGTTGTCAATGTCGCATCCCTAACAGTAAAATGATTCTATAGGAAACGTCACAAAAGCCACGGAATGTGTTCTACCTGCGTGGAGGCCCATGCGCCGTCGGTGGAGCGCTGCGTGTTGAGCCACTGGACGATCTCCTTCTGGATGACAGCCTGTCGCTTCACGTGCACCAGCAGGGCGTAGGCAGTGGTCTCCACGTTCAGGGCGTCGTACGTGTGGGGCAGCCGTGGCAGGACGTACGGACGGTTGTTCTCTATCTTGGTCAGGGGCGGAGGGACATACTCTCTTGACCAGTAGCGCAAGCCGCCTGGAAGAAAGAAGATGCATTGCTACATCCGTAAAGATGCAACGTCCGTCTGGATAGGTGCTGCGGAAGTACACTGGTTTGGGTATTGTGGCTGTTGCGACCTACCCACCAGGCACACGTCAGAGACGAGAAAACATCAGTGAGTTTAATTTAACCATTTGGATAATTCGAACCTCTTATTCTTCAAGAGCAGTAGACTTGGCGTATTCAGAGATCTGGCGGTTTCCTTGGCGATTTGGCAGCAACATGTCCGTGAAAAAAACCAGATTGGATTGGATTGGATATAGCTTTGTGGCATTGAGTCCTCTTGGGACATATTATGCCAAACTCAAGATAAAAAAATCAGATACATACTATAATAATGAAATGACATAGTCAAAACATACTGAGTAAATACTATATAATATTATATGAGATGGATAAAACCAATGACTTGTAAAAAGCTTAATAAAATGTATACTATATAAAATTATATATGATATATGAACCCAATGTCATGTAAAAAGCTAAAAATATTTGGATGAGGATTCTCTCCAATCATGTCTTCTAAAGCCAAGGTATAAGAATTAAAATGTTTAAGCCGTTGATAATTAAAATGAGAACATTCTATTAAAATATGTTTTACCGTTAGTGGACAAATACAATGATTACAAATAGGATGATCTTCTCCAAGGAGGAGGTGTTTGTGGGTTATACGAGTATGTCCAATACGGAGGCGTGTCAATATAACATTTTGTCTTCTTATAGGTAGCGATTTCCATTCAGATATATTTGGTTTTATAGCATGGAGTTTGTTTTCAGTTTCTTCATTCCATTCGTTTTGCCATTTGTCTTGTAAAAATGTGTAAATGATAGATTTTAGGTCACGATAAGGAATGGTATGATTAAAATTATTTACGGCCGATTTGGCGGCTTTGTCAACTAATTCATTTCCAGATATCCCAACATGAGATGGGATCCAACAAAATAACAAGTTAAAATTTTTGGATAAAAGATGATAAATTCTTTTTAATGACTCTAAAACAACGGGATGACTGGAATGATCAGGATGTTTCAATGACTGTAAAACACTTAATGAATCTGTAAAAATAATACATTTTTTATGAGAATGATCCGATATATATTCTAATGCTTTATATATGGCCATGATTTCAGAGGTAAAAACAGAACATGAAGAATGAAGTTTAAAACTGTGAATGGAATCATTAATAGTGAACGCAGCTCCAACGTAGTTTGCCCTTTTAGACCCGTCCGTATAAATATGTATAAAATTAGAGTATTTTTCCAAATGCTTTAGAAAGAGTTGTTTGTAAATAATATCGGAGGTATCTGCTTTATAAAAATCTTGGAAAGGGTTTTGAAATTCAAAATCATGATTAAACCAAGGAGAGAAATAATAAAGTTTTTTCTGGGTGACGACAAGTTAAGATATTTCGGATCCGTCCATTAAATCCAGCATTCTTAAATGAAATGTAGGGATAAAGGATGTTTTTGCTTGATAAAGGCGCGTTTTAAATATGGACTGTGATGAATGGTATGCAATGGGTGATACGGTATTGAAGAAATTCTAAAATAATATTCCAAGGACAACGACTGTCGCCTTAGGTCCAGGGAAGGTTCATAACAGTCTACATACAAGCTTCTTACAGGTGAAGTCCTAAAGGCCCCAGAACATAAACGTAAAGCTGTGTGGTGGATGGTGTTCAGAGTTTGAAGAGCAGATTTTCTTGCTGAACCATACACCACGCAGCCGTAGTCCAATTTAGATCGCATTAAAGTTCTATATATTTTTAAAAGACAAGCTCGATCGGATCCCCAAGAAAATTTTGATAAAACTCGTAAAATATTAAGTGCCTTTTCGCAACGTTTGCGTAGATTTAAAATATGCGGTTGAAAAGTCAACTTCTTGTCAAAAATGATACCTAAAAATTTAAAATTGTCCACAACATTAATTAAAATATCTTTGAAAAATATTTCAGGGTCAAGATGAAGATTTCGCTTTCTGCAAAAATGAACACAAGCGGTTTTAGAAGGTGAGAAACTGAAACCATATTCATTAGTCCAATGAGTGATTTTGTTAACTGCCTGTTGAAGTTGTCTCTCTATTAAACGAATGTCTTTAGCTGCGCATGAAATTTGCAGATCGTCAACATAAATAAGACCCTTAACTGATGGAGGCAATTGAGAAACAATGTTGTTAATTTTTAAAATAAATAGAGTCACACTTAAAACACTGCCTTGTGGTACTCCCTCCTCTTGAGTAAAAACATCTGAAAAAATCGATCCAATCCGTACTTTAAAATATCGTTTCTCTAAAAAATTTTGAATAAAAATAGGCAGATTTCCTCTTATATGTCATAGTTAAAAATGTCTTTTAAAATTCCATGTCTCCACGTTCGATCGTACGCTTTTTCAATATCAAAAAATATCGAGACGAGATGTTTATTTTGAACGAAAGCATTTCTAATTTCAGTCTCGAAAGCGACTAGATTGTCAGTGGTAGAACGATTTTTTCTAAAGCCACTTTGAAGTGGAGAGAGACATTTATCTTTTTCTAAAACATACATTAAACGAGCGTTGACCATCTTTTCTAAAATTTTGCATAGGCAGCTTGTCAGGGCTATTGGACGGTAGTTCGAAGGATTCTTGGGGTCTTTATTTGGTTTCAGTATGGGAATTACATTAGCATACCTCCATGACTGCGGAAAAGTATGTTCGGTCCAAATTCTATTGTAAAATTTGAGGAGATGATTTAGAGAACTATTTGAAAGATGTTTGAGCATGATGTAACTGATATTATCCGGGCCAGGGGTTGATTTGTGGACTAAGGATAAAGCCTTTGTCAATTCATAAAAAGTAAAATCACAATTATAAGATAATGTACGGTTTGAAGTAAAATTAACTTTAGTCCTTTCAGATGCAACTTTAATTTTTTTTAAACTTTCAGTGTAGTTGTTGGAGCTGGATATTTCGGAAAGACATGATGCAATTGTGTTTGCTATGTCTTTGGGTGCCGATAATATTTGATTATTATGTTCTATAATAGGAATTTGTCTATTGGGGTAAACACCGGAAATTCTTTTAACCCTGTTCCATAGTTGTTTACTTGTGGTCTTGCTATTTATACTGTTTACATAATTCACCCAAGAATCCCTCTTACTACGTCGTTGAATTTTTCGAAATATCGCTTTTGTTTTTTTATAAATAATAAAATTTTCTCTTGTTGGATATCTATTAAATATATTCCAGGCTTTCCTTTGCTTCCGATACGCATCGCTACATTCCTCATTCCACCAAGGTTTTTTTTTTGTTTTTTAGGCACATTTCTGACTTTTTTAATTGAGGCGTCAGCACTAGCTATAATTATGTCTGTTATTTTTTCAGTGACTTCATCGATGTTATCATTTTCTACCAGGTTAGAAATGTCTGCAAGGGTAGTAAAAAGTGGCCAGTTGGCAGTTTCAAAAATATAGTTGGACTGGCTGTCAGTGTGGGGTTGGTATTGGCCTGCATATTTTAGTTTTATAGGATAATGGTCGCTATTGTAGAGGTAAGGATCCACAGAAAAAGTCCAAAATGCTAAAATTGGAGGAGTGCAAATTGCCAGATCTATTGAATGGTAAGTAAGTGAAGGTGAGTGAAAGTAAGTAGGTTGGCCGTTATTCATGATGCATAAATCATTGTCTGTTATTAATTTTTCGATCTGTTTGCCTCTACGATTAATGTCTGAACTGCCCCAGAGGATATGATGGCCATTTAGGTCACCAAGTATGATGAATGGTTGCGGAAGTTGATCTATTAAATTATTTAAGTCAGAAGTGGCGATATGGGTGTTAGGAGGTAAGTATAAATTACATATTGTGATTAGAATATTTACATGAAGTCTTACAGCAACAGCTTGGAGATTTGTTGTAAGGTTAATTTGGGTGACTGGAAAGTCATGGGAGGTAAGCAATGCAACACCTCCACATGCTCTTTGGCCATCGTCGTAATCCTTTCTGAACAAAGTGAAATGACAAATGTTGGTGGTATCGGCGTGTTTTAGATACGTCTCCTCGAGGGCGATTGCAGCTGGCTTATGGTTGTTTATGATGTCTTTTACGTCATCAATTTTATGATGTCTTTTACGTCATCAATTTTTTGACGAAAACCCCGGCAGTTCCAGGAAAGAAAGGAAGTCATAAAAAATAAAGGATAAAAGAAAAGAAAAACTACTTGTGTTTTCTCGTCCTAGGACGAGATCTGTCTTGCCGAAGATCCTTCTTGGACTTGGGTGGCGAAGTCTCCAAGTCCTCATCTTCTACAGATGAAATATCGCTTTCAGTGTTATAAAGATTTATGAGATCGCTGGTAGAAGGATTAGTTATGAAATTTCTGGATGTAACGCCAGGCTGAAGAGAGGTTTGAGAAGAACTTTTTGGAATTTTAATGTTGTTTTGTTCAGTTGATATGGCTCTTTTTAAACAAATATTTTTAGGTCGATTTGGTTGGTTTATGATTTTTGTATTTGTTGATGTTGTAGCTGATGCTTTAGAGAAAGAAGGCGTTAAAGGTTGGTTCAATGAAGTTTTATGTTGGTCAGATGGCTTAAATATAGTTACATCGGTTTGAGTAGAGTTAGTTTTGAAGGTTTTTTTAACTATTGAAGAGTAAGATATTCCAGGTTTCGGGGTGCGATCATTAACAATTTTACGGGCCTCCGGAAATGGAATGTTTTGTTGAACTTTAATGGTTTGAATTTCTTTTTCTGTTTGGAATTTAGGACAAGACCTGGCAAAATCTGGATGGTCACCTTTGCAGTTGACACAGCAAAGGGACGATGTAGTACAGACATCGGTCTTATGTTCTGTACTACAGCATTTTGCGCAGGTTTCTTTGCCGCGGCAAGCCATGAAAGAGTGGCCGAATCGCTGACATTTAAAACAACGTACTGGGTTTGGTATAAAAGGACGAACTGGACAATTAATATAGGCTATTTTAACATGTTTGGGTAGATTTGGGGTATTGAAAGTTAGTATTAAGTGTTTGGTGGGTATTCTTTGACCGTTTCGTTGAATAGTTATTCTTCTGACATTAATTACATTTTGTTTTGACAGGGATTCCAAGATGTCTGGTTCAGTATCATGGACTAAATCAGCTTCCGAAATTACGCCTCGAGAGGAATTTAAATTTTTGT
Source organism: Metellina segmentata (assembly GCA_947359465.1). Lineage (NCBI taxonomy): Eukaryota > Metazoa > Arthropoda > Arachnida > Araneae > Tetragnathidae > Metellina > Metellina segmentata. The sequence continues at coordinate 3,680,331 of OX375879.1, forward strand.
GGGGTGTAACAGTGACTTCTATTGAACCGATGGAATTTAATTTTTGTATATTTATGGCCTGTGACTTATTAGAAACTTCAATAAGCACATCTCCTGCTAGGTTTTTTTTATGGTTTTTGTATCTCCAACCATTCCTAAAATAGTTTTATGAAGTAGAATAGCCGATATGTTTTTTAAATTACCTACGTTACTTTTTATTATAAAAAATTTGTGTTCCGGTATATTATTTTCATTATTATTGGTAGTTAAGTGCTCCACTGAAGGAGAAGTTGATTTTTGATTTTCCATGGTTAAATAATAAAATTTCAGTCCCCGGCGGCACCACCCACCATGGAGTCCAACGAGGGGATACAGGCTACTGTACCGGTGCTAGCCAGGGACTATACGGACCCAACTCACCTCTATGACTGCCCTGAGGAGCTAGTTGGTGAGCAGGTCCTTAGTCCTAGCAGGATATACCCACCAGCCGATCAATGTACTGGGACCAAAGTACACCTCCTGTTTATTCGAAGCAGGAGCCGAAGCAATGTATTGGGGCGTTATGTTGTCCCTCAATCACCAGGATCACCCTTTCCGAAGACACAGGTCTCCACGCACGGCAAACACGTGGGTGATATAATCCCCAAGAGGAGCTAAAGGCACAGACTGGCGAAAAGCTTCTCAAGGGGAGCCCTCACCTCCGAAAAGGCAACCACAACGAGGGAGGAAGAAAAAGCAAAAAGCAGAAGGGTAGAGGAGGAGAAGAACGAAAGGGAGAAAAGATCACTCAGGTACCCCGGGGTTGTGAAGCCCGTACAAACCTAAAGAAGGAATGCCCCTGGGGGCGAAAAAAACCAGATGTACAGAACTCTATGTACAGCCATCAAAGTAAAAAACGACTCACCCGATCGCAATCGCACAATTTACGTCGCAGAAGGAAGGTGGCAATCGATAGGGATTAATGTTTTCTACAAATATCAACATTTAAAATTTGTCTTAGTATTAAATTTGTAAATTTGTCTTCATATTAAATTGGGTCATGGCTTCGAAAATTACAATACGAACCCCCATCTTTTATCAAAATTTTGGATTCTACACACAATTTCAGGAGGAAATAAAAAAAAAGGTTCATCCATTTTATTGGATTTTTCACCGATTTGTAAGTGTTTGAAAATTAGATATCCTAATGTTAAATTGGTGTTTCACGTTTTTTGTTATATTTGCTAAAAACATTACTTTTCCTTGGAAATTGTTTTTCCATCCTTTGCTACCCAAAAACTCAAACACAATCTATAAACATTTTAATCATCAAACTAAATTTTACTATTTTTTATTAATTATGAAATTTATATTCATAAAAATTATGAATAGAAACCTGGGCAAATTTTGACTCCATGCGATTCAACCGTTACTGAAGCATCGTTATTCCAAATTTCAGCTCATCACGTGCATAATTAGTAGCGCTGTGAGACTGTTTGGAAAATTCGATTATTATTACTATCGTTATTGGGGATTGTTCACATAATGGAAACAGAAATTTCTGCCAACAGATCCTGGGATTCAATCAGAATGGATTCTGACTTTGTCACCATCTTGATGGACTCCATACCAAGGCGCCTGCAACAGGTCCTTGACTGCGATTGCCACTGCACGTCTTTATTAATATTTATAATGTGATTTAACTCTCCTTCAATGGTTTTTATGGATTTTCTTGGTCAATTTTTCGGCCGTTTTTCATTATTTTTTCATCAAATCCGCCTGAAATTGTGCGTAGAATCCAATTCTGTGATAAAAGATGGGGGTTCGTATTGAAATTATCGGAGCAAGCACCCAATTTAATATGAAGACGGCCCCTTAGGTAAATTTTAAGCATTGATATTTATACAAAACATTAATCCCTATCGATTGCTACCTTCCGTCTCGTTCTGTGATGTAAATTGTGCAATAGCGATCGGGTGAGTCGTTTTTTACTTTGACGGCTGTACACTATTCCAAAGGACTGGAAAAGGCATGAAGCTGCTGTCACGCATTTTGTAATTTCGCTTGATTGAAAATTTTGAAGATCTTATTAATAAATGACTTTATTTTATACTAAGGATACCTTTATTCCTCTAAAAAGAACCTTCACCTACAACAGTGCAATTCTGAGCTATCAATGAATGTAAGAATCCAAAACAATGGCCATATTTGGCCAATCAGCAACAAGCGAAAGACAACTAGGAGTTAGGATGGTAGTTAATTAACGTCGGACTAGAGCGACATAACGGGCAACTGGCGAAGGTTCTGGCTCCATCCAAGGACGAGGCCTCGTCATTTTGAACCATGATCAGATGGCAAGATCGACGCCTCAGATGGCACCCCTCTCTCCAAACTTCCACACCACGCCAGCGTGAGGACATTGGAACTCGCAATCCTACGGTTGATAGTCCGCTACCAACCGAGCTACCTCGCCCCTGTAAGAAAATATCACTGGAGTACCTCGAGTGCGGCACACCCAGTGGAGAAGATGGTGGTCATAAAAATGGATTCCCCGCAAACAGTTGTTCCCCGATGTTGAAATGAAGAAAGGCTACTGACCTGTCTCTCTCATTCTGCTGTCCAGGACATTGAAGGCCGCCTCTCCATCCACGCTGTTGACCAGGGTGAGCGCGTAGGCCACGATGGCCGTTTCGTAAGGGTCCCTCGACTCGCGGACGGAGTGCAGCATCTTCTCCAGGTAGCGCTGCGCCTTCGCCCGGGCTCGGGTCACCTTCACTCCAATGCCCTGAAACACGCGATCGGAATGTATATCAATATTCACGCTCATCAGACACGGCTTTTAACCTTTACGCTGCGGCAATTAGACAATTGTTACCACTAAAATTTCGTTTACACCAGCGGCATGATATAGATCTGTGGACTGTGGATGTTATCCCCCTTTTAAGTGTCTGCTGGCATCGATCCCTATTGACGAGGTGTCAGCGACTGAGCTTCTAGAGGGTTCCTCCTTTTGTTCGGTACCCTAACCTGTCGACCGTGAGGTGTGAACGCTTTGGGAAAAGCAGAAAGTCGGTCCGGAGATATCTTTTCTCACACCACACCACACAATGAAAGGGAAAGCGTCAATCGTAAATGCCACTCACGGCCCTATCGCTCAAGTTTTGTCGTTAGGTAGGGGGGCTCGGACATGCTGTCGAAAGAGCCGTTCTGTGAGAAGATTGAAAAAATCTGAGCGCCGCAGCGTAAAGGTTAATTTCAGAGCGGGACACACTAGCCCGGTCGGAAGAGGGAGGGTTGCGAGTTCGAATCCAGTCAAAGACCGTCGTGTACACAGGGGTCGTGGCCTCAAATGTCCTTACGTTTACGTGGAATGGAAGTTGGAAGACTGCCAGCTCCAGTGTGTGACCTCGTCATACGACTAGTGCAAAATGACGTGGTGTTGTCCACGATTCTTACCCTTGGATCCCCGAGTTGCCAATATCAAACTGTGTTGCTCCAGTACGACGTTAATTAAAATACCTACCATCTAATTTTAAAGCCAATTAAGGTCTTTTCAAAGTTTATTTTCATCTCTAGAGGACGGAAGGTAGGTGGGTGGTTGAATTTACGTGGGATTCGAGGGCTACACCTCATTTGGATCCATGGACGGATGACGGGGTCTTGCTTGAGATGGCACCCCACTCACCAAATTTCCACACGCGAGTACATTTGAGGCCAGGATACATCCAACATCACCATCCACATGCACGTCAGTCTTTCCGTTGGATCGTGTTTCGAACTCCGGTTGCTAATCCACTACTCTTCCAACCGGACGGCCTTTCTCTGAATTGGAAAATTAAAAGTTTTGTGTACCACAATGTGCAACAGACCAGAGGATGGAGTCCCCCGAAACCATCAAAATGAGACCATTTGAATTCTATTGTATAAAATATTGTTCATACGTGTACTTCACTTTTCAAGCACAAGAAAAGTAGGTTAAGGTTTGTTTTATTTTTCAAAGACTACATTTCACATCGATTCAACAAATTATGGAACTTATTTTTTGCCATCGTATTACCACCCAAGAGCCTCGCTTAATATTACTGACTGTCAATTTTGCTCTTTGCTTCGTCAAATTTTTTTCCTCTGGTTTATTTTCATTAACAGCTTGATCTGATGTTTTTCTTTGAACTCTAGACCTACGTTTCTTGATAAAAATGCTCTAGGGTCAAACATAACAGTGTCAAGAAACTGAAAAGAAAGGAGGAAAAAGTAGAGAAGGATCGACCCCCTGAAAAGTGACTCTAAATGGAAAATACGTGTAAAGTGACAGATGCCATTTAAGTCACTACCATCTCACTTGCAGTACACAAAAAAGAGACACATGATTACTTACCCCACTCAAATCGCTCATCTCGGCTAACGTAATGAGCACGTGTGCAGTGAGAGAAATGTTGCGATACTTGACAGAGTCTTTCAAGCGCCCGGACTGAAACAGAAACGACAGAATGAGAAACTTCTTTCGCGCATTAACCTTTTGACTACGGCTATACAAAAAACTTCCAAGCTACAACTGTTGTCAAAATACTTTCTTGGCGCCATTCTGGTATAACACGGCCGTAGTCGAAAGGTTTCAGCTCGCTTTATACGAGAGATGATGCTCACCGTGAGGTTCATCTTGCGGTCCAAGGGGTAGAGGGAGGTTTCGTAGAATGCCCCCTCGTAGCTCTGGTGATCGAGCAGCCACTGGAGCGCCCTCGAGACGACGGACGGATCGACGAACAGGAAGTTCTCCCACTCCTGGAAGTTGGCCTTGTGGAAGACGCGGGCGCAGAACGCGGTCAACCTGTGAAAATGTATTCTGTCGATTAACAAGACTTGCAGGTACAGACTCCTTTCGCAGCAAAAACCTCAAAGGCTGCATTCGAAATCAGAAGAAATGGAAGGAGACACGGAACTGCTACGTAATCACTGATACTTTTGCATCACACTTCTAACCTGCTAATGAATTATGAAAATAACGACGATTTGGTGGCGGATTACTGGAACAATAGTATCGTTTGCATATGCCCAAACCAATCGACCCGGGTAATTCCAGGGTGATAGGGATTTTCGAAGATGACCCGCGTCGACAAATAAGAACCCCTTTAAATGCAAGCAGCGCTCCTCTGAAAGCCAGTGCTACTCAGCTCTTGAACAATACATTTACAAATATCACCATCTCTTAAGGTGCGGTCAAATTTTTGTTGGATTCCATACGATTCCATAAGATTTATCAGCGCAACTACCTCGGCATGTGTCCACCGATCGGAATGAAACTTAATTTTTTCTGTTGCGCTAAAGCTCTCCATTTTTAGAGCGGATGTAAACAAAGCTCCACGATTGTGGGATACGAAATGCATTATAGAAAAGGAGGGTACCCTCAAAAACACGGGACTTGACTAGGGTTGAAATAAACCCGCGAATTTCCACGCTTTTTCCCCACGTAGGGAAAGCGGAGTAGAAAAAACCGGTAAAACTCTCCTTTTATCCGGGTGTTTGGCTCATATAAACGGTACTAGTGATTGCGAATACACTCAAACCTGTTTTTGTGCAATCTTTTTTATGCAAATTTTTTTTTGTGTGGTATTTGAAAAAAATTTATTTAGTACAAAAAAAATCTACTTACAGTCCTTTTAAAATTTCAATCAAATTAGAACATAATTGACGATATTATCAATAAAAATTACTTAAATAAAAAGAAAATTTGTATTTTGAGTCTTATTGTTATTCTTTGCGCAATGTAAACGATTTCCGAACATTTGGGACAGACGATATTTTTCAAAGAACGGGAATAAAACGAAAACTCGCGTTTCTTTCGCTCTGAATTAATTTTGCATTTCTAAATTTTTTGAATTTAACGAAAACGTTAACGCAACAATTTTCACAAACCACAAAACACAGCATTCCGTTTCAAACAAATTGATTCAGTCAGTTCAGAAACACAATCACAATGTAGAATCGCAGATATTCTCCGGTAGCAGTCACAGCTGGAACTGTTACTGTGAAAGCATGAGAAGTAACATTCTTAAGGTGCCCTGAAGCTCACGTAACACATACAGAGCAATGGGATACAATCCTATAACAATGGCAAAACTATGCTCTTAAGTAAGAAGCCTTTTTTAAAGAAAAACTACACAAATATTTTTGAAATGTCGCTTCTTTAGCTGGAGGCCTCTGCCCTTGGCTGAGTACAGGCATTGTCTGCAAAGTGGTGACAGAAAGTGCTAGTGCAGTGGGCATACGCCACATTTTCAAAGAAAGGGCCCACTACACATGCTCTCGAAAATTCTTTAAATGATAATAAACAATCCAAAATAGAGTTTTCGAGAGATAATGATAAAAACATAGTGATGATAAATAATAATAAACAATCCAAAATAGCCGACCAACCGGTCTAGTGGTTAAGGTGTTGGCCTCTGGATCGGAAGGTTCCTGGTTCGAATACGGAGTCAGGGCATGGATGTAAATTGTGCAGTCCTTTGTTAGGGGTAGTGATGGCCACCCACTTCACAAGAGGCCATCACTTCTGGCCTTGTAGTGGCAAATGATTGCAAATCAAACTGTGCCCGCAATTAGGAAAAAAACCAATCCAAAATACATTGAATTGGCATTCCTCGAAGTTTCACAGGTGAAACAAACGTTGAAGATCCTTCCAAGAAATTGAAATTTCAAAATTAAAAAACCTTAAATCGTTTTAATAAGGTTGTCATGACAACCTAGCACCCACATATTCCGGTGGTTTTCTTGGAATGGGACCCAAACTTCCATATGGGCGTCCCTTGCAATATTTTCACCCTCAGGAAAATTTGAGAAATACTTTCTCTTCCCCGACTCAAGTTTAATTTATCTTGAAGAATTTAAAAAACAATCAATACAACTGTTGTAAATTCGTCAATCTTTCGAAATGTGAAGCTCCTCAGGCAATTTTGCTTTAAAAGATGCCCTTAGTCGCCAAGATTTGAAAATAGTTGCCAAAAGTGGCCTGTGGCAGCCCTGTTAGATAGGTATCAAACAAGTGGCATGGACAGTAGCACCCATTCTACTCAGTGATTAGAACAATCCAGCTCGACTCACGTTTCGGGGTCGCCATGGCGATGAACTCTAATGAATCTGATAGCTTCTCTTTTGAGGTGAGCATGACGAATCCAACGGGTGAGCAAGACGGCCCCATGTTCAATGATAACTATGAGCTGGGACGGACACCTTATGCTTGAGCGGGGGCCATGCAGTCTGTCGGGGGACTCCAACCACGTCTCGGATAACCTGGCGCACCTAACGCGCCGCCCACATGCCCGGTTATTCTTTCGTTTGCTCATTCGAGGCTTTCCCTGCCAATCCGGTGTGGGTTTTAAGTAACTTGGTACGGAGGGGACTGCTTCCACAGAGAGAGAGCATCCATTCTAAATGCTTGAAAATGCACTAGAAAGTCGTTGGGAAATACTCACCAGACGCTGGAAGGCGTGTCCCATCTGAAGGGGGAAAACGATCCGTCCGTCCGTTGGTAACTCAGCTGCCTCTGGTATCCTGGAAAGGGAAGAATTCAATCCATTCAATGAACACGAAATTTCCTGCCATGTGTAGGTCGGTTTCCATTGTCATTCCAATCGGTACTAGTACCTCAAGTAGTGAGAGGTAAGTCGTTTGGGGTTTGCTAGCAAAAGGGCCCTATATACATATACACTACCCTACAATAATGGACCGGACGCCAGCGGATTTGCATAAAAACCGACTACTTGTTTGGGGGAGTTTTTCGTGGTATGGCCTAGGACCTTTGCATGGTGTTCCTAGTCAATTGAACGCCTACATGAACTTTTTGGACAATGAGGTTCTTCCTACGCTCTGGCAATTTTATGGAATGGACGAATGTTACTTCCAGGAAGACAACGCTCCATGTCATGCTGTAGCCTCTGTCAAGCAGTGGTATCGAGATAAGAATGTAAAACGTTTTCCCTGGCCTGTTCGGAGTCCCGACCTAAACCCCATAGAACATTTATGGGAAACGTTAGAGCGACGCTTACGAACCAGGGAACTCCGTCCGAAATCTACAGCTAAGCTGGCGACATTTTTGCAGCAGGAATGGACGCCAATACCCATAGCTGTGTATCAACACCTTGTTGAAAGTATGCCCAGAAGGGTTGCTAGTGTCATTGCAGCACGTAGGAGACCATCCTCCTATTAGAGCATGTATTCTTTCCCTTATACTACCACATCTTGCTGTCCGGTCCATTATTGTAGTGTTGTGTATTTGGCCAAGCCAGACACAACTTCAAATAAAAATGTCGTGAAAGGGATTAATATTAGTATTAAGGAATATAACAATAATATGAAATCCGTGACCGCCTGGACTATCTATATATCGAGCGATATTTGATATTTTAAAATAACGTGACACTGGAGCAACAGAACGGGCTATTGGAGACGGTCCGTGGTCAACCCCCAAAGGGAAAGAACTGAGGACAACACCACGTTATTTTTAAACACGGTCAAATGACGATATATGGTGCGAAGCGATACATGGGCTGGAAAACATTTACTCAGTGGATTAAAAAAAAGCGCTCACCGTCTATTCTATTTAGTGTTGTCTGCTTAAAATGAATTAAAACTCCATTACAGAAAAACATTTTTGCATATACGGTATATCATTTACGATGTCCTTACGGGGTCTCAAGAGAAGTCGCTTTAAGTCTCAAGGCACAAGTCACTTTTCATAAGCAATGTGTGTAACACTCTTTGCAATCGTCGCTGTCAAAGATGAAGAACCAAATACGTTGCGGTCTCATGAAACGAGATTTTCCACAGTTCAGTTCAGCAATGGTTTAGAAATGAGCACGGTTGAGATCTGCCAGAGGCGTTAAAAGCATAGACTTAAAGTGTCAAGAGGAAGGTTTATATTTTTCAAAACTTTTAATGTGTGTTAGCTGATAGCATGGTAAGTAGCTACGACACTTGACCAGCCACTGTGTATGCGTCACAATCCTCGGTAGGATCAAGTTTCGAACTCGTAATGCTCCAGTTGATAATCCGTTACTCTTCCAACTGAGTTAACTTGTCCCTGAATAATATAAGGAATAATTTCCAACAGAAATTGGTCTTTCTGAATGAATTAGAGATACCACCGTTCATATGCTAATTAGCTAATTATACATTAATTAAAAATTTACAAAAAACTTCATCTGATTCTTTTACTCTTATCAATCATAATAAACCTGGTTTTTGAAAGATGGTCGGTCATGACAAATTTAACGTGCACCAGCCCCCACGTACACTACCTGTGTTTCGGTTGGGCCCCTCTAAACTTCCAACTCGGCCCCCGTGCTAGTAGCATGGTCATTATCACGTATTAATATTTCAAATGACACTTTCTGTGTGTGAATTTGCAACGACACTGTTGCTGTGAGAAGAGAAAGCATATGTTTGAGTCACTGACCCGTGTTGAGGTGTTTGAAGGCTTCTCTTTCGATGTCCATCTTCCGCTGTCCGCTCAGTCTCAGGTAGAGCAGGGAGTAGAGGTTGGCCGCGAAGTTGAACATGTTCTGTTCCCCGCACCAGTCGGGCTTCTGCAGCAGGCTCTGGGCAGACACGGGCATCGTGGGGAACACGGCGCCCACCACGTCGCCTGAGGAAGACACACCACTGTTTGTTAAATCACATACTATAGCACTTTGTTTGAATGGGCTCTTTTATGGGATGACAGGGACTAAAGCTACAGTTTCCTAAGAAAGCGGGCATAACTAGGCGGCCGTCTTAACAGAGACCAGAAGTGTCCACTTAGACCGACAGAACACGGTGGAGAATACGCAATGCAGACGGCTGTCGTGGTTTATTTTATTCGAGAAACAAAACAAAGTGGCTTTTTTATTCTATAGTCCAATTTGCTAACTTCGGGATCGTTGAAGATAGAATGAAAATTTCAACGGATTTCAAATCAGAGTAAAATTTTACGCCAGATCGACACCGGAAACAGATTTACTATTCAATTATTTACCATTTGATTATTTATTAAATATAATTATTTATTTAAAGAAAATCACGTTTACGGTATCGATCTGGTGTAAAATGTTCCGCAGATTTCAAATCCGTTGAGATTTTCAATCTATCTTTAACGATCCCGATTTTACAAAAAGCAACTAAACAATACCAGCCAAACATTTTTGTTTGTTTTGCTTCCCTCCGCTCGAATCGTTTGGCGCAGGAAATGAAATGTTGCCTCTACAGGAGAAAAAACGTTCACCAACTGTTTGAAACCGCTATGACGATCGTTCTACAAATGGCGGCTCCACTAATATTCGTTCCGCTCACAAACAACACTCTCTAGGAAACCAATGCCATCTGTTTGTATAAACAACGTTTTAGTGACGTCATCCATAGCTGCATTACGGCTGCTAGATAACTGCTCCGTTTTCTTAGGAAACCGTAGCTTTACTCAGCTACAGGAACCTACACAGCCACAGGGACTTAAGCTACAGGGACCTAAGCTACAGGGACCTAAGCTACAGGGACCTAAGCTACAGGGACCTAAGCTACAGGGACCTAAGCTACAGGGACCTAAGCTACAGGGATCAAAGCTACAAGGACCTACTCAGCTACAGGGATCTTCTCGGCTACAGTTATCTAAGCTACAGGGACCTACTTAGAATTGGGGAGAGGGACGAAATCATTTTGAACAACAATAGGGTTGGTTCGATTTATAGTGGAGGGTCCCTATTTGACCCAACTGTGGCAGACAATGTCGTGCAACAGACATATATACCCAAGGAACGTTTTACAGAGGAGACAAATGCACCCAGAGAGGAATCGAACCTGCGCCGCCAACCACTCCTAGGTTGCTAGCCTAGCTCAGAGAGCGTAGCACTGAGGTGGTCTGAGGCAGGTCAGAGGTGGAAAGGAGCTCATTCCTTGCCAACAGCTGTAAGAATCTTTCCGTTGAATCTTTCTTTGCGAACTGGACCCGGAGATCACCCCAAGGACTACTAACCAATTCATCCCAAGAGTCAACAGCAGCGAATACTGTAGAGAGTGCTTT